>OU830601.1:27382602-29882602 GCA_917563855.2 Limnephilus lunatus | reverse complement strand
TTGAGGAAAGGAAGGAGTGAACATGGGTGTTGAAGAGACCCTTGTTGTAGGGGGGAGGAAACACAGAGGCCGGTAAATCGTTCCATAGCCGAGCTGTTGAACTCAAGAACGAGTCGTAAAAACGACCCGTTCTCATGTGACTAATGTCAACCGTGTACAAATGTTGGTCGCGTGTTTCTTTCCCGACTGTGCACCGGTGCCGAGGGGATCAATGACGCTAGTTCCTCGGAGCATCTTCCATTGTAATACCGGTAGAACAAGGACATCATTCCCACCTGACGCGTGTGCTCTAAAGATTGCAATCCGTCTGTTAAGATGGGAGAATCTGTCAAACGGACCGCCCGTTTCTGCACAGAATCAAGTTTTTTTTTAAAAGTAAATTTGGAGCTCCAGACCAGAGGTGGCTGCCAAATTCAACCGTGGGGTGCACTTGCGATTTGTGCATGGTTAGCAGTTATGTACTATTAAAGTATCTACGGCCTGTACAGTACGCCCAGTTTCTGAGAGGCTAACTTAACTCTAGTTTCGAAGCATGTCAATGGAGGTCCTGTTCGGAAGAATGCTTCCGTTGAAGGAGACTAGATTATCATTTCGATCCCTTTTAGACGTTATCAAACATGATTGGGTCTTCGAAACATTAAAATCGACGAGGTTATTCTTACCCCAAGAGAAAACACTCTCGAGGTAACCTTCCATTCTTTGCTTCAAAGCCCTCCGAGCTATTGGGGTTTGTGTGCTCTTTGGAGGCTTGGTTGTTTGTTTTAGAAAATTGATTTGAAATTGAAAACCCACAAAAATTAAATTAATCTTTATCATGAAGTAAATCAGGAAGAAATAACAAATGATATTCCCCAAACATTGGTCGCTTCAAGTTTATTTTATGAACCCACATTCTACGTTTAGTTTTACGTTCTTCTTCTTCTGCCAACAAGCATCTGATAATGATAATATCTTCGTCAATCTCCATGACAGACGACCGTCGTCTACTACAAAAGTACTCAAACTAAATTTAAAATCCGTTTACAGTGGACGCATGCCAACGGCAAATCCGTTCAATCCGTTGCGTGCCGTGCGTGCGTTGCGGCCGGCGCGGATAGGTCGACGCTCACCTTAAAAGTAAGAAATTCGAAAAAAGTTATTTATCTTTTTTACTTATAATAATATCATGTAGAATCACCTCCAGAAGTTAATTCACTTTATCCCCGGACACCCTGTATAGTACACTTACATGGCGTGGATTGACTAGATGATCATTTTTGGTTAAGTGTGTGGAAGGGTTTAGGTTTTTGCTGTGGGGAAAATTTAACCCGGACAGCAAAATCGGAAGCATAAAAAAACATAAATACATAATTAACATTTCACTTTTTCTTAACTAATTTCGACGCTGGCGCAGGTTAAAAAAATAACCAACTAACGTCACGCTGTTTCCCCAAACGGGTGGGCAGAAACGGTGGACCTCCCACACACTCTTTTCTTCATTAACATTCATACATCGTATCATGCATACCCTTATTCGGACTCTTGACATGACGCGACTCAGGTATTTGTTTTCCTCTTAGTTCCTAGAATTTTTCCACCATTCACTTCCGAATCAACAAAAAAAAATACAATAAAATAATAAAATCACAATTCAGAACTGAAATGTTACTTGAAATGTCTTTAGCCGTGTTTGGTAACTATATATTAATAGCTAGGTACTACCCCACCTTCCTCTACCCCATCTGGTTCTCCTCCACACTACCTTAAACCTCACAATATACCCCAATTTGGGTGCCAGAGTCGCACTAACTCCAGATGGTTGAGAGCAGTTTGGACTCTTTTTCGGTATTCACATAAAGAAGCACTAATTTGCATACTTCTGAGAAATATGAAATGAATACAGTCTTTGGTTGTGATATTCCTTTTCATATTCACAATTTTAACATGTAGGTACCTACTATCTATTACCGTTTCCATTGTTTTTTGACGACGCGTCGCGCGATAAAACATTTGTTTTCACTGTAAAAAGTCAATTACACACAGGACGTGGTTTTTATAGGACTGGAATATTTATGCATGCAAATTTCAGCGACAGCGGCGTAATTACCGCCCGGGCAACATGGACAGCTTCCCGGGGAGACAGGACCGCGAAAAACACGTCCAAATTAACAAACAATTTTATGTCATTTTGTAACGATTATAAGACGCAAATCGCACCTCAATAATAATAATTTTAATTTTGGACAATTTGTAGAGCGCCGTTTTTGTGAAAAATCGCCTCAAGGGCGCTTTACAATTTATTATGAATTGTTAGGTTCTATTTAATTTTATTATTTACAGATTGATACAAAAACATACTAACCTGCAGGTCACTTCCGATAAACACACTTATTAGAAAGTTTATGCTTGGTAAAGATACGACTTTGTACGTGGAGGACATTATATTTAAAACACTGAACAATGCATGACTTTACCTTTGCTACCCTCATCACCGTTGGTTTTACATTTTATATGTAAGAAGATTAATGCCAAAGTTGAGTTAGTATTTATTTTGAAAGACTAGAGAATTGTAAGAATTTTCTTTATATTTACACAATTAGTTATTTACTATGTCGCGAGCCGTGAAGGCGAAGGTGAAAGGTTTTTTTAACTTATGAATACGACTGTCTGAAAAGATGAGTTTTTAGTTTAGCTCTAAATTCCGCTGAATCTGTGATCATTCATAACCAGTGTGGCAGTCCATTCCAGACTTTAGGTCCTGACACTCCGAAAGCTCGCTCACCGAATTTAGTAGGTATCTGGTGTGCGCTTTGGTTCCTTCAATCTTCCGATAGCTGATGTTGCTGCTGACCTGGGGGTTGATTGTCGCGAATTGGAATTTTCTGGAATACACATTTCCGATAAGCAAGCCGGAGCCATTCTGTTAATGGATTTGAATACCATCCAGCAGAGATTAAAATGGATTCTTTCAGGACATTTGAGCCAGTGAAGATTTTTGAGATTCTCAGAAATATGGAAATATGCGCTGGTGATGAGTCTTGCCGAAGCGTTGAACACAGATTGTAATTTGTTGATTTGATATTTCGGGAGACTAGCATATATTCCGTTTCAATAATCTAGACGTGAAACAACATACGAATTGAATAGTAATTTAGTCGCCTCTATTGTCGAGTTTCTCCGTACTGCTTTGATTTGTCTTAATTGAAAGAACCCCGTGCTTACAGGTCTGTTCACTACAGTTTTAAGGGAGAAATCAGCGTCCAGATTGACACCTAGTAGTTTTATGCATGTTTTTGAAGTGATGTCACTTTCTGAAATGGTTATTGGGGAGTTATCAATGTTATGCTGACGTCTACTTGTGGCTGTCCAGAGAAACTCAGTATTTGCAGGATTCAATTTCAATCTATTTGAGGTCATCCAGCGCGTGATTGCTACTAGACACTCAGTTATGCGAGTTTTAAGACTGCCTATTTCTTCTGGTAAGCAGTAGAAGTAAACTTGCTGGTTGTCATCGTAGCAGTGAGATAGAAGACCAAATGATTAGACAATTTTAGCAACATCATTTGTGAAGAGGATGAAGAGAAGTGGGCCAGAACAGACCCTTGGGGAACACCAGATGAAAGGGTTGCAATCAAGATGAAAGGGTCGATAGGATGAGGATGAGGATGAGGACGAGGACGAGGACGAGGACGAGGACGAGGACGAGGACGAGGACGAGGACGAGGACGAGGACGAGGACGAGGACGAGGACGAGGACGAGGACGAGGACGAGGACGAGGACGAGGACGAGGACGAGGACGAGGACGAGGACGAGGACGAGGACGAGGACGAGGACGAGGACGAGGACGAGGACGAGGACGAGGACGGGGACGGGGACGGGGACGAGGACGAGGACGAGGACGAGGACGAGGACGAGGACGAGGACGAGGACGAGGACGAGGACGAGGACGAGGACGAGGACGAGGACGAGGACGAGGACGAGGACGAGGACGAGGACGGGGACGAGGACGAGGACGAGGACGAGGACGAGGACGAGGACGAGGACGAGGACGAGGACGAGGACGAGGACGGGGACGGGGACGGGGACGAGGACGAGGACGAGGACGAGGACGAGGACGAGGACGAGGACGAGGACGAGGACGAGGACGAGGACGAGGACGAGGACGAGGACGAGGACGAGGACGAGGACGAGGACGAGGATGAGGATGAGGATGAGGATGAGGATGAGGATGAGGATGAGGATGAGGATGAGGATGAGGATGAGGATGAGGATGAGGATGAGGATGAGGATGAGGATGAGGATGAGGATGAGGATGAGGATGAGGATGAGGATGAGGATGAGGATGAGGATGAGGATGAGGATGAGGATGAGGATGAGGATGAGGATGAGGATGAGGATGAGGATGAGGATGAGGATGAGGATGAGGATGAGGATGAGGATGAGGATGAGGATGAGGATGAGGATGAGGATGAGGATGAGGATGAGGATGAGGATGAGGATGAGGATGAGGATGAGGATGAGGATGAGGATGAGGATGAGGATGAGGATGAGGATGAGGATGAGGATGAGGATGAGGATGAGGATGAGGATGAGGATGAGGATGAGGATGAGGATGAGGATGAGGATGAGGATGAGGATGAGGATGAGGATGAGGATGAGGATGAGGATGAGGATGAGGATGAGGATGAGGATGAGGATGAGGATGAGGATGAGGATGAGGCTATAAGCTGCCATATACGTTCCTTTCGAATGCTGTATCTATGATACGTGGATACGACCTCTGCCTTACTTTCATCGACTATTCCCTTTTCAAACACAGTGAAAATGTCTGTACTTTATTTTTTTTAAATAAAATATTTTATTTGTTTTACACTATGGGCAACATATACGTTTTTACGTTACATTTGTTTTACAATATGGGCAACATATGGGCAATTATACATCTGAACCATTGATTTACCTATGTGTTTATTGATATTACGTTATTAACATAAATAAGCTGTGTTGTAAAAGTCTCGTCAATTATAGAGGAATGGTTATCGTCATTCATCAATACTATAAAAAGTAAGCTGCCATGTACGTTCCTTTCGAATGCTATATCTATGATACGTGGATATGACCTCTGCTTACTTTCATCGACTATTCCCTTTTCAAACACAGTGAAAATGTCTGTACTTTATCTTTTTTTAAATAAAATATTTTATTTGTTTTACACTATGGGCAACATTGTTAGTCCAAATTTTTCTAGGATTCGGGATATTTTTCTTTACGCCATTGCCTGCCAAAACAATGAGCACAAAATTCTGTATTTCAGACGTGGCACAAGGTACCTTTATAAATAACTTGGAAATGGGATAGACCGCCATTAGAATGCAAGGCAGACACACTTTTATTGAATTTTTAATAAGTAAATTTGGAAACCTTACACGTGTCGCTTATTGTTTTCCCTCCCCTAGAATTTTATTACAAATGATCGGCTTTCGAAAAGAAAGCATTGAATTTAATTAAACGTAAACATTGATGCATACACGAAAGATTTTCCCTTGTCAAAACTGATAAGAATAGCAGTCGATAAATTAATGTTAATTATTATGTGCATCTATATAAAAAGGTTTACATATATTTTTTTGGCCTTGCCTGTCTCACTGGGAAATCCTGTGTCGAAAATAGACTAGTTAACAAATATTTTATAAATTTAAATAAAGTACATTTTTCAATAAAGCAAACATATTTGTCAAAAATGTTCAGGTTGGTAGGTAGCGTTAACAATAATGAGACAGATTATATTTGGGTAAGGTGACTAATTATTGAACGACTTTTTTCGATGATCCATTGTTCCATCCAAATTAAATTTACCTTTAAAGAGTTACTATTATTTGTTATAATATATATTCCGGCCCATTACCAACGGCTGAGATTTCAAATTCGTTGAAAGATAGCCTTGCTATAGTATCCTTCCAACTGTACAGAGCGGTTCCGATGAGAATGATTGACTATTCTCCGTGGCAGCATTTTTAACTAATAACCTAATATCGATTTTAGCAATAAAAATTCTCAAACGCTTGATGATAAAATTATGTACTTTTTGTAATTATTTTTTAATCATAAGTATCTATAATTTTTCAATAATGTCTAAGTGAAATAAGTGCACGAAAAAATCTGAAATATACATAGTCTAATATATTAGTTCATAAGGCCGTAAATAGATGAACAAACTGAAGTATTTTCGTCGCAAAACATCTGCGCGGATTTTTTTTTTTTTAACTAAAATTAAATTTTTAAAGGTTTCTTTCCCAGACAATTTATTGATTTATTTTATTGTATAAATTTGTGATTTAAAATGTGTCATTTTGTTTGAAAATTTAACAAAACTGCCAACGACATACGGTATAACCTTATTATAATAAAAATAAATATCTCATTGAAGAAGAAGATAATAATAATAATCTAAACAAAAATATGAAAGAAAACAATGAAACAGAAACAGAAAAAGTCAATGGTCGCAACTGGGACCAATTGCGACGATTGTCTTTTTCTGTGTCTTGTTCTTTTTCATATTTTCGTTTAAATTATTATTGTTATCTTTTTCTTCAATTATATATTGCATTGATGGGAATAACCTTCAAAAAGTTATAAAAAGAAAGTTTTTCTTATAATATATTGAATATAAATAGATTTTTCAAAATTTTAAACCTAACTTTATTAAGTAAAATAACATCTTTCGAAATAAATTTCTGTTTTTTAAGAGAAAACTTTTTTAGCATCCTGCGGTAATTTGAAACTCGATAATGGAAACGAGCGACGCACAATGGGGTAGCTCTATGGACCGCATTGGCCGAAATTCAGAAAGTCAAGTGTTCTTTACAATAAAAAAAAGTATGCTAGTTTTGAAGTTCATTAAATGTTTCATTATTCCCTCGAAGCGTGTCACCCTTATCGTGATACTGACGGAAGGAGATCAGTTTGAACTTGACGTTTGTGCGGGAGACCGTGTCAGTTTTTGGAGTCACGTAAATTTCAATACGTTTCAAGTTAAAAAAAAGCTAAATCTACCAAGTGTTCAGATCCAATTCAACACGGATACGATGTCTGTTGGTATGTACTTTTATTATATTATAGTATTTTTTGAAAATCTCTTACGATATGGCAAAAATTTTAATTAAAACAAACACCCATTTTAATGAAATATTTTTTGTAAATATATTAAATATCGAGGCAAATAGTTAAAAGTTCCACCAGATTCCGTCATATTATTATTTGTTTTGTATATTTTATTATCTTAGCTACTAGATTAAATTACAAGTTGATACTATCATGTACAACTTTTTAAATTATAGTACCTTAAATTGAGGACTATCAGTTTTCATAAAAAACGGTTCTAGTCTTATAATCAGTATATTTTGTTATATATATACAATTTCTGCAGTGGTTCACACAAAAATCGAGTTATACTTGATTATGAAGGCTTATGAAGAACTCCGGCGTTAAGAAATTTGATGAAAAGTAAAATTCCTGAAAAAACATCTTATAGATACACATCTCACCTTCTGAACTTCTGAAACAAAAAGAACTTTTTAATAAAATAGCTGTATTCTGTTGTTAATTGAAAACCAGATAGTTGAAGTATCGTAGAAACTATGACACCTTAATATTAAAGAATAAAGAATGGCTCGAAAGGTCTTACAAGGAAAAAATTATAAATCTCTACCAGAAATAATAAAAACAAAAAACGTGTGATCATACGAGACGTCAAAAACTATGATATTGCGATCTTAAACATCTAGTACTGCTACCCACATGAGTTTTTGGTAGGCAGGTAAAGCAACAGCATTGACTGTAGTCAAAAAAGTCATGTTAAGTACGCCGACCAGAGCAAAGAAGTATAGAAAAGCTTTTACCGATAAAATCGAAAACAAAAAGGTATTGATTGATGATGAAGCACTTCCTTTGATTGTAGATGCCAATCTTAGATGTGACCAATACAGTTTAATAAGGGAAAAGAATAAAGAAGCATTTCCTTCCTATACAATTGTACAAGGAGCTAAGAAAAAATGTTGCCCTTTAAGCGAATGCATAACGGTCACGGAATCTTCAGTGAAGATGTGAAATTACAACCATAAACTGCTAGATCACATTGATGAACGCCTAATACAAGTTAACAGCCCGTCATCGATTCTCTGAGTGAGATTTCGTCGGATCCAGTTATCTCCAGCTTGGAAAAAATGAACAAAAGGACAGTGAAAACAATTCCAAAAGAAGTACTGCAAATGCTAAAGTTACCAGACCCTAATACGACTACCGGGAATGATTCGGTAGTTGAACCAAGTAGTGATTATGATAGTATATTATCACAAGATGAAGAAGACGATCTATTCTGTGTATAATTGTAAATAAATAGCTTGTGAAATGAAGTAAGCTTTATTACTGATTTAATTTATCTTATATTTTTCAATTTAATATTTTTGTACTAAATATGGGTGACTTTTCAAAAAAAAATTTCACTTATTTCTATAAACATATCTATACGGAACTAAAAACCGAAAAAGGTTTGATGTAATTACAACCCCCGATTTGATGCCAACTTTCAGGGTCATCCACCCCATTGTGCGACGCTAAAAAGATACAAATACCTACATCTATAATCTATAGGATTTAACCTGAGAGCAAATGAGATAGACTATTCGGTGTCCTCTTTGTGCGGTGCTTTGTAGAATAAAATTAAAAAATATTTTTTAAACTTAGCAACATTATTATAATAAATAAATCCTACATGTATCCTACTCATGATACTCTGCGTTCGTCTCATTCTCTCGAAGTTCAGTTTTCTGAAGTTTTTCTACCGCGTGTGAATTGCACACATGATTTTTTGTATAAAATAATCGGTACATTAAAAAATTACATATTTTCAGTTGTATCTGGATTCCTCTTAAAGCGGAAAAATTGAAGATAAATTTATAAATTTCAAGAAGTGTAAGTTATTTAAAATTTAATTTAAGTTAAATTAAAATTTAAGTAAAAAAAATAAATGGAAAGTATAACCCCTCAAAACAAAATGTATAAACTTCATCTGTTTATGCCTTAATGATGAGTTATGTTTAAACATTTATTTTTATTTTTTATAGCATTTTCTTCTAATATTTGTAATATTTAGTCTTTTTACAGAGGTCTTCAATTTTTGGTACTTCGAAAATGTCGAACTATGTTGCTGAAGAAAATGATGGTTGTTTTTGTTGTTGTTTTTTTTTTCAAATTACTTTTACAGGACTCATTTTTTTTCTTCTTTTTTTCTCAAATGCGCCTCCCCATCCAATGATTTCCTACTGAATTTAGGATTGGACTAGTGCGAAATAGACTTTTTTTAGATTACGTAACTTGAGAATAATTATTTATTATTCTGATAAATATATAGATATATTTCCTAAAGCGCATATATGTCTGTTCCATTTCATATGTCGATCTTCAACTACACCGAGGTTCCTTATTTCAGTTGTGTGGTTTAATTATGGTACATGAGTTATTACAGACATCCTTGTCACATTTTTTGTTATGTATAATTATAACAATATTAGGGTAGTTTCTAAAAATATTTATTGAGAATGAGAACTGTTTTTTTTTCTGCATTAATTATAAGATTGTAAGTAGATTTGTATCGAATCATTTTTTTAGGATTTGGACATTATTATTTGCATTTTCCTTTACAATTTTCGATATTATAACTAACTAACTAACAAACCATCACGCTGTTTCTCTGCAGGGGTAGGCAGAGAGGACGGACCGCCAAACAACTCGGTCTTGGCGCACACTCTTTGCCTCACTCATCATCTCATACATTCTCTTCTATTATTCTGACTTTTGACATGGCCCGACTCAAGTATCTGATTCACTTGATCGTGCCATGTCTTCCTCGGACGCCCCGACTTCTTCTACCATTCACATTTGCGCCGTATATTCTTCTTGCACTACTTTCTTCGTTCATTCGCTCTACATGCCCAAACCATCTGAGTTAACGAGTGTATATTAAGGTAGAACCTGCAGACAAGCAACCACGTGACCGGGACTTCCGATCAATTGTCAAAATTACATATATATACGGCCACGTAGTGCAGCGGTAAGGCGCTTGACTAGCACACCGAAGGTCGCGGGATCGAATCCCGGGGTGGCAAATAAATTTTATTTGATTAATTTGTGTTATTTCACAATTCATTCATTTAAAATAATACATATTGTATATTGTATATTTGCGGCACGTTCCAGAGTGGAAGATACTCTCAGTATCGCCCTGGTGTAAGACCACCATTCAGAATTAAAACGTTGCTTGAAATGGCATTAGCCGTATTTGGTGACTAGATCTGAATAGCCAGGTACTTTCCCACCTTCCTCTTCCCTATCTCCTTCCCCTCCCCACTACCCTCAGCCTCACAACATACCCCAATTGGGGATGCCATAGTCTCACTGGCTTCAGACGGGAGCAGTTGGGACTCTTGTGCGGTATTCCTTAAAAATATATACATATTTATGTAAATTGTTTTTTTTTTTAAATAATAAAAAATAAAAAATGATATTTTTTTTCGGAAAACGAAACAATCGATAGAAGTACGTTGTGGGCGTGTCTGTTTATCCAAAGTTTTTATATTCTTATTTCTAGTAAAATTAATCAACCATTTTCAAAATCGAAATTCTTTTTTGAAATTTCATTGACCTGTCTCAAGCCTAGAAGTCGATAAATATTATGCAATTAAATATTAGGCGATCTTAATTTTAGATAAATGAAACAATGTTACTTTTTTGAACCACTTGTATATTTGTTTAAAGCCGACCGGTTTCGGAACGACCGTTCCTTCCTCAGGGCAAACGTATACTGACTTGGCAATTATAACGTGGGTTATGTGGTTATAATCTTTTTCACGTTGGTAGAAAATGCTGCAACATAAAACATTTTATTAGAAAGATGCAAAACATAGTCCACTTATTTTCTTTAGTGTGGTATAATTCATTATTTTATTAAAAGATAAGAGAACCAATTTTGCAATGTCAGTTCCAGCGCAAGAGTTTCCTAACCATCCCCGTTATGTTGCAGTCTTAAAATGAATATTTTGCGTTTATTCCGGGCCAAAAACTTTCAAATATCATTTGTAACGTTTGCTATAAACGCCAATATTCATATATTTTAGAAGTAAAACTTCATTGTCCTGACTTGGCACGCTTGACTTAGGTGGTAAGCTGGCGAATGCGTGACGATAACGTTACGAAAAGCGAGCCGAACGCTTCGTATATTACTGTAGGAGCAAGAGAGAGCAGTGCGCGCGCACATTTTCTTTCTCTCTCCCTATCAAATAGATGGAGCAGAAGTTTTACTTCAGTTGAGTGGTCTAAATCACACTCGTTTTTTTACATTACCTCCACACAGGAGGCATTGAGGAAAAACATTTCCTCAGGGCCATTTTTGAGGGTATTTTTAGGGAAAGTAAATAGAGGAAGTTCTAAGAGGGATGGGTAGGAATCTGGAAATGCGTTCAGGAGTGACGGACGTATGAATCAATCCGTATGATTTCAAGCGCAAAAGTATTTTTTTAAGTGAAACTTTTATAACCCTGCTGTGATTTGGATTTCAGATGAAACGGGAATGACGATTAGGTACTGCACTTGCGACGCATCGACTGCTCTCATTTGCCGCTTTTATTATGATGTAACTATTAAAGGCTCCTATTGGTTGAGATATTAAACGGAAATTACGCTAGGTCTGCCCTCAACGGTCGCTTTGATTTTCAAGTATTGGTTGAGATTGTTTTGGTAAAGTTTCGCTTCTACCGCGTGTAAACTGCATTCGATTTTTTATTTATTTATTTGTTTCGTGAATAATTTTATAAGAAAGAAAAAAAGTTCAATGGAAACTGTCACGGATAATTTTACCCTTAAATTGATTTTGTTTTATGTTTCTTATATGCGTTCACACATTTCTAATGAAAAAATAGATAGTTTAATAGTTGACGCTTATTTTTTTTATAAAACAATCAATAAATTTATTTAAATTCTACTCAGTGGAAATGGTTAATTAAAATGGTAGGAAATACTTTAATTTATCCAAAATATATTTTTTTGTATTTGTAAAATAAATCGATTCTAACTAATTATTAATCTAAAATAGTTATTTAGCATTTTCAGCTTCGCCTTAAAAGCGATGAAAAAAAAAACCTATCGTCCACGAATCTTTTCAATACCAACACGTTAACTAATATCATTTGATGTTATCAACTTGTTCCCAAATATCCCAGTAAATGAAAGCAAATCTCTTATTAGTAATTTTCTAAATAATTCTAATTTGCCAAAAGATTTTTCTAATGATCTTTCTCATCTGTTTAATGTCTGCTTAAACCAAAATTATTTTTAATTCAATAACATCATCTATGAACAGAATATGGGCTTGCCGATGGGGTCTCCAACGTCCCTATTGGTAGCTGATATATTTATGGATAACCTAGAAAATAGCATTTTTTTCTTGCAAATCCCCTCTCCTCAAAAACGTGTTGGTATGGAAAAGATACGTGGACGATGTGTTTTGAATTTGGTCAGGCACAAATCGTCAATTAAAGACCTTCCTCCAGCTTTTAAATTCTTTTCCCACACAAATACAATTCACCTTAGAAATAGGAATTAATGCTTCTTTAAATTTTTTAGACTTTACACTCTCTTCGTTAAATAATAGACTTGATTTCAATATATACCGCAAACCAACCTACACAGACATAACCATCCACAACACATCTAATCATCCAATCTCCCACAAACACTCAGCCTTTCACTCAATGGTACACAGACTAGTTTCTGTGCCTCTGTCTAGCATTAATTTTACAAAAGAATTATCTATTATTAAGCAAATGGCGACAAATAATGGCTATGACCCGGACCTAATTTATAAAATACTTAATAATAAACTAAAATAATTAGCTACAAATAAATTCCTTTATAATAGCACCCCGACAAACTATCAAGACATTCTAAAATATCATTGGCGTAGAATTTTCCTATAGATATCAAACCGGCCTTCTATACAAACAATAACCTTGCCAATTTTTTAATTAATACTAAAGACAAAGAAGATCATTTAAGCTTCTCCGGTATTTATAAACTTAGCTATAGTAATTGCGCTGCTTTCTATATAGGGAAAACAGCACGTAATATCAACACTAGAGTAAAAGAACATTTAAGATGTTTAAATGGAAAGGGTTTCTCTGAGCTTGCAAATCACCTAATCTGAACAGATCATACTTTTAATAAATCTTCAGGAACTCGCATATTACTTAAAAATAGTATAGGTATAAAACTAGACAATTTAGAAGCTTTAGAGATGAGGAAATCATTAAATACAAATATGGCAGAATTCTTACTCAATAACCAAATCAATTTATCTAATCAAAAAAATTCACCCTATAGCCTTATTTTTAACTTATTTCCAGCAATCCATCCTAGCCCATGATATTATGTAGGTGTTTTAGTGTTAGTCTGATGTCCTTCATTATTAATATTATCTTATATATAAATATTGTCCTTTATCTTATAATGTAAAATACATCAAAATTTATTTAATATCTCATTTATTACCGTTAACTGGTGGTTGGTTTTTTATTTGTGATTGGATGTGTACTGTTGTCTCCCTCCCACTAATTGATTATTGTATTATTCACTCACTCAACTAATATATAAGCCATAGCTCTCACTTAACATTTAGTTATAATTATTTATATCCTGAAGAAGCTTGATGTAAGCAAAACCGGTCGATATATACCAAAATAAATTCGTGGTTAAATACAAAGTGTTTTATTTATTTTATAATATAAAAATTATAATAAATCAATATATATTATATAAGATAGTCAAAAATAAAACGTGCGGCCCACAAAAACTCAGAAATGAGTTCCAGTACGACCAAGGGAGTTGTACGGTGGTATAAATCTCTATTTACCCTCCAGGATGACGGTTCCCGTTTTTCCCTAAAGGGCGTGATTTTGAAGACATAAGGGCTGGAAGTTTCGCCCTCTTAAAATTTCTAGAAAAATCTTAAGGAAAGTTCCAGAAGATTCCATAGAGCTCTAGAAAGTTCTGGAAGGAGTGGCGGAGTACGTCGAGAAATGTTCGGGAATAAGAAATCGGGAACATCATTGTGGAATATTCCAGATCACTCTCAAATTTTGTCCTGAGCGAAACCGGGTAACCCAGCTAATAAAAATATTAAATGAAAGACATATTACAGTCAGAGTAAACATTTTGTTGTGCCAAAGACAGAAAATATATTTGAAACGTAACTCTGTGACCTACATTATATTTCAACAAAAAATATTCATAGAGTTTGTTTATTCTTGTTCCTGGGAAAGCTAATGCAGTGATCAAAGCGGGAAAAAAGACATCCATCACCGTGTCACCAACACACAGCGAGAGGGAATTTCCTCTTGTGCGTTTCTTTCTGCCGGAAAACTTATTTCCGCTCCACAAATTTACTCTTTATCTACATAACCAAGTGGCTTTTATTCTATTTTTATTTTTCGGAATATCTCTTGAGCAATATACAAGATAAACACATCTATAAAGTATAAAGGTATGCTAAGACGCCCTCTTTATCATAATGTGTTTTAGCAGATATCGAGCATAACCCTTGATGACATCTACCTCAATGTATCCAAGATTATGTATCTTAGAATATAACTATATTAGTGGGATCCTGAAAAATACATACATACATATTTGAAATTCAATTTTTATAAGAATCACTCCCTGGTTAGGCATTCCAATATGTTTTTTTTAAGTTTGTTCGAAAAAATAATTTAATATTTATATAACAAGAATAGTGATTACTCACTCTTTGGAATTAACAGAGACACCTGAAATGGACTGTTTTTTTTTAAATATCATCTGTATTGTTTTGAATGTTATTTATTTTTTTCATTTTTAAATAAAATGTTGTAATATTGACAACTAAATACTTGCGAGTTTCAAGACAAAAAGGATTGAACTTATTGGATGAGATTACGGAGGCGCCAAGCTACAGAGAACTGCATAGTCAAGGTTGGTGAATCTGTTATTTTTCCTAATCCGGATTGCTAATATTTGTTTTATATTTGTCCGCGCATGTAGAATTTCATAATCATAGGTACTTTTGGGTATTAAGGCCAGAAGGTCTGAGGTTATTTACACATCTCAGGCTCGCATATTATAAATGCACTCTCTTAGTAATAACTTTTCGGCATCATTGAAAAAAAAAATACTAATAAATCTAAATTAAAACAAAAGGACACAGAATAACATAAATTGTGAGAATCATAATTATAAGGGGGCATACATTAATTACGTGAGCTCAAAGGGGGGGGGGGGGGGTCCAGCAAAATCTCACGGTACTTGGAAAGAATATACGAAGTGGTCCAAATTTATCTCACAAAGGGGGCGAGGGCATAGATTGGAAGAAAAACTGCTCACGTAGGTAATTAATGTATGCCCCCTAATTAGATACATGTCATTCTTAGGTTACTTTTATGGAAAAGTACTGATAAAAATTCCTCTCATTTAATCAAATGTACTTGTACAATATTTTATTTTATATGAAAACAGAAATTGTATAACGAAAATATCACATTAAAATTTTATGAATACAAAAATCAAATCTATCATGTATTTATATTCATAAAAAAAATATATATATATATATATATATATATTTATAAAAATACAACCGAATATTTGGCTTTAGAAATATATCTAAGAATTTTTTTTAAATTTTTGTTTCGCGAATCAATGAGTTTATTTTTTCTGTATATTATTAATATAATATCACTTTAATTTTTTACTTGGTATTCGCAGTAGCTTTTGTACTACTAACAGTGGCTTAGATCCCCGCGTAGCCCCCCCCCCCCCTTGCCGTTACCTTTATATTTTTTGTTGACTTTTTCATGTTTGGGATTAAAATTTTAATATTTTGAAATATCAATGGTTATTTAAAATACAATCATCTGGAAGATAATTTTATCTAGTTTCTAAAATGATATTTCTGTTTAGCGCATCTTCTAAAATAAGAAATTCATAGAATATGGAACAGAAAAATAAAAAGTTAACTGATCCCGGGTTAACCCGGGCTACGAATAACCAAAAATAATCTACCTATTAAAGTTTTTCTTGGAAATTATATCAACATCTTTTAAAGAACTGTAGAATATTGGATATTTCAATATGAATATCTAATAACGATACGATAAGTATTGAATCTATACTAAAAAACGATCACAATGACCTCTAGCATAAGCGAATTGAAGATCGCGTACTTATTTTATGTAATATATTGTAAGACACTGTCTTACCAAAATTCCCCGATTCCCGGAAATAAATATTCTTATCAGGGAGGTATATTTCACCTTAAAAGTAATCAGTATAAATATTGTTTATTCCAATTATTTTATATGTCTAGATAAAAAGTCGTGTATAACTTCTGCAATTTTTGTTTTTATGGAATATCTATTTATGTGAGACTTCTTATCATTTTTACCAATGTATTTTATTTTATTACGTTGGAACGTGGCTAACGAAACACAATGCCATCTACTGGATGGTTACCCAACCTTTACAACCACCGTCATCCGTTAATTTGCATACAAATCGAATCCACACCGCCCGCTTGCCAGCCTGCTCTTTAGATATTCTCCTTTATACCTATATTATATATTTCAACCAATTTACACAAAACCTTGACAAATTATATACCTAAACCTCCTCATGAATCATTCTATCTATTTGTGAAAACCGCATGAAATCCGTTCATTCGTTTTCGAGTTTATCGCGAACAGATAGTCAGACAGACAGACAGACGCGTCGGAGGACTTTAATTTATAATACATAGAGATATTCTTTTGTTGTTTACAATTTTTTTCATTGTATTATATTTTATTTGTGGTTTTAATTTTCAAGTATTTAGTATTATTCATACTTTAAAATTGATTCATTGAGTGTACGAAGGCATCATATGGATGCAATATTCCTGTATAAATTATTCAACAAAAATATTCAATGCCCAGAGTTGCTAAATAAAATTCAATTCAATGTAACTGCCCGTTCAACACGCTCTTCTGCCCTGTCCAGGGTGGATCAATGCAAGACAAACTCTAAGCAGAATTCTTGCCTGAACAGACTATGCAATAGGTATAATAACACATTATCCAATGTAGAAATTTTCAATTGCGAACTTACCAAATATAAGAAATCCATAAAAGAGTATTTCTCTGATGTTTAGTGAATAATACTATGTTTCTATTGTTTACATTTCTGTTATGATTTGATTTATATGTACAACCACTCTCCATGGCTACCAATGAATTGATAGATTTTTTGTTTTGTAATTTTTCATTTTATATAAAATAAAATAAAATTGTTTTAAATGTGTTTAAAATTTTCCTTTTATTTTTTTTTGTTTTATATAATTTTTGGATTCATATTCCTTTTTTTATAAAATTAATTTACTTATTTTTATTATGCTGTCTCAGTAAAAGTAAAGTCACAAGGAGGAAATCCTATTGACTGAAACTTATTGAAAATGGCTATTTAATACTATGTAAAAACTGAAACAAATATAAACTGTCGATTTCCCCAAAATAAATAAATAAATAATAAATGTGATACTCAACTTATAAACTAGTATGTAAAAGCCCATCAGGGCGTGTGATATATAAATAATAGCCTTGGGAAGTTCTTTATAAAATTACAGAACTGAAAGAAACTCAAAACATCGAATATATTTAAAAGCATCGAATGGTTTGGCAAAAAAAGTTCATGATGACCTCTGACGTATGCAAATTGAAGCTCGCGTAAGAGTAGCTACGTACGAGTGCGGCCAGGCGACCAAAACAGGATTGCTACAGGCTAAAGCCACCAGCGTAGCCGCACCGTCCCCGCTCCGTAACGAGATTACACACGTAGAGCGTAGAGACAGGGCTGTGAGCGATGCACCCCGAGCACACCCGAGCACAGGCACAGCGCACAGCCAGAGGGTGGTATAAAGGACGGTGTACCATCACCGTGCGCCGCGGTGAATATAAACGTGCTTTGTTTCTTTATGTAACAGCGCTCTTACGTAATAGTGAAAAGTCGAGCGGGGTCAAACTGTTAAGCCGAATACTACATTAGAGAATCTTTGTTTAGTTAAGAGTTCAGTCTTTAAAATATTGGTTTCTACAAGTCCCAACGACACGGTTAAATTTCAGGGATTTTCGGAATGCTTCCGATGAATTGTAAATGTGCTGTATAATTCTTATTTTCGAAGTTGTCGTAAAAACAATTATCATTTTAGATACTAGATAAAATTATTTTTCAGATGATAGTATTTGAAGTAAACATTGATATTTCTAAGTAATAAAATTTTAATATCATACACGGAAATGTTAACAAAAATCTTATCGAACCATTTTGAATCGAAACATCCATTCTTAGCAGGGGTACCCGGATACATGGAGTAAGTTTTGTTTAGATCTTGGAGGCGAATGCGTTTGCCAACCTACTGCCTGGCGGGCTGGATCGGGAGAGACTGGTCGAGGGGTACCTTTTGAACTCTCCAGCCTATCTTTTGAACTCTCCACCAATCACCTTGCTCCGCAGTGGAAGGAATGGATTCATAAGAGCGTCACTCCTGGACAAGTTGACCCCCCAGATTCCAACCCACTTCTCATACCTTTTTCCTTCCCAATACTTCATCTCCTTCCTTTCCCTAAATATAATCTCAACACAGCATCTCAAGAAAATAATACTTTTATGATGCATGGATGCTCCGGTCAGATCTGTCCTTCAGATGCTCTAAAGGAAAATTATGTTTGTGGCTACTAATACCCTTCCATGGCTTGAGGCGAAGCTAAGAGAGAACGACTTAAAATTAGCCTGAATTTTAATGTGATTGTTTCTACCATACCAAAAATGAGTTTACCATTGCACGACAGCACCGCGCTTCGTCTGGAAAAAAAATCGTGCCGGTTTTATAACGCACCTACAACCCATACAAAAAGTAAGAGATAGCAAATAGCAGTACATTCTACGCACTATAAGCAACATGACTACCACAACACGGACAATAGCCTGGTATGGTAGTTAAAAAAATGGGTAAACTGTAACATCAAAATATATATGAAATAATAAAAATAATTAAAAATTAAAAAAAAAAATTTGAGTCGAAGACAAATTTAGAAAGTTTTTTTGTTTATTTGACTGCTGTCAAATTTTATGTGCATGGGTATCAAGTATCAAGTATCAAGCCTTATTTTTCAAAGAATAAAGTTAGGCTGCCACTTCGTGGTTGAGTGGTTACAATCCATGGTTACGAATCCGGAGCACGCAGGTTCACATCCCGGCGTCCGCAAGAAAATTTTATTTTACTAATTTCTGTTATTTCACAAATTATATTATTTATTCAAAATAAAATGTGTACATTATATTTGATCAGGTCTCAATAGCCAGGTACGTCCCCACTTTTCTTCTTCCCGTCTCCTTCCTTTTTCTTCTACCTTCAGCCGTATAACATATCCCGATTTTAAATAGTTATATCGTTCACTCAAAAATTCCATTCAGAAAAGCTGTGCCTATTTAATAACGATAGTGCTTAATGTTCTAGGGTTTTTGCTGTTTCGGATACCGATCACACAGAGTTAAGTATCTGCTTTATAATAATTACCCACACAAAGCACTCTTTTTAGGATTGCCTTTTTCATAAAATAAAAAAAATAATAATTACCTTCAATTTATTTATTTTTATTTTATTTTATAATTTTATTAGCTTAAATAGTAATATCAATAACATGTATAAAATTAAATGGATTTTTACAATTTATATATCTTTTTTATTTATATGATGTTGATTCTATTGACAAATGGGTCACTGTTCAGCTATACACTAGTAGGCATTCCTTTCATTGTACATTCTATTATAAATTCTATCAATTACATTGTTGTGCGGTTGACTGTGCAGTCAACAACCATTCGCCGCAGAGCTTCTTGAAGAAATGCAACGCTGTCGATATTCGAACAGACAGTTATAATTCATTCCAAATTTTTAATGATGAGTAGCTGAAACTAACCTCAAATACAGCAGTGTTAATAAATGTCTGCTTAAATAAATAATTCTTTTATTTTTATTTCGTATTTTTGCACAAAATTGTTAAAATTTATATGTTACTTAAGAAATACATAAAAACGCTCGTCCTTTTGTCTATTTTATAAATAAAACCACACAATTTTTCCCGTGTTAAGTTTATTACTGACCAGGAGTACATAAGTTCCAGGAGATTAGTTCACCCCGTTCACCGCACTCGCTCGCCACCCTAACCGCCCGCGCCGTAATGACGGGCGACGGAAAGTAGCAAGCAGCTGGAGAGTAATTCCCTCCCATGTAAGAATGCAGTGTTCGCAGCGCTAAGCCGGAGTCAAGCAATGCTTGTAAATCTATTTATTAGCGGAATTTGGGATTATTCCCGAGCGTGGAACAGACTTGTTGACACTGGACAGGGGAGGAGGACTCTTTCATACACAGTAGGTGGCTCGTCGGAACGCTCGGAACTCAACGCAATTTTTTAATTTATTTATTAACCCGTTAAAGGCTTTTACATGTAAATTTATAACTACGTGTATATGTGCAATTACATTTACACCGTGTTCTCCGCCCATACAGCGATCTTTATGATAATCTAAGAAAAATAATCCTAATTTTATTAATTCATTGGTTAAATTATTAGCTGAAAAAAATTTATACAAAGAAAGGCATAATATTCCATACTTTTATCAGAGTCTCAAAGTTCTTTCAGTGAGAGCAATTCTGTGGTACAAAATTATATTTCAACACTTAAATAATCCTTTATATATTAACAGGCTGGAACACAACCATAATACTCGTTTTGACTTTAATGAAGGGCTAATTGTACCTAAGCATACAAATAAATATGGACAAAGAACGTTAAATTACATGATTCCCAGTTGTTTAAATATGTTACCTGCTGAAATTAAAAACTGTGCCCAAAACAAACAATTGATGAATTTACTGAAGACTTGGCTTATGGAAAGAATTAATTTGTATTGGCTTACAATGTGACATTATTCTAAAGACTTTTAAAATGTTATTTATGTTTTCAAAAATTTATTTTTATCTATATTTCTGTAAAAAACTAAATTTTATTTTATATAATTTTAAAAATGTAACTATTAAATCACTATTATAAGATCTTTAACGTAAAGAACCCGTTAGACAAACTGCTAAAAAGTAGTTTATCGGGACTTTTTGTCTTGTATTTGTAAAGTGTATAAAATAAATAAAAAAAAAATAAATAAAAAAAATGAAACAGTCATAAATTAAATTACAAAAATTATTTTTAAAGAAAATTGTTCAGTGTAATTGTAGCTTTTCATATGCGAGTAATGCATCAGTTCGGATAACAAAATGGCCGCTCATATTTCAAATTTCAAATATAACAGCGAGTGGGAAGAATTTTTTTTTTATTCCAGTTAAAAGAAAATTGCTTTTTCACTCATTTAACCAGAAATAATTATACACATTAAGATAACCTAAATATTTCAATACAGCGCTATTCTATTTCATTATTTTGTTTATCAAGAATAAATATGAATAATTTATATTATAAACTTTATAAGAATTTAATAATCAATTAAGTGAATACCTCACATAAATGAAACACCTATTTTTGTATTTTTATCGGTGCATTTGTATTTTCTTATTTGTATGAACATTGTTATATTCTTCTTTGTATAAACATTATAATATAACATGTATGTGGTTAGCTGGAAGAAATGGGGTCCTCCCATAAGCTACACATTTGTATTTTTTATTTGTGCAATTAATATTTTTTGACTTGTTTTCAATGTCTTTACGCCTGTCTCAACACAGGTATAGCATAGTGAGACAGGCATAAAAAAAAAAAAAAAAAAAAAAAAAAAAATCCTAAAAATGGGTCCTAGGCCTGATGGGTTAAAACGATGGTCTGCACTGGGTTAGGAACGGAAAGGAATAATTTAATTTTACTAGTCATAAATTACTTTATACTCCAACCGCATTAGAATAATCATAATTCATAAGTTGGAGAATGAATGACGCGGGAAAAGGTGAGTCGGGCAGACAAGTCGACTTCCGTCGAGAATTTCCCGCGGTTCGTAAACTTGTGACTTGCCCCGGAACAGGTTACGTAAATAATGTTCCCGGAATTCCCAATATTATTCAATTATTATTCCTTTTCATGATAAGTTGGGGACATCGTGGGCTGACTCACTGGGAGTCGGGAAATAACACATCTGAATGGTTGAGATAATCGAGTTTTAAAGATGGCGGACTTTGACAAATTATGTATTTTCTAGTAGAGAAATTTCATTTAAGATTTAACCACTCAGGCCTTTACCATATTTTGTCAGATGGTCAAAATATTCCCGCTTTGTAATAAACCCAATAAATGGAATATTTCTGAACATATCCGAAAATTAAAAACTGTTTTTAAGGGGGTGATAAAATAAGTTTTAAAATTTTATGAATCGAAACAAACGAATAATTTTTGAAGTATAAAAATTTTGCATGCAAACATAAATAGTGTAAAAAGTGTCTCACCTTACGTTTTTTCTAACTTAACTAATTACTGACGATGAAAAAAAATAAAAACGCACCCATAATTTATTAGGAAAATGTTTTATAAACGTTATCGTCAACTCACTTTTTGTCGCTTCATGTAAAAGTAGTCAATCATACTTTATTAAAAAAAAAAATCAAATTGCGATTGGTAATTTTGGTTTCATAAAAGGGGACATTTAAATTATTTTGCGGTTAACTTTTTGATTCGAATATAAAGCACAGTGCTTTCCCTTTCTAACGCCGTTTTAACGATTTTAACGTCAACGAGACCTATATGAGTTATTCCGAAAAGTGAACAGATTAATTAGCCTAAGGGGTTAAGAATTTTTATATCGAAAACAGTAAAAATATTGTAGGCCGGTTTAGCTTAGATACCAATGCGTAAATAAAATATCGTACACTTGACAAAATATCATATCTTAATGTTTTACGAAAAAGGTAGTACGAACCATTTTGTGATTCTTTTGGTAAATTGGCGTACAGATTACAGGAAAAAATTTCTAAGCTATAACGGGAACGGTTTCCGGAGGCTGACCTTTCCGGAAGCTTGGTTCAGCTTTTCTAATTATTTTGGAGCCCATTGACATATTCTTAATTTTTATTGACATTTCACGGATTTACAAAAAAATCACAGCGCACTAGCAGACACTTCCACGGAACTTTGACATATCGATTTAACTGTTTTTTATTTACAATAACTTTTCACGTTTTAAAATATTATTTGAAAACGTTGCGGCCTTTGTCAAAACCAGTAGATAGTTACCTAGATAGTCACCGTAATCAATAACATTTGAATGATTTGTATTTTTTTTTGTAGTGCCGTTATTATAAATAATAATCTCAAGGACGATTTGCTAGGTGTGAGGTGTAATCTTACCCCATTTAAAATTTTAGAGGATAAAATAAATAAAAATATTTCCTTAAAGTTGAAAGCGGTAATGAAATATAAGAAATATACATATTTATGATGAGGTACGGTTGTGTACACTATATGTTATCTACTTGAATACGCTTTGTAGATTAGTGTTGAAATGCAGTTTTATTCTTTAGATATGAAATTTTTATCGTAAGTATGATATCTGTTAAAACATATGTTCATGAGACAAGTTTGTGGAGCCCGCACAAATACTACAAACTCAATCGGGCACCGGCACACATGGGCACCTTGATTCCTGAATTGTTCAGGTAGAGTCCAGTTGTAAAGGCAGCAAAAACTTTCTAGGAGCAGTAGGAATATAGCCAAAGTTTTTGTTACTAACGTGAAACATAATTTTTTACACTTGCCACAAATAATATCAATGAGCGACAAGATCAAACCAAAAGGCATTTTTAACGTATATATTCTCATATTACCGTTACCAACTTTTTATGCTTTTTTTATTGTATATTGTTTTTTTCCCGTTAAACTGCAACTAAGCAGTTTTGTCAACAGGATTTTAATCTTCAATTACAATTTAATTACACATACTTAATAATATTACTATAACTATACAGATTGTTACAATTAACACACAGACTTAGTATAAACCATTTCAATTTAGTAACCATATTTTCAGAATATATCTCAGTCTATTTGTAGAATCGCGATTTTTTTATATTGCTTGGTAATATGTTAAATATTTTGGGCATATTATATTCCAGGGTTCGCCTTTGGAACAAGCATTCCTTCATTCTTTGTAAACCAAGTATTATGTTCATGTTCCACTTTCCTCTTATATTCAGATTCAGACATATGGTGAGTCATTATTTTGAACCACAATAGGCACAGGTAAGATAGTTAAATTCCTATACAATAATGATATGTTTCGACTCTGTGAAAAAATATGTTTTTGAACCATAAATTTAACCATAGATTTTTGTACTGATTGTACGTGGTTTAAATTAGATTTGCGAGTGTGTCCCCAAGTGGTTGTGGCATACTTGATTGTGACTTGAAATTTATGGTTTCGTAAAATGATGTTTCGAAAAAGGTACGTGACATATTTTTTGACATATTGCCGCACCCATTGCAACCCTCCTTTAATCCAGGTTAAGAAGCCACAATCGTAAAATGTAGGAATAATGGAGCTCACAAGTACTTTGAAATAAATCTTATTTAGCAATTTATTCGGAAGCACAATGGATTAAATAACCGATATCGAAGTTCTAATTAATCCATATTCTTCTGTAGTATTCATGAATTCCAAACGAAATAAAATCTGGGCTTGAAATCAGGTGAACGTGCTTCCCATAATGAAGGTCCCTCGCGGCCAATCCAACGCCTGAGTAACCTGTTGAAGTGGCGCGAACAATTGTTGCATAATGGGGGTATTTACTCCATTCTGCTGAAAGACCATCACGTCAAGTATTATTTAACCGCTCCGATCTATAGCGAATGTGCACGTTTTTCGTCTTAAACGAAATGTCAGATTTACAAAAACTTTGTATTATTCCCGCTTCACAATTAAAGCTCTATAAATGAAACATTTCTGAACGTAGCCGAATGCTAAAACTGTTTTTGAAAGGTTACGAAATAAGCTTTCAAATTGTTATATTACAAATAAATATTAACATTTGTATCTAAATATTTAAATTTAGAATGCAAACATAAAAAATGTAAAAATGATGTTTTTAAGTGAAAACGGTACTAAAATCATGGATTATGTAAACAAAAAACAATGCTTATTCTATCGTATAAATATATAATAAACAATTTAGTCACCTTACTATACCGGCCCGTATGCGATTTGGCGGGTAAAATCTGTATCTACTGTGTATCTGACAGAATAGGTCTATTTATGTATTTCTATGGATAACTTCTATGGAGGGATGTGTAGATTAATTTATTATAGACTTTCTGCTTTTTGTTTTAGGGATTTCACTAGAACAATAACGGAGTTATAATGATTTCTGTGGAAACACATGCGTTGACGTGAAAACACGCTTATTGCATTTGACTGCTATCGTTATATTATCGTGTATATCCGCTTACGTATCGGAGTGGTATTCTTCCAAAAGAAATCTTCCAACATTTTTTTGATTCGATACCTACTGCAAATGGTTTTATTCCTTTCACTTTTTTTACATTAGCTCCACACAGGAGGCCCTGAGGGAAGAAAATCCTTTTGGGATATATCATCTTTAGTGATGCTTTGTGGAGGGTTCTTTATGGAAAGGAAGGATTGGAAGTTCTGGGAAGGAAAAAATTGTGAGGGTCCGGTAGGAATCTGGGAGTTTATATGTCCAGGAGTGACAGATTTGGGAGGCGGTAATGAATACAGGACCTTGTCCGAAAGGCGTGCAAGATGGATCAGACATGTTGTACGACAAGAAGGCCTCTTGCATACCATAATGGAGGGTATGACCGAGGGGACAAACTCTAGGGGACGCCCACGCCGAGAGTACCTGGACGACCTGCTGGTGGACGTGCGCTGCTCATCATATGCAGAATTCAAAAGAGCCGCACAAGATAGGAAAGAATGGAAGAGAAAATTAGAGGAAATTGCTGCAAACCAATCCCAGTATTGAAACCAGAGAGAGAGAGAATGAATACCGCCGCCTCGGGAACCTTTATTGGATAACTAACACCTCTGCCATAGGTCACCCCAAGTAGTTCATTATGTTTGGTGATTTAGCAGAGGTGCCCGGTTTCATGGGGTGAGGTTTGTCTAGGTCTTGGAGGCGGATGACCAGGACACATTGAACTCCAAATTCCTACCTACCCCTTAAACCCTTTTCCTTCCCAGGAACTCCCCTCTCCTTCCTTTCCTTAAAATAACCCTCCACAAAGCATCCCCAAAGATGACACAGGCCCTGAGAGAAATTATTTTCCTCATTGGCCTCGTGTCTGGAGCCCAAGTAAAAAAAAAGACGTATGAACCCCCCCACCTACTGCAATTCAAGGCGATGGGTCGTGAGTACCCGGCTAGAGAGGTCAAAAGGCCTCCCTTAATCGATCTCTCCCAATTCAGCCCGCCAAGCAGTAGGTGGGCAAACGCATACGTCGCCAAGACATAGACAAAGCTCACCCCATGAACCCGATCTACCCTTCTAAGTCACCATACGTAGCGAACCACTTGGGGCAACTTACGGCAGGGGTGTTAGTTATTCTATAAATGGCGGCACCCATACCCGCTTCACAAGTTGAAAAATCCCTCCGTACTTAAAGACGTAACAGAGGCGTAAATTATTTTTTTGCTTTTTTTTATTATCTATAATAGCTAAGGTCGAGAATCAAACCCCGATCAGCAGCTTTAAAGGAAAATGTACTGATTATATACCACAAGCTATTTTAATAGCAGCGGTATAAATTATCATTATAATAACGAAAATTTTATATAATTTTAATTAAAACACTAATTTTTTATAAAAAAGATATAAGAATTACAAAGTAGACCTGGTAAGAAACACGGCATATTATAATTGCAATTTTGAAAACGCCAGCTTAAATTAATTTTGTGTTAAAAGTTAAAATATTATATTATGTTAGGTAGGTACCTAATTGTTCGATGATTGTAATGTCACTTTAATTCAATGCAAAGTTCTAGGGTTCATTGAAAAGAGTTACAGACAGACACGTAACCGAAATTAGTATTTGACTAATTATTATTGTAATCTCCAAAATAGATAGATCCAGCAATCTTTTTCGATTTTTTTTTTCACTGATGGGTGGTAGAACCAAAAACGCCTTAACCAAGGTCAGGACACTGAATTAAATCGGCCTTCTGTGTAAGGACTCCTTATGCTGTTGTTAAATGAAACTTTACCGTATACCTCCTATAACTACATCATCAAAACATTTTTAAATCTTATGTAAATTAAAGACCGACGTGATTATGTGTCCTGGCCTGGGTTGAGATGGCTTTGGTGGAACCCACGTTCTGTGTACATTTTCCCCTCAGGCTAACTTGTTCGTTTTTTGAACTGTAATAAACATGTCTGCTTTATTTTCGAACAACTCGTATAGGTCTCATATAAATCGTTGTGTCTCCCTTACTATTTATGATGATAAATATGATCTAAACGGTGTTATGCTAAAACGCTTTACATTCAAATCAAAAGTTAACCACAAAATATTCACCTTCAACAAACCAAAGTTTCCGACCGCAATTAGAAAAAATTTAGGAAGCTTTGGAGATTTTTTTTATTAATTATCCTTACATAAAACGACAAAAAAGTGAGTTGACGATATTTATAATACATTTGCCTAATAAATTTTTTTTTTACGTTATCAATTTTGGTTATAAAAAGCGTAAGGTGAGCCATTTTAAAAAAAAAATGTTTGAGTTCAAAATTTTTACATTAAAAAAATTATATGTTTATTTCGGTTGAAAGCGTAATTCCTCATCTTTCAAAAACAGTTTATAGTTTTCGGATGCGTTCAAAGTATTATTTTTATTTGGATTTTATTGCAAAGCAGAAATAATTTGACCTTTCAACAAAATGGGCCCGAGGCCCAACGGTGTAAGTTCTAGGTACTTCTCTACCGCGTGACAGAAGCTATCAATATTTATCTGAATGAACTAATTTTCTCAGTGTTAACTAACAAAGGGAAAATTTCAGGATATTGAGGCCATCAACCTACGCAGGGCAGACCGCGTATTGATCGATACGACCAAATGAAATCAGGAACGTAAGGTGGAAAATATGTTTTCCAATTTGCGGGTAGATAAATTTTAATACAGAATTCCCAAAGATACTCCGTCCTTCCTCTCCCAATGCCCCCCCTCCCGCTATATCTGACCCCCGGGGGCCTCTTACAAGAAAACAATTAACTGGTTTTGGTCTGAGATACGGAGATATTTTACAATGGAGGTTGCTTCAAATCATAAAATATATAGTTTTGGATTGATGCATTCCTACAATAATAATCTTGAGACAGCATTAATGCTAATGGACAATTGTAGAGATATTACCTAATTCACCGATATTGGGAAAGTTGCGTACATAACGTGATCATTTATTTCTTTATATCGATGAAGAAGAAGATAACACTAACAAATCTAAATTAAATATGAAAAAAGAACAAGACACAGAAAAATAAAAAAGCTAATGGTCCCAACTGGGACTTGAACCCATAATCCTTCGTCTTACCAGGACGAACTTTTAATATAATTTTTCTGTGTCTCATTCTTTTCCATATTTCTTTTAGATTTGTTAGAATAATTTCAAATTCTTCAATGATATATTATATTGATGGGAATAATCTTTAAATGTTATTAGTTATTATAAAAGCGAATTATTCTAATAGTTATTCAAATTTTTTTACACACTCGTCTCGGGGAGGGGTGGAAGGGGAATGCTTTCCTGGGTAGGGGTTAATGAAAAAAAATCTTACATCATACAACATACAACATTCAAAAAGTTAAACTGATAAACTTGTAAGCGTTGAGTTCTGCGGCGTTTCTTTGTTCATGTGTAATTATGGATACCAGGACGTTTTTTAAATACAAGTGTATTCACCTTTAACGTGATTTCTATTGCTGAAACAACAACAAAAAGGGAACCCGGTCCACATTAGTGCGAGGCATAAAATATATTAAAATGTGGGCACGAACATCATCCACTATCCATAGAAGTCCCATTTTAGGTGAGACTTTCAACAGCTTAAATGAATTTAAACTTTATTCCTTCTGCCTCACACTGCACCACTGAACAAAACATAAAAGTACAGTAGCGGTTAAAAGGAGTGACCTTGAATCCCGAAGCTAAACTATCTAACCATCACAAATCTATTTTTCTTTACATTTTAATTTATATTGGTATTATATTAGATTACAGTAACTGTATTTTTTACATAAAGTAAGTTCGAAAATTGCTCAATTCTTCGTGATATTTTTCCTTAAAGGAAAAGTTCCTTCTTTACTTTCATTTTTATTTTTCATTTTCTTGTTTTATCTATTAACATCTCTTTAGTTTATTATGTCAGCTAAACAATAGCAAAAAAAATGTCATGATATAACTGAAAGTATACTAGATTATGAATATAATATATATATGTATTATTTTACCAACAGAATTTCTTCATTCATTTTCATTTTCAAATTCATTTTTCTTGTTTTATCTATTAATATTTCTTTAGTTTATTATGTCAGCTAAACAATAGTAAAAAATGTCGTGGTATAACTGAAAGTATTCTAGAATATGAATATACATATGTATTATTTTACCAACAGAATAGTCAACACTATAATTTACTATAATTTACATGTAAAAACATTATCATACTGGAATGTCCTAAAACGGGCAATTGCCTAGTTGGACATTTTAAGTTCACTATATTGTATTATGTAATATTTGCAAACAATAAATAAATAAATAAATCACACCGTTTTGCACAGAGGTATGCAGAGTAATGGATAAACCGCCACACAACTCTATCTCCGCACACACTTGATGTATCTATTTTTTTTTTAAAGAAAGAAACATTTACGGGTTACGAATAACCTGACAATATTTGAAAATCTCCTACTACCACCACAGTAAACGGGAAATATTCCTTTTGTCGTAATGGAGGACTGAACCAGCCAAAGAAACGAACACGCGACGTCTGGGTGGGACTAAAACGCGAAGCCAACTCAGCCACTGACTGGTCAAATATCGTTTACATTCATATATCGTCTCATTCATATTATTCTGATTCTCCACACTTCTTAATTATAACTATTTTTTATTTATTTATCTATGTAGAGTGTGTTTACCTGTTAATTAAGCGAAACAAAGCGATGTGTGCCTATGCAATGTTCTGTTTGCCACATAAAGAAAAATAACACAATATAAGATTAATAATTACATCTAAGGCATGAACTCATAAGTCTGTCACTCCTGAACACATTGACCTCAAATTCCAACACACACCTCATACCTTTTTCTTTCCTTGAAATTCCACTTCTTTCTTGCCTTAAAAAGACCCTCCACACAGCATCCCCGAAGACGCCATGAAGGAATTTTCCCTCAAGGCCCCCTCAGTAGAGGAAATGAAAAAAAAAATAACATTCACAAGATCGAATCAAAACCAAAAAGTTGATAAAAAATAATGGCACTTTCTTGCATTAATAAACTTTTTATCTAACATTCCGATACTGTTTCTGTTCAATTTATTCTACATCTTACCCTAAAAATAAGGTGCTTTGGTTTTCATCGCGAGAAAACAGGTTTTTAATTATTTTTTACGACTAGCATTTTCAGAAAAGATGCGCTCTATTTTTTAAGAAAATTGCGGCCGATCGCGCTTTCCAATTTTAAACGCGGATTTATTAACTTCTTCCCTCAAGATTACACAAATATTTTTAAAATACAAAAGCTTGTAAAAAAAATATTATTCATGAAAATGTCTAGGAAATTGATCAAAAGTAATATAGGAGTATATTTTATAACTAACTAATTAACCGCCACACCATTTCTCCCGCGGGGGTGGGCAGGTAGGATGAACAGCCACAAAACTCTGTCTTGGCACGCGCTCGTTGCTTGGTCACGTTGTTTAAAAAAAATCATAAATTAAAAAAAAATTACAATTTTCAATGACAATTGAACCCATAATAGTTGCCCCCCCGGCATACTTATATACAATATTCAGTCGGCTTAGAGAAAATACGTTATATGTACTTACACAAAATATAACGAAGGGGTGTGTGGACAGGACGTACCGCCGAATAACAAAATAATAAAACATGCTTTCATTAAAATACATCAGGGATAAAAAGACTACAAATACCAAGGTATAAGTACAAAAAATCAACACTATAAATAAATTCCTTTTATATCCACACCAACTTATTACTAAGACGACGATATACCCTAAAATAAATTAACAATCTTAACGACGCGCGACGTAAGTAAAGAACATGGCAGGGCGTAATGGACGGACGTACGGTCGAATTCACCCTAGCAGGCCTGGAGATTCAACCTTTCCGCCGCGTTCGTTTTAATTAATTCTAAAGAACGTGTTACAAATATTTAAAGGTGTTTTGAAGTCGACTTTAGGTTTGTGATGAACCTGTTTCACTCCGGTATAGGTGGGTAAAAATTTTTTTTTAAATATAGAATATGATCACACTATCGACATCTTTCGGGTGGTTTTAAAATCAATATTAAAGGAATCTTTTTTAAACTTTTGGGGTTTCCTTGCCACGAAGGGGTGTAGGCAGTTAACCGCTTTTTCCAGACAAATATCTAGCGGATTCTGCAGGTAGACGTTGGGGGAAAGTGTTAGACGTGGAAAACCCACAGGAGCCGATCTCTTCGAGGTAGTCGAGGGAAATCAATTCATGTTAGTGACCATATGGAATCTAAGATTTTGTATTGGATTTTTGTCCGTTAGTTTAGAGGGGAGGGAAGGTTTACGATCTCTTGTTACTTAATTGGGTCTTGAGTGTGAGACATCGGACATGATTTTGGGTCTCTAAGGTACGCATTAAGCTGAAATCACCACTTGATTTTACATACAGATGATAGGAGAAAGAAATTAGTGAAAAAGCATAAAATTTAACGACCTGTCAGGATTTTAAATTATTTGAAAACTCAAGTATTTTCTTGATCACTAGGCGAATAATTAAGGGGGATTTATCGGTTTTGGTGCCAGAGAGAGATGTAATATGTAGGAGGAATTAGGAAATGGGGGGAAAAAAACGTTCGAAGGCAGGATTGGAATGGGATCTTGGCAGTAGTTATAGCCCATAGGAAAGGAGAATCGAGGTTATAAAAGTTTAGATTATTATAAAATAAGGTCCCACGGGCATCAGGACTTTGCTGGGAGGTGACCAAGTAATTGGAGTTTGCACATGAGCGTTTGCAAACGCGAGAAATATTAAAATTGTATACGAACACAAGAAACGCGACATGTAGCCAGAAACGGACACGGCTGAGTGTGCACACTAGCGGTACGTTCGATACAGGATATTCAGTCACGAATTTATTAGAAAATCCATAGCCAAATGTTAGAACGTCGGAATATCTAGGCAGTGACGTGTTGGGAGAAGTTTAAAATAATGAATGCTTAATAGATAACTGTCGGGATATGTTGTAGGTTAAAGAGTTGAAATTGGATTTGAGTTAAGCCAAGAAAGTAGGGCAGTTATATCGAATATTCAGGATACACCGTATTTGGAAGCAAATTAAAAAGGAGTAGAACGGACACTATAGATTTTCGAGAAAAGTTGAATTAATTATTCACACGATAAAAGGTGGATTATATCCACTAATCATGCGGAGACTCGAGTGGGAATTAGATGTTTAGACCCAAATACGCCCCTGATCGATTGCAACAGAAGAGTATCATCGTACGAAGGCGGGTCGATCAGAACGGGACCTTAGAAGGAAAAAGGGTGAACCGACGGTATGGGATATTGGTATGGAAAAGACGATATTACGCGGTGATAAGGTTGTATATTGCAAAATTTAAATTTGATTGATGGGAGAAACGGGGTATAAAAGACGCAGGAGGGTCATGGGGGGGGGATCGTTCGGGTTGATTTTTGCGAGAAGTAGGACTGTGGAAAATCGTGCGTGCATCGGAGAGTGACTAAGGTTTATAGCTGGACTTAGAGAAAAACCGAGACTGTGCTGAATTAATTAATTTTCTTTGCAAGCGTTAGTGGATTAGATTCAGTGAAAGATACATGGCTTAGTTCAGTCACAGGGGTGGGAAAAGCGAGTCATGATTCAAGACATTATTGGCGAATCAAACAGTACGAGAGAAGGATCTACCGTCCGGAGATCGAAACGCAAGAGAGGAGAGGTATTAAAACCTAAGTAAAGGGTTTGACTCATCACAGGTTTAAAATTGCTGAAAAATGCACCAAAAAATTTAAATTTTGTAATCATTTTAATTTCGGGAGGCCAACTGTCGGAGGATCACCTGTCGGGTTAACCATTTACACATCGTCTCGTACATACTATTCCGTTACTTATCTATTACATAATTTCTAATGCCAATAAATTTATTTTCTTGTACTTTTTTTATATTTTTCCACTTCACCAACATTTCGGAGATTAACGAAAATGGATTTCAATTAAATATATTCAAATAAGAAAATCGTAACTGAAAGTTTTCTTGCCTCTTTAGAATCTTTTAGAATTCAATAAGTCCTTATTGAAATGCGTTTGGAAAGGAGATTCGTTTTTTAATCTAATTTTTAACTAATCCGGATTTTGTAATGGATTTTATAATAGGTAGAAATTGAAATTTCCTGACTGATTGATTGCGTGGAAAGATCCTTATTCTTAAGAGGAATACCTGCGCGGCCTTCTTCATACTAAACCTAAATTTGAACTTGAGGCCAAAATACTTGACCAAACTCAACTATAATTTTTTAATCAAAATCTCAAGTACGAATATGTGAAATTTATTTAATAATAATTTGAATTATAGTATATATAAAAACCAGTAAAAGAATCCATTTCGCGTGATTTTAGAGGAAAATTTTGGAAATTGTAAGTTAATTATATATATATATTTTTAATTTCGCTTACTACCAACCTTTAAATTATTAACTTTAAATTAAAAAATTTAATTTATATTTCGGTCCAAAAAACATTTTTTGTTTCATTATATTTACTTAGTACGTTGGGAAAGATTTTTTTTATAATTATGTTTAACTCACAAAAAATGGATAAATTTGGCTCTAAAACCATAAAAATTGAATTCTTCAATGGCCTATATTTTACAATTTAAATAACAAATAAATAAATTATATATTCGTACTGCCGAGCGATTCCATATTTTTTGTGGGATCGTTATTACATAACGGACGTGATCTCCAGTCAGATTTGTGTGATTTTTATGGCTTTTATTTGTTTTTTTCTATGTACAACGTATCTACATTAAATGAATAAACAATAATATATAACAAATATTATAATCAATAATTATCAGCCTGAAACACCCATCTACATTGAAAAAATCTTCCGAGAAAAGATACTGGCCGCCAACGGGAATTGAACCCGTGACCATCTGATTGCCGGTCAGCAGCTCTGACCACTGAGCTATGGCGGCTTATCAAATACCCGCCAAATAATTCAATATATACTAGTGTTTCATTCGACAATTACTTATTATTACATTTTTCCAACTGAAAACAACCAACTTTATTTTTGTGAGAGAGGTATTTTTAATACTAAATCTCCCGCTAGGTGGCGTCGAGACTAATTATGTCTGCATTTTTTGCTGAAATACTTTAACTTGTCAAATATTAATTATTATTTTTAATTGATAAACTAACGTTTAAACAAGATTTTTATGCATAGCACAAAGGGTAGATAACAAATATTATAATCAATAATTATCAGCCTGAAACACCCATCTACATTGAAAAAATCTTCCGAGAAAAGATACTGGCCGCCAACGGGAATTGAACCCGTGACCATCTGATTGCCGGTCAGCAGCTCTGACCACTGAGCTATGGCGGCTTATCAAATACCCGCCAAATAATTCAATATATACTAGTGTTTCATTCGACAATTACTTATTATTACATTTTTCCATTACATTTTCAGGCTGATAATTATTGATTATAATATTTGTTATCTACCCTTTGTGCTATGCATAAAAATCTTGTTTAAACGTTAGTTTATCAATTAAAAATAATAATTAATAATATATACTTACTTACATATATACAGGAATTCGTGTTTATATCGATCTAATATCGTATATGTGACAGTAAATATGTAAAAAAAGTACACAAAATCTGTCAGGAGATAACATCCTACAAAAGATAATCGCTCGGCTGGATGTTAGCAACACCTTTTGATTAAAAAAATATTTTTTTTAGATTTTTCAAAGGGGGTGACTGTTAAGTTTTGTATGAAAATGTTCGCGCAGTAAAAAGTATTATTTATCCCATAGACTGGAACATAAATCTGTGAAATGCATAGAACATTGATTTATTAAAAATGTTAACTTATCTTTCGATAAGATCATCATAGATAAGGAACATAGGTTTTGACGTTGTCAAAAAGAAGGAATTAAATAAGAAACCCGAAGAAGACAATTTTCAAGATAGTGTTGATTATAAAAATAAAATGAACGCTTTTTTTTTAAAGGTATTTGAATTTAGATTTTTTGATTGTATGTATATTAACGAATTAAGGCAAAAATTTGGAAATGAAACCGAAAATTAAAAATAGATGTATTATAGTCAAATAAATTTTGTTTTCATTGCGGGTTGATTTTTTTTTACTACTCCGTGGGTCAGACACTAATTATGGATTTCAGACAATTCATCAAATTTAAAACCCTATTTTTCGGGGTCTGAATCAAGAGAAATTTTAGTATGATAAAACTAATAATAAGAAGAAAAATATTTTTCCCTGTCATCCCCGTACCTACTCCCTTCAGCCTTACAACCTTCCCAAATTAGGCATGCCATAGCCTCACTTGCTCCGGGCATTTGGAATTCTTGGACGGTGTTCACATAAATAAAATAAGTATGAAAACTATATCATGAGGATTGTGATTTATGTTATCAGAAAGCCAAGACAAACTAAGCCTCCGTGAAAGAAACACGCGCCCAAAAAATAATAAATCAAACATACCCAGTAGACATCCGAACTTTAATAATGTGCTTTATTACATCTGGATACTGGGAAGGTCTGCCTCGTGAAATCATTTCGTTGATCCCAAAAAAACATTAAATTTGGGTACAGGTTCCACACAAGAAAATAACCCGCTCAGGCGTGGAATTGCGAGTGAAATGTTTTAGCGGGTGACCAGAACTAATTTTTAAAATTATATCGGTTGCTAATTATTCGCGGAAGTTCTCATTTTTTCAGAAATGCTTAAGATTCGTATCAACATATTACCTTCTTTCCCTTGTCCTAATCGGCTTGAGGACCCATCCCTTCGATAAGGCACCGTGAGGTGTCTCTGTCCTAAAGGTCTAACCCCATATCCGTACATTATTGACCAAATCCGTTATCTATCGTTGGTTATCAATATTTGCGAGATTGCGAGCACGGTCTACATATGATGGTTAATAGAGTTTCCGACCGACGCTGAAAAATTTTAACGCGCATAGTATCAAATAAGTTTCAGTATCAACTATCTATAAACACATATTTTTAATTATGTCGTTCATTATGCAAAATTACTGGCTTATTTAATGAATGTATAGAACTAGCGAAGCTCTTAGTAATGAAATAAGTCATATACGCATTCCATGGACTCAAATAATGCATCTATGACGCAATCAGTTTATTCCGTTCATAGGAAATTGATTGAAACATGAAAAAAGACCTCATTAACTAATTGACTTTCGTTTTGTGTCAAAAAGTAAATGCGGATGGTCAATGCATATTTAGGTTAGTATTTCAACTCAACATTTATTAATATTTTTGCGTAATTGCTTGGCGTCTGACAAGGCGCGGCTGGTGCATTAGTGCACTCGTGCAATGAACCGCCAACAAAATTGAACAACAATTTACAGCTCATCGTAATCTTACTTAATGTTTTTTAATTATAAAATTAAGCAAAAAATTTTAAAAATCTTAAAAATTGCAATTAATAACATACTAAATGTTATAAAAAGATACTAACGATGAAATATTGTAGATAAATACAGCAAAAACGTTGCACCCGCGCGCCGTTTACACTGGCTAGGAACGAGAAACCGAGGTACATACCAAACCGCGCGCTTTAGCTATGCGCCTTGTTTGACTAATAATATTTTATATGCTGCCCATACGAAACATCTCTGGACCGTGGTTTTGACAAAACGTATCAAGAAAAATACCGCTGACCGTACGCCGCACGGTCAGCGAAGATATCCGAACGAAGAATCGAAGAATTCCGAACGAAGGGCTCGAGCGATGTAGGGTTTGGACAGTATGAAGTAAAATCATAACATTAACATTTATCTTGTAAAATGCAACCTCGGGTCAACGGGTCGATATTATCTTGTGATAAACTCCTGCGGATTTACATACTTGGCATTGACTTTATTATTTGCTTTTTTTGGCAGAAAGTAACCTTTTATTTGTGTGCGTTTTTTTTTAATTATTGCTAACTTCACACCGACGACCGACGCTTAGTGGGTCAGTAAACACACGACACCGTTTCCAATGTTTGCATCCTATGCTGCAAATTAAAACATTATTGTGATATTAATTCATATCCGAAAGTTGAGTCTTTTAAATAAATACCTTCCGTTCTTTGCCACTAATCCTCTAATACAAATAGATGTAATATCAAAAGAAATGAACCATAGTGTAAAATAGCAAACAATTTATGATTTCTGAAGTTTTTTCAATGCAGTGTCACCGCTTGCAAAGTCGTATCTTCCAAGCATAAACTTTAATATAAATGTGTTTATCGGATAAAGAGTTTATCAGGTGAGTATATCTGTATCTGTTTGCAAATAGTAAAATTGTAATGCCCATGAGGTGACTTCACACAAAAACATCGCTCTATAAAATATCCCTTTATTATCATTATTGTTGAATTATTCTGGTATCAATATTTTTAGGTACAATTGAATTTCTTTTCCCTTTTAAAAATGAGTGATGCAATAATAAATGTGGACTTTATCAAAAAGAACCGCATGAACTCGGCAAAGGGATCGAATAATTGATCTTCTCTATAAATAAGTACGATACGTGCATTTATATAAATTACATACATTTAGTATATCTCTATGCATACATTACGTTTTTTATGAAATCGGTGAACCACCAAATATGTAAGGCACCGGCCGCGCCTGCGTCTGACATTTCATAGAAAATACCTTCAGTGTTACAATGTCGGTTCGGCTGTGAACGGTAAAAGCGTGCTTGGGACATCGATATATGTTATTGGAAGTTACGCCTATCGATTAAGTTATCGATTTCACCGTGCTATAGAGTTCCAGGGCTACTTCAGCGGCCTCTGCTCATTTAAGACCCAGCCTCTTATCCTCGCCCAACCTTTGGAATTGCGTTCCCCAACTTTGTCTAGAGTGGCCAACTGAAGGTCTCCTCTATGAAATTGCCACCAGTATTTTTTCATCTTTATTAATTCTAGACTTACAATTTGAAATGTCCGATGCCTGTCTCACTAGAAAAACCTGAGTTGAGAGCAAGCGCTTTAAAACATTGGCAATTCTTAATAAAAATAATGATACATACAATTATATACAAATAATAACACAATATTACATTTAAAGCATCAGACAATTATTAATGTATGTACCATTGAAAAATTACATGTTTTTAAGTTAGTTTTGATAATATCTTTGATGTTGGATCTGTTAATCCAGGACTTTTCTTTAATCCAGGAGGTGTCAGATTTATATTTAAGATACATTGTGTTTTGTCTAATGGCCAGTGGAAGTGTATAGTTTAGTATAATTTTAAAACGGATGTCTGTATCCAGGCAATTTAAGTGTGGGCTCAAATCATCTCGTGTGGAATTTTCCTTCAAAGAATAATAGTGATTTATTGTTTTAACCCCTCAGGCTAATTTGTTCGCTTTTCGGAGCAACTCACATGGGATACATAAAAATCTTTGAGTCCCTTACTATCATAGTGAGAAATGTAATCTAAACGGCGCGGCATTGCAAAGAGAAAATACTATTATATATATATATTCAAATCTAAAATTAAACCCCAAAAGAATTAATGTCTCCAATTGGAAAAAAAATTATGGAACTTTGTGAACTTTTTAATCATTATTTTTACAAGAAACGACAAAAAAGTGTGTTGATGGTGACGTTTATAATACGTTTTTCATAAAACGTTTTAATAAAATTTGTACGATTTTTTCTTTTTTTGTAACTAGTAATTTTAAGAAGAAAAAACTAAAATAAAGCCATTTTTTTATTTTTGATGTTCGCATTAAATTTTTTTATTTTTAAAAAGTAACAAGGTTATTTTCAATAATAAAATCTGAGAGCGTATTTCATCGCCTTTTAAAGGAGTTAATATTTTTTGGATATGTTCGCAAATATTCCATTTATTTGGATTTTATTGCAAAGGAGTCGTCCATTAATCACGTGAGGCTCAAAATGGGGGGGGTCAGAAAAAAATCACGAAATATCACAAGGAGGGGGGGATATAATGATATATCACGTGTATTTATTTTTCGTTGAACGCACGATTTCTAATCCAAATCCAAGTCAAAAACAACCTGCAACCTTAATGTCTCTCGGAAATATTTATCACGATGCGTAATTTTCCAAAATTTAATCAGATTATAGTATTTAAAGATAATATTCTGAAAATTTAAATATACTTTGTACTAAAAAAATACACGTGGCTTTGGGTAGGGGGAGGGGGTAGTTTAAAACCTCACCACTTATCACCAGGGGAGGGGGTAAAAAGTTTCTAAAAAACATCACTTGATTAATGGACGACCGCAAAGCGGAAATATTCTGACCTGCGAACGACTTAATTGAAATTCAAATATAAATATTGTTTTTGACCATCCGTTACATAATTGAATGGGGTTATTATTTTTCTTTGGTTATTGATCGAACCTGTTTTTTTAAGGGTTATTATTTGCACTATGGATTGAAACATAATTGGAAATGAAAACTTTCCTCGCCGTGCACAACTTTTGTATGTTTTCACAAAAGTTTTTCCATGTCAACACAGATGGAATTGAATGGGAAAATATTACATATTGCAACGCAATAAAGCTACAAACTAGTAATACAAGCCAGCACGATATCCCGAGTTGCCATTGCTACTTTTTTTTTTAAACTTATATACTTTTAAAAACTTCATGTTTCTTGCTGATTTATCAGATTTCATTAACGGAATCGGAAAAAATCCCCGCTCTCCACATATACACAAAAATTTGTAAAGAATCTACATTATCTACAAAAACTTTTTTTATGTACTAACATTAATTAATGGTTCCGTTTACATCTACACTCTACACCAATGATTCTTAACGGGGGCGCCAGCGCCCCCCTGGGGGCGTTTTGAAGGTCTGGGGGGGGGGCGTTTTTAAAACTTTAGCATTTAGGGGGCGCTGCAGAAGTTCGAATGGGCATTGTGTCAAAATAGAAAATTAGCTCATTCACGAGCTATGCACATTGACACACTTTCTTAAGGTGCAACAATTTGACAATTTCTGTTAAATAAACTACATGCACAAAAATTTAAACTGAGGCATAATAACTCAATGTCAATCTAATAATAATGTGTTTTATTTATACTTCACATAATTTATTTATTTGTAATAGGAAATCCATTTCTGCATAAATGAATGAAATTTTTAAATTTCGTTTCGGGGGGGAGCGCTGGATAATTTGACTGTGGTAAAGGGGGCGATTCTTTCAATACGGTTAAGAAACACTGCTCTACACGAAGCTAGCACAATGCACTGAATCGCTCCCTACTAGCAAAATTTTAAAATAAAATATACGGCTCTTCTGGTCAATGAAGCCCTCAGGCCTCGGACCTATTTTGTCGAAAAGTCAAAATATGTCCGCTTTGCAGTAAAATCCAAATAAAATGGAATATATCTAAACGCATTCTAAAACTAAAAGTGTTTTTGAAAGGTGGTGCAATACGCTTTCAAATTTTATGATTCTAAATAAACACATAATTTTTTTCATTTTAAAATTTTGAATGCAAACTTTAAAAATGTACATTTTTATTTATTTTCGGTTAACTTTTAGATTTGAATATAAAGCGTGGTGTTTTCTCTTTATATCACCGTTTATATCGTATTTCTATCCATGATAGTAAGGGAAACAATGATTTCTCGGAGAAATGTGTGAGTGTTCCGAAAACCGAACAATTTAGCCTGAGGGGACATACTTGATAGTTGGGAGATGTCATGTACACGGAATCTCAAACAAAATCAAACTAAAGGAAAATATTAGATAATTCATAGTTTTACACATGTACATGCCTGATCAAATAATGATAGTGGTAATTTTGATAGAATTCGTTGTTCTTACTTGACTGTTCACGTTCACCCGTGTTTTATTACCTATTATTGCTCCCATTTGAGAACCAGGTTTGGGATAATGAATGAGAAAACTAGATATAAAAGTTTGTAGAGAAAACATAAAGTACGTAAGATTGCCTACAATTTGGTCCAATCCCTTTGTTCCCTGAAAGGTTTTCCTTCAGGTTTCGGGAAAGGATCTGTTAATGTCACGATTATCCTTTATTTGGAGACGACCTCCCATTGTTGGGATTAGGGGAGCGGGAAGGACAACAGATGTGACGAAAAGGGCGAAAAGGACAATCATTTTAACTTTATTCCCGCCTGAAATGTGACTTATGCCTTCATAAATCCGACTCGCCCTAATCTCTTTAATATTTTACTGCTACAGTGGAATTTTACACGTAATTATCGAATGTTTTATTAGGGGCTTTGCATTTCAAGCCATTAACCCCGAGACATCGCTCAACCTGATTATGGATCGACTTTGGCTTTTGGATGATTAATTTTATAAATAAATTAAACAATTTTACGGTAGAAGGCTTTGTGGTTTGACATTTTTAAAGAAATAAAACAATTAATGTGTTCAGCATTAGGTACATTATATTCGAAAAATGCACTTCTCAAATTTAAAGAAAAATATTAGTAAATGAAACAATGTTACTTTGTTTGAACCACTTGTATATTTGTTTGAAGCCGACCGGTTTCGGAACGACCGTTCCTTCGTCAGAGCAAACGTGTACTGATTTGACAATTAAAAAATGAAGGAACGGTCGTTCCGAAACCGGTGGGCTTCAAACAAATATACAAGTGTTTCAAACAAAGTAACATTGTTTCATTTATCTATAATGGACTTTGGACTTTGGATTTATTTATTTTTCAGAGTACCAAAACCTAAGTTTACTTGCTCTAACATATTTAAAAAGGATTATCTATTGATGCTTCACGTGGTTATTAATGTATTTGAGATTGGGAATTTTATTATTTTTTTTTTATACTGCGGCTTTATGCAGGAATTTTCTACAAGTATTTAGTTAATTTCTACGTAAGATTGATTTTGGTTTTTTTATATTTATGATGTTCATTCTCGCTGTATTTAGCGAGAGAGTTAATCGTGGGATTAGAGTGACTTTCTAGGCCAGCGTAAAACCTAGTAGCCTGTGCAAAAATAAGATCTTTTACCAACGGGACGTTGGATTCATCGTGGAGAGTAGGGATTCTACTCCAGCTAGGTGCATTTAAGGCGAGTCTAATGCATTTATTTTGAAAGGTTTGAAGTTTATTTAAATGGGTTTTTGCTACATAACCCCAGATTGTTTTATAAAGAAGTAATTTGTTGTCAGTTGATAAACGGCTATTTCTACTCATCATGGGATAGAGGGATGATAGATAACGATTTGCAGCTTTTGTTTTTTCTTCTATGTGTTTTTTCCCAAGTTAATTTACAGTATAGAGTGACACCGAGGTATTTTAATGATTTTTCCCATGGAACATTTTTCCCAAACAGTTTAATGAAAGGGGGTCGTTTTTTTATAAATAATAACCACAATTTCTTTTATAAATAAAAATAAAGATATAATTTTTGGTATATAAAATTTTATAATTCCAACATAAAAAAGTTTTTAAAATGGCTCACGTTACGTTTTTTCAAACTAAAATTACTGATAACGAAAAAAATAAAAACGCACATATATTCTGTATTAAGCAAATATATTATTAAATTTATCGTTAACTCATTTTTTTGTTGTTTCGTGTAAAAATAATTAATGAAAAATTCCCCAAGTATCATAATTTTTTTTTTCAAATTGTGGTAGGAAACTTTGGATTAATAAAGGCGTACAATTTAATTATTTTGTGGTTAACTTTCAGATTTGAATATAAAACATGGTGTTTTCTCTTTCGAACATCGTTAAGATCATATTTTTCAACCATTATAGTAAGAGAAACACAACGATTTCTATGATTTTCTGTGGGGTTAATTAAAATACGTAATGCCTAATACGTATTTTATGGTGATACCGATACATATTATTTTGAAATTATAGGTAGGTACGTACCTACCAATAGAGAGGAAATGATATCTTAATGTGGGTATTATGGAAATAACGATCACGATATTAATTCAACTAGGTATTACAGCACAGAGATAACGGCGGAGAGAGGAAATCACAGATCCCTCCGAGTTATTAATTGTTTCCTTTATTTCCACTCCAGCCAAACGAATTGAAAACGAAGTAAGAACATAAAGGAGAGGGTTTTCAGGTAGCGCTCAAAGCTTTGTTTCAAAGACTGTCGTGTTTTCCTAACAATATTCGTCTTCGTAAATATAATATAATGTAGATTTAAAACGTGCATAATATTACATTGTATTCTGAGTCACGATACGGCGTGGGACGCTGGTATTTTTGTAAGTGTGGAATAATTATAAATATATATTTTTAATTATTTACTTTATGATTTATAATAATTTTAAATGATATCGGAAGCGCACACACACTATTAGTTTATAACCATTATAATATAAACTTGCTGTCCTTTTTTCGCAAGTGTAAGCGCAAACAAGACAAAGTACTGTTTTACGCCGCAAAAAGCGTATATCGACGCACAAATACCTTCTAAGCGAAGCTTGCGTTGTTGGTTTCAACCCTCAACCTATGCACAATGTGACGTACGTCCCGTTTTAAACAGGTCATCTTGTTTTAGGGACCCACTGTCCCGAAGAAAAGTGTCGGGATGCGGAAATGTCCCGTTTTCAGAAAGCGGATTACTTGCGATACCAAATCACGATAGCAAAAGATTATCTCAAATATTAGTAGGTCATAGAGAAACGAATAGTTTTCGAAGTGTGATCTATACCTACAGATGTGAAAGAGAACTGATGTCACCTTAATTTAGGCATAAAACATGTTTCCGCCGTTTTATATTTTTAGTGCGTATCGTGAAGCAATGACTAGAGATGGTCACGGTGACTTTTGTGGTTCGGCGACGGTGGTTCACTTATAAATCCAGTCTCATACGTGCGCTATGCTTTTCATTTGAATGTAGTGAAATAGGCCAGATAGAGTATAGCGCTCGTGTGAGACTAGCATAATAGTTGGACTATAGCATTTCCTATTTCGGTCTGTTGTGAAGCTAAAGGGAGTGAGGAAGTGATAGAGTTAGGGGAGGAGACGAAGATTAAAAAGCACTAGCCATTCACCGATCACCAAACTCGGCAAATGCCATTTCCAACAACGCGTTTTGATTCTGAATGGTGATCTATCACCCTGGCGATAGAGTAACTTCCAGTCTGGTAGGTATAGCCTGTGGATGGATCAAGTGGACCATAGTGGTCCATCCACTCCCATTCGTACATCCAGGACTACGTTACTTGTTTCATTTCATGTAATCAAGTAATATGCTCATCTTGCTCTGAAATTGTAAAAGTTGAAAAGATAAAATATTTGGGTATATGTATTGATACAAATTTAAATTGGCATTCACAAATAAATAATACCGTTTCTAAATTGAGATATCTTACATACATATTTTACAGACTCAAAGAAGTATTGAATATTGACAAATTGAAAATGATTTATTATTCTATGGTGCAATCTTCACTCATGTATGGAATAATAGGATGGGGTGGTGCCCTTGATACTTTTATAAAACCTTTACAAACAACTCAAAATTATATTATCAAAGTTATGTATAATAGAATTAAAACATTTTCGACAGATGCTTTATACAAAGAATCTAAACTATTCAGTCTCCGTAAACTATTTATACTGCAAACTATGAAATATATCTTTAAAAACGTAAACAAATTCGAAAAAAATGTAAACAGAATCAACATTAGAAATAATAATGTATTCTATACCCCCCAAACACACACAAAACAAATGCAAACTCACAGTAGTTTTATTGGACCTCGTACCTTCAATATTTTACCAAAACATATTCAAGTTGCAACAAAACTTCCGCATTTCGTAAAAGAGTTAAAATTATGGCTAAACCATACAGATGTAAAAACTCTATTTATTTAGTTTTATTTCACTTTATGTTTCTAAAAACTCTATTTATTTAGTTTTATATCACTTTTCTCACAAACTTTACACCTATTATTACAATGTATATCATTAATTACACTTACATTTATTTAACCGTACACTATTGTATACACTTTTTGTACAAAATGTTTTAAACAATTTTTGTTTTTGCTTTATATACCCCTGTTTGTTTTTTTCTAGGTACTAAAAAAAAAAAACTTTTTTTAAATATATTACCCACGCACAGGCTGCGCCTTAGTGGGTTCCCACATTATTGTTATGATTTTCAAATATGTAAATATAAATTGTAAAATATGGGAAAAATAAAGGAATTAAAAAAAAAAAAAAAAAAAAAAATCGGCGCAACTTTCAGTTCCCTGTACCATAAAACAGGAAACAGAGACCTACCGTCATTTCCATAAATGTTATTTGAAACTCACTTCGCGTCAAATGGCTCGTAAAGACCTGGAGAAAAGTATACTCAGTTTATTGTTACCTTTGCAGGAAAACTTCCAACTTGTTACCAACAACAAGGAAACTAGTAGAATAATTAAATATGCTAATCAGGCAAAGTTTATTGTTATATATCAGGGGTAAGCCACTGTCGGTATACCTGCACCATATTGTGGTATCAATAATCTCGAAACGTATCAGTGAATCAACATGATCAGATGAAAAAATTCGGCACAATAGATACAACTTTCTAACGAAGAAATCACAAGAATATCAAAGAGATTTTGGGAACGGTTAGTGGAATCGTGGCACCCCCGGTTGGGATTGAGAGGTTGAAGGAATGAAGAGGATGAAGCTTGGGAGGTATGTATCTATTCAGATCTGGTCACTAAACAAATCCATTTTAAGCAATGTTTCGACTCTGAATGGTGGTTTTTACCAGGACAATACTGAGAGTAATTGGCTAAAATCAAACAAATAACAAAATGTATGTTATTGCTATGTCGCCCCGCGGCAATATAAATTAATTTACATTACAGGTAGATATCAATGTACGTGTAATGATGTTGAAATAAATATAGTGATGTTGAAATAAATATAATAATGTTGAAATAAATATAATGATGTTGAAATAAATACAATGTAATGATGTTGAAATAAAATAAATAAGTGTATGATCAGTGTATGTATAAAGTGTATGATCTTTCGACCACCAGATGAACAATGAAAGAAGAAACTGATTTTTTGCTAAAGTAGAATTTTGATTCAGAAACAAAACACCATCAGCCTTACTAAAAAAACGTAATTAATATTTTATTCAATTGATAAACGACCGTGTATGTGAAAGCATTACTAATTAGAAACTGAGAAAAAATTGTTCATAGAAAGATATATATATATATATATATATATATATATATATTGCTTATCCAGACAAAAGTTGTCCGTTGTACAAACAGTTATAAAAAAAAATCAACATAGAATTTCGAAATTTTTCCAAGGTATTTTAAGGACAGGTTATTTAAAAAAAAAATTGAAAAATTTATCAAATATTTGAAGTTAATTTTCACGTTCTGTGTAAGTTAAATTCATGTCCCCCCCCCCCCCCCCCCCCTAGCTACGCTACTGCTGTCTGTAAGGTCAGTTTAGTATTGTTAGGGGATCTTGTATACAGTTAACACGCAAAAGACATAATATTGGAAACACGGCCCATTGCATATTATTATTGGATATGCCATTAGGCGCTTTTAGTATTTACGGAAATTCCCACGTTTACGGAAAGGCGACGCGCGGTACAAAAAAGGAATAAACGTACGTTCCTTACCACAATAATGCTGGAGCTGTTCCTTATCATAGAGATATGTATATACATATATCAATGTTCCTTATTCATTTAAAAAAATGTGAAACAAGAGACTACACATACGTACGTTGTGTGTCTCATCTTTATCTCACTATTGTTTAAAATCCTCTAAAACAGCGGTCGGGGAACCGGGGTAAATTACCCCAAATGGGGTAAAAATTATGTTTTTTGGGTAATAAGGAAATTTTTCTAGTTTGCTATTTCACAGCATTTCATAGCTTTGGCTATTAAAGCTTCAATATTGGAGACAGAAAGCAGAACAGAACAAGATAGCTTCTTTTTCAAAGTAAGGTTTGTTTTTCGAAGACTGTGAAAATATTACTCCTAAACACAAGCAATAGCTTTACTAGGAGAGTATATAAAATATGTAATATTGTATTAAAATAAACTTATTGTAAAAAATTTACTCAATAAAAAAAAAAAAAAAAAAAAAAAAAAAAAAAATTACTTTTGATGACATCAAGGATACAGTTATAAAATATCTTACCAAACTCAGAGAGCGGTTCGCTGACTACTTTTCAGATCTTGATATACATACTTTCAATTGGGTTGTAGATCCTTTTAAATGTGAAATTCCCAACATACCAGAAGAACCTCCGGGTTCAGCAGAAACAATACTTGAACTTCGATCTAAAACTGAAGCAACTATTCAATTTGAGAGCAAAGCCAATCTGTCGTCTTTTTGGATGTCAAAAGCTACGAAGGCTTTCAAAATTGCACATGAGGAGGCGGTAAAAAAATTGCTGCCATTTGCAACAACCTATCTTTGTGAATAAGGCTTTTCCACTCTAATGAACATAAAAACGAAGAACAGAAATCGATTAAACGCCGAAGACTGTATTCAAATTGCTCTTACATCAAAAAGTACCAATTTTGAAGTAATTGTATCAAACATTAAGCAACATCATTTCTCCAAAAACTGAAAGGGAAACCTGAAAATCTGAATTTTTGTCTGATCCAATTTGAGAATTTTATTTTGTTTGTCTATTACATACTTACTATTTTCATGTAACATTTTTTTATTTTCCGTGGAAATTAATTCAATAAATATTTTTTTTATTTAAAAATACATTGATTATCTTCTTTTCAAAATGGGGGGAGGGGGTAATATCGACTTACACAAAAATGTTTTGGGGTAATGGTTAAAAAAGTTCCCCACCGCTGCTCTAAAGGAAAGAAGTAGCACTTTGGAGGAAACAGACATATGTAAGTGCGTTATGTATCGCATCTTTTGTCTCACCATTATTTAATGGTGAGAAAGAGCTGCATCATAATTGTGACAAGGAACATTCCTTTATGAATCGTCGCCGTTTCATAAACGTGGGAATATTAAAAGCAGCTATTCTTTTTAATACTGGTATTGAATTATTTATCTTCTTTGTTGTTCTTTTTAAAAAAGGAAAATAAAATTTTATAACGGACGATGCAGAAATTTATCTAAGTGTTGTTGTTCTTCAGTCAATAAGAAACAGGTTTAGGTGAAAAGATTCGATTAGATAATATTAATCCAATTCGAATAGGTGATATTAATCCAATAAGACGAGGATAACATGTATAACTATATATATATCTAATCAATGTACTTTCAGGTGCACCTTAGTTAGGGCGCACGTACATGCCCTATGCTTGTAATAAACTTGCTTGAACCGAACAATTTGGGAGGCGGGTGTGGGTACAGCCGCCCCGAGAACCATTTATAGGATAACCAATACCACTGACATAGGTCACCCCAAGAGGTTTGCTACGTTTGGTAATTGATCAGGGATGCCCAGGTTCATATGGTGAGGTTTGTCGAAGTCTTGGCGGCAAATGTGTTTGCCCACCTACAGCGTGGCGAGCCTGACCGGGAAAGACTGGGTGAGGGAGATGTTTTATCATCTTCAGCCAGAAACTCATCGCCTTACACAACAGTGGAAGGAATGGATTCATAAAACTGTCACTCCTGGAAATACTGACCCTCAGATTCTTACCAAATTTTTCCTTCCAGGAACTTCCTCTCCCTAAAAAGACCCTCAATAGACATAGGCCCCGAGGGAAATATTTTTCCTCGGGACCTCCTGTAAGAAGCTAATGTAAAAAAACTATAAAAAAGATAAATAATTATATATTTGTAAAAAACATTAGGTTTGTGGCTCGCCATAATTTACAATAAAAAAAACACATAAATTTATTGTAGACCACATTTATTTAAATAACATTCTACCGGTTTCGGAAGCACCCTTCCTTCGTCAGAAGAATATTATAAGTAGTATATAGTTATATAGAATATATATAGTTATAATATTCTCCTGACGAAGTAAGGGTGCTTCCGAAACCGGTAGAGTGTTAATAAATTAAAGTGGTCTACAACAAATTTGTGTTTTTTTAATTTTTTTTATAACCCGTACAAAAACACAACATCGTCACAAAATAATATTCGAAAAAATCTACCTGAAAGTTAATTTTCCAGCCTCGCTTTGCTTTTAGAGCGCCGATTTATTAAGTGAGGTCCCACATTTAGATCGGAGTTTAGATAAAAATCATATTTAAACAGTTTATGCGCCCCTGTATTGTACAATATCAGCCCAGGTAAGTATTTTCCTTCGCATTTTGACAGTACCCATTACCCGGATTAAGCTGCTACCATAAACCAAACACGCCAAAGTGGGAAAATTATCTATGTTGTTTTATTAATTTTATTCGTTACAGATTGCAGAGGTTGACGACTAGAGACAGTTATTATTAGAGATCATTCAGGATTTGGGATGATAATAAAATCCCAATAATTTAACTACTTTATACTCATAACAGTCATAACTCATAAATATGCATAATTAACCATTTCTTGCTCTTCCAAGCTATCCTTGTTAAGGTGATGCAATAGTCCAAGAAAAAATCGGAATCCACGCCTCTTTTTGGGAGGGATTTAATAATACTTGAGAAAAAACTTTTGGAAAGGTTCGAAAAGGTATTTGAGAGTTAATTTTACAGGTTGATTTAGTAAAGGCCGGTAAAAAACATTACGTAACTCCTTTCTTACGCATTGTTTATTGTAATAACAAGGAAATTAACATTTTATTTCACGGAACCAATCAAAGCAGAGTCTAAGGACGTCTATTCCCCATTGCAGAAGGAGCGGAACTGGGACACAATGGGTGTGATAAGTGCATGGTTCTTACGTCGATGGCATAAGGTTATTATAAAAAAACAACTGAATTTTCCACATTATACAATAAAACCATATCCGAAAAGGGGTTTATAAGTAAGTGAATTTGCACAGAAGAGTGTTTTTTGTGAACCTAATACTTTATTTTTTTCTAGGCTTATAAAAAGACATAAAAATTAGCTAAAATGTGTTCTACTCACAGTTTTTAATTTAAGCATCTATAATGCTTCTTTCAAAACAAAAACTTATGATTTTGTATGATTTTGCATTATTTCGCATGACTTCATCTTAATAGGTAGGTATATCAGCGCCCTCGAGGTGATTTCTCACAAAAACGGCGCTATGTAAATCGTCCAAATATTATTATTATTATATTTATTTGCCCAAAAACTGGGCGTACTATACAGGGCCCGCAGATACTTTAATAGTACACAACTGCTTACCCTGTACAAATCACAAGTGCGGCCCACGGTTGAATTTGGCAGCCACCTCTGGTCTGGAGCTCCAAAATGCCTGAAAAATACCCTCGACTCTGTGCAGAAGCGGGCGGTCCGTTTGATAGATTCTCCCATCTTAACAGACGGATTGCATTCTTTAGAGCACAGGCGTCGGGTGGGAATGCTATCCTTGTTCTACCGGTATTGCAATGCTATCCTTGTTCAACCGGTATAGCGTCATTGATCCCTTCGGCACCGGTGCATAGTCGGGAAACACGTCAAACGCGTGCCCATTATTTGTACACGGTTGACATTTGTCACATGAGAACTGGTTGCTTCTTCAACTCGTTCTTGTGTTCAACAGCTCGACTGTGGAATGATTTGCCGGCCTCCGTGTTTCCTTCTTCCTACAACATGGGTCTCTTCAAGACCAATGTTCATTCCTTCCTCTCCCCAAAAAGACCCTCTACACAGCATCCCAGATGACATAGGCCCTGAGGAAAATAATTTCCCTGAGGGAAATTATTTTCCTCAGGGCCTCCTTGGAGGTAATGTAAAAAAAAATTTAAAATTGAAAAATTTGCTTCAAAAAACCTTTTTGTGAACACCGCAAAAGATACCTAATTGAATAGGGCAGAGAAGGAGATGGGAAAGAATAATCTTTGGAAGTATCTGGCTATTCAGATTTGGTCACCAAAAATCTACGACTAACGCCATTTCGGGCAAAATTTCGAATTAGAGTATTATTTAATCTTTCACTTAGAGTATTTTCCACTTCCACATCAAGACGGGCATAAATGAATATACCTACTAAAATCTTTTAGGCGTGCGCTTTAATGAGATGAGCTTTTGTTGAGTTGTTTCACAGAATTTGAACAATTCATCAAATTTCAAAGGTTTTTTTCAGTTCTGTGAAAGTCCTATTCAAATTATGTGATTATCTAGGTACTGTGAAACAATCGGCCCATGATGAAATCATAATAAAACTTTAAAATTTACCATGAAATTTTATGAATTTCTCAAATTCTGTGAAAAAACTCAATTTTAGAGATTTTTTGCATAAACTCTTGTTGTGACAAGGCGATTTCTTGTATCTTTTTTTCGATTTTTGTTTTTTTATTTTATTTTTTTATTTATTAAATAACAAAATACATTTTGTACAACAATTTGAGTAGACCCACAAAGCTGTCATATGGCAGCTTGTCTGCAGGTTCTAACAATTTAAACATTCTTAATATAATATCTAAGAAAACATTTGTAAATACATTTATAGTTTTAAGGAAACATTAGAATAGATCACATAATATTAGATAATTTAACTTACATCTATAAATATATAAGATATTTCAATATACCTGCCTAATAACAAGATATGTAGGCAGCTATATTAAGATATTCAAAGATACATGGAGTTTTCGTTCATTTTACGGTGCTCCAGATTTTATGTCCGGGTTGAATCTTTCCCAATTTCCATTCATCAATAATACTCAGATTATTTAAGTATTTATCTAAATTTATTGATATATATTTTTCTAAAAATTTTTCTAATGCAGGTAGTAAGGAAATCGACCTGTAATTATTTATTAAAGAGTGATTTCCATTTTTAAAGATAGGTCTTACAATGCTATATTTTAGTTCATCGGGAATATGGCCCGTATCAATTATTCTGTTAATTAAGTGGGCGATTATAGGACTAAGTAATTTAACATGTTTTTTTAAATCATACATACGAATTAAATCTATGCCTGGTGTCTTGGAATTTTTCATACCTCCGATAATTAATTCGATTTGCTTTGTATTTGCTCGTGGTAGATACATTGTGTGATTTAAATATTCCGGCGTGTATTCTGACGCTCGGACATCACATTCATGTAATAACTTATTTACCCCCTCATCAAAGAAGTCTGCAAAATTTTCTGCCACTGCATCTGTCGATTTGGATTTTAAGAAATATTTTGAAATGACTTCATCACAACCGGATTTATCTTTCCTTCCTAAAGTTTTATTAATTTCATTCCATGTTTTTTTAATGTCTTTGAAACAGTGATTAAATTTATAGTTATAGTATAATTTTTTTGTGTTTATTATTTGTTTATTTAATTTATTTCTGTATTTTTTTAAATCGATTTCATATTTTTTGTTGTTGGGTGAGTTTTTCCATTTCCTCCAAAGAGTATCTCGTGTTTGTATATTTTCAATGAGGCTATCATTCATCCAAGTTTTTTGATAATTGCGATATTTTTTATTAAATTTTGTGATGTTATAAATATTATTTGTAATGTTCATAAATATTTTTAAATTTCGATTTCATTTCTTCGTACAATACATTTGGTTCAGATAATTTTAGCATTTCATTCCAATCGGTGATTGAGATAAATAGATTAACTTTTTTTTCAGAGAGTGCAGTATAGTTCTCAGTGTGCGATTTGTCTGAAGTGTGTTTGTCGTAGGTAGAGAAATAAATCGTCGTTGCAATTAGGTAGTGGTCAGCTATTATTGTTTCACATACGCACGAACTGATTTCTATGGTCTCCCTCTCTCTTATATAGATATGGTCTAGACAAGTAGCCGTTATATAGTTTTACAATACTGCTTCTCGAGTCACATCGTTAATAGTTTTGACTAATCCGAAGTTGGCCATTAGGTTTTCCTATTGGATTACAATCGGTTCGAGTTCATTTAATATGTTTATGTTCATATCGCCAAGTATTAAAATGGATTCTTTAATGTCAATATTGCCCAATATAGTTTCCAGTTCATGGAGAAATAATTTTTTATTTGTATTTGGAGGTCTATACATTGCCAATAGATGTATACTTTTATGTTTGTAAATAGAAATAGTGCCGTAAACGCATTCAAAATAAGTTGTTACTATATTTATTTTTTCGAATGTAAGATGATCCTTCACGTATACAATAATTCCGCCACCCGATCTTTTTGTACGACAAAAATAGTAAGAGTTGAAACCCGATATTTTGTATAGGTTTATATTGTTTTCATTTATCGACGTTTCACATAGCGTTATTATGTCAATATTTCGCAAGGAACTAGAAATAGTTAGGAGGAAAGTATCAAAATGTTTTGATAAGGATCGAATGTTAAGGTTAATGGCAGTTATATTATTAATTCCTAATACATGTTTATTTGTCCTCGTTAGACTTTCTCTCATCTCCCATAGATTCATTCACAACTTCCCCTTACCCTTTCCGTAATCCTACTTCTTCCTAATAACATTTATCATTATTATAATTATAATCAAACTTACCAGTAAACTTTTTAGTTTACACAAAACAATGACACTTAAAGCTTAATTCGTATCTGTGAATCGTCTAATTACAAAAGCTTTGTTTCAGAATAATTTTGAGTAGCTTCAAAGTATCGCGTTAACTGCTCTTATTGCTTAAGGGTGACCTAATTGCATAAAGTTGCAGCAAGGAATGCTTGTCATGATTCTGTACAACCATTTAAAATTCTCAGAAAACGCTATTAAATGCGCTGAGAAGGAGGATGAAACTGAGGAAATTTATCCCTCTCAGGTATCAAAAGGGATACCTGTTATTTCATTTTCACTGAGTATTTTAATAACTAGGTTTTAATAAGCTTTTTTATAAACAGAAAGGAAATAGTATTTCAGACTTGTTTATCTTGAAACACTTTAAGAAGCACTTCAGTAAACTTACAAAGACGAAAAAGACAAACAAGTCACAATTTCAAAATCAAATTTCTAATTTGGTGAAAGTTCTGTTATTATTTCATGGTGAGCTCTTTGTTTGTTTCACAGTAGTTGCCTGGATACTGGACTTGAGTAGGACTTTTAGAAAACTTAAATATTTTCTTTTTTAAAACTTCAAATTTTAATATTTGAATATTATCCTTAACATTTTATGAAATGAAAATCTTTACTCATAATAATAATAATAAGTTGTTTATTTCAGCCGAACAGAGCGGCGAGTGCAATACTCTGTCAGCCATATAAAAGTATACATTACATAAAATGGATTTAAACCCGCCCACTTAAAATTCTTTCATAGGAGCGGAATTCAGAACGCACCTACGGACAGATTTTCTTTCTTTTTTTTTTCGTCATATCGAAATACAAAGCTTCAACGAGGTTCAGGCAAAATTCAATATCCTATACGTAATCTTATTAAATTGCAATATTTATTATTAAAAAAGGTATTGATGCTAACATTGTGTGGTGCACTATCAGATCCTTTAAACCCATTATTAATAAATAGAGTCTTTAAAGCCTCATAATAATTTAAACTCAATCATTTATACAATTGTCAGCAAATAAGTATTTGGCGGCATTTTGTTTCTCTTTGCATTTGGAAGGCCCCAGTTTAACGCCAATTCTATTTGCGTTTCAGCTTTCTGTCAAATAGTAATAAGCTTAACAACATGATAGTTGTACTCTTCTGCTGATCACAATTCATTCAAAACTGAAACGGACTTAGTACCCGCTTTAAGGGGGCCTTTCAACAATCAAAAAAATAAAATGGCGCTTGAATGGCCATTTTATGACAGTGTTACATTTGAATTTCTGTGAAACGACCCGTCCTAAATAACTTGGCTTTATTCTTCTTAAGTTCCTCATTGCTGAGAAAAATTTAAGGTAAGAACACATTTCAAAAACCGATTGAATTAAAATAATTTTCTGATTTTTTTTCCGTATCTGTTTGTGTATAATTAGATATAGCCTATGAAGTAATATCTGCACAGCGCCCTTGAGGTGATTTTTCACAATAACCGCGCTATACAAATTATCCAATTATTATTATTCCCTCGGACCTGCAGTGCCATCTGTTGTGAATTATTGTGCGATGCACTCCCCTGAAATGGCCCTGACTGCGTTCAGTGTTCACGTCGGGTATTGATGGCAGTGTCATATTTCATGTTCCCCCTCACCGCCCAGTCACCACCCACCACCCACCACCACCCCCTCAGCTCCAGGACCACTGGGGATTTATGTGTTTCTATGCAGTAAAGCGATCTTCAAACAGATGCTTGACGACATCAAATCCTCAAAGTTCAGCTATCGTGACTCGCCCTGTGTTAAGTGTCATAGGACTTTAATAACCCCACTCTAATGCATCTAGATCTTAACTATGTAAAACAGCTATAAATCACTCAAATGCTTTGTAGATTTTCAATAATACTGATTGCAGACAGAACACAGCAAATTCGGATACTAGAATCTGTTCTGGTTTAAGCTTTGTGACCATTTAAATTAAATCTTCTTTTGATCGAAGAAATTATTACATTCGGCAAATTCGGAATGCAAATTCGAAAGCAAATTCGGATACGAGAATCAGTTCTGGTTTAAACTTTGTGGCAATTCAAATTAAATCTTCTGAATGAGATTGTGTGTGTGTAGAGTGGATTTGATATTTGCGAAGATTGACTAACGAAGGACCTTGAATTTTGTGTTACTGTTTACTGCTTGGAACGAGGAAAAACATATGCTGCATATAAAGGAAAGGACTCACCGAAACAGGATAAAGAACTTGTATGCTGGCAATTTTGTCTTCTTTCTCCCCGTCCAATTGGCACTGAAAACAGCAATAGGCGTGTGTTTCGTGTACACGGCGAACACGGCGGAATTAGGTTAACAGATAGCGGGAGCACGGGGGCTATAGGGTATGTTGCGGCGCGGGCTGTTGATTGCAGACTGACGTGGTGAAGGTAGTTATAGGTGCGGATTTTGGGAACAAGGTAGGACAGGATTTGCAACAATATTAATACCAATCCCAAGCATTAACAGTATGTATGTGTGCTATGTAGGTGTGTGTATGTGTGGGTATATGTATTGGCGTAACCATGCCCCCCGCCTGGAAGGGGATGAAAGAATCCACTTCCATAAACCAAAAGAGTGCCAATACGTTTCAATGCGCAAACAAAATTATAATGACACGCGGTAGAATGTAATAAATTATGTAAAAGTTACGAAAATATTATGTAAGTTATATAAATGCTTTACCAAATGGTCAAAATGACTGATATAGCAAGGAAATAAAATGAATAAAAAACATTGAAACGAAAAATATGACTTGAAAGGATTCAATAAATAATACTGAACCTGCGGTAGATAAAACTAGTAGGGTTTGGTACCTATTTAATAATGAAACTAATCTAATTGATTTTTAAAAATTAAAGTATTATGAACTAACTTCTAAGATGTCGTTAAATCTATTGTGACGGTAAGGGACAGAGTTTAACAACGGCCCTGCGGTATGTTCTTTATATGATAGTAGTCTATTATTAAATTGACTACATTATCCCGAGCGGGCAATAGAATGGGATGACGACTGTCAAATTCTGTTTCAGCGTTACTCAATCTGCCTCCTACCCTTAGAATTCCGTCATGAAGAAACGGATTTAATTTCGCAATCGCTCGCCGAACCTTCTTCCCATCTTTGACTGCCTTTATATCTTCGGAGAAATGTTCTTGCTGTATAGAATTTATAACAGCGATTTCTGCAACTAAGATATGGCTTAATTCGAATGCTCGTGGTAATTTATTAATGAAACGAAAAACATAAATTACTATTCGAATTAATTTCGGCCATGAACTAACACGAGAAGCTAGTGCACACAATAACGGTGGAGCGATTGTTTTAGGGCGGTTATTGTCTTGAACGGACATCAAAATTTTTGTTTTTAATTCGGGTGGATCAGATATCGATTTCGTATCAAAACGTTGTAAAGGCCAATCACTTTTAGGTAATTGGGCAAATACGGGACCGTTAAACCATAACGGATGGTCTATTAGCTGAGCGGGAGTAAGACCCCGCGATAAGCAGTCGGCGGGATTGTCTTGACCTCTTATATAATGGAAGCATTCAGCCCCAAGATGGTTTTGTATTTGTGAGACACGGTTGGCAACGAAGGTCTGCCATTTTGCAGGCGGTGAATTTATCCAAGCTAGTGCAACCGTGCTGTCGCAAAAAGCTAAAGTCGTATGAGCTTTTGAATTTGATGTGTAGGTATTACTGACCGTATGCATTAATCGTGCAAGTACTAGCGCTCCACATAGTTCTAATCGCGCAAGTGAAATCGTCTTAGCCGGAGCGACCTTGGATTTAGCGCATAATAAATTAATTGTGGTTTTATCGGTATTCGGACAGTAAACATGTAAGTAAATAACACCTCCATATGCGCGTTCGCTTGCGTCTGAAAACCCGATAAGCGTTAATACACATTGGGGTTCGATTCCTAAAAAACGAGGAATTTTAATAGATTGCAGTAATGGCAATTCCTTTTTAAACTGTCGCCAAAGTGTGACAACTGTTTCAGGAGGAGTATCGTCCCAATTCAGGTTATACTCCCATAGAGATTTAATTATCAGCTTAGCCAATAATACAACTGGTGCGGCGAAACCCATCAAATCCCAAAGACGAGCAATCGTCGAGAGAATATTTCGTTTAGTACACGTTCTTTCGTCGGTGTGTACGACAAATACAAAATGATCAGAAGCGGGTATCCAATGAAGCCCTAGTATTTTTAGGTTTTCATCGGGATTAAATTCCACATGTTCCTTAACACGACGAGCTGTAGGAATCGTGGATAAAAACTTTGGAGAATTAGAAGAGAATTTTACAAGGTCGAATCCTCCGGCAGCGAATAACTGAATTAATTCCGTCGACAACTCGGTAGCTTCCTCGACTGATGAGCAACTGGTGACGAAATCATCCATGTAGAATGAGCCATTTTCCACCAAGTTTGCCGCGAGTGGGAAACGAGGTTTTTCATGCGTTGCGAGTTGACGCAGTGAACGCATAGCCAAAAATGGGCTACAAGACATGCCGAAAGTGACGCGATTAAATTCGAACAATTGTAAAGGGTCACTATTGTTAAATCTATACAGCATGCGCTGATAACGACGGCATTCTTCTTGCACTACGATTTGTAGGTACATTTGTTTTATGTCAGCGGTTATAGCTATTGCGAACAATCTGAAATTGAGGATAATGCGAAACAAATCACCTTGTAAATTCTTTCCGGTATGTAGGATGTCATTAAGCGAATAACCCGAATCGGATTTCATACTCGCATCTAGCACCATGCGAATTTTAGTAGTAAGTTTATCTTCACGAACTACAATATGATGCGGTATAACGTAATGAGGTAAGTCAGAATTGTCGACCGGCGAAATGTACCCTTTCTGTAGGTATTCGCGTAATATTTTGTCATATTCTAACTTTATTGCGGGTTGAGATATCAAGCGGCGTTCGAGAGATCGAAACCTGCGTTCGGCGGCGGGTAACGATTCACCGAGAACAGAGGGACTGTTTCGAAACGGCAACGCGACGATATAACGACCTGCCGTGTCACGAGAGGTAGTGAGTTTAAAAATGTCCTCACACTCTTGTTCATCAGGCGTTAAAAACTTCTCATCTGGAATGTCTTCCAATTCGAAGAAGCGCGACAGGCAAAAATCATTATTTTGCGTGAACGTACAAAATGATTGCGTGGCGTTTATACTTGGGTTTTCAATCATCGTTGGGGCAGTACCCAAGATGAGATATCCCAAAGTGGTTTCAATAGCAAATGGCTGGCCGAGAGAACCTGATATTTTGTTTGCCTTTAGAATGCGAGCAAATATGTCACATCCTAAGATAATATCAATCTCACCGGGCGTACAGAATGTTGTGTCTGCTAAGGGCAAATTGTCAAGATACGACAAAGAGGAACGGTTAATGTTAACAGTAGGCAACTCACTGGTTATAGTTTCTACTACATATGGTTTAATCGTATACGACTGAGTGATGTCATAGCGGGAATGTAACTTTAAGCAAGTTACGCCATTTGTCACATTTCTTACGTCACCTATTCCCGTGACGTAAGTACTTGGAGATGACCGCACCGTAAGATTCAAGCGTGAACAGCATTTGCGCGTAATTATGTCCCTTTGGGAGCCGCTATCTATTAGAGCCCGTATCGTCTGTACCTGGCCCTTAGCGTCTCTGGTAGTGCAAACAGCCGTTCCTAAGAGTGCAGTAGTATTTGCACTAGGGCATGAATTTGTTACACATAGCGAAACCGGATTAAAAGAATTTAAGTTATCATTATCGGCATCTGCTTGTAATGCGGGAGATGGTATTGGGTCTGTTTGTGACTTCCGCCCATCAGTTTGTTTGAAATGCAATAAACTATGATGGTTGAGCGCGCATGTTTTGCATGTACTTTTTGATTTACAAGCTTTCGTGATATGCCTAGTACTGAGGCAGTTCACACAAACACGAATATTCGATGACTTAATAAAGTTAAATCGATCGCGCGGTTCTAGACTTATGAATTTAGAACATTGGTATAAAGGGTGCGATCCCTTTTGACAACAAAAACAAATTTCGATGGAGTGATTATCGATTTTTTCGACATTAATAAATGCCTTTGCGGAATTAGTTTTTTGCGGTTTAGCGGAATAATTAATATTTGAGCCAAGGCGGTTCGAGGTCGGTTGCGTAATTTGCGCGCGGTTGAGAATTCGTTGCTGTTGTCTTACAAAGTCGATTAGTTCCGCGCTGGAAGGTAGATTTTCATTATTTTTAATAGAAGATTCGAAAGCCTTTACAGTCTCTATGTCAAGCCGTTTAAGACCCAGTTGTAGCAATATGAATTCTGCGAGGTCTTTTATTTTTAATTGCTTCAGCGCGGCGATGTTAGCGGAGTATGCATCTGCGAAATTCTCTAAAGAAGCGGGCGTGGCCGAGTTAACTGGAGGCAATTTCAGCAATCGGTCAAAGTATGATTCAGCAAGAACGCGTTGATCATTATACTTAGTACACAATGCGTCCCAAATAACTTGATAATTTGTACCAGTAGGCGTAATAGTTTTGCAAATATTCAATGCTTTTCCGGTCAATTTAGACATCAGATACTGCATCTTTTCAGTATTATCCAGAGAATCATTCAAATGTATAACCGAATTATATGTTTCATAGAAAAGAGGCCAATTATCTAATTTTCCGTCAAAGCACGCTATTTCCAAAGGCGGTAACTTAATTTGACGGCGAGGTTTCGCAACTGGATTGGACAGCATATTTGCTTCGGTATATTTAATAACCCCGAAGAGTTCTTCAAATGCATTTAATTGAGAGTATTCAGCAATTGCTTCCGGATTCAATTCCAGTTCGCAATCCACCTTTTCATCTAAAATTGTTATAAATTCAGAACGAATTTTTTCAACAGTAGTTGCGCCTGACAAAAAAGATTGGCGATTGCTAATGCTTTCCGAAGCTTTCCTTATCTTGTCATACACCGACTGTAAGCTTGCAAAGCTAGCTGATAGTTTAGCATTTAAACGTTTGAGACGTCTTTCGTCCCGAGACGACCCGGATGACGCGCTTGTAGCCATTTTATTTATTCCGGTTATATTTTACAAAATATGAGACGATAAACAACTAAAACTGCGGTTAAAATAATGTGTCTGTATTATTTATGCGGAATTAATTAATTAATATTTAATAAATATTTAATTACTTCACAGTGATAACCGCACGGGGTTAAATTGACTGGTGAGCTGTGAAAGGTTAACAGATGCGCCGTGCACTATTTTATTTTGCGTTTATTATCATTAACAAATTATAAATATTACGATCGTATTATTCTATTTGTAATGTAATCCAATAATATAAACAATACGAACATTAAGAAATAATCGTATTATTTATAAGGTAGGTAATGCGATTTGATTAGCAAGATATAATTACATGAGTTATCAGAAATAAATATCAAAGCAGTGTCTTGTATCTATTTATTCTAATAGCGGGTAAATATGTTATTTCCAACCATAATACGATAGGTATAAAGAAACAAAATTACTCATGTAGGTATATCAAACTGCGGGTATGCGGGTAATTATTTATATGCGGTATTGTAAAACGTATTCACACTCTGCTGGATTATTATCTACTAATATTATGGTTCAAAAATGTCCGGCTCGTTTGGATCAAGATGAATGAGATTGTGTGTGTGTAGAGTGGATTTGATATTTGCGAAGATTGACTAACGAAGGACCTTGAATTTTGTGTTACTGTTTACTGCTTGGAACGAGGAAAAACATATGCTGCATATAAAGGAAAGGACTCACCGAAACAGGATAAAGAACTTGTATGCTGGCAATTTTGTCTTCTTTCTCCCCGTCCAATTGGCACTGAAAACAGCAATAGGCGTGTGTTTCGTGTACACGGCGAACACGGCGGAATTAGGTTAACAGATAGCGGGAGCACGGGGGCTATAGGGTATGTTGCGGCGCGGGCTGTTGATTGCAGACTGACGTGGTGAAGGTAGTTATAGGTGCGGATTTTGGGAACAAGGTAGGACAGGATTTGCAACAATATTAATACCAATCCCAAGCATTAACAGTATGTATGTGTGCTATGTAGGTGTGTGTATGTGTGGGTATATGTATTGGCGTAACCATCTTCTTTTGATCAAAGAAATTATTACATTGTCTCCACTTATGTTTAACAGCCTTCCAGAATATATTAAGTCATCTAATTCCCTGTGTACTTTCTAAAAGGTTTCTTAAATTTTTTTATGTTAGCCGAGGATTGCCAACGTACTTTTTCATATTTGTTCTTTTTAAATTAATAATATAACATATTGTTTTTTTGTTCTTTTTAAAATGAATAGCAAAATATAATATTTCAAATCAAAAATCAACACCCTATAATGTTTACTACATTATAATGATTTGTTAATTACGTTTACTACATTATAATCATTTAGTAATCATGTTTACTACATAATAGTGATTTATTAATCATGTTTACTAACTAACCATCACGCCGTTTCTCCGCCGGGGTAGGCAGAGAGGACGGACCGCCAAACAACTCGGTCTTGGCACACACTCTTTGCCTCACTCACATTCATACATCGTCTCTTACATTCTAGACTCAGTATGCACTGACTTCAGCAAGGCATTTGACAAGGTGTATCTCAAAATATTAATAAATAAATTAGAAAAACTTGGAATTTACGGTAATTTACTAAATTGGTTTGCTAGTTATTTGTTCAAAAGAAGTATTAGTGTAAAAATAAATGGCATAAATTCATACGAATTTATGGCGACAAGTGGAGTGCCACAAGGCTCTCATTTAGGGCCCATTTTGTTTTTAATATTCATAAATGATATTGTTGATATATTTACTGATATAAACGTTCTACTGTTTGCAGATGACATGCAATTATATAAAGAGATTAACCACATTAATGATTGCATTACACTACAAACTAACTTGAGATATCTTTTTGAATGGTGCACTGTCAACAAACTAGCATTGAACATAAATAAATGTCAGTTCATTCATTTTTCTAAAATAAATAATCCTATATTATTTCAGTATTCATTAAATGATGAAAATTTAAATTGTGTTAGTGAAATTATTGATCTAGGCATTATATTCGACAGTATACTCACCTTTGTATATCATATTAATAATATTATCAATAAGGCTCTTAAGACTCTTGGTTTTGTGTTGAGAGCTGCAAAAGATTTCAATTATTTGGGTACATTTAACATGTTATATAAAACCCTTGTCAGAAGCCAACATGAGTATAACTCTACGTTATGGTCTCCCTTTTACAATAATCATTCAGATAACTTTGAAAAAATTCAACGTAAGTTTCTTAGGTTTATAAACTTTAAATTGCATATTCCTATACAAAACATTGATTACAATTACCTCCTGGATAAAATGTCACTATTGAAACTTTCAGAAAGAAGAATAAGCACAGATTTAACACTATTACATAAAATACTGCATTACAAAATTGACTGTCCTGAATTACTTCAATTTATCAATATCCATGTTCCCAAAAAATCATGCCGACATTTATTACCCTTTTACTTCAATAACACCAGGACACTAGCTTACCAAAATTCTCCGATACCGAGACTTCACAGTCTCGGAAATAAATATTCTGATCTGGGCGATATATTTCATCTCAAAACTAATCAGTATAAATGTTGTTTATTTTATCACTTTTATTCTTTAAGGCACAAGTAGACCATAGCATAGAAGTTGTTTTGTAGGTACATACTCGTACTACCAAATAGCTTCTATGCTGCTACTATTTTGTTTTGTAGAATCTTTTAAATTCAATTGTGAGGATTATTACTTTCTGTTTACATTTTTATCTATGTATTTTGTTTTTTGTTTTGTTTCAACGTTCTTTGTCATTATCTTTATATTTTTCTTTATTGTTTAAATTTTTAAGTTTTTACTTTGATACAAATAGTTTGTAAAAAATTTATAAGAAAAGCCCACTAGGACGTGTAATAAATAAATAAATAATTCTCTTCTATTATTCTGTTGACATGGCCCGACTCAAGTATCTGATTCTCTTGACCGTGCCATGTCTTCCTCGGGAGTCCCCGATTTCTTCTACCATTCACATTTGCGTCGTATATTACACTACTTTCTGCGTTCATTCGCTCTACATGGCTAAACCATGTTTACCTACTACATTATAATGATTTAGTTTCCTTCAGCTTGGTAGGTACCCATTATCTGAATGATACATTAATGTACCTTTATTATTCCTTTAATATATTATTTTGTGCTATTTTTATTATTTTACATACCTATATATTTTTATTTGAAGGTAAAAAAAATAAATATAATAAATAATAACGCCATGTGAAGAAACAATAAACAATAATGTATTAAAAATACTGTTTTTCAAAGTGTACTAAAATCTGGGTGCACCCATTTTCAGCTCACAAACTTTGCAGTTTTAAAATATCTGGTCCTCGCTTCTAATAAAGACTTTTTCTCTTATTTAATTAATCAAAATCAAAATTTACTCTGAAGTCACAAGATTTGTAAATAGACACTTATAAGTAAAAAAATTAATAGTAAAAAAAAATTATGCCAAATAAGGAATTATACATTTTTTCTAAACAAAAGTCACTATCTCAACGACAATTATTTTCTTTACTCAGGCAGAAAAGTACCATAATATTGAAAAGCTCAGTCAAAGTAAGGCTTGCTTGAATAATAAAGTGGTTGCAGCGGTTTTTGCAATCAGAAACGGAACGTACAAACAAATTAACAGACTTACACAAGTTAAAAATGACTTCGCCAGGCTCAGTCAATAATATAAAATTATTCCTGGACCATACATAATACGTCAAAGAGATTAAACTCAAATAAATTACTAAATAGTTTGGTACTACAGGGGAATACTAAGCCAGAATATTTTATATCCCTTTTTATTAGTTTTATTTAGGGATATCATCCAGCAAGCTATTAAATATTTCAAACTATATTATGTACATAAATAAATACATAATTCAGATGGTAGGAAAACCGTGGTTAGAAAATACTTGAAAAAATCTACTTTATGAAACAATTCGCATTCATTGTCTGTACTTGATCATAGTGGGAGTATGATATAAATGTATGAAGAAACTCTCGAATGCAAACATCACTCACATAAACAAATGGATTACGGGCAAGGTTGTCAAAAGCATTTTCTACGAATCTTGGATTACGGGTACGAGTAAGCCCGGAGATAAAAAAAACGTGGATAGCTTACATAACACAAGAGTTCGGGGAATTCGTTAAACCGCTGCGAGTTTTAGCTTGAAAGTGTGAAACTATGCTTTGTGATCACCGTATTATTGTGTCCAAAAATAGAACACGCCCTGCTATTTTAATTAAAGCATAATGACCAACCAATTGTTGACATTTTCGGTTTGTCCTGCTGTTTCACACACACAACTCAACATTTGCCTATTTTTAAATACATTGTCTAGTTTTTTCCACACAGAAGGCCTTACGGAAAACAATTTCCCTTAGGGCCTATGTCATCTTTGATGATGGTGTATGGAGAATTTTTAGACAAAGGAAGGAGAGGATGTTCTGTAAAGGAAAACGATTTGAAGGGTGGGTAGGAATCTGGGAGTCAGGAGGTCCAGGAGAGACAGACATATGAATCCATTCCTCCCACTGCGATGCAAGGCGATGAATCAAGAAATTCCGACTGGTGAGGTCAATATATCTACATAAACCAGTCTCTCCCGATCCGTAATGCCACGCAGTAGGTGGGCTGACGCATCTGCCACCAAGACCTAGACAAACCTCACCCCATGAACCCGGAATCCCTGCTGAGTCACCAAACTTGGGGTGGCCTATAGCAGGGGTTTTGGTTATACAATAAATGGTATCTGGAGCGGCGGTACCCATATCCGCCTCCCAAAGTGCAATACCGCCTTCCCAATTGCAATACCGCCTCCCAAATTGTATGTACACTGAACGTCTGTTGATGGTGTTCAAACCAGACAATTTTACCGATTTTCGGACTCCTAAAAGAAGTAACTTATCAAAAAGACCAAAACGTCATATTAAACGTCATATTAAATGACCGGCTAGTGGTCTATATTAAAAATAATTGCACTAGAGTCAAAATCCAGAGAGGAAATTAGAGAATAATTTTGTATTGACAGAACACCGTACGGTTTCCCCTTTACATTTTCTTTTAATTTTTATTGAATTACAAGTGCAAGTGCTTTTTTAATACAAATACTTTAATACTAGCTAAGGTCCAATGTCGACATTGTAGACAGTAACCTTTCTTTTGTTTAAAAGGTCAAGTGTGAAATATTTCATCAATAACCGAATAAAACTGTACTGATTTGTTTTAAAATCAAAGCCAGGCCGCCCACCACAGGCACTCTTCTTTGTACAAATAGATTGGGACCCCGGCGCCGTAGAGGTGATTTTTCAGGAGCAGCAATATAAAAAAATATCCGAATATTAAATATATTATTTTAAAATATATTGTATACGGAGATCGTCATGTTTAAAAACGTTTCTTGCAACTATTCAGGGCTATACAAGGAGCACAGGATGGAACCCTTCTAGTGTTCAGGGGTGAACTGGGATTGAATTTGTTTTAAAAATACTTGTCAAGACGGTTGATCAGTTCACTCTCGTCTAAATTCCTGAAAATCATTTTTATATGCTGAAAATTTCATAGCTTGGAATTTTTCTAGTTTCCTTAATTAAATACTGCGAGTAGAACACTCATCCTTCATTTGAACACTAATTCTCATTCTTAAGTTTTTACTTGTCTTTTAACCTTTAAATATGACATGATTCAGTTTGTGAATCACGTGTCCCTCTCTCACGTACCTTTCGCGTCTGTCCGCCTAAGTAGCTTCAGTTTTAGTGGCGAAACGACTGTGAAGAGTGAAGGTTACTTCGTTGGGTGTATTTTGCGTGAGTATTTTCGCTTTATATTTTGATAGCGGTCTGTGGGACCGCGCGTCTACGTTTGAGAAATAAATTGAGCTCATGGTGATTTTATTTGTTCTAGATTTATTATTTAAAAATGTCAGAAAACGATAAACCTAGTACATCTGCAAGTAAACTATGCCTACCAAAGATAAAAAGAATGACAATTTACACTTGTGAAGGCTATAAACAGCCAGTATGCCTGCAATGTTCTAAGCCATTATGCCAAGGCTGTTAATAAATATGCACAAGTTGGGCTTTTGTCAAATTTTTATGTTTTATTTTAAGAACTTAGTGTTAATGTTTTAATATTTCTCAAATAGTTGCAAACAAAATAAGAAAAACAATGCACTTTTTCAGAACGATACGAAACTTTCTCGACTTACAACACTTGAAAATGATTTATTTTGCAGTCTGTCAATCTATTATTGAGTATGGCATCATAGCATGGGGAGGTGGCACTGCATCTGCACTAGACCCAATCATAAAGGCACAGAAAACTATTATAAAAATAATCCTTAGACTACCTCTAATTACAGACTCAAACTTTATCTTTAATATTATGAATGTGTTTGACGTTCGGCAGATATACGCAAAAACAATCCTCAATCAAATATACATAAATACTATGAAAAAAGATTAAATACACGCTATGCACGAAACAATAACAGAGACTTACTACAAATTCCCATAACGCTTACTACTTTTGGTCAACGAAGCCTCAGATACCTTGCAACAAGACTTCATAACAGTCTTCCATATAGAGTAAAAAAATGTGATTCACAAAAAAATTTCAAAAATAACACAAAAATTTGGATAAAAAATAATGATAGGGCCTTTACCGGCGCGCTCACCCAAATTCGAAATTAAACCAATGCTTGTTATTGTTCAAAATTTATTGTTAATGCAACCAATCTGTTGTATGATTATATTTTAATATAAGTGTAGGTATGTTAATAAGAAATATAAATTTACTTAAAATTTACTGCCTCAACACAGGCTAGCCTAGTGAGGCGGATTACGAAAAACCTAATTTTATAACTTTTTTCTATTCTTCAAGTAGGTACCTACTGTTCATAATTATATTATTTTTTGTTGTTTATCTTTTGTACTTACATAAACCATTGTAAATATTAAAACTGAATATGTACTTTTTTTTCTTTAGTTATAAATCTTGCAAATTTTGTCTAATAAAGATATATTATTATTATTATTCCATATTGTAGAATTATTGACTTACTAAAAAAGTAATTTTCCATGGATAATGTTCCTACAAAGTGATATCGAGTAAAAATGACTGAAAGGTGCCTTTGATTGTTAAATGGTTAGATTTTAGTTTAAAATAAAAATATTTTTTAATAAAATGTCTTGTTTTATTTACATTTGTTAAAGTCCGTAAATAAAAAAAAATATTTAGGTACAATACTTACTTAACTAGATAGATCCGGCCTTTACAGATAGCGGTCTGTGAGACCGCACGTCCATAGTAGTGTTACAAAAATGTTACGTCCATAGTTAAAGGTTAATAAGCCTGGAAAAATGTTTCGGGCAGTAAAATAGCTTTGCGTTTTCCACTGCTGAACCATTTTTAGAATATATATTTTTTTATTTATGTGTATACCGCACAACTGCTCCAGTCTGGAACCAGTGAGACTATGATATCCCCAATTGAAGTATTTTGTGAGGCTGAGGGTATTGGGGAGGGTAAGGGGATGAGGAAGAGGAAGGTGGAAGAGTACCTGACTATATAGAGATATGGTCACCAAAGACGGCTAAAGCCATTTTAAGCAAAGTTTCGATTCTGAATGGAGTTCTTACGCCAGGGTGATACTGAGAGTATCTTCTACTCTGGAACGTGCCGCAAATATAGTATATTTTAAACTAGCTTTTACCCCCGGCTTCGCTCGCATGGTATTAGGGGGGTTGCCACTCCGCCTACTCCACCTTCCCTCTCGTCACTCCACTCTCCCCATACCCCCCCCCTACCCCATCCCCCCTCCCCTTCCCATACCCCTCCCCCCCACCCCCGCCCTTTCTTAGTCCCCCCTCTACCTCCACCCTCCTCCCCCTCCCCCCACCCTCCTCCACCATCCGCCCTTTCTTCCCTCCCCTTTCTTCCTCCCCCAAACCCCTTCACCCTCCTTCCCCTCCACCCCAGGCAAAAATTTTTGCATTTCATCTGACGTTTGCAATAACTCGATTTTGTTAGGGACAGAAAACGTATGATAAATAATTTCATAACGCCACAGCTTATTCATAACACCAGAGCTTACCAATATATATATAGCCTATATTACTCGCAAATAATGTAGCTTTCTATTAGTAAAAGAATTTTTAAATTCCATTCAGTATTTATTGCGTGAAAGAGTAACAAACATCCATACAAACTTTCGCCTTTTTAATATTAGTAGGATAAAGAAAATTGTGAAATAACACGAATTAATCAATGTTTTTTATTCATTTGTGTATTATTATTATATTGCAGGGATTTGAACCCTTGATCTCCGGATTGTTAGTCGAAAGCCTTACCCCCTAACCCTCGACCATGGAGGCCGTCATGGTTTTATTGTATAATATGCTCAAAATAAATTACCACTAATAGTATGATCTACCTCTACCGATTTTAAATAAAATTGAATTACATAAATCTTTTTGACTCCTAGGCCCCAGACAGGAAATAAATAGATTTTCACGAACGAATTCCGGTATTGGTTATTATTTATTTATTTGATGCCAAGAGACGTTTTACAAACAGGTAGTACAACTCCATGATAATTCGGACAGCGTATTTCCTTTTCCGTGTTCAATACGAGGCAACCATGCCTCGAAATCAACACGGATTTGTAACGCCATTTATCCACCAAACCCGTGTCCAGTAGAAGGCAAGCGGCACCCTACTGTGCACGGGTTTGTAACCCCAATTCCTTTCCCAAACCCGTGTTCAGTACGAGGCATGTTAAGTGAATGCATTATAGACAAGTTTGAACCTGTATTTATAACTTTAGAACATGGAAAGAAATGTATTAGAATAATTACACATACCCGCTAGACAAACCCTGCTTTGCCAAACAAACCATTCAAAACCTGGGATGTTTTTTAAAATGATGATGACATGCGAGTTTATTTTATAGAATTTATTTTATAAGATTGGTACTATAAAGTGTTGTACCTAAGTACTATATTATAAAGTGTTTTTATTTATTTTATTAGTAACGCTGTTTGCGTTTTATTGCCCATCCATTATATTGTGCGTGTATGCACACACTTCTTTTTATATGTTATAATCATGTTTGGAGGACGCGTGCCTCGTACTGAACACGGGTTTGGGAAGGGATTGGCGTTACAAACCCGTGCACAGTAGGATGCCGCTTGCCTTCTACTGGACACGGGTTTGGAGAAAAAATGGCATTACAAACCCATGTTGATTTCGAGGCATGGTTGCCTCGTATTGAACACGGAAAAGGAAATACGCATTCGGGCACATAAACCCACAACAAATTCTCGACAAACAGTCGATCATTTGAAAGTTTCTATTGCATCAATATGTCGGAAAAAATATATTCCAATAGACCACCGGCCCGGTCCACCCCGCTGACGCGGAAGAGCCATAGAATAAAAAAGAACACTAGAAGTGCCTTCCATACTAATTCGAATGGGAACAAATGTTCCATCTAGCCCGATGGCCACCTTCACTCGCCTGACATCGTAGATCTCCATCCAATTGAAATTCCGTAAACACAGTTTTATATTGTAAATTTAAGCCTCGATTAGGCAAATAATTGGACGACGAAACACGCCCGCAAAGCAATTCTAGTTTTCTTCTTTATTATATGGGTAGAACGGAGCAGGGTAGATAAGGGGGAATGAGAATGAAACTGGACTCGTTACGGATTTAATGACCGACATATTTGAATGGAGTGCACCGGTTCACATGCTTCAAAAGGAAAGGATACTGCTGTTTGAATAGGAAATTATTACACGAGAAATACAGGGCGGTGGTTAACAAGATACATACATTCATGTTTGGAAACTGTAATAGAAATAAAGGGTTTGAAAACTCATCCGTAACCGTTTCGCCCTTCAAAGGCAAAATTTAACATTTGTTCAGCAATATGTCTGTGTTTTCAATACTAAGGACGGGTTGTTTAACGGAATTTGAACAATTCATCACATTTTAAAGTTTAGGTTCAAGTTCCGTGAATGTTCAATTCAACTACTGTTATTATTTCGTCGTTGGCCGGTTATTTCACTTCAATATGACTTTCACAGATCATGAATATTAACTTTGAAATTGGATTAGTTGTTCAAGTTCTGTGAGACATCCTTAGTCTCGACACTTTAAAAGTAATTTTTAATGTGTGGATACAAGTACCTAGCTCAGATAAACCAATATTTAAATACATAATATAGTTTTTTACTTTACCTCTTCGGAGGTATACTTTCTCCATTCTATCTCACCAATTAAAGTCAATTGGTTTAAGATGGGGGAATCGAACAGTGTTAATAGGCCCAAAGACACGGTTTTAAGAATCCGGCTAGGAATGCAACTCTGATGGCGCGCTGTACGCAAAACCATCTTCGTACTTGAAGGTTCTTAAAAAGCTACTTTTGAAATAAAACCGAATTTAAGCAAATAGCCAATAATGACGGAAGGATGGCGCCACTTACGTTAACAGATCGCATGATGACCTGCCGCATAAATACTACCTAACGGAGCAGGTTTTTAACTGCTAGCGAATTTAAATAATAATTAGGTTATGTTTTTTAATTAGCTTGGTTAAGTTTAAGATAATCTCAATTGTAATTAGATCTACATACGTCTAACTCTTAACTAGTTGGTTCGAGTATCTTCTCCGTTGTTCAAATCGTCATTTTTAATTCCACGCACAACATTGTTCAATAAACATAAAACACTAACGTCTCCGGTTCCAGAAAAATATTACGTTGAAATATTTAGTGAACAAGATGGCAAGTCGGAAAGAAAACAATCGGGAGAGAATGTTTAACAGTGATGCAGTGAAGAGGAAGGGAGGGTAGTGAGGAAGTTCTGCAATAGTTTAACAAGTGCCCCATGCGCTGTTATAAGTTGGGAACTATTGTTTTTACGGAACTTTTGCTGCAGTTGAGAACAAAGAACAACAACTGTAACTGTGTCAGTATTTGTGAAAGTGAAAACAGATGGTAAAAGAAGTTTGATTCTCTCTTGTAACAATGGGTATACATTTGGCTGGTTGTAGGCAGTAAGAATGCTTAGTTATGGTGCACTAATAATTTTATAATTACATAATACATCTGGTATAATAGCCACATTGTAACAAATTAATTTTCTAATTAAATTAAGACAATATTAGCGAAACGAATTAATTCAAATTGTAAAATTTGAGGTTTTACTCAAGTTAATTTAAATATTCATTCTAAACTTGCAGAAAAGTCAATAGATGTGGCGTAAATAAAAATGCATAAAAAAATAACCAAGACACTGTCTGGACAGCATTTAGTTCGGGTTTGAATCTTTTAATCATATGTACATACATATTATGAAAATTAAGATAGTGTTGTTAGTTTTTAGTCGAAGTGTGATACAGTTAAATATGACCGAAACCACGGACGTAAAAAATACCTGGACTTGCCCTAAGCGATAAAAGGCGTATTATTTCCCCCTCCCATTGGAACCATTTTTCTGAACCGGCTGGGCTTGCGAGAGCCACGCGTCAATCTAAAAAATGTGACGTCATCATTCGTGTCCGAACCAGTGTCGAGCTCTCATCGTAAATAACAAGGTAAAAATGGTGGCTTGTGCTATAAATACGTGTAAACATAGAAGAGAAAAAGAGAATAAACCCAATTGTGGTATTACATTCCATAAGCAAGCATTATTTTACACTATTTTAAGCTAATTCAGATCACATAATATGATTGTTTTTGAACATACACCATAAATATACCAAACCACCCATACATACACTATCACTCCGAGATACATGGCGTGTGCCCGTCACTGTTTACTAGGGTAAGTAAATTATGAAACATTTGTAAAAGTATATTAACTAACTACAGGAGCAAAATATTGGACTCGACCTTATAGGCGACCTTACTTTGACGTATTTGAACTTCAAATTTGTTCATTGCGTGGCGAGCAATTTGCGCTCCCATGTAAAAAGGTCTATTCATTCAAAAGCAGAGTTTACTTTTAAGAACTAAATGATGATTTTATAGTGCGAGATGCCTATATACTGTCAGATTGAGTTTTGGCGAATCACGTATCACCAAAGCCATCTTCCTGCCCTTCGTCCCGCTGTAGTTGGCTTCTACCCCTCACCTTTATGTTCTGGTCTATCAATATTCATATGTCTATGACCGAAACGGATAGGGATAGCTCAGTTGGTACAGCTCCGTCCCGGCAAGGCGTAGGTTCTGGGTTCGAGTACCAGTGACCGCATCTTTGTCTGATTTTTCTGTTTTCAGATAGAGTTTCGCTAATATTGTCTTCATTTAATTAAAATATAACAATTTTAAGGTTTTACTGATTAAAATAAATTTTCCCTGGTAATAAGGTGATATTATACATAGTATAATATCATTATATATGTCATCCAGTATCTGAGGGGTTCCAGAAACCCTTCGTTCGTTGTTAAAAAATTCCGGAAACATGTTATAAATTAGCACGATCTGTGATTTTAAAAATGATAATTAATTTAATGAAGGTATTTTTCCCGTCACAGCGTTCTTTTAAAATTATTATTTATAACGGATTACTTTTCCATTAAACGATACCCACATATTATATGAAATGATAAAAATAAAAGAAGACATTATTCCGTAAAAACCGAAATAAAAATCATTTATGCATTGTGGCACAAAAAATTTCAAGCCCCTTACTTGAGTTAACAAATCTCGACATCTGGACATGACCATAATCAGTAGTGTTTGTTGAGGAAAAGCAATTAATTAGGTATTTCTGAGTCTACGACTGAGATAGATGAGATGCAACAAAGAGGGTGAATCAATAAATTGATTAATAATTTTAAAGTAAGAAAAATGTTTTAGTTTGTTCAATTCATTCAATCGCCTCTTACTCTCCCTAATCTCCCGACGATTTCACGTATCAAGCGATGTTGTATGGATTCAAAATTATGAATATGAACAGTATGGAAAGGAGGCCAAATGACACTGGTGTATTCAAGGTGAGGGTGAACCATCGATATTTAATAACAAAATATTAGCCTTCTCATCCTTATTGTCAATCTAAAAATACCAGCATCTAAGAGTGATTTCATAATACAGCTGCCATTGATTTCCGATGCCTAGCTTCGAAAGCCTAGATGCGAATGCAAGTTCCCTACAATGTAAAATGGAGCTCAAAGCAATCGCTCAAATCCCATGTGTAATTTGTTAATTTATCGATCAAATTGGTCATGGCAAGCCTGAAAAGCAACACGTCACAATATACAGAGATGAACTTAACAACCCTACTTGATGTAAACTTGTTGTACAAGCTTCTAAAAACGTACCAAAAAAACAGTGAAGATAGTTCATTTTGTGGCAAAAGTGTTGTCGTAATTTGAATACATGGACCCGAGACCGTCACTACTACGACTATTTGGATTCAAGGGCTGCATCGGGTAAAGTGAAGGATTAATTTTAATTATTATATGAGATTAATAAATAACACAAAATAATATTTTGTTTTTATTTTCAAATTTTGAATTCTATAGGTACAGGTCCTATAGAATCAAAAACGGGAAAAGTGTATGTAATGTAACATGAAAAATTTGAGGTGAAACTTCTTTATCACCGTTGTGATTTGAATCTCGGATGAAACGGAAACGAAACTAAAATGAGACAAACACATCTATAGTATTTAGCCTGCGAGAGCATGAGATAAAATGAAACCTTACCGCATTGGCTTTGATTATGGATTATGAGCTCACTTTTCAAGGCTCCTATTGGTTGAGATTGGGTGGTGAAGGTTTCACTTCTACCGCGTGTAAACTGCACTTCATTTTCGTATTTATCTTCTTAAATTGTAACTAATACTTGGTCGATGGGGTGAACTAATGAACAGTAAATAGTTAATGTATATTTTTGAATAAATAACTGTCATTTAAAATTGAATAACAATAATATTAAATATTTAAAAGAAAAATATATTCCAGTGAAACGAGTTATAAAATCGTTCACGAATATAATATGAAGTCATTGGACTATTTGACGTGCCAATATTCGAGGAAAATGTATGTTTTGTTTATTCTTCACAAATGACTCCCGGAAGCTTTTCGGCCGCCATAAGATCTTTTAACATTCAGTCAATGTTTTTTTATCATTTCCACTAAGAAACTACTTTTGTAGAAAATTATTTCAGGGCAATAGAATGTCAACTTCGAACCCATTTCCAATAGTAAAGTTTGCCTAGAATATAAGATAGAATTTAGGTTTGTTATTTCGACCTTCCTCGAAAATTCCATCGCCCGATTTGATAAAGTGTTTATTCAGTTATTTGTATAATATCTCTCAGTATAAAAATATTTATTCTCGAAATAATGTAAACGTTTTATTTAACTCACATTGTTAGTTCGGAAGCTTTTTTACCACTAAATTTAATAACATGAACAGAATAGGTATATCAAGTAAATACAAACAGTAGTTACTACTGATATTTTTTTTATAATTATTTTTCCAAATTCGTAAAAAACAGTAAGATCTTTGGATTTATGATCTCTCTCAAATTATTAATTTATCTACATTGTATAACATCTATTTATTTAGCTACATTGAATAAAAACTTCTGAACATAATAAATTCATTAAATCTCCTTCTACCACCAAACCATTAATTTTTCTTATGGTAAGAAATTGTTAAGAAAGAACCCCAATTTTTACCCGCATTTTTTGTAGATTTCAAACAATTTACATGGCGAAAAAACCCACCTTCAAATATCCTTTTCCAGTAGTTTTAAGTGATAGCAGCAAGAAATAAAATACAGAAAACATTCAAGCAATGATGTGTAGAACCTTACTTGAACGTGAATGCACTTTAACGTGATATTTCACAGTTACCCGGGGTGACACGGGGTAATCCATCTTCACATTTGAAGCATTGTTTCAGAAAACTGTAGACTGTGGAAGTAGCACTTGGGGGAACTTGGAAACAAATTCAAACAGACCCGTCGCAGGGGGCAGGGTGGCAGGGGGCAGGGGGGCAGGGTGGCAGGGGGCAGGGGTGAATATAGAGGTTGGTCTCCTGAACACCGCTTGAACTGCGAGCTCAGTCTCCCGAGGAAACTGGAAACGTCTGGGTAATGGCAACACTGCCACAATAGGCCACTTGCACACATTTTTAAAATTCCGGTTTAGGCAAATATTCTAAGACATTCTGTATTTTTTTATCGTATTTTTGAAACTCTGGCGATTTTTTGAAAATTTTATTCCGAAATTTAGACCATTTTTTATAAACCGGAAAGACGGGACATAATTTTATGGGTGCGAAAAAACGATAATTACATAGCCGAAAATCATTTAAAAAAAAGAACGTTTTCCACACGAATAGCAATAAATTGTACGGGGTTCTCTTCGTAACATCCGTAAAAACACCGCCATCTTTATCAAAAAATCAAACCAAAGGATAAGTTCGCATAGAGCAAACAATAAATCTAGTGAACGTTAAACGCAAATTCAAAAATTCGCCGGAAATCAAAGTGTTGCCAATAAAAAAAAATTAATCAGTGTGGAATTAACAAAATTAAGGGAACATAATCGGAGACGGGACATTTTCATGTAGTGACGTCATGAGCTCTAACAATGGATTTATTTATTTAAAAATAAAAATATGCATTTCCAAAAAAATTTTACTAATATTTTCGTAATCTTAGTAAAAAAATCTATCCAAACGATTTTTTCCAAGTCGTATTGAAATCCATGCAAGTGGCCTATTCTTTTACTAACAATGAACATTATACGAAAGAAGTAAGAATCTTTGTTAAATAATCGGTCTCGATTATTACAATTGTAATTACTAAAAATACTTGAAAAGTATGTTGTACTTACAGCAAAAAATGTACACTAGCAGTTAAAAACCCGCTTCGCCGGTTTTTGCTGCTAGGCCCTGCGGGTTTCTTTTGGTATGCCTTCGCCCAGTTAGTGATCATTTTATAAATCCGATAGGATCTGGTTCCAAAAATAGCCCGTTCTTCGGATCCACTGCGTGACCCAGCGATAGCTAATCACCGGGACAGGCAATGACGTCATATGTAATATATCGCCGCGTGATACTATTATTCACAACTAAGTGTGATGACTGTGTGCGGTTATCTCCTGATATTCTATACTTCCAATATATGATGTGTAGCGACCACTTTCGCTAGTACCTACTGACACTATGTAATTCGAAAATCAATTTGAAAAACATAAATCTTTTTACTTGTTGGTTGTCAAGGTAAACAAATAACCAACAAGCAGTCTCTGTATAAAAACCATACAATTAAAGCAGTAAATACTATCGGCCTTACTAAAAAACCTCGTGAAAAATTTATTCAATTGACAAACGGCCGCGGATGTGAAAACATTACTAATTAAAAATTGTTCTTGGAAAAAAATACACGCCGTTTACACAGCCTGGGGGGATAGTTTATCTCTGTTTTAGGGATGATGTCTGAACGAAATTTGGAATTTTCCAAAGTATTTTGAATGTTCTATATATTTCTTATTTTTGAAGGTGCCGTAAAAACAAATACCATTTTTAAAAACTAGATAAAATTACCTTTTAGATTTGTGTATTTGAAATACACTTTAGTTTTAAAAAACTGCCATATTTTAAGATTTAAACACGGAAAAAAATGTTAAATAATTTCTTACCAAAACATTTTTGATGAAGGTGTACAGAAATATTTAAAAAATTAAATTTTAAAAAATACAGACCTTTTATATAATGAATTTGAAACGAAACTGTCACCTCACTTTTTCCTCGTGGATACAATAAAAAAATGATAAAAAATTTCAAAGTTTTTTTTAATGCCAAAAAAATAACCTTAAAAATATCTCTGACATTTCAACAAATTTCTTGCACCACTAAAGATGTTAATTTCTTTGATAAGTATACCAACACGTGAATTTGATATTAATATTTAAAAAAAACACCACTTTTAAGAAATTCTCATAAAATAAAGATTTAAAAACGTAAATTTGAACTTTTATGTAACCCAAAACAATATTTTGACAGTTCAACTTTTAAAGTACTGTTTGTTGTGCAATAACTTGATAAAACTAATGTAAAACCACATAAATAACACGGCAAATATATTAATTACATGAATAGAAGAGTGAATCGGTCGCTATAATAGAAATCATTCAGTAAAATCTCAATATTTACTAGAAATATTCCCGCCACGTAAAAAGTAAACTGCTATTCTTTGCGCGGGCAAGACAGTGCAAATGTACAGGCGCGACGCTATCACCATATAGCGGCTATGAATGAAAACAAAAAAAATTGTATATAAAATTTGAAAAATTGCAGTGTTGCCAAATTTAAACGTGTTTTAGAGTAAAATTCTTTTTTAGTAATATTTCGTGTTTTAGTGTAAATGTGTTGTATCCATGATACTACAAAAACACAGGTAATCGCGCGTGCTGTGGTTTTTTTTTAGTAAGGCCGTTAGTCATTACGTCATTAATAATAATTAATTCAATTACGTTTCATGTTATTATTTTCATGTACCATTCCACCAAAGATGGATCCAGATTCCTTGATGATGATCTCAGTACAGGGTGATTGACAATAATAAGTCGTGCGTAGACTATTGATATTTATTCCGAGATTGTACAATGGTTCTTCTTATGAAGTCTAAAGGTAAAGAGAACGAATGGACAACAATCACACCCTTTTATAAGTTACTCATACACGCATGTCTCTTTCATACCTTAAGACATACGTTCACCACATTAAGTATTACCGTCAATCTTTCCATATGTAGAGATACTCAAATTTACAAAATCGTAGAACTTATACCGAAGGGGGGCACGTTCTCATGCGACCTGCTATTAACGGAAGAAGCGCCATCCTATGATGAATTCTTGAATTCGAAACCGAATTACAACGGTTGCTTTGTTTTAAATTTCACGTACATAGATGTTTATATGGCGCGGCCTCAGACATGCACTCGAAGCCGGGTTCTTTAAATTTCAACCACACAGACGCTAACGTATTATACTATCAGATTACGTATAAAATCGAGGGAAACTTATAAGGGGCAGTATAAGACCCAGAGAAAATTAGGGGGCGATGAGATGGCACAGCGAAGGCGTGGGCAGGTTAAAAAATACGGTCTAAAAAAGGTAAAAAAAAAGCACGCTAATCACGTTATTATTTATTTATTAAGAAAAAGAATTTGCAAGAAAACTGTCATTTCACTTTTACCTCGTTCATACAATAAAAAATACACAAAGTTTTGAAGTTGCCTTTGATTCCCAAAAATAACAATAAAAAAAAACGATATTTTGAACGCGTGCTTGCATTTAAAACGTTGATTTCTTTGATACATGTTTACCAACACATGAATTAGAAATGTATGTTATTAAAGAACATCACGTTCGTGAAATGCTTATAAAATTAAGACTATAAAATTCAATTTGTACATTAGTATAACCGCAAGACCCGTGGTGGTTCGTGGTCTGATATAATAAATATACCTACTAATATAAAAATTCACGAGCGGAAAATTAAATCTACCCATTTTTTAATATATTTATGTAGTATCTCTTCAAAGGTATCTTCAAAGCAAAAGCATATATTTAACTGCGTGCAAATCACATATGTATATGTATAAACGACTAGAAAAAACAGTCAATACCCCAGCAGCCAGACAATAATAATTATCTCTGTTGTTTGTCATAGTTGTCTCATGATAAATTATTTGTGCTAAGTCAATATTTATTTAGTAAGTTAGCCAGTCTATCTGACGCTCATGTGTTTGCATTGCAGTAATTTGTTTCCAGGCTTCTAGACAGAAATCTCCATTCTACAGTCCTATTCCTTCGCAATAATAAGTTATAACGGCGTTTGAACCGCTGATGATCTGTTGATACTTCTCCCTCTCTCTCATAAACGAAACATGTAACAGAACAAGGGGTTTTTTCAGTGGCAGGATCGTAGGTGGATTGTTGTCTATTAATACCAAGTATTTTTTTTTTTATTTAAGCTGGAAAAATGGAATTTTCAAAGCGATTGTACCCTTTTTTTACCAAGTCCCACACGGCATTCGAAAAGTCAGACAAAGGTCATTATTATCTCTAGAATCATATTTGTAATAAACCAAAATGTTTGCTGAAAGTCAACTTAAATAGTAAACTTATGTAAATAGTTCTCCGAAAGGTTTCTAGCAGCACTGCGGGATAGTCTCAAACACGAGCCAGTAGGTAGTATGCAGTAGGCACTGCAACGCCTCAAGTAAGCCTTTTAGTGGCATGAGATATTTATTTTTCTCGATTTAATAGGAGTCAAGCACAGGATGTCTGCAGCTGACGACTGTGCACGCTGATATAATATTATGTTTACAGGGTGTTAAGGGACGTACTTGACTTACTTTAACCAGTGATTCCTGACATTATTTGGAGTAAAAAATGTAAATGAAATTTTGGTCTCCGGAAACTTTTTTGTTGACCTCAAAAAAAAAATTCTTCTTAATCAAAAAAAAATTGTTTCGCATGCTTCAATGGTCACTTAGCCCAGAAGAAAAACCCCTTACCCGGTCTCCTACTGTCCAACACCTGCCATTTTTTTATGTTTTTGAGAAGAAAAATGTCACCGGACTCCGGAGACCAAAATTTCATTTAAATTTTTTACTCCAAATTAAATCACTGGTTAAAGTAAGTCAAGTACATCCCTCAACACCCTGTGTAGGTACAACGTGAAACTTCAAGTGTAACATCATTTACAGAAGAGCCTTTTTTACTGGTACCTAATAGTATATATCAACTTCCTGAAACCTACTGTTGTTTTTTTCTTTATTTTATCATAATCGATTAACAATACTTGTAGATAATAAATAAACACATAATAGAGCTTAGGGGGCATCCATCAATTACGTGAGCAGTTTTTCTTCCAATCTAGACCCCCTCCACCCTCCCCCTCAGTGAGAAAAATTTGGGCCAGTTCGAATATTTTTTTCAAGTAACGTGAGATTTTGCAGGACCCCCCTCCTCCCCCGTTTGTACTCACGTAATTAATGGATTCCCCTTAAACAATAATAAGGTTTGTCACAGACCTCATTAGAGAATTATATTTAAAAAAAAAATTGTTGTTGTTTAAAGCAATTCACCCTAAAGAGAGTGCTTTGTGTAAATACAATTTTAACAATCTTCTTATATTTGTTTTCTTAATTAATGTTCTTTATTGTGCGGTGGAAATTAGTTATAGATCTTCTTTAAGATACAATATTATCTATTTTGTCAAATTATTATAAGATCGTAGCTATATATAGTCCAGTCAGCGGTTGAGTGGGCGTAGCGCTTGGGTCCCACCCGGACGTCGCGCGTTCGATTCCTCGGCTGGCTAAGTCCTCCATCACAACACAAGCAAGATCTTCGGCTTTCTGTGGTGGTAGTAGGAGATTTTCAAACATTGTTGGGTTAATCGTAATTCGGGAATGTTTATCTTTCTTTTTAAAAAAATATATATATGTTATGTTTTCCAATGTACGAGTAGGTACCATTCTCTTTTTTCCTACGCATGAGGCCGATAAGGGGAGTCTAATACTCCTAACTCCCCCCCCCCCCCCCCCTTTTTATATATGCCCTCGAATGATGATGTGCAATATGATAATGCAACGAATTGCTTGAAAATGATGAACAGAGACTTTATTCCTCAAAAGTTCTTCTACACCATACCGCAAGAAACAATTTTAGTTAGCAAACGTTGTAAAATATCGGGCATACACATATGTTAGATTACGATAAAAACACATAAATTTGTTGCAGACTACTTTAATTTTATTTTATTCACACTCTACTGGCTTCGGAAGAACTTTCTTTCGTCAGGAGAAAAATTTAACTATTCTAATATTAGTTCTAATATTTTCCTGATGAAAGGAGGGTTCTTCCGAAACCGGTAGAGTGTGAATAAAATAAAATTGTAGTGGTCTGTAACAAATCTTTGTGTTTTTATTGTAAATTACGAGCCACAAAGTTAATACTTTTAACAAATATATATTATACTAACTGACCCGGAAAACGTTGTTCTACCATATGAATTATTTCCAGTGAATATTTTGGTTGTTAAATAAAATATAACGAATGTATTGTAAGTGTGTGGTAATGGGATCTATAGCAGAAAGAGGAATGGAAAGCTGTTGATGATGACCGCCGATAAAAACATTAAAAACACCAACCATTCATTTTTTCAATTCAATGTATTTCATTAAAATAACGGACATATTCATTGTTTGATCTCTTAAAAGTTAAATGTAAAGTGAAAAAAAAGTAATATACGTACATTTTATGCTAAAGTAGGAAAATGAAAATTTTTCATACAAAAATACTAAAATCGTGACTAAAAAATTGGAGAGCGGGGGTAGGAGGGTAAAAATTTGGGGTTATAAGTTTTTTTCGATGCCAAATAAAAAATATTTAAAAAAAATAGTCAAAAAAATCAAGAAAAATCTGGATAGGGACACCCTAATCACCTAGCGGTATGAAATATACTTTACAACATATTCTCATACCTACCAAATATACATTAAAAAAATAATAAAAATCGGTCGAGCCGTTTCGGAGGAGTACGACCACAAACACCGTGACACGTGATTTTTATACATACAGATTATTCATGTATTACTAATTAATAATAACATTGGAGAAATTATTAATAATACAAATACGTTCTTTTAGTCACAAAATGTATACCAGTAATAAATATGTGTCATTGTTCGTGCTAGTATCAGGGACTAGAACACAGTGTGTTGTTTTGAATAAACGTGACAAAGATTAACGTAGAATAATGTACGTAATCAAATTATTATTTACCGAATAATGATTGCAATCGGGATAACAATAGAGCTACGCTAAACCAGAGCTTACACAAATAATTGCTCAGTAGTTATAACAAATAACAATAACAGTTGTGGTCGAAAGCATGGATACCTTTTAGCAAAGTGGAAATAATATAATATATTATATTATCAAAGAAATGATTTGTAGGTACCTATATCTGTGAGTATTGTTATCTTAATGGCTACAGTTCAGGATATTTAGTGCTATCAAGTTTATTTTGTAGAACTCCTTTTTAACTTTTATTTATTTTATACCTAAAAACCTTCCTCGTGAATCACTCTATCCATTGGTGAAAACCGCATGAAAATCTGTTGCGTAGTTTAAAAGATCTAAGCGACTTCATTTTATATTACTACATAAAGATTAAAGATAATATTATTCCTATTTTTAACTTTATGAGTAAAATCTCAAATTATAATATTTAATTAAATGAAGACAATGTTCGTTAAGAAAATGAAGATAATGTTGGTAGTTCTTAGTCGAAATGAAAAATATGATACAGTTAAAAAAAGTGACCGAATTGGAAATGGGTTCCATAGCTCAGTTGGTAGAGCACTAGGGTTCGCGGACCAGTGGAAACAATATCTTTTTCTGATTTTACTGTCTCCATATTTTCGACTGAGTTTTTCTAATATTGTCTTCATTTAATTTACCACTACAAACTGAAATGATAAATAAAATGACAAAATATGTAAAAGAGGTAAAATTATGGTTGAATAATGTAGATATTGAAACGCTTTTTCTATAAATTTATCCATCCTTCCACAACTCACTTTCTGTAACTTTCTAAACTGTAGTACAACATGTTTTCTGTTTATTTATTTTTTTATAATAACTAACAATAAAAAAAAATTAAAAATCAGTATGTTTTTCTCCATATTTTTAATTTTATTTTTATAATAGCTGAAAAAAACATGTTTCACTTATTCTACCTACGTAATACTAACTTTTTAACTTTTTATACTAAATTTATATTTTAGATGTTTTTTTTAAGTCTATTTTATACTTTGGGTACTTGGAAATATAGTATTTGGTTTTAATATTACCCACACTCAGGCAGTGCCTTAGTGGGTTTTCATTTCTTGTTCATACTAATTGTTATTATATATTATGTTATTATATAATATTTGCTATTATACATTATATGTGCAAAGAAATGGGAATAAATAAAGTTAAAAAAAATAGATAATATTATTGTTTAATCTATAAAAACATTTTATTAAAAAATATGTTCTGCTATATAATTATTATTACGCGCGACAACTGTTTCGCCCTCAGGCAGTTTGATAATGTCTTCAGAGAGTGAAACAGCTGTCAAGCACAGTAATAATTACATATCAAAGCTCTTTATAATAAACTGTGTTTATAGATTAAACAAAAAAAAATTAAAAATAAAATAAAAAAAATTTAAAAAGATTGTTGTACACCAATGTTATGTTAAAAAATTACCGTTGAAGTTTTCAAACAGCATCCCCGATGAGAAAATATCATCGAAAATATCACTGGTCTCGATGAGAAAATATAAAATTGAAAATGTATAAGGGCTTTCACTCATAGAGAAACTGAAAAAAACAGTTGTCGACGCAATCGTTATCAACCTCCTGAAGTCGATATTTTTCTGATCTGACATATCAAAACATGACAAAACCTGACAGTGAGGTAGTGCCATGAAAATCTGTCAACAATGCAACGAAACGAGACTGCCGCGGCGACCAGCACTGCTGGTGGTTGTCATTTTCACACGAGAAATACAATGCCTCGTAAAATTAAAGACAAACGACACAAAATTTAAGACAACCCAGCATTGCTGATCGCCGCGGCAGTCACGTTTCAGTTGCATTGTTGAAAGGTTGCCATGGTAGCGGCTCACTAACTGTCAAGTTTTCGAGAATAAAATATCGATTTTGTTGAGGAGGTTGATTGCAATTGCATCGACAACTGTTTTTTTTTTCAGTTTATAGCGGATGGCTTTAAGCATGGAATTTTTCAGTTTCTGAAACATTTTTACAATTTTCCGACAAATTTTCTGTTATATTTTTCCTGTTTTCCAATTTCCCGAAAGAAAAAGATCTTGTTTCTAAATAAACTGTTTTTTTATAAAATAAATATTACAAAACATAAAAGAAAAACTTAAAATTAAAATGGAGTTCTTCAAATCAAACATGATAACAATGTATATTTTAATAGTATCTACTTTAATAAAAAAGCACCAAAACACACTCAAGTAATTTATTTGTTTTCTAGTTTAATTTTACTTTATTATTGAAAGTGATGAAACTAATAATTCAATGTCATACAACTAATTGTTTTGTGCATAACTGGTAGAACTCTACTTAATTTTAATCAAATTTAACAAGTTTGTGATTAAGTTCTGCAAGTATTTTCGTTTGTTTGTTATTGTGACACCTATTTCGTCTTATAAGGCCATTTTCAAACTTTGAAAATGGCCACGTATAATATTATTCAGATTTATTAAAATACTAGTTTTAATTTCTTCCTTTTTGAATTTATATGAAAAAATAAACAAAATTTTAACAAAACAAAATACGACTTCAAAAAATGCACTAAAAAGTAAAAAAATAATTTCGTACGATTGTTATTTTTGGAGTCGGTGTCAGCCAAGGTAACTACATGCATACATAGGTGAGATGTGGAGATCTTGACTGACACCGACTCCAAAAATAACAATCGTACGAAAAATAAAAAAATTTTTAACTTTTTAGTGCATTTTTTTAAGTCGTTTTTTGTTTTGTTAAAATTTTGTTTATTTTTTTTTATTTTTAGTGACGAGCGTGCGTAAAGAAGTTTTACTTAAAAAAAGAATCATCGGAATCTGTTGGCGTAATATTGAGTTATTCGTCCATTTGTCGCGCACATACTTATTGCAAATTTAAGACATATATGGTTTTCTCATGGATCCCACTGTCAGAACTGGATTAAAATGGGACCACACGGGAAGCACCAGCTTTCTAATAAAAAAAATCATCAATATCGGTTCACCCAATCGAAAGTTCTGAGGTAATAAACATAATTTTTTTTTAAATACCGTCGAATTGATAACCTCCTCCTTTTCGAAGTCGTTTAAAAATGCTGTTTATTGTCAAAAAAACATTTTTTGATCTCTAATTTTTTTAAATCCAATATCACATGCATAAATAACTCAGAACACCAGTTCAGAACATACATTAGATGTTCCGCCATTGCACACCCTTATAGGCATAAACAGATTAAGGAATGACTTAATAACATTTACCAGTCAGTCAGTTAGCAGTTCAGAACATCCATTAGATGTTACGCCATTGCACACCCTTACCCTTATGTGGGCATAAAAAGATAAATGAACGACTTAAAAACATCTCCCAGTCGATCAGTTACCAGGTCAAAACATCCATCAGGTGTTCCGCCATCGCACACCCGCAATTGATTCATTCAATAGTTAATCCAGTTATACTTCCTGTATCTTATTGTTTTCATTGTATTAGCTTCCCTAATCCTACTTTCAAAGGGTATCGTATAAACCTTCAAAGCGATATAAACCATATCAGGTCTTATACAATCTGAAACATCCAAAAAAATCTCAATCAAGGGAAGATGTCAGAAAGAAATAAAGAGAAAAACCTTCTCTATTCTTCCAACAAATACACAATGAAAATCATATCCCCCGGGAGCGTTTTCTTTCCCAATTTTCCTAGGCCGGTTTTGCCCTACGATAAAAAAAGTTACAAACCTATTTCCCAACTAAAACCAAACATCATTAAATAAATTGTTATGTACCTACGCGTAATGGATTCAAACTAATAAAATTATTGTATAACGGCAGGCTGGTTCAGAAAGAGTTAAAGATGCAGCCGAGCTGTGAAATTAAACGCATGATTTTAACCGAATTAAACTGAATGCCCGCCAAGTAAAAAATAGCTAATAAGCACAATATTACTACCGGCCACATCACTAGTTTAGAGAATTTTTTCTATTGTGAATTCTTGTAAACTGGGGGTAATTTTAAGGCGTAAATAATATTATTGTTAAGAATTGAAAAACCATATTTTTAATGTTTTGATTCAGTTGATAACATCATGTTTTCCACGGCGTCCTCGATTTCTACTATTCACTACCACGGCACACATTCTCCTTAAATCCTTTTCTTCGTTTATCGCATACACCCCATTTTACCATACTTAATTTATTTATTTATTTATTTATTTATTTAATTTAATTAATTTAATGTATTTGATTCACTTGATCATCCTCGGGCATCCTCGACTTCTACCATTCTCTTCTACGTTATATATTAATCTTTTCGCCCCTTTCTCCGTTATCTTATTTTACCCCTAAATAATTATTTTATTTACTTCTTGATGTCTTCCTCGGACGTCCCGGACTTCTTCTACCATTAACTTCCAAGTCGTAATTCAATATCTTTATCAGCTACACATACTTCGCAAATACACAACTCATGCACTTGCTCCAAATATTCTTAAGTTATCCACAAACATTAATTTTTTTATTAGACTTCACAAAACATTTCAAAACAAAACAACACCAGGCCAAGCAATGTTCAAAGTTATCGCAATCGTAGCACGGAGCTATAAATTTGCATTTGTTTTGACTGGAATGAAGGCATCCAATTTTTTTACGAGTACATTTCGTTTTTTTTTTAATGTTAATCTAACCTTTTGCGATCTCCGATGAACTCTGAGATCAAGTTGACGTATACGATATTTTATTGGTTTTAATTCGACTCCGTATCTCATTCCAAATAATGCGTAGGCATTAATGAAAATACTTTACAAACAAACACCGTTTCAAACATTTTCGAGAAATATATGTAAACAAGATTGATGATATTAATAAAATATGGGTTTAGCCCCTTTATACAATGGGTTTGCTTTTTTTTAAAGTAAAAATTAGACTTTTCAATCTTTTTAAAATAGTTTTAAAATGATAAATAGACAATGAATACGCAGTATGTATTTAAGGGTCAAATATTTATTTATTACGGAATACCGACGATAAATTGTGTAGCCATCACTAAAGAGATAAACCGTTAGAAAAGGGTTGTGAGTGAGTCTGTGATTCAGAAGTACCCAAGATCAGTTTAATTGTTCTTAGGGTTTTTCAAAAATACCGAAATTATTTCTTGAGCAGAATTATTAATTATTTCTTGAGAGGCCTAGGAGTCAGAGGATCTTATTCAAATTGGCGACATCATTTTTCTTTCAAATCGGTTATCAAACTTCTATTACTATTACCTTCGACAGCCCCGGATCTAGGGGGGGGGGCAAACCGGGCGCCTGCCCCGGACGGAAATTTTAGGGGGCACCACAATCATAATTTATATGTTAGATTGAAAAAAAAACTTGATTCACAAAGCGCCTGGCATCGTGCGCACGTTGTTCTATCGATTTATTATTATTATTATAAAACAGATTTGTGAATGTATCCTAATGGCCGTTATACACGAAACCTTTTTTCAGCCCGATTCCAATTGGAGACAAAAGTCAACATTTTTCGCTTTACACAATCGCTGTTTTCATCTCTATTTTCATATCTAGGATTTCAATTGTCATCACTGCAAACAACACATGAACCATACTGTTTGTTGTGATGCCTACTGAAATCGTAGATATGAAAATAGAGATGAAAACAGCGATCGCGTAAAGCGAAAAATGTTGACTTTTGTCTCTAATTGGAATCGGGCTCATGTATTACGCTCATAAGTCCATTTTGAACGGGTGTATAGTGTACGTGATGTCTCTGCCAGGGGAATTCCCGTCGCATCTAGAACTAGGTGCTACACGAGTTGAGCCGAATTAATTTGTGCGTTCGAACGTCAAGAGAAGCGACGATCACTCACCTCACGAGAAGCGCCACCATCAAGTTTCTGCCCCGATTTGAAAAAGTTGTAAATACGGCCCGGCAGTGGCGTAGCGTGGGTATTGGCCGCCCGGGGCGGAGGAAAATTTCGCCGCCCCCTTATATGGGTACAAGCGCCGGCGGAGGGGGGGGGGGGGCATGTGGAAATCAGATTTTTTTATTACAACCTAGGTATATATACAAGCCGATTTTCGACTACAAAGTTGCTACTGATGTCTGAAATCGAGAATGGTATCCATGTAAAAGGATTTCAATCTCGGTTTTAACTAGCGATTGATTCTGCGCTAGAGTCCCCAAATAATAGTTACACACGGAACAATCAATTTCTCAGAATTTTGCAGCATTTGGTATGCAACTCAAATGTAAAGCTTCACTCGGTACACGATGAATCTCCAGCTCGTTATTTAATTTATCGTTGTATTCTGAACACAAAACCAGTTTGTATGCGGTGAATTTAAATTACACTCAGAACATGAAATTTGTTTCTGGCAACAAATAAACAGTCTGCAACTAGAATTTTTCAACTGCACATCGAATAAGAGAATTTTTTCCTTCGAAATGTGTCAGCAGATGAATCCAACTGGAATTTTTCATTCTGAACACCAAACTGGTTTAAATTAAATCTGTACCTGGCGAATTAAAACTACACTCAGAACATGGAAATGGTTTTTCTTTGATTCTGGCAGCACATACACAGTCTGCAACTAGAATTTTATAACTGCATTTCGTATAAGATAATGTTTTCATTCGAAATATGTCAGCAGATGAATCCACTACTGGAAAATTATATTCTCAACACAAAATTGGTTTAAATTAAGTCTGTATGCGGCGAATTAAAGTGGGTACATTCAGAACATGAAAATGGTTTTTCTTTGATTCTGGCAGCGTACCTATACAGAGTCTGCAACTAGAATTTTATTAACTGCACTTCGAATAAGATAATGTTTTCCTTCAAATTGTGTTAGCAGATGAATCCACAATTGGAATTTTACATTCCAAAAACTGGTTTAACCCTTCGAATAATAAGAAAAAAAATATCTATTAACTTTTGCCGGTCAAAGTTAGCACACAAAATTCCCGGTTCTTCCCATGCATTTTAAATGTTCCTTTTTATTGGCTAATTTATTTATCCTTTTGCAAAAAACAAAATTGTTCTAAAATATAGATAAAACTAATTTTTCCGACGTGGTTATTAGAATATTTATGTTCCTAAATGTTCTTATTGGAAATGTAAATTTGCCCAAAAGAACACACCTGCGAATATTTGAATTAAAGTGCTTAAAATAAAATTTACTTAAACTTTTAAATACAGACACCCTTTCTTAAAAAAATTGTAATAAAACTTCTCTTCACTTTTTATGGCATTTATACAATTTTATTTTAAAATTAAATGTATGGGACAATTTGCGTCTCCTGTGCTTAGACGGGTTAAATATTAAAACTAAACTCAGAACATGAAAATGGTTTACATTGTGGCATAATTGCTAAATTGTTATGGACGGAATTGTTAAATGACGGTGCACATTCTGGCAAAATTGCCGCCCCCCGCCCAATTGCAGGGCTGATCTTCGATGATAACAAAAAAATACAAACGAATGATGAGCAGCGTAACACGTTCTCTAGGAAAGTTCTTCTTCCATTGGCGGTCGCCGCATAACCAAATGGAAGATTTCAGTAATTACGCTAATAATGGCCAACTGGAAATGATTATGTCGTTCAAAGAAAATTAAATTGTTAAAGTATCCGTGAGAGTCTGCCCTAATCGGCGCGGCTTGAGGCCAAAATAATAGATGTCCAGAGGAGGGTAAAGGCATGAGGGTCTCCTTCATATATAAACCACTAGGTTAGCCCTTCAGAAAATTCGTCCCGTGAAGTTTTCAACTCCGCCTAATTTACGAACAGGATAAAATAATATGTTTATTTTTTTAACTGTTTTGAAAGCACTTTTATCCACATTCCTGTTTATAAAAACATCTACTTTTAAATATATTCACCACGTTAGAAAATCGCAAATCCCTCAATATATGTGGCTTTCAAAAGCTATGTTCAAAGTACCTACCTTCAAAATATTGCGATAACCTTAATTTTACAAATTTTATTACTTTTTTGAATTTTTTAAGTGAAATTTCTTTAGCCCCGCTATGATTTGGAATTCGAATGAAACGCAAATGACGCATTACTGCACCTACAAAGCATTAAACTGCGCTCATTGGCCGCTTTGACAATGATGTCACTTTTCGAGGCTCGTACTAGTTGAGATACGAAATGGAAATGACGCTAGGTCTGCGCTTATTGGCCGCTAGATTATGACCTCATTTTTCAAGTATTGGTTGAGATTGTTTTGGTAAAGTTTCGCTTCTACCGCGTGTAAACTGCACTCACTTTTTTTTTAATAGAACATTTTACATTTGTTGGCCTCACTGGGGCCTACCCTTGCTGAGGCCCTCATTTACAAAAAACCTTTTTTTTCTATAATTTTTAAAACAATTATTTAATTTAAATAATTCATCTCAGCTGTTCCGGATGTGCCAAGATTTATTTATGCCAGACAGTACGAACCATCTCCAAAATAACACTTTCCAGCATTTAAACTCGGCCATCCTGATAAATCGGCAATCGCCGATTATTTAATTGAGACCGGCCATAACTTTAGTTTCTTTCTTTAATCTTGGGAAGACCCAAAACGCATAGAGCACGCCTAATTACGCCAATTAAAATTCACAAAAATCACATTGATGTTAGATGACGGGGCTAAGCTCAATGGTTCTTGGTATCTGGTTATTGACGGTTAGATATACCAAAACAAAAGCAAAAAACCAGTTTAAATTACCTATACTTTAGTGCCAGATTATATCAGATGTCTTAGAGGGTTGGAGCTGGCAAAATAGTAGGTATCCCATCTACATAGATAAGCACACACTTCACCACAATCTTAGATTACACATCTGCCCTGATGATCGACACGTTGGCTAAAGAAGGATGTAGCGCAATAATAGCGATCAAACGTTGGCTAAAGAAGGATGTAGCGCAATAAGGCATAATACCCCAAAAATAAATCACGATAATAGTTTTGGTTCAATTTGTAAGACTCCATATTATTATTCATCATTGTTATATAGATCTAATGATATTTTTTAACGGGTGTCGCAGGCTACGGGAGGGTTCGGCCTTGTGGAATAAACTGCAATAAATGAAAAAATAAACAATATTAAAATAAACGGAAGTTCCAAAATTTGCAAAAATAAAACATAACACCTTGGAATTTAGGTATCTACTACGGACTGGTTCTGAAATAAATAAAATGTGATTAGTTGGAGAAGAAAATTATGTATTATTGCTATCTGTGTAGGTGAGTACGTTCAATATTACTTTGATCTCGATGAAACCAAAATTATAAATTATTTCCATCAAAAATCACGCACCGCATGGGAAGGGAAGAGGCCATGCATGGCACTATGAAAAAAACAACTACTAATGGATCATTCAAAATTAGATTCTGAAGATGCTGACAAAAATCAAATATCTATTAATGTGTACGCTGTATGGCACTGCACCTCTAGTCCATTAACGTAAAAGAGCAAATTACTTTTTGTGTATAAAATATTATTCGGAAAATATAGGCATTTAACATCTCATCTCTTCTAATTCTGGACTCGACTCCAATCTTCCATATAATTCTTAAATTTGCACATTTAAATAAAATTAATATAAAAATTAACCTTTCCCTTCTCTGTAATTTTAAATGATGGAATAGAACACCCTTGAAGGGTAAAAGCCAGAAATAATGGAAAAAATAGATTGTACCGAGCAAAAAAACGAGCGCGCCGAACGCAAAAAAGGATGGAGGGGAAAAACTTTTTATCTTTTAAGGCCGTATTCTAGTCCAGAAAAAAAAAACCGATTTCGGTAGCTTAGATATTCAAGAATAACTCTTAAAGATATTTTAAAAGTTATAGCCATTGTCTAAATACAAAAGGCGGTAAATAAATAAATAGGTAGTTAAGGCGCCGTAGCCGGGCTCAAAAAGAAGAAGATGGAAAGATATGTAATTACGAATGCTAGAAGAGCGCGCGATAAAATCGATGCGAAAATTGTGAAAATGTTTTATAAAACACGACTCGTTTAAAATAGAGCAAAAATCTCTCGGGGGTTGTCTTAAACAGCATTTAAAGAAACACTGTGATTTTTTTCAAACTTGCAAAATAACTGAAAAAAACGTGTTCATCATAATTTTTGGAGCACACTTTGCTATTTTTTTCTATCGTGGTAATTTTATATAATTTACGTTTCGGCGCGGAAATTACCTTCAAGAATATTACCTTCAAGAATAACATATATTTTTTTAAGAACTTTAAAACTTAAAGTATTTAAGGGAGATATGTAAGAAATCGGTAGTTATTCGGGAAGCGGCGGCTTAAAAGGCACCGACTACCTGAAAATGAATACCCCTCTCTACGAATAAAAATTTAAGTCATATTCTATCAGTTAGACTGCCTGAAACTTAACTTGAAACTAAAGCGTATTTCTCGAAACTCCTTTTTTCGAAACGTTTGTCACAAAATCTCAAGTTCTAATTGACCGGTTTTCTTTAAATTTAATCCCTCAATGGTAGGATCATCAAAAAATATATTTTTTTAATTTAAACGATTTTTAAAAATTCGAAAAAGTTAAAAAAATATCTGAAAAAGCTATTTCTTTTTTGAGTAGCCTCCTTTTTTCGATTTTTTTTTTTTTTCATTTTTCCTGATCTACCACAATGGCATTTGTATAGATAAAGAATCTACCTTTTTTATTTTTCAGGTGACAAGAAGGGTGGAAATCGTGACAAGATGGACACGCTCTTTTTTCCCCTCTACTTCAATAGCGTGGAACTTCGTGAAATATATTTAAAAAAAATTGAATTCTTAAAATATAAATAAATAAATTATAAAAAAATGTATGGTTAAAATATAATTTTTTTTATCGACTGTCAAAAAATTCCCGAAATTCTGGCTTCTAGACTAAAATACCCCCCATAGATATAGATATAAATTCTTTCCAATAATTATTTCAAATTGAAATACCTGTCTCGGCCCACAATATTATTTTCTTTCCTGTAACTTGCCAAACTAATTTAACAAAGGGTAAGTTTTGTCCGCAAAATCCAACCTTGGTTAATATTCTACTTATTTTGCTTACAACTTACAACGAGAACCCTTTTCAGCAAAAACACAAAGATAACAACACACTAAAATACTAAATGTACATTTATATTTCGGTCAGAACTCGAAGTAAAAGCTGTTATATTTATACAGGCATTTTGATAAGAACGATGGTCATAATTAATTTTATACGGGGCCCTAAGCTTATGAGGGATTAATTTGGAATATTTCAAGAGGACCCAAAGCATTAATATTATTTTTGAGGTGTTTTCCCAGCTGAAAGGTACCTGTCCCTACCTTACATAATAACTTACAATAACACCAGGCATTTATACAGAATGGAGTACCTACGGAATGCCTTCGTTAGTTAAATGTGATTTTTACATATTCTGCAAAGTATTAAATTACATTTGATGCTGAAAAAAGCCAATTATTAAAAAAACTAAGTAGATTCTTGTTTTTTTTTTTCAATTATAAATACATACATGTGTATCAATATTTTTATGGCACGATCCAATTTCTTCTGTGTTTGGAGTAACATTGCGCGTCATCTGAAATTTTCAATTTTAATAGTAGTAAATTTTCAATTTTTGTTGTTCTAAATTGTGATTCAAAGTTCATTAGGAATTCTATAGTTTGGCAATTAAGTCTAGAAATTTATTATTTTGGAACTAAATTTTTTCATTACTATGGTAACACCGAAATACTCGTTTTGTCAATGGCTCTTGGCTTTACTGACTTAAAAAGTGTAGAAAACGCTGAAAATCACTCGTTTAATGTTTGTTTTTTCATTGTTTGCCTGTGCATCGTTTGAATTGAATAAAAATGAACAAACCAATACGTAGTGGTGCAAGAGAAGTTATATACTGGGTTTTCAACGCTGCCTAGCCGATTATCGCGCGAAGAAGCTCCTATGCCTAATTTGTCTGATGTTAACAAACGAACTACAGAAATGACTGGAACGTAGTATCGTTTTTTAATGAATTTCATTAGTATTACAAGATTTATGCCAATTTTCGAGCGATTATAACCATTACAATCTGATTTGAGGTTATGTTTTAAAATCCAAATTTGACATTTACATTTGACAGTTAATATTAGGCCACAAGAAAAAGGGAATAACTCAATTAACAAAAAAATAATAATAATATGCAACTTCTTTAAACTCATAGAAAAGTTACTTTTTTCTTAGTTTTCTCAGTATTTCTTTCTAAATTAATATTATCTAGTGTGTTTTTTTAAACTCCCTTCTATAGAACAATAATTTTAATGATATTTTCCACACACAGGTAAATCTGAATCAACGGTAAGATGAATCGTCAAGGAAAAAAGCATGAGGGACAAAACCCATTTGGCTTTCAGCGTGAACCATGATCCAGCGCTTACCTTTTGAAATATCGTGCTGAGCTCCAGTCACATATATAGATTGCCAGCATTTATTTAGCTTGTAGGATGAATGGATATAACTTTCATCTAAGTGAATTATATTTTTTTGCAGTTCTTCTGGTAAATTTCGGATATCCATGTTAATTTTTAAGTAATGCTCTCTTTTAGCCGCTATATTTGTTTTTTTTCAATAAGTGCAGTTCTGTTTGTTTTGCACTTTTTTATAAACAAAGCCAATGGAATGCAAAATTTTTCGTAAATTTTCCCGGCTACCATCAAATCCAATATCTTCTTTGAGTACGGTTAGTAAAGTTCTTAAAGTTGGGACTTTACGTACTATGTAAAAAAATTGATTTTTTTGACGAATGGCACGGACGGATGATTTACCCCCATAAATAAGTAGGACTCTTGTATATGGGGGGGGAGAGGGGGTTATTATATTGGTTTAATTTTTTTTTGTTCAGTACAAATTTTCGTTGTAATTTTTAAGCTGAGTTTTAAATCTTTTTAAATTACTGTTCCTGTTTCTGATTTTTTCAGGTAGTGAATTAAAAAAATTAACTCCGAGATATTTATGATTTAACTGTCCTTTTGTTTTTTTTTACATTTCGGAGTAGGAAGTATTGATGTTTGCCTAAGATTTATGTTATTTTTAAAGGGTTCAACTATATTTTGAATATTATCTTTGAAATTTTTTTAATGTTGCATGATAAAAGTATAATGCACTTAAATTTCTGACCTTGAATTGTTTGAATAAAAGTTCTGACGAATATGAGTAAGGTTGTTGTTTTTATAATTAATTTTTGTGATACCTATGAAAATTGTTTGTTTTTGATTTGTATATATACCGCCCCATCCTATAGTGCCCCATCCTATTTTTTTGCGGTGCTCCAGATTTTATGTCCGGGTTGAATCTTTCCCAAATGAAAGACTAAACCCTTCCACACACTTTTCCACAAATGAATATCTAGTAAATTAACGCAATGTAAGTGCACTATATAAGAATAAAACAATACAAGAACAAAACGTCAATCCACCAGAAACATAATGGGAAAATATTTCACCGACTCCAGATATTTTCATATCAGAGGGTTCGGCTCTGATGAAATCCTAACTGGTCCGATAAATCCTACTGATCCCTCAATCCCTCAATCCTACTGATCTTGTCATATCAAACATTAATAATAGTAATGTCAGCGAATCGCAAGAATCAATAGTATCCATTGACTCTCATCATCCCCCATTACAAGCGATCATTTATTTGGCCCCCATTGAACTCATTACCCCCCAATCTCCTATTCACGCACCAAACTACAAGAAAGCTGATTATAAACAAGTGCGATTATATCTGTCTTCACTCAATTGGTCCCCCATTTTTATGTCAACAAATGTAGAAGAAGCAACAAATGTGTTTAATTCAATCCTTTATAATACCATTGAAAATTGCATACCAACATCTATTGTAAAACGAAACGATTGTTACCCAAAATGGGTTAGTACTGAACTAAAAAAACTCATTCAATGTAAAAAAATAGCTCACATTAACTATAAATCCAATAACTCTATTGACTGCTATAAAATTTTTTCTGATTTACGAAATAAATGTAAAAGTCTATCTAAAAAATGCTATTCAGATTATATTACGGATGTAGAGCAGACTATCAAGTCAAATCCAAAACATTTCTGGAATTATGTGAAGTCTCTTAAAGACAATAACGGCTGTCCTAGATCAATGTATTCAGGGCGCAAACATGCTGACAATGATCAAGAAATATTTGATCTCTTTGCTGATTATTTCTCAAGTGTTTATGAACACAATAATGATAATGTGACTTTACCTGAATTTAAATACACCAATGTAACTGATATATCAACATGCCACATTTCCCTGGATGATTTTAATAAAAAGATCAGATCTCTAGATTGTAATAAGGGGTCAGGTTCTGACAAAATTCCACCGGTATTCATAAAGGAATGCTCTCAGTTTATAGCAGCTCCTCTTCAACACATATTTAATCTGTCACTCCGAACTGGAATATTTCCTGGTCCTTGGAAACTTAATCACTTGACACCTGTATTTAAATCAGGTGAAAAAAATTGTGTTCTAAATTATAGACCAATTTGCATACTGTCTACCATCCCGAAAATGTTTGAAAGTATTGTCTTAGATAAGATTGCTGTTAAGTTTAGGCATATTATTACTCCAGAACAGCATGGTTTTGTAACCGGTCGGTCAACCACAACCAATCTTCTATTATATGAACACTATATCTATGAAGCTTTCACGTCTCGTGCACAAGTAGATTCAATATATACTGACTTTTCAAAAGCCTTTGATAAAGTAAATATTGATATCCTTCTCGCGAAACTGCAAGCCCTTGGTATACATGGATCATTCCTAAAATGGTTGAATAGTTACCTCTGTAACCGTGAACTCATGGTAAAATTAAATAATAAATTTTCGTATAAATTTAAAGTAACTTCGGGAGTTCCTCAAGGCTCTCATCTGGGCCCACTTCTCTTCATTTTATTTATAAATGATCTATCTTTATGTTTCGATGATGTCAAATTCATTCTATTCGCAGATGACCTAAAGCTTTTTAAGATTATAAAATCTTTAAATGATGCACTTATCCTTCAGCAAAATTTAGACAGACTTGCTAGCTGGTGTGAAATAAATAAATTATTCCTAAACGTAAAAAAATGTTTCCACATGTGTTTTTACCGCTCACGGATTCCAATATCTACATCGTATTTAATTAACAATAATGAAATTGCATTAGTACCATTTATCAAAGACCTTGGTGTTATTTTTGACCGGAAACTTACATTTGATCGTCACTGTGAAACAATTTCCAATAAGGCCATGCAAATTCTAGGTTTTGTAATACGTAACACATTGAGTCAATTAAGCTACTTTACTGCTCTCTTGTAAGATCGCAGCTGGAATATGCATCTCCTGTATGGTCACCGATTTATACCTGTAACTTACACCGTTTGGAGAGAGCACAAAGAAAATTTCTTCGATATGTTCAATTCAAATTGAGACAGCCTGTAATTGAAATACGCTACAATGCATTAATGTCTGATCTGAACCTACCACTACTTTCTACCCGGCGTACTATTAATGACATTCTTATACTTTTTAAATTACTGAACAATCTCATAGACTGCCCTCAAATGTTAAGTGTTATAAATATTCGTGTCCCTGTTAAATCAACTCGACTCCACCACCTTTTCCACAGTGACAATCATAGCACTAACTATTCCTATCATTCACCGTTAGTGCGTTTTCACCGAACTGCCAATACGTATACAGACCTTTTCGATATTTTCAAAACCTCATCATCTTGCATCAAAGCAAAAATAACTAGTTATTTATGTAACTGATATGTTTGTAAAATGATAAATATTTGTTGTACTAATATACATCGTATGTATGTACTGTATGTTATTCTATATAGATATGTAATGTTTGTAAATGTTCGATACACCTGTATTATGTATGGAATAGCCCTATGTACGGGCGTTTAAATAATAAATAAATAAATATAAATATTTAAAAAATCTTTCGTAATCCTACATGTATTTAAAATGACCGACTTTTGCATTTTTATGTACAAATTTTTTGACAAATCTAATACTCCTAAATTTTGAATGAGAGAGCTAGGTATAATGCCAGTAGCCGAAATAACAAATGGTAATATTTTTATAGTCTGAGAATGCCAAATTCTTTTAATTTCATTTCCTAAATCTGTATATTTTCTTATTTTTTCAGAAACAGTTTTCTGAATATTACAAGAATTTGGAATAGCGACATCAATGATATAAGTTATTTTCTTAATTTTGTCATGTAAAACTATATCGGGTCTATTATGACTAATTGTTCTGTCTGTCAGAATAGTTTTATCATAATAAATTTTATAAAATTCATTTTCTAAAAATGAATTTGGTTCATATTCATAATATGGTACATTACGGCAGTCAATCAAGTTATGTTTAATTACCAAACTTTGGTGAACTATTTTTAAAACTTGATTATGCCTAAATGTATACTCGGACGGCGCTAATACAGAACATCCCGACATAATATGTTCTATATTTTCCGGAAAAGCCAAACATTTTCTACATAAATCATCAATTTGATTTGCATCTTTGATGATATGCGTCCTATAATTTTTAGTATTAATGACTCTATCTTGTATGGCAAGCATAAAGCCTTCTATTTCTGCGCTCAACTCTCCAATACTCAACCATTTGTTTGACGAAAATTTGTCAACATATGTTTGGTTGAGATAATTGAAGTGTTTTGCGTGAAGAATTTTATTTGACCAGGAATCTAATAATTCCTGGTTGGTATTTATAAGAATGCTGGCATTCTCGTCGTATAAATTTAATGGTGAAATATTTCTATCTGCCTTGCAAATTATTTTGTGTATTTCTGAACTATCAGCTTTCCTATGGAAAAAATTTCTTAGCATTTGAACCTGATTATGTTTTAAAGATGTTATTTTGACTATACCTCTACCTCCTAAATTTCTGGGTAAATTAATTCGTTCTACAGCTGAATTTGGATGATTGCAATGAAATTTTGTTAATGTAGTTCTAATTAATCGTTCTAAGCTATCTAAATCTGTATTAGACCATTTAATTATGCCAAATGAGTAAGTTAATAGAGGTATTGCCCAAGTATTTATCGCCTTTACTAAATTTTTAGCAGATAGATTGCATTTCAAAAATTTTCTGATTCTAGTTTTAAATTTAATCCTAATATCATTTTTAATACTAGTATGATCTAATCTATTTGATTGCGGATATCCTAAATATTTATAAACCTCACCCCCTTTCATACTTTCAATTTTGAAATTTCTAAATATGCCCTCGTCTCCATCTACAATTTTACCTTTCTCTATATGGATCGTTCTACATTTATCTAAACCAAAAGTCATTTTAATATCATCTGAAAAAATTTTAACTACTTTAATCATTTTCTCTAAATTTGGTTCAGAATTCGAATATAATTTTAAATCATCCATAAATAATAAATGAGAAAATATATTTCTCTCTCTAGTATTACCTTTAATTTTTATTCCAAACTTTCTTTTAATTAACATTTTAGATAGAGGATTTAATGCTAAGCAAAACCAAAGAGGACTCAATGAGTCTCCTTGAAAAATCGCTCTTTTTATTGAAATGCCCGGTACTATAATTTTCTTATCTTTCAAATTCAAAAGCAAATCGGTATTCCAAAATGCCATAATTTTTTCCAAAAAGCTAATAATAATTAAGTTAATTTTGTATATATTTAAAACTTTTATCAGCCACGAGTGCGGGACACTATCATAAGCCTTTTGGTAATCTATATAACAAATATGTAAAATACGTTTTTGGGTTTGAATCTGTTTTAGAATTACAGAATCAATAACTAATTGTTCTTTACATCCCATATGTTTTCTGCGACAACCTTTTTGTTGTTCAGATAAAACATTTTTTTTCATCTAAATGAGTGTATATTAAATCTGTCAAGCAAGAGGTTAAAATTTTATATATTGTCGGTAAACATGTAATGGGTCTATACTGAGAGGGATTTTTAATATGTTCGCTTTTAGGCAACATATAAGTAATGCCCTTAGTTAGAAAATTTGGAAAATTTTGAGGTTCTCTGACAAATTTTGAAAGATTTTTTGCCAAAAGGGGATGTAAAGTAGTCAGACGTTTATACCAAAAATTATGTATCCAATCGCAACCCGTGGCTTTCCAATTATGAGTACTTTTTATAATTTTGGCTAACAATTCAACCGATATATCAGAAAAACTCATTTGTTCAATGTCTGAACAATTGAGTTCTTCATTTTCTATCCACGGACCTGACTCGTTATGTTTTATATCTTTACTCCAAATATTTGTCCAAAAATCGCGCATATCTGATTCAGATGGCAACGGATTATTATTATTCGAAATAATATTTTGTTTATCGTCAAGTTTGGAATAAAATATTTTCTCATTTTTCTGAAATAATCTATTATTATTTTTTTTATTATACGTATAATTATATCTTTTTAATCTACTAGCTTTTACACCTAATTTTTGTTTTAACAAATCTAATAAATCATTGATTATATTTTCATTATTATTACTACCAATACTATAACCAAATTTTCTCCCAATTACATCTACATGTCTCAAAATATTCCTACTTCTATTTCCGTTTTTATACTCTATTACTCTAGCTATGCTACTTCTTAACAATACTACATCATTTTCTAATCTACTCTGCCATTCTGGTTTTCTATAATTATATGATCTATCATCAGAAGACGTTAATTTAACTCCTAACTTATTACATATAGTGATAGCACTAGCATACACTATTGTATGAAGATCTAAAAAACTAATGTCATCAAATATTATTTTTGGTAAAATTATATTATTTAATTCAGAAATTAATTTAGATAATTTCTTTGACGTATGTAATTTTGGTCTAACTGTGGGCTCTATATCTATATATCTATTTATATAAGTTATAGTAAGTTAGCTAATTCTAAAATATTTTCATCTATTAAGTTTAAATTTGCAATGTTGATTTCCCTAAGATTATAAATAACGTCTAAGTTATTTGAGTCTACTGTAATATCATTGGATTCTTCGACTAGAATATTATCTGAACTATCTACGTTCAATGTATCTAATATAACATTACTACTCGTATTAACTTGTTCTAAATTATTTTCTAATTGCAAATTATTATTATTACTATTACCAATAATTAATATTATTATTATTACCTTATAACGAAATACAAGCCCACTTATAATTTCTTTTGTGTTATTTTATTTATAGTAAATTGTAATTTTACTTCGATTAAATTATAGTTTTTTTGCAAAATTTTTGAGAATACAAATACATTATGAAATATGCATTTTGAACGAAGTGTTTTTTAAAACTTATATTCATTGTCTTATGAGCCATATTGGTGTTGCCATTTAAAACCTAAAAAACGATCGTGGCGCCATCATTTATTTTCTACACATTCTTGCCAAACTGTACATTCAATAGCCAATATAGTAAATACATTTGCGTTGATAGATTGTTAAGTTTGTTTGGCCAAACAAGTCGAAGATGTTGGGTTAAGCCTTTAAAAAAATTAGGCAAGTAACCCGGATTTCAAATTAGTTATCTATTTCATTACTTCGGCAATTTACAAGAGAAAAAGGTTTGTTTTTTAGTGTGACAACGACATATTTTAACCTTTTTTAGAAAGCTCTGGTCTACGTATATATGTATTTATAATTATAAAGTTTAATTTGTAAACTCCGTTTTAATTTTATGTCCGGGTTAAATCTTCCCACAGGAAAAACCAAACCCTTCCACACACTTTTCCACAAATGATCAATATTATTTGTTCAAAAGAAGTATTAGTGTAAAAATAAATGGCACAAATTCATACGAATTTATGGCGACAAGTGGAGTGCCACAAGGCTCTCATTTAGGGCCCATTTTGTTTTTAATATTCATAAATGATATTTTTGATGTATTTACTCATATAAACGTTCGGTGATTTTTCACAAAAACGGCGCTATATAAATCGTCCAAATATTATTATTATTATTATTATTATTTCATCAAATCCAAATGAAATACAACGAAAACTCTAAATCATTAATAAATAACCTACAAGCAGTAATTGATAAGTTAACACCAATCCAAACTCTTAAAATAACAGGAACAAATAAATGGTATAATATAGAACTACAAACAATACAAAATGAAAGAGATAGATTGTACAAAATTGCAAAAATCTCAAGACTGAAAAGCATTAAAAAATATGAGAAATAAATACTCAAAACAATTGAAATTTTGTAAGAACGATTACTTCAAAAACAAAATTATCTCTGAAAAAGGAGACACTAAAAATGTGGAAAACCATAAAAGGATTACTGCAAACCGAAGATAAAGGGATGAAGTACGACATTGAATTTCCTCATCAGATACAGGGTACCATACAGAACTGTTTCAACAAATATTTCGTAAACAGCATAATAGAATTGCATCAGAGTATACCAATAGGTACTGAAGAAAGACAACTACGTGAGAAATGTTCGGCTAAACCGAGAAATACTTGTGTTTAAAGAGATTGATGAAAATAGAGATTGATGACACCTGTGCAGAAATCTCTGATACTTCTCGTCGCAGCCCTAGAATTACACAGTGGAAGTGCAGAATCTGTTTAACAAACAATATAAAAAATCCAAAATCTTCAAATAAATCAATAAAAAACGATGATCTGACATCTATGGTCAAACAACCAAAACAGCTAACCCAACCACAGATACTAGAAAGTGCCCTGCCCAATAACACAGAAAATATCATAACCACAAACACAGATGGCGGTAATAACCAAAACAAAAACTGCACCATATTAACTTCTGAAATTTTCACCTCTGAATTACAAACATTCAAAACAGATGTACTGAAATTTGTTGAGCAAAAATTCGATTCGTACCTAAATAAATATGAAGCAATCGTCCTACAGAACAATGAAATCATCAAATCCATACAATTTGTTTCTGACCAACAACAAGAAATGAAAAAACGACTAAGATATCATCGAAAAATCAAATGACCGAGTCAACTCTGAAGTAATTGAACTAAAAAATCAGTATGCTGTACAAAATATAATCTCCAAACAAGACGAAAAAATTGATCGGCTGGAGTACCAAAGCCTTCTGTGCAACATCGACATTAGAGGAGTTCCCGAAACGACTGCTGAAAACAACCTGGAATTAATGAAGAAAATATCCAATATTATCAACTACAATAATACCTCCTCTCCTCTGCAAACCGAAATCACAAAAATCTACAGGCTGGGACAAAAAACATCCGATAAAACAACGAGATCCATTATAGCTACATTCAAAAACACTCAAGCTCGAGACGCCTGGTTAGACAAAATCAAAACATACGTGAAATCGACTAATAGCAATTCGAACAAGCTTAACACAGCAGATCTAGGATACTCGCAGGAAAAAAATCGAATCTACATTTCGGAACACCTTACCCCAAAAGGCAAATATCTACTGGCCCAGACAAAAAAATTTGCTAGAGACCATCACTTCAAATATACATGGGTGAAATCAGGTTGTATTCTACTCAGGCAGACCGATGACTCGAATATAATAACAATTCGCAATGACGCAGATATTGTACGAGTAAAACGCCAAGTAATATGACTAACGATACAAAGTATGCCTAACTCTAATATCCAGCTACTCCACTATAGTATAATGAAAATTACAAATCTCTGTATCATATCTTCTCATCAGCCACTCTCCTTTTTTAATGCACATTATAGTAAAATGGATATAATTTGTACTACTTATAATTTTGCAGGTTTAATTATTTTGATATATTCTAATGAGATATCAAATTTTTCCTCTACATATTAAGGGAATTATCTCTTAATAAATACACTTGTATTATGTTTCCCTACTACACAACCGCACTCACTCCCAAGTACTGATATACTATATCTTATTATCCACCCAAATCATATCTTAATTAATAATATTATTCCTATATTGCTTATCATGAACTCCATTACTATAATGTAATCAATTACATTATAGTAATGGAGATATAGTAATGGAGTTCATGATAAATAATAATCAATTAAATTACAATACATTTACCTGTTCAAATTACGCCTAGTGTGTTAACCGTTAAAACTGTTTATTACTATACCATCTGATTCCAGTTCTAGTAAAACGAATAGAGCTAAGTGCAATCCATAAGTGAAACTGTTATCCACGGTTTCTGTGCAGAATAACTTGCTTGAAATTCAAACTCAAACTCATCATTTCTAATCTAATATCAGTGATTCTTACAAAATTACCTGTCATCCTCGTTTTGACAGCTGTGATTGAGTGTAATCGCCGCCATTTCTTATCGCAGCCTTGTCATTGGCTTATTGCTATCACTGCCCACTCCTATTGGCCGTGTTTGACGTAAACAAACTTTAAAAGATTTTAATAAATAATTATTTGTGATGCCTCCCAAGAAGTTGCAGTCTGATGACTCCGAACTATTGAAGCACATTGATCTAAAATTCGACAGCTTTCAAACGTCTTTTAAATCTGAAATCCGGGACCTCATAAAGACAATAGATTACATGTCAAAAAAAATCGATGATTACGAAGTAAAAATTAAAACTATGGACCTGGACCTAAAAGAAGAAAAAACAAAGTCAGTTAGGTTGGAAGGCGAGATTGCGGAGCTTAAGAAAATTGTTAATCACCTGGATAATAGGAATAATAACCACGACCAACAGCTGCTCGAAAATAACATTGAAATCTTCGGCATCTCAGAAAAAACTAACGAGGACCTTGCTGAACCATTATTAAAGTTGCAACTAACGTGGGATGTACGATAAACAGACAAGATATTGTGGGGATGTGTGTGTGTCGCGTGGTAGAGAATAATAATGACACTTTTATAGCACTAAGTTATTTATTTACACAGGTAATAAAGTTAACTTAATGTAATATGGAACAGTAAATAATAGCACTGAGTTCGTACTCGTCGTCAGGAGAAAGTCGCGTCGTGAAGTAGTAGTCCTTACTAACTCTTGGTTGGTTGTCCTCTGGAAGTGAAGATCCCTGATCTTCAATAGCTTTCCAGGATGAATTCGGTATCGTGCGCGGAGGCTTCTGGAAGTATGCGAGATCCATTGCGTCGTAAAGCCAGCGACGCGTGTCGCGACCCGCAGTAAGTTTAGACCATTGTCTGGCCTGCGATTCGTATCGCGGTGAGTTCAGAACTAACTGGTGTCCGCCGGTCCATCCTTTATATAGGTACTCGCGCAGTGCAGTATCGGTAGAATATTCGGGAAGAGTCTCCAGGCTTCTTGAAGGTCAGCGTTTATCTCCGCGCGTCTCGAAACGTCTAATCAGCGAAACTTGATACCCTCGTAGCCGCCAGAACATTCGCTCGGTGCAGGGCTGTCTCAGTGTTGTGAGATGATATCAGGGCTGCCACAGACCCCCTTCCCAGTGACGAAGTCACGATATAAAATGTCGGTCGAGAATGATGGTGGAAGTGGTCCGTGTCCGTGGATATACGTTCGAAGTCGGTCGCTGATGAAAATCCATGTGATAGAACGTAGTGATAGGTCTTGTCAAATGTAACAAGGACTGTAAATTCGAGTGTCTATGTTGGATCATTGTTGAATCTCCATAACTTGCGATGAAATGATGATGATGGGCCTGCGCATCTTTAGAGTAGGCTGATTGCTAGATGCTGTCTATCGGTTGATGCACAATTCGTGTTGATGTTTCTCAAGTTACTATACGTTGTTACAATGAGAAAATCAGAAAATGCGGCTTAGTCGCCGGTTGCATGTCTGGCGTCAGACTGCGGAACCGTTTACTGCCTGCTATACGCGTAGAGCAGAGGCAGTTGAATGCTAGACGTAAGTTGTAGCAGTGTGGATGAGTAGACAGCGATCGGTGTTACAGGAGTTGTCCTCGACTGCGTAGGTACCGTTGTTATGTAGGAGTTGTTCTCGACTGCACGCCAGATAAAGTTGATTAGGATGCCCGTTGTTGTTGTCGTTGTCGATGTTGTTGTTGTTGTTGTTGTCGTCGGTGATCATTGTTTAGCTTTAATAGACTGTTCTTGATGTGACTGCGTAGTCAACTTGGTTTAGGTTAACGAATATTTCTTCCTTGGACTGCTGCGAACCCATGATGATATTTAGAAATGAAGTGTAAAATTGTTAAATCATTTCGTCTTATATACTATGTTTCGTGTGCCGTAATATTGGAGTCAGCAGCTTTTTGCACTAGGCTACTGGTTAAAGTTATTTTACTTTAATTGTTATCAGCAATTCGCTATTATTCTGATGATCACACGATATTATTATTGCCTTGTAATATCGTTCTGGAAGTTGCTAGACACTTCGTCAGCACTAACGTCAGCATCAGTCTGTTGTTATCGTTGTTTCTCGGAACTTGACACTTCCAGATAATGCCTTAGTGTTATGTCGCACTGTTTGCATTGTTCCTCTAGGTCGACTAATATCGGGGTATTTTAATAACAAAGTATGATAAGCAGATGTACCAGCAATTGTTTTAATCGATGGGATGCTGTTCGATGTTCCTCGGCCAGGTGCAGCGAGATTAGTCGTTATATCCAGTAGACGTTTATTTCTAGCATCGACCAATAATCCGTAATGAGCCAAGAAATCCATACCAATGATAGGGCGAGTGACGTCAGCGATTACGAAACGCCATGTGAAATCTCGACGAAGTCCTAGGTTTAATTTTAACGTAATTATACCGTAGGTGGCTATGTTTGTTCCATTTGGTGCTGAAAGTACATATGTCGATTTTTCTGAGCGTGCTGATACTTTGTTACGTGGATACACACAAAGGTCTGCGCCAGTGTCTATTAAGAATTGTATATTGGAATTCTTATCTTTAACTAATATGCAGCGAGAGGAAGGGCTGATGTCGCTGGCCGCCATCAGTGACTGCCCACTGCGTTTTCCTGTTGGAAATTGCACGGAGCTCTGCATTTCTTAGCGTTAATTCCAAAACGTTGGTGGTAGTAGCATTTTCCAGACTCGTCATTGTAGTTTCTCTGACGTGATAGAGAGCGCTGACGGCTCGAGAACCTTCGGTTTCGGTAGGTTCGGAATGGTGCTCGTCGATGTGCGTTTATAGCGCCAATTTCTTGTCGGATGGCTGTGGAAATTTCCTGTCGCATGCTGAGGGCCATCTGCTGCATTTGGGTGGAGATTATCGCCTCTACGTTGAGTGTTTCGTTGACGTTTGGGTGCGTGGTCGAGTCTGCTATGGCGTCTGCCAGGTCAGCTACTTTGTCCAGCGGGGTGTCCTTTTGCGTCGCCAGGACAATTTGTGTGGTGTGGGGTTAGCGTCCCATCCAGAGTGTCCTTAGGACATCGTCGGAAATAGTGTTTCCCGCTAGGTTCCTTAAATGCCTTAGAAATTGAGAAGGTTTACGATCTCCGATTTCCTCGTGCTCGAGAAGGCGTCTGGTTTTCTGTTCTTGCGTAGAGCTCATCCTTTTAATTAGTTCGGTCTTCAGTTTCTCGTAAGGATTTTCTGGCGGATGGAGAATGATGTCTCGTACTTCACTGGCATAGCGTGGTTCGAGGGCTCCAAGGATGTATCCAAATTTCGTGGCATCCGTCGTGACTCCAGCTGCATCGAAGCTGCGTTCGGCCATGCTGAACCACATTTCAGGGTCTTCTGGACAAAAGGTTGGGATAAGCACCGCAACCCGATTGACGGTATTGTCCGCAGAACCCGAAACGGTCGCTTTCGGATTCATGTTTGCACTTTTTCTCCTTTTGAGTTCCACAATTAAAAGTTTTAATGTTCGCGTTTTCTACCAGTTACCCTTTTTTAAAACGGGGTCACCAATGTGGGGATGTGTGTGTGTCGCGTGGTAGAGAATAATAATGACACTTTTATAGCACTAAGTTATTTATTTACACAGGTAATAAAGTTAACTTAATGTAATATGGAACAGTAAATAATAGCACTGAGTTCGTACTCGTCGTCAGGAGAAAGTCGCGTCGTGAAGTAGTAGTCCTTACTAACTCTTGGTCGGTTGTCCTCTGGAAGTGAAGATCCCTGATCTTCAATAGCTTTCCAGGATGAATTCGGTATCGTGCGGGCGGAGGCTTCTGGAAGTATGCGAGATCCATTGCGTCGTAAAGCCAGCGACGCGTGTCGCGACCCGCAGTAAGTTTAGACCATTGTCTGGCCTGCGATTCGTATCGCGGTGAGTTCAGAACTAACTGGTGTCCGCCGGTCCATCCTTTATATAGGTACTCGCGCAGTGCAGTATCGGTAGAATATTCGGGAAGAGTCTCCAGGCTTCTTGAAGGTCGGCGTTTATCTCCGCGCGTCTCGAAACGTCTAATCAGCGAAACTTGATACCCTCGTAGCCGCCAGAACATTCGCTCGGTGCAGGGCTGTCTCAGTGTTGTGAGATGATATCAGGGCTGCCACAATATTATTTACGCCAGCAGGATGAAAATACGTCAATATCCTCTACCCGATGGCCTTGGACCTGCTACCCCCCGCGATCCCCGCCCCCAAACCATTGTGGCCAAATTTGCCAGCAAGAAATTGAAGGACGAATTGATTGCTGCCATCAAGAAGAAGAAGGGACTCGACTGCCGTCACATAGGTTTAATCGGAGGAAAAATATTTATCAATGACCAACTCACAAGGAAAAATAAATATTTATTACGTTCCGCGAAAGAGTTCAAAATTGCTAATAACTTTAATTTTTTATGGGTGCGAAACTCCAAGATATATTTAAGAAAGAACGAAACATCTCCCGCAATCCTGATATCTTACCCTGCTCAATTATTAAACCTGGTGTAACTACAAAAATGTGTATACTTCCTATTCATTTCACTTACATTTCATAAAATTATTATCATCTTTCCTTTTATCCCGCGCAAACAACACATCATAACAACACACTCATTCTACCCATATCAACAGCTAAAATGTTCAACAACCGTACCTACACATTCGCACATTTAGCATATTATCCAGCGACACACTCGCCGAATGCATATTCCAGTGGACTTGTGGCAGACAATAATAAATCGGTAATTTGAATGTAATTAATCGGTAGTATGAATTGGTTAAGCGTATCAGAAAGTGTATTATATATATTCATAAGATTAAGAAATATTTTAAAACTCAACAATCTAAAAAGAGTATACTATGCGCTAATCCAGTCATTAATTCAATATGGAATTATTGGATGGGGGGGGTCTTACAACAATATTCTAAACCCGATCAAAGTGATCCAGAAGCTAATCATTAAAGTAATCCTAAAAAAACCCTCCACATATCCAACAGAAACGCTTTTCGCAGATTTTACGGTGCCTCGAGTAGAGAATATCTTCAAAAAAAATGCAATTATCCAAATTTACAAAGATAATATCATCAAAAAATTTGAAACCTACCAATCAATAAGATATCAAGACAACATCAAAATACCAAAATTTAATACCAAACTAATGCAAAACAATTATATCTACTTAGGAATAAAGTATTTCAACAACCTTCCAATTGAAATAAAAAAAAACAAAGATATCAATAAACTGAAACTCAAACTGAAGCTACACTTCATCAGGAATAATTAAAACTAAATAATTACCTGTTTTTCTCTTTCTTTCCATTTATTATAAATTATATTCATCTCTATTTTATTTAGATTTATCGAATTTCGTACCGTATCCTATGTATGTGCACCTACACATATTGATGATCCAGAAGGCTCAATTGTTCGTATTATATACTTACCTTTTGCATAATGTTATTCTATTTCTGTTATAATTAGTGTAACTCGCTCATCAAGCACAAGAACTAGCTTCTTCTTTGATGAGATTGCAATTTTAAATAATTTCTGTACCGATATGTAATTTATGTAACACCTTTGTACACTTATATATCTATATTAAATAAAAAAAAAAATAAAAAAAAAAAAAAAAATTTACTTCTTTCTCCAATGTTGGAAAAAATAATCATTTTTTACCAAAACGCACGTGGCCTTTGTACTAAAACGAACGAGTTTTATCACAATGTTCTTATAAATGAATTCGACATAATTTTAATTACTGAAACATGGTTAGTAGACAGTATATCTGACAACGAGCTCTTCGATTCCAGGTATATTATTTATAGAAAAGACAGAGACACGTCCCTCACGGGTAAAACCAAAGGAGGCGGTGTCGCCATTGGTATAAAAAAAAATTTACTGTACATTCACGCGAGTCGTGGAGCTCGGAGGCTGAGGACATTTGGATTTCACTAGTATTAAGAGACCCAAAACGACGTATATTTAATATTCACATGTGTTGTTCGTACTTACCTGGAGTCGGTCCAAAGCTATCAAACACTCAGCGATTATCTTTTTTCAACAGTCATACGTCTAGAATATCCGATCTAACCACAAACTATCCAAACGATATCTTCCTACTAATCGGAGATTACAACATGCCTAATATCAATTGGAACACCACACATCATCCCCGCGGTACTGACCTTTGCTCCACCACCCTCCTAAACTGCCTATCTTACTCGGACTTAAAATAATACAACCACATTTCTATAATACTACCATCTTTTTCTATAATAGCACAACTCCCCAATTCAAACACGAGAAATGTTTTCTCTTTTAAATTGGGTAGATTCATTAACAAGAAATAACTTTATCTGTAATTAGTTTTTTTTATGAACCAAATATTTTCTTTCTGTAAATCTGTTATGTATATGTATATTTCAAATAAAAAAAAAAATTAAAAAAAAAACAAAAAACAAAAAAAAACAAAAAAAAACATTCCAAATAGGCACGGTAGAACACTTGACCTAGTGCTCTGTAACACCACAGTCTGCGTCTCTCCTGCCGACTCCCCTCTGGTTCAGGAGGATACACATCACACATCCTTAATAGTCGAACTCAATATTCACTCCCCCACAACTACTTCCTCACCCTGTAACGTGTAATGGAGACGCTTTATTATCAAAAGATGGCCATAATTGTTGTAAATTCTAAATAAATGATAAGACGTATTGAACAAATATATATATTGATTTATTGAAATACAAAGGAGCATGTTTAAATGAGAACTCTATCTTGAAAATTAAATACTCAAGGGTGGACATGAACATCGAAGATGTTACATGTTAGATTAATGTACCATGATAAATTTAAGTGAGCAAGCATAAAATTTAATTTAATGAGGGCGCCATTACTTTTAAAGAGAAAGTAAAACTAATTTAACAAATGAAAGAATAAACTGATAACCAATGAAAATTAAACGTTACGTTGCGTTGTCCAAAAGCGCCATGGCCTGGTTGGCCTCGACCTTGCAGCACGCGTGTTCTCCTCTTGGTTGGTTTCTTTGCACTGAAGCTCGCCGCGAAACAGATTTGCTGCGAGCGGTAGAGATCAGTGATGTCATATTCTGACCGCTGCTGTGCGTAAGTACCGTCGCAATCGGGGTTGAATGGTTCTTAGCCGGGACCACCCGCTATAACCCCAGACGATCAAATTATTCAATAAAGTCAACTATGACCTAGTCAACGACGCTCTATCAAAAACTGACTGGTCTTCTGTCTTAAACGCACAGGACGTCAACACGGCGGTTAACAGCTTTTATTTTATCATTGACGCCTTAATAGATAACTTTGTTCCAAAAAAAATTCTGAAACCAAACAAATTCCCAACGTGGTATTCTTCGGCTCTTATCAACATTACAAAAGAAAAGCTCAAATTCTTTCGAGCCTGGAAACGCCACAAGAATCCACTAGATTACCAAACCTTTTCACTGCTCCGAAAACGACAAAAGAAAATCGCTACTCTCACATACCACAAATATATTTCACATTTAGAATATGCCGTACAAAATAATGTTAAAAAAATATGGAGCTTTGTCAAAACGCAAAGAAAATCTCCTTCCATACCTGAACACCTAACATACGGCTCGAGAATCGCACACAATAGTAAGGAGATTACAGATCTGTTTGCTGACTATTTCTCTACCGTCTTCACTGATCATACCCAAAATTTTGCATCCGATGTTCACGAACCTGATCCACTGAATAATATATCTATAACCTCAATTACAATCAATGACGACATCACCTACAAGTATCTTTCATCCATTGACATTAACAAAGGACCCGGTTTAGATAGTTTGCCTGGTATCTTCATACGTAACTGTAGTAAATATATCACTCCTCCGGTCAGTGCAATTTTCAAAAAATCATTAAGTGAAGGAACTTTTCCTCATAAGTGGAAGTCTGCCGTAATAACTCCGATTTTTAAAAAGGGCGACAAACATGACGTTACAAACTATAGACCTATCTCTCAACTTCCCATCTTAAGTAAAATTCTCGAAAAAATCGTTTACGACCAACTTTACCCGACTATCACAACAATAATTACACAGAACCAACATGGATTCATGAAAAATCGGTCTACAACATCTAACCTGGCCCTTTTCGTCAACTATTTGCACAGCAATATTGACGAAAGGGTGCAGGTCGATGCTATGTATACCGACTTTTCAAAGGCCTTCGACCGCGTTATCCACTCAATTCTGTTAAATAAACTCACTCGTCTTGAAATACACGGTGACTTGTTTAGATGGATTAAATCATACATCAGCAATCGTAGTCAAGTTATCTCAATAAATGGAGTTTTATCCAAAATTATCAAAGCAACCTCGGGTGTCCCTCAGGGTTCCCATCTTGGTCCGCTCCTCTTTAATATATACATAAATGACATAGGCTCATGCTTCCAACACTCTAAATTTTTAATGTATGCAGATGATATGAAAATTTATAAAACGGTTCGCTCTCTATCGGACTGTAAAGAGCTACAAAGTGACTTAGATAGGCTCTGCAACTACTGCACAGCTAACTACTTGGATCTCAATGTTTCTAAATGCCACACTATGTCCTTTACTAGAAACAAGCATATAATTAACTTCCGCTATTCACTCTGCGATGAACCCGTGATCTCAAAAAATGAATGTAAGGACCTAGGAGTATATTTAGACAGTAAACTTATATTTAATACGCACATTGATTCAATCACTGATAGATCCTACAAAATGTTGGGTTTCATACTACGTCTGAGTAAATTATTTAAAAATCCAAATACGCTAGTGATGCTTTACTCCTCACTAGTCAGAAGTACACTGGAATTTGCATCGCCTGTCTGGAATCCCAAATACACCCAATACGTCAATAATATAGAGCGCATACAAAATAAATTTATTAAGTATCTCGGTTATAAATACAACAATAATTATATCTGCACTCTCCAATCCCTGAAATCCAGGCGAACGGTAGCCGACATGACATTTCTCCATAAAATAATACATAACGAAATAGACTGCACAGAACTCCTATCCCAAATAAATTTTAACATCCCATCTAAAAGAACTCGCCACACCAACCTTTTTTACACAACCAGTAATAATACGAACGCTGCAGCCAACTCCCCCATATCCCGCATCCTTCAAAGATTCAACTCAATTCAAACAAGTACAAATATCGATATATTTTTTGATTCCCTTCCTTTATTTAAGAAAAACATTTCTAGCACACTGAACTTGCACACATAACACACATAACACACACATCCACACACACACACACACACACACACACACACCCCTCTCCCTCAATAATTTATTAATTAAATATAGGTAAAATGCATCACTTGTCACATAAAAACATATACTATAAAACAGCGACATGTCATTGGTACCAATTATTGTATTAACTCTATAACTTGTAACTACTTTCTAATATGTAATTATGTACTGTTTGTTTCTGAAAAATAAAATAAAATAAAATAAAAATAAAAATAATAATCATGAAACGCATTTGTAACTTTTTAAATCCAACGTACCCTGAATTATTTTTTCCTAGCTTTGCCAACACTGTAAACTTCTTTAATTATACCTTTTTCATTATATACAAATTCACAAAAACAGCATATATTACCCACAATACTTATGTATTTTCAAAATATCTCATAATGAAAAGATTTTTCCACTACAAAATACCTTACCTAAACTTCTCTTATAATCGTGAAATAACAAAATATAAACTATTTTCTATTGCTTTTGACTTTCAGTATCAGCAAATTATCACTTATATCAATATAAATGTCATTGAACTCTGGAATTGTGTCATAACTATAAACAGAAATTATAAACATTTCTCACTACCACTACCACTTTTAAAAACCTATGGTACCACTTACTCAAATAATTTCTATCATTTGAACATTCTAATTCATAAATACAAAATTAGTATAATTCTAACCACAAGTGAAACTAACCTTTTACATGTCATTGCTTATAACTACAACAATTTATATGCATATCTCATACCTTCAACACCAACGCTGCAGGATTGTATCCTTACTTGTCAAATTCCGCTTATACAGGTAATCCATTCCATTTTTATAATAAAATTAATAACCTGCTATGATTCCTATTCTTGTTTTTTTTTTTTTTTTTTTAAATTTTCTTTATTCATTAAATCAAAAATTGAGGTAACATTAGTGGATTTTTCGACCACCATGCTAGGCTGGTGCCCGTGTTATGGTGGTCGATTTAACATAATTAAGTGCAATAACAATCAGACGTTCGTGTAATATAATGTAACATAATTATAAAAAAATAAATATAAATATAAAAACTCCGTCAAAAGTGCATTAGAAATGTATTAAATGAGTACAAAACTGCATAAATATATTGACATATATTTTGTACTACTTCCCTCTTGTTATAATAATGTAATTGCAAGATTAGTATTTAATTTCTAGACACAATATAATGGTATGATGCGAAAATCTATAATTGATTTCTCGTTTTGGTAAATCATACATGTATAAATTAATCCAATTGTAAAGTGTTGATTTCCCTAAAGTAAATAATAACTAAAGGAGTTTTAATTTTTAGTAATTTTTGTACAAATACATTCCTGTATTCATCCTATTTATACTGCAGTGAATTCTTATTTTAACAATTTTTATCTCAGCAGAATACAAGTAAGGCAGTAGAGTGAGTAGAGTACATTGAACATATCAGTTGTGCCAAACAATTTAAAGTCATGAGTGAAAAAGAAAATTGTAAAAAGAATTCAATAGAAAAAAAATTAAAGTTTTATTTTACGGCTATTTAAATGTTTTAATCTATATTCTTTGAAGAAAATCTTTAAAGAAACTTCGCCCCTTTCCGGATATCCATTGTTGGACACCGCATGCAAAATGAGTAATTGTATCAGATCTTTTGATGTTGTTATTTAATGCGTTGAATATTTTAGGTGCGATGTATGAGTATTGTCTCTGTGAAAATGTGGTTTTTGTTTTAGGTATTTTGCATTTTCCATGTGTTGAGTAGCGTGTGTGTATATCTTTTTGTGTGGAGTTTATGAGACCATTTTTCCATATATATATGAGAGCTATTTTCACATACAGTTGACGAATGTCTAGTACTGCGAGCTTCTTGAAAAGTGGCTCTGATGGATGAGAGGGGGGACATTTGAAGATGATCCTTAGTAAAAGTTTTTGAACGGTTACTAGAGGGTAGAGAATGGATGCTGCACAACCTCCCCATCCTATAATGCCGTATGTTAATATAGATTGGAATAGAGCAAAATACACACTTCTCAGAGTTTTTGCATCAAGAATTGATCGTAGAGAGTAAAAAATATGACATAACTTACGGAGTCTTTGTGTTATGGAGCTAATTTGGGCCTCCCACCGTAATTGGTAATCTATAATGACACCTAGGTACTTTATTTCATTAGACGGTATAAGTATTGGGCACGAACAGCTATTTATAAGAAGTAGTGGGGAAGTGTCTAGATTTTGTGGGCAAGTGTGGATGATTAGTTTAGGAAGGTTTTCTGGGAGAGATAATTTTCGGATAGAAAAAAGTATGTATTGTGTTTTTTGAACATTTAAGGTAAGGAGGTTAGAGTCTAACCATTTTTTAATTATGTTAAGTCCACAATTTGCTTTCTCAATTGATGTTTTCCACGTTTTACTTGTAAATATGATAACAGTATCATCGGCGAAAGATATTATATTACCGTCAATATTCAAGTTTAATAAGGAGTTCATATATATGAGAAATAAGAGCGGACCTAAAACACTTCCTTGGGGCACGCCGTAGGAGATTGGTAAACATTTACTCCTATATTCTTGATTTGACTGAATGACAGTTGTTTGTGTTCTTTGTGTTAGGTAGTTTTCAAACCATTTCAGGGAAGTACCTTCTATCCCAATCTGTTGCATTCTTTTAAGAAGAATATGGTGTGAAATAGTATCGAAGGCTTTAGACAGATCTAGAAAGACAGCAAGTGGTTTATTGCCTTTATCGAGGTTATCAGATATCAGTTTGGTAAAGGTTGCGATTGCATCAGAAGTACTAAGATTTTTGCGAAAACCGTATTGGTTTTTTGAGAGGATTTTATTTATCTCGAGGAACTTAAGGAGTCTTAGTTTTACTACCTTTTCAAAGATTTTGGAAATTGTGCTTAATAGCGATATAGGCCTGTAATTATTTAGGGATGATCTGTCACCTGATTTGAAAATGGGGATGATTGAGGCATGTTTAAGAGAATTTGGAAATATACCTGATTGGAAGCTTAAATTAATAATATGTTGGAGAGGGGTGGCAATAAGGTTTTTTAAATGCTTCATAAGTTTAGTAGAGATTTTGTCTATTCCTGTTGAGTGGCTATTTTTTAATGTAGAGATGATTTCTGTAATTTCCAATTCTGTGGTGGGAGTGAAAGTGAATGGAGTATAACTCAGGTGGCCCATGGATATTTCATTCGCGAGGTCATGTTCTGAAACATTATTTCTGGTTAAAATATTATTGGAAAGGTTAGATCCGATTGTGGTGAAAAATTTGTTGAAATGATCTGCTATTTTTTCAGAGTTTTTATTTGTGTTTACTAGTGATCGGCCTTCAATGTTAATATTATTGATGGGTGAAGTCGTTTGTTTGGTGTAGGATATGTCCTTAATTATACTCCATATTTTTTTCGTGTCATTTTCGGCGTTTTTGATTTGTTTTTTATAGTAATCTTCTCTGGCCTTTGAAGTAATTTTTTTACAAACATTTCTGTATTTTTTGTAAAATAAGTTAGATTCATGGTCGTTGGGATTTTTTTACAGAGCGCATGTAGCTTATCGCGCTTGCGGATAGAATGAAGGATACCAACAGTAATCCAAGGTTTGAGTTTCGTATCATAGTGTTTTGATTTGGGAGTTGTGTTGGATGTAGCGTTGGTTAGATGGTTGTGTAGTGTTTCGACAAGAGATTCGCAGGCCAAATTGGGATCATTCAGTTTAAAAAGATTTGACCAATCTTCCTGAGAGACCAGCTCAAAAAGTGTGGTGTAGCATATTTTCTTTTGTGGGATTACATGCGGTGGTGGTTTGTGTATTTTATGAGAAAGAGAAGTTATGGTAGCGTAGTGGTCTGTGACAGTGCATTGGTATACGAGAGATGAAGTTTTTAGTTTACATTTTGAAAATACATGATCAATACAACTTACAGACGAGCCAGATACTCTGGTGGGTGCTGTGATGGCTGGGACGAAACCTTGAAGAGTTAATAGGTTTAAATAGTCATTGGCTTGTGGATGCATGGAATTAATTATATTTACATTGAGGTCACCAATAATAAGGATATTGTCGCAATCACTCACAGAAGATAAAGATAGGCTTAGTGAATTTAGAAAAGGGGTAATGTTAGATGTGCCTGGTGATCGATATATAGAAAAAATGGTTATGCGCTTATCTATGACTATTTTGAGACAGTTAGAGTGATTGATTATTATTTCATTTACTGTGTGAGATATGTGATTTTTTATGTATATTATAACTCCATCGTTTTGAGTTGTGTTACTCTGTGTGTTGTAGTGGGTATAGTTTATTATATTTTTGGGGACGTAATTGTCATTGATCCAGCATTCACTTAAAATGAGTATGTCAAAGTCAGAGTTTAGGTCTGTGAGAACTATCATTAAGTCATTAAAATTTCGGTTTATACTTCTGATATTCATAGAGAAAATTTTTAGGGCCGATTTCGTTAATATTTGTTGAACTGCAAGAGCACTATTGGTTTCTATACATGGAATTTGACACAAATTATCCAAGTGATCAGCTATTTCTACCATTAGTAATATTTGTAACAAAACACAGTCATAAGTCGCATTAAATATAACAATGGATTTGACATCTCAATAAAGAATTTCAAATAATATAATAATACATAAAAGTAAAGGTTGAAGTAGTAGACGGGTTCAACATATTCATATAAGAGGTTGAAGTTAACATTTAATGCAGTGATAGTGGAAAAATTTGGGTTTGAAGATAATGCATTTGAGGTAGAAATTTTAAATAATATTCTACTATTGTTTGTACTGAAGACATTAAGAAAATATAAAAACGTATAAAAGTAATATAATAATATAAAAAAGTAGGTTTTGTAGCTAAGCGATTTTTTTTTACAGATTACTGGGTGATGGAGACAGAAGATGTTTATTTTTGTCATTAATAATAATGACAGGTGTTCCAACGTCTTTACGTACGTACACTTGGCCTCCCCTGGTCCAAGCAAATTTGTAAAAGTTCTCGCGCGTAGCCTTTCGTGCAAGAAACCACAAGTGTTTAGCGTGAAAAGTCAGGTGTTCTGATATGTATATCGGAGAGCTGGGTCCTGACATTCCGATGAGGGTGGTGTTTAGAGTGTCTTCTCGAGTTGTCGCTTGTTTATTGAACTTTTTAATATCACTCAGGAAATCATCGCGGTCCGTGTGGGTTTTGAATTTGATAACGATAGGTCTGGGTTGATTTTTGGTCAATTTTTGAGTGATGCGGTACGCTGCATCGATATTGTTATCCTCGTTTGTGTTGGTGGTTTTTTTTATATTAAATATAATATTTTTTAAGTTTTCCCCATTGATTTCCGGGATCCCCCTTATTTCCACATTTTTTGATTTATTTTGTCTGTCGAAAAGTTCTATTTGAGTTTCCAAAGCTTCAACTCTTGCTTCGAGGTCAGAGTTCTTTTTTTCCAACATCTTGTTTTTATCCTCGAGACCGTTAAAACGTAATATAATATCCTCATATTGTTTCTGCATGATCGCGAGTGTTGCAAGAATTTGTGTGTTCTGTTCCAGAAGTTTACATAGCACTTCGTTCTCCAAAGGTTCGAGATAAGTCTTTGGTTTGGAAATAGTCTTGATTGAAGGTGTGTCATTTACCTCTGCGTCGCAAGATGTCGCTGGTTTTCTCTGTCTGCTCATTTTGAATTATTTTAGTTTTGCAATATGATTAGATATGTGGGTAGATGGTGCTAATCGTTATTCCAAATTATATTAATAAAAGGATTATTAATAATAAAAGAAGAAATAACAAAAATTTTTGGAATCACTCGGTTTCGAACTGAGGGTGAGTAGAACCGGAGCCAAATGCGATGCCCACTGGACTACTCTCGGTATATTGGCAGTGCCTTTTAATCACAATGTAAACTGTAAAGCTCTGTAGTTGTTATTTTGAATTATGCTGTATCGAACTTTGTGTCACTGGAATGAACGTTTTTTCACTTATTTAAATTGTTTTATATTTACAATTCATTTAGAATCACTATGTTTAGTATTATTTAATTGGATTATTGTATATTATTTGAGATTTACACAGGCACAAGTATAATAGTGATTTGTTGTTAGTTATTTTTTATTGATCACTAAATTCACTTGAGATTACCAACTATGATTTATGGATTTTGGCAACGGAATCACTTATTTTTATTACAAAACTACGCGTATACACGCGCGGTAATACTTTAAATGTTTTCTGCACTTTTTACTATTTCGCTATGGGTTCTAATTAGATTTATTTAATTTTTTATCTCTGTTTTGAATCGCCTGACTGTCACCGAGTGTGTTGTTGAATTTTTATCTATGAAGTTATAATCATACATACTAATCTCACACTTTCAATGCACTTAATAACCTTTATGTTTGTAGATCTTCCATGTATATTTACTTGTATAACTAATGTTATTCTTTCAAACACAGAAGACACTAAGCACCTGCAAAGACACATTTCGAATAATAATTGTCTTAGTTTTCCAATATACTTATACATAAACCTATCTTACCCAGTCGTTGATGAACTCAAACCCCCACCATACACAGTTGCCCATAATGGACCCCATTAACCCAATTGATAACATTCTTAATATCACGGCACATACTACAAACAACATAAATGCATTAAAAAGAATTACCTCCAAACCAGATGCTCTAAGAGTATTTGCCATGAATATCCGTAGTCTCAACAAAAACTTTGATAACCTACTTGTTCTACTTACTGACCTAGGAAATGAATTTGACATCATTGTTCTCTCAGAGTGCTGGATTAACGTTAATTATATACCGAAATTAATAAACGACTACTCTGTTTACAATACGTCTCAGCACAGGTCCCAATCCGACGGGGTCATAGCTTATGTCAAGTCTAACCTTAAACATGCAGTATCTGAAATTACAGTCGACCATGCAAATTGCCTTAATATCTCAATCGATAACTTAAATATTCTCTCAATATACCGCTCCCCTAAGTCCAACAATGTCACCCCTTTTCTCTATTCTCTCGAAAAAAATATCGATGAAAAAAATAAGGATCTCATCATAATCGGTGACATCAACATAGACATCCTAAATGAATCCAGCCCCCACGCTACAAATTACCTAAACCTAATGGCACTACATGGCCTTATACCACACATCAACATACCTACCCGAGTCACCCTCACTACTAAGACATGCATAGATCACATTATGGTTAGATCAAGGCGAACTGCTAAAACAGTTGTATTCGAATCCACTGTAACTGGCCATTACTCAACCATTCTCGAACTAAACAACTATAAATCTTCTCCTACTAAGGCCAGTAATCCTTCCCATAAAACTGTTGATATGGATCAATTGTTAAAGTCTGTAAAAGAAGAAAAATGGTAATCTACCCTGCTTTCTGAAAATGTCAATGACGCTGCTGAAAAATTTTCTGCATCACTAACTGCCCACATTAACCACGCCACTTTCCCCATCTTAATGGCTTCAAACAAAAAAAAGAAACTAAAACCATGGATTACAAATGGCCTGATCTTCTGTATACGTAAAAGAGACAGACTCCATAAACAAGCCCTTAACAACCCAGACCTCCAACTCTTGCGCTTCTATAAAAAGTATCGTAACATTTGCAATAATCTCATAACAATAACTAAACAAAACTATTACAAAAAAAAATTGAAGAGTCAGGATATGACAGTAAAATAATCTGGAACGTAGTCAATGATATCTCAGAAAACAAAAAAAACCTCACTCAAAATGCAATCACTCGCTATTAATGGGAAAAATATCCAAGTCCATGATGACCCAAAAACCTTAGCCGATCACGCCAACCATTTTTTCAGTAATATTGGCACGAACTTAGCCAACAAAATTCTAAAAGCAACAAACAAAACACAAAATCTCTTAACCTCACGGGTAAGACAACAGCGCTCTTTGCACCCTGAACTAATCCTAGCCCCTACCTCCAATAAAGAAATAGTTGACACAATACTCACCATTAAAACAAACAGTGCTGCTGGTAATGACAATATTTCTCCTTATATAATAAAACACATGTTCACTTTATAACAACGCCGTTAAAGCATATCGTTAATCTAAGCTTTAAAAGCGGTTCCTTCCCACACTTACTAAAACATGCAACGGTTATCCCAATCTATAAAGGCGGCGATAAAACAAATATTGAAAACTATAGACCCATTTCTTTGCTAAGTGTCCTGTCAAAAATCATTGAAAAAATTGTTAAAAGTAGGCTTGTCTCACATCTTGAAACCCATAAGATCCTCTCGTCTAATCAGTTTGGCTTTCAAAACAATTTAAATACAGAATCTGCAATCTTAGACTTGACGGATAAGATCACTAACAGCCTGGATGAAGGTGATTCCTGCTTAGCCATATTCCTAGACTTGGCCAAAGCATTTGACACGGTTTCCCACCCCATACTTCTAGAAAGACTATCTCAAATAGGCATCCGAGGTAGAACTCTTAACTGGTTCTCATCATACCTAACAGACAGATCGCAAACTGTGAAAATTAACAACACAGCTGTAAGTAACCCCTTACCAATCCATTTCGGAGTCCCACAAGGAAGTGTTCTAAGCCCTATTCTGTTCCTCATCTACATCAACAATCTCTGTAATCTTCCCATAACCGGGAAACTAATATCTTTTGCAGATGACACTGTACTAATAACTAGACACAAAAACTGGAAAGGAGCATTCGACATAGCTCAAAACGACATAGGCCAAATAAAGAAATGGTTAGATGATAATCTCCTAACCCTTAACGCCGGAAAAACAAAATTCTTAACCTTCAGTCTTTCTGCTGCAACCCAACCTACCAACAATCAGAAGATAATAATTCACTCCTGTCTAAGAACTTGCTCTTCCTGTAATTGCCCAAACTTGGAACAAGCCACCCACATAAAATATCTGGGGGTCATCATTGATCAACACCTTCGTTGGGATCAGCACTTGGCCAGTCTAACCCCACGCATCCGCAAACTCTCTTATGTCTTTCGATCCCTAAGAACTATCCTTACTACCTCAACTCTTAAAACTGTTTAGTACGCTCTCGGCCAATCCCTACTAGCATATGGCATTATAACTTGGGGTGGCTGTGCTCAATCAATTGTCGAACCTCTACTAAAAGCCCAAAAAATGGTAATACGTGTCATTAACAAGCGACCGACTAGATACCCCTCCAAACGACTCCTCATCGAGTATAACGTCTTAAACGTACGGCAACTCCATCTAAAATTTATGCTAATACATTTCCTGTTCAAATACAAAAACAAAACTCTCTTACAACACAACTACACCACCAGAACAATAACCAGCGGACACTACAATGTACCTAAACTACACACCACGACAGCTCAAAGACAATTTTTCTTCCTAGCTCCTAAAACCTTTAACCTTATCCCTGAAAACTTAAAAACGTTGAGCCAACCCCATTCCTTTAAAAAACAAATAACGAAATGGATCCTTACACATGGAATACATTACAATTTTAATACCCATTCACTTTACACTCTATCAATTTAATCACCTTTCAGACAAAACATAATATATCTCCATTTTCTAAATTAGCGGCATTGTATGTACAAGATTAATTAATAACTTAACTTAATTAATAAATAAATTAGTGTGATATATATCTAACAACTCCTCAAATTTTTCATTTTCTAAGAATTCTCTAACTTCCTCATCTTTTTGTAACTGTAAACTTCACCCGCCATAACACAGGGTCTTCCCTAGCATGGAGGGTGAAATATCATAAAAAAAAACTATATGTACTTTCGATTTTTCATGTATTAAATAAATAAATAAATATCTTTTACAGATTCTTAACAGCACCAAATCAAAAGAGAGTCCAGATGGAATAAGTTTTAAAGTTTTGAGAGATGCAATGCCAGCGATAGGACCTCATTTACTGGATATAATAAATGAATCATGAAAATGAAAATTTCCAAACACATGGAAAACATCTACTGTGATCCCGATTCCGAAAGTTGTTAATACCAGAAAATGTGAAGAATTTAGAGCAATAAATATGTTACCAAAATACGAACAGTTGCCAAAATACAACAGAAATTGTAATAAAAAAACAACTCGTTGAGTAATTGGAAAAACATAATATATAATGTGACGACTGTTATGGTACGCCCTATAGCGGGTAGATTCAGATCCCATAACGGCAACTAGAACGCTAGACAAGTCCGGACACAACACGGTCTCCCCTCTCTCCCCCCTGTTTCCTGCTTCCTGCTTCCTTTTCCCTTGCCCTGCCACTTGCCCATTCCGCCGCCGGCCAGTCGAGAAATGGGCGCCCTTACGTGCACACGTACCGCCGGATTGATTCCCACTGTACGCGGGCTGCTTTCGGGCGACCGAACCGAACTCAAATGTAACCCGCGATATTAATTGAATAGCCTACGGGTTGGAGCTGGCTTACGCCATGCCTGTGTTAACTTCGGTTTGTTCTAACTCGGGAGGTGCCCTGGTTGAAATCCGAAAGAAGACGAGGACCCTGCGATCTCACATGTAAGCTGTATAATTGTTTCCCTCTTTTAAATGTGTCCGCAACGGTGAATTGTAGGGCCACGCGAAAATCACCACTCGGAGAGTTTCGTTTCAGAGAGATAATGAGAATTAAACACTTTAGCTAGGTTTGTGTAATTTGCATTTCTTGTATTGAATTGTACTGTAAAGACCTATGTACTGTGTTTTGAATTTACAATACATGACCTATTAATTCAATCTTGTTATTATTCTGCCACGGCAGGAGGGTTTTTGCCTAGAGTGTATCCCGCCAGACGCCGGAGGGGTAAGGAGAAATTCTGTAGCCTCGTGCGACCTGCTCCTTGAATAGAGGGTATCATTGTCTCCGCTGAGAGCTGGCCTGGGACATGTTAGGGCCCCCTTGGCCCCTGAGCTGGTGTTGGTTTTTGAAGCTAACAACGAGGGCCATAACACGACCAATCAGGATTCCGGAACAACAACTCTTGCGAAGAGGCGATAAATATAGTGATTGATACATAAGAAAGAAACAGACAAAAATCACCATTGCAGCATTCTTGGACTTCAAAAGAGCATTTGAAACGATAGAAAGGAAAATACTTTTGGAAAAACTAGAAGACAAGAAGGTCTTTCTGACGTAGCTCTGAATCTATTCAAAGAATATCTCCAGTAAAGAAAACAGGTAACGAAAGTTGAAAGCTCAGAATCAGAACCGATAGAAAACAACCTTGGTGTTCCGCAAGGGTCGGTATTAGGTCCAATTCTATTTATAATTTACATAAATGATATTATTAAAACTATTAAACATTGCAAAATTAGACTATTTGCAGACGATACCTTAATCTCTATTTCGTGTAAAAATTACATAGATGCAATTAACAAAATAAACGAAGATCTACAAAATATATCACAATGGCTGAAATTAAACGAATTGAAACTGAACGTAAACAAAACAAAATATATGGAAATAGGTAATAAAAAGCGTAACACAGGGTTAAATTTGACAATTAATGGTGAAAAAATTGGAAAAGTAAATGAAATCAAATACCTGGGTGTAATACTCGATTCAAAACTGACTTTCACAGCAAACTTTGAATATGTGCAAAAAAAGGTGTCAAAAAGGTAAATTTTCTTAGAAGACTAAGACATAAATTAAATAGAAACACTACGGAGCTCATTTATAAAACTATTGTTGCTCCACATTTGGATTACTGCTCTACGATGTTATATTTGGCCAGTGAAGGAAATTTAAACAAACTAGAAATTATACAGAACAGAGCTATGAGATGTATGCTGGGAAAAGGCAAATACGCAAGGATTAATCAAATGAGAGAGGAGCTAAATTGGATTCCAATAAAAAAAGACTACTATTTAATGTGTTAATTTTTGTGCATAAAATTATGAAAAACCAAATGCCAAAATACTTTAAGGATGAAATTGTTTTTAATAGAGACGTACATAATTATGAAACAAGAAATATAAACAGAGTTCGATTGCCACAAATGAAGAAATTAAAATCACAGAACTGCCTAATGTATAGAGGACTAAAGATGTATGATGAAATGCCTGAAAGTATGAAGAATGAAGAAAGAATGAATATTTTTAATAAGAAATGTTATGCTTACTGTAAAAATATTTAAATTTATCAAATGAAATGTTACATTATGCTTATTAGTTTATATTCATGTAGTATAAACTAACTCAATAAATAATAAAAATAAATAAAAAAAACACTTTATTTATAAACAAGTTCTGTCACGCTTAATAATTATAGCATAACAGAATTTGTTTATAAAAACGGTTTTTATACGTTTTGATTCGTCTGGAAATATATAATTTTTTTTAAATGGGATAAACTAATGAAATTAATCATAGGTACAAGTATCAAATTATGTACACAATCTTTTGTAGACAGGCAGGTTTTTGCAGAAATTTTATTGGAAGTTATAATGTCGCCTTGAGAAAATAAATCCCAGACAACGGAAAAATATATCAGAAGGAATTATAGGTCATTATCGTAACTCTCCTAACTGAAATCGATTGTTTACGTTTGAAAATGCTTGTAAAACGGTGCTTTTCTTAAATTTAATCCAAGTAGTGAACATCCTCCTAAGCGAGAAGCACGTCATCTAACGCCGAAATGTATGTACGCGCATAACTTCCGAATGACTGCACCAAATTGGATAATTCTTTTATTTTGTGTTCGTTAGGGTCAGGAAAAGTTTTGTATAAAACGACTGGTGAGCTCTGGCATTATGAAATTTGTATAAAAAGATTGCAATAGGTGGCACGCGAGCTGTTTGAAAACTGAACGTACCGGGACTGAATGTATGGAATGCGGGAGGGGGGAGAGGGGAGAGGGGAGGGGAACTCAGGCAGGGGATTAGCGGGAGGGGGGAGGGGAATCAGGGAGGGGTGAGAAGAACCTGGTAGGGGGGAGAGGAACTCTGGAGGGGGGTTCACGGGATTGGGGAATGGGGGGAGCAGAGTGTGGAGAGGGAAGGTAGAGGAGGCGGAGTGGGAACGCGAGAGGGGAAAGGGAACGCGGTAGAGGAAGGGGAGGCGGAAGGGGAACGGGACGAATGGGAAAGGACACGCAGGGAGAAATAATTTCTTAATTAAATGGCATAGCAACGCATGCCGGGTACCAGCTAGTATAAAATAATATTATATTTGCTGTATTCACGTGTCCAGCCACTAGAAGTTAAAATGACGTTAAATTTACAGAATTTAAAAGAACCCTCGAGAATGGTGGAGGAATTGAAAAAAAGGTTTTGATGGAGCACAAGATCCTCATAATAATATGGGTATTTTGGAGACAAAAGTAGGGGTACCGGGTACCGGGTAGGTACTCGTACGCCAGCATTTTCAGAAAGCGCTTAATTTGAAACAAGTGGAATTCTCGCATGGCGATTGGGTAATAATTAGTACACGTTACGAGAAATAAATAATATTTAAATGACAACGAAGTTTTAATATGTATTTGGTTAACCCCTCGGGCTAATTTGTTCACTTTTCGGAACAACTCATTTAGGTCGCATAGAAATCTTTTCCCTTACTATGGTTCTCATGTTAGAGAGAGAAAACAACACGCTTTAATTCAAATCGAAAAGTTAACCGCAAAGCTTGCCTTTATGAAACCAACGTTTCCCAAGGCAATTTTAAAAAAGAATTATGAAACTTTAGGAATTTTTCTTTAATTATTTTTACATAAAACGACAAAAAAGTGAGTTGACGACATCGTTCATAATAATATATTTGCCTAATAAAATATGCGTGTGTGTGTGTGTTTTTTCCTTATTAGTCACTTTAGTTAAAAAAATCATAAGTTGAGCCATTTTTAAACCTTTTTATGTTTTCATTCAAAATTAAAATCATAAATTATATCTTTATTTCGAATTATAAAATCAATTTTAGAGCGCATTTCATCGCCTTTCAAAAACAGTGTTTAGTTTTCGATGCGTTCAGAAATATTCCATTTATGTCTTTGTTTAGATTTTATTGTAAAGCGGAAATATTTTGACGTTTCGACAAAATAGGCCCGAGGCCTGAGGGGTTAAATCAAAGATATTAGAAACCCAAGATATGCTATAGGCAGTTTGAACCCTTTAGAACTGCGTTACCTCGTGTCGCCGATATTGCTAACCAATACTATTACACACCTTCGCTTACGCTAAAGTATCCGCCCCTTTTCGAACTCACACTTGAAACTTGTCGTTTTCGTTGGCACTAATACTTAGGACAGATTTCTATGCGTACACGTCTCGACTGCATTCGCAATTAGCAATACATTCAAATGACAACAAATAAAGATTGCAACAATATAAATCGACAGCAATCGGTATTTTAATTTTAAAATTATTCCAGTTGAGATTTGGATGAAAAATTCTTATTCTCAGAACCGATAAATCGGAATAAGTGTGATCTATTCTCAGAACCGATAAATCGTAATGAGTGTGTCCAAATCGTAACATGTCCCATTCGTAACAAATCCACATCAATTGTTTCTAATCTATTTAGAATTTTAACAGTTTTTGGTTTTGTTCAATAATATTAATCACAATAACACTCAAATTGTGCTTTTGTTGTAAAAATCCATAAAAAGAAATTCTAATTTTTTACTAATGTTAATTTATTTTGTATTTGAGTACTTCACAAGAGTCCCATGCATCTGTGTACCATCCCACTCTGAATGCTGTCTAACAGCCATTTCATCAATGCTTTGTAAAAGCTAAATAGAAAACACATCGAATCATAGTATGACCGGACAGTGGTTGAGTGGGCATCGCGTTCGGGTCCCACCCAGGCGTTCCGTGTTCGATTCCTCGGCTGGCTAAGTCCTCCATCACGACTCAAGCAACATTTTCTGCTTACTGAGGTGGTGGTAGGAGATTTTCAAATATTGTCGGGTTATTCGTTACCCGGGAACGTTTGTCTTTCATTTTTTTAAAAAACGAGTGTGCTTTAGACCACACGACTGAAGTAAAACTTCACTAACTTATAAAAGAACACATGACATTGGGGTGACATTGACATTGAGATTGGGGTGACATATAACATTGGGGTGACATATGACTATGGGGTGACCTGTGACCCTGGGGTGACTTAAAACTGTGGGGTGACCTATGACCTTGGGGTGACCTACTACCTCGGGGTGACCTACGACCTTGGGGAGACCTACGACCTTGGGTTAACCTATGGCATGGTTATTCAACAAATGATTCCTTGTGCTCGCACCTCTCCATAACACTTCGTAACGCATTTACCAGCTTACTCCCTAAGTCAAGCGTGCATCAAGGCCCGACCGTTCACCTCGCCCTATCACCGTTCGCATCGATTACCGTTCGCATCACACTTTTCGTAACATCACTCTTTTCGTAACGCATTCATCAGCTTACCCCCCAAGTCGAGCGTGCGTAAAGAAGTTTTACTTCAACTTCTTGGGGAGTAAGCTGGCGAATGCGTTACGAAAAATGTTATGGAGAGGTGCGAGCAAAATGAATCATTTGTTGACTAACCATGCCATAGGTCACCCCAAGGTCATGGGTCACCCCACGGTCGTAGGTCACATCAGGGTCATAGGTCACCCCATGGTCATATGTCACCCCAATGTCTTTTTTGTTATGCTTCTCCCCGTCCCGTGAACCCCCCCCCCCCCCTTCATCCCTCTCTCACCCCTGCCAACCCCCCCCCCTTCGTTTCCCTCCCTCACCCCCGTTATCCTCTCCCTATCGGATCAGTAGTCCCAGATTCCCTTCCCCTACTCCTTCCCTTCCTGCCGCTTAACTTTATGAATTGCACACATTTTTCAAACTGATCACGTGTCAAAAAATATACAAATTTCATAACGCCAGAGATTACCGTTAAATGTATATAAACCTTCACGGACGTGCCCACACCAAAATACCAAAGTTTCATCCCATTCGGATGTATGGTAAAGGAAATAATTTCATAATGCTAGAGCCCACTGTTATACTCCTATATACAGAAACCTCCGCGGGCTCGGGCACAAAAAATCGGCAAAGTTTCATTGAAAATCAGATAAATGGTACACACGCGAAACAAAAAATTATTTTTTTTATAAAAAATAAAGATTTGAAAAGAAAAGCATGGCATTTTTTTCTATCACAAATCAGCATTGACACCAAATTATCTACAAAAAAAAATTCAAAAGAAATAATATGTTTGTATATAAATATATATATATATATTTTTTTTTTTACATAGCCCTGCTAATTTTACGAAATATCGATAGTCGGTTTTTAAAAGAATTCGCGTCCCCCTCACTAGCTTCGTCATGGCGGCGATGTTTGCTTTACCGGGGCCTTACGTCAATTATAACTTTGAATAATCATTAAAAAATGATAACTCACTCTAATTTTGTACTTAGTGGTCAAATAAAACTCAATTTGTCTTGAAGTTCACATTGCTTGTCGTATTTTTACATAGTTGCATTGAACAAGACGGCATTTTGAATAAAACGGGCACAAACCGTGCTCGGTTACGACACAAAATCAAATAAATGAACGAATTCTTTCCGTATTCCTTTGATTATATAATGTCTAGATAGAGCGCTCGAGCGTCAAAACGCCAAAAAAAATATCAGCCAACTATTAGTTCATAAGCTCGTCCTGTCCGCTCAGTGGCGACACTATCGTTGTGCGGTAAACACGTGTTGTGTGACATTTGAAAATGACGATTTGCGCTATAACAGTGTGCAGGAATTACAAAGGACGATTGAAAATAACTATAAATGTTACCTATCATCGATAAGTAACCTTTAAATAACCATTTAGTTAAAGAAACAATTCAGTTTTAATGGTGTAATTTGGTCTGACAGTTTGATCTTAGGACAACGCCATTTGACGCCATGTTTACAGGGTTGCCTGTTCTTCAAATAAAATTTTCCCATGAGTGCGTTGTTAATTTTAAAATAGGTTTTTGATAATTATCCAAAAGTACATATCTTACTAATATTATAAATGCGAAAGTTTGTGTGGATGGATATGTCGTTACTTTTTCATGCAATAAATACCGAATGGAATATAAAAATTCTTTCACTAATCGAAAGCTACATTATTTGCGAGTAACATAGGCAGTAATATATTGTTTGTTATTTGTTTAGGTTACTATGGAGATTTCTTTGCTAATATGAATATTTAGTGTAGGTAGATACAAATATAAAATAGGTACTAATCTACATTTTGACCTAAGCCAACAGCTATACTAATATTATGAATGCGAAACGGAGCGTATTTGATTGTTGATTGATTGGGAGGGGTAGCGGGGCGCGGGGGGGGGGACGAATATGCGAGCGAAGCCGGGGGCAAAAGCCAGTATATAATAATATAAATGTGAAAGTTTGTTTTTGCGTTTTAAGTGTTTGTAAATTCTTCGCGTTAACACTATATTTTAAAAAGTTATGAATACGAAATTTGTTTGAAATACGAAATTTGTTTTTTTGATAGAAATTCAACGCGTCACACCATTTTTTCGTTTGATCAAATGAAAAGAGTGGTGTGACGACTGATACCTAGGACCTACCTATTAATGTTTTAGCTTTTAATACATTATCTATAGTATTATTACATTTCTTTCTAAAAAACTTAATTTTTTAAATGTATTTTTTCTTTATTATAGTATAACTAAATAAAACCGGTTCTAATGATTTTCGTTGTCTTTATTTGTTAAAATGATCAAATAAAAATAAATCTCTTTTAACAATGATTTTCTTTTCATTTATATCATTATATGTAGAAAACTATCTTACTAAAATGAATTCAAAATTAAACGAATTATAGGTCCCGCAAAATCGAAACATATTTTTTACCCACTTTTATGGGAAATACTCGGGAGCTGGTATCACTCAGCACGACTGCCGCGCTTGTAAAACCATAGAAGTTGCGCATGCTTGTGTGCGTATCACACACACAAGTGTTTCAAATCTGGCCTGTTGTTTTTGTCGGAGTTACAGCGCAACACTCTATCTAGACATTATATAATCAAAGCCGTATTCATACTACGCGTATTACGCCGTAGTCCGCCCACGGTCTGGCGGCCAACGTAGCATATCTCCCTTTGTTTCTATTATCTGTGGGTTAAATGAAAAGTTAGTTTTAGTAGTAATTACTTTAAAAATGATTTATTTTTGCCCATCTAGGTACCTATATCGTAAGTATACCATATTCGCCCATTTTTTCCAATTGATTGTAACTCTAATACCTATTATTGAACTCTCTCTTAATTTATTTCAATGTTTATAGTTATTGAAGTGAAAACTTCTTTTGCACCGTTGTAATTTGAAACTCGATGAAACGAAAAATAGCTACACTAAAAAAAGACAAACACATTGGGCCATCTATAGGATTTAGCCTGCGAGAAAATGAGATAGTATAATCGGTCTCCTCTTTGTGCGGTGCTTCGTAGTCTCCACGCTCTTGTCTACTGTCTTCTGAAGGTTTCACTACTACCGCGTGTAAATTACACACTCTGATATTTTTATAACGATTTTACTTTAACTCTGTTTCTTTTAATTTTTCTGTAAAATCTCAATAGACATATTCATCAAATAACACATACATTAAAACCCCTTACAAGTATCCCGCAGAAAAGTTTTCTTTCTTAACCTTTAAGTATGGACGTGGAGTCTCGGAGGCTCCGCGCGGTTCTCAAGTTCTTTGTTTCACACACTTCCCCCAGCTCCCCGTTCCCCGCACCCTAGCGTCTCCGTAACTTCACTTTTAGTAGCAAAATAGACAGTGAGGGAGGAGGCTGCGTCGCTGGGTGAATAGCACGTGAGTAATAATCATCGAAATATTGGCTGGAGCCTGTCAGGCTCCACGTCCACATATAAAATATTTTGATATTTTTTGTACATTTTTAGATTTTTTATTATGAAAAATGTTTTTTTTTACGTTCTCACATTAAATTAGTAGATAAAGAAGTTTTTTTGGTTCCAGTAGATTTAGTTACTTTTAATGTGCCAAAATGATAAGTCTGAAAAAATACTATGATAGTTGATTTTCATATTTTGTATAATAATATAAAGAAAATTGATTACAAATACTTTTTTTTCTTATTTAAGACCTGTATTTAGATATAAATAGGGTTTTGCCGCGTTTCGGAATCAGCTTCTAGAAAAAATATGTATGTGTAGCAGTGGCGGCTCGAGCACTTCTTAAGTGGTGGGGATCGACATTTTCTACGTATGTAATCTACTGTACCGTAATCTCACCACCCATAGAATATAATATAAAATTTCTCAAAAAAAAAATTTTATGGTCTAATCATGCTAGTCGGATATATTTAACACAAAATAATTTAAAATATCTATAAATATATGCCAATTTACAATATACCTAGTATAACAAAAAATAAAGCTTTATCTTGCAAGATTATTATCAAACTAATTTGAACGCGAGCGATTCCCGCCAGTAACTTCGCAAACAAATGGTTCTGAGGGGATCCGAAGGATTGTCCCCGCGGGTATTTGAATTCACATACGGCTGCGCATGCGCAGTTGCATACTATCGCGAAACAACGCAAGGAAAGTGTAGGGATAGTTCGGATCGTCCCCCAAGCGCGTATTAGATTCCGCGCACTGAGAAATAGACCCGCAGTTTTTTGCACCGTACATTGTTCGCTGTACTCGCGTAGGTCGTAGGGTCTTATTAAAATCATCCGGAATAATTGTTTGTATTTTATTTCTGTGTAAATGTTTATACTTTTATGTTTAAAAAGAATTCATTCATTTTGGCGAAGACAAAACATCGACTGTTATTTCCTTTAGTAGGTTTTGAGTGTAACTTGTGGGGACTGTCCCCATGTGAAGAACCGCCACTGATGTGTAGTAGGTATATAGTAGCCTGAGAGACTCCACGTCCGCACTGGTGTTAAAAATATTTGACGTCCATACTAAAGGTTAAGAAGTTATTTCTTTAAAAAACCTTACGAGAGAGTTTGTGCTGTGAATAAATACAGCAATCCCGTCTGGAAAGTGTCGCCTTATTGTGGAGGCGAAGTTTCAAATGGATGCCCCGGGCACTAATTTGTGTGGAGCTTGCAGATATATACACATATATACACTGTACATATACATTTACGTTGTTCGTATGTGTCCGTTCTAGGGCCTAGATGATTAGACAATGGAGCCAGCGGGAGTGCGGAAAAGATTTTCTTTAGTTGACTTCGGAAAGGCCATGATATTTTTGGGACCCCTCGAGACTTATTTGCTACGGATTTCGGATACCAATCAACTGAACTTTTGAAAATCAATATTATCGACAAGGATATTCTTGATTTGTCAAAGTATGGTGATATTAATGTGCAAACACTACAAAGCTATTTGTACGTATTGATATTTTACAGTTCAAAATAAACCATTTAACATATTCTAATCAGAAATGGGCGTTGGTTTTTTATCGTAGTAGTGATTTAAACACATGTTTCTTTTTTTAAATTGAGGTATTTAGGTGCAAAATATATCACATTTCAAATGTGACATTTATACAGGGCCAAATCTGCCACACGTGTATACCAGTCAGTGACCCGACAGACCCCCCCCCCCCCCCTCCATTTTTGTGCATTATTTACCAATTGCCCTAAAATCGACTTAAAACATACCTTTAATGATAATTTAAATGTATTTACTGTGTCTACTTTTTGTACTTATACGCTGGTATACACAGTATTATAGACAAGTTTTATTCTTGATGCATTTTAATAATAATTTATACTTTTGTTATTTTTTGGCAGTAAATTCTATCTGCTCACCCCTTCGGGAATATTTAGTTAAATCTTGTGTACTTTTATTATTATATTTTCATTTATTATTATTATATTTATTTTCCCTAAACCGCACGCATATATATTAGGGTGTCCCAAAAAAATTAAAGTTGTTATTTTTCAACGCATACCCTCTAATTTTGTTTCAATAATGACAAAACACTTATAAAAAAAATTGCGTTTACTTGGGACTACGGCAACCCGTGCCGACTTGCGTCGAAAGTTATTAGTACTTTTATATTAAGACGCCCGCGAGCAAATGTGTTAATGCGCTTGTAGTATCTTGCTTTTTTGTTAATGAACGCATATTACTCATTCAGGCAAGATGTCGTTAGATATACGCAATTCTAAAAAGGGTATATTTTTAAGAGGAGTCGTAAAACACCAAATATCGGATCCTTAACTACCCTCTAATGAACAAGCTCTTGAAGTTTTGTTCTACAATATCCGAGAAGTGAATTTAACTGTCAATGAAAGTGCTAATCTCACTATTCGCGAGTATGTTAACTATTGGGAAAAGGCGCGTACGCCAACCAAATATTTACCTAATTGTGTGAAGAAATTTGTATCTTGAAACTTGCATCAAGTTTGGAGGGATTTGCAAAAAAATGCGCAGAAAACGCAAGACATATTTGAACAACGTCGTCAAAAGTTTGTCAAAAACTAATTCATAATTTATTTGACATTGCACACGACGATGCCCTTAAATTAATAAAAATAAATGAAGATAGAATCTTCTTGCAGCGGCAAAGAGAGCCAGGTCGTCCTGGATACTTAGCGGGGGTGGACAAAAAACTGACAGATAAAGAGGAGAGAGCGCGACTTAGAACAATCGAGCAAGAAAAGCGGCGAACCAAATATTTATCTGCGCCAACTCCTTCAACATCGTCTTACGAACCGTCAAAAAAACTACTCATCTTTTGATTCACATATTCAGAAGTTTTTAAAAACCGCTACAGAACACTCAACCTGAAACCAGTAAAACGTCGATGCGAAAAGACTTCATTTCTCCAAAGTTAGTCGCTGTGCTAGACAGGTGCCAGTTAAGTATGAGAGATTCTGTTTTCATTCTTGAAGCTACTATTGAGGCGCTTGGATATAATATTGATCAGTTTCCAATAAGTAAGTCTTCAACTCAAAAAATTCGAAAGGAAAAACGAAAGGCGCGCGTGAAGGCCATAAAATTTATTTTTTTAAAACGAGGTACCAAATGCTGTGACTCTTCACTGGGACAACAAACTGTTGCCTGCTTTAGATCATCAAAAATCAAAAGAAGAACATCTTCCAACTGTTATATCATATGGGAATAACGAACAACTTATTGCTGTGCCACGATTGGAAAGTTGCTGTGCCACGAAGGAACAAGCGCAGGCTGTATGAATGCGATTGTAGACTGGAATCTGGAAGATAAAGGGCAAATTCTGTGTTGTGACACAACAGCTTCAAATACATGTCAATTTAAAATGGTGCTTGTGTGCTTCTTGAACAAAAGCTTAACAGAGAAATGCTTATTTTTACTTTCCGCCATCACGTGTATGAGTTGGTATTAAAAGCTGTGTTTGAATTAAAAATCAATCAAGTGACTACAAGTCCTGACATCCCACTCTTCAAAAAGTTTAGAGATAACTGGAAAAATGCTAATCCCGATAAAATTCGGTGCTACAGAGAAAATCTCACATTGCACCTAATCGCTTCCGAAATCCATGATTTGCTTGACTTTTACCGTACTGCACCGACAACAAAAATACCTACTTCAAGATGATAATCAAGAGTTTTTAGAGCTCTCTGTGATGTTTTTAGGCGGAGATATATGTAGAGAGAAAATTTACGATTCGGCCTCCAGATGCTATGCACCATGCTCGATGGATGGTAAGGGCGCTTTATTAGTTTAAAATATTATTATATTACCGGTAAGGATAAGGCGGCACTTTTAGACGTTTGCTTGTTCATAGTAACATCCAATGTCAAGCCATGGCCACAATGTTGTATAGCAGTTAAAGCACCTTACCAGGACTTGTGCTTTTTGAAATCGATGAAGGCTTACGAAAAAGAATTTGTTACGATGCGTTCAGGAACACCGGAAGACTGTAAAAAACAAACTTTGAAGCAAAAATTTAATCAATAAACCATTTTTAAATATAAAATACTACATAATGGAACATTTGTGCAGTTTTTAGTTTTATTTATCCGAGAAAAATTAAAGATTAAAATCCTTCCGTATTAACTCAGTACAAATTTTTGTACCATATGTTTGGCATCAAGTCGGCACGGGTTGCCGGTGTATGATCAAAATAATATTTATTATATGAGTTATTGGGATCAAATGGAAAAAAAATAAGAGGGTATGGTATTTAAATTCATGAAAAAAAAATTCTCCCTTATGTCTTGGGACACCCTAATATATATATTTTATTTAAGTTTTTAATCCAGCAGAACTGGGATGGTAGTGCAATCCCAGTATGTCATATTACATAAACAATCTAAAAGAAAAAAAATAGGTACCTAATTAAAATATAAAATGAAAATAAAATTCGTCACATAAATAATATTGTAACTACTGTGAAAAAAACTTAGGCCCAATTTCTGAATGGGCGTCTTGAAAATGAAGATTTTGTTTAAATTTACTTAAAATATTCCCTAAATCATTTAAAAATTACTTCTTCAGAATAATGACAAAGGTTTACCTTTTCAGGATCGTGGTTTCAGTTCAGCTGACATCTATACAAAACTTTACGAAGCTTTTAGCAACTACAACGATGCAAGCAATTGGATATAATCTATACTTTGGGTTTTTGTTTACCCACAACAGATGGAGTACAATTTTTTTTTAGTTGAAATAATATTTTATTATCAAGACTAAATAATTAGCTTCTGGGATGAAAACAGCCACTTTTTATCTTATTTAATTTTAACTCATTTTTATTTTACTAAATTTTAACTCGTTCAATAAAAACAACCATTCACAGATTCGAGTACTGAAGAATAGTAAACAGACTTTATACATTAATAAATCATACATCCACAACATCCGATAGATAAGCTATCAAGAGAATGGTGAAATACCCCCATAATATGTTGTTTCACCTATAAAAAATATTTAATAATTCTGCCTAATTCTGTAGATATTATATTATTAACTCACCTTTTCAGACAGTTGTATCCATAAGTAAAAAAATCTTTCACCTTCGCCTTCACTGCTCGCGAAATTGTAAATAACTAATTGTGTAAAAATATAAGCAAATTCTTATTTGTAAGCTTTTGTAAAGGTCATTTTCATGGAAATTCTCCAGTCTTTCAAAATAAATATTAACTCAACTTTGGCATTAATCTTCTTATAGCAAAGATGCCAATAGTGATGGGGGTAGCAAATGTAAAAGCATGCAATATCCAGTGTTTTAAATATAATGTCCTCCACGAGCAAAGTCGTATCTTCTCCAAGTATAAACTTTCTAATAAAATGTGTTTATCGGAATTGACCTGCCAGTTAAGTAAGTTTTTGTATCCATTTGTAAATAATAAAGTTACCCGAGAATTCATAATAAATTGTATAGCGCTCTTAAGGTGATTTTTCACAAAAACGGCGCTCTAAAAATTATCCAACTATTATTATATTATCATAGTTAACTTATTATTTAGCCATGGCCAAATTACGATGAAATTTCGGCAGATTTGGTTGATAGAGGGAAGACGTAAGACGAGAATCATGATGAACCAAACTAATCAAAACACAAAAAAAAATCATTTCAAATAAATTTGACAAAATTAAAAAAAAAAAAGTGTTTATTTATAGGTAATTTATTACAATAATTCCTTAATAATATTTAATCACTTTTATTTTATGTACTTGATTTATTTTAAATTGGAAAATTATTCTTTCATATACCGATGTACCTATGGTTCAGATAAATATTCAATTTGACCATATTATGATCCGGTCATGGTTATTCATTCAATACATTTCTGCTTTATGGGAACAATTTGGAGAATTGTGAAGAATTTTTATGAGAGATGGAAAGGCTGAAAGAGATATTGACAGAAGCAACTCCAAAAGGAATCTCCATTAATGGAGGATTTAAAGTGGTTGCTGCTATAAAAAAATTATCCAAAGAAGCGAAGCCAGCAGTCCACAATGGAGTGCTGTTACTTACTCTACTGATGTATGACAGTGAGGCATGGAACTAGCAGAGGAAAGATGAAAGTAGACTGAATGCTGTGGAAACGAGATCCCTCAGAGGAGTGTGTAGTAAAACTATGTATGAAACTAAAACGAAGAAAGGAATGCAGTATGCATTTGCAGTATGGAATTAGTATGTATTTGCAGTATGGAAATAGACGGTGAAATAATTAGTTACACAGACGACACAGTTCTACTCTTTAAATCTAAGGATTGGAATAAGGTATATAAGATAGCGAATCTAGGAATCACGCAAGTCAAAACATGGCTAGACTCTAATACACTTACACTAAACATATCGAAAACAAAATTTACAACATACAGCATAACAAACAAGGGACAGCCAAAGAACAATACAAACACCATAAAAATACACGAATGCATAAACACCAACATCTGCGATTGCCCTCCTCTAGAAAAAACAGAACAAATAAAATATCTAGGAATCATAATTGACCATAATCTTAGATGGACACATCATATCAAACAAATCACAAATAAACTCCTCAGAACAATACACATTTTCCTAAACATAAGAAACATATATAAAATAAAACAAATGAAAACAATATATTTTGCACTTTGCCAATCAATAATAGAATATGGAATAATTGCTTGGGGAGGAGCAACAAACGCAGCTATCGATCAAATAGAAATAGCCCAGAAAACGATCTTAAAGGTAATACTTAAAAAACACAGACTAACCGACACAGACCAAATATTTAAAAGTTGTGACGTACTAGACATACGCCAATTATATGTTAAAACACTACTAAACTACATTTTCGACCAAAAAAACAAACTCCAACAAACACAAAATATCACTAATAGACCGGTTAGACAAGCGTATAAAGAAAACATAAAAACTCCGACGGTAAAAGACACCATAAATACCTTGCTATTAAAGCATTCAACAGTCTTTCACTTGAAACAAAAATTGAGGAAAACAAAAATAAATTCAGACACAAAATAAAAAAAATGGATTAAAGAACAAAAAAGACAACATTACCAAAAAATTTTAACATAAAAGAATAAAACATATGCACTCAACACACAAAACCAATATAAAATACGCAACACTCACAAACACACAAATCATTAATATATGCCGATTTTCATTTAATTTTATTTTTTTAGTTTGTTAATTTTATTTTAATTATAAATCTTTATTTTAGTTTAAATTTATCTTTATTTTAAATGTTTTTACTGATTATGTATAAATTCTATATTGTAAAATGGGGGCCTCAGCACGGGTACACAACCCAGTGAGGCCAACATTACTGGACTATAATATGAAAATTTTTAAAATAATGTATCAACAATAAAAAAAAATTTAAAAAAATGTGAGGAGAATATATGATACTAATGTGAATAGTAGAAGCACTGGGGACGCCCGAGAAAGACATGGCTTAGTCAAATGAACCAAATAGAATTGGGCCATGGCAAGAGTCAGATTAACAGAAGGGTTTGTATGAGATGATGTATAAAGTGAGTAAATGAAGGAGTGTGTGCCAAGTCTGAGTTGTTTGGCGATCCATCCTCTCTGCTTAGTTGTGATGGTTCCTTAGTTATTTTTTCGAGTGTAAATAAAATTCCTAACATGATAAAGTTAAGTAGTTAATTATTTCCAAATTTATAGGGCGTTTCTTTTTAGAGGATGAATTCCAACTTTTTTGAATCCATTTTTTATTATCTGAGGATCTAGATTTTCCCAAATTTCTGTAAGTATTCTTGAGAATTCATTTTCAGGAAGCTTGGAGCCTACGTGCAATCGTAGCCATTTTACAAGAATCTTCCTCCAGGAATCTTTCATTGACTTTATTACACTTGGATCTAAGGACTGGAGTAAATGGCTAGAATGAGGTGGTAATTTTATTAACGTCACATTTTCTTTTCTAGCTTCCTCAACTATGCCTGAGTGTATTTGATGTATAGCATGGTCAACATAAATAAGTAGTATTGGGCGGATTGGCCCCACCGCTGGAAGGAAACATTCCTTAAAATATTTTTCAATTAGCGTTGTCTCCATACAACAGTCTTTGATAGCAATATTCTGTGTGGTTGAAAACTTTCCAGGATTAGTCGACTTAGGCTCGTCCCAGACAATAAGAGGTGGACACTTATCTCCGACTGCACTGCAGCCCAACAGAACAGTAGCACTGCCTCCTGGTGAACTAATCGTGCCGGTGGAAGGATATCCAACAAGCCCGACTATATTACTTTTGCTGGGAGAGAAACTAGCCTCATTAATATTCCATATTTGATGAGGACGGTTTTTAAGGTCAAGCGTTTCTATTGCGCTGGTCAAAATGCCAAAATATTTGTCTGTTAATAACGGATCTAGAACCTTTTTCCTTGCATATTCAACAGCTTGAGGTTTTTTCAAAGATAAATTGTTCCGTTTTAAGAATCCTATATACCAATCATAACCCGGAATGCCATTTTTAAAGGGGTTTTTCAAATCGTTATCCATAATATATTTGGCAACTAACTCAATTATTTCATTTTTAGAAATTCCAAATCCATATTTCTCCATGGTGTGTAGATTTTCCGCTAAGGTTTTTTCAATATCAGCCGGCAGTACAGTAGCTCGCCCCATCGTGATAGATTTGTTTCCACGCTTCCCAGAAACATGGCCCATAATTGTTAATCTGGGTATGGCAAAACTTTTCTCAGCCTGGTACCCACTCATACGACCGCTTTTAACTTCTTCCACTGCTTCTAAAAGTTTCTCTCTAGTGTAGGAACTAGCTCTAGGGGTACTTCTTTTATATTTTTTCAGTGTTTTACTTTCTGAAATTATAAAAAATAAATGTGAGAAGACGCTACAATTTCGTTACAATTCACATAAGTTTTGACAATATGTACAGTTTTTAATCAAGTAGTAATAATAATTATATTTGGATAATTTGTATAGTGCCGTTTTTATGAAAAATCACCTCAAGGGCGCTGTAGAAATTTATAATATATTTCTACAATCTTACTTCTAACTACAGACTAGAGAAAACATTATAACAACTTATGGCTAAAATATTGCATCCAACGGTCCTTCGATCACCAATACAAAACTGTATGTACAATGCATTTGCGATGCTGCGAAAAAGTCTACACGTATTTTGTTTTTATTTATACTCTATAGGCAGAAAATAACAGAACCATACTTACCTGGTAGGTCACTTGGATTAACACTGTTTATTTAGAGAAATTTAGATATAGTTTGCACGCAGAGGACATAATTGGGAACACATGTCATTGGAAAGGCCATTATTTAATCCTGGTATATATTTTAATAATAATACATAATATGTTCTTTAATGAACATGTTTGCGAAAGCAAAAGCATAATTTTATGATGGGCGGTACAATATAATGATTTCATTAGAATATATATTTCTCTTACTAAATGTGATTCACCCCTCAGTAAGAGACAGGCTGATGTGTAAGGCTTTGAATAATGTTAATCTAATAAGAAAATTGTGATTATAGGCAATACAAGAATGAAACTGTCAGATAAGAAGATATATTTAATGGGTAAGAGAGTCTAAAAAGGTAAGTTTTTAAATTCTATTGGGCTTGTTCATCTTAGTTCCGGAGGGAGTTTATTCCAAGCCTGTGTGTAGTATATTTACCTACCTTAATTATCACCCATTTTTAACATCTTTTGTATTTTCTGGGTAAATTGATAGTAGTAGTGTCACTGTTCCACTTATTGGTCATTTCACACTCATCTCTAAAGAGACATTGTCTAGTTAAGCAGGTACTCGTAATGTATACTTCAAAGAAAAAAGAAAAATTATAAACGCCCTGGTTACCAGCAATGAAATAAATTTAATAAAAAAAAACAATGTAAAATCAGGTTTAGACCAAAAGACCGAATGTTCGTTCGTCACCCACTCCGGCGAAATTCTCTTGATGCAAATTCGCTTGATCGACACAGGTACATCCTAGTGAGAGAGGCATCGAAAAACCTAATGTTAACATACTTTATATAGATAAATAAATAAATTAAAAAACGCTTTTTGAAGGGCGAGCGAGCATAGTTTTGCTTTTGCGTTCTAATAAGTGTCACCCCAATCCCGCCTACCAAACCTATAATGTTCTAAGAAGACGCCTTTTTAAGATGTAAACACCGACTAGAGCTAGAACCGAGCTGTGTTGAGCATTTTTTCGCGTTCAGATATGCTAGTTGGTAAAGCGATTTTATCAAAATGATTTATCAAAATGTCCATCGCTAGCTATCGAACATACTCGTGTATTTACTAATAACTACTGCTTATTGTTGCATTCACATGCATAATTGGAACCAAGAAAAAAGTTACAATCATTGATCAAGATTCATAGAGAATAATATTTTACATTTCTGGGATCCACTATTGACACTTAAAAACAATACCAAATCCACCAACTTCCTCTTCTTTTTTTCTTTTTGTTTAATTTGTGTACAATTTAAGAGGCGGATACGACTGCTAAGTCGACTTAAATACCATCCAACAGAGCTTGAATTGGATTCTTTCAGGACATTTGAGCCAGCGAAGATTTTACTGTGTGGCGGGTCAGACTGAGGAAGACTGAAGAAGATCTCTCTAGCAGAACTCGGTTCATCGCCTTGCTCCACAGTGGACGGAATGGATTCATACGTTCATCATTCCTGGTCCCACTAACCCCCAAATTCCTTCTCACCCCTCATGCCTTTTTACTTCCCAGAACGTCCACTCCTTTCTTTCCTAAAAAATCCCTCCACAGGGCATCCCCAAAAATGACATGTGCTCTGGGAAAGTTATTTTCCCAAGCCTTCCTGTTTGGAGCTATGTAAAAAAAAGAATAATGAAAGCAGTAGTTTTAATTACCAAGGATGGGTTGTTTCACAAAATTTTAACAATTCATCTAATTTCAAAGATACTTTTGTTATCATTTCAGGTATGTAAAACTTCTGGACAATTTTACTAATATTATAAACGCGAAAGTTTGTATGGATGTATGCGTGTTTTTTACTCTTTCACGCAAAAACTACTGAATGAATTTTAATGAAACTTTACAAAAATATAGCTCATACATCCGAATAACATATAGGCAATAATTTATAAAGCTAGCTAGGAAGGGGACGCGGGAGGGGAACGGGGACGCACGGGAAAGGTGATTCAGGGAGAAACAATGTATTTCGTTAAATATGGCATTGCAACGCATGCCGGGAACCAGCTAGTAATAATATAATAACATAACTTCAATAAAACCTTCACAGAACTTGAAAATTAAACCTGTGAAACAACTGGCCCTACGTCTTTATTGCCAGACATGTTGCATGACAATAAAATTTAATAGCTAAAAATGCCACTCGGCGACCATTCATAAATAAAAAAAGGATTGTTCAAACAAAACCCAGAGGAAATGTGAATGTAAAGAATGAAATAGTCATATTTTTGTGCTATTCAGATTCCTACTGCGGGTACCGACTTACTCCAGCGAAAAATATGCCCACAGAACTTGTGGAATTGTATAACTTAATATTTTTTAAATGTATATTTTTTTTTTTTTTAAAGAAAGACCAACATTCCCGGGTTACGAATAACCCAACAATGTTTGAAAATCTCCTACTACCACCACAGAAAGCCGAAAATTTTGCTTGTGTTGTGATGGAGGACTTAGCCCGCCGAGGAATCGAACATGCGACGCCCGGGTGGTACCCAAGCGCTATGCCCACTCAACCACTGACCTGATATGTACCTATATAATATTTATGTTTTGATTCAAGGATTCTAGTTTGGAGATTTTGTTTAGATGCACTAAATAAATTTGTTTAATCACTCAACCTGACAATTATAAATTATTTATGATTCAGTTTTTGCAGTTCATTTAGCAACACATTATTTCACAATAATTTTGTAAAACCTATATTGTTGTTAATTTAAGTTATTGACGGCATACCAAAATAAAACCCAATAAGATTATAATTTATTTATTATAATATAATATTTAAAAAATACCAATAAACATACATAAACAAATAAATTATAATTTATTTACATAATACAAAACAGCAAAATTGTATGGATGTAATTATTTCTTTACTATGTTTATAATTACATCCATCAAAAGATATTGAAATACAAGAGATACGCTACGATGTCTGCCTGACTGTCGGCAGATTACTACCTAATGGGCATAGTTTGAATACGGAAAGAATGTTCATTTAGTTGTCTTTTTTTAAAGGCATGCAGTAGTATTGGTTAACAATATCGGCGAGAAACACAGTCCTACCCAGTTAAAACTGCAGATAGCACATCTCTTGAAAGAAACTTATTGAAATGTCTTATTCTTTGGAACAAGAAATTTTACTTAATTTTATGGTAAAAGTATTTGAAATGTAAGGCTGGTTTCAGTGCGTATTAATGGCGTGGTTACATTAGGTGATGGTGACCGAATGCATCGACCACATTCAGTTTAACCAAATTTGTTAACCAAATTGGCCTATTTTCATTAGGTCGGTGACTGAATGCGTCGACCAATGACGGTGCCGAATGGCTGTGATTGGACACAGCCAACCGAATAAACAATTTACACTAGTCGGTGACTGAAAACGGGCTGCAGTCGAAATACGACCAAACTTTGTAACGCCGTATTACAAAATTTGAAAAGTTGTACGAAAAACTTTGAAAAAAGTTGTTCAGTTAGTATTCAATAAAAAAAAATGTGTGGCATCACGCTGTGTGAAAGAGACGGTGGAGTACTATGCGCCACTGCAAACTAAATTGTCACAGTTCATTTGATTTGCTTGACAGAGTATATTCGATAAACGTGTTTGGCTATGTAAGTTTTTTTTTGCAGTACAAACGTCGTCTGAATGGTTAAATATATAATACATGCACCACTGTTTATTCGATAAGATGAATAATCGATATTCAATGTGAACTCAGCCTAACAACATTCATAAATTACTATAAGTTATTGAAGGCACACATAAAAATAGCCTCCCATGTGGTCTTGTGTGGAGAACCACAGAGTTTTTAGAAAGTACAGTGTTGTCGAGTCATATGAAAAAAAATATAAAGAATTTACTGTCGATGGAATGAAAGTCAAGAGAATTCATTATATTAGCGTTTTGTGATACGTATGAAATTATGGGGCCCACCAAAGGCTTGTTAAAACCAATGGTTGTCGAAGACCTATTGCCAGTTCCTCTTGGATTGCTATGGCTTATACATGTTCTAGCACAGCATAGCATGACAAGAGGAATGGTACTATTGAATGAAATTTCTGAAACACTAGATGTATTTAATTCCTATTTAAATAGTCTTAGACTTTTTTATAATTATCTTCCTAGATGTTGACTGTCAGAATGCGAAGAGATGAGACCTCATAATAAGGTGAAATGATAAATCAGTTTCCACTGTGGGGAACGATATTCAACAAGGAAAAAAAGTTTTTATGCTGGCAACTCAGCTGACGTCACTTAGTGCCCGGGCTCTGTTCGTTAAATTTACCGAGATTCATTCGTCTTCCGACCGTCCGGTCCGCCGCTCGCCTGTAGAGATATCGTCTCCCACATACTTCCTTCTGATAAAAATTTGTCGTGTGTAAATTCAAATAAATATTAGCTTCAGTGCAAAATAGTTATATAAAATATCACGGTACACTTTTGGGTACATTTATGGAGTCAGAGAAATGGTAAGCACGGGCGGATTGCCCGAACGCATGGTAAGTTCGCAATCTACCTACCAAACTGGTACATCATGCCAAACTGGTGACCCCGACGTGACATTTAAGTAGTAAATCTAACCACTCAGTTATATGCGTTAAAGTTTTTATAAATTTTCAAAATTTTATACAACTTTTTCTTTAAAAAAAAAAAAAAACTTTTATAGAATTTTGGAATGAAATTTTTATATGTACCTAGTTTAAGAAACTTATCAAGTTATTTTCTAAATTAATAAAATAAAAACAAGTACCTTCACCATATTTAGAATAGGAATGTTGTCATATTCCAGTGATAGGAAAATTACTTTGTATGAATAATTTTTAGATAATCCTGTATCACACTTACCTTTGCCACATTAAGAGTAATAAATTTTTCATATTTCAGTGATAGAAAGATTACTTTGTATGAATAATTGTAGATATTACTATATTACTTTCACCTATAACACTCATTAATGTATTCATACATGAATAACTTATCCAAGTTTCAAACCATTCCGCTAGACGCGTTGAATATTAACCATGTACTTTATCATATTTCAGTAATAGAGTATTTACTTTATACGATAATAAGCTATAGTTATTATAACACTGTTACATTATAGGAACATAATTTGTCTTATATTGACCACACACTCAATATAACACTTATTAATTACATATTTCCATTCCTAAATAAATTTTTTAGAACATTACGCACTTTGCGATGAAAAAGTAAAATGTACTTCTTACCACTCCACTGTACGCGTCGAAGTTAAAAACTATACTCTAAAATACAAATATTACATGTACCTAATTTTAAAAATTTACCAAGTTTTTCCATTATGTTAAAATGTTAAGTTAATAAAAGGTTTCAAACACGTGCAACCAGATGTTCCTTGACGTCCACATCTGATTGAACGGGTTAAAATTTTTTTTATCATACGATAATCATTCGTTCCAAATGCTTAAGGAAACGTGATAATGTTATTATTAACTAAATTCATTATTAATTATTATAAATTCATAACTTAATAGTTCTAAAGGTGAATTATATACCTGTCATTGACTAAGGCATACCATATCTAAATGTTTTAAAAAATACATAACACCTCCAATAACATCACATTTCGTTAAGCAATTGACATTAATATACACTTGTTTGTTCATGAAAGTTCGTTAACAGTCAATAAGATATATAATGGATATAATACCACACATAAAATAATTTAACCCAAGTTTCATGAACACAACTATATATTTTTTTATATTTAGTAAAAAGTTTACAACCTTATATTGTTTAAGAATAGGAATAAAATAAAAAAAAAACGTGTATTTGTACATGATTATAGTGTTAAGAGAGTTTTTAAAAGAATTTTCATATTATAATGATAGGAAAATTGCTTTATATTAATAATTTCTGGTAGTTCAGAACTATACTTGCCTTATATATATATATACCTAGGTACCTACTTGCTCATTAAGCTTAAGTAACCTGATAAAATGAATAAATAATGATTCAATCATAGGTCATACAACTCTCAGTGCTCCAAACAAAATGTTTGTCGATGCAAACTTTCAAGCAAAACTTTAATGCAAACTTAAAAATGTAATAAATTTATAAAAATAGCAATTCTGTGAAATGCGACATGTTATAATTAAGTATATGTTAATGGTTAAAATTGATGCTTATTGAGTAGGTACTTGTTCTATGGGCAATTACTTCTAGGCAAGTACCTACCTAATTTTATTATTTTCTTTTTTGTTCCATTATTCAAATAGTTCTATAGAAGAACAAAGGAAGGTAGCTTCCATTCTTACGTAAAAAAATGTGTTCCAACAAGCAGATCACAATATAAATCTTATAAAGAATCAGGATTATGTAAATAAAAGAATAATAAATTATGACCAGACAAACAAACACAAAACAAGCGTTTGATTTACAAAAGTGAGTACCACAGAAAACCTCCACCTGAAATCAAACAAGAGCGTAAAAAGCGCCATATGGTCCTTCGAGAAGCCGGATGAAAACCAGCTCATTCAGCCAGAAGTCCGGTCTACATCATTCTTATTCATCATTACATATTCCTAAGGTATTAAGGCATTATAATATAACTTGTAAAATCACGCGAAGAATTCGCCACCAAGAGCCACTCTTTTTGCGTGATATTATAATCAACAAGATAAAATATTGTCAACCTAATATAATTTAACCAGTAGGTAGATTCCAAATAATTTACTCTATGATTACCACTGATTATTAAATAATATAATTTATTTTATTGTAATCTATTTATTATTCGCTCCCGCAAAGGTGGAACAAACAAAAGTTTATTTTTAAATAATTTAATGTGTATGTTTGTGTAAAAAATTCTGCATTATGCCACAAACATTAAAATCACTGGTGAAGAAGCGCGGTGAATTGAAGGCACAATTAACACGATTTAAGAATTACCTATTAAGTGATTCAGTTGATGTAATAGAAACGGAAACAAGATTGGAGGAGGTAAACACACTGTTAAATCGCTTTAAGAATATACAATCTCAGATCGAAGAGTTTGATAGTAACTCAGATGAAGAGGATAGCCCACTTGAGTGTTTTGAATTGCAATATTATCAAGTAGTGACGTTAGCAAAAAAATCCATAAAAAGCATTGAAAAAATTGATGATACTAACAATATTAAGATCCAATTACCTACGTTTTCGCTCCCAGAATTTAGTGGTGATTATTCGAAATGGTTATCTTTTAAGGATGCTTTCGTCACGATAGTGGGTAATAATAAATCATTAAATAATTTTCAGAAACATTACTATTTGCGTGATTGTTTAAAAGGAAAGGCATCACAAATATTAAACGCACTTGAAATTACCCAAGACAATTTCGAAATAGCTTGGCAGGTTTTATCAAATAGATTTGAAAATAAGCGTGTAATAGCTAATCAACATTTAAATTCATTGTTTAAGCTCAAGGAATTAAAACAAGAAAGTCACGTCGCCTTGAGAAGTTTATTAGATCAAACACAATTACATTTGAATTCATTGAAAAACATAGGTCTACCCACGGAGTATTGGGATGTAATAATAATTTATATTTTGGCCAACAAATTAGATTCCAATACCCGGATCTATTGGGAACAATATCCAACTAAAGAAAAAATACCGACATTGCAAGAATTTTTAAAATGTTTAACAGATCGAGCGATAGTCTTGGAAGCATCGGAAGCAACATGTTCCACAGCCAAACCAATATTCGCGCATCATAAACCGTCAAGTTACAAAAAGGAATCTTCAGTTTCATTATTGTCGCAAAGGTTGAAATGCATTGTTTGTAAGGAAAATCATAAGATTTATTTCTGTAAACAGTTTTTGAAACTAAACCAACATGAACGGTTTGAGAAAATCAAGCAATTACAAGCTTGCATCAAGTGTTTAAATGTAGGTCATTCAACTAAAGAATGCAGGAGTAAGAATAATTGTAGAACTTGCGATAAAGCAGGACACAACACATTACTCCATATTTTCCCTAAAGAGGATCAAAACACTGAGAATGGCATGGATCAAGTACCAGTCTCAAACCATTCCACTTTTGGAGAAGCAGAAAAAACTATTTTGTTATCAACGGCAATGGTGAACGTTAAGGACAATAATGGAATTATTCATTCAGCGAGAGTATTGTTGGATAATGGTTCTCAGGTGAATTTCATAACTGAACGATTTGCTAAAAAATTAAACATAAAGTACAAGTCATTAAATATGCCGGTCTCTGGGTTACATAATAATATAACAAATGTAAAGAAGAGCCTCTCATTTGAATTGTCATCAATGAACTCTAATTACAAAAAACTTGTTACTTGCTTGGTATTACAAGAAATCACCAACAAGTTACCGCAGACCTCTTTTCCAAAAAGGGAGGCAAACATACCACCAGGATTGAAATTGGCCGATCCTGAATTTTCCACTTCCGGTCATGTGGATATATTACTCGGCTCCGAACTATTTTGGGAAATGCTGACCACTGATCAATTGAGATTAGGAACAACTGGACCTACGCTGCAACGCACTGAACTTGGATGGATATTATCCGGGCCAATTAGAATGTGCACTACAAAAAAAGAGCAAGAATCATCCTCGTGTCACTTATCTTTAAATATGATTCACAATCAAATTGAAAGATTTTGGAAACAAGAGGAATTGGTGTCCATCAAGCACCAAAATTATGAAGAAAAGGCATGTGAAGAGAGCTTCAAGTCAACCCAAAAAAGGGATGAAAATGGGCGTTTCGAAGTAAGCTTACCATTCCGACCTTGTATAGATCAAATAGGTACTTCCTTGCCTATGGCAGAAAAAAGATTTTTAAACTTGGAAAAGAAATTATCTTCTAATATGGATTTGAAACTTCAATACATTAAATTCATGGAAGAATATGAAAACTTAGGTCATATGACAAAATTTGAACCAGTTTCAAATGAAGAAAAATCTTACTATTTACCTCATCATGCAATCAAGAAGGAAACCAGCAGCACTACCAAACTAAGAGTGGTGTTCGACGGCTCCGCAAAAACCTCCAGCGGGATATCAATAAACGACGCGTTAATGGTTGGTCCAATAATACAAAATGATTTATATACCCATTTGTTGAATTTTAGAAAATATCAAGTGGCATTGACGGCTGACATAGAGAAAATGTACAGGCAGGTCAACATTAGAGAGGAGGACCGCGTCTTCCAAAAAATACTTTGGCGAGCATCTCCAGAAGAGGAAATGGGCCATTTCAAGTTAAATACGATAACTTATGGTATGGGACCGTCATCTTTCTTAGCCACGCGTTGCTTGAAGCAGCTGAGTATGGAAAACGCTCAGTTATATCCTGAAACTAGTCTCATTTTAGAGAGAGATTTTTACATAGATGATCTAATTACAGGTGCAGACAATGTGGAATCCTGTAATTTGTTAAAAGAACAGTTAATCTCCATAATGAATTCGGCCGGTATGAACTTAAGAAAATGGCGGTCTAATTCTTCTGATTTGTCATCGGAGGCCGATCAGGCCACTGATATGGTAATTTTGGACAAACCAGAAGGAGAGAAAATTCTAGGCTTAGCTTGGAATTGCGAAAAAGATAGTTTTTTATATCACGTGGAACTACCGTCACATCCTATTTATAATAAACGGAATATTTTGTCACTGATTGCTAGTATTTTCGATCCATTAGGTTTGCTTGGACCAGTAACCGTGAATGCTAAACTTATTATGCAGAAATTATGGCAAGAAAAGATATCTTGGGATGAAGAAATACCTATAGAAATTCTGAAGCTTTGGAAAAAATATTTAGAAGATTTAAAAGGTGTAAATTCTTTTCAAATACCTAGAAAAATTATATGTAATCAAACCGTAAATATACAATTGCACGGATTTTGTGACGCATCTCAAAAAGCATACGCTGCTTGCGTATATATGCTATCCACAGACCAATCAGGAAAACGGCATTCTCAATTAATCACAGCTAAATCAAGAGTAGCTCCATTAAAAACGATTTCTTTGCCTAAATTGGAATTATGTGGTGCTGTTCTGTTAACAAAAGTTGTTGAAAAAGTAAAGGAATCCCTAGGTATACCTTTGGATAAAACATTTTATTGGTGTGATTCCACTATAACTCTATGCTGGATAGGAAATCAACCAGCGCGATGGAATACATTTGTTGCAAACAGAGTTGCAGAAATACAGGAAAGAAGCGAAACCAATCAATGGAAGCATGTCAACTCCGAAGATAATGCTGCGGATATTTTATCAAGAGGAACCAGTGCTAAAAGTCTATTTTCTTCAGAAATCTGGTGGAGAGGTCCTAATTGGTTAACTCAAGATGAAGTAACTTGGCCGAACTATAAGGAAATTTGCATCGATCCACCGGAATTAAAAAGCAAAATAAATTTAACCGTCAGTATGAATAAAGATTGGGAATTGTTTTATCGTTTTTCTTCTCTCACGCGTTTACAAAGAGTAACTGCTTATATCCTACGTTTCATTAATAATACAAGAAAAAAACATACATTTAGCGGACAACTTTCAATAATAGAATTAAACAAGTCGTTACATTCATTAATAACAGTCACTCAATCTTATTCATTTTCAAAAGAAATTAAAACATTAAAGGCGGGAAAAAACTTAGATAAAACCAGTCATCTCAAATCATTAAACCCATTTATACATATGGATTTATTGCATGTAGGTGGGAGATTGTCCAGAGGAAAACTAATACATGAAGCACAAAAACATCCGATATTACTACCTCACGATCACCCTCTAACAAAGTTAATCATTAAACATTTTCATTATACAAATTTGCATGTAGGTACTCAAACGTTACTAGCACTTATTAGACTAAAATATTGGCCTATAATGGCAAAAAATGCTATTAAAAAAATACTTAAAAATTGCATTGTGTGCTTTAAATGCAGTCCAAAAACAAGTCATCAAATAATGTCTGACCTTCCAGAGGATAGAGTGTCACCATGTAGACCGTTCTCTGTTACAGGACTAGATTACGCAGGGCCAATCTTAATAAAGTCTGGAATCAGTAGGAGATCCAATTCAGTCAAGTCTTATATTTGTTTATTTATATGCTTCTCTACTAAGGCAGTTCATTTAGAACTGGTCACCGCTCTGACTACAGATGCATTTCTTAATTGTTTAAAGCGTTTCATTTCCAGACGTGGAAAACCTAGTAAATTGTATTCTGATAATGCTACTACATTTGTTGGAGCGAATAATGAATTGAAAAATATGTATAATTTATATGTCTCTCAAAAGGAAATAGCTAATTACTTAACTAATATGTCTATTCAGTGGGTTTTTATCCCACCTAAAGGTCCTCATCATGGAGGTCTTTGGGAATCTAACATAAAAAGTGTGAAATATCACGTAAAAAGAGTGGCAAACGTCTCTTCATTAACATATGAAGAGATGTGTACGTTATTATACCAAATAGAGTCCTGCATAAATTCTAGGCCTTTAATTCCACTATCCAACGATCCCCTCGACCTCTTCGCACTTACTCCAGGTCACTTTCTTATTGGTGATAACCTGTCAGCTGTAGCTGAACCTGACCTACAAAAGATTCCCATAAACAGCCTTAATAATTTCCAAAAACTAAGCCAACTAAGACAGAGCTTCTGGTCAAGATGGAGAATTGAATATCTGGGAGAGCTGCAGCAAAGGACTAAATGGACGGATGGGAACCGGCGACAACTAAAGATTGGGGACTTAGTTATCATCAAAGACGACAACGCACCACCAAATTTATGGAGGATGGGACGTGTCATCGCCACTCACCCTGGACAAGATGGGATAACCCGTATAGTCACCTTGAAGACGCAGCAAGGGTCTATGAAAAGGCCCATTACCAAATTGTGTCTTCTACCAATGGACGATGCTATCACATCTTAGAAGAATTGGATCAAAATAAACTACTAACATCTAAGAAGAGCAGTATAAAAAATAAGTCATCTTTACTAAGGCCAAGGATCAAAAAAAAGCCATCTTTCTTGAAGACAAGAACTGCAGAGGCTATCGATCGAGGATCAAGAAGATGAACATTTTATAATTTAGTGTTATTTTTTTTCTTATGCATATCTTCTAATGATTTACTTCAATTTATTATATTATTGTTTCTAAACTAACTACAACAATCAATGGATGATTACGATATGTGTAATAGCTAGTTTCACCTCTCTTTTTATTTTTTAAAAATAATTTATTCTTTCTAATTTAAAAAAAATATATCCTCACAAATAATAATAATCAATTTTAACTATTATAGGGTTCTAAAAAGAACTTTCATTTAATTTCAGCCCTTTTTGTCGGGGAGCTATGGTTAAAATTGATGCTTATTGAGTAGGTACTTGTTCTATGGGCAATTACTTCTAGGCAAGTACCTACCTAATTTTATTATTTTCTTTTTTGTTCCATTATTCAAATAGTTCTATAGAAGAACAAAGGAAGGTAGCTTCCATTCTTACGTAAAAAAATGTGTTCCAACAAGCAGATCACAATATAAATCTTATAAAGAATCAGGATTATGTAAATAAAAGAATAATAAATTATGACCAGACAAACAAACACAAAACAAGCGTTTGATTTACAAAAGTGAGTACCACAGAAAACCTCCACCTGAAATCAAACAAGAGCGTAAAAAGCGCCAGTTAATTTTAAGTACATAGCATTACATAAGTTATTTTTTTCTCACCTACTTTTGTTATCGTTTTGCAAACTGGGGTGGAGGTATGTGGGGAACGATATTCAACAAGGAAAAAAAGTTTTTACGCTGGCAACTCAGCTGACGTCACTTAGTGCCCGGGCTCTGTTCGTTAAATTTACTGAGATTCATTCGTCTTCCGACCGTCCGGTCCGCCGCTCGCCTGTAGAGATATCGTCTCCCACATACTTCCTTCTGATAAAAATTTGTCGTGTGTAAATTCAAATAAATATTAGCTTCAGTGCAAAATAGTTATTTTATTTAAAATATCACAGTACACTTTTGGGTACATTTATGGAGTCAGAGAAATGGTAAGCACGGGCGGATTGCCCGAACGCATGGTAAGTTCGCAATCTACCTACCAAACTGGTACATCATGCCAAACCACCATAATTTGCCGTAATTTTTATTTACTCGTGACTATCAACAGCACTTGCAGGCACATTAATCGCAAAATAAGTAGTCAAGTTAATTGGACCACATTGAAAGAAAAGACTGTAGATAGGCAAATTGATTTAATCTTCAGTGGCGCAATAGTCGAGGCAAGCATGATGGATGATGATGACTACACCGCATTTCTGAACAAGAATTGAACCTTCAACGAGAGATCTATATAAAACTGAGAAGACAAAAATATTTGAAAACCATGCTAAAGAAAACACTGGAACTCTACTCCACTCACTGCGAGAATTTATTCGGCTTTATATGTTTGAAAAACTTGTAAGATTTCATTATGCCGATGACTCATTGGCAAGTATGATAATATTCAAAGCACGGAATTATGCACAGAGCAACCTTACAAGATTTGCAACCATAAACGGTTTTTTTGAAAACCCCATTGATCCTGCTACACCAAACACAGCGTTGGCGACGTCCCTTTTGAGGAGGCGCGGGGTCGTTGCTGTTGCCAGCCTGCGGCGTGTCATTTTTCTCGGGGAAGTGAGTATAGCCAGGGGTAAAGCGAGAAGGGTCAAGAAGTCCCTTTCTGCATTGTTGAACGGCACCGCGTACGATATTGTTTCCGCGTCCCCCCCTGTGTCCAGTTGATGAAACAGCTTGCAGCAGCCCAAATCGGTAGTCTGAAAATAGAAGAAATTTGAAACTATAAAATGCATAAGTACCTACATCACTAAGATATCAATAGTCCAGTTGATTAGTCAGACATCTCCAAATACCAAGTTAGAAAAAAAGCAGTATTCAAATGCTCACCATAAATGAAATATTATTTACACGTGACGTGTCTGTATTTTACATGTTAAATGTGCTATAAAATAATACCTGGAGGGATAACGGTCCGGGACATTATTATGACATTTTGAAATGTCCTACTAGTGACTCAGAAACATCAGCATTTTGCTTAATTCACTACAAGTTTTTCTTTTTTATAATTGATTTGGTGGCTTTCATGAGTAATCTGAATATTGTACCAATAGAGGGTAGCGATGTGTAGGTTCAGTTGGAGTGGTATATATAAAATATTAGACTCTTACCTCCTAGACTCCATATATATATTCCACGGTATATATATGTATATATGGAGTCTAGGAGGTTTTGCTTGAACACGGGTTCTCCGCGGGAAGCGGATCCTATTCCTACTCCTTTTTCAAATCGACTACTCCCAGATAACTCGGTCCAGAACTCGGACCCAAACCCGGAACTTGGAGCCAGACTCGGAGTCGAAATTCAAATGCTTCCAACAACGTCCACGTGTTCGCGGTCTGACCCACTCGCGAGTCGGGTGTAGGTCCCGGGTTAGAGTTCTTTTGCGGGTTCCGGCTCCAAGATCTGGCTCCGGCCGAACCCGTGCGTTCCGGAAGCCCCAACAGCACCCAGTACACAGTCCGCACCAGAGAACTGGGACCCGGGACCTACTCCTAGAACTTGAGTACTTTTAAAAGGAAGCACGTCGTGGAGGTCTCCGGCAAAATGCAGACCCTACCCATCTCTAATATAGGGCACACTTTCAATTATAACTGCAAGCTCAACACAAATTTATTTAGATTTTTTAGAAGTAGTAATTAACTGGACGATCGATATAAGGATATAGATCTAATAGAGAGAGTTCAGAGTTACAAAAATACCAAAAGCTTTAAAAGATTGACAATATGAAGACAGACTCAAGGAACTAGATTTAGATAGATATGAAGATAGAATCAAGGAACTAGGAACTAATTAAAAAAATATCTGGACATTAACAGTTGCCCTGGCAACTAAGAAATCTTCACCACCAACAAAAACATAAATCTTTGTGGACACTCAAAAAAAATTAACAAAACACCTATTTGGAGAGAAAAAAGGACTAATTTATCTTAAAATTTAAAACAACTCAATTTACAGACAAAATAAATTGTGAAATCAGATATGAGCACATTAGCGTAATGCTACCTGCTTGTTAATTTTTTTTATTTTTTTTTATTGTAAATTAGAAAAATAAATATACACATTAATAATATTCTATGTACATATCATTCATTGACAGTTTTCATTTACCCAGTTAGTAGAGAAATAATCTTGGGTCTAACTGGGTAGCTAGTCCTTTCCTAGTAATTTACTTATGCTATATATTTGGAAATAATAAAGTATTTGAGATAAAGTTTTTGGGAATAAAACTGATTATTGATGGTTACAAAAATAAAAAGAATTCTCTAAAATATTACAAAATATTGGACACTAAGTAAAAAAATACATATAAAAATAGCAACAAAATATATCTGATAATCATCGATAAGTCAATTTGTTGGTTATCTGTAAAAATGCAACTTAAATTTTGTTTTTTATTTTAAATAGTTTTAGGGTGTATTTCACCATCCTCCGCATAGATTATCCATAAGACAACGTAAATTTTCGATTTATTAAACACGGTTTATTTATTTAAAAACTGTTTACTATTCGGTACTTGAACCTAGGGGTAGTGGCTATATTTAGGATAAGTTAGCCGAGTTTTTTACCCGTTGCGAGTATTTATTTGTTAATTTATTAATATTCATGATCGTGTGAATAAGCTACCAGGAGGATGGTAAAATACCCCCTCACTCATTATGTCAGGTAAATTGTTAAATAGCTAAATACATAAAGGTACTAGCAGAAGTTCATAACTTACATTTTAGGTGTCCGAAATATTGGCATTAATGTTTTGAAGAACTCCATAATGCTAGTCCCACATGTACAAGGGGGGGATCCAGGGGGGGGGGTCATGGGGGTCATGACCCCCCCCTGGGCTGGGTCCAGGACCTAGGTGGACCACTAATTAAAATTGTTAAACATAATGTTTTTGTCACAATATAGATTTTATTTAAGTACTTAATAATAAAACTCCTACTTTTTACTTATATCTATTATTATCAAAATTAAATTATAACTTCTTGTGACTTGACCACGACTATACCCACTTGGCCTATTTCACATAAATTTCACAAATATATCGTACGTGTGAGACTGTTTGTGTGATTGTACGCATGTCATCAACAATCATGCTAGTAACAGACATAGCTATAAAAGCGCCAGCACAGGGAATGTATGGCGAGCGATATGCTGAAATAGGCCAAGCCAAATAACGCTGACGCTTTTATAACTAAGTCTGTCACTAGTGCCATTCTAAAAGCCATTCATAAAAATCTCCCTTCTCAAAAGCCATTTATTAAAATGAAAAGGACAGAAGATACTAAAATATTAAATGTCTTTGATCATATTCCTACAGACATTTTGCATTTCATACCTCTTTCTTTCTTACGACTTATTATTGGTTTTTTTTAAGCTCTAAATGCAGTATGTGAATATACGTGTATATACCTATGTGTTAGTTCGTTCAAAATTCAACCAAATATGTTGTTCTTTTACTTGTAGATAGATTAACCCTTGTATTTTAAAAAAATATTTATAACAATTATTTATAACAAAAATATGATGTTAAGCAAGCTACCAAGATCCTTTGGAATGCTCCAAACAACCTCTGCCTGGTTTTACTTATTTTTATTTAGAGTTCTTATATATAATATTCAAGAATGCATCATAGAATTATCACAGCTGTGATCATTTTATGCTAATCGTAAAATCATAACAGTAGCGTTGGCTTCGTTTACTGTAGGTAGTAGGTAGTACACTCATGTGTATTTTTTTCACAGAAGTCCCAGAAGAAATCTCGAATATTATAAATTTTCAAAATAGTCTCTCCTTGCAAGTTCATGTCAAAATGAGTGAACTAACAAAATGGCAGCTAGTTGAATCATTGCGGTACTGTTGCTAGGTTTAAAAAAAATCTGTGTAGTAGATTTTTTTTCAATCGCAGACAATAAATAATTGTAACTCCACTATCGCCATTTTTTAAGAATTTAGTATAAAATTACTTTTAATCATTTTGTCTTTCATAACAATATTGGTAACATAAAAAGAAAGTATATTTTGCGATATTAATTTTTAAAAAATCAAAATCAAATAGGAAAAACTTGGATGATTTGAGATTTTCATGGCCAAAAGTATTATCATGATTTATTTTGGGGTTATTATGTTGGGTAGTGCTTCCTCCTTCTTTAGCCAATATTTTGGACAGCGTTAGAGTGTGCATTATCTACCCTGCCGAGCGATTCTCTATCTTTTGTGAGATTGAGGTAGATCTCAGGCGAGACCTCCTGTCAGATTTGTGTGATTTTCGTTGACTGTTATTTGCTTTTTCTATGGGCCGATGTCAGAATTTCAGCTGTGAGCTACCACGTATTTTAGTTTAGGTCGTTTTAACCAGTTTAATCACAAGAGACCATATTTGTCCCAACGCACATAGGTCTCATATAAAATGCTGTAACTCCCTTACTATCATAGTGAGAAATATGTTCTAAACGGTATTAGAAAGGAAAAACACCACGCTTTATATTCCAATCTAAAAATAGCTACCAAAAAAGTAAAATATACACTTTTATGTATAGGTACAAAGTTTTGAATCGCAAATTGAAAAAAGAATTTGAAACTTCGGGAATTTTTTATAAATTATTTTTACATAGAGCGACAAAAAAAGTGAGGTTACAATATGTGTTTTATGCATTTGTCTAATAAAAAATGAATGTGTTTTTATTTCTCTTTATTATCAGTAACTTTAGTTAGAAAAAACGTACAAGCTCCACTACACTACTCGCGAAGTTGATCGAGGTTAACAGAATACGATAGTGTGGAAACGAACTTCACTTCGCTTCGTGCAACTTCGCTTCAATAATTGTCGGTTTTTGCGCCCGAGTCAAAGGACTCGAAGTGTTCCGAAGTTCGAACACGAAGCGTCTTACTACATTACTCGGCTTACTTCAGTCCCCGTCGGGATGTCGTCGTTAATGGTAGTGTGTGCGTAGCGTCACAGTTACTCTACGTGATAAACAACGGCTGGCACAGGAAAAAATTATTTTGTTCATAGAAACATTTCAATCAGAGGCATTTTCAGAACCGCCCACATCATATCTGGATCAGTCTTATGAAGGTCAATACATTTTTATCCAAGAATCAAACGAAAACGCTAACGTTCACTCCATTATTCTCAGACCAGAACACAGCGAGTGAAGACAAAGCTATAAATATTTTTTTGTTTTTTTTTTCCTTTATTTTTTCCTATTATATCTTCATACATTTGAAAGGTAATATTTTACATAATTTATAAATATAAATAACATACCATAAGATACTAATAATGTAAAAGTAAATATATACATATAAGGCAAAAGTAGGTAATGGGAACCCACTAAGACACCGCAGTGCATGGGTAATATGAACAAAAGTGTTAAATTACATCAATAAGTACAGTTAAAAAATATATGATGAATTTGCACATAGTTATAAGTTATTATAATACGCGAAAGTGCACATTGCAACGGCAGCTGCCACTTAAACGACCATGTTGCTTAGCGCGTGGACTCCAAGAAACTGGGTTCCTTGCGAAGTTGCACGAATGTGTAGACACGCACTTCGAACTTCGTCGATGACTTCGTCGAAGCGAGTAGTGTAGTGGAGCTTTAAGGTGAGCCATTTTTAAAACTTTTTTTATGTTTGCGTGCAAATATTTTTTTAATTAAAAAAATATATGTTTTTTTCGAATTATATAATTTGAAAGCGTATTTTATCACCTTTCTAAAACAGTTTTTAGTTTTTGAATGTGCTCAGAAATATTCCAAATATTTGCATTTTATTGTAAAGCGAAAATATTTTGACCGTCTGAAAAAAATGGCAAATTTTTGAAGGGTTAAACATGAATTCATGCAAGTATGCATGATTATTTATTCATTTAACAGCCTTAGAAAATCACACAAATCTGACAAGAGATCTCGCCCGATATCTATCTCGATCGAGCCAGATATTAGGCCTTTAATAAATTGTTAAATGAATCTGAAAACACCGGGAGGGGAAATGACAAAAAAAAATAATACTACTAAAATGTTATTTATTCGTCTCGTTTTCAAATAACATTTGCTAGCAGAGAAGCTGCCATTTCAGGGGTGGGCAGAGAGGATGGACCGCCAAACAACTCGGTCTTGGCACACACTTTTTTGCCTCACTATTATTAACATTAATACATACTCTTCTATTATTCTGACTTTTGACATGGGCCAACTCAAGTATCTGATTCACTTGATCCCGACTTCTTCTACCATTCACAGTTGCGTCATATATTCTTCTCACACTACTTTCTTCGTTCATTCGCTCTACATTCCCCTGAGGGTCCCTTTCTTAATCTTACTTTTTATGCTTACATCAGCCTTGCATTCTTTGTGGATCTCCACATTTCTCACACGATCATACATGGTTTCACCACACATGCCTCATGGATCTCATTCTAACAGCATTCAGTTTCTTTCAACCTTCCTCTGCCATTTCCATGCCTCACTTACATACATCAGGGAAGGTACCAGCACTACATTGCTGCTAGCTTCGCTTCTTTTAACAGTTTTTTATTAACGCCAACGGCATTCAGTCCTCCATTAATGGAGTCACCTACATTTACCCTTCTTTCAAGCCTGCCTTATCAGCCTCCCCATCTCTCATAAACATACTACCCAGATACACAAACTCATCTACCTGCTCCAAGTATTCACCGTTCACAACTATATCGCATACTGTTTTTGTACTCTCTCTTTCAGACACCATGACTTTAGACTTACATTCATCATTAACTCATTCTTCATACATATGTACTTTGTTCATCCTAGAAATGAGAGATTGTAGATCTTCCACAGCGTTATAAATCAGCACAGCATCATCAGCAAACAATAGGCAACATACTTTCAGATTACTCAATCCCACCTCTTTCAATTTTTGCATACAAAATTATCCATATATAGATTAAATAACCATGGTGACATTACGCATCCTTGCTTAACACCTTTTGTGATTTCAAACCACCGTTCACCCTAACACATGCAACGCTTCCCTCGTACAGGGACGCAATTTACATAATGACATAACTTCTTAACACTTACCTATATTCATACAAGAACCTAAATACTTTTATTCTTAATAATATTGTATTTAGACACATCTTCAAATGAAATCTAATGCAATAGCCATTTATTTTTCAGAATAATTTTAACCCCTCATGCAAATTTGTTCACTTTCCGGAACAACTCATATAGGTCTCATAGAAATCGTTGTGGCTCCCTTACTATCATGGTTAGAATTATGATCAAACGGTGTTAGAAAGAAAAAACACCACGCTTTATATTAAAATCTAAAAATACAAAATAATTAAAATGTGTACCTTTATGAAACCAAATTTGGTTTCCAACGCCAAATTTGAAAAAAAGTATGAAACTTTAAGAATTTTGTTTTTAATTATTTTCACACGAAACGACAAAAGAGTAAGTTGACGAAAGCGTTTTTTTTTTACTTAAAAAATAAATTTTCAACATAAATTTTTTTGTTAAAGTAAAAAAATCTTGCCTAAAAATCTATTCTATAATAATTTTTGTAATACATTTGCCTAATAAAATATGTATGAGTTGTTTTTTTTTTCCTTGTCAGTAAATCTTAGTTAGAAAAAACGAAGGTGAGCCATTTTTTAAACTTTTTTATGTTTTCATTCTAAAATTTTATATTTCAAATATTAAATGATTTTGAACTATAAAATTTGAAAGCGTTTTTGATCACCTTTCAAAAACAGTTATTAGTTTTCGGATGCATTCAAAAATACATATTCCGTTTATTTGGATTTTTGTGCAAAGCGGAAATATTTTGACTTTCCATCAAAAGAGAACTGGGGGCCTAGTCCCTATCTTTTACGTTTTACTAACAGCCTGTTAGCTTAACTTGGTGGTTTGAGCAAAGTTGTCGCAACTGGCTAAAAATGATAGTCAGTAACTTTTCTGTTAAGGTTTAGTTTATTTATCGTCGTGACCGACAGAAAAGAAACAGAAAATTTACTGACTACCATTTTTAGCCAGTTGCGACAACTTTGCTCAAACCACCAAGTTAAGCTAACAGGCTGTTAGTAAAACGTAAAAGATAGGGACTAGGCCCCCTGAAACCTGAGGGGTTAATTAGAAGGTTTAGGTCTCAAAATTAAATACAATATTTTAAAAGAGACAATTTATTTACCCAAAATGTTACAAAAAAGGCAGGTACTTAAAAGCAACATATAAAAGTATTGAACTATTTTTTTTACGTGTAATTAAAGATCATCTATTGTATGATACTCCGCAAAGCGATAAGAGAGGTGAAGGGCCATTTCTGCTGCTCTGTTTTTGTACCATGGTTTGGAAGAGACGCAATGTAAAAAAAATCTGATAATGGAAATTCATCGCATATGGTCTGAATTTGCTAGCATGCGACAGTTAGACGAAGACTTTGGATCTGGCAAGGCCACTTCCCTTGTAAACTTTTTTCTATCTCATTATTTGCGGACCCCTCATCCGACGATTCGGGATCGGATGTCCTGAATGTCATCAACTAATAAATCTTGCTTTCAATGGCTAATGTCAGTTGCCCACCATTTGTTTTCAGTACACACTCATACCGAGTTCGGAACCATTAGCCTAAAAAAATCGTAAGGTTTGGCACCTTACAAAAATTTTTAACTGTAGGGAAAAAAACTTTACTAAGCCAATACATTTTACAGAACGATAGATACTTCGATTGGCATTAAAATTCGCCCCATAGGTGTCACTGATTTGTCAGTATTCCATTCTACTATGGAACCGAGACTGTCTGGAATTCCAGAATGAATAATGACTTTCATCTCACACCCAATTCAATGTTCATCAACACATAATGCTGGATTGTAAGCAATACTTATGTTTCGTTTCTTACATGTTATTACTGAATTATTATTATTATTAACACTCAGCGTCCCTGAACTTAGTGTTTAAAATAATAAATTTGCAATGTCAAAATTCAGCCGTGCAGGTTGAATATTTAAGGATAACCAACATTTTACCAGAATTACCCATCAGTATCGGTAAGCAATCGACATTAGCCGAAGATACTACGAAGGAAAGTAAAGTTGGCTACGGTTTGCAGCACAGTCTCTGTGGGAATGTCTTCGGTTTATGTGGATTGCTTACAGATTCCGACCCAGTGGGACGACGGCTTAAGTTGGGTACTTAGCAACATAAAGAAACTGTCCAACTCACTTAACCCTCGACCCGTCGCATGGGGTCTTTAAAAACCCAGATTTTACAGGAATGCTAAATATGTACATTTTAAATGTTCCAACTGATTCCTTACTTTAGGTATCTTCCTAAATGGGACTATTCTTGACGCTAGCGCCGCCAACATTCAGTCTGCGCATGTGCGATGCGAGATACAGACTTGTGTTTCGGAATGAGGCTCAAAAAAATCAACAAAATACAATGAAAAACCAAGTTTACATGTTTTTTCATTGTATTTTGTTGATTTTTTTGTAATAATAATAAGTCTGTATCAATCTCAAATAGTTATAAGTTTGATAGAAATTGGTTAGATTTTTTTTCAAGTTTTCTATTAAAAAAGTATGTTATAAAATTATGAAAAAATGTTCCTTGTTGATTTTTAAGCTTTTACATTGAAAATAAATATCTCATTTTTAATATTTCACCTGACTATAATCAGTTAAAATAACACATAAACTGTAAGCTATAACAACAATTTAATCATATTTATTTTTGGGGTCCTCAGCGACCCCGCACGACACCTCGTAATAAAAAAAAAGACGTGACGGGCAGAGGGTTAAATGTGAAGGATTAAATTTATAACTAAAGATGAACTTTTGTATGATAGTCCTTAAAACAATTAGGGACGTGTAGGGCTACTTTGCATTTAGTACATTCCCAGCGTGATTCAGACTTCTTATTTCTGGCCCAGCACACACGGCATTTTCTGGATGGGAACATCTTCACCCCCAGACCTGGAGCAATGCTTGCTGGGAAGTGGCCCCCCTCCACTCCTTGCAGTCTCATGGGAACAGTCTCAGCTGCGGGTTTCCTTTCAACACCGCGCCCTGGAAGAGACACCTTTTCTGTAAACAATATTAAAATTCTGATACATAAATGGAAATCTTTGAAAATGGGAGCCAATTATGATCCTGCAGTGGTCATATGGCAAGGGAATTTGCACACTCACTTCCCTTGTTAACTTTTCTTTCAATCTCAAGTTGCTACATTATCCCCCTGACACTGTCACTATTGTATTCAACAAAAGATAACAAGGTAGATGGATCATGAACCATTATTAGCATGAAACCGTGCGCACAAAAGTTTCGCCAACATCGTTCACCCATACTTAGCGCAAATTAGTGCAAACAGTGGCGCCCCGCTTTTGTTCCTACCTATACCATAGCTTACCTATACCTTTTATTTCTACATATTATAAAACTCCTCTGCATTGAGTCAGTTCAGTGTAGCTCAGCAACAGTTGGCACGCCTCCATGCCATATCTCCCTCTTTTTCTATTCTATCTATGGATTCAACTATTGAGGATTGCGAATTTGCCAGTGCTAAGTATTAAAAGAGCACTGTAATGCCCTTAAAATGAAATTAATTGAACATCAATTATACCGAGTTCAAGTTCTCTCGATGCATTTTAAACTGAAAATAGATCATAAACCACCAAAAACCCTACTTTTATTATATTTGCTAAAGTCAGAAAATCCACAGTAAAAATCATTATCCTAGCATTGACCATTTCAGTAAACATATTCTTAAATTTTCATTTGCAGACAGTATATTATGCAATTAAAATTACAAAATAATATGTCAGTTTTCCAACCAGTAACAATAAGTGACATAAAAAATATTACATATAAATGAATTAAAAGGTGGATCTGCACCAGGATTTGATGGAGTCACAGTAGAAATATTAAAAAAATACAACAATTTTTTAAACATTCCAATTACACACATTATGAATATTAGTTTAGATAGTGGAGTATTCCCTTCCATTTATAAAAAATCTATTGTAACAACCGTTTTCAAATCAGCCAGCCCTGAAGAAATATCAAATTATCGACCTATATCACTTGTCTCAAACATTGCAAAAATTTTTGAAAAGATCGTAAAAAAGCAACTCATGTGCTACATTGATAATAATAAAATACTTAGTCCTAGTCAATTTGGATTTAGAGAGAAACTAGGCACTCATGATGCCATTGCTGAACTAACCTCAACTATATACAATGCATTAGATAATAAAAACAAATGCCTTGGCATTTTCATTGATTTACGCAAGGCTTTTGATAGTGTCTCCCATACAAAACTAATTAATAAACTAAATGATATCGGTATTATTGGTAAGGTTAGGTATTGGCTACGAAGCTAACTAACTCAAAGAAGTCAAAAAGTAAAATTAAATAACTCACAAGTGTAGATGAAACTCTAGAATTTGGGATTCCCCAAGGGACTGTTGTAGGACCAATTTTATTTATAATATACGTTAACCAAATGTTTAAACTATCACTTAATGGTAAACTTATATCTTTTGCTGATGACACTGCAATAATTATCGAAAAAAAGACGTGGAACGATATTACCAATGCAGCCAATCAAGACATGAAGGTTATAAAAAAAATGGTTCGATAACAATTTATTATCACTCAACACAGAAAAAACTTATTATATTCCATTCTCTCTACAAGATGCGCCAAATAATTTAATTAACATAACAATTCATTCCAAAAATTGTGCAAATGACATAAATCTAATGTAAAATATCTTGGTATCTTAATAGATAAAAATGTTAAATGGAAAGATCATATCAATCTCACTGTGGAAAGAATAAGAAAACTTATCTATGTTTTCTATAACACACGAAATATTTTAAACAAGAAAACATATATTATGCATTAATTCAGTCCATATTACAGTACGGCATTATTGGGTGGTGGGGCCTTCAAGGCTTCCTTACAGCCCATAATTATTTCCCTACTCTAGAGATATTTCGGGAATTTAATGTACCATCTGTCACTGAATTGTACAAGAGAAACGCCTTATATCAAATTTACAAAGAATATTTTATTCAAAAAATTTACCCCTCGGATAGCATAAGCAATAGATTTAAAACTAATGGCTTAATAGCCATCCCTATGCTTAGAACGACCACGGCTCAACACCACTCTCTGTATTTAGGTATAAGATGGTACAATATCTGTATTTAGGTATAAGATGAAACATTGAAATTTGAACAATTCAAAAAGCAAATAAAGTCCCTGAAATTGGATAATGATATATTGTACCCTTAATTTTATTTTTTAATTTACCCTTACTTTAACTGTAAATTTTAATATTAAAAAAAAAATTGTTATCGTCTTTCTATAACTATTTTTTTTTTCTAAATTAAGAACCTACGTCAAATGTTTGTATTTATTTCTTAAGTTCTTTGAACATTGTTTACACATTTAATTGTAACATTATTTAATTTTTTGCATGTAAATACTCCTCCCATAAACACGGGCTCCTAGAGCTCAACTTATGGAGTAGTAGAATAAAAAAAATGAATTATTGTATCACCTTGCATATATTATGTAATCATTTGTAATTTAAAAACAAAATCCTTGAAATAAATAAATAAAATAAAAATAAATTATTAATTATTACTACGCAAAGAAATACTAGGCTAAAGAAATACTAGATTGTAGTTTGCCCAGAACTCACCTAAACAACATAAATTTGCCTTTTCTTCAATTCCTGCTCTGGTTAATGCCTAAGAACACCCATGAAGAATAAAATCGAAATTCATTTAACCCTATGTTGTGCCCTATACATTAGGGTGTCAATTATTTCAACAACTTCTGAATTCAGAAATGCCCGGGGTCTCAAAAGTTGCGTCTTACAAAGAAAATAAGAACTGCATTTAAATTCTTTTTTTAAAAATGGTTATTAGCCCGCTAAAATGCATTGAAAATCAGAAAAAAAAAAGTAAAAACATTTTTTTTTTATTACATATTTAAAAAAATATATTCTACAACATACATCTTTTAATGTTTGTTTGTTATTAAAAATAGCATATGGCTGACAAAAATTTTAAAAAATCTAGTTTATGAATACAAGTCAACAAGAATACTGATTTTATCCAGAAAAAGTGTTAATTTCCCCTATTATATTTTTAACAAACTCCTCAAATATTTTTCAAAAATATTTTTTTTTTGCATTCTTTGTACTGCTGTTATGGAATAAAAATTAAGTTTGGTACAAAATATAAAATACGGACCCATTGTTTTATATTTTTTCCACATCACCAAATCTTTTTTTTTTTCAAAACTTCCGGCCATTTTAGCGAGCTAATAGTGAACAACAATTTCATTAATTTTTATGTTTTCGAATAGCTACAGGTCATACGCAAGTTTTGAGACCCCAACCATTTTTTTTCTCTCTATGGAGAGCGACACAAGCTACTATACGTGCCCTTCTCTACCCTAGTGAACCAGCTAAAATGCGGAGCAGCCCGTGATGTACCAGCAGTCGTATTTTAGTAAAAACTTAATTTTTTTTGCAAAATTATATTTTCATAAAATGTACCGTCTTACCAGACAATGTGTTACATTTATAAAAATCGTATTTATCGCACCTGTGCGATAATAGTGGCACAAGTCAAAAAAAAAAGCATTTTTGAGTTAAGTATGCAGAAATGTTCCTGGATATCTGTTCTATCTTTGATAAAAACGGCATAACTCTTAAAAATATTATTGTGGCCCACCTCTAAGAGAGAAAAATGTGTTTTTTTTTTTTTTTTTAAATATAAAACCTAAATTTATAGTATGTATTATATAAAAATACACTTTTTATAAAAAATACCTTGGAATATAATACTAAAATAACCGAATTAATCAGATATTATAAACAAAAAAAAATTCATATTAATATTAAAAATTAAAATTAATAAGAGAATTTCTACAAACACCGCCGCACCATGTGCGGCCATAGTCCTTTGAGTAATTTTTTTTCGGACGCCGACAGCGTGGCCATACTCTCCTAAAGGTTAAAAGCGAAAATTTCATCGTCATATTATAATATTTTACTCGAATTCAAGCAAAAATAGTGGCATAATGATCATTTGAGCTGAACTACCCACTAGAGATATGTACCGAAATTACATAACGGCTTCTTAACTTTTGTAAAACAATGTTTTTTTATTGGTCAATAAACTGCAATATTTAATTAAATGAATAGTGTCTAGATAATTATTATCTACTTAGCATTTAGTTCGGGTTTGAATCTTGCAATCATACAAAAAGATAAAAGCCAATAAAATATGCATTAAGATAAATGGAGATAATGTTGGTAGTTCTTAGTCGAAGAATGATACAGTTAAAAGTGGCTGAATCGGATAGAGACACCTTAACTTAAGGTCAGAGCTGTCGCCCAGAAAACGAAAGGTCCTGGGTTCGTGCCCTAGAGGTGCCAATATCTTTTTCTGTTTCCGATTTTCGTTAATAATGTCTTCATTTAATTAAATATAACAATTTGAGGTTTTACTCATAAAGTTGAAAATAAAAATAAAGGTTAATAAACTGATTTATTACGAACGAAATATTCAAAATACTCTCCTGAAAAATAAGTTTTTTGAGTTGTCCCATTGTTATACCCTGGGTGTGATATGTATCCTATGTAGTTTCCCCAGGATAGCTACTTATATCCAAAAAAAATTATAAAGAAGAAATATGAAAATATTCTTGAGATTTATTATATATATTTTTCAGCTAAATTAAGTGTTATTCACAATAGAAAGAAGTCATACGAGTGTTTCCTCTAAATAAATACAGTGTTATGATTTTCGAAAATCAGAATTATGACATTTGACAAGGAATTTGCGATGCGCTTTTTAATAAATAAAATTTAATGTTTGCAAGTGACAAAACAACAAGCTGCAATAATATTAAAATACATCATTTCATCGTTATTTCTTGCCAGCGAATAAAATTTATTTTAGTTTGCTAGGAGCTTTTTTAAGGTTCAAAATATGTACCATAAAATCGAGGCAAGTGCGGTGAGTTCCTAGAAATTCCACTACAAATTCGCTGGCATTCGAAGGGTTAAGGAATCAGAAGAAAATTAAACAATTTATCACTGTATATTACCTACTTAACTTCAACTACATATAGAAATATTCTGTACATAACCTATAAGGGCTTTATTTTCAGACTAAAGAAAGGATAGACACAAACTAAATCAAATCCTGCCATTCATTATGCACGGATGCTGACAAATCAGCTGTTGTCTGAACCATCACGTGTCAAAAAACAATGTGTGCCAGCACCTACCTTATAGGAATCTGAATATTTTAACAACAGTTTATTATTAATAATACAGCCATACTGCCATCTTTGTACTATGCTATGATTCACTCCCACTTGGCATACCTTTCGAGTATCTGGGGTTTTGCTACCAAAAAAATGATATCAGAGGTGCAAATAATCCAATTAGAGATGCAACGGATAATGAGTTGACCATACCGGATTTATAGCTTTGACGCCTTGGCCGGATAGAAGGATAATACTGAGTTTGAATTGTGCGCACAAGAAATGACATGTGCAAGGTCAAAACCACAACTTCAAAGCTAAATGCTTATTCACCATAATTTGTCATTGGTAAATTTTAAGAAAAAAATTTAAATATTTTTTTATTATTTCTATCTGCTTTATTATATTCCAACTACCCAGCTTTGGTCAGATATTGGATCATTATACGGCATCTGGCCGAACACCAGATAGCAACCGGATATCCGTTGCATCTCTAATTACGCATGTAAGCAACCAAAACATAATATGTATATATACACAATAAAACAAAGGAAAATACACAATAATCACATATAGTTTAACTCACTTGTTTATTATTATTAAAATTTAACTCAATTTTCATCGTAATATACACAAATTTGTTACTGTTGCACTTATTTATTCACGGCAATTTTTTAAAATAACAATTCTAAATACTATGTTTTTGTAAACAAATCCAAATTTATTTGCACAGTTTTGAAGTTTTAATTAATTGTCCATGTAGATCCTGTGAATGTTAATTAATTCCAGATTTAATTTACGAAGAGTAATTTTAGTGTAAAAATGGGCTGCTTCAGTTGTATGTTTCAACTAATAAAAGGTTGTGTTACACTCCTTCTGCCTTTCATTTGTTCCAATCCCCTGAACCTACTTCACACTTATTTGTTCCTCTAGAGATATTCCTTACTTTGTGACTTCCCATAAAGTTAATATCAGATTACAATATTATATATATGATGTAATATCTCATTTAAAATTGATTGAATATTAAAAATTCTGACAATCATAATACGTACTACTTCTCTGGCTGAAGGAAGATTACGGCATGTATTGAATATAGTCATTTCAATACAGATTAATATAGACTCAGTAAGCAGCTGTATCACATTTACACAATGAAAACGTGTAAAAGTGATAAAATGCCACATCATTATCGACACAAGTACAGTGCAGGAATTATCAATTGTAAATAATAATGACTTATTAAAAACAGTACATCATTCTTACTGGCGAAATAACTTGCTGTATAAATGTGTATTATTTATTGTATTTGTATTGCTTTATTTTATAATTTGATGCAAGATTGGCATTCTAAACTAGTAAGGAATCTGAAAGGAGTCTGCAATTTTGCAAACCAATTTTAACCTCTGCCGAGCGCTGGTATTGACTTTAAAACAAGACTCCAAATATAAAAAGGATATAATGTATATTATATCGTGTGGACAAATCTCCTTTCTTCTGTCGTTGTGATCCTCTGTTGAACGGTGGAATGCTGAGAGACATGTCGGGAAATTCAAAGTATCTTTCCAATTATATAAATTTTTAATATTTATTAATAAATCAAATTTTTAAGTCAAAACAAAATGAACTAAAATTACATAATATATACATCTAGCACAATTATCCACAAAATAAAACAACTATGTCAGGCATTTATTCATAGTGCGAACATTTGAAATCTCAACAAATATAATATATATATATGATGATGGCTTTGTTTGGTAGAACACTAGAAATACGGACACATTATAAATGGAATAATATGAATGAAGAGAAAATAGATAAACTTTCCGAGAATTTCAAATCAAATATACAAGTTTAGATAATGGAGTATTAAACCATTTAACAGTAAAGAAGAAAGATATACATTTCCAACACACTATTAAGTGACTGCCACTACAAGTTCTGCCCTTTAAAGTTACGTTCTGTGAATCTAGTGCAAACGAGTGAACAATATCAAGGTGATTCCTAGCCGACCAAATTTCTCTTGATTATTCCAAAACAATTTGTAATAAATGAATCAATAACAAAAAGCAACCACGATCTATATGAAATGTATTTGTATCAATTCCAGAATAAGTATGCAAAGAAGTTGTTTTAATTGACTCTTTTGAAAAAAAAATATAAGTTGGTTCTTTACCTGGATCCAACGAAGAAGAAATAAACATGGAAGATTGCTATATTATATATTTATATCGTTACTAAAATGAGACGTAATATGGTTATTAGAATATTGTGTCTACTAAATTTTACAGCATTATTTGCATGTTCTTTAAAATAGGTTAGTAATATATAATACGCAAAATTCACACGCAATATACAATGAACATTATTTGGAAAGATTAATAGAATTCACAGAGGTGTCCGGTAGTGAACAATTTTATCAAAAAATTTGCCAAAATGTATAAAGCTAAACATACTGATATAGAAAGTTTGCCAACATAACACCGCTATCTGATGATACCATTTCCAGACAGACAGACAGACAAGAGCCTACAAGGACAAATCTCTCTTATTCAAGTATTGCTTTATACTGTACACTCTTATCAGTAAGCTGTCTTCAAATCTTCAATGGATGTGCGAGGAGGTGAATTTCATACAATTGATTGATAGAAAGGAGTAACTCAATACCGGAGAGCTAAACTATACAAATATAATGATAGCAAGCATAATTCCTAGGAAGGAGTGGCGGCAGCGGAAGGACAAATGTACACAATAGTAGAAACTAACTAGTGCCTGTTCTGTCTGTTCTATCTGTTCTATCTGGTCTCCGTCAACAACCACTAACACTTGTTATCCGGCACGGAGACGCAGAATGTCTCTGTCTTCTCACTTCTCACTATGCACTTCACTTCTTTAAACAACACATTCACGCAATGCAATGTTTATGTCTTTATTCAGCAGTCTGTTATGATTTACGATTATATATAAAAAAATATTACATATAAATCTGCGGTACTAACAAAACTTGGCTAAAATTTAATTTACATAACCCATCTAGAGTGAGTTAGTGACGATACGGTCAGTAAAGATGAAATTAAAGAGAATTACAATACAATGATAAACCTGTGTGCGTGGTCCACTGGGAGGGGAGGGTTGCTTATCACACCTACTAGTCACACCACTCCGCATTGTACCACAGTGCCCCACGCTAGCCCACACTACCACATCACCGGCCGGTAGTAACTATATATTTCTTATCTCCATCAAAGTGTTTTTAAAGGATATTGATAGTATGACATCATCCTTGACTCCAAAATATTATTTACACTGTGAATATGTTCACTTTTATTAAGCCACAAGTAAATTTAAAATTGATTATTACCTCTAGACATTAACACCAGAAATGAAAGAAATTAGACTATTAACTTAAAGAAATGATATAAACAAAACTGTGTTGCTTGCGCTCTCCACTATAAACAACAATCATCTAGCAATGCTTTGTCTGAAGGTCGTTTCCGTCAGTTATCAGTAATCAATTACCAGTAATCAGTATTAGTATCAGTTGCCAGATATGCTAGATGCCAGTTGCCAGCACTTTTAACTTCAAATATCTTATATTTATCACAACGTCATTTCAAATAGCAAAATACCCTGGGATAAAATATGAAAGCATAAAATTGCAAAACAAAACAAATTTATTTAAAAAAAAAATCAACTGCCTAAAATTTAGGACGATCAAAATCTAACCTTCCACACAATACATAGAGAACAATATACAAGAATTTCACGATAAGAATCATACAGCGCATATCTATCTTACAATCGGAGGAGGTATTTATTCAGACAAGCTGACACACTTGTTTGTTTCTTCATTTCTTCAAATTAGTTAAGTATGTATGGTTTATTAAAGGTGTCCATGAAACAACGCGATAGTTTGTTTGGTCACACGGTTAGAGCGAAACACACTACACTGGGGGCGAGGGAGCTCAGATCTTCTGGATCTTCTCCCCGACCACCACGGGGTTGTTGCGGCGGATCTCCTGCGCCCCGAGCTCCCGGTAGTCAAATGTGCAGTCGTGCTTGTCCGAGTACCGGTGCACTGAGCAGAAGAGGCCCCCACACCTGCACTCGAACCCTGGAATGCAACAAAAACATCGCATTATTATTTGCTACAACTGAAAGCTCGCAAGTCCACAAAGAATACACACCACACATGCAAATCAAATGTGCTATAAACGAGGGCTGAACATACAATCTATTTCCCTTGCAAGGAATTGGATAATATACCAAGTGAGTTGTTTATTTTATTAAGGAGAGTGATCTAATCCTTCAAGTGGAAAAGAAAGCAACTTTCAATCCCGAAGAAGATCACATCAGAAAGAGAGCGTATCCAAATTGTTTATTTCTAATCAGAAAATGTGGCAATACCTGTGAGGCCAACTTTCTTGCGGCAGATGGCGCAGCGATTCTTCTTCTTCTTGTCCTTGGCGGGGTCTTTGTCTGAGGGGTCGGCCTCCTCCGGCTCCCCCGATGACACGGAGCCGCTGGTGCTCCCACTCTCCCGATCTCGATCCCTCTCTCTCTCCTCCAACAGCTGCTGAAACACAACACACATCCTGATGACACTGCATTCCCCTCTTTCCATTATTATTGCACTTGCAACTAAAATATATTATTTGGCATAAAAAGGTGTATGGTTCACTAAACATTACTATTCCACAAGCTAAAAGGTTTCCTGTCCTCTCTTTATGGGGTGTATAGCAAAATTGTATTCATTTGATATAGTTTCCTGTGGTTGTCTGTCGTTTCATTTCTGTCAACAAACTTGTTTTAAATATATACTAATTGCAGTGTTAGGCATCATATTCTGCCGTCAACATACTTGGTAAGACTGATAATATGAGTCACTCATGCCAGGGCTCATATAAATTATGTCATGGTGTTGATATAATACACGACACATGTATACAAAAATATAGTCAAAAGCGACACTTCTCAATTTCAAAACTCAGCGGTTTGCCTCCATCATATTGTAATAAACTTGTATTTATCAGTAAAGACTGTAACATAAGTTTACTTTGTAAAATAGATAAAATATTTATAAATCATGTTGTATGTGTAGTTAGTTACAGCAAGAAATGGCGTGTTCAAATGAAATGCTTCTGCATAAAATGTTTACATAATTATTGTTTCAGTTATTAACAAAAATTTTAATTAAAAAAGAAAACAATAGAAATACTTTGAAAGCGATGAAATGGCATTAGACAAATCAATATGGATAACAAGGGAAACGACTTGTATTTTAGTACAGTAAAAAACAGTTTGGTTGAAAACTATACAAAAATTAGTTTATACAATACGCGGAACACAAAAAAAGATAAAGATATTATAGAACAGAAAGTATATCAGATTTAAAGGTACAAAACTGTTGCTATAAGTTAATGTAAGGCAATAACAATTAAATTTATGTGAACAAAAACTAAGGCTTCTTGCAAAACGGTTGACAGATTTGTGACCTAGTTTGAAAGATAAACTTTAGTAATAATAATAATGATCTAGAAAGCTTTATCAAGGTTTGGGTTATTAAAATTGATGTTAGGAGACAGTTCAATCTTCTCCAATGCATGAACATCCTGGATAAGATTGATTACATACTGTGATGATGTTTAAAGGGATGTACTAGCCACGGCCGAATTCGAAAACTGTCAAAATGTATTAATTATTACATCGCTAGATGTCGGTAGTAATGCCATCGCGAATTTTAAAACTTCAACATTCAACTTGTGTTATGTTATGACGTGCACAATATTTTTAAATATCGAAGTAAAAACCAAACCAATAACAAAGTGTGTTTAATTTATGGAACTTATTATTTTGGTAGAATATTTAGTATGATCCTTTTTACGAATGTTTCATTATTTGCTTGTTGATGGTTTTTTCCCATAGTTCACGTCAATCGTATACACTCGCGCAGCTCCCATTATAAACTACCGACGCGACGTTTGGAATCTCGTGGTGCATTTATTGTTATTAAGTTTATTTTGTAGAACTCCTTAATTACTTATTTCTTATTTCTTTTATATGTTCAATAATATTATTATTTAATGTATAAAAACAGTTTATTATAAACAAGTTCTGCTTCGTAATTATGTATTTCGTATTTATGCATTGTATAAATAATTTTTTAAAAGTAAAACTTCTTTACGCACGCTCGACACTTGGGGGTAAACTGGTGAATGCGTTACGAAAAGTGTGATGCGAACGGTAATCGATGCGAACAGTGATCGATGCGAACGGTGATTAATGTTATTAAAAAAGGAAACGAAGCATGCAAAAGAAAACGGGGCAACTTTTGCCCAGCGAAAAAAAGACGCCTGAGTGTGTACTACTGTGTGAAATGCAACAAACCAAATTGTCTGGAATGTCAACGTCTATGTCACCCCAATGTCATATGTTCTTTTATAAGATAAGTGAAATTTTATTTCAGTCGTGTGGTCTTGCACAATCGTTTTTTATTTTTTTTAAATGTTCAATAATATTATTATTTAATGTATAAAAAAAAGTTTATTATAAACAAGTTCTGTTTCGTGATTATGTATTTCGTAGTTATGTATTGAATAAAAACAGTTTATTATAAACATATTCTGCTTCGTAATTATTCTCGTGGTTCACATTTGGAGTCGATTTTATGGTGTTTTTATTTTTGAACTGCCAGGCTGCTGGTCGGCAGACCAAGGAAATCATGAATGGGATGATCTAGATTACAGTTTTTTGTTAGTTTCGATCTTGTGTTCGATGTAATCGATGCAGCAGGGCATGCGAAACCGATATGAAACGGACGAGGTTCGGAAATTTACGTCGTTTTACGGATGAACACAGCTCTTACGGCGACGGTGCGTTGGTTGTTCGAACTTCCAACTAGTATGGACTATTTTGGCAATCTTAAAATGACTATTATTATTATAAATTTGTACAAAAATATGGACACGCGACAGCAGTGAGGGGCACCGCGGCAGGTTTTGGCTTATTTAAAAAAAATATGGCATTCTTATTTAAAACTATAATGAAATAAAAATAATAATTCAGAAAAAGAAAAATTACAATTTTTTTTTTTTTAAAGTCGTACCCAAAAAGCTGCCAGGCTGCTGGTCGGCAGACCAAGAAATTCTTAAATGAAATGATCTGGACTATAGTTATTCATTGGTTTAATTCGTGTACTCGATGACGTAAAATTTACTATTTTTTACCCCACTTTGACGCCGGCTGCCTGCGAACGTGCCAGGCTGTCGGTTGGCAGACCTGCTTTTTTCTCATTTTCTAATCGACTTTTATTATTCTCGTTGTTTTGATGTCGTAATTTTTTCGAAAAAAATCACTGACTATTTCCGTGACAGCGCGGCTCCTGCCAAAAGACGCACCGGCAGACCAGCTTTTTTAAGGTTTTATAAACGTCCATTATCACTACAAAGTAGTTTCATTCGTATACTCGATGACGTAGGGTTTACCTATCTTGTCTATTATACTTAATACTAATACTAATCATATAAGGTAATTTTTGTATCTACTACCAAACACAGCGTACATAATGTACCTACGGAGAAATGTTCGACGAGTGAATGAATGTCCACGACACAAACAAATGAACTAATACGAGACTAATACTGATATTCCGAAATACGTCACGCTACATATATTATAGCTGTGTGTGTGTACGCAGCATTGAATTCTCACACATACTTGCAAAACGTGCCCGTCGCCACACGCATGGAACAATATGAACATCGCACAAACCATTTTCGGAAGTATAACGCACATGAAATGTTATATTTTAAACGATTTATACAATATGGCGGTTGAAAAAATACAATTCGACAAACTTAGACTAAAAAAGAGAATTTTCGAGTACTTCCTGTTTTTGTAGCTTACTGAGTTTACTGCAGTGGTTCAAGTGAGTCGGTATTCTATGTTTAAAGCTATTAATAAAACATTTCGCCCGTATTTTCAAAATATATACGCTGTCAAACGAGGAGCGTACAGATTCCCTACCTGCCAACGGGAGATTCTAGCCCGGAATGAATAGAAGCTACGAAATGTGTTCGATTTTGGTGAAAAATGAAGTATTTATTTAATTATCAATATTCACAGATATCATAACGATAATAAGAGGCCGTACTTTTACAGATGTGTGTATTATGTATATATTTTAAATTTAAAATATTGTGTAAAATCATTATTTACGCGATAATCATAGACTAAAGTTTTAAAAGTGGGTTGAATGGTGTATCAATGTTTTTATTTTTCATGGTCAAATGCCTACATCGATTACAAAAAAAAATAAACAGATTGAAAAATAAAAGTCCATTATTTGGTAACAAAAAATATCAAGTCTAAGAATGACACACGAAAGGTAGTATTAAGCCGTTTTAGAGAGCCGTTTTTCAGCAAATTACAATTCTGCCCCTATAATATACTCTTAAGGCACACAATGAAGTGGTACAACTACAACGACATGGCACAAAATGAAATGGTACGACTGTACATTTAAAACCTGCAAAAGCAATGTGCCAATGGGAAGGAAGTCCTCACGTCTCACTGTTATGACAATATGCAAAAATCGAAGGAAAAAAAAAGAAGCTAAATAGGTACAATTTTACTAACATGCATCTGTTGTCATAAATTGTTGAATATTGGCGTCATTTTAAAAGTAAAGTTTGAGATGCTTTGGCAACATTTTCATAAAACAATGCTAAATAATGAAATAAACGCAAACAACCCAACATAAAATTTTATAACATAATTTATTTATAAAAAAAAAACAAACACAAAAGTTAGAAAAAGAAAATTAGCTGCAAAGAATCTTTGTGTTCTTAGTTAGGCAATAATATTTCCCAATCTCAATTAATACTACAGTTACATTCAGTTTAAAATGAATAGATTTATTATTACTGGACTTCCAGAACTTGGGGATGGATCAGAGTCTCGAGGAACTGGTTGAAGACCCTGGCTTGTGCCACATTCTTCTTCAAGCATGTTATAATCCTCACTGTCACTAGGTTTGCTAGAATCCTCGCTGTGGTTAGTTATCATTTCACTCACATCTTCAACATTCTGCGGTCGCTCCTAGGAACACACAAACAATCATATCAAATAATTGTTTCTATTATATTCACCAATAAATAATATAGTCTTGTATACTCATACATCAATGAGGAGTGTGCTTATATCTCGCGATAGAGGATTTGAAAACCATTACAAACCTTAAAGCAAATGAGATCTGTTTAATAAATTTTGAAAACCGATTGTAACTCACAGAGGGCATAGTCATGAATTCTCAAAATGTGGCAGTTTTTTCCTATTTCCATCATAAAAAACATGTTTGTACGAATATAATGAGGTGTAACAATAGTACGCAAGAAAAATATTCACAAACTATTATTAAATATCATCAGATCTATCAATAGATTTACATGATCAAGAGTCTACACAGAGTACCACCAATAGGGTATTTTCACTGTTTTTTTTATTCTCTAATAAAAAAAAAAATAAAAAAAATTACGATAATGAAGGTATTTTTACATGGATGAATTAATTTTCTATAACGATTTAATATTTGCCATTTTCGATTTGCAGCCAAAATAACATGTCTGTTTTTATTTGTGAATTCGGCAGCATTGACGTCACGCCGGGCAACATTGGTAACAGCCGTCTTACCAGCCAGCAGAGGCGTGCACAGAGTTTTTGATCAGGGTAGGCAGTAAAAAAATACAACAAGTTTCACAGATTAAAATTTCCATATTCTATCAGATAATTTCAGAATTAAAGTACGACAAATGTTTTTGAACCGACAATTAGCATTTATGAAAGACAACTATTTGATAGAAGTACATAACAACAGATATTTTTGTCGTCACTGATTGCCATTTGCTAATTTTGTTCTAGAAAGCACTGCTAACACTACTAACAAAAAAACCTCATAGAAGCAAATCCAAAACGACAGTTCTACTCTATGCTTTGTGCATTTCGTAAACATTAAATTATGTCTTGTATGAAGTTAGCTCAAGTCAGAAATAATTCCTGCTTAGAACGCATTTTAGTGAGGCAATTGGAGGGCGAGCGTGTAGTTTCTAGTTACAGTTTATGCCGCGTTTGTAGTATTAGTATTTGTGTTTGTAGTATTTGTATTTGCGTTTGTAGTTTGATGTGTTGCTCGCGTAGTTTCGGTTGCTCAGCTTTTTCGCTCTTATTTTTGAAAGTGTGTATTTATTTTTAGCAATAATTGTATAAATTATAATATTATTTATATGCTTATATTTTACAAAAACAGCAGGGTAGGCAGCGCTTATGTGCCTATATGGAGTGCACGCCCCTGCCAGCCAGTGGCAGTTTCTATGTCATAATGACGTTGTAGGCAGATGAAACCGTTTTGGAATGTGCAGTTTTTAAAATCAAGAATTATGAATGAAATTATTAAAATTACACATTTTTGCACAATGATCAGAATCAGAAAAATAAACTTTAAATCTTCCACACATTTTTAACGTATTTATAGTTTGTGAAAATACCCCCATTGCTAATTGAAACTGTTAATATAAAAAATTCATATTTACTATTATTGAAGAAATACTTTCGTTTAATGGTAAACAAGTTTAGTAGTTCCTATACTAATATAAGTACCCTCTCAGTAATCCGCCGCTCGATTATCTACCAATAATCGTTATTTTTACTAAGATGAAGGCACAAAATCAAGCTCTATAATTCAAATTCGTGTTTAACCAATGCTTTAATTCAGTAGTCCGCTGCGTGCCTAGACTCGAGCTCCAAGCTTTGTACACTGACGCTACCTCTGTCTAGCTTGCTCTTGCTGACCATTTTATCAATATGTTGTTTTTTTAGGACATTTCGGTTAGTCTTCTGTGTATTCAAGTAACTGTCGCATGTGTTTCTTTTCGTTTCATTTTGCCACATTCTCACAAGTGTAAAAATGACACTTTAACCTTAGACCAGAAATGGAAATTTTACTAAAGATAGTAGCGATGTTTATTTATTTTTATGAAATACCTATTTTAACTTTTAGCATATTTTGTAAGTATGCACAATAATCCGCCACTTTCATTAATTGTACACTTGCTTAGTTATTGGGGTGGTGGATTAGTGAGAGAGTACTGTATTCTGACAATACACATAATGTATACACTTAGTTAACAATAAAACCATGAGTAATGAAATGACTTCCCGATTAAAATTGTTTGGAATTAAAAAAGGGGGAATTTAGATTGCAAATACTCCTGAATTATATAATTTGAATGGCGAGTCTACATATCAGATAAGACAGATGACACAACTCACACAATGCAGGCAAAATAGGCAAATATAACAATACAAACATTTACTAAAGCAAGTTAATTGAACATAACAGTTTAATTATTTTGGGATTTTTTTTGTTACCATCTTATATTTTATGTTATTATGTATGTGGGTACCTGTATGTATACATACGTATCAAAAAAAAACTTTGCCAGTAAAAAAGAAATAAAAAAAACCAAATTACATATTAAAATTATGACAAAGGTCACAATAGCTAGATTCCCACACTAAAGCCTTCATCCCATGGGTCGGCAAGAAATCGAGATAAACCGAGTGCTGTTAGGCCCTGCGCAGAAAAGTCCCACAATGGGCTGCGATGTAGATCCTTTAGCGAACCATACTTTTCTATGAATTGTCTTACAGCACTGGATTTATGTCAATTCCGTACCACCCCACTGGATGTCGACCTTACATCAAGCCAAGTATTTGCATCAAACTGTTGGGCGAAGTTTAGGTAAATAAGAACATTTTAGTCCACAAAGCTTTACGAGGGTCAGCTTTACTGAGAGTAGAATATACTTGTATTTCAGGTTTAAAATAAAACATGTTCATACAAGTATACAGGAGTGTCTTTCGGTAAGCAGTGCATACTGTGCTCCAAGAAAAGAAACCAAATAAATAGTGCCTCTTTTTGGAGCATGCTTAACTTTACAGCCTCTGAACGCTTCTGATTTTTTAAAATATAAATGTTCTATTCAAACAAAATTTAATGACTATTCGCATCGAGTCAGTCAACAATGTTGGCAAAATGGAATAATTTATTAGTTTATCCTTGTTCACGCACGAGCTTAATCCTGATTGATTAAAGGAATGGTTAATGTATGGTCAGTCACAAGGCTGTTGCTATTATGAAGAGAGATTAGTTGTTTGGTGTTTGAAATGACTCACGTCAGCGCTGAGTTGTGAGTCTGTCTCCGGCAGCAAGAGGCGGGAGGGGGCGGGCGAGGAGGAAGGCGGGAGGGAGGCGGCGCAGGTCGGGGGTGGCGCCGAGGACGCGTAGCCCACGGAGGCGCTCGACGCACTGGACACGGGCGGCTGCTGCTTCTTCTTCAGGGCCTCCTGGAAATCAATTTCTTTTATGTTTAATCAATGTTTTAGGCATGATGCTCAAACCCCTACACTGAGGCAGACTACAATAACAGTACACTTAAATTAATTATGGCTACCTTGGAAATTAATGCAAAATTTTAAACAACTTTAACCTTTTAAATGCCAGTAGGTAGAAGTGTAGCTGTGTACAGCAGGCCGTGAACTTTTAATCAAAATAAATCATTTTTACATCTTACTTAAAAATAAAAAAATAAAATCAAAATAAAAAATAAAATAAAAAAAATCAAAATCATCCCAATGTCGTCTCTGTGTGTTCCATATTTTAAATTAATACAAAACGGGACATATGTATGATACAGAGGCTCAAAAAGAGCGAGTAAACTCGCTATTTTTCTATGGCCGGCCTGCTGGACACGACCAAGGATGCGAGAAATCTCGCTCTTGGCACAGAAGCGGTTAAAGCATATTTCATAATAATTCATGAAATTTCCAAAGTATATTGTAGAAGTGTAACTTTTTTCATACTATTAAATGTGTCATCTTATTTAGGTATGGCTTTAATATTACCCATTTCTTGGGATCAAGGTCTGCGTAAAGGCAAATGTTAAAAACGTGCTCTGATAACAAAATTATTCATACCCGCCAATAATGTCATGCAAATGTCATCACACAGCGTTTTTAAAGTTTGCACATTGGATTTGATAAACGATTAACAATATTACAGCAAAAAGGAACAGTTCTTTTGCACACAGTCACCTATTGTACAATATAATAAAAATACACTAAATCATTAAGAAACTCCATGACTAATGTAGCTCAATAAGTTAGTGCAGAATACAAAAGCGTACACCATTTCAATATTTTAAGAAAAAAATTGTTGTAGCACTGACACCATTGGAAAAATCTTCTTACCTTTGGAAATTTGCACACTTTTAAAACTTTCAAATATACTTATTTCTATTACCTTACATTTATTTAAAGTGCCATGCTCTATCTTGTACATGGTGACCGGACAACTCAACAACATGCAACTTCGTCACTCTTTTGAAAAGTCATTGAAAGTGATAAAAAAAAAACTTAGTTAAATAGATTAGATTAGGTTAAGGGATATTTTTTATTACTTTTAATGACTTTTCGAAGGGCTGTTGTAATACCACTTTGTTAAGTTGTCGTGGAACCCCTGTATACTTCGGAGACCCAGTGAAAAGGTTAGCAGAGCTACGATACGATTGTACCACCCCAGCCAGGAGCACTCCTGTCCCGGTGAGATCGGTACACCAGGGGGCACTGATTTGTTAGGACCTGGAACACGTGCTCTGAGGATAGGAAGGAGATTGGAGTTTAATCGACCGGTATACATGGCAACCTAATAAGCCAATATGTGAATTTAGGATGGGCAGGAATAAAAAGAGAGGAAAAAATTACATTACATTCTGAAGGTTATCAAAAACAAACAATTGTGTAATCAATTCATAAAACATACTGGCTTCTTAAAAAAATTCATTTAAAAATATTGATATAATAAATATATTCTCTGTCGAGTGTTAGTTTACAAGGAGAAAGACCCAATGCAAAGCCCTGGAATACCATTATAAATTAAATTATGTAATCTTGAGGTTTGAACATATCACGGGTAAAACGACCAACGCATATAAGCCCTTGAGATAAGAAAATAAAGATTTACAAATGAATTTCCTTTATCTAGAATGTTCAGTTTTCGATTTGGTCATTCAATTTAATATTTTTTTTTTTATTCATCATATTTGTTTTTACACAGTTTTTACAGGTGATTCGACTACCACGCTAGGCACATGCCTGTATTATGGTAGTCGATCGTAATATCATACTTTCAAATTTTAATAAGGAAACTTAAACTGCTTACTGGTAAGGCCAATGAATCCATCTAGTTTTCACCGTATATCTCATAACCAAACAAAAAACTCAAATTTATAATTCATACAAATCACCATACAAAATTGGATAGCTATTATTATAACACTTCAAACTGTAAAAGCTGTGAACATGACAAGTTGCAAGGCCATCAGATTTGGACACTGAGGAGAATTTTATGTTTATTATATTCCATCGCGTACATATATCATAGTTATTCATCTACAATTAGGGATGGCCACTAAAATAAGGTGCTGACACTTTCACTTTGTATAATTCTAATACAAGCAATACTGCAAATAATTTACCTATAAAGTTAAAGAAAAGAAAAAAATTTAACCACAATTAATATTTTTAATCTGAATAGTCAGGTACTTCCTGACCTTCCTCTTACCTTCTCTATCACCTATTTCTGTCTGTCTCACAAGCTTCTCCAATTAGGGGTACCATAGTCCCACTGGCTGGAAAAATTGTGTCTACCCGACTAATTACATCCCCAAAGTAACCTTGAGAAGTTGGATGTGCTGCAGAAGATTAGATTAAGAGAAAGCTAATATCCTCCAGAAGACAATGCATAAGAAAAAAAAAAAACAAATATCAACTGCCATATTAGAGAAGTTGCAAAGGGCAAAGCGGCAAAAAGGAGTGTTCAAAGATCCTGACCCAAATGTCTGGGAATTTCAGATGAAGAAACAAAATCATTCAATAAACGTCAAATGCAAACATTTATTGTGACCTAGGAGGCATAAGGAAACAAAACATCATAATGGTGATAATTACTTTTACACACTTATTATAAAAATAAGTTTGCAATTCAACAATCTTTCAATAATCAACAGTTTTAGATTAATTAAAATAGATATTTGCTTCTATTTAGATTAATTTACTTCTATTGTTATCTGACCGCACTAAGCTTTGCTGACATTTTCAAATATTACTTATTTTCATAACGCTGCATTATTGCAAAGCTCTCTGGAAGTGTAAATGTCAAAGCATTCGAGATAACTGTTTAAAGCAGTGTGACTATTATATATAGCTTTTGATAATATGACGAATGTTCCTTTCATTGGTGAAAAGTCCCAGGCGGAGATCGTATGCAAGTCATTGACAATCGTCCTAAAAACCATTCTTAAAAATCTTCACTCTCACACATCTTGTATGAAAACAACAAGAAGATACTAGATTGTCGAATGTCTTTATTCAATACTAGCTGGGTTACCCGGCTTCGCTCAGGACAATAAGATATTGTTCTGGAATGTTGCACAATGATGTTCCCGATTCCCTATTCCTGATCATTCCACGACATACTCCGCCACTTCTTCCACAACTTTCTACAGTTCTATGGAACCTTCTAGAACTTTCCGGAAGACTGTTCTAGAAATTTCAAGAGGGCGAAACTTTCAGCCCTTATATCTTTAAAAGCACGCCCTTTAGGTAAAAACGGATACCCTTATTCCCTAGGGATGGATAGAGATCTACAACACCATATAACTCCCTTGATCGAACCGGGACTCGTTTCTGAGTTTTTGCAAGCTGCACATTATTTTGGACTTTCTTTTATAATAGTATATGCCATATTCAAATAAATAAAATGTTACTCCTTACATGTCCTTTCCCGTGCGTTCCCCTCCAGCGTTCCACTTCCACCTTCCCCGCCACCGCTCTCCCGCTCCCCCGTCCCGCCAACCCCCCTGGCACTGCATTTCTTGACTCCTCTCCCGCCCGGCCCGTAGCCGAAACTTTTTTCTAATACTAACAATTTTAAACTCGTGATATCTTTCTAATTAAATATCCGAATTGAAAAATTCAAAAAGTTAAATAAAGGTATTGAAGCTGTCTTGAATATGAAGTAATTTATTTTGATAAGGATTAAAACCAAGATACAAATAAAGAGCCTTTTCAAGCGGCGACATTTAAATTAAATTTTTAAAATAAAAGAATACTTATTGTGGCATAACCATAATAGTTAGACATATGCTGTCACGACCTTTTTTGTAAATAATGATGTGTTCTATAAAGTCGTAGTACATTATTTTATTCTATCATCAATAGTTTTCGCAGCGCACGCGATTTAAAGAATATTTTAGGTAATTTTTTTACACCCTGGGTTACATTATTGAAGTTTTAGTAAGGATGCCTATTTTTTTTTTAAATATAATATAGCCTATGTCACCCAGATCGAAGAATTATATCCGACTTATATGTTCAAAATTGTAAATGGTAGAATAGGTAGACAGTCCTGATTTAATTAAGCTCATAACCGGACTAAGTATATGAAACACTCGCTTGTACCTAGGTTACGTGATGTTAGTAATAGATATGCAGATGTGGCAGATCTATTTAACTGCACGGAAGGTAGGTACAAGAGGGCTATGCTATCAAATCTTTTCAATCAATATTAATTCTATCTGTTCCATAAATTTTTGTTTGTAATTGTCTCTCTGGTGTCATTTCTCAATTTCTAATATATTTCCTATTATTTTGTGACATTTAATCAGTGCTTATGGTATATGTATACTGTTGGTATTAGTAATGTATACTGTAAAAATAAATAAATAAAACTCTTGTACGGTCGATAAGGATTGTTTTTTAAAAAGAAAGACAAACATGAAAATCTCCTACTACCACTTACGTGATGGAGGACTTAGCCAGCTGAGGAATCGAACATGCGACACCTGGTGGGACCCAAACGCGATGCCAACTCAGCCACTAACCGGTCAAACCGGTGACTGGTGTATCGATAACTTTTCATCATTCCCTAGGACAACTGTAGATCACTAAGATACAAACAACAGTTGACGTCGAATACGTTAAGAACACTTAGTCATTTTGAACTGTCATTTATTCATTGGTGATCTGCAATCATACTAGGGAACGATGAGAAGTTACCCAAAGTTATCGATACAATCCTAATCAATCGATCGTGCTGGGGGTCCTGAACTTCTCACGCAGGTAGTCATTTTACTGACTATACAATGGCCGTAAAAACATATGTACGACAGAAAAAGGCGTGGGCAGGGAGGCATCCCACTTTTCGAACCTTAAACTCGCCTATTGTGACGTTTTCTGTATTTTTTCAGGTCGGTATTAAAATTTGGCATTTACTTATACTGACTCGTGTTTTTATTTTGATTCCACATATTTTTTAATGTGGGCGCATTTATTATGTATCTTAATCATCGATGTAGATAGGTACTTATTAATGCTTTGTTTTTAATGTAAGTATATTCTATTGTAAAATAATTATCACTGTCACCCACCAATATTATAAAACTTTACTTTACGACGTATATTCTTTTTGAATGCTCCATGAAGAGGTGCATATGAGTTCTGCCTGGGAATACTATAACATAATATTGATTGAATATAGTTCAGTTGTTGAGGGCTCTGTCTCTATATTTATAAAACGTAAATATATAAATATGTCACAGTTGAAGGTCCGTAGTGAAACAAAGGCAGGCTTAAGAAAAATAATTCTACGGTTAGTCTTAACAAAACTGGGGCAAAGTTATCATAATTAAATACATATTTTTACATTAGTTGCACACTTGGAGGGTATTTTAAGGAAAGGAAGGAGAGGAAGTTCTGAGAATAAAAGAGGTATGAGAGGTGGGTGGGAAGCTGGGGGTCAGTGTCCAAGAGAGACAGACGTATGAATCCATCCGTCCAACTGCGGTGCAAGGCGATGGGTCGAGAGAGTCCAGCTGTAGAGGTCAAAAGGCTTACCTCAACCAGTCTCTCTCTCTCGATTTGACCCGCCAAGCAGCAGGGCAAACGCATCCGCTGCCAAGACCCCGATAAACCTCGCCCCATGAACTCGGGCAACCAAACCCAAGTCACCAAACGTAGCGAACCACTTGGGGTGACCTATGGCGGAGGTGTTGGTTATCCAATAAATGATTCCCGGGGCGGCGGTATTCATACCCACCTCCTAAATTGATAGATATATGCATCCCATAAAATATGCAAAGATTCACAATCAGTAAGTTGTATTGATATTGTAAGTCATATTTGGCCACTCTCCAGGTGAAAAAAGCTTATACTCATTTGGAGAGCATTAGAGATACTTTTAATGCTGTGGGATCATTAATCAATACCATGCATGAAATTCTTATATAATAAATAAAAAGTTAAATTTACCTTAAAGCACACGGAACACAACCCATCGGTGGCGGGGTTGCCGTAGAAACCACATCCCGAGCGACACAACGCTTCCATAGGATTTGATTCACGCTCCATTGTTATATAATTTTAAAACACTATCGGACTAAATACTGATACACTTGTCCTTCTCACCTCACTCTCTTTATCTTAAGTTTAAATTTAACATGTATTGCACTTCACCACTTGAATAACGATAAACACTATTATTTATATATTTAATATTCCGGCAAGATTTTCCTTTAACTCTTGCAAGAATACACAGTTCCCGGGAAGTCAGCGCTCCGGGCAATTAACTTTTGACATATAAGGGGGATTCAGCTTGTTGGTATCTCCGTAGTTGTAAAATACTCAGGAGATAAGTGTACAATATTCACTTCAGCTTAATGTTTGCGGGTGTGTCAGGAGTGGAGTGTCACCTGCAAACAAACAAGAAAAAAAACACCTTAATATCAGCGAACCATCAAACAAAAGATACACAATATATCTGGTAAAATTGGATTGAGAAGGAATGCCCAATATGACCTATTTTACATTAGCTCCACACAGAAGACCCTGAGGAAAATAATTCCCCTCAGGGCCTAGGTCATCTTTAAGGAAGCTGTGTGGAAGGTATTTTTAGGAAAGGAAGGAGAGGAAGTTCTGAGAAGGAAAAGGGTATGAGGGGTTGGTAGGAATCTGGGAGTCAGTGTGTCCAGGAGTAACGGACCTATGAATCCATCCCTCCCACTGTGGTGCAAGGCGATGTTCCGAGAGAGTACGGCTAGAGAAGTCAAAAGGACTCCCTCAACCATTTTCTCCCGATTCGGCCTGCCACGCAGCTGGTGGGCAGACCCATCCGACACTAAGACCTGAACAAACCTCACCCCATAAACCCGGGCACCCCTACTAAGGCACCAAACCTAGCGAACCACTCGGGGTGACCTAGGGCCGGTGTTGGTTATCCAATAAATGATTCCCAGGGCGGCGGTACCCATACACGACTCCCAAATTGAACTAACGCCAAAACATAAACGGAAGGACATTGGAAACACACATTTTATCATTTCTTTAAAAATGAATTCAAAAACAGTGGAATATTATTCAAAAATATTAAACTATGGAGGCTTTCACAGAAATGGATGCTATTTGTGAAAGCAAATTAAAGAATTACAACAAAAATATTTGTCAAAAATGAATGGCCAAACAAATGAAAAATGACAGATGGAGAAATATTCTTCTAAATATAAAAAAAAAATTAAATGTGGATAGTTTGTTCAGGTAGGAACACTATTCACTATAGGTGATGCATTATAATATGAAATGATTTTCTACCTTCTACAGTCAAGGTAGTAGGTATAATGATTGATGATGTTACGCATTGTACTGAATTAACAAGTAATTAAAAATTAAAAAATCATAAAGATTTATGGATACGACTGATTGAGAATATATGTTGATGCTTGATTTGAAACTATTACTTTAATAATTTCATTTAGATTAGAATTGAAGGTATAATCAGCATTATTCACTAAATCTGCATTACTCATGTGAGATATGACTAAATGAGCATAAATAAAACGCAATTTAATAATTATTTGTTTAAGGATGACCTAAAACAAAATGTTGCTTGGCTTTCTTTGTCCCTTGTAAATTAAAAAAATGACAAAGTGTTATCAACACATGAGATTAGAAGAGGCCATTAGATGAGCAATAGATATATATTAGGTATATTTCCTGGTAATATAATAATTTATCATTAGAAACTATTGGAAATGATCTCTTGTTGTTTGCCTTGCCTCTGAGAACCATATTGTTCGGTAATCTCCCGAACTAATCTCTAAATTGCGCACAAATAGACGGTCAATGGTAATAAACTAATGTGTATAAATATGACGATAATCTGCACTTGACCACTCGCCACATCCTCGACAAAAAGTAATATATCAAATCCAACAAACTTTAATAAAAATCATAAAACTTATTCTTAAAAAGCATCATTCAGACACGACTAAAAAATAAAACCCTCTTGTAACTGGGAGGCAATACAGCCTGGGGCATTTTTCGAGCCAACGCAACGTCAGTAAAAAGGCAACAGTAAAAAAAAACTAACCACGATGTCTAAATTTGTTTAATGACTTTATATATATATATATATTATATATTTTGGAGGCGGGTATGACGTGCATTTTAAGAGGATTTTTTTTTGAAAATTAAAAATAATTTTAATACTGTTATTATAGAAATTTACAAAAAACGTTAAGTATTCTGAAAGATCTATTCAATGTTATTTTACACTAAAAATTCATAATTATAGGTCTACAAAAACAGGAGATGTGATTTTTTTAAATTCTTTACACCCAACATTCTTTACGCTCTCCTGTCCTTGCAGTGGTCCCAGGGGCGTGCACTCCATATAGGCACATAAGCACTGCCTACCCTAGCGTATTTGTAAAACGTAAGATGTAAATAATATTATAATTTATTAAATTATTGCTAAAAATAAATACACACTTTCAAAAATAAGCGCGACAAAGCTGAGCAACCAAAACTACGCGACCTAAACGTGACATAAACTGTAACTAAAAACTACACGCGCCCTCCGACTACCTCACTAAAATGCGGGCTAAGCAGGAATTATTTCTGCTTAGAGCTAACTTCATACAAGATATAATATCAATGTTTACGAAATGCACGTAGCATAGAGTAGAACTGTCGTTTGAATTTGCTTCTATGAGGTTTTTTTGTTAGTATCAGGCAGTGCTTTCTGGAACAAATTAGCAAATGGCAATCAGTGGCGACAGTGACATCTGTTGTTATCTGAAGTATGAAAGTGAGACAACGCCAACTGCTTTTATCAAGGCCACCTCGGATATCCATTAATTGGCTTGTGATAATACGCATACATGAAGCGATTATTTATTATTATTATTATTTGTATATTTAAAGTGGCTTAGATAATCCAAACCTACATCATCTACAGCCAGCAGCAAGCACACTTAGCGAAAACTTGTACGAAGGGAGCTATCTGTGGCAAGTTTCTTTTTTTATTTATTTGAATCAATTCGGCGGTTTTCCTACTGCCTACCCTGATCAAAAACTCTGTGCACGCCACTGAGTGGTCCCCAACCTATGGGCCGCGGCCCGGTATTGGACCGTGGACCAAATTGTACTGGGCCGAGGGCTTGCTTTAAAATCAAAACACTTTTCAAAAAAAGGTTAAAGCAGTTATTATCTTTGTTCTTGTGAAAAATTAAAATTCAGATTCAGAAGGTTGTTAATGAATGTAAGAAAATTCTTTAATTGTTTGCTGCTACCTGACCAAATAACGAAGATAATTTCAACTATCCAATCCAAACAAAAACATTAGATAATAAGGAATGTCTACAGTCGACTAAAAATATCTTGGTTAATAAATAATTTAAAAAAAATAAACTTTATTTTATTTTGAAGACACCATTCAATTAAAATTATTAAATTAAAAACACATAAAACTTCAACATCAAAACTTTTAAAGAAAATATATAAATAACTTGCAAGTTAATATACTCGTATCTGCAAGATATCAGAATAACATTAAAATCCCGATATTAAACCCTAAGCATTCTCTAAATTATCTATCTTTGAAAAACATACTTTCGTCTTCCGTTGAACCTTAAAAATATATAAAATATCCATGAATCCAAAAGATAATTCTAAAATTATCTGAAACTTCTGGAATAATTATTCATTGTTATAATGCATAGGTATATTTATTCTTCATTTTCCCACAAACCTTGTGTTTTCTCTGCTATTATTTGTCACAACGACTTACGTAAGTACCACAATTGTAATTTTTGTTATTGTATTTGTTATTGTATTTTGTTATTGTTTTTTTGTTATTTTGTTAGCAGGTACCTATTACCTTTAAGTCGCCAGTCACCAACACCAATTTTCCCCTTTGCACGTCATCTTGGGTTGTTTTAACAATGTCGAGGTGAAGAATAATACTTAAAACCGACAGTATTTTATCAGCCGCTTCACAAGCTGTCTGTTTAACCTCTAGTGGCTGACGACTGAATTTCAACTCGAAACGTCCTTGCCTTGCTATCGGGAGAGAAACTCGCTCAATCCGCGTTTAAACTCCGTTACATTCGCCTCATTATTAAACATTTAACTTTTTCAACTAATACAAAAACATGACAGGTTGGAAAGTAATGTTTTTGTAATCGCTTAGAAATAAAACATTATAATTTAAAGGTCCTAGTAATGCGGTAAATTTGTAATTCAAGCAGTGTTCGATTTATTTAGGCATTATGAACATGCCTAATTGCATAAATATTATAAGATACCTAAAATTATAATTACAAATAGACCTTACGCCTTCTGAAATACAATATTTATTTGTATTATTTCAACTTAATGAATACAACCTCAAATTGCAATATTTAATCACTGAAGACAATATTAGCCACACTCGAACAAAAATTTGGAACAGAAAAGGATAAAAACGTAGGGAAGTGACCGTTTCTGTTTCTGTTTCAAATTTTCGATTGAAATTCGCTAATGTTGTCTTTAGTGATTAAAAATTATAATCCTTCTATACATTTTACATGCAAAATAAGATCAATTTTAAAATTTGTTCCACGAATCCTGTTCACATGTAATCAATCAGCAACATACGTAAACGTACCAAAATACTGACTTTTGTTCATCTTCTTTAATCTATAATTGGTTAGGTATATAAGGATTCAATCTGATTTTTTGTTTCAAATAGAATAGATAAAGATACAAGAGAAGCAAATGATTAAACTCAATAAAATATAAAAACAGATGATAACCAAGTATGTACTTACGGAACAAGAGAAGCAAAGTATTAAACTCAATAAGAGATGAAAGCAGATTATAACCAAGTACTTATAATTATTAATAAGCAGAAGTTATAAGTTATTAGAGCTAGGTACCTGCATTAAAAAGAAATAAATCGCGGCACGGTTCGCACGGGTGATATTATCTCGGTGGTGACGGTGGCTTGCTGTTATTATTTTACTCCAAATAAAAATGTAAAGCGTGTTTCAACCTTTGAATTCAACCAACGAACATGAAACAAATTCTACAAGGTTGGAATACTTATCTCGGATCGTATGTGCCGGCAGACGGCACCAACAGCCAGACTAACATAACAAGGCTAACACAGAGCTAACAGCGCGGGTTACATTATTTAATTCACCTTTTGTTATAAATTATTAGGTACTTCAAATTTTAATGCACATTAAATTTAAAATGTTTACCGAATTACCAATTTAATGGAGATTCTCATCTCTTAATATTAAGTTTTTCAAAATAAGATGTCAGAATTATATTAAAAATTATGATTAGCATAAAAAGCCACGTATGTTTAATTTAGGCGCTCGAAGCCGATAATGATGTAACATAATGACGCAAAAGATGAAGAAGTAACCAATTCAAATTCTGTGAAAGTTCAATTCAGGTTCGATTATTATATAATTACGAGCCAATTGCTTTACAGAACTGCAGCAATATCAAAACTTGAACAGAACTTTGAAAATATTTTTTAAAATCTGAAATAGGGGCAATTTACCCTAAAGAGTGCTTTGTGACGAAAATATTAAACAGATAAAGCGACAAATGTGTCCTTTCACCTCGTCTGTCAAAAAAAATCACCTCGTCTGTCATAAAAATAGCTTTACGCCCTTATAAGTAGATAGGTAGACGAGTTTTTTTGAGATGTTAAAAAAATACTTAACATTATTTTTTTTCATTTCGTACTACGTTCGGGGCCTTCATCTAAAATTTTGGGAAGGCCATTTAAGTATACATTGTACAAAGAAATAATAAATTAGATACGGACTAGCGTCAGTTTTAATAATAATATTTCCTGTCGATCCAAAGAATCTACCTAGACTTGCATTCCATATTTTTTTATTACAGAAATATTGTATTCCACAAATAAAACACCAGGTGAAGCATTGTAAAGTTGTAAAGAAATGGTGCGAGGACGACAGATAATAGTAAAATTGAAAACAACATGTCGCAAGGTAGAAGAGCGATAATAACGTGGGAACGTCGATCAGGACCAGACCTTTGTGTTTTCGGTTTGCAAATAAAATAAAGTATTGCAAGAGGTTACAGGCCGCCTTGTCACGAGCGAACAGCTGTGCGGGAGGGGGCGGGGTGGGGGAAAGCAAGGTCGGTTCCCCTCCCCCCTCTCCGCGCTGTTCGATCCCCCCTCCGCCCCAACAACAGTAGGCCGAGCCAGGTGCGGAGTGCGGCGGTCTTCTCTCTTCTCCGCTCTCTCCCTCTTTCCGCTTTCCGCTCTCCCCTCTCCCTTCTCACAGGTAGAAGTCGAGGTAGATGATAGCTGCTAGACACGTGCATGCGAAGTTAGGCATTAGGCATTCTCCATTCTCTCCCAATATTATGCTCCATTCAAGAAAACCACTTAATTACGGGAATCCGACGATATTCTAGTACTAGTACAACGCTGATTCTCACCCGATGAGAATCTAATTTTAGATTTGCATCGCACGATTATGAAAACAAAGTACCTGAGTACACGGACAAAAGTTGCGTGTTAGCGATACTTGAGACTACATATACAGAGGTACCCGAGCCACCTTCGTATGAGACCGTTTCTCGAGCCTGCTGAGGTGCTGATGTTCTAACTAAGGCCTCGCAGCTATTACAGTGGTACAGCCCATACCCTCATTAAATACACCCCTAATTTTAATATTATGTGGATCACAAGTAATGTGCGGTTAGAGATCGCTTCAAAGGAAATTCTACGGGCAAATAAGTCTTTGGCTCGTTTTCATTTTTGTATTTTCTAATTTCGTTGTTTCCTACGTCGTTAGCCAAGTCGTTCTGGGTATTACGTACATCGGGTACTTGCTATATTATATTACTCATTTAAAATACATTTTTTGCTTGTCTACTCACTTGTGCTAGATTTTCAATAAGATTTCTTCTAAATATAAAATCAGTGCGCACAAGCGAGTTAGCGAGATAAAACAATCAATAAAAATATAAGAATCTATTTTGCCTATCAAACAATTCATCTTAGCGAAAGAAAGGCGCGTTAAAAGTTCTCTATATCAATATAAATTCAATCAGAGCAAATGAAAAGGTTACAGTAAATACATTGATATAAATCTGCGAGTAGAACTGTAGGACAAACTGTCGCTCTAATTTCATATCAAAGCTGATCGCTCCCCACCTCCACAGTTCCCACATAAGTCAGACAAAGTTTAATATTAGGAGATATAATATTATTACCCATAGCTACAGCTGCTGGAATATCTCTCCCACGCTGAGCTAGTAAAAAGCTCAATTCTTTCTTACTAGATAAAATAATCTCGACAAAGCAAGTATCTGAACCTTTTTATGCGTTGCTTTGATGTAATTATCCCCTTCTTGAGCGACGTAACTGGGATAGAGCTGCCGCTTTATAGGTTGGGGGACAAAAGAGATTGTCACGCGGCCCCGTGCTAAATGGGGGTAGGGGGGAACGTGTCCCAACCCAACTCCCTGCCCCTGAACCATACAAGTCAAAACAGCCGTGGCACAAATGTGCAGTACCCACCCCCAAGTACTAAACGCCCCGCAAAACACGTGAATCCGCGGAATTACCAACAAACAAAATAATACCAAACAAACATATTGTATTACGAACGGAAAAATGATTTAATTATTTAACTGTACACGCGACTCTGCAAATTCTGATGCGACCTAATAACCTTGTTAACTTGGGATTATTTCACAGCACTAGAAACAATAATAATAATTCATCTTAGCAACCCATTTTATAAGAACACTGATAACCACGTAATAAACAGGCTAAAACGCAGTTATGTCGCTCTTTCAAATTTCTAGATACTTGTGCGTGGCAAATTGTAAATTAAGGTTATATAAATCATAGCAATGATCTGCATACGTCAAACAAGATTGACTGCTCGCAAGTGTGTGTAGCTGGTAGCTGTGTAGAGAAAAGCGAGCGCAAACTGGTTTGGAGTCAACTTCGGATACTGAAATTATCACACAGATTCGGCAAGAGTTTTTGAATACGAAAAATAACTTCAGTCATTGACAAAAAGTACACTAGATAAGCCATTCTCTATTGCGCTTGATCAAATGTAATCGGACGATTGGGTAATACAAAGTATGGAATTATGATAATTGGGGTTATCACACAAAGTTTTATGAAGGCAAGTCACAAATGCCGTACGTAAAGTTAGCTCTGATGTAACCTCCATTTCTGGAAGAGAGTGCAATTGCAATTCTATTAGAGAACTTTATGTATTTTTTTAAATTAACAATTACAAAGTTAAATGGGGTATTCTTTTCAGCAAAGTCGTTCTCGTCAATGTTGTATCAACGGTGTGGTCGGATATCACGGCTTTGGTAAAACACATAACGATAAATGGGCCCGCAGCCCGCATACGTAACGGACAATTCTAGTTCGTGACCACATTCGATAAGGTTTTTATGAGCCGACCATCCGATAGCGGCCCTATGGGACTTCGCTCTACACGTTTTGTGCACACGCTTTGTATCTATCCGACCATCCTGGGAAAACTATACTGTATAGCAAAAGTATAGACAATATTGAGAGCAGATGGCCAATTACTCGAAAGCTGCATGCAACACGAGACGTGAGATGAATATACCCAATTAAAGCTCACAGAAACTAGAATTTTTACAAAAGAATAATTATTAAAAATTATATTTGTTTGTAGGTCAATGGTAGCCTCGATTATTCTAAGTGTAACTCTGTGATTACGGTATACAATAAAAACATAAGCATTATGATGATATAGTGTTGTGAGGAAAAACCAGATATAATATTTTTATTCGCAGTGATGTTTGACAGCTTCAAGTTTAGAGGTCAAGGGCACTTGTTTTTTGAGAAGCGCAAAGTACGAAAAACACTTGGCTTTGGCTTCTCGATTACAATATTTAAATATCAATAACAATCGATGTTAATGAGCTATTACAATTAGAGAAGACGATGGAATAAGTAAATTACTCGAACAACTCAAATTTCAAAGTTATATTAAAGTCCTGCGAAACAACTGGCCCACATTTTTTAAATTCTTTTAACCAAAATATTTTCCTCGCAACTTTTCAAGAATGTCCATAAATAAAATATTATTGTATAACATTTTATATAGGTATCGTTCAACAAGTTTGTGTTTCGAAGAATTTATATTGAATCGATAACAGGAAACCAATATTGTACAAATATACAAAAACATGTTGACAATAACACATCAATGCTTTGAATTTTCATAAACGCAACTGTGTAAAAACAAGTACACCTTGCGGGGTACCAAGTAAAGGAGTCGATTGGCCTGAATGTAAAAAAAAACATTACAAAATCAATAAAAAGAGCAAACTAACCTAGTTTGGTTAGATACAGGTGCATTCCTGCTAATAACATTGCCATGCCGTAAACATATTAATACGTACTAAGTAGGTTGAAAGGAATATTCGCAAGCTAAGGAATGCAAAAGCGATGAACATTATTTGATATGTATTTCGCAGAGAATTTCATAAAAATTAAGTTTACAGGTAAGTTTTACTTGATCGATAGAAAACAAGATATATTATATATATTTAGAACGATATAATATAGTGGTTCCATGATTGACTGTTTAGAAACTTGTTCTCGTTGAATCATTATAAATTATGAAACAAATAATACAAGGCGTCATGTAAGTATATTCTGATAGTTATTAAAAGGAAGCTTCTCGGATCATAACGGAAATGACGTTGAAAATTTAAAAAAAAAAGTTGCGTAAAGGTCATCGATATAGATGGGTGATGTAGAAACTCGTCAGAAAAAACTGACACCAGAGCTCAACCTTATAAAGCTTTGACCGATTCGTACCTATCATATCTAAATGTCACAGATTTTAAAATGATTCAAAATGTGTTATTGAATTTTTAGTAAACATGATATTTGTGAATTTAGAATGCAAATGAATCTGTGTGGGTGTATAATTCGGAGGAGGGAAGAAGCCATCAATCACACCGGGAGCATCGCTCCATCCCATTGTGCTCGGTGATTGTTGTTCATTAGCCTGGTTCGCACGAACTCACAGAGCTCATATCATATCCACTCATGTTTTACACAGTGCTCAAGTTTGCTCAACCTCAAGCTTAATCAAAAGATAAATAACATCTATAGTTTTTTTTTTAATTATCATAGCACAGCTGATGCTTGGAAATGAGAGAAATTCTTACCATCGATCAAAAAGTATTAAAAGTTCATTATAATAATAATAAAAATAATAATGATTTATTGTCTTTCTTTCTTAGTAAAATGTAGAGATAATGATATCCTCACTGGGATCTCCCGTGCTGAGGATTTCATTTACTTGTTATAATTTAATTATAAGAAATTAATATGAATTTGTTATAAACATATATCATCTCGCAAATGGAAACAAAGAAGTCATCCATCCACCCACCCTGGTAGGAAGGTGGTTGTAGTTGGGTGCTTAGATTCACGCGAGCGCTGAAAAATGGGAAAATTTCCCCCTAATGTGCCGGTACATACATCCCAGGAGTCGAGGGGAGAGAGGAAATAAGTGGAAACAAAGAAAAAAAATACTGCCTCAAAATTGTGGATACCAAATTTAACTTTATCTTACAATGGACGAAGATACAACACAAATCAATAAATTCCGCTCACGATGAGAACAGCAACGAATTTTATCTAGTCAAATATTAAAAGATAAAAAAGAAAAAGTGTTCTTTAAAAACAAATTTAAACGAAAATGTAAAACGAGCTGTGCTTCGTACCTACGAACATCAGTATAAAAAGGTTGTAAAGTGCAGAAGGAATATAGATCAGTGTAAAAAGGTTGTAAAATGCAGAAGGTAAAGTACTGCAGAATAAAGTTTTTACTATTCTTTTCGTGGTAGGCGCCCAAAGATGATAAATGTCCCGTCGTGTGAGGGCGGTGGGGGGGTCGGGGCCAGGGGCGCATCAACCCTCCTGTAGAGGGCGCACGCGGGCGGGTCGGTGACCCCGAACCACTGAACCAGCCCCCCGCGCAATAATAGGTGCCACACTGCTGACTGCATCGCCCGCGTAGAGGCATCATTGACAAATAATTAATCAAACATTGACTTTAATAAAATAAAATTAAAACAAAATATTACTAATATTGTCGCTGTCATGTGGATCTGGCTAATCGTGAATTTACAAGTATCATTCAAATGTTTTAAAGTGTGGTTTTTCACAACTCATCTTTTAAAAACCAGATAATTTTTCAATTGAATCTACCTTCTATAACGCTAGATATTTGTCTGTAGATTTCTACTCAAGCTAAACATTCATCTAAAAATTTAAAACTGGCTAATTATGATAACGTTATTGTATATAAATTGCATATTAGTTGTATAAGAAACAAACAAAATAAGACTGAAAGAGGGAGAAGTCGCATGTTCGGCAACACGTCTTTAATTATGTCAAATTTCAATCAAATTTTATAACATATGTATACATGGTGTCCGGAAACTCGTAGTACTGATGAACCTACATTCCAAAGGTAAATTAAAAAAATGTTTTTTTGTAAGATAGAGCGTTTTGGTTTGTTTTCATCTTTTACATTTTTTTCGGCAACTAGAGTTAATTTTTTTTTTTTAAATTGCCGTGTCCACGCTTCGACGCATTTTGATCAACCCCTAGATACCGATATTTGTCAAAATTTGACCTAAAAAATTCCAAATTCGAACTAGATTTACTAGAAAACGAAAGCTCAAGTGAAAAAAATGCTGCAAAACCGATTACAGATGTGATTTAAATTTACCAATTTCTCGTTTGTCCTACGAGTTTCCGTATATCATGTATATTTTTTTATTATTTTTAATTGATACTAACGTTTAAACAAGATTTTTATGCATAGCACAAAGGGTAGATAACAAATATTATAATCAATAATTATCAGCCTGAAACACTCATCTACATTGAACAAATCTTCCGAGAAAAGATACTGGCGTATACGATACTACGTATAAGATACTTCCCGTTGGCGGCCAGTATCTTTTCTCGGAAGATTTGTTCAATGTAGATGTGTTTATATTATTTGAATATCAAATAATATAGACCTAAAACTGCGAATACTCCTCATCAAGACCTATGTGTGGAGTATCTTGATGTACGGCTGCGAAACATGGTGCCTATCCGAAAGAGATAAACGGAGACTAGAGGCTTTTGAGATGTGGTCCTATAGAAGATTATTAGGAATTTCCTGGAGAGACCACATTACAAATGAGGAGGTTCTCCAAAGTATCGAAGGAGGAAGGCACCTGCTCAGGACCTTGTCCGAAAGGCGTGCAAGATGGATCGGACATGTTATACGACAAGAAGGTCTCTTGCATACCATAATGGAGGGTATGACCGAGGGGACAAACTCTAGGGGACGCCCACGCCGAGAGTACCTGGACGACCTGCTGGTGGACGTGCGCTGCTCATCATATGCAGAATTCAAAAGAGCCGCACAAGACAGGGAAGAATGGAAAAGAAAATTAAAGGAAATTGCTGCAAACCAATCCCAGGATTGAAACCAGAGAGAGAGAGATGTGTTTCAGGCTGATAATTATTGATTATAATATTTGTTATATTTTTTTAGTTATTTGGTTATACACCCAGCTGGCCTTTTACTATATGTATCAATACAACTTGGTATTTGGGTTATTTCATGTTCAATGTTCATTTTACTAAAGTTGTTTAGATTTCAATGAGTAAATAACGTGAAGTTTTATTTTCTTGCAAGGAGTAAATACGTACGCATAGAAAAAAAATCTAAGGGACTCTGTGTAAACAATGAATGAATCAGGAGCGTGTCACTGGGTGTCATAACTAAACATTTTGTATTTGCAAAAGGTGTCAACGTTCTGACTCGAGCAGGATATTCGTCATCAGAATTAATCATAATCATTCGGCTGATTTGGTTACAAGTTTCGAGAACAATCCACAAGTTTATCAGTACACACACAAAAACAGATAATGTTATCGACGTGATAATCGTATATCATAACCGCCGATTGATTGATCTATCGATCGATTAAATCGGCAAATAATAAGCCCAATGCGGAATGGTGGACAAATAACTCGATCGAATCCTTGATACTTGACTTGGACACTCCTCGAATCCACTGTGAAGGCGTTCTTAGTCGTCTTTATTTACACAGCATTAAGGAAAATAAAATGTGGACACAAGGTCAGTGATTCTAATGAAAGGCGTGTCGATATCAGTTCTATCAGCTTATGACTTCAGTCCAGTTCGAAGCGATATCTTATTTGACTAGGTAGTTACGCGTGCAGATATCTGACTGAACAGGTGATAAGTCAATGGTAATCAAACATCGGGATCTGGTGTATCAATATGAGCGCGCAGACAAAGGATTAGTCTCTCAATACATTCAACAGGCTTTGCCAAACTGACGCCGAATAGTTAAACATCACACGTAATGCGCACTTGATACTGTTGACTATTGGGATAATGGCCAAATTTTTAATTGATCTCTTCCAAAAGGTAGTGTGATATTACGGAAAATTATATTATTTGATAGGGCTTAGACGAAGTCCGAGAATTAAAAATTGTTCCGATATTATTTACTAGGTAGGTCTTGAAAGCGAAAACACGAGGCTGTTATAACACGCTGGCGACGTATCAACGACGATAATATCGTTTCGTGCCATCGGCGTTTACTGAAATGCGTCTCAATCGTTGGTTGTCGTAGCGAGTAGCGAGATTAACTTGGAGTGGTCTCTCGAGATCCATTATTCAGCTCTGTATGGCGTACGCCTCGCGTGATATTAAACTAAAAACGAAATATGTAAGGCGGTAAATGAATCCTACGGTGTACGGGCGTATGTCGGGGATTCTCAGAATAGCGTGTTGGCTGATCCCTGGCTGGGCTGGGAGCCGGGAGCCCGGAGCCCGGTGGAGTTGCGAGTGGCGAGTGAGGATTGGTGGTGTGTGACTGTGAGCGTAGCACTGGACAATGCTCCGGGGCCGTTGAACGCACTCGCACGTGTCTGCCTATTCCCCGCCGCGCTTCCAGCAAATAATGACCGCTCGCCTCTTTAATTTGGAAAAGAGGAGAATATCCACGCGGGTGCAATCCCGCCGCCGATCATCGTCCTCCGTAATGCAAGTATGGGACTATGGCTATAGGGCCGGCGATCAACCCTCCTTATACAGACGGCAGTAGGGTTTCTGCGACCCGGTCACTGAACCTCTCTCCGCCCCGCTCCCTGCAGAGCTGCGTGCGCTTGACGCACCCACCACCACCATTCCACCACTACACCCCTACACCACTACACCACTCTAGTCAACCGTCCTGACAGTCCCGGCAGACCCGACCAGCGACCACTCACTCTCCCATAGAGCAGATGTTACTCCGAAGTACGGTTGTAGGTTGTATAAGCCACCCGGGCCGCTCTTCGTGTTGCTAAATAACAAGCTCGTGGAAACAATGGCACGACTCTGCGAATATCTATTAGCTGCGATGCAATGTTGGCAATGACCCGAATCGCGATGAAAGCTATAAACAGTACATCGGGGACGATAAATCAAGCCGAGCAGTCCCGTAGCCCGAGCGTGCCCGAGATATGATATATAAATTAAACAATATTAGAACTGATTAAGCTAAAAATAACTAGATTGTAATGCTCTTGCTTGGTTTATTTACTTGTATATATTTATTTTAAAAAATGTGCCGATTACGTCAGACAAATAGTTAACTAACAAGCATTTTAAATGTAAATCTAGGAAAGTAGTATTTTATTGTAGCCACTACATCAAAACTGTTTTATATTATGTTCAATAAATAAATTATATTGTTATTCTCAATTTTTTTTCGTTATTTTTAAATGCCTCATTTTATTGGACAATGACATAACCTTGTAAGAAACGTTGACTTGATAAATAGATAAAATGTCAAATTTTGGTAGCCAAAATCGTGATTACTCACATGAGCAACATAAAATATTCGGGGTGTAGGTATGAACCTGGGAGGGACTACTTAAAGTTTCGTAGCAACGTGACCAATAAAGATTGTGAGTGGTGGCAAAGACGTTGGAGCGGCGTTAATAGGCGAATTAGGGTATAAATTTGAATGTTTATGGTACATATTTTACTCTCCGCTGGCGGTCAGAGTGAGATTCCAATGGGGCAACCAACCAGTCGTAAGCAGTGTTGCCAACAGTTATACCAGCTTTCCGCCAGATTGACCAGATTCTACCTTTAAATCCACCAGAAAACCACTAAAAAATATAGTACTACACTCACACTCGCAAAATTTTCCCCTAAAATAAAGTTTGATGAAAGAAAATAAGTTTAGAAATTATTTGTTTTCTTATATTATTACAAAAATAATAATTAGTAACCAACACACCATTTGTAGGTAAATCAACATTTTAAAATTATTCAAGACTAATTCTAAATTAATTTCTTCAGACGAACCATTTTTACCTGCACCAAAATAGTCGGTTTCATATTGATATGACCGATATATGGTACCGATTTGATTTACAACCGCTACTGGAATTTTATAATCATTGCAGCATTTTCTTTCCAACCTCAAACCACAGCGTACTCTCAATATAGCAGTTAAATGATTTACCTAACTTCATTCTATTCCTCTGTTTGTTTCTTATTATATTCATACTGCTTAATAGTCTCTCAAAATCGGCATTAGAATGAGGCAGTATTAGGAGACTAATCGCAAAAGTCGCTAAATCCTTAAAACTCAACCTCCTTGAGCATCTTTAAAATTGAATACTTGGTTCCAAATTTTTTTTGTGCTTTTCGTCTCATCTCACTCCATTTCAATTAATGAATTTGACGCCACTGGTGTTGCCTACACAGTAAACGTAAATCCCATTTAAAATTAAAGAAAGTAGAACGAATAAGGATGAACAAGATTAAAAATAGAAGTGGATTAGTGGCTGAGTGATTGTGTTTTAGTAATTAAACAAAAAATTTGGAAACCACTAAAAAATCCACCAGCCACTAAAAGAAATATTTCGCCACTAAATGAAGTATGAAAACCACCAGTTTTAGTGGAAAATCCACTAAGTTGGCAACACTGGTCGTAAGTTAGCTAGCTAACTAACAAACTAAACTCTCCCGAGTTTCTCGTTTCTGTATGCTTCCAACACAAACTCCTGATTTTATATGGTCTTCTAATCTCGTGTGATGGAAGTGTGAGTTGTATTTACCGGCAGCGGTAATAATGTCGGGGCTCGTAAAACCATGCGAAAACATGTCACACAAAGGAAATAATGCATTGCTGCAATAAATTGCATTTTCTTCCACGCGCGAGGGAAATTTATGATACCTACTTATATTTGCGTAAGTGTTATGGTGAAACGTCAAATGAAAACAATAGAACCTTTATTAAATATTTAATTGCAAGCATTGTAGTTTACTACAGGCATTTTAGCAATATGAGATATATCGATAAAAAGGAAAGTGAAGTGTTTAGAGTCGGACAATGCGGATTGCAATCAGATAAATCTAGCACAGCAATTGAGGTCGACAAATCGGACAAGCAGCACAGTTACACGGTGCAGGCGGGCAGGTAGGCAGTGGCAGTAGGGACTGAGGCAGCTCACTTCTACTCTACAGTCCACAGTTGTACAGTTGTAGAGGCCAACGTACGACGGTGGACGGTGAGCGGCAGCGACAGCGGCAGCGGGAGCGGCGATGGCGGACCTCTCACCGCTGAAGAGTAAAGAGAGAGCCTCGCTAACGGGAATCCGAGCCCGTTACACCAACAGGTTCACCAGACTCGATAATCATCGAGGAGGACAGAGACGTTACGACCCCAAGCCACAGGGAGAAAAGAGACGCCAACAAGGAGATGCAAAAGAGAAAGACCGCGAGAGGAAAGAGACGTTGAAATTCTATTTCGTTTGGCCTCGATATCGTAAGGTTAGCTATTTCGATACTTATACAATAGTTTTATGAAAAGTATCGCGCGATTGACGCACCACTAACGCCGTGTCAAAGATTATTATGCCGTGTCTCTCTGGCTTCGGTTATGCTATTGAATTATAAGACAAATGAAAGTTTGACCAACTTCTGGGAAAGGGGGCAAGTAAAAGTGACAGCGTTTGAATATGTCGCACTTTACATATCAATCCTAATTACCGCTCGAGTAATAGAACACAACTATTAAATCATCATCATTACCAATTTTCGAAAACATAATATGTCGTATATTCTGTGGAGTGCTGATGAACTCGTGCCGTCATAACTCCTTGAAATCAGCGTCATTAATACAGGAAACATATAAGTTCCGTTACAAATAGTATAAAATTCCAATAGAACCGGTGACATGGATACGAGGAATACAGTCTCATAGGAAACAAAATGGTTTCTATAATAAGCGGCGGTGCTAGATGGTAAACTAAGTAATCACAATTAGCAAAGACGGGAAAGACGGGTATGCAGGTGTGAATAGATAAAGAGAACAAGCCACCGAGAAGAGACTTCCTCATTGCTATTACATTAAAACCATCGCGTGCTGGCTGACCTCGCTGCTTAAACATGAGATACAAAGGTCACCGGCGATCTTTCTCAGTTCCTGATTCGATGACGTACTAACTACCATGTTGGATTCTGCTTCCTCCTTTGAACAATGGGAGCTTTTGCTTACAAGCCGAGACCCCAGCGATGTTCAGCGGTATTTAAACAATTCATGGACAAATTTGATGAGCAAACATTTTCGTTTCTATTCAATGTCAAATAACACAAAATTTCTTATAAGTCAGCATATTCAATAAATAATAAAAAGGACAAGAGATTAAAACTAGGAGCCAAATCATAATAACGCCTCTCTTCTGATAGAGAAAAGAACACAAAAAATAAAAACAATATATTACACATAAGTTAAATATAAAAAAAGGGATTCAACCACACGAAAATATGAACTCATCTGAATTTGACAATAATAATAAATCAAAGCAAGAGGCATCTCGATAAAGTAAAAGTCAGATATTAGATACGAGGATCAGACTCCATTTATCCGGTTTGGCTTCTCGCTTTTTAGAATATAAAACAGTTTAAACACAGGCGAGTGGCGAGTGGTGAGTAAATAATTGAAGCGTAAAAGGCTCTGAAGGTGCAAGACATCCGCCATCAGACACGAGATACCTACTCTAGCAGGGTTCTTTGTTACGTCTCCAATCAGCAGCTCGTGGTCAGTGAACCCCTTTTTTCATGCAAACTGAACGGGCTCGCACGCACCTGTAAATTACCGAGGGACTGTCACCCTCTGCAGCGGCGGGACTCTGACATAGGAACTGTAAGAACCGGTCCCACTAAACATGGAAGGATGGACACTGGAAACACGATCAAACCAAAATAACGGTGACCAATAATCGCGCAGCAGGACTCGACTATCAAATTATGCCAGATCCTAGTTCCTAATGCTACGTATACATTTGCGAACCAAAGCGCGAGCCTGCACATACTTACGAATTATGGGAAAGGAACAAAGAAATCGCAAGCGGCGTCTCGAGCCATTTGCAGTTCTTTCGTTCCTTTATAAATCGTAGTTCAGCCCGGCCGCGGCAGTTCGGCTCGCCTGTGTATACGCGCATAACAAATTTAGCTGTCGGGGCGTAAACTTACACGAAATTCTTCTTCAATAAATAATATACTTCCATAATCATGTTAAGGAGATGTACCACTAAGTAATCATTTGTTTTTGGTTTGAAAATTTGATTGCTTAGAAATATTTTAGATGCTTTAATTGAATACTGCGAGATGAACATATAGTAATCGACAATTTTTTTCGAGCATTATGGGACCAACAGACTTATCTTTAAAAGATCATTTGGCTTGACGTATTTCGGAATATCGCTCGCCGTACATTCCCAATGGGAATATATGGCGAACGATATACTGAAAGGCCAAGCCAAATGATCTTTTATAGCTAAGTGTGACGGTTCCCTTATACGGAAATGAAATTCGACTTATACTGATGTTTTATGACTACTTTAAAATTTTCAAATCCATTCCCTGCTAAAATCTGGTGGTCAAAAAATATTTTACTCGCAATAAACAGTATAGGCACTGAACAAATATCTTTTTAAACTGTACAAAATTACCATTGGGTTCGTCAGGGACTGCAGCAACAGTTAGGTACTACGAACTGTCGAGCGTAATAACAATTAATGTGTCTAGCAAAGAAAAGAAAGCTACCCACAAATATGTGGTTTAATCTGCTTCCTGCGAGAATTACTGACTCAAGATTCATGATAGTTAACAGTAAATTAAAGGCTTATCTCTATTTGTAGTGGACATGACAAATTCACTCCAAAGCTGTCGTTCCTAAACGCCGTTTAAAATAACCCAGAGAAAGTTTCGGATCAACCATCGGAAGATATCCAAAGTAATCCGATAAAAAAGGAAGTATCAAATCGATTCGTAATCTATTTGAACCAAATGTATCGTGGTTCGAAAAACGTTCTGTCAGTCACTCGGGTGACAACATATTTGCCAAATAGCACGGAAAACCGATTGCATCGCTGGATTCAAATCTAGATAATGCACTCTAGTAGCAGTTCGGAGTACACTGAGGCACCAGCATTGCATTATTGTAAGTATGGGCTATACACTAGATAAGTCCCCTGCGCTGATAGAAAAGCCAATGAAATCAGGCACACATAAATAACTATCTATATTGTAAAGAGCTAAAGAAGAATAAGCGAGAAGTGCTTGATTACTCATACAGCTAAGAGGCAACACCGAATTTTGAATGATATTTATTAATGAGTGTTTGACGTCGAGACATCATACAATTAACAGAAAGCAGAATTTTATTTTAATCGGAAATTATATTTTCTCACTCGAGGGAGGACTTTGTTATTTGTAATATTGGTCAGATGACTTTACTATCCGCAGCTATCGTTTTAAGAGTTTAATTCACACAATTCTCGCATCACAGACGTTGAAAGTGAGCTCACGCAAAGCGAACTAAATAACACTTTCTCTGAATTAAGCAGGTTCGCTAATAAAAAATATTACCGCGTTGTGAACGCGAGGGAATCAAAAAAGCAGATTTTCGCCTCGAATGCCGACACATCAGGATACTATCAAACCCAAATTCAGACCTCAGAGCTAGTAAAATATGAAATATTATGTACATTTACAAAATAAAAATCAAAGCTCCCACCCAATAGGCGCTTTTAGTATTCCCACGTTTACGGAACAACGACGGTACAAAAAAGGAATAAACGTAAGTTTCTTACCACAATAATGCTGCAGCTCTTTCTTGCACATTGAATAATGGTGAGACAAAAGATGAGACACACAAGTACGTATGTCTGTTTCCTCCAAAGGAAAAAAGTAGTACTTTGGACCTTTGGAGGAATCAGAAATACGTACATTGTGTGTCTCATCTTTTGTCTCACCATTATTTAACGTGTAAGAATAGGCTGCAGCATTATTGTGATGAGGAACGTTAGTTTATTCCCTTTTTTGGATCGTCGCCGTTCCGTAAACGTGAGAATACTAAAAGCGTATAATCTAAAGAGCACTGGTTCTTTTTTTTATTTGTTTATCTTAAAATTGCTACATATTATAATATTACTGGTCTTCCATTAAAAGCATTAGCTTGTGGATGGAAGAAGAGTTTACATGTTTTCATATATGTACAAATACAGTCACGTGTACAGTTAATACAATGCAGTTAATACAGTTAATACATTTCATATATGTACAATTACTATTTACTATAGTCATGTACTTCAATATATATAGGTGCAGTTCATACAGACACATGGCAATCAGACCCGTAAACTAAAAGATACAAACATAGATGTATTCAGTAAGAAGAAAAATAAGTGTGATTTTTAGTGTGACATTCTCTAAAATACTTTTTGATGGAGTTTAACAATTGAACTTTGTTTCTTATGCTTCTGATTTCTATTGGTAGGTTATTGAGAAAGAATTTTCCTTGGTGAGTATAATGGTGTTGGGCAAATAAAGTGTTTAATTTGGGGCACACAAATACATGTTTAAGTCTAGTACGATTTTCGGTTATGAATGAGTATTTGTCTTTTTCTTTTATAATTTGTACGATTGAATTTTTTATAAATAAGTTTTTAAATGTTGGGATTTTGTCTTCGAATATGCGATCAGTTGGGAAGTCTGGAGGTTCTTTAAGTATAATTTTTATTATTAGTTTTTGAACAATTTCTATGGAGGTCAGACTAGTTTTGTAAGCTGCTCCCCAACTGATAATGGCATACTGAAGAATAGACTGTACTAATGCGTAGTATATTGAGTATAGATTTTTCGTTGATAAGAAGTTTCTAATTCGTAAGAATAGATGAATTAACTTCCTAACTCTTTTTATTGTATGGCCGATGTGATCTTTCCATTTTAGGTTATTTTAATTTATAATTTTTTCGCTATAGAAAATCTACTACGGTGACTGAAAATCCTACTAAGTTATTTAAGTCCAGGTTCCCGCTTATTTGCAATGAATCGCACGGCGCAACATGCACCGATATTGAATTACTTGAAATTATTTTATTGCAGAAATCGTGGTTTCTTATTTCTCACAAGGGGTGTTTGGCTAGCTGGTAGGTTGTCTGTGTGTAAGCTGTAGATTGCGAGGTTGAGAGTAGAGTGCAAGGACCAAGGTAAGGCAGGTAAGGCAGGGCAGACAGGTGCTCGCGGGTTCAAGAAACTCTCAACAGGCGGCCGGATGCATACTGCACAGCTGCCTGCCCCTGCCCCTAACGTAGAGCGCTGGGAGAGGAAGCCGCACTGGTGCACTGACTAGGGTCGTACAACTAGGAACCTGTACGACGCTCAGGTTGGGTGTGTGGGAGTCATTCATGACCACAGACGGCACACAAAGGGTAGAGGGAGAACCACCTTAAAAGTACGAAAAACTGTCGTTTTATATTTTTTGTAATGAATTACCTACGTAGATAGCATTTTTTTTTATATAGGTAGTGTTTTTTATAAAACGTAATAATGCGAAAATTTATCAATACAATTTTTTGGTTGAACTTAAATCTTATTCTGATTATCTTCAAGCCACACAATTTATAAATAATTTTCTCTCCCCACATTCCGAAACTGGTTGATTTTCTTACCAGTGAAATAGAAATTAATAAGATTGTTAACCTAATTATTGCCAAGCTAAATGTGTTGAATTGGATATAAACATTCCTTTGTCCTGAAATAAAACCAAATCGTCAGCATGTTCTAGATAAGATTTTTAGAAAAAAACCCGAGGAACGACAAAAACGTCCGAACGACTAATTGCGTAACTATTCATCAGGGTTACGTACTTGCTGATGAGATAATTCATAGTGTGAGCGAATGATTTCATAAAAAAAATCGCAAGTTGTACTGCAAATCAAATTATTAACTTTACCTACGAGTGGATGAGTAAAGGCATACAACGGAGCTCTCAGCGGCAAGGCCACAAGACAAGCAGAATACGATATCGGAGTACAGTATACGAACACATCCGCACGTCTATTGATAAATAAATTTACACAATTAGTTTTACAATTCGGCTGCGCCAGTGATTTTTTGTTGCGTATCGATAGGGGAAATTTGAAATACTGTGAAGGACAATAAATCCAAAAATAAGTTAAATACGTAATTTTATGTGTTTTTTACGCTTGACTTGGGGAGTAAGCTGGTGAATGCGTGACGAGAGCGTAACGAAAAGTATGATCGGGCGAGGCGAACGGAAGTTGAGAGGGAGATATAAGTTAGTGAATATAGAAAGAGAGAAAGTTACGTTTCGTTTATTACTGTAGGGGCAAGAGAGAGAGGTGCGAGCACACATTTTCTTTCTCTTTCTTTCATAGCCAGTTACGTTTCGTATATCGACACAGTGCAGGTCTATTGTCTGTATCACACTGTAGGAGCAAGAGAACAGTGCGCGCACATTTTGTTTCTCTCTTTTTTTATAAGTTGTGAAGTTTTATTTCACACTCGTTTTTTTTCTCTTTCGATCTGCGTCGTTAAAATATTTTGAAAAAGATTTTTTTTCTGAAAAATTAAAATTAAATTAAATGCTATTATTAAAGACATGCAAAAAATGAAATATTCTGAAAGATCTATTCAATGTCATTTTATCAAAAGATCTACAAAAACGGGAGATAAGATTTACTGAAAACATAAAAAAATTCTTTTCGCTCTCCTGAACAATGACATTTTGTCTTTTTCATCATTTCGAATTTCCGTAATCGATATGTAATTTAATTTCTAAAAAAACTTGCAACAAAGAAAAACAACCGACGCAGTCAAGATTATTCAATACTTTAATCCATTTTCATAATATATTTAATTTGCACAGTTGCATTGGCCTGTACGTAGTGCACATTTCATAACAGCAACACTCCCGTTCGCGAGGTTTCAATGAGACACACCTACAACTAGATTTTGGGCTTTACAGTCAAAAATGCAACACAAAAATGAAGACTCGGTTGAACCGCACGTTCGCATTTAGCAGGTTGAGAGAAGATGGCGGGTTAGTTGGCTGGTTTGTTTAGCGAAGAACCTTCGCGGGTCCGACGACCCGAGGCGCGGCGGAATGTTGGCCGGAAGTGCCTACCTACAATTTCGAGAGCCAATCGACCCTTTATTCCCATCTCATTTCACCCGAATTAAATCATTTAAAAAAACTAGCATCGCTCTTATACAAAATATCTATGTATAATTCAAACAAGTAAACTTTACAGTGTGGTGCTTCTTCATAATGTCATTAACAAATCTTCGAGGAAAAATAAAAGCTTCGAGGAAACAATTTCAGGATGCGAATAAATTCGGTCAATATTTTTTATTTGTCCTATAATATCCTATAATATTTTAATGGAGAGTTTCCTGTGCAGTATGAAGGAATTGAAGATGAACATTTGCTATCGTATTTTTTTTTTGTTAGATGAAGTGCTTCGTCCATGTCCTTACTACACGGAATGGAAAAATGGAACACGAAAATCCAAAATGATACAATTAAGTATTTAATATTGTGAAAGAAGATGGGAAGCCTTTGTAATATGAACAATAGGGTTGTTTTAAAGAATTTGAACCATTCGTCAAATTTAAAAGTTAATATTTAAGTTCTGTGAAAGTCCTATTCAAGTTTTGTCATTATGCAAGTACTTATCTACAGTGAAACAACTGGCGCACCATGAAATAATAACAGAATTTTAATAAAAATTGATAATTAACTTTGAAATTTGATGATTTGTTTAAATTCTGTGAAAAAAAAAACCATCCTAAAAGTATCGTAATTTAAACGTCGATGAGATCCTAGGCAAATTACAATATAAATACAGAGGAAGTTAGTGTTATTTCGTATGCAGCATTAAAGGATCACAATCAGGGAAAACTGCAATATTATCATAATCACATTACTTACAAATTAAAAATATGGGATTCTTCATTTAGATTTCAGGAATGGGGGAAAACGTGGAATCCAAAGGCAGTGATTGGAAATATACAATTGGTCCGAAGTGGAGGCTGCGTGCTTCAAAGGAACGTGATACATTCAAAAAACGATTTTTCTCTATCTACGGCTAGGAGATGATACCAAATGCCACCATAAAAATAACAAGTACCTAATAATTAATAATTAATTATAATGGTAGATAATCTCTTGGCAGAATTTAACACGAAACAGGGACCAAGTTCAAAACAACAACACAATAAAACGAAGAATACAGGAAAACATACTATGTGAATAAATACTGTAAATAATATTTGCACGACCGTTTAGTACAGATTCTGCCAACAGGTCTTCCTTTCTACATTTGTTCCTGTCACCTCTATCCTATGTAGACAGGGGGAAAATAATATCACCAACGCCGGATAAAGATAAAGAATACGGGGAAAAGCAAAAGGGGAGGAAGGTTGGAACCTAGATGAAATTAAAACAAATCAAATTAGTCCGATGAGAAAAACAATAAAAAGAACAATCTTTGGAACATAATTGTATGGCTTGATCGTGCAAACGATTACTATTTGTTGTGTGTGGGCGTACTTAATACACGTGCTGACTGACATTTTGCATAGATTTGATAAACAATATTGTAATAGAATATGAAACGGCTCAGAGATTATGAGTGGATTATCAATTACATCGAATCGATAGAAGTGGCACAAAAGTAACGCTAAAGGACTGCTAGCTAACTAACTGACTAACTGAATTGTTTGGAGGCGTTATGACAAGAAACTGAGGAAATGGTACAAAAAACTGTACCGATGACGGTAATACGGTAGGTATGTGGGTGGCCATCTTGGACACTTCCCTTACATTCGTTTTAATAATGGCTCCCTGGTCCATTCGTAATATGTGTTCTAATATAAAGTAAAGCAAATAATTCGTGTGCAACCAAGAAGTAAATAAAGTCGTTTCTGAAGTCGTACAGGGCTATTCGCGCCTTTCGGTAAACAAAGGAAAGCCATTTCAAATAAGTATTTGATTCTGAATAGCGGTTATCTGCTATCGTCCCACATCGCATAATTTCAGAGATATTTTAACGATGAGGCCTTATGAAGTTAGCACGCACAAAAGGGGAGGATATTAATAGTGTGCATTACTGTGCTTAGACAGTACCTAATTTTATATTGTTAGAAGCATTACTACGCCCCCGCTAAAACCGTCCTCTGACATTAAAGCAGAACTGCACGGCTGGAATAGGTCGCAGACGTAGGGAAATGGGGAAAGTACCAGGGTTGGGGGTGGGGGTGGGGGTGGCACGTTGAGCAGAGGGGTAGACAGAGCAGAACGGGGTCACCACCCGCCCCACCCCGCTACCCCACTACCGCCTCACTTTCTATTTCACCCTGCGAGGCTAACGAAAACGACAATCGGGGATATTATATATTCCAGTGTTTTCAATTGTTTGTGGAACACCATTCACCATTGTGTATCAATGCATTGCCGTTATAATTAGTGACTTTGTGTTAGAACATACTAATCGAAATTACATATAACTTAACACCATTTTATCAAAGGTTAACTAATATAAAACTATCAACGGTTTAGAACAAAACTATGCCTTATGTGATGACTTAAGAAGGTATTAATTACATAACTGACAATAAAAAGATAAACCTTTGGATTTTCACTGGGTTGGGTTCTGGTTCTGTCACCGATAATGTGTTGAATCCTCTCAATCGTTCTCAAAAACAACGAATGCAACAGAAAGAGAGCTGTGCCACGATCAGATTATTTCAAAGTGCGCAGAGATCGATACGTCAGTATATCTAGGTACCTACCTACATTCAATGTATATCTGTTAGGCAATTGTTGTTTTTACATCGAAGAGAAACGCAATTCGCATCGGTCAGCGCGACACTGGATTGGCGTTTAATTATTTAGGAGTCGAAGCGGAAAGCGACTTGCTTGGCCCATATACAGCGGTTGGCACAAGTCGCACCGAGCACCTAATGGCCGACCAGCAGCGCGAGTACCGAACAGACCTGTGACCCACTTCTGCTGCTCGGGGAACCGCTGCTTAGTGCTCAATTCACTGCTCCAGCTCGTATCAGATGGAAAACCCACTCTCACCCAGCCAGCCATGTTGTTTCAGTCCAATTAGGATATTTACACTCTACACTTCATCCAACGAAAGGTTACACGAATCTAGATCAAGTAACGTCATAAACTTTATATAAAACATCTAAAAATAGAAAGACTAAAATAGTGTTGCTGGAAATGGTTCATATATCCTTGCAGTAGTAAGCTCCTCGACTTTGCGTATAGATTTTCTACGGCGCGGGTTCGAAATCCGATGCGAGCAAATAAAATCATAGTTATTGGTAAAGTGATTAAAACTTCCATTTAATCTAATCTGACAAGTATTTGTCAGTATCGATCTGGTGAACATCAACCATTTAGAATCGACACGTTGATTGATTGAAGCTATGTTTAATGACCAAATCTGATTGAAGATATTTCGAAAATTCGTAAATCGGAGACGCCATACAAAAACCACACGCCGTAAAAACATGTTACCTGAATTTTTAAACAAAGGATGCATGTTTATCAATATCCAAAATAATGCCCGAAACGTTTCTGGAGCTAGTTATCATTATCAGGAACCAATAGTGCAGGCTGCGGGCTGTCAGTGGCGCCACAACTAGAGCCAACCAACTGCAGCCTTGACACACTGAGAAGTGCAGAATGGGGACGTGGTGTAATACCGAGTAACGCAACCTGATCATTAGCCATGATTCGAGCCACTTCGTAATGTGGCTGGTGGCTACGTACCGGCAGAACTAATCATTTGTCCATAGCCCAGTCACTTTCGTGGAGCAATCACTTACTCACTACTTCGAGTCATCAGTACTTCAGTCCTAAACGTCACCTAAGACCTGAGCATCCGAGTACTGAGTAGCTGAGGGTAGTGGACAAATGGAATCTATTACCTACCCAATAGTCGTATAGATGAGGCGATTTAAAAACCATTGCAACACACTGCTTTGCTGCTTGTTATTGAATTTATTTCAAATTAGGTCAATGTATCGATTTGTACTCATCGTAAATCAAACATAACTTACACCATCAATATTTTGATAATATTTTTTTAATAAACAAATGAGATAATAATATTATCCCACTTGTTTGTATATTTATGTATTATATGCCTACTGTTAATTTGTTTTGAAACAATATCGCGATGAATAAGAAAAAAAATAACAAAAAAAAAATAAAAAACAACGTATCGTCATTGGTCTTGGGGGCATTACGCCGGTATCATTCGGACAGCGTTACAGCGTCCATCATCAGGGTAGATGTCGAACGTTGTCGTTCAGACACTGAACGAAACGTTGGCTAAGAAAGAGGTAGTGCAACACGGCATAATCTTATAGGAGATATTATAAAGGCTAAAGAACGTATGGATGAGTGTTATTCTTTCACGCAATAAACACCGAATAGAATTTAAAAATTCTTTCACTAATCGAAAGCTACATTATTTGCGAGTAACATAGGCTATATATATATATATTGGTAAGCTCTGGCGTTATGAATAAGCTGTAGCGTTATGCAATTATTTTTCATACGTTTTCTGTCCCTAACAAAATCGAGTTATTGCAAACGTCAAACAAATTGTTACCTTGGAAAAAATGTTTTTTTTTTTAATTAGGCAATTCATCCTAAAAATAGTGCTTTGTTGGCGTCATAGTTAATATCTACATATCTCTAAAAATGTTTATTGTCCGGACGAAAAGCATAGCGTTGCTATGTAATTATTTGACGTGGGCTGTAATTTTGTTATTTCTTTAGGTTTTTCTCTGGCTACTTGAGGCGAAATCATCAGAATAAATTAGGGGAGTAGGTACTTAAAATAAATTTCTATAATTTAAATATTTTCTAAAATAGAATTTTTATTTGCGAAATGTCATTCTCAAATTTTGAAATTTTCTATTGAACAATAATTATTTTTCATTAGACAAAAAAGCAAGAATAATAACAATTATGCCAGTATTTTCCCACTAATACCATGCGAGCGAAGCCGCGGGTAAAAGCTAGTAACGTATATAATGTTTTTGGGGTACCAAAAACAAATCATGATAATACTTTTGGCCCTGAAAATCTCAAGTTATTAAAAAAAAACAACATTTTTTGTGATTTTTTTTAATTTTCATAAATAAAATTATTGTGGGTACAATTGTAAATTTAGAATAATAACTAAAAACAGTGAGGCGAAATTCGATTTGCAATCTCGTCTTAAGGCGACACATAACATTTACATCAATGATATAGGCCAATGTTTCAAATACTCCAAAACTTTACTTTACGCAGATGATATGAAGGTTTTTTATCCTATCAGATGTTTTGCTGACTGTCAAAAAATGCAGGAGGATCTAAACCGTCTTAATGTTTACTGTTCAAAGCATACCCTTAAAATTAATGTTAAAAAGTGTTTCGTCGTGAATTTCACACGAAATAAAAATATCATTATCAATGAATATAATCTGAACGGCTCAATATTAATCAACAAAACTGAAGTCAAAGATTTGGGAGTGACTTTGGACTCTAAGCTTATTTTTGATATTCATATAGACTCAGTCACATCAAAAGCCTCTAAAATGTTAGGATTCATTCTTAGGACATGTAAAAAATTCAATAACTTTAGAACAATGAAAATCCTATATTTTGCTTATGTCCGCAGCTTACTAGAATACGCGTCACAAGTTTGGAACCCGCAATACATATCATATGTAAAAATTCTAGAACGTGTTCAAAATCGTTTTCTACGATACTTAGATTTCCGGAGCTACCGCCCAAACCTAAGTCACCAAGATTCAGCCGCGCACTTTAATATACTATCATTGGAAGTTCGAAGAAACTCGGCCGATGTACTCTTTCTCCAAAAAATAGCCAGATCCGTCGTTGATTGCCCAGAACTCCTACAACGTATACAGATACGAGTTCCTAACAGACGAACCAGGTCAGACATGATTCTCAGCCTCCCTCGGTGTAATACTAATTCTAAGCAGAACTCTTTCATCTATCGTGCGTCCAATACTTTTAACACACAATACAAAAAATTTGACATATTTAATTCTGCACCACATTCCTTAAAATCACACAGACACTCTCTCGACACTTTATAACAACAACAATTTCTAATACCACCAGACACCATTATATTAAATTCTTTTTTTTTTCTCTTTTAATTTTTTGTTTACTCATATTTTTATAACTATACCTCAACCTAACCCATTCTCCCCCCCCCCCATCCTACCCCCTCCCTATTCCCCCCTAATTAACTTGTCTCTTGAAATGTAATTTTTTTCTTCTTTAGCAAATATCTATGGAACCACAACACTTGTATACAATACCCATGTGGAAACCTGTAAATGGTTCAATTATTGTCTTAATTACTATTATGCTATGTTATGAATGTAAACTGTTGGTCTCCCAAATAAAATAAAATAAAAATAAAATAAAATAACCACGATTATCGGGGGTTTGCCCGAGGCTCACATTTTAATTTATTTCGGCGAATTCGTAATTGAATTATCATTTTTATTTCCATGCCTCACAATGGATGCGAGTTATTTATATTTTAGATAAGTAAAAACAGTACGTTGCCATCATTTTTTTAACGTGGGTACAACGCCTTTAAAAAAATTGTAATACGTTGTACCTACAACTAAAGTTAGCGGTAAGCACAAGATTTTATTTTTCTGGACGAAGAATTAATAACTTCGGGAGGTATTCATTTAGAAACATCTTAAATATTAGTAACACGTTCTTCAGAATTAATTAAAATGAACCCGGCGGAAGGGTCGAATCTCCAGACCTGCTAGGGTGAATTCGACCGTACGTTCGTCCAATACGCCGTGCCGCGGGCGCATTTTTGTTTACACGCTTCCTTCACTTACTTCATTAAGATTACCACATTATTTTTCTTCTTCTTTTCTTTGATAGGGCAAATTCGACAGTAGGTCCGAGTCGCAAATTGTTTACAAGGCTTCTTTACTTACGTCGTTAAGATTCTGAATATATTTTAGGGCATAGTGTCGCCTTAACAAATAGCAACCTTTTTTTGTAGAGCGGAGATTACAGGAGAGAAACATTGTACTAATAGTACGGTGTTCGAACCGCGACGTTCTCTCGACTGTCGGCGATTCGATAGTGGTCACGTTTGGGCGGTGTCGGAGATTTAATGACCAGTCCATTTATTTTTCGATCTATAGCAGTATAGGATAATTGCATCGACGGAGCGTTGCTGTGACGGCTCCCCGGACGCGGACCGCGTGACGTCACGAGCGACACAATCCACATTCAAACCACACTTCCATGGATATTGACATTATATCCAATACATATAATCTCTTGATAGTACGTCGTGTATTCGGCAAGGTGACCGCCAGCCGTCAATTCCAACGAACAATCCTCTTGTCTCTTGTCATCGCGGGTGCCAAAATATCGACGTTAAATTAGAAAACTGTATGCGGCAAAGCGTAAATTCCAATCAATTCTTACAAACAAAAACTGAAGTTTTTGAAACGGGTTTCAAAATTAAATGATGAGGAAATGGCGAGGTGTTATGCAAACTACGTCGAAGCGCCTTGAATTCAGCAAGCCTGACTCAGGATGTAAAAACTTGAAGTGAAATAGGTTTCGATATTAATTTACAGTTCATAATATATATGTCTGAACCCGAACGTATAAATTAGCAAGCATTTGTGTTTAAAATCTTGCACAATGACGGCAGTGTTCAGTGGGAGCGTTGTGAATTCGTCTTTATCGCTACATTATTATTATTTATACATACGTATTTAATAAATAATAACAGCTGGATAATTTTTTTGCGTGATTCAACTGCGTGGAGCAAGTGGGAGAAAGGCATCCTAAAATATCGGGGAATTTAGGAAAGCAAAAAGAAAGAGATATTATCAACTGACGTATTATTTTATCGGTCACCAATACAGGCACCGACTATACTTGATCTCCTGACGTGCCGTTACTTCTGCGTGTCGCTATTACCCGCCGTCTAGTTTAGAAAACTTTTTTTGCTATCAAGGCAATGAGTGAACAAGATGGCGGCGGTCGTATCGGATCTCGTGACAAGCTAGATTCCCACAGCAGACTGGAAGAGAAGCAGCAATATAGCGAAATATCATATTGCGACTAGCGCCTATAGTATGCCTTGTATGTGTGGTAATTACGATATGAACGCTGGTGTAGCATGACAGCGCGTGCAACACACCACACAACTACAAAGGCGATAAGCAACGAAATGTAAAATGGAGGAACCGAAATCGCTGGCTACTCGTTCAGGATTGTGAGTGTTATCTTTGCGACTGTAACAATATGGCGTCCCAGCGTCAGCTGATGCGGGGTCGGAACCTCGCCGTGCACAGGTACAGGTAGAGAGTAGAGGTAGGTGAGTCTAGGCACTAAGCACTGCTAACTCTAGGTAGGCTGGGTGGCTGGCAGGCTATAGCGGGTAGCAAGCAGCGGGCCCCGAACACGCATACTACAGCGGCTTCTCAGCACGCTTACAGCTCACAGCCCACAGCTCGGAGGGGCTGCCTACTGCTAGCGTTGGTTGCCAAGGCTTCCGTATTGGTCTGTCTGTCTGTCAGTTAGCCGGGCATTACGGACTACGGATGCTACAACAAAAGTGCGTAGGATTTAAATCGAACTACATAATTTGTCTATATATGAACTGGTGTCTAAAATAACTAACTACAAAAATTTTCAAATCTTATCAAAATATTTTTTTTTCAGCCATCCTAATTTTTTTCCGAATAATTAAAAAGTCAGCTAGAAATCTTTAGAAATAGCATTAATTTATAATAATCGTTGTTGTCATTTACCGTCTATTGTGTATAAGAATTCCCCGACTGATTTTCCACGTTCGTGACAACCCTGAATAATAATCGTGTATTTCCAAGCTCGTCTCGTGTACAAAAACAAATTCTTGTTTGCGTTTGCATTATCATTACTTCAACAGAACGAATAACAACAATACGTTCACGTGTCGGCTGAGCTGGGCTGTACTGTACTCTTGTACTGGTCACGGGTCGGAATCGGACGCTTCAAATATTTGAAAATGGCCGAGTTGGTCTCGGAGAAAAGCGAAGAAAGCGATAAATGCGCAAAAGTCCACGCTACACGTGCGGATTTGAATGACTGCCGCTGATAATGGCCCGTGTGGAACGAACTACGCAGAAGCAATCTTTGAGAAATTCGTGACAATGGAATCAAAGATGCCGAAACCATAATATACCAAATCCTGTTTGATAACGTCTAAAAGGGATCGAAATGATAATTTAGTCTCCTTCAACGGAAGCATTCTTCCAAACAGAACCTCCATTGATATGCTTGGTGTAACTCTAAGTGACCAGCTCAGGTATGGGGGCTCCATCGAAACCAGAGTTAAGTTAGCCTCTCAGAAACTGGGCGTTCTGTACAGGGCCCGCAGATACTTTAATATTACACAACTGCTAACCCTGTACAAATCGCAAGTGCGCCCCACGGTTGAATTTGGCAGCCACCTCTGGTCTGGAGCTCCAAAATAGCTAATTAAAAAAAAAAACCTTTGACTCTGTGCAGAAACGGGCGGTCTGTTTGATAGATTCTCCTATCTTAACAGACGGATTGCAACCTTTAGAGCACAGGCGTCAGGTGGTAATGCTGTCCTTGTTCTACCGGTATTACAATGGAAGATGCTCCGAGGAACTAGCGTCATTGATCCCCTTTGGCACCGGTGCATAGTCGGGAAACACGCCAAACACGTGCCCAACATTCGTACACTGTTGACATTAGTCACATGAGAACGGGTCGTTTTTACGACTCGTTCTTGATATCAACAGCTTGGCTGTGGAACGATTTACCGGCCTCTGTGTTTCCCCCCTCTTACAACATGGGTCTCTTCAAGACCCATGTTCACTCCTTTCTTTCCTCAAAAATACCCTCCACACAGCATCCACAAAGATGACATAGGCCCTGAGGGAAATTGTTTTCCTCAGGGCCTCCTGTGTGGAGTTAATGTAATAAAAAAAATGCATTTTATAAATTTGTTGACTTATTTTATTCGCATGGTCAATTCAATTTTAAGAAGAATCACGTTGCTGGCTGTTTCTATTGAATAAGTGCTGCTGTATCAAAATAAAAATACAGTTTCCTAAAGTAATAAATTTAATGTTACAGCTGTGAATAGACGTACGAGTACCATTAAAAATAGTAAGTGGATTTTCAAGTTTTTTTTTTTAAATAGGCAATTCAACCTAAAAAGGGTGCTTTGTGCCGATAAAGTTTAAGAAAGATGGTTATAATTTTGAGGATAAGATTTGTGTCGCACACAGTTATAAAAGCTCATTTGGCTTGGCCTATTTCAGCTTATCGCTCTCCATGTATTCCCATTGGGAATGTACGGCGAGCGATATGCCGAAATACGCCAAGCCAAATGATCTTTTACAGCTGTGTGTGACACATGTATAATCAATCTATAAGGGGACAGAACAAATCAAATATATAAGTCATTCAAGTCTTTTTATTTACATTTTTTACTCCAAATGTCAAGAATCACTGGTTAAAGTAAGTCAAGTACGTCCCTTAACACCCTCACCCCGTATAGAACTAAAAAAATGCGAGAATTGTTGAAAGACGGCAAATACGAAGTACTGAGGGGTGAACGGTGGATGATGCAAACGATTTGAAAAATGATTTTTACAATTGAAGAAAGGCACGGCCAAGAGTAAAGTACTTTGATACATTGCATTATAATTAAAATAAAATAAAAAGATTTTAATTAATCGAAACTGACAGTTCACGCTCCAGTGTTATTGCAAACGCATTACATACAAATAATACACGACACAGCAAATCAGTATTAGGTACTTGAAACTCAGAATGAATTAAAATCGAAATGCAAGAACAGGCAGCTTTCCAGAAAAATGCCGACATTTGTTCTGGGAACACGGTGAATTATTCACTTAATTATTATTAGTAATAGACAACCGAGAGAAAAACAATAAACCAGATATATGAGATCAAAATAATGTTTGTTCAGTAGACGCTGCTTTCATGAGGAGTATTTGCCAATGAAAATTTGAGGTCAGCAAGTATTATATTTTCCAGCTGTCAACATTCATCCGCGTGCAGGGGACATAAACATTTTCCTATTTATTTTTGGCAAGAGACTTCAACCCTTATTAGCGATTAGGTGTCTTCTTGCATGCACCCGAGTTGGGAGGGGGGAGGGGTACACAGCTCAGAGTTTCTAGTATACATTGGCGCGGTGTAGGAGTGTAGAGGTAGAGGACGGACCAGGGAGCCTCAAGAGGGGAGCAACGACCCGGAGGGCGGCCTTGCCCCCTCCCCCACTCCCCCCCACATGTACCCGTATCGTGCGCAGTCATGCTAGGTATACATACACAGGCGAGATAGACTTTACTATGCACACACTGATAAATACATACTTGAATTGTGCGTAAATCCAACGAGACGCAGACACGTGCATTATTATAATTTTAATAATAGCTTTGTTAAAAGCGACAATCGTGACGACAAAATAATTAAAGCAGAATCATAGAAATAGCGACGTTATCTTACTTCCTTATTGTTCATTTAATAAACAATATAAACGTTTTAATTTATTATGCTAAAATTGAACAATGCAACTTCACGCTAAGCCCCGGCATTCCGAATTACTACCGATTTATGAACATTTTTAAGATCCTAAAAAAGTATATACATATTATCTTCTAAGATAATATTTAGACATTTATTTGTACAGCCTAAACGGTAATTAGTAATTATATGAAATTCCCTCGATAGAAAAAAATTCCAAAGTATGCTCTGAAAATTATTTAAAACACTTTTTGTTCTGTTATTTAACATTTTATAGATACGAACAGATTCAGTGTATCTTTAAATGCAACTCAGGCATTTATCAATGGAGAAATTTTTACTCTAATTTAAAGAGTCGTGTACCTACCTTTTATTAAACATTTTCACAACTTTCGATTAATTATTATCGTTTTTTTAAATATTGGCGAGCTCCATCTAACATTCTATATATATATGTATATCTCATCTTCTTTTTGAACACTTACTACCTACGGAACTTTAATACTATTATTTTTTAAATAACACTTTATTTTAGCTTCATTACTACAATGACTATATATCATCTACCTATGTCAGGGAAATGTTTGGCAAGAGACCCTACAGTAACTTTAAAATTTACACTAATTTATACTGGTTTCAAAATTTCACAGTTTTGACCAGCTGTTTTTTCTTTGTATTATCTGACATCTAACGTAAGTAAGTTTGAAGTTTGGAAAATACTTATAATTTATTTAAATAACCCAAACTAAGAACCTAATAACATATTTGGTGCGTATTTTTTCGTCTCCCCCAACATAAATAGTCGGTTCTTGTAGTAATGAAGTCGAAACAAAGTATTATTTTACATGAAAAAAAATGCGTAGGTAGTAAGCGTGTCCAGCGATTCTGAACAATTAGAATTTTTGAACATAATAAATAAAACGTAATAATAAAGGATTCCGAAAGTTGAATGAATTTTAAACAAAACCATTGACGTCACAAAGAAAAAAAAATGGTGTTCGACCTTTTTCGTTGAAGAATTTAAATTCGCGGAAATGTAAAGTCCAAATGCGTAAAAAATCAAATTTACGCAGAAAACAAGATAATCATTTTGATATGACGAGAAAGGCGGATGACGCGCGAAATAACAACATCTGAGAAGCTGGCAATATATACAGTATACACACAAACAAATCAACCATGAACCAACCAACACGCCAGTCAGAGTAGTTACGTCCGACAAGGCCGAAAAAATAATTTCATGCCAAGTGACGACCTCTGGGCTCTGTACTCTGAGCGGACAGCGACGGTGGCGCTCTGCCCAAACCGATAAAAGGTTCCTCGCTTCATCGGAAAAAAATCAAAGGTCTCTCTCTGACCATACCAGAAAAATCTCAAGATTCCCAACCATTCCAAAACGACAGAATGGAAAAGGTGTCCATAAAAGATTAAGGTGAAGTTGGAGCAACTATCACCGTGACAGAGCTAGATTCCCGTATTGAAAAACAAAGACTTGAGTCGTGCTGTAGGTAGGTAGGCAGAAATAATAATCCAACATGTAAACTCCAATATTTACATATTATGTACACACGTACGTGTTGAATAAAAGCAGTTGAAACTCGAAACTATCAAATCGCTGGCCAGCTGACGTCATTACTTGTTGTTCGATTAGACAAGATAATGAAATATTAGTTCCAGGAGTGGTTGGTTGGGAGCCCGTAGGAAGTGGAGGAGATATATTGGGTCAAGTAGTGATCAGCGATCACGCAGCCATCAGCCAGCACACTCCCAGAGAGATTGCTCGCTATTTGGCGAGGACAGAGGACAGGACAAAGGCGACACGCGATTGCCATATTGCCAACGTGAACAGCTCGCATGATACTGGTACTGGTAGTGTGCACACTTACATCCTACAATACGCCTGCGGTGGTGTTGGTTGGGGGGTGACAAGCCGTCAGCTGGGCCAGTCTGGCCGTCCTCACTCCTAGCGAGCTAGGGCCTTTGTTTCTCCTTCGTTCTTCGCTGGGCGATATCCTCGGTCACCAACTGGTCACTCACTTATTCAAACAATCTAACAGCTATTTTCAAACTATGTATAAGAAACACACGGACACGAAGTTTGGTATTTCGTCAGACACGCCGTTCGCTGGTGCACTTTGCTCGGCTCGCGTTCCTGCGAGGGGTTCAGCGAAACGATCAAAAGCGCTATATCTGACATAGACATAAAACGACAATTTTGGCACTGAAACTTATTCGTTTTTAACTACTTCGCAACTTTATCTCGGATGTGAAATTACTTTTCGAAAAAAATCTGTTAGTTTATTCTCCTCGGCTGCGAGCGCGAAACGATCGCCCTCCCGCGACGAACGCTGAACGTGAACTGACGGCGGAGCGGAGTGCGGACTGCGGAGTGGAGGGGCCGTTCTGCCGTTCCACCTCACCCCGCGACCCGCCCGACGGCCAAAGCCAGCCTGTACTCGACTCCCGGGGAGGGGGTATACGGTGAAAAATTAATCATTGACGGAAAACCCTGTCACAAAGCGCGAGACGCGATTCCGAGAATTTCTAGGCGAGATGTCTTTCCGGAGTCCCGAAAACTCCATAACTACTACTGTAATATAATAATTGCTTTCTAAAAAAGCTGATCACCGGGAGAGAAGGGTTACGAGCTCCCGCTGACTGGCACTGGCAACGTCATGCCCGTGACGCACGACTAAACAATTCTCCCAATGCGTCACTGATAAGAAAAACCACGCTTTCCATATTATTTGTACTAGGTACTTCATAAGCATGACCCAACTTTTGAATATAGCTTGGGATCCTAGAGACACGAAATTTAACTCAATATAAATTTTTAAAAGTTAATAATTTTTTTTACGTACTATTGAATTTGTATCTGTATACATATATACATGGGTAAAATCAGTAGAAAGCAGATTACTAAATCCAAGTAGTCACAAAGCGCGTTAGCTGCGTATACACACGTAGTTCGTGTCTCTGCTCGTACTTTGTTCGCAAATGTATACGCAGATAAAACACCTAATGTGGTGTGTGGCGTATGGGAGAGCCTATGAAAGATTTGAAATACCTATGACCATTTGAAAAAACGGAAATATGACAGTGAAGCGAGGTCCTGCCTGTGCACCCGGTGGGTGCACCACCACCTTCCCGCGCCCAGCTTGCACGTGTCGCTGACGTGTGTATGTGGTATGGCTGCATAGTGATAGTGACATACAACCACATGTCCACACAGTTGCGTGCATGTAGTACTGTATGAATCAAAAAAGTTTTGGCGCTGTAGCGGGAGCCCTATCGCCGTCTCTGTCAGACTTGATAAAACGCAAGTCACCGTTAATGCGCAGAAGCGAAGCGGAGCCGAGGGCTAACGGAACGGGCCGAGCTGTCACGAACACGGCCCGATTGCAGATAGCGGGCCGATACGGCAAGGGGCGCGGGGACCATACTATTGTGCCATCTCTCATCTCTGTTCTGTGCGCGGAGAGCCGCCACCCTCAGCCTCCTCCCGCGACTGTCCTGACTCCTGTCTCCTACACCACCCTGCAAGCGGTAGGCTAGCAGACAGTAGAGGTGCACTCTCTCCTACCTATACATATACCATGTATATATATATATATACACTATACTAATCAAGTGGTAAATGCCTTATTCCATCCCATGGGCAGGTGCGAAGGTACCAGCTACAAAGCACCCACTTGCGCTGGGATTTCACCCTTGCGATATTTACCTTGATAGAGCAAATTCAGCCACTCGAAAAAATTGCATACCGACCCTGTATATATGAACCGCACAAATAAAATAGTTTGAGATGACAAAGGCGAAAGAAGCCAGAAAAGATGTTCTTTTTGGGATACTTGCCTAATAATATAAGATAGATTTAAACATCTATGGAGTTTTCATTTAAGCAACCAAATATTTTGTCCTACAAAAAGTTTCAAAAATCGATATACAACATTGTGTTTTTCGCATAAAACTTAGTGTATCACATTACAAAAGTGAATCTTATTCCAATTATATATAATCATAGTTAAAACAGATCTACTATAACAGTGAATTTAAAAACAAAATCTTGAAATTACCATGACAAGTGACATTTGAATTGGAATTTGAATTTAAAACTTTGAAGTTTGAAGACAAGTGAAATTTGAAGCCATAGACAAAAGTTAACAGAATATTGTTATGGCTATAACTGCTTTAAATTCTAAATAGAGTGGGAGCATTTTTAAACGCGAATTGATGATCCAAAAATGACGGTAGCGAGCTAAAGAATGAGGTTTCGAAAATTCAGACAATCAAAGATCAAAAAACTAAAAATACTATTGAACTCATAATAACGAGGTTGGAATATGCAATTAACAAAGAGAGTTCTCATTACAAGACAAAATAATCTAATTACAAGAAAATATAATCAACAGTGATAGAAAATATATCAGTAACTTAGAAAAATATCAAAATCTCGAAAACAAAGCAACATCGCCAGTGGAAAATACACGACACCTAAAATTCCAGTATACCTCGTTATAATTAAAACTAAAAATGATAACAAAGACATAAAAGAAACCATCATCAAGAACGTCAAAATATCTAAACTAGGAATCGGAGTAAGTAGCATCAGGAAGACATAAAAAAATCAAAGAAAAATAAAGACATCAAAAAATGAATTAATAATAAATTTACAAAAAGCGGATGATATGACGTTGACATCAAAAATGAAATTACAAAGTTAAAACTTGAAGGAATACATATTGAAAACATTGATAAAAAAAGACCGTGCATTAAAGGAATCGACGAAAAATATACACAAGAAGAATTTAAAAAGATATAAAAATAATATACAAAATGGACCCAAACAAAATAAAATATAAAGGAACCATACCAATTAAAAAATATTATCATCGAAACGTGTGGAGATCTCAGATATTTTCTTATTATGAAAAAAAGCGTAAACCTTGGTTCTTACCAAATTAAAGTAGAGGATTGTAACCCCCTAATGCAAAGTTACCATTGCCAAAAATATGGGCACACAGCAATGCGTTGCCTGCAACCACCGAACAAACCAATATGCCTTCATTGTGCGGGTGAACATAACTTAAAAAACTGTAACAATACAAACGAAATACCAAAATGCATTAATTGCACGGAAATTAACTGAAAATTTAAAACAACAACTAAAACAGACCACAAATCAAATAGTGAAAAATGCAAACACAGAATAAAATTGCTCAAGAAAAAATTAATTATAATTCAAAATGACCGATTTTATAATAAAACAAATTGACGAAAAATAATGTCAAAATATTACAGAAGTTAATAAGTAGTGCGTTACAAACAGTTCCCCCTTTTTATTATTACATATGAACATTCGAAGCATCACAAAAAAACCTCGATGAATTTTTGATAAATATTAATGATCTGTGTTTATCGTCCGCCTGCATAGTGTTAACAGAAACGCACTGTAATAACGATCAACACATTAATGCGCTACCCAACTACAAAGGCATCGCAACAAATTAATGTGTAAAAAAAAAAAAAACGTCACTACATGAAAATGTCCCGTCTCCGATTCTTCTTCTTCTTCTTCAATGGCGCTACAGCCCATTTCGAGCCTTGGCCTCCTTCAAAATAAGCCTCCACCGCCCTCTGTCCTCGGCCGTCGTCTTCCAATCTGCAACATGGAGTAATCCTCTTGCATCCTTCCTGACATCATCCTCCCATCTCAGTCTAGGTCTGCCCGCCTTTCTCCGATTATGCTCCCTTAATTTTGTAAAATTCCACACTGATTCATTTTTTTTATATGGCAACACTTTGATTTCCGGCGAATTTTTGAATTTGCGTTTAACGTTCACTAGATTTATTGTTTGTTCTATGCGAACTTATCCTTTGGTTTGATTTTTTGATAAAGATGGCGGTGTTTTTGCAGATGTTGCGAAGAGAACCCCGTACAATTTATTGGTATTCGTATGGAAAACGTTATTTTTTTTAAATGATTTTCGGCAATGTAATTATCGTTTTTTCGCACCCATAAAATTATGTCCCGTCCTTCCGGTTTATAAAAAATGGTCTGTTTTTTCAGGTTGAAATTTTCAAAAAATCGCCAGGGTTTCAAAAATGAGATAAAAAAAAAAAACAGAATGTCTTAGAATATTTGCCTAAACCGGAAATTGTTTTTAAAAAATGTGATGCAAGTGGCCTATTATAGCAGTGTACAGAACACACAAATCAAACATAACTAACTTCATACATGAACTATGTGAATATTTAGCAAATTATCGAGAATACTTACTTTTGTGTGTGGTGATTTCAATATAAACATTTCTACAAACCATAACTCAATAGAAAAAAATAATTTCATTAACATGATGACGCACCTCAATGACTTTGAAATCTTGTATTAATAGTAACTCGAGAAATTAAAAACCAAACGCCATCATGTATAGATCATATCTGGTGTAATATACATTTAAATGAAATAAAAAATATTTAATCTACTATTTGGAAAACCAATATAACTGACCAATACGTGTGTCTTATACTACATGAGACAAATAAAAAAACTAAACACGAGAGAATTAAATCTTCCACATTCCCAAGTAGACTACAAATTATTAGAAAAATCATTAATAACTGAAAAATGGGAAGAAGTTTTAAAAAATAAATGCGCCAACCAAAGTGCCTTACTGTTTGAAAACACTTTAACTAAACACGTTGTAGAAGCAACAAAAACAACACAGATCGTCCCCATTTCAAATAACAAGGAAAATTAAACCCTGGATTACTCAAGGATTAATAAAAGCCATTAGAATTTTTTTTTATAAAATAACACAAAGACCACTAGTTAACAATAAAATTGTACTATAGTATAAAATATATTAACTACACTAATTAGAAAAACGAAAAATAATAAAAAAATTATAACAGAAGCTAAAGACAATAATAAAAAAATATGGTCAACAATAAATGAAATAATAAATAAAAAAAATATATATACAAGCACATATCAGAAATATCAGATGGGAAATTAACATATAACGTGTCAAATAAATAAATTTCACCCAGTCACAAAAACCGATATTAACAGAACTATTTCGGAACTAAAAGGAGGTTCTGCCCCCGGCTTTGATAACATAGATACTAAGACAACAAAGGCGATAAAAACATACTTAGTTCTCCCCATAACACATATAATAAACCTAAGTCTAGCAAATGGCGAATTTCCCAATAATTATAAAAGAGCAATTATAACTTCCATTTATAAAATAGACCGTCGTAAAGATTTTCTATCAAATGTTTCAAAAATATATGAGAAAATTGTAAAAAAACAAATTTGGACATACTTAGATGAAAATAAAATAATTAATGATAACCAATTCGGCTTCAAAAAAAAATACAAGTACTCATGACGCGATAGCAAAAATAACCAACTATTATATACGGCCCTAGATTCCGATAAAAAATGTATCGGGATATTTATAGACCTGAAAAAAGCTTTCGACAGCATATCACATAAAAAAATTAATAAATTAATTAAAATCCATAGGAATTAATGGGAAAGTATCGGCATGGATAACTAGCTATTTACATCAAAGACCTCAACAAGTAAAATTACTCAATCAAATCAGCGATTCAAAATATAGCGACTTTTCAATTCCCAAGGTACAGTTTTGGGACCATTGTTATTTATTATATACGTTAATGATATATTCCATATTTCCAAATATGGAGACATTGTCTCCTACGCTGACGATACAGTCCTAATACTAAAAGCAAACACCTGGTCTGAATGAAATAAAATGGCAAATACAGATATCAATGCACTAAAATTATGGTTTGATAAAAACCTGTTGATTATAAATTCTAAAAAAACCTATTATTTACAATTTTTCATTAAAAAACAAGAAACACCTAAAGAAATAAACATAATAATCCACTCTGTGACAAATACGGAAAACCACAAATGTACAAACATAGAAAGCAAGACCGATATTAAGTACCTGGGCATAACAATAGACGAGCGTTTAAAATGGTCCCCACACTTAATATTCTGAACAACAGAATAAGGAAACTAACATGTACATATATTCAGATGTTTAAGAGATATTTTAAACGAAAAATTGCTTAGAAACACATACTTCGCTTTCTGTCAATCATTTATACAATACGGCATTATAGGATGGGGCGGTACATATACAAATCAAACACAAACAATTTACATATAACAAAAATTAATAATAAAAACAATTTAAAAAAAAAAACCCTACTCATATTCGTCAGAACTTTTATTCAAACAATTTAAGGTCAGAAAATTAAGTTCATTATACTTTTATCGTGCAACATTACAAATTTATAAAGATAATATTGAAAATAAAGTTGCACGCACCCTTTAAAAATAACAGAAATCTTAGACAAACATCAATACTTCCTACTCCAAAATGTAAAAAAACAATAGGACAGTTAAATCATAAATATCTCGGAGTTAATTTTTTTAATTCACTACCTCAAAAAATCAGAAACATGAACAGTAATACAAAAAAATTTAAAACTCAGCTTAAAATTATACCGAAAAACTGAATTTAAAAAAAAATTAAACCAATATAATAACACCCCTCATACACACAAGCCCTGCTTATTTATGGAGATAAATCAAATATGTATACATATTACGCAATTAATTATAGTATAAAATTTACTGTAATTTATGTATCTTTAACTGAATAATAAAAAAAATATATATAATAATAATTGGTCAAAACCAATACACAACTGAAAAATTAGATTTTTTTTATATCACCGCAAAAATAATTCTAATAAGGAACAAAAATATATATAATCATATGGATCAGTGGTCCCCAACAGGTGGTCCGCGATATCTAAAATGTGGTCCACGAAACATTTATTCATTTACTACAAAACCGGATCGAAAGGTATCCAAAAGTTGATTCGTAACCCTTTTGGTATTAATTATGGAGAGGTAGCTGGAGAAGTCCAAGAAGAGCACAATGAATTGAAAAATGGTAGTAATTGCAGGGACGCGTTTAATTACGCGATTAACACTTTACCATTATTGTACCATGTGGTCCCTGTGAGAACAAATAAATGTCATAGGGGTCCCTGGTCAAAAAACGTCGGGAACCACTTATATAAATCAACAAAAGCTGATTCTGAATATTTGCATAAATTTTTATACATAGAAATTATAATTATTTAAAAGTTAATCAAATTAAAACACCCTGTTATATTGGCATCACTGCATTGGTTGTTTCATGCCGCACTCTTCGCGGGTATTATTTATTATATGAAAAATGTAATGTTTTATTATATCTGAAATTTTAATAAATTCGCTGTTTTGTATGTAAACTAAAATGAATTATGGGGCTGACAGACAGACATAGCTGTAAAAGCGCCAGCGTTATTTGACTTGAAAATGAAGAAAATGTCTGTAGGAACATGATCAAAGATATTTGACATTTACTATCTTCTGTCCTTTTCATTTTCATAAATGGCTTGTGAGAAGGGGGTCGTCCATTAATCACGTGATGTTTTTGAGCAACTTTTTAACCTCCCCCCCTGGTGATATGTGGTGAGGTTTCCCTCACCACATATTCCCTCGTGATGTTTCGTAATTTTTTTCCGACCCCGATTTTTTAGGGAGATTTTTATGAATGGCTTTTAGGATGACACTAGAGACAGACTTAGCTATAAAAGCGCCAGCGTTATTTGGCTTGGCCTATTTCAGCATATCGCTCGCCATACATTCCCGGGAAAATACGGCGAGCAATATGCCGAAATACGCCAAGCCAAATAATGCTGGCACTTTTACCAGAGTCTATCACTAGCGTTGCTGGTTTTTAAAAGCAGATGAAAGACTATCAGATTTTAATATTACAAACAGACATAAATACTTGGAAAAAATCTGTGAAAATTTCTTTTACAAATTTTGTTTTTTTTTTTAAATAAATAATTCCGTTTTTTTAACTCGTGACGAAACTACATGAAAATGTTCCGTGTCCGATAATATTCAATTAATTTTGAAAATTGCACACTAATTTTTTTTTATATGGTAACACTTTGATTTCCGACAAATTTTTGAATTTGATACTTTAAATTCACTAGCTTTATTGTTTGTACTCTGCGAACTTATTGTTTGGTTTGACTGAAAAAAAAATTGTCCCAAAGGAAAATATAATCATTAATCATTACAATACATCTCCCTCACACGGTACCAAATAAATGATACACCGTTGTAGTTGCCGTCGCCGTGTCGTTGCCGTGGGAATGATAAAATCGCCCATTAGATGTCGCCATTTAAATACGAATGGTGTTAGAAGTGTGATCTATACCGACTTGAAAGAAAACTGATGTCGCCAGTTAGGTAAGCCATAAGACCTTCTGACTCCTCGGTCCCGGTGACTTACGGGGGGAGGGGGGGGGGGATTTAAAACAAAATTCAGTGTTCATCCCCCCCCCCCCCCCCCCCCCCCCCGCTACCCAACCGCATCACTCAATGTCCCGTTTTGAGGAAAAAAAATCTGGTCACCTTAATCATAACAATACTTCGCCGAAATGAGAAATAGAAGTGAAATCATAATAATCAGAGAAGATTGCATTTGGGATGCACAAAGAACCAATAAATCAATGGCCACGTGGAAACTGAGTGCCGATATCATGGTGGTGTTTTGACGTAATGCTGCTTGCGATGTGTTGGTTGCCTTCACGCTAAATGAACATTTGGAAGGACGCGAGCAAAGAACAATGGCGAATTGTTACGACCAGAGGAAGTGTTCGATCGTCAGCAGTTGTTACTCAGAATTATTTATCAACGCTATCTTTCGCCAACACAAAAAAGCACCTTGAAAAGATTCCCAATCCGGAATAACAATAAAGGTAAGAATAATCTACATAATCCTTACGCATCAGTATTCACAATAAAGTTCTATCAACCAATATGACACTATTCGTATTATGGAACTGGCAGAAGAAAGTATCACAGAATGCAGTAGAAATTATATTATATCCCTGAGGCAATGTATGACCGACCGAATTTTCAAATGTGGAGATGAGATCCGAAAAGAATGCAAGACCGATGTAAGCGTACTGAAGCTAATGTATAAGGTAGGGGCACTTGAGTGGACATGTACAGCGAATGAATAGAGAAAGGAGTGTCAAATATATTATGACCTGCAAGCGAATGGCAAAAATCTCAGGAAGATATGGCATCATCGACTAAATCAAATACTTGAATCGGATAGTGTCAAGGGTCGATGCATAACAGAAGAGTTACCATACGTATTCCAAGTACTCTCATAATGTTTAGGTAAAAATGTTAACAAAACAAAGAGTGTATGTGCCAACATGGAGGTGTGTGGCAGTCCATTCTCTCTGCCTAACCCTAGGAGGGAAATGACGTGATGATTAGATTGTTGGTCTGTAATCTATAAGCGAATCCAGTCGATAGAGAGCACCGAAAAACTTCAGAAGACAAATAAACAACAAAAACAAGATTAAGAAGATATTCACAAAGTCCATCGATCACGATCATTACTTTGTATTTAGTATTAAACCCGTCTGAGTTTAATAGCAGCTAACAGAATTCCAAGAGGAAGACGCGGATATTAATAAGTTCATCCAATGCTACAAATGCAGGGAGATGGTGACAAAAAGTGCGGCGAACCCGAGACACAAAAACCAGCGAGAGTATTAGTCCCAGTAGTCCGCAGGAACAAAGCCCTTATTATGAAAGGAATTTGTTTTGTCCTCGAGCATCCCAAACGAACAGCTCCATAGAGACGCAATTATTTCGGCATACCGAGAACTACGCCACACCACTTGGCTTCTGCATTTCACAAAGACGATAAATTTGTTTGTTCCGAGTTCCCAGTGCGTAGATTCCGTATGACCATTTCCATTCTAGTTTGCATGAAACAAAGAAAACTTCTTGACACGTGTCGAGAAAGACGTTCCTTCAGATGAAAGAGAGGAATTATGAGCGTAATACACGAGCCCGATTTTCAGCCCGTTTCCAATTGGAGACAAAAGTCAACATTTTTCGCTTTACGCGATCGCTGTTTTCAACTCTATTTTCATACCTACGTTTTCAGTAGGCATCACAATAAACAGTATGGTTCATGTGTTGTTTGCAGTGATGGCAATTGAAATCCTAGATATGAAAATAGAGGTGAAAATAGCGATCTCGCAAATCGAAAAATGTTGACTTTTGTCTGCAATTGGAAACGGGCTGAAAATCGGGCTCGTGTGTTACGGGCTTTAATCCGCTATTGCTATTAGAAAAACAAAATATTCCAAAGCGTTTTCAAAATTGTTACAAATATATGGCATCGTAGATCAACAAGCACCAGCTAATTTAATGTGTTACACATATTTGCGAAAAATTATTACTTTTATTTCGAACTGGTAGTTTTATCATTGAACTTGAACAAACAATATTTTTAGCACCTTGTTTTATTTTTCAACATTGGCGCTGCGAGGCGAAAAAAAAGTTAATTTTGTTATTCCAGACCAAATATATTGAAATATAAGGAGATGTGCTATCCGCCGTTTTTACCAGGTGAGACTTCGCTTCCGGGTGTCGCCGGTGTTGTTTACCGATTAACGAATAAACTAAATGAATGAATAATTAACGAATAAACTAAACGAACGCTAAACTAAATGAACGAATTCGTTCCGTATTCAAACTATATTGTTAACCAATAATAATGCACACCTTCTACAAATCAAGAAAATTAACAAATTCTTTTTATATGCAAACTACGCTGATAAGGCGGCAAATAAGTTCGGCGACAGTCGCGCGGACATTATAGCATATCTCTTTTGTATTTAAATATCTTTGTTCCAGACAGATAAAGCTGTGCAAACTTTAAGACGACAGAGATCATCATTTGATAGTTATTTTTCTGTTTCATCCACAAATATTGTCCTCTCTGTTCCACCTGATTATGATATTTTTTGTATGCCTGATTCACCTTCATGACACATAATATGTTCTCCGATCGAGAATTTTAGCTGCTTCAGAAAGCAGATATCGCTTTATGGTAAAAATAAAAACACCTCCAACGCATTACTTATAACAGGTAAACAGAAAGCAAGCAAAGGTACGGGTATTGTTTGGCAAGAAAGTGTAGAAATTAATTAATTTGGAACTAAATTTTTTCATTACTATGGTAACACCGAAATACTCGTTTTGTCAATGACATTTTGTATGGCTCTTGGCTTTACTGACTTTAATCATGTAGAACACACTTAAAATCGCTCGTTTAGTGTTTTTTTTTTCATTGTTTGCCTGTGCATTGTTTTAATTGAATTAAAATGAACAAACCAATACGTAGTGGTGCAAGAGAAGTTGTAAACTGCGTGTTTCAACGCTGCCTAGCTGAATATCGTGCGAAGAAGCTCCTATCCAATTTGAAAGAAGTTTACAAACGAACTGCAGAAATGAATGGTACGTGGTATAGTTTTTTTTAATAAATTTCTTTAGTATTACAAGATTTATGCCAATTTTTGTGCGATTATAACCATTACAATCTGATTTGAGGTTATGTTTAAAAATCCGAATTTGACATTTCCATTTGACAGTTAATATTAGGCCACAAGAAAAATGGAATAACTCATTTTAAAAAAAAAATAATAATATGCAACTTCTTTAAACTCATAGAAATGTAACTTGTTCTTAATTTTCTCTTTCTTTCTTTCTAAATGAATATTTACAGGTGTGCTTTTTTAAAACTACCTTCTATAGAATAATCATTTTAATGGTGTTTTCCACATACAGGTAAATCTGAAAAGTAAGATAAATCGTCAAGGAAGGGAAAAGGCAGATGGAAAATTTGAAACACCGGGAAAACGGAAAATAGCATAAATGTTGATGATTAAAAAAAATAGTTGCAAAAACGTGATGAAAATCGAGGCAGATTATTATGCACGAGGAAGTACTCTATATGATGATATAGATGAACTGATAAAACGTTTAGATGAAGATGAAGATATGGAAGAAGAAGAATCATATGAGGACTAAGACAATAATTATTACATGTCGGGTGTTGAATAAATATACTCAGATTTTTAAATACCTATGTACCTACGTTTTTATAACAAAATAAACGCCCACTTAAAACCTGTTTTGTTTTATTTTATTTCTATTAAATTATGTGTTTTTGTGCAAAATTTATGAAAATACAAACACGTTATGCATTTTGGCTGAAGGGTTTTTTAAAACATACATTCATTGTCTTATGAGCCATCACAGTGCTGCCATTTAAAACCAAGAAATCGATCGCAGCGCCATCATTTATTTTCTACACTTAATTGTCAAACTGTAAATGAAAAAAAATGCACGCTAGCGTTCAGGTAGCGGCCTTGCAGCACACAAAGTGCCAACCAAACAAAACAAGACGTGTATACCTACCTAAGTTTACCGATAAATCATTTCTCCAGACCACCTTCACGAGCATTCATAACATAAAAATCGCGAATGCATCGAGCTGTCGATTTCCGATTATTTAGATTGTCCAATACAAAGCAGCGATGGAAATGTTTACAGAGAACAATATAGTACATAATATATAGAATGGGTAATGTGTATTATAATAAACGGAGCGGCCCACTCGGGGTCAAGAGCTCCGGGAAGCGTTGTTCGTTCAACTCTGGACTTACATGGCCGAGGCAGCGGATGTAAGTCTTTCTCTGCGAGTTCTTCGGCGTTGCTAATCCTCTGCACTACGCCAGTCTCCTCAGTCACTGCCAAAAGTTGGACACATAAAACATTGGGCGCAATCATCACGATATTCACGTCTTCTGGGAAACGAGTGCACTAATGAGAGAATACAGAAACGAGATGGTATTATAAATAGTAACGCGAATTTTTTGTGTTTTTCAAGTGTTTTGCCTAGCCTCCTTGACTCTATTTGAGCTTTTCCGGAAATCTAATAATTTTGGACAATATCATCTAAATATTCATCAATTAGTATTTCGCAGGATTCGAAGGATATAATTCATCACCGATATGTAATTTACAACGATAAAATATAATATCATGATATTCATTGCCGAAACTCGTAGTTCAGATGAGAAACAGGTGAATTAACCTCATAATATAGAGGACAAATAAACTTTTTTTTTGTCGAACTGAGAATTTCATTCTCAAAGCATTCATCTTCAAAACAATTTTTTTCATTTTGTGAGCAAAAAATAAATTATAAACAGCAACAACAATTATAGATTTTATTTTCATCCTTATTTTAACTGTATTTTTAACGCCTATTTTGTTCTATTTTGACATAATTATATAATATATCCGTATGATTATATCCGATATTTTGATATTAGTTATGTCGACAGCGGAAAATTGAAATCATGTAAAGGACAATAAATCCAAAAATGAGTTAAATATGTCATTTTCTTAGTTATTTTTTTCTCTTTCGACCGGTGCGGCGTCGTCGAAATATTTCTAAGAAAATAAGAGCATCTTTTACGACGTGCATGTTAAGAGCATTTTTTCTGAAATATCAAAAATAAAATCTGTTATTGAAGAAATTTACAAAAAAAGTATTTTGAAAGATGTATTCAATTAAACTTTATAATAAAATTTCATAATAATTATAGGTCTACAAAAACAGAAGAAATAATTTTAATAACATATAAAAAATATTTATTTTCGCTGTCCTAAACAATTAACATTTTGTCCTTTACAGCGTTTCAAATTTCCATGATCGATATAAATACGAAGATAATTTTGGAACTGGTTTTCATAAAACAAAGAAAATCTCTTTGTATCGTGGACCAAATAAGGGAACTATTCAAGACATTTTTAATCAAAATTTAAAATAATTAAAATTTTAATCCGCGGGGTGAGGGGGTGGATCTATGAAAAATGTCAAATCCGACATAATTTTTTAAATGACATATCCCATTTTCTGTCTCATCAAATACCAAAAAAAAATCATAACCCGTTACGATTGCATTAGCAATAGAAAAATAAAATAAAAATAGTTCACTATACTATACTATTTTGCATACAAAGCATTTCAAAAGTTTGTCACAAGAGATAGCTGCCAGACAATTTCCCCTCAGCCTAGATTTGGCTTCAATGCCATTCATACAAAATCGCACTAATGTAACTCTCAGTCCAGGGCCAGGGCTTTTCAGGTTCATTTGTATGAAGCACCAAACTAACGGCACGAGGAAAAATTGCGTAGCTTTTTTTGTTATTTGCAGTTTAACGCAAATACTACCAGCTTCCATCGTGAGTTAAGAAGCTTTGTAATTACATTTAAAATGTCAAAAAATAAGACATCATACTTGTTGTTCTATATTATGCATTTGTTTAATGAAAAGAAAAATTTCATAAAATTAGTGTGAACTCGAGCAATGTCGGGAAGTATGATATCATTTCGAAGTCACCATTACAACACAATCGTCACTAATGATAATGGGCATTATATTATAACATGATTAAAGGAACCATTATTTTAAATGCTTCGTTATCAAAAATGCATTAAAAGAATGATTAAAATACGTAATGTTGGCACATGGAGGAATTCTATTTATAGCAAAAAGCATCGGAGATAAAAAAAAATTAAAGTACCTAATTGAGAGACGACTTTCAGTAAACATTTATTACCTAGGTGTATTTTTATCGGGAGATATGTACCTAGGGGGAAGCGTAAAACGGGTTCATTGGTAAACGAATATTTCAGAAACAAAGAATGCAGCGGGAACATCTCGTCGCAGCATCCCAGCCAAAACGATAAACACGTGTAGGATGTACCTACATATATATACACCTTATATTACATTTATGGCCGGGATAATTCAACAAGCACAAGCCAAAATAATAATAATCCAACGCGGAGAAACCAAATCCGAGAGGAAATAAAATGAAAGCAGTACGCTGAGAGACAGTCATGTCAACAACTTCCACAATAATTAATAATTAAGATCAACTAATGTCAATATTTTTCACTATTACAGACAGAGCAGTGAACTAGACGTGGGCAAAATTGAATGATTGAATTAAATGAATAAATTCAATCTTGTAACACACTTGATCTGATTCTCATTTTCAAAAGGAATTAAATCTTTATTCCTTACTCTTGGCCTTGCACCCTACAATTTTTTAACAGCAACATATTTATTTTTATTTGTATTAATTTATTTTACAGTTAAATTATTTCATGTTATATTGAGGTAAGAAAACAATAATGTACTCTTTAAATATTTTAGTGTTTCGTAGGAATTTATTTAAATATTATTCTGCAATTCTGCATATTTGTTGCGCGGATAGGTACAAGTATCTACACTACAGGCGGCACGCCGCGAAATTGTCTATCACGTGTAGTTAATATCCCGCATCCCGCGCATTAAATCCACACAACAAAACCCCGTCGGCCAGAGAGTCCCTAGTCCAAGCGACATAACCGCCAACCGAATCAGCCAAGAGTCACGAGGCAAGGAGTCAAATAATTCTGAGATTCGAGTGTAGCGTGCCGGCCCCACTATTCGTCATAGTCCTACAGGTCTACGCGGACCGTAGCGTTCAATTCTCAAGTTCAATCTATGTTTCATTTTTATTCAAGGCATCAAAACATTTGTTTCTTGTTCATTTGTGACGTCGTTGTCCCAATTCCCATGTCCCACGTATCGAGTTGATTCGGCCGACAACTCAATTCCCATAAATATGTTGTCCGCGGAATGCAATTTATTCAAGTCACAGCAAGACAAAAAGCACCTATAGGTCAGAAGTTCCGTATTCATCCCTTGATATGCCCGCAGAGAATCGGTTCGTCGTTAGTCCTCGCGCGGCCAAGCCGTCATCTTAGGGCGAATCTTCTCACTCCGGAATCGAGTCATTATTAGGTCCGCGGAATGCAAGTTATTCAAGTCACAGAAAGACAAAAGACACTTATTAGTCAGAAGTTCCTAATTCATTCCTTGATGCCCGCAGATAATCGGTTCGTCGTTAGTTCCCGCGCGGCCAAGCCGTCATCTTGCACGGGACCCGGAACTTTTGCTAAAAGTGGTGCGAGTGGTTTATTCCTTTATTTTTGTAATAAATTGTATGACGCATGTCGCTCAGACTTTTAATTAGTTTTTATTCGGCGCATCGGTTTAACTTCACCATTGAGGTAAGTGCATTTAAAAATATATATTTGAGTGAAATTTATTCCAGGTGACCGGATCGGATGTATGAAAGCGCGATAATACTATGTTTTTTATGTGAATACAGCAACTCCCAACTGCTCCCGTCTGGAGCTAATGAGACTATGGCATTCCCAATTGGGATATTTTGTGAGGCTGAAGGTAGTGGGAATTTTAGATCACGTAAAGTAGACAAATTTTAAGTTTAATAAATAAAATAAAATTAGTGAAACTTAAGGGTGAACCACAAAAACTGTTCCATTTTAAGATTTAATTGATAGCCTAATATAAATACATTTTTCTTGTCAAAAAAATTTTTTTTTTGCAAAATAAATACACATTAAAATAAATATTTCATTAACTTCGTTTTTAGTACCTTCAATCTTTCAGAACGACATAATTCACCCTAAGAAGAGTGCTTTGCGCAGTGAAAATTTCTTTAGCACCGTTGTGATTTGAAACTCGATGAAACGAAAAATAACGACAATAAAAAGAGGCAAACACATGCATCTAAAGGATGTAGTCCGCGGGAGAATGAGATAGTATTATCGGTCTCCTCTTTGTGCGGTTTTTCGTAGCCTTTTGGCCTCCTCTTTGTGCGGTGCTTCGTAGCCTCTCATGTATACTTTAGTTTTCTTAAGTGAAAAAGTGAAAACCACGTATTAGAAAACATATCTATGTATGCATATAAGGAATCAATTCAAAAGGCCGGGGAAATCAGACTGAATCGATTCACTCCTGGGAATGAATCTGCCCATGTCTACAGTGAACTGTCGATAAAATAAAATAGTTTTACCAATTCCAATCGTCATTAATAATAACATTGTATATTGTAACATTGTATACTGATTTAAGATTTTAGCAATATTTCAGCTTTAAACAAGATTGGTCCAAGACCATTCGATAAGTTTTATATGGATAAAAGATAAAGGCAGTATTCTTCGCTGTTTGACGATTGGCACTTTTATAATAATTGTTTCATCTCTACATATTATAAATTAAAGTCATGCGACGCGTCTGTCTGTCCGTCTGTTCGCGATAAACTCAAAAACTAATGAACGGATTTTCATGCGGTTTTCACCAATAGATAGAGTGATTTAGATAGATGAGGAATTTAGATAGATGAGGAAGGTTTAAGTATATAAATTGTCAAGGTTTTGTGTAAAATCGGTTTAAATATATAATATATAAAGGCAGCGGGCTGGCAAGCGGGCGGTGTGGATTTGATTTTTGTATGCAAATTAAGAGATGGCGTTGGTTATAAAGGTTGGATAACCAACCAGTTGATGGCGTTGCGTTTCGTTAGCGGGTCAGCTAATCTTTATTAATTCTAACACAACTGGTGAAGTGCTACGCCTGTCACTGGGAACTGCTGTGTTGAGGGCACGCGCAGTTTACAACATATAAATAGTTCATAATAAAAATACAAATAACACAATATTACGTAATAAAAGACAATAAGCGTCGTACTATTGGAAATGCATACATTAAATAAGTGGAGGCGCAGTTTATAGTAATATCAGTTTATAACAAAAATACAAACAACAACACAATGTTACGTTTAAGAAGGCGATCAGCATCATATTATATAGTACACGTTTAACTTTAATCCCGGAAGTTACAGATATCGTCGCAAAAGGCGGGTTTAAGGTCGGAAAAGTCAGAAAACTCCCATCGCACGCCTTTCTCTGTCGCACGTGTGTTTATACGCATCTTTGTCTTTCGCTTACGTTCATTGTAAAGTCAGTAACTGCGCAAGAATGGATCGTACCAGTTTCAGGCCGGCATTAAAGTTTTGCGTGTATTATACCATCACTATGGCTGCTGATATCAGACCGATTATCAGTAATACAAAGTTTTTTTTTTCTTTTATATATTTAATGATATTATTATTTAATCTATACAAACAGTTTATTATAAACAAGTTCTGTTGTATAATTATTATTACGCGTGACAGCTGTTTCGCCTTCTGAAGGCATTATCAAACTGACAGTTTGTCAAACTTTAGTTTATCACAGACACATAAGACACAGTTTATCAAACTGACAATTTGATAATGCTTTCAGAAGCGAAACAGCTGTCACGCGTAATAATAATTACACAGCAGAACTTGTTTTTAATAAATAAACTGTTTTTATAGATTAAATAATAATATTATCAAATATATAAAAGAAATTAAAATTAAAATGGAGTTCTACAAAATAAATACAAAGTTTGATGGTTGAAATGACTCCAAAAGTTGAAATGACTTCAAAAGCCGAAATAGTTATCAATCCTATAAGCTAATAAAGTAAAACAAACTAGCAAAACTAACAAGATATAAATAAATTTCTAGTGTTGGGTTATTTTCCTGGTCAAAGTCTCGACGTATTCTTCTCGGTAATCATATTTTCGCTGATTTCACTATTATGAATGCACGGTGTGCGATGTAGCAACAATAACCAATATGCCGATGCATGCACAACTAAAAACAATGCAGTCGAATTCATTATTTATACGATTAGATTAGAGCATCGTTAGTTAGAAAACTGAAAGCGGTGCCGTAATAAGTGCAGATTGAATTATGCATAAACGAAAAAAAAAGTTGGCGCATCGCGTTCGAGTAAAAATATTATTGGCCCAACCAACATAAACACGTTTTGAAAAACAACATTCCACGTTCTTTTGGAACTGACCTGACGCACTCGTACGTAAAAGGAACGATTTTGTATTATCTTCGACATATTTTCATTTATTCTTAACAAATCATTTATTTTTACAAAAAGGGCACAATACTCGGATGGTGGTGGAACGGTGGCTACAGAATGATAAATTATTTAGTCAGACAACATTCACTGACCAGAGAAAAAGATATAAAAAATACAACATTCAAGAGAAAAAGAATTCTTCCATTTGAACATTAGAATCACAAGATAACGTTATTATAAATGCAGACAGATAGAAACGCGGATAATTTCAAATGTGTTATTGAACCGAAAAAAGGACATAAAACACAAGGCAAGGTGGCAGAGCCGTGCTGCAATTTATCTTCCATTTTCACGATTTTCCACTAAAGTTTTTGGTTGCTGTTTTCCAAAGAATACCTAAAAAAGTTCAAATCCAGACAGAAAAATTTGTTAAAAAAAGTTTCAGGTGTATAAAACTACCAACCGAACACATTGGAAAATCGAAAGAAAAGTCACGGCACGCCACGGTCGGGTGGGTACTCGTGTAAGGGTAAGGACCCTTTATCGTTATAAGAGTAGAATGAGAATTTGGAATTAAGAAATAACAATAATAATGTTCGAATTCCTAAGGGTAAAATCGGTATTGAATAAAAGCGGATCTGCTGTGCTGCACTTTTCCCATTAGGTGGAATGGGGAAAATGCAAAAACAGTACCTACATACTTATATATATAAATATAAAATCGAGACTACGAATAATTCTAGGCAATTTAGATCATAATAGTATTATTATGGCCGTGCAAATATGAAATCTTATCGTCATAATAGTAGCACAAAAAATAAAAGGTTGTAATCATCTCTAATATGCCAAGAAATCTGCGGTGGATTTCTGACGTTTGTACCCCAAGTGGTTCGTTACGTTTGGTGACTTAGTAGGGGTGCCCGGGTTCATGGGGTGAGGTATTTCCAGGTCTTAGCGGCGGAGGCGTCTACCCACTAGCTGCATGGCAGGCCGGATTGGGAGAGAATAGTTGAGGGAGTCCCTTTGGCTTCTCCAGCTGTACTCTCTCGAAATATTACCTTGCACCGCAATAAGAGGGATGGATTCATACGTCCGTCATTCCTGGATACACTGGTCCCCAGATTCCCACCCACCCTAATATCCTTTTCCTTCTCAGAACTTCCTCTACTTCCTTTCTTAAAGACCCTCCACACAGCATCCCCAAAGATGACATAGGCCCTGCAAGGAATTATTTTCCCCAGAGCCTCTTGTGTGGAGCTAATATGGGGAATTTGAAAATTTATTGGGGAAATTTTGGAACATAAGCATTGGCAAGGTCTTCCTCAACCAGTCTCTCCCAATCCGGCCTGCCACACAGTTAGTGAGCATATGCATCCGCCACCAAGATTTGGACAAACCTCACCCCATGAACATTAGTAATACAATAAAGTTTTCCGGGCAGCGGTACCCATACCCGCCTCCCAAAATGAAATTATGGTAATCATTACTGACATTTTTGTTTATAATAATTAAAATACAAAGTTTTCGATCAAAGATTTTGCTCTATAAAATTGGATTTATTGTTTTATATCTACCACCTATTTTTGCGTTTGTGTCGTAGTTCGAATAATAATAAAGAATGTGCGTATAATACTTTCCATCGTTTTATTGTAAACAAAACATGAACCTACCAATTAATAATACAAACATTTAATTATTTTTAGAAGTAGGTCCGTTTTGTTTGACATGCAAAACATCGTAAACGACAAACGCATTGCGTAACAGCCGGGCAAAACATCGTAACCGCCATTTATCTCCAAAGCAGCGCAAATTTAACTATTTCCATAATGTGGGGCGAACGGTATCAATAAATCAAACATTCTCCGCAAAAATTTGGGTACCATAAATACATTACTTAATAAATGAAAGGAAAAAAACGTCTGTAAAATTTTGTTTTTGACGGTTACGATCTTTTGGCGATCATGGCTCGACATTAGGACAGCAGCAGGTCAAGGGATCCTGGCATTGCAAGGGTTAAAGTGACACTCAAAAAGGGTTTCTGAGAGATGTTTGCAGATTTGTAGCCCGTACATGATTACAAATATTTTTTTTATTGAAGGCGCATGTGTAAAAATGACTAACAGGTATTATTTATTAGTCATAAACAGATGAGAAAATTTTCTTCGGAATCGAAACTCATAGCAGCTAACAGCCAATGCTCTCGCGTCGAGCACAACAATCATAAATTTACGATGCACACTTTTAACTCCAGCAGCAGCAACGTTAGCATACTAACAATGGAGTCTGTATGCTCACACACATTACAAACACACGTTATAATAATAACCATTCAATAAAAAATACAAATAATAGTTAAATAATATTTTGTACTTCATGTGTGAGATTGTTTGTCGAGTGGTAAGAGGGAGCAAAAAAAATTAAGGCAGCTAAGCGCTAGCACAGGAAAGAGGCGGAGGTGGGGTGGATACCGCAAGGTCACTGCAAACTGCCTAGAAAGGTCGACAGACAGAACATAGCAACTTATTTGGTATAGGAAACTATATTGCATTGACGTATATAATAAGACGAGTATTCTGTACAATTAAAGATGAACTAGCCTAAACGAACTAGTAAAAACTTTATAATCAGGTCGATAGAATACAATAGATCGTGAAACAACAATATTATGATTTACAAAAACAATGCGACACTTTGAACAAAGACGAGCAACAAATCATGGAAATTTGAAATGCTGTAACGGACAATATACCCAAAAATGAGTTAAATGTGTCATGTTTCTCCTAACTTTTTTCGCTTTCGAACCGTGTCGTCGAAATATTTCGACAAAAATAAGTGCGTCTTTTATGAGGTGAATTTTAAGAGCATTTTTCTGAAAATTTAAAAATAAATTAAATAGTGTTATTAAAGAAATTTACAGAAAATGCGAAGTATTCTGAAAGATCTATTCTACGTTATTTTATAATAAAAAAAAAAGGTCAACAAAAAAGCAGACATGATTTTTTGAAATAGAAAAACTTTCTTTTCGTTCTCCTGAATAATTAACATTTTGTATATTACAGCATTTCAAATTTCCATGACCGAAATGCATCAAGTACTCGCGAATAATAAAATATTAAAATTTATATACTTCGTCTGTAATAAACGAATTAAAAACCATCTGAATCATTTCAAGGATTCCGTGGCATACATCTTTCAATGTGAATATAATATTTAGTCAGTATGAAATGTTGCTACCAATTATTCATTGATTACTTTTTGATTGCTAACCTTCCTAGAGCTTCGGCAATTGGTATCCAAAGTAAAGCAATTTGATAAAAGTATCAAGTTGAAACGATCAGGCTTTTGTACCTGCGTACCGAGTTCCGTATCGACTTCTTACAGAGTGCTGATTTTTAATTGTACTGAGTGCTGGTGCAACGTTTTTCAAAACTAATAAAAACAATCTTATCGGCGAGAATGATCACAGAAAATCAGCAAAAACAGACAGTGCATGATTTACCCACAATTTCGATAATGTTAAACCATTTCAACACCTGTAACAAAGGTATAATGTTACAACGCTTTTTACTATAATTCTTGCAATAATTACCATTGGGTGGCATGACAAATACACATTAGCAAAATTTGTCATTCATCTACGAAAAATGGACTTAAATACGCCTAGGAAAGAAAGGAGGTGGAAAAAACGCGTGCCGTGAGCGCATACATTATTGTAAGGTAGGATAATAATTTTTGGATCGTTGATTGGAATAATGTGAAGTTCTGAGTTTCTGATCAGTCAACGAACGGCTCAAAAGGTGCACGCACCGTGGTGCTGGGTAATGTACCGGGTACGGGTAGACAACAAAGTCTACCTAAAGTAGTGTTCATACTCGGCTCGAGTCTGGCGGTCACTGCTCCTGGATTTGCCGAGGTGACCTTTTTGCATGATTCTCGCTGTGTGAGTATCATACGAACACTTACTCTATGTGCACATTGCACGCTGCACACAGTGCACACTCTCTGGAGAAAATATGTATTATATATTGTGCACATGTTTATCGCTTCCAAGGTATTTGACCTATATCATACTGATGTATCGTTTTATATTTATTTTTAAGAATGCACACCACTTTAACCTGAAACATAAATTACTCGGTGTTGGAACAAAAGTACTGCGTATTAGTATTTCAAACTGCTGTGGTTTCTTTCAATCACATTTAACAGTTACACATTATATCTACATGTACGAGTAGGTACTTTGCGGGTAAGTATTATTTACGCAAGTGCACGACGGAAAAAATTGCCTGGAGTGTAAAATGATTGGTTTATGTAAATCTAATGAATCGTCAAGCATGCAATGAGAATAACACTGAATAAATAATATAGTATCATGAAGCACCGAATTCCAATATAAAGTATGTGGGTTATGGATTATGAAAACTAGAGCGCTATCAAGGTGAAATACATGCTGTAAAGTGGGTCAGAAGGACGAAACCTTTAAAAGGAGAACAAGGCAGTCATTCTGTTAACAGTCCAGGAAAAATGTATGGTTCTTGTTCCATCCCATATAAGTGATTGTAAAAATGTTAATACATCCTTCCCACAAAACATAACTTTTTACCATGAACATCAAATACGCTAATATTTTACTATTTGAAACTGTTGTTTGTCATAAAACAATGGTTTTAGGTACCTACACAGAATGAAGGTGAACGGAAAATGAGGAAAAAAATAAGTCTCGGTAAAAAATGACATAGTTAAGAGAGAATCGCCATTATCTCATATTGTTACTCAAACACGGGGAGCCAAAGATAATATCCGCCTTCTAAGATGAACTGCTAGGAAAATGTATTTGCTTTTCAGACTGGTGTGCCAAATAAAATGAAAAATGGTTATTTGTAAATAAATGTTGTACCTACTCTCTCGGGTATTACGATGAAGATTTTAGAAATAGCTTTTTCAGGCAAACTAATAATGCAAAGGAAAGATTTGGCGTAGCTAGATGCTGGTCGTTTGTAGGCGTAGACATTCGGAGTTCAAAAATGAAAAAAAAAAACATTTTTTTTAGACTCACAAAGCCCAAAGAGCATTGGAGAACATTGATCTCAGTTAACAGAGATCAAGGTCGGAAGAGCCCTACTATTCGGATATGGACAATCACCACAACTGTATCTATTTTTTCCAATAAATTTTGTTGATCTCAAGTGATCTGCCACGTACATATGGTACTCTATATTATCTGCATGTACATAATGCACATCGCGCTTATAGTTTTGTATTATTGATAGGTAAACTGGTAGACGCAATCTGTTAGCCATAGCCATAATTAAGTTATTACGATAGATGGTAAATACAGAACTATAGTTAGTAATAGTTAAACTCAGCATCCCCAAAGATGATATAGGCCCTGAGGGGAATTATTTTCCTGAGGGCTTCCTGTGTGGAGCTAATGAAAAAAAAGGTAGAGTTTTGGAAAATATGTTTGTACAGCACCCTTGAGATGATTTTTCACAATAACGACGCTGTACATTAGACGTGGGCAAAATTGAATGATTGAATTAAATGAATAAATTCAATCTTGTGACACACTCAATCTTATTCTCATTTTCAAAAGGAATTAAATCTTTATTTCTTACCCTTGGCCTTGCATCCTACGATTTTTGAACAGCACCATATTTCTTTTAATTTCTATTAATTTATTTTACAGTTAAATAATTCATGTTATTTTGAGGTAAGAAAATAATAATGTACTCTGTAAATATTGGATATTCGTTGCGCGGATAGGTACACCTACTACAGGCGGCGCGCGCCGCGAAATTGCCCATCACGTGTAGTATCCCGCGTAGTAAATCTATACAAAAAACCCGTAAGCCAGAGAGTTCCCGTCCCCAGCCCAAGCGACAAAACCGCCAACCAACTGAACCGACAAGCGATCGAGTCATCCAAAAGTCACAGTCGTCGTCCCGCCAGTCCCACTGTTCGTCATAGTCATAAATGAACTAATACCGTCATAGTCCTACAAGTCTGTTCAATTCTCAACCCCAATCTCTATTTCACTTATTCAATGAATCAAAACATTTGTGACGTCGTCGTACCAAATCACAAATCCCACGGATCGAGTCGATCATCGGATCGAGTTCAATTCTAATCTGTTGAAGATATCGAGTCATTATTAGGTCCGCGGAATGCAAGTTATTCAAGTCACAGAAAGACAAAAGACACTTATTAGTCAGAAGTTCCTAATTCATTCCTTGATGCCCGCAGAGAATCGGTTCGTCGTTAGTTCCCGCGCGGCCAAGCCGTCATCTTGCACGGGACCCGGAACTTTTGCTAAAAGCGAAAGTTAATCCTATATTTTTTCTCCCTCACACGTGCGTAAATTATGCAATGCGTTTAGAAACAACGATGTTTATTTATACTATTCTTTATATGGTATCTGTCTACCTAGCCGTAAACAAAACACCAGTCGCTGTCGGACCGTGATACGTCATGATGATCGAGTGGTTTATTCCTTTATTTTTGTAATAAATTGTATGACGCATGTCGCTCAGACTTTTAATTAGTTTTTATTCGGCGCATCGGTTTAACTTCACCATTGAGGTAAGTGCATTTAAAAATATATATTTGAGTGAAACTTATTCCAGGTTACCGGATCGGATGTATGAAAGCGCGACAATACTATGTTTTTTATGTGAATACAGCAACTCCCAACTGCTCCCGTCTGGAGCTAATGAGACTATGGCATTCCCAATTGGGATATTTTGTGAGGCTGAAGGTAGTGGGAAGTTTAGATCACGTGAAGTAGACAAATTTTAAGTTTAATAAATAAAATAAAATTAGTGAAACTTAAGGGTGAACCACAAAAACTGTTCCATTTTAAGATTTAATTGATAGCCTAATATAAATACATTTTTCTTGTCAAAATTAGTTTTTTTTTTGCAAAATAAATACACATTAAAATAAATATTTCATTAACTTCGTTTTTAGTACCTTCAATCTTTCAGAACGACATAATTCACCCTAAGAAGAGTGCTTTGCGCAGTGAAAATTTCTTTAGCACCGTTGTGATTTGAAACTCGATGAAACGAAAAATAACGACAATAAAAAGAGGCAAACACATGCATCTAAAGGATGTAGACCGCAGGAGAATGAGATAGTATTATCGGTCTCCTCTTTGTGCGGTTTTTCGTAGCTTTTCGGCCTCCTCTTTGTGCGGTGCTTCGTAGCCTCTCATGTATACTTTAGTTTTCTTAAGTGAAAACCACGTATTAGAAAATATATCTATGTATGCATATAAATAAGTTTTTTTAGTTTTTTTTTTTTATTTTTTTTTTTATTTATTTTTTTTTTTTTTTTTATTTTTTTTTTTTTTTTTGGAACTAATTGAATTAAAGGAACGAATAAAAGGAATCAATTCAAAAGGCCGGGGGAATCAGACTGAATCGATTCACTCCTGGGAATGAATCTGCCCATGTCTACTGTACATATCATCCTAATATGTAATATTCGCTAAAGACATTTCAGCATTTAACCCCTCAGACATCGGGCGTATTGTTAGATGGTCAAAATGTTTCCGTTTTGGAATAAAATACGTTTACAAATGTCATTATTGGAAATCAAAATATTATTTTTGAAATATTTAAATTTTCAATACAAAAGTAAAAAAGTTTTAAAAATGGCTCACCTTACATTTTTTTAATCTAAAATTACTGATAACGAAAGAAAAAAAAATTCACGCAATAATACGTTTTCATCTGACCTGATGATGGACACTGTAACGCTGTCCGAAACGTTGGCTAAAGAAGGAGGTAGCGCAACACGGCATAACACTCCAAAAACAAATAATGAAAATTCACACAATATTTAAGCAAATATATTGTAAACGTAATTATCACCTCACGTTTTTGTCGTTTCGTAAAAAAAATATTAATAAAAAATTCTGGATTTTTAAACTTGAAAATTTTGGTATCATAGACGCGCACACATAATTTTTTCTATTGATAAATTCTAGATTTTAATATAAATCGTGGAGTTTTTTCTTTCTAACGCCTTTTAGATCATATTTCTGGCCATGACTGAAAGGGAAATACAACGATTTAGGTATACGAGAACCATGTGAGTTGGGACAAATTTGGTCTCCTGTGTTGATGTTGGTACTGAAAGTACATCTGTCGGTAAATTTGCATTCGGAAAGAAAAACTTTGTTTGCATTATTCCAGCCCGCTCAAAAAATTGGGATCCAAGAAGCGCATTCTACACAGGAAACAAATATATTTGTAGGTAAACAAAGCCATGAGTCAAAACCGTAAAGACCTTGAGCAGTGGGAATTACTGCTGCCATACAAATTCATGAGGTCATCGTGTCGCTTGCTATGGAGAAAATTCTTTACATACCTATTTGTAGTACCTATGTAGGTACTTATCTTCGATTAGTTTATTTCTTAATAAAATGGCTAAAACACTACTATACAAGCAATGATAACATAATATATCCTAAGATCGACATCACCGCATTCCACGTGTTTACTTCACAATCAGAGAAAAATGTGCCATGTCATTTGATATAAGCTCACATACCCAACACACCCAACACACCCAACACATCACACATCCAGCACGCCTGACCATGGCGTATAAATGTATGCCGTAATACGGTCGGCGCTACGACATGTCGATAGTTGGCACATTTCACCCAGGCCGGTTATATCAAAGCAAATAGGAATAGAAACGGTAACACTTATAGTTAACTGACGTTGGTGAGTCTAACGACACAAGAGATGCGCGACAAGGGCAATCAATTTATCCCTAAGCATCTCTGATAATGGTGGACTGGATAATTATTGACTAAAAAAAAAACACAAAATGTACGTACACATTATCGATTCCAATTAGACGTGGGCAAAATTGATTGACTGAATTAAATGAATAAATTCAATCTTGTGACACACTCTATCTAATTCTCAATTTCAAAAGGAATTGATTCTTCATTCCTTACCTTTGGCTTTGTAACCTACGATTTTTAACGGCACATTATTTTTTTATTTTCCATTGAATTTACTGTTAAATTATTTCAATTAATGATGTGTACCGTAAACAATTAAAAGATTATAATTTATAATGTTTCGTAGGTATTTAAATATTATTATATGGGCGGCGCGCCGCGAACTTGCCTAAAGTAAAATACCTATCCCATTCCCGCGCCGCCATTCATAAAATCACGCGTATGTATATCATTGTCCCCCGCATAAGCAAAAACCGGCAGCGAGTCAGCTGAGTTCCAAGCCATGACGCGTTGTATCCTTTCACTTGTGCGAAGAATCAATCAATCTGAGGTCCCACCCGTTCCAGATCCGCGTATCTAGTCTGTCGCTATCGAGTCATGTCTGAAGCACTCTATTCGTGAATTAACTTTAGCGTCTTGTTCAGTTGACAGACAAATGACCAAACGAAAAAAAATGACCAAATGTTCAAACGAATCGATCATGACTCGATCATCGCAAGTCTTTACTTGGTCCGCAGCTAGCGAGTTACTGCAGACACTAGTCAAAAGTTACTAATTCATTCTTGAATGCCTGCCGCGAATCCGCCTGTGAGGTTTATCATTCGTTCCTCTCCGCGCGCCAAGCCGTCAATTTCATTACATTGTTGGTTGTTTTGTGGTACGTACCAAAACTATTGGAATATAAGTACCTACATATTTTTAGACACAGATGTTAGGTAGATATAATATATGAATTTGCAGATATTATAAGGCCAATCGGCTGTGGTCAGCCGTCACAAAATATTATTAAAATGTTTATTTATATTAGATCACGTGAAGTGGTTTTTAAATTGGAACAATTTTAAGTTTAATAAATTAGTAAAACTTTAGGGGTGAAACCACAAACTGTTTAATTTAAAAATTTAATTGCTAGCTTAATGTAATTTATTTTTTTGTCAAAAAAACATTTTGTTGTCAATATAAGACCCATTAAAATATTACGTTAACCCCTTCGCGCGTAGTTAGTACATTTTTTCAGAACGACATAATTGACCCTAAGAAGAGTGTTTTCTATTCTTTAGCACCGTTGTGATTTGAAACTCGATGAAACGAAAAATAACGACACTAAAAAGAGGCAAATACATACATCTATGAGATTTAGTCTGCGTGGTAATGAGATTAGTATGATAGTATAATCGGTCTCCTCTTTGTGCGGTGCATCCCTACTCATGTCTGCTTCTGTTTTCTGAAGGTTTCACTTCAACCGCGTGTAGATAATATATACACATATTAAAAAAGGTTTTTTTTTTTTTTTTGAATTGATTTAAAGGAATAATGAATGAATACAAGGAATCAATTCAAAAGGCCAGGAGAATCAGACTGAATCGATTCACTCTTGGAAATGAATAATGTCTAATTCCAATTCCTTCGAAGGAATCAGTAGGGTAGAATTAGTCGAAACAGAACAATGGTTGGTTGTGTTATGCTTATCACCAGGCTAAAGGCAAACCGCTGTTAGTACCGTTCTACCCCTTTCTTGTACACGCGTTCACGCCATTTACGATTGCTTCGTTCCTTTCCCATAATTCGTGGCTCGGCTCGCGTTTAGGTTCGCAAATGTATACAATTATGCAACCTCACAGAAAGAAACGGTTACAACCGAGCTTTCAGCCAACAGTTATTGTGGTTGTTATGAAAATGAAGAAATTAATTAAAATTAATTAATTTCAGGATTTATGAGAATGCTCATTTATATCTTTTGGAAAAATGCATATCCATCCATGTTAAACTCTCGTATCGTAAATAAAGATATAAGTGTGCCAAAGTATGAAGATATTGGGTCAAGGTGTTTGGGGATTCCATTCTTGCGATTTCGTGCCCATTTATGCGATCTAATCTAACCAACTTATTTGCAGTACACAATGCAAGTGCCACGTAATAAAACAGCATTATATAGAACAACATATAAAACAGCTAGTACCTGAACCGTATCAAACACCTCTACCAGTCCCAGGGAGAGATTGCATACATGTCTTCGACGATCATCCTAAAAGGCGTTCACCAAATTCTTCCTTCTCACACTTCCTTGTATGAAAACGAAAAACACAGAATATAATAGAATATCGAACATATTCCATCGTTTTCATTGTTAGTTTTTGGGGTGTTATGCCGTGTTGCGCTACCTCCTATAGCCGACGGTATCGCTTCCAAGTAAATAATCACACACTCTACACTAACAATTACACATCGTCGGATCTACCGGATCTGCCCTGATGATGGACACTGCAACGCTGTCCGAAACGGCTATAGAAGGAGGTAGCGCAACACGGCATAACACCCCAAAAACTAACAACGAAAATGCTTTTGGCCGTGAAAATCTAAAAACTTATATTTTGTCGTATTCCTAGAGACATTTCACAAACGTATGTTTCTTTCGAATTGTAGAACTATTATTTCCAATTATAAAAATAAACAGAAAAAAATTAATGCTTTATTTCATGAAACGCACACAATGGTAATAAAAATCGCGTAGGGTGGCACACTATGGTAATAAAAATCGGTAGAGTCGTACGTTCCTTTCGATTGCTCCACGATGACGTGGATACAACCTCTGCCTGGATTTATTTTGTTCTGTGTACGGCGTTTTAAAGTATGAAGTATTCGTGTGTTATTTTTACCTTCGTACGCATAAAACAAAATCATAGGAAAGCTATTAGGGGGCCGTCACACTTGGCTATAAAAGATAAAAGTTCATTTGGCTTGGCCTATTTCACCATATCGCTCGCCATATATTTCCATTGGGAATGTACGGCGAGCGATATGCCGAAATACGACAAGCTAAGCCTGTTGACCCCATTATTCACGGAAAGTTAGGCCCAATTCACAAATGATTTTTATTAGCGCGATTCCATTTTCGCTACGCGTATTTTATATGAAATCTGACAGGAGTGTGCACAAGAGAGTAAAATTCCCTCGCGAGTGAAAATTCCTGTCAGATTGAATGCGAAACTATTGACAAAAAATCTTGCAAAAAAACAATAGATGCGCCTTCAAAACATATTATTATTGAAACATGCAGCTTTCTTTCATTTTTTTGTTTTTTTAGTCCGGAGCCATTGTGAATATGGCATCCTCAATTGAGGTGTGTTGTTATGCTAAAGGGAGGCTAAAGAAGAAGTTAATGGGGAAGGGGAAAAGTGAAAGAAAAAGGTTGGAAAGTGCCTACTACACGGGCTACGCAGATCTGGTCAACAAACAAGAATAAAGCGAAGCAACTTTTCAATTCTGAATGGTGGTCTTTTACTAGGACGATACTGAAAATGAGTCACAGAGTACAACTAAATTTAAAAAACTGTCGGAAACAATGAAAATATTTGAGCACCGAGACAACCGTTTGACGAATGACTGTGTCATGTTGATGTACAAAAAGACAAAATACACGTAATTCTAAATTCCAATGTTTAATTAGCAAGGTTTTCATCGAAGGTTCACCTCAAAAGAAGTAAAATGCATTCCAAGGATAAACAGTGAGTGCTCGGAAACGAGTTGACGTCATCGTTACGTTGAGTGTGATACAATGGCATGCTTTCCTCTAGATTCGTCCACAATTGCAGGACCGCAAAGGCTGAGAATTACACTATTATTCTATTAGCAATATTAAACGAAATGTAAAAGATGCAATCAACTTGACCCACCTATTTGTATAATTAGAATTTTATCTCAGTTGACCTCGATTTCAAATTTGTACACAGAGCAAAACTAAATAACCAAATTTGGGATTCACATTTTTTTCTATTTTGCTTAGTGATTATATATAAATATTAATTAATTTAAAATATATAAAGGGATTCAAGGGACGTACTCGTCCCAGTAATTCCTGACATTGTTTGGAGTAAAAAACGTAAGTAATATTTGGTTCTCCGGTGACAATTTTGATGTTTTTTTTTAAACTAAAAACTTTAAAAATCAGGAGGTGTTGGACAGTTAGGGGGGGGGGGGTGAGGTAGTGCAGCTTCTCGGCTGAGTGACTAACGACGACATATGGACGTTTTTTTTATTGATATTCAACCAAAATATTTAAAAAAAAAACAAAAAACAACTGAAAGTCACCGGAGACCAACATTTCATGTAGGTATATTTTTTACTTCAAATAATGTCAGGAATCACTGGTAAGTCAAGTACGTCCCTTAACATCCTCCTATGTGTTTGATTCCTTTATAAATGTGTTCCATTTTTCATTAATATCACTGAAAAAATTATTCGAAAACTCAATGTGACTTAAAAAAAGACAAATTTACAAAAAAAAAGTTTTACATTTTTTTCTAATAAGTAAAATTTTCAAAATTTTAAGCAACCCCCGAGAAAAAAAGAGCTGATGACCTTGAAACGTCTGGACAAATTTTCATGAATTATGAATTGTAGCTAAGAACCATCTCGATCACGTCAGCTTTCAAACAAAGAAACCGCATTATAATCGGTCCATTCGTTTAGGAGCTACGATGCCACAGGCAGACACACAGATAGATAGACACACAGACAGATAGATAGACACACAGACAGATATACAAGAGAAAATAAAACTTAATACCGCCCCTTGCATCAGGTATCAAAATAGACGCGAAAAACGGTAGGGGGCGGGATGGATATCAAATAAATTCTCCGGTACTTCACAAAGCTATTTTTCTAAATCCTGACACATTGGTAGTTTAACCCTTAAGGCCTCGACCGTATTTTTTCAGAGGATCAAAATAATTCCGCTTCACAATAATATCCAAATAAATGGAATATTTCTGAACGCATCCGAAAACTGAAAACTATTTTAGAAAGGTAACAAAATACGATTTCAAATTTGTAAATCGAAATAAACGTATAATTTTTGAAATATAAAAATTTTGCACGCGAACACAAATTTTTTTTAAAATGGCTCACCTTAAGTTTTTTCTGACATCTTCGAATATAAAGCGTGGTCTCTTCTCTTTCTAACACAATACAACCCCTTCACAAAAGAAAAATCCAGACTGTTCAAACTCGCGGCAAATTCCGATTTTTTCTGAGTTGCTGTTGCCACCCTTACAAAGTTACGTAGCCCATTTGTGTCACTTCGGATTTTAATATCTAAATGGGGCCATAGTGTATTAATTTAAGACCCATTATCAAAATATGATTCTACTCGTACTTGGCCGAAACATCCGAACCGAACACGAACATGTATGTATACCCATGAAGGACTGACTTAATATAAAGTTAGCTTCTAACCTTATATAACTTATAACGCAAGTATCAAGTTTAGAACCAGATTTTGTAGTTGCTTCCATAACTTCGGTTCAAAAACCACCATTCAAAATTGTTGAAATGTTTCTTTATATGATAATTGGTTAGTGACTATCTATCAATAGGTAAATATAACAAAGTCAATACGGAAAACTTTCACAATGTGACATAAAAAGAAAATTCATGGCGGAATGCATAACTAATGGCTGTGTCAGACCACGCTATATTCTCGTTGGCCTATTTTATATCGCTGGCCATACGTTCCCATTGGGAAATATGCTGAAATAGGTAATAAGAGTACGGCGCAAATCTTTCAACCCCATGATGAAAAAGTGTTACCGTGAAGTAATATAAGTGAGTGCAAATAATATATATGAGTGCATGCAACGTGCAGTGAACTCCTTGTCAAGATAAACATATGACAAAACACTCAACTTGTTGCGTTAGGAACAGGTTGAGGAAAAACATTAATTGTCATGGACAGGAATTGCCAACGAAACAACAACGACAACAGCCTGTTTTTCAGTTGATATTTAGCATATTTACGTTCTTCACGTGCTATCGGGTAATAAACCCAAAACGACTCCTAACATCCCTGAGTATACTGAAAAATCGGTCGTTAAGGAACTGGACTAAGATAGATGTCCTCCTCGTCTGCGAGCTGCAAAAAAAGACTATTATAAACCAAAGGAGACAAAATTTCCATATAAATAAATAGTTGTACCTCCCTCACTGTCATGGCGAGAAATATGATTTAAACGGTAGTAGAAAGAGAAATCTTCACACTTTATATTCCTATCTAGAATTTAACCATAGAAAAATTTAAATGTGCACCTCTATGAAACCAAAGTCTACGAAAGCAATTTAAGAAAAATGTATATTAAATTCCGAGAATTTTTTATTCATGTTTTTTTTATGAAACGACAAAAATGTAGGATGTTCATAACGAATTTTCCTAAAAAATATGGTATTGTATATTTTACTTTATTTTCATTATTTTAAATTACATACAAACCTAAAAAATATGGTATTGTATATTTTACTTTATTTTCATTATTTTAAATTACATACAAACATAAGGTGAGCTTTTTTTAAAACTTTTTTTTATTTTTAACTAGCTGACCCATAGACATAGGAATATTGATAGACCAGAACATAAAGGTGAGGGGTAGAAGCCAACTACAGCGGGACGAAGGGCAGGAAGATGGCTTTGGTGATAGGTGATTCGCCAAAACTCAATCTGACAGTATACAGGCATCTCGCATTATAAAATCATCATTTAGTTCTTAAAAGTAAACTCTGCTTTTGAATGAATAGACCTTTTTACATGGGAGCGCAAATTGCTCGCCACGCAATGAACAAATTTAAATTTCAAATACGTCAAAGTAAGGTCGCCTATAAGGTCGAGTCCAATATGTTGCTCCTGTAGTTAGTTAATACACTTTTACAAATGTTTCATAATTTACTTTTACCCTAGTAAACAGTGACGGGCACACGCCATGTATCTCGGAGTGATAGTGTATGTATGGGTGGTTTGGTATATTTAATAATAATAATATTTGGCTAATTTATATAGCGCCGTTTTCGTGAAAAATCACCTCAAGGGCGCTGTACAAATAAATACATAAAAAATAATATTACTGGCTTACAACTAAGATTTACAATTATAACTAGTGATTTACATCTAAGTCTTATTGCTAGTGACTTATGACTAACGGCCGTTGTGGCCAACATAAAAAATGATAATCCGAGTGAAATCTGAGCAAAGCGCTAGGTGCCCCTCAGTTAAGTGATCTTAGCAAAACCCTCCATTTTGCTTGTGCCCAACTTTTTGATCGGAGCGTCGCGTGTGTAGCACCGTTTATTTTCATACACTAAAAAATGACGTCAAACTAGGAACTTTACATGTTAAATTAATACCGAAGCGTTAATTAATTGTATTTATTATTTATACAGATAATGTATTTTAAATAGTGTAATACATAAACCGACATTTTATATTTTTAGAACAAACGTATTTAATATATTATAAATAAAGTATCACTTGACTTACTTTTTTGTTTACGTGAAGTTTGACGTTTGACGGGATCGGTTTGCACTTGCAGTTCATTAGATGAAAGTTCTCGAAAGAAATATTAACGTCATTGGAAAGAAGCTGTATTTGTATTGGTTTATTTATGGAATAAAGTGGTCCATGGGTGGTTTGGTATATTTGTGAATGTTCCTCTCCTCACTCCTCGGCTTCAACTGCAGTAGCTAGACTAACCGGTAAGTTGTCTACTGATTATCTCGTATAATAATGTGTTCTTTAAATTCAAATGCCAAACAAGCTCGATTTAAGAAAGGTGGTGTGTATTTCGCGAATGTGGACGACGGAGGAAGACATGGCAGGATCAAGAAAACCTGATATTTGAGTTGGGCCATGTTAATAGTCCGAATAACAGAAGAGAATGTGTGCGATGAGATAATAATGAGAGTGAGGCAAGTGGTTTGACAGACTGTCCTATCATAACCTTTCTGGGAAGGTTGCGATGTTTAGTTAATTAGAATTTCTATTCGTCCAAATTGATTTGTCGTAATATTTTATATATGATTGCAGGTCCCTAGCTGCTCTAAAAAAGGCATGGGACAATCTGGCATGAGATGCCCGAACACAGTCAGTGCCAGTTGTTTGGAATTGGTGGAGGGCCCAGTGCCCAGCCAAGATATGTGCTATCCAGTGCTGCTAAAGATTGGAGCAGCACTTGGATTAAGTTCTTCCGGGCTGGTAAATCCGTAAGTTAAAATATCTTGTATTTAATTAAATTATGAATGTTATTATTAATGGCCTTTAAGAATATAAAAAAATGATACAGTATTATACTTAAGTGAACTGCCTCAGCAACAAATTTAGTATTTGGTGATGACTGACATTAGTACCCGGGGTATGTGGAGCAATGAGGAATACATTATGTATACGGTATATGGCAGTAGTCCCAGAATTGGTGCACTCAAAGACTCAAATAAACCCTCACTTGTAGTATTACCATTACCTACGTAGTGGAATCCAAAAGCTTGTAAATGCATTGTCGTTATAGTTCAACAACAATAAAGTGCACGTTACTTATGTCTTGTTCATATACATATATTTCTATTGGTTTTTTAAGGTTTGATTCAAATGGTCCTGCCGCCCAAGATGATGGTCAAGAGGCATCCACCAGCCGCAGCCGGGAGGAAGTAGTGCAGCTGACACAGGAATCAGCGGAGACTGAAGAATGGACATTTGTAATTTTTATTTAATTTAGACAATTCTCAATAATCTTATTACTCACATTGGTGTCTCAACTGCTCCCAACCGTCCGGAGTCAGTGCGGTGAGACTGCGACATCTCATGTGAGACTGAAAGTACTAGGGAGGGGAAGGGGAAGTACTTGGCTATTCAGATCTGGTCACCAAGCATGGCTAAAACCATTTCATTCAATGTTTCAATTCTGAATGGTGGTGTTACAACAGGGTGATACTGACAGTATCTTCCACTCTGTAGTGTGCTGTAAATATACTATTTATTATTTTTAATGAATAGTTTGTGGAAAAACACAAATATAAATAAAATTTACTTGCGCATGCTGGGATTTGAACACGCGACTTCCGGATTGCTAGTCGTGAGGCTTACCGCTCGACCACAGAGGCCGTCAATAACTAATAACTTGAAATAACTAATCTGCAAAATATTTTAATTTCTTTATTTTCCAACTTATTGTGTAAAATGTTATTTTATTACATGATTTTTTGAAAGGTTTACACATTATTTGTTTTTAAATTGATTGTTGCTGGTTATAAAACTTGATATTTATATAAAACTTGCATATATATGTATGTCACGATAAATAATATTACTCTTTTCTTTCATATGATGATTCTTGTTTATTGGTCATATTCATTAGCTTCGCAGATCAATTATCAATATGAATGCCTGCCTTTTATGTGTACTTTTTAATCTTTCTTTGTTTTGCTTTCATGTTGTCTTGAGTCTCTGTTGCCGAGGGCCACGACCCCAACTCCAAATCCATGATGAACAAGAAACAACAACTATGTGCGCTCCTTCACAGCATAGAGAGCTGCCAACACCAACGTTCTGGATGCCTGTGATTGGTCACTCCGGTGTATTGGTGTTACTACTTACTGTCATGATTAATTATATTATGTTCCAATAAACTGTAAACTATTCTATTATTTATGTAAAACTTGTAACTTTCTGCCTTTAATTAACTGGCAAATCCATCCACAAACAGAGTAAAGCTTTTTCTAGTAGCGTGGATTCATTTACTGCAATATACAAGACATTTGTATAGCAAGAGATTGTTTAATTTATAAATGTACCTATCCTTCCATTTCCTAACCCTTATGGATCATTAATGACCAACAACCAACTGTAAACATGACAAAATGACTCCGAATGAGCTATCGGGAGAAGAGTTTGGAACGTTAGCGCAAAGCACGTTCAGTCCACAATTAATCGAGTTACCTGCATTTACACTTCTTTCAATATCTCTACAACCTTCTCAATTCTCATAAACATACTTCCCAAATACACTTTCATTTGCCTATTAATTATAAGTACCTATTAATCATACACATTCCTTTTAAAGTTATGATATACAAAAAGGTATTTGAATATTTAAACATTTGGGATATCCACTATCTCCAAGTAAAGCTCCATTTGAGTACTGCCCTGTCTCAAACATTGCTTTGGCTCGGCAGCCTTGAAATATAAGGGAGTCATGTGTAGCTTCTGGCCAACTCGCTATGATGCCCCTTATCCTCATTCTAGCATCCGAAATAGCCTGCACGTTAATAGAAAAGCAGCCCTCCCTATTTCAGAATGTTTCAGCTTCTGGTCCACCTTTGGGAGAAAGCAGATGGTTAACACAATACTGAATTGGTACTGTACAGAACATTGCAGGCAACAACACAGAGCGCTTGTCTGGCACCCACGGATTAACAGGTCTTAAACTTGCGAAGGCACGAGATACATTTTTTACGATTTTGCTGGTTTTTTAAAAAAAGTCTCCATTTGTTATATGAAAACTTCAAGTAGCATAGAAACGTAATGCAACAAGCAATTGATTGCCTGGCAAAATTGGGGAGTTTCTAAAAAAGAAATAAACAAAGCATAGGTAATAAACATTAGATAAAAGGTTTTCAGACCTGAAGTTCTAAATATATTCCACATATTATTGCAAAAATGACACTCGAATAAGTTAGAACTTTACCTTTCGCTTGCGTAAGTTAATTTATCGTGTATTTGGCCCAAAACAGATTAAAAAACACGTTTTAGTCATCCTAAAACGGTTATAAAATTCTGCATCTTGTCGCTGCCTATGTGGTCCGTTATTATCATCAAGAATATCTGCCCATTCAACTATATCTACTATATTCAATATGTCCATAATTCAATTTGAAAAAACCAAATAAAAAACAGACAAGAGCGTGAACTGATAACAGATGCGAGATGACAGATGACACTTCGATTGTTTTCGCGGAACTCTGTTGACAGTTTTTATAAGTAGGTCTTCCTCAGGCAAGTTAATCCTCCGGCTGGGTGGATTACATTTGAGGTGGAGCGGGGATCATCGTGCTTTGGGCACAGTGTATTTGGGCATTTTAGCTGGATTGAGTTGAGATTTCGGCTCAGCCGTTGATCATTAGTTTGGCCACAACGGCCGTAAGACATATAAAAGCTGACCTAAAACTGAGCTCAATGACATATATATTTACAATATGACTTAAAGTTAGAGATTTATAACTAACATATTTATTTACATTTAAAAATACTTGAAAACATCTTATAAATATCATACATTCGCCAGAATCACTCCACAGCGCCAGAAGAAGAAGGAAGTTTTTACATAATACATATTACTATTTAAGGACATGGATGCAAAATTTATCGGATTTACGAAAATGTATGGATATCTTAAATAAATTAATGAAATTAATCGCCGATCTTTACCGCATTATGATGACTCATCGCACAACATTAACCGGATTGAGGTGTTAGGTTACCACTGACAGACCATTGGTAGGTAGATCAATAGCATTTTGTAGTTTTTCGTTAGTAGTTGTAGGGAATAGCAAATAAAATAGTATATATTCGTGGACATCAACAATTATTAGAGTATAATTAAATTACAAAGTTTAAATTTAATGACGAATTTATGGAAATGAGTATTTGAAAAAATGAGTTTTAAGTTTGGATCTAAATTCCGCTGGGTTGGTTATGCATCTCAATTCCATGGGAAGTTTATTCCAAGCCTCAGGACCGGATACTCCAAACGCGCGATCACCAAAATTAGTGTTCGGATTTCGCTTGGGTTCTTTCAATCTTCCAATTGCAGACGATGTCGCTGATCTAAGAGATGACTGCCTTAGACCTATATTTTCCGGAATGCATAGTTCAGAGATGTAGGGTGGAGCCATTTCATTGATAGCTTTAAACACCATCCAGCATAACTTATACTGGATCCTTTCAGGACACTTCAACCAGTGAAGATTTCGGAGGTGTTCCGAAATGTGCGAAAACTTGGGTACCCCTGTGATTAGTCGTGCTGCGGCGTTGAATACTGATTGTAGTTTATCAGTTTGACATTTAGGAAGACTTGCATAGATACCATTGCAATAATCAAGACGCGATACTATATATGAATTCACAAGAAGCTTAGTTGCTTCTGTCGAAAGGTTCCTACGAACTGCCTTAAGTTGTCTTAAGTAGAAGAACCCTGTGCTAACGGTCCTATTCACCTGACTTTTCAATGAAAGGTCTGAATCCAGATAAACTCCCAGAAGTTTGACGGTTGTTTTCGCAATTACGTCATTGCCGGAAATGGCAATTGGTGAGTTGTCTATTAGATGTTGACGTCTATTTGTAGCTGCCCACAGAAATTCGGTCTTTATTTATGGTGTATGTTCAAAAACGATCATATTATGTGATCTGAATTGAATTGAATGAATTAGCTTAAAATAGTGTAAAATAATGCTTGCTTATGGAATGTAACGCCACAATTGGGTTTATTCTCTTTTCTCTTCTATGCTTACACGTATTTATAGCACAAGCCACCATTTTTACCGTGTTATTTACGATGAGAGCTCGACACTGGTCCGGACACGAATGATGACGTCACATTTTTTAGATTGACGCGTGGCTCTCGCAAGCCCAGCCGGTTCCGAAAAATGGTTCCAATGGGAGGGGGAAATAATACGCCTTTTATCGCTTAGGGCAAGTCCATGCATTTTGTACGTCCGTAAGCTGACCCAACGAACTTCGTACCGCCTCAGAATCAATAACTTTGTGTTAACTTATTAGCTGAATTAAATTCAGTGTTTTTATTATTATCGATGCGCAACTTGAGGAGATTATTATAATTATTTGTATTTTTCCTTTGGAGGGGTGCAGAGATACGATCACCGTTTGTCTCATTTTCGACAATTGACATTTAGTGTGTAAGAAAGAGGGGCAGCATTGTATGTTTAACAACAAAAGCAAAAGAATCAGCGCATTGACATTTGACGTTTTTGAATTTTTGGAATTCACTCATTATTCAATACTAGCTTTTACCCACGGCTTAGCTCGCATAGTATTAGTGGGAAATTACTGGGAAATTACTGGCATAATTATTGGCATAATTGTTATTATTCTTGCTATTTTGTCTAATAGAAAATAATTATTGTTTAATAGATAATTTCAAAATTTGAGAATGACATTTCGCAAATAAAAATTCTATTTTGTTTAAATAACATTGTTTCCGAGGTAACAATTTGTTTGACGTTTGCAATAACTCGATTTTGTTAGGGACAGAAAACGTATGATACATAATTTCATAACGCCACAGCTCATTCATAACGCCAGAGCTTACCAATATATAAAGCCGTTGTTACTCGCAAATAATGTAGCTTTCGATTAGTGAAAGAATTTTTAAATTCCATTCGATATTTATCGCGTGAAAGAGTAAGGACCATCCAGCCAACCAACCAACCATCCATCCATACAAACTTTCGCATTTATAATATTAGTAAGATTATATTTATAAATAAGTAAGATAATATTGTTGCAGCTCTTTCAAAAAAAGAGAATTCGTTCCGTACAAAATGTATGAGGAAGTGATTTTTGTCCATAATTTTGTTTTTCGTGAATTTTTCCGATGTTTTAAAAGCTATTCTGCTATTCGGGGCGGAGACAAATCCAACAAATCAAATATCATAAAAATCGGTCGAGCCGTTCTTGAGTTATAAATGGTGTAACTAACCCGACTTTGTTTTACATATTAAGAAAATAACATTTGAAAGAATATCACCTTTCAAGAACCTTTTTTTTTGTTTTCGGATACATTCAGAAATATTCCATTTATTTGGATTTTATTGCAAAGCAATTTTCTGATCTTCTGACAGAATACGCCCGAGATCTGATGGGATAAACAATTCAAGATGATCGTCGCAAAACTCTGCGAGGAAATTGCACCTTAAGGCGATCCACTAGTACAGGAAAAAATCGAAATCGGAATTCACGCCCTTTTATGGGAGGAGTTTAAAAATACTTGAGAAAAAGCTTTTGGAAAGGTTGGAAAAGATATTTGAGTTTTTTTTACGTGTTGATTTCGTAAAGGCCTGTAAAAAACATTAATTCCTTTTTTATGCATTGTTTATTGTAATAAAACGGAATTTTTAAATTGATTTCATGAAAACAAGCAGCGCGGACCCTAACACGTTGTTTCTCCGCTCCGTTCGGAGGAGTAATGACGGAAGAATGGGGCGGCTGCCAGTCGTTCTTCGGTGGACGGTATAAGGTTCACTTTGATATAACAAATTCGTCGACTGCCGTATTGTCGCCGTGATGTCAAAAATACCAACGCGAAAATGCATATTATATTTTATTTTGTGAGGTTCGGGCGTAAATATCATTTTTTTTCACGATAATTATATGTATAAGAAACTGAATTTGCCACATTATGCAATAAAACCATATCCGAAAAAGTGTTTATAAGTAGGAGAGTTATCAGTTAAAAATGTTTTTATAGACCTAATACTTTATTTTTTTCTAAGCTTATTAAAAGACTTATTCAAAAAATGACCGATATTTTAAGGGCCAAGGTATGTTCTACACGCAGTATTTAATTGAAGCACCTATAATACTTCTAAGCGGTCAAATTTTCAAAACAAAAACATACGATTTTGTATGATTTTGCATTATTTAGTATGGCTTCATCTTAAGTTAGAATTTTCAAATTTGTTTTCCTAACCTTCTGTCGTACATTAGAGGTACGGTAAAAACAAAAAGTTGCACATTAGATCAAATTATTATGCTCAACAATGCTCATTAAAGTTACCTGTTGCACCTATCCCTAGGGCGTCCTAATTTCAAGACTTGAAACAAGCAATTGTGTTTGTCGCCGGGCTATAAATTCAGCTCGCAGCGAACGAACAACGCGGTGCCTAAAAGCCTTTTATCATGATTCATAGAGGGCTTTGAAAGAACTTTCGCTTTCCCACGAAAACAAAAAAGTCCCATAAATAGTGAGCGATGTTTAGATAGCTCCTTAAAGCAAGGATGTGGCTTACGACTGTTGGTGGATTCACTTAGATAGTTAGTGTGACTGGATTCACTTCAGGCTGTATATTTAGAAACAAGCGTCATGGCTGACTCAGAAGGGAAGTGGATATGGATGCTATGTGTCAGAATTGAGTGCAAGGAATGCACAAGGTATGATAACGGCAGTGTCGCAAAATCAACGAACCTGACTCTAGAAGATAACAGAAAAAAATAATAACGCAATGATAGGAATGATAGACATAATGTTTACTGTATTTTAAACAGGTAGGTATTTCGTGGAGATGCGGTGGGGTAGGAAAAATCTAAGAAATAAACAATCTGTTGAAATACGAGGAATGTATCGGTAATCTAATCCACCGCAACGTCCCATTTTTATTAATTTAAATTACACGGAAGATAGCAAGTGATACTTAGATTAAATAATCTATAGGTTATCTAATAATTTAGAATAATAACTGTAATGGAATACGATAATTTTGTTATATACTCCATATCAATTATATTACACGAAGATTGACATGTTTGAAGGTTCACGGAGAGATACCAGAAACATGATATCAACGTACCGTAAAGGCTGGTTCGAACTAGGCCAATAATTTAGTCGAGTTGCGAGTAATTTAGTAACTAAAGTGTCCGAACAACATTAAATTTAGTCGAGTCGATCCGTTTAGTTCTATTTTTAACCTAAGACGCAAGGAGCGTCGTGAAAAAGCTGACGTAATCGAGATGGTTCTGAGCTACAATTCATGAAAATCTATTCAGGCGTTTCAAGATCATTCATGATCTCATGAGATCTTTTTTGCGTCGGGGTTGCTTAAGATTTTGAAATTTTTTTCGAGCTAATAGCGCCTCCACCACGAAGTTTCGAAAAGAAGGCTGTAATTTTGTTCTTGCATGAATTGTACTTCATCGGGTATCTGGATATCCTCATGTTGAATTTGTGACCGCATTTTTAAAGAGAAACTTAAATTAGTATTCTTTGAGATCTTCTAATGCTATTGGGAAGAGCATTAGTAGGATCTAGTTTATCTCTTTTATCAATGCATTTCGTTTCCATAGTTTCTTTACTTTCTTTAATTTAATGAATACTTTCTTTCTTTAATGCTAATCTCTTCTTCCACCTCTTCTAAAATATATATTACAATCAACTTAATTAGCATATTTACTCTGTTGGGTTGCAGCCCGCTCATCGTCCAATACGTCATTCAACCCTTTTTGGTTAGTTAATAAGACTCGTTACTCGATACTCGCCATTTGACTAAATTACAAGCCTAGTCCGAACCAGCCTTTTTACAGGAGTAAAAAGATAAAGAAAATATCGAATACTGATTTGTCACGAATCTGCACGTAATCCGATTATTTCAATTTAATATTAAAATTTAGAGTTAGGAGTTCAGCGGAAACCACCGGTAGTCAAATAACCCATTCGAGTACAAATTTGATAACGCAAACTAAAATTCAATGGGCAAATAAAAGAAAATTTGTATAACACAGTTGCGACTGTGTCAAAAAACCTATCGTAGCCAAAACAGGAGCAAAAAGAGAGTGAAAGGGCAATTGGAAATATCCCTGTTGTTCGAACGAAAGCAATTTTTTACTTATTGATGTTTCATTTAGTTAATTTTTGGAAGTAGACCAGAATCAGTGGCGTAGCGTGAGAGGGGCGGCAAATTTTCACAATAAATAATAATAATTAGTGTCCGACCGAAACAGGACTTTCTATCGAAATCGAACCTGCGGTATCTGTCTCAGTTAAGGCGAAACCGAAACTTTGTTTAGACATGTTAAAAATCTATTATTATAGAAATTTGACTTATTTTTTACACTTATAAAAGCAGTAATTGAAGTACCTGTGTGATTATTTTTTATATCACTGATATAAAAAAATAATTAACAAAACATGTTAACTACTTCTTGGATTTTTTTTTCAATAATCAACACTTACATTATAAGGAAGGACCTCATTAATTGAGTATTTTAATTTTAATTGCGTTTTCAATCGCAACATTCTTATCACAGATGTTAAATGAAATAAAATAAAAACTGTAATTGAAATATGTGAAAATATATATATTTTTTTTTTGTTGATAATACTGCTATAAAACAAATAAAAATTATCAAACATGTTAACTACTTCTTGGAAGTATTAAACACTTTCGACCGGCCGGCGAACTCAGCTGATGATGGCGGGTGACACACGAGCCACGCACTCACACGGATACATTCTATTGTTCGAAGTTCAGTTATAAAATTCTAGTTGCAGAGTATTTATGTAATGCCAGAATCAAAGAAAAACCATATTCATGTTCTGAGTGTAGTTTTTATTCACAGCATTAAACTCATTTATTAAAAAAATGAGCATAAAATGAGGTCGTAATAAAAAAAACGATTTCCACATCCCCCCCCCCCCCCCCCCCCCCCCTCCACGCAACGCAACTGATCAGAATAAGACGATCTTGTCTTATCGGTGGCCCTAGAACTGCAGATTTACAGAATTGGACAATATAAGAAAAAAAAACATATGCTTTTGGTGTCGTTTATTAAACATAATTCAACCTAATGAATAGTGTATTCTACATAAAATATCCCTGCGATATGGCACGGAACGTGGGCGTATTGCAATCTCTTACAAAACTAACTGAATTACCCAACGTTTCGCGGTTTTTACTTTTAGTTTTCTTCCAACTGGCACCCTGAGCTTCGTAGTGGTAATTCTAACGCCAAGTAAAGCGCTTCATCATTTCAATTTTTCAAAATAACAAATCATTTTTTTGTTAATCAATTAACACGCGGTAGAAGCTAAACCTTCAGAAAACTAAAGTAGACAAGAGAGGGGAGGCTACGAAGCACCGAACAAAGACAAGACCGATAGGCTACTAAGCACCCCACAAAGAGCTGACCGATTATAGGTACTATCTCATCCTTTCGCGGGCTAAATCATATAGATGTATGTGTTTGTCTCTTTAGTGTCGCTGTTTTTCGTTTCATCGAGTTTCAAATCACAACGGTGCTAAAGAAATTTTCACTTAAAAAAAATTACATATGAAAAAAATAAATTATATTACAATGGGATTACAATATTAAATAAATCGATCGTACAGTTGATTAATCAGACATCTCCAAGTACTAAGTTTTGAAATAACGAGGAAAGCAATATTGCTCACAATAAATCAAATAATATTTACACGTTCTGTGTTTTACATATTAAATATGCTATAAAATAACACCGGGAAACATAACTGTCCGTACATTAGTATGACATTTTAAAATATGCTACTATTTCAACATTTTGTTTCGATTCACTACAAGTTTTTCTGCGTTGTAATAATAATTTGATGGTGTTTATTTACCCAGACAGAGAGTACAGTTTCTGCATACTCAACTCAAATTTCGATTTTTCAGAGTCATTTTTTAAAAATAGTTTTTGTTATTTATACCATACACCTTAAAGCTTGAGTTGAGATTTGTGCAAGTATGCTTGAAGGTGTGTGGGATAAATATTGCATAAGTTTGACAAAATGTATAACTAGCTGAAGTCCCCGGCGTTGCTCTGACTTGTCACAGAGTTTATCTAAATCAGATGTACACAGTAATTTTCTTCTCATTTTGAACTTCAAGTGGCATTTCCATGTTATGCTCTATAAAGCATTATTTTTTTAATAAGCTTCATTAACCCTCTTGATATCATCATCTCAACCAGCGATACAATATGGCCATGAAATCGTTCTTACCGCGATACTCTATCAACTATTTCCTTCTCGCACTTGTCTAAATATGACATCTAAGCCACTCACAATGTCGCAGTGTAAGTGCATATCTGCCTCTCTGTCATCTAAGCTCGTGATAAGAGAACAGCGATATACCAAGCAGAAAACATAATATCTGTTGCCGGGATGATTGTAAAAACTAAGTATATTATAACTACAGCGAATAATGAGCCGTAAAATCTGAATTAACATCTTGTAATATTTGGCTTTACCTTCTCGAACCGACATAAAAAGTTATGTGATTCCTAGATTATTAATAGATTCAAACTAGTTGCAAGAGACCCAGCGTCTCCTTAAAAGAGGCATACGATTCTGAAAAAATTGATTAATTTATGTAGTTTTTTAAAAATGTTAATAAAAATTTACAAAAAAATTTTTGAAATACTTTTATCCCTGGCTCCACAAAAACGTGAAATCACTATTATTGATTGATTTTTACTATCTTCGAATCGGTTTACATTATGAGTACAATAAAAACTTTGGTTTTCTATTGTTTCGCTCGAGTACAATAAATTTTTTAATTACTTTATTAAAAAAAACAAGCGGAAATCCCCAGCGTTGTTCGGGCTTTAAACGAAGGTTTTCAAAATCTGATATGTACCGCTTTTATTACAATGATTCCACTCTGGAAAATAATTTCCCTCAGGGCCTATGTCATCTTTGGGATGATGTGTGAAGGGTATTTTAAGGAAATGAAGGAGAAGAAGATCTGGAATGGGAAAAGGTATGAAGGATGGCTTGGGTGGGGTTCAGTGTGTCCAGGAAAGACGGACGAATCCGAATCCATCCATTCCACTGCGGTGCAAGTCGATGGGTCGATACTCGATATGGTTCGGCTGGAGAGGTTAAAGGGTCTCCCTCAACAACTCTCTACCGATCCGGTAGCCGTGGGTGATGAGTCATGCTAAGAATGTACACATTTTTGGCTTGTGTATTCTTCAACATGCTGAGAATTGGTGACGGATGCTGTAAGCCAGATGACTTAGGTAGTAAGTACATCTAGCAAAGTGCGAGGAAAGTTAGCTAAGTTTAGATGAATATTATGGAATTTAACACTAGACGCAATATTATGCACACGAGTTTAAAAAAATGGATACAAAAATAACTGGCAATATAGCTAACTTTGATTAGCATAGAATATATTTTATTTGGTTTATCTATAACTGTTTAGGGAGCTAGGGACAATTGGATTGTTGGCAAAATTATAAAATAATTGTTTCTACCGTAAATAGCAGATACATTATTAGTTATAGGGGATACTTCACCATCATCTTGGTAGCTTATCCATATAACAAGTATTTACGATTTATTTATTTATAAAGTCTCAACTTTACTAATCGGTACTCGAACCTACAAATAGTGGCAATTATATCGGATAAGTTAGCAGAGTTTTCTAGCTATTTGTAAGTATTTATTGATTATTTTTATTATATGGATAAGCTATGAAGAGGATGGTGAAATAACCCCAAAATAATATAATGAATCAATGATTGCGAAATCAATACAGCAGGTACCTAATAATATTATCAGGCGTCAAAAATATGTTGAAACAAAAACAATATCTACTAAATATTTGGAATCACGGTAATGAAAAAAATCTCTGTTAGTAATATCCTATTTGGATTGTCACGTTCGAGTTCCTCTGACAAAACCTTGTTGTGAAAGCAAGGTTTATATTATTAACATTATAAGCACTATTTGTAGCTGTCTGTAAATACACTATTTTATAAACCTGTCACTACTAAAGTTCTCTACGCCCACATTCTTGTAACTCTAGTCTGGTGATAATGATTACACAAAATAAATAAGGAACCTGCAAGGTAAGAAACTAAACAATTATTATATAAGTACTAATTATAGATATTAAAAAATTGGTTGAATTCGAACCAAGGACCCGGCTCAGCCTCGGTTGATTGGTTGTGAAGAATTTATTATAGTGACCGACTCCAACAGCGCTTGCGGCTGGTGGCTGGACGCTGGACCGTCAATCGTTGGCTGTACGGAGAACAGACTACAGAGTACAGACCAAAATGATCACCGCGCGTGACGTCACACAATGATACATTCTGTTTCCAGAAGCTTCGTACAAACTAAACCAAACGCCCCAATTACTAGCAACTAGCAATTCCAATATCAATGATTCAAACTTTGATACCGCGAATCAGAAGAAACGCCGCGCACCGCGCCGGATGGTCAAATTCCAAGGATACTCGAATTATATTTGAAGACAACATCATGTTGGCTGAAAACACTTGTTTTTATTTTTTTCTAAACGCTCCCAGATATCGAAAAGAGAGCAAGCAATAAAAACACGTACATTTTACTGAGAGATTCCAAACACTTCTCAGATTCGTTTTCGTAAGAATTCACATCTTTTCATAATTCAAATGACGATAAATGGGTATATCATTTATCCCATATCATATATATAATCACTGAATCGGATTAAATGCACGTTAAACAGATTCAGTACAAAATGATTTTGAAATAAACGTAAATATACGTAGGTACCTACATGTTTATAAATAATTTTACTCTCTGAGGTCAAATGTGGTTTACGTCAGTGCGCCAGTACGACAGCAATGCCAAAACAGATTCAAGTACTATTAACTTCTTGAAAAGCAATTTACTGGTATGAGACAAGTCGAGTTAATAGCCCACACCTTATTAAATAACCATAGATTCACGAGGCACTTCAAACAATATTGATTTAAAACGGTATAAACGTGTAGTGCGACAAGAACTGCAATAATAAGAATTATTATCAATACTCTATTGAATTAAATATTTTGGTATAATGCCCGTTGGTATGCGTTTCTACCGAACATATCGGTAGGTATATTATTTTAATGAAACACGCGCTGCCGGAATGTGAATTGACACGTTATTGTTGATTTACTGAATTATTGTAAAATGTGGGAATATTGTTGTCGGGAGATCAATTATTTTCTGTCACCAGACCTGTCGCCAGTCACCACCACGATTGCAGAAAGGGGTATCTTTTCGGGCGACGGGATTGCGGTGGCATCTGATAGGTATCCTTCCCGAGGCCTTTGTTTTTGAGAGGTAGGTATCGTAAGGAGTTTCGAAAGACCAGGAATGTTGGAAATTACTAATGTACCTAACTAACCTAATGTTGGAAATGACTTTTGTGTCGACGTTCGTGGACAGTGTGAAGACATCCCACTTTCAAGTTATTTATGGTGTCAGAAAGTAAAGGTCAATAAATTATTCAGGGTCACCCATTTGCGAGTAAATGGATGGAGTAATTTTTAATCAGAGATTGATCAGAAAAGAGTTTGTGAATTTCCTAATATCACACATTCACATTTTATCTCTCCAAACTTCCTCACTGCGCTGATGTCTATTATATTATAATATTTAGTTATCATAAGTATGTTGTTTTTATACATTTCTTAAGTTTAACACACACGACTAGAAAATAAAATAGATTTTTTATGTTGGCAAATGGCAGGTAGTAACTTAGGATTATGAAAATAGAGTGTAAGTTATTGCATTTACTTGTAAAACTAAAATTATAGTCCGTATACTGAGATGCCTGATTACATGGTAAGCTCCATAGATAAAATAGAAGAAAAGGAGATACGGCAGTAAAGCGTGTCGCAGTCGCCGAGACACAGCCACGTCCAAACTGCACGGAGTAGGTCAAAGCGGGTATGCAATGAAAGTTGCCTTTGCACTTGGTGTGTATAAACAAAGATTGTAAGCCGCTGCTTAAAGGCGATTAGTAAATGATGAAGGCGAAACTTTTGTACTATCGGTTTCATATTAATAATGCTTTATGGCCCATCTCTCTTGTTTCTATTATCTACGATTAATGTTAGGACAAAAGGTATGCTTGCGGGAGTGAGTTTCGGGTGGAAGGGTAAAGAACAGTGATGTGATGTCTAGGGAAATTTCCCTAGATCTAGGGGAGAAAATATTTTTTTAGGGAAAAGGGAAATCAGCACAAAATCTAGGGAAATTTCGAACTCTGGAAATTTTTTTTTTATTAAATATGACAATATTACTGGTATTACTAGTCGTATTTTTTTTTTGGAATTCCCATGAGTCTTAAATATTGTTGATGTACTTACATTCAAGCAATGTTGTTTTAAAAACACTGGCAACTCAAAATGATATTATGTACCTAAAAAGATAAATGGGGACTTCTAAAAAATAATTTTATTTAGGTTTCAAGTTGCGTTTTTATCTGTTTATTACAAGAAACTTTCTTCAGTTTCAGTGATTGCGTTTGATTTTTATTTTGCAAACTGATTTTTATTAGGAATTCCGTTTCAAATTTAGTGGCAAAGTACATACTTTCAAATTATGGTAAGTTTTCAATCGAACTGGCACATATATGAATATTTATAAGTAAATTTAAAAAACATTTTTTTAATAATAAGAAAATATTTTTGGGAAAAAAACCCTCTGATTCGCCTTAATGACTATAAAAGGCAACTTTTTGCATTCGGGGCTATGAGAAACAACGCAATTAAAATTTCAATTTCGAAAGTGAAATTTTACTTCGTATACTGATTTTGCGGGTATTTATGGTTGCTGTCATTTCGTTCTGCAGGGTAGGCGACTTCATACGGATACCAAGGGCGGATCCAGGGGGGGGGGGGTGTCATGGGGTCATGACCCCCCCTGGGCTGGGTCCAGGACCTAGGTGGACCACCAATTAAAATCGTTAAACATGATTTTTTTTTCCACAATAAAGATTTTATTCAATTACTTAATAAAATACCAACTTTTTTATAATATTCTCCTGACGAAGAAAGGGTGCTTTTGAAACCGGTAGAGTATTTATAAAATAAAAGTGGTGTAAGTACAACAAATTTATATGTCTTTTTATTGTTTTTACATTAATCTATTATTATCAACATTAAATTAGAACTTCTTGGGGGCCGTTCAAGTATTACGTAACGCACTTGGGGGGGGGGGGGGGGGGGGGGGTCTTGTAAAACGTTACAACGAACAACGTTTGAACAACGCTTTACGTAACATGTTTTTTTTTATTTAAATAAAAAATAAGGAATTAGAAACTTAATGCACATTCTTAAGGCTATGTCAATGTTTGGGTAAATTGTTTTAAGTTCTATTTCTATGTTCTAAGTTATTTCTTAGAACCTAAAACGTTAAATCACTTAGGTTTTTCGGGGCAGTTCTCCATCTCAAGCTACTTTGTTAAATAAGATTGAAGATGCGATATATTCATCAAAAAACACCTTTCTAAATCTCCAAAATTATGTCTTTACTAAAAAACTTACTAGCACTATTTTGAACTTCTTCAGTGTTCAAATTTTGATGGAATAAAATTTTTCTGATAAAGGTTTTTCTCCACTGTGGGTAAATATACGATTTTTTAAGTTATCCCTCTGTAGTACATGAATAGTTGCAGTCAGTACACGAAAAAGGTTATTCTCCACTGTGAATGAGCGATTGCGTTCTTGGACATCCCTTTTGAGAACATGATTAGTAGCAGTCGGAACACGAAAAAGGTTTTTGGTCCACTGTGGGTTAACGCGTGATTTTTTAGATGTCTCTTGCGATAACATGAATAGTGGTAAAAAGGACAGGATGTTTTTTCTCATCTGTGGCTAAATATGTGGATTTTTTATTTGTTGTTTTGTAGAACATGTATATTTGCAGCCGGGATACGAAAAAGGTTTTTATCCACTATGGGAAAACATGCGATTTTTTTTAGATTTCTCTTCGTATATGCATAGTTACACTCAGAACATGAAAAAGGTTTTTTCTACACTATGAATCGAGCTGTGAATTTTTAAATCTCCCTGTCGAGAACATAACTGCATTCGGGACATGAAAATGGTTTTGTCCGCTGTGGATGAAAATGTGATTTTCTTGGTGCCTCTCTGAAGAACGTGAATACTCGCAGTAGACACATTAAAAAGGTTTTATGTCATTGTGAGTCAGCAAATGATTTCCAAGAAGTTCCTTTGTACAAAGTGAATAATTGCAGTCGGGACATGAAAAAAGGTTTTTGTCCAGTGTGGGTAAACTTGTGAATTTTAAGATATCGTTTTGTAGCGCATGAATAGTCGCAATCGAGACATGGAAAAGGTTTTTTATCACTGTGAGTTAGCAAGTGCCGTTTTAGTTATTTTTTTAAGAAAAGGAAATGTTGCAGTCAGGGAATGAAATAGGTTTTTTTCCGCTGTGGATAAACACGTGATTCTTAGATTTCTCTTTGTAGTACATGAATAGTTGCAGTCGGAACATGAAAAAGGTTTTTCTCCACTATGAGTCAGCAAGTGACTTCTCAGATATCCCTTTTGAGAACACGAATTGTTGCAGTCAGGACATGAAAAAGGTTTTTTTCTTCTGTGAATCATACTGTGGATTTTTAAATCTTCCTTTTGAGAACTTGTATTACTGTATTCAGGACGGGAAAATGGTTTTTGTCCGCTGTGTATAACATGAATAATTGCAGTCGGGGCATGAAAAAGGTTTCTTTCCACTTTGGGTAAACGTGTGAATTTTTAGATACCGTTTTGTAGCGCATGAATAGACGTGACTAAATGAAAAAGGTTTTTCATCAATGTGAGTCAGTAAGTGTCGTTTTAGTTTTTTTTCTTCGAGAAAAAGCATAGTTGCAGTCAGGACATGAAATAGGTTTTTCTCCACAGGGTAAACATGTGATTTTTGGATTTTCGTTTACTTCATACTACAGGAATAGTTGTAATTACTTCGTAGTACATAAATAGTTGCAGTCGGAACTTTAAAAAGGTTTTTCTCCACTATGAATCAGCAAGTGACTTCTTAGGTATCCCCTTTGAGAACACGAATGGTTACAGTTAGGACATGAAGAAGGTTTTTGTCTTCTGTGAATCATACTGTGGATTTTTAAATCTTTCTTTTAAGAACTTGTATAACTGCATTCGCAACATGGGGAAAGACAGTGTTAATCATTTGAGTGCCGATTGTCATCCAGGTGACAATATTTCAAGCATATGCGACCACATTTGGCACACAACAAGTTGTTGATATGGATATGTACAGGAAAACGTTACGGCGCGTTACATGGGGGGGAGGAGGGGTCAAACATTTTCAAAAATTGCGTTACGTAATACTTGAACGCCCCCTTGTGACTTGACCACGAATATGTGACCCCCCCTGGCGCCAAAGCTGGATGCGCCCTTGACGGATACATGGTATGCGATCCCCCCCCCCCCTCCTCCCCGAAGGTAGTACCCCCGAAATCTAGGGAAATTCTAGGGAAATTTCACCTCGAAATCTAGGGAAATAATTTTTTGGGCATCACATCCGCGGTAAAGAACGACGGACTCAGTGGAGAAGTAGATACAACCCGGCGTCATCTCAGCACAAGTGGTCTTGTGACATAGAGATGTGTGAACAGATCTACGTTAAGTTGAGTAAGAGTTGGTTCCTACCTTGTGGGATATATGTGAGTTTCGGATGGAAGAGTTTGAGATCGACGAGTAACTCAGTGGAGAAGTACAACCCGGCGGCACCTCAGCACATGTGGCCTCAGCATGTCCAGGCATCACAGTTTTGGCTACTATTCTCCTGTCAAACCAAAATAACAACTTACAAACACTCCATTTCTTACCACTCATTTGGCAGAAAGCAAAATAACGAATAAAGGGAAAACTTACATAATTCACATAACTTATTGACAATGATTCCAAAACAATTAATATAGCAGGAGAACAAGCGAGGAAGACTTAAATATTCATTTACAACTCAATATCGATACATAACTCTGATATACCTGTTTCAATAAGTAAATAAGTGGGGCAAATATAATTATATTTGACCCCACTTAATGACTAAAACTGGGGAGGAACTCAAATATTATGAAAGTGATAAATAACTAAAATATTAGTGATCCAACGAAGGTTCGGTTTAGGCATCAGATTCGGTTTCGGCAGAAAATCTACCGACCCTTAAGAGCGAATAACCAGCAAATTTAAATTCAGATTCCGACGTCAGCGCTACACACTCGCTAGCGGGCATTTTTAGAACTAGAGTTCGTTCCGCTCCAAGCTTGGTTTCGAGATTTACTAGCTCACGCGCTAGGACTGTATAGACGCCACAGTATGGGTCAGATGAAGATGTTAAATTCTCGCTTCCAGAATTTTGATGAGTAGTAGTTATTTGTAATTTGTATATCGAAGTGCATAAACATAAATAGATACAAGTAAAATGCGTAAACCCAGTAGGTATTAAGTAGATACCTACATGAATAAACAATTTGTTATATTCTTTTTAATATTTTGTTTTTAATTGTATTTTACGGCCATTAGATATCTCAGTATCGCCCTGCTGTAAGACCACCATTAAGAATTGAAACGTTGCTTGAAATGGCTTTAGCCGTGTTTAGTGAACAGATATGAATAGCCAGGTACTTCCCCACCTTCCTCTTCACTATATCCTTCCCCTCCCCACTACATTCAGCCTTACAACATACCCCAATTAGGGATGCCATAGTCCCACTGGCCCCAGACGGGAGCAGTTGGGACTCTTGTACGGTATTAATGAAAAAAAATAGTAATATTCAGTTGGATTGTAAAAAATTACTCATTTTAAAATATTTATTCGTGTGCATATTTGTTTATTTTATATTTATGTGAATACCGCACAAGAGACCCAAATGCTCCCGTCTGGAGCCGGTGAGACTATGACGTGACTATGGGGTATATTATGAGGCTGAAGGTGGTAGGGAGGGGAAGGAGATGGGGGAGAGGAAGGCGAGGAATTACCTGGCTATTCAGATCTGGTCACTAAACACGGTCATAGCCATTTCTAGCAAGTTTCAATTCTGAATGGTGGTCTTACACCACCCAGGGTGATACTGAAAGTATCTTCCACTCTGGAACGTGACGCAAATATATTATTTTTAATTTAAATAATTGTAAAATAACCCAAATTATTCAAATAAAATTAATTTGCCTACGCCGGGATTCGATCCCACGACCTTCAGATTGCGAGTCAAGAGCCTTACCCCTTGACCACGCTGGCCGTCAATAGGTAGTATCAGTAATTTGGAAGGCGGGTATGGGTACCGCCGCCTCGGGAACCATGTATTGGATTATTAAAACCTCTGCCATAGGTCACTCCAAGTGACTTAGCAGGGGAGCTCGTGTTCATGGGGCGAGGTTCGTCTACGTGGAAGGTCGGATCAGGAGAGACCGTTTTTTTTACAATCGCTCGACACACTGCCTATCTCTACTTTGGGAATGCTGTGTGGAGGCTCGTTTTAGGGAAAGGAAGGAGAGGAACTTCGGAGAAGGAAAAGGGTGTTAGGGGTGGGTAGAAATCTGGGGGGTCAGTGTGTCCAGGAGTGCGGATGTATGAGGCCATCCCTCCCACTGCGGTGCAAGGCGATGTTCCGAGAGGGTAAGGCTGGAGAAGTCGAAGGGACTCCCTCAACCACTTTTTCTAGATCCGACCTGCCATGCAGCTGGTGGGCAGACGCATCCGCCGCCAAGACCTGAACAAACCTCACCCCCACGAACCAAACGTTGCGAACCGCTTGGGATGACCTACGGCAGACGTGTTGGTTATCTAATAAATGGTTCTCGGGGCAATGGTACCCATACCCGATTCTCGTGTTTGTTATTTTTGTAATACGAAAAATGGATATAAAAAAGGCCTACCCTCCCACCCCCTCTCAACCCCCCCCCCCCTAAACCCCCCTCCCCTTACCCCCCACCTCTAACACCTCTCCACCCCCCGGCTCCTTTACCCCCCCCCCCCCTCTCAGCCACCCCTTTCATCTCATCTCAACTCTCCTCCAACCTCTCTCCCTTGGGAGCTGTTGGACTCTTATGCGGTATTACATAACAATATTTTTTTGGAGCATTTGGGACTCTCGTGCGGTATTCACATAACAATAATTTATAATATATATATATTTTTTAAATTTAGTGTGCTTTAGAGTCTTTAGACCACACGATTGAAGTAAAACTTAACAAACTTATAACAATAAATTTTTAAAAAAACATGCTTCTCAAACGGACAGCTAGCTGTATGCGACCTGCGGACGTGTCGGACGACAACACAAAAATTTATGTGAACCTATTCAAAAGCACTTCAACAAACAGAATTAAAGCGCACAAACCCTTTCTTTCTTTGAGTGGCCTGGCAACGCCCGCCGGGTGTCCGCTATATATAATGTTATATAGTGCAGGCGCTTGCATTAAAATGCAGTTTTCCGGGACTTAGGATGGAACCATTACAGTTTAGTTGACCCCGAGGTTATAGTGACTTGCAACGCATGCCGGGTACCCGCTGTATTTAATGTTATATAGTGCAGGCGCTTGCAATATAATGTAGTTTCCCGGGACTTGGGATGGAATCATTACAGTTTAGTTGACCCCGAGGTTACAGTGGCCTTGCAACGCATGCCGGGTACCCGTTGTATATAATGTTATATAGTCCAGGCGCTTGCAATATAATGTAGTTTCTCGGAACTTGGGATCGAACCGTTACAGTTTAGTTAACCCCGAGGTTACATTGGTCTTGCAACGCATGCCGGGTACCCGTTGTATATAATGTTATATAGTGCAGCCGCTTGCAATATAATGTAGTTTCTTGGGACTTGGGATGGAACCATTACAGTTTAGTTAACCCCGAGGTTACATTGGTCTTGCAACGCATGCCGGGTACCCACTGTATATAATTTATTTATTTATTTACGGAAAAATAGTCCATTAACAATAATACGAATAACATGCGTTCGTTAAGATCACCGTTCGCAGGACATTTTTCGTAACAATCATCACTTTTCGTAACGCATTTACCAGCTTACCCCCCATGTGTCGAGCGTGCGCAAAGAAGTTTTACTTCAAAAAAATTATTTTGAAGCTGTTGGGACTCTTGTGCGGTATTCACATTAGAATAATTTACAATAAAAAAAAATTTCAAAATTTTCATAAAAATATTCAATGAACATGAATTTTTGCGTTCGGTAAACCCTGTAGTTTTTACAAACACGAAACAATGAAATCGTATTATTTGGTTTTGTTTTAAATTCGTCATTTCCAAATATTACGATACAGAGCGCCGCGGAGACAACCGCCGGCTGCCACGTTTGCGGGCAGAGTGAATTCTCAATTCTCGAGTCGTCGAGCTATAAGAAAAATGGTAAAACGCGAGCTGTAAATTAATTAATATTAATTACTTCTTATGATTATTTTTCGATCAAAATTTTTATGACTTGTCAATAATGTCTTAGCAAAATAAGTATTTAAAAAAATCTTGAAATATATTAGTTTGGAAGTACGCAAATAAATACACAAACTGGCCAATTTACGTCAAGAAACACAAGTAGGTATATATTTTTTAATGATTTTATTTAAACTAAAATTAAAATTCTAAAACATAACTTTACGAGATAATGTATGGATTTATTTAACTGCATGATTATATGATTTGAAATTGGTGTTGTATAATACATGTACTTTTTTGAAAATATAGCAAATCTGCCAACGACCTATGGTATAACCTTATTATACTTAAAATAAACATTTTTTCTCAAAATTTAATCCATAACTTTACCAGATAAAAGAACAATCTTTCAAAATCAATTTATAATTTTTTGTGGAAACGAGTCAATAAGTCTAAACACTGATTTAAAAATGACATATTTCTGGTTTCTCTGGTAATGTCCTCTTAAGCCGCACCGAAACTCTGCGTCCGTGCATTATCGCGCGTCGTTCGGCTGACTTCGGGTAAGTTCGTGGCTCGTGTGTCACCCGCCATCATCAGCTGAGATCGCCTACTCAATTAATGAGGTCCTTTCTTTCAGTGTTGGTTATTAACAATTTTTGTTCCAAGAAGTAGTCAACATGTTCGTTAATTTTTATAATTTTTGTTTGTTTTATAGCAGATCAATAAAATAAATTATTATTTTTTCACATACTTCAATTATTGTTTTTAATTTCATTTTAAAATAAATTTATTGTTTTTTATTTCATTTTTAAAATAAATATTTTTTTCCCATACTTCAATCATTGTTTTTTTATTTAATTTAAAACGCGTTAACTGTCTGTATAAGTGTAAAAAAAAAAGCCAAATTTCGGTAAACAATAGATTTTTAACATGTCTTAAAAAGTTTCGGTTTCGGCCGAAACTGAGACAGATAGGGTGTACCTAGGTACCTACCCTACCGAAGATTCGGTTTCAGTAGAAAGTCCTGTTTCGGTCGGACACTATAAAATATAGCTAAAGGCAATACAAAAATAAACTGTACCTACTGTCATTGGTGCCGGATAAAAAATAAAAGCAATTCTGTTGACAAGAACGTGTGTCCTAATGTTAAAGTAATCGCATACGAATTTTAATTACCTATGTATTGAAATCTATATTTAGGCGGTCCATGTCATCGTAGTTTGATTCCAAACATAGAATTTAGTACATACCTAGGTATGTAATGACAATGACTGATGACATTTTATATTTCCTCAATGAGTTTTGGATAATGTTGGCTTTATTAAATAATGAAATTGCATTTTGATTTCTTGACCAAATATTCTAAGAATTTCTTTCAATTTCCTGTATGGCCATTTATGAAATTTTGTTGCATTAAAAATAAAATATAATATATGCAATATTATTGAGGATTCGGTGCAAAGTTTTTCCTTAAAATACATTTAGGTCGACTCATTTATATTTTTCTTAACCTCAAAATAAACATAAAGAAATTTTTTTACAATTGTACTGAAGAAAAATAATACCTAAGTATTTAAGAAATTATATAGGTTTTAAGGTTATGAGATGGTACGTTCCTGAGACTTAGACTTCAAATAGGTTAAGTTCTGTCATTAAATGCATGTCTATCAATTATTATGAAAGCAACGGCCAAGGTGATTTGGACTGGTGCCATGGGAGGATGAAGAAAGAACTGCGTTCGGAAAACATACAATAATAAATACAAAGCAGACCAGTTAGATAGTTCAAGGAAACCAACGTCAAACACATTACAAGAAACAAATCTAGTGAACCAGATACTAAAAGTTATGTTAGGTATTTCAAAAGTTTTACCAAAAAAAACATTATAATATACCTATAATAACGATAATATAAATAATGATTATTATCAACTACTTTAAACACCTATTATTATATTCGTTGCATTTAAGAGAAAAACAAATCCTGTGAAATAAACGTGACCATGTTTAGAAAACTTGTTTGTATCTCAAGGACTTGCAACATTTACAAAAAAACACTTCCTCGGCGTATGTCAAAATACTATGGACAAGTTTTTTTAAATAACATATAATTTTGAGATATTTCGACTAGGACCTACGTACATAAAAATCGATTTAGAATGAAAGTTTTAGAAGTTTGAGCTTAGTTTCTAAGTACTCAAGTACATGATTCAGAACAATGTTAAAAATAGTTACAATTAGAAGATGTTTTATACATCATATTATATAATATAAATAGGGCATTTGCAAAGCATTAAATTAAAGGGGATTTTGTCGGAATATTTTATTTGAAGTATTATAAATTGAAAAAATATCGAACCTACATATTTTTTGGACAATAATTTTTTAAATGACTATTTTAAATTGCCCTGCGTAAAACAAACTTTTAAAATATTTTAGGTAGGTGGAAATCAATTTTTTCTTTTCTCGGGACAATCTTCACGAAAACTTTTCTGAAGACGCAACAAGATAAAGTAAAAGTTTTATTTTTATAAATATATACCTAATTAAATACACTATTTTGTAGAATGGTATGAGCTTATTTGATTTTCTGAAATAAAACATTCACACAGCTTGCCTGATAACAAAATTGCGCATACGTCCTTTTCGTTGAATATTCATAAATAATTATTGCACAAAGAGAATTGCGCCATCATTTGCAAATATCACATATATCGTCAATGTCATGGTTTAACTAGTGATTAGAGGATCAATTTGGATCAGAAACAGAGAAAATATTAGAAACCAACGCAAAAAAGAAATAAGGTACTCGTAATCTCAAATCGAAATCTTTGACCCACCTCGATTTTTTTCAGAATTCATTTTAGCTGGTATGCAGCGGAGGAATCTTGGGAAAGGTATATATTTCAAATACTTTACACAAAGAAGGATTTCAGCTTCAATTCGTCGGAAACATGAATAAGAAAACCACACAATTACGAACTATTATTGTACAGCAAGAAAATGGCGTCGGACCAAGATTAGGCAATCGGTCGCAAAATAAGACCTTTGCCACCAAACTCGCATTATATAAAGCTATACTATATCATCAGCCTTCAAAAATAAGCAAATGCGGAGTATATAGTGTCAAAACTTACACGAAAATCGAACTCGTTCAAAAATAATCCGAAATATTCACTGATGACAAGGCATTCCACTCACTGAACACAAAACTAGACTGACTGATCACGTGACATTGTGTTTTGAACACAATTGGTCAGATTTGTTAGAGTGGGAAAACCACTTTTAAAACCTTATAATCTACAAAACTTATGCCTCTTCATTGCAATATGTGAATTAGTTGAATTCAAGAGTCATGGTAAGAAATAAAAGCTTTATGCATTATCTAAAACAAATTCAGCAAACATCGAACAAAGTGAACGCTATTCATCAAAGATTAAATATACTAGCGCCACTAGCGGTTAAAACAGAAAGCGTAATGACAGTGTTTTAAGGTGTGTTAAAGAAATTTCTGTGGCCATGTTGGGAACAAACTTTTTTCGGGGTACTTAAATAAACTAGTCGTTCAAGTACCGTTTCCGATATTGTATAAAGTTTGTCAAATACGAGTAAAAAAACATAGGAGACCGCCACTGTTGTTCAAATGGCAATACTAATGGAAATTGTATGTTACAATCAAAGACATTAATACTAAAACACAATACGATTGTATCTGTCTCTATTCCTAATTCCTAGTACTTTAGTACTAAACTGCTACGCGTCGAGTGAGGTCGTGTCTTACCAGTAAGTAAATTGCATTGCAAAGCGCCAAAATGCCCTCCTGTGTGATGAGAAAATGCTTAAATTACACGGCAAATAGTCGTAAAGGCGAAGGAATAACACTTCATTAGCAAGTACACGCAAATTACTTATTATTATCAATTATTATAATTATGACAGTTAATTTTATAATAATACGTCATTGTATTCTTTACCCTTCCCTGTCCATTGTGTAACCGAGTGAGAGTATCTTGTTATCTCAGTCACACCCGTGATGTGAAAGCAGTATTCGGCGAAGAAATTAATAAGCCGCCCTACTATAGTATATCTATGACATTCACACACGTAAATTCTTTGATTGTCTATCTTTATCACACGGGAATAAAGTTTTGAATTTAGAAATTATATTTGAAAACCGCTGAAAACAAAAGAGTGTTGCTTGCTTTCCACATTATATTGTGAGTATGTGAGACTATGGCGAGTCTATTTATAATATAACGTCATTGGTTACAATAAACATAATACATTTTTACAGTATTAAATAATAATCATTACGTATTCTACCCATCTGACATCTGATGTTTGGCCATAAACCTCACTCTCACTAGTTTTGTGCAAGTATATCAAATTTATTGATTGCGCAGAAAAGTCTCACAGTGAACTTCGCTGTAAACCGTTATCTTACTTTCGGTCTTTACTTTTTTGCGCGGCGGCCTGAATTGGCTGGTGGCACTTCAACCAACGGCAATCGGCCAGCACCGTGTTGTGAAGGCGCTAACTAACTAACTAACTAACTAACCATCACGCCGTTTCGCCGCAGGGGTAGGCAGAGAGGACGGACCGCCACACAACTCGATCTTGGCACACACTCTTTGCCTCGTTCACATTCATACATCGTCTCATACATGCTCTTCTATTATTCTGACTCTTCACATGGCCCGACTCAAGTATCTGATTCACTTGGTCGTGCCATGTCTTCCTCGGGCGTCCCCGACTTCTTCTACCATTCACATTTGCATCATATATTCTCCTTACACTCCTTTCCTCGTTCATTCGCTCTACATGCCCAAACCATCGGAGAGTCCCTTTCTTAATCTTACACATCACGCTTACATCAGCCTTGCATTCTTTGCGGATATCCACGTTTCTCTCACGATCGTACATGGTTTTACCACACATTCGCCTCAGGGATCTCATTTCTACAGCATTCAGTCTGCTTTCATCCTTCCTCTGCCAGTTCCATGCCTCACTGCCATACATCAGGGTAGGTACCAGCACTCCATTATGGACGGCTAGTTTCGCGTCTTTGGACAGTTTTTTATTACCGCCAACGGCATTCAGTCCTCCATTAATGGAGTTACCGGCATTCACCCTTCTTTCAATATCTCTATCAGCCTTCCCATCTTTCGTAAACATACTACCCAGATACACAAACTCATTCACCTGCTCCAAGTATTCATCATTCACAACTATATTGCATACTGTTTTCGTACTCTCTCTTTCAAACACCATGACTTTAGACTTACTTACATTCATCATTAACTCATTCTTCATACATACTTCGTTCATCCTAGACACAAGAGACTGTAGATCTTCCATACTGCTAGAAATTAGCACCGCATCATCAGCATACAAAAGGCAACATACTTCCAGATTACTCAATTTTGCGCCCAATCCCATCTCTTTCAATTCTTGCATACAATTATCCATGTATAGATTGAATAACCACGGTGACATTACGCAGCCTTGTTTAACACCTTTTGTGATGTCAAACCACTCCGTAAAATCGCCGTTCACCCTAACACATGCAACGCTTCCCTTATATAGCGACGCAATTGCCTGAATGAGCTTCGTATTCACTCCGTACTTGGACAACACCTTCCATAGCTTTTTCCTGTCAACTCGGTCGTACGCTTTTTGTAGATCTACAAAGGCACAGAAGAGTTTCTGGTTTTTTGCAAGAAACTTCTCAGTGAGCATACGCAATGAGAAAATCTGGTCCATGCACCCCCTTCCACTCATAAAAGCACCTTGCACATCCCATATTTTATCTTTTGTTTCCATTCTTACCCTTTCAATCAATATTCTACCATACAGCTTGCCCACTGAACTTAGAAGGCTAATAGCCCTATGATTCCCACATTCCATACGTGACCCTTTACCTTTGTATAATGGCATGATTACAGCCCTTCTCCAATCTAATGGCGTATAACCCTCCTTTAAACATTGGTTAAAAAGTCTGCCCAGCCATGTTAGAATAATACGACTATCTCCTTTAAAGTATTCGGCAGCAATATTGTCGAAACCCACAGCCTTGCCACTCTTCATGCATTTAATTGATCTTTTTATTTCATCCATACTGATTTCGGTAACATTCACTCCATCATCGTTCATAACCGATTCACCGCTGGGATCACAACCACTCGGGTTACTTTCGAAGACTTCCTCGAAATATTTCATCCATCTCTCTTTGATTTCATTCTCATTCGTCAACATTTGTCCATCTTTCGATTTTATCACTTTCATGCTTCCGTTCTCTGGACCACTCCGGGACCTTTTGACCTCCTTCCAAAACAGTTTTATGTTTTCTTGGAAGTGGTTTGTCATTTTGATTCCCTCTTCTTCTTCCAGGCGTTTCTTTCGTTCTTTCACCCCAACACTTACTCTTTTCTTGCATATCTTATACACTTCTTTCGCTCGATCTCTCTCTTCGCTTGAAACACTGCCAATCGCTATCAGACGTAACCATGCTTTCTTCTTCTCTGAGACCAGTGCTTTGATCTCATCATCCCACCATGCATCACCTTTTTTCCTATTCCCTTTAAATATTAATTTAACTATGAAATCTTGATCATTTTTTTTTAATATAACATCAATTCTGATAGACGGTTAACATTGATAAAAAAATTACTGGAATTCCTTATTGAAGAATTAAAAAAATCTCCATACAAAATGACCAGGCGACGTGGTTTTCTCAGTTTAAATGACGTCACACCCACACCCCGCACTACCCGCTTCTTACCGGTCGGATTCCGCTCGTTTTGGTGGGCTTAATAAAATTTTAACTTTGAGAATTAATTTGACTATGAAAACGAACTTAAAAAAAATACCAATATTTAAGTTTGAATGCGAACATTGAAAAAAAAATAAAAAAAATGGACTCAACTTCCTTATTGTATCTTTAAATTCAGTGCGACTGACATTTAAATTGAAGAAAACACATAATTTGCTTTTTACGGTATTCACACCTTGTCAATTTCTTTCGTCAGTCCGTACTCCATAGTATTACCCATTACACTAAAATGACTAAAAACTCTTTCTAATTTGAGTGCAGCCAGTTCCTCACAAATGTTTTCAGGAGGAGTTTGCTGCTTCAATGAGGACAGTGACCATATTTCAATTAGTTCATCTAGTGTAGGTAATCTTTCGCGTTCAATATCCAAGAAACTAAAAGTTTTGTAGGTGTTGTTTTCATTCTATTGTCTGGTTTTCCAAAATTTTCCAGACCGGACAGCCGTTCAAAAAACCGAACTGTCAGGTCCAAAACCGGACATCTGGCAACAGTGGCAACCCTAGTTACACCAAGCATATCAATGGAGGGCCTGTTCGGAAGATTGCTTCCGTTGAAGGAGACTAGGTTTTCATTTCGATCCCTTTTAGACGTAATCAGACATCATTTGGTCTTTGAAACATTGAATTCAACGAGATTATTTTGACCCCAAGAGAAAACACTCTCGAGGTTAACTTCCATTCTTTGCTTCAAAGCCCTCCGAGCCGTTGGAGTTTGTCAGCCCTTTGGGGGCATGTCAAACAAGAAGCTATCATGGACTTTACTGTCATCTGCGTAGCAAAGAATTGGTGCACGTGACAAAAGGTCGTTGATGTGCAACAAAAACAAAGTCGGAGACAGAACCGATCCCTGTGGGACGCCAGCATTTATCGAGTGTGAGGAAGAGATGACACCATCGGCTACCGGCTGAATCGACCTCTTCCTCAAAAAGTCGGCAATCCACGTACACAGTGATGCGGGAAGTCCGTAAGAACAGTACCGGATTATCCTTTAGGCAGAGTAGGCAACTGCCTAGGGGCCCCGCATCGGCTGGGGGCCCAGCGCCCCGAGAAAAAATGACTTCCACCGTTTTTGGAAAAAGTCAGCTTTCAAGATGTTTTAATTTATTTATTTATTAGGAAGATTTACAGGTTAATAACAATACATGCATTAAAGAAAACAACCAATTATAATTATTAGGTTATAACCCAATAACTAATGTTCAAATCATGCACAAATAATAAAAAAAAACCAATAATCAAAATAAATATTTAAACGTAGTTGTATTTTACTTTTCTTCAATTCATTATATAAAATTCGATGGTCCGCAATTTTTATTTTTTTAGATATCAATAATCCCCTACGTGGTGCCATAGGGCATAGACACTAGATTTTCGAACAGTTTAAGACTTGGTGCAAGTAAATGGGATGTATAGTTTTTTTAATATGTCGTCAATCAGGTTGAAAAATGTGTTAAAAAAGTTTCGAGAAAAACGCATTCATAGTTTTGCCGAAGGATAATTCAACATACATACTGTTTCAAACGGTTTCACATAAAATACTCTATCGCCGTCAATATTTCGAATTTCTTTAAAACATTTGGAGAGAGCATTTTTAACAAATGCATCTTTAAAAAAAAGACCGTTTTTTTAATCGTGTCCTGGTGCCTTTAAGCCTTGATTGGGATTTGATCAAGGGAACAAGGGGGCGTTTGGAGGCTCCAGGACCAGAGGTCTGGAGCGGGCCGCCCCTTTCACCACCCCCCCCCCCCCCCGTTAGTCCACTATTGGTAAAGGGGCCCCGAGACGTGCATTGCCTAGGGGCCCCAACAAAGTTAATCCGGCCCTGCGTAAGAAGGCAGTTTGTTGACAAGTCCTCGGTGCCAAACCCGGTCAAAGGCCTTGGAAATATCCAGTGAAACCGTTTGGGTCTCACCGAAATGTTCCAGCCACCGCCCCAAAACATGCGTTACATACGCGAGAAGATCACCGCACGAGGTGATCCGTATTGACGGTCGTTAATAATTTTGTTCTTCTCAAGGTATGTGAACTTCTATGGAAACGCACCCTTGGAAAAGGGCACTTATGACAACAACAAGATCATATCGGTGAATTGCAGATCCGTCCGCAGTTCAGAAAAATTCATTTATGATCTGTGCGATACACATGATATTGTTCTAATTCAAGAAACGTGGCTACTCCCATCGGATTTAGAGTTCTTATCCCATATACATCCAGATTACAATAGCTTGGGAACATCTGCAATTGATATGTCGAAGGGCCCGTTAGTTGGCCGGCCATATGGAGGAGTGGGTGTATTATACAAGCAATGTCTCAGGGCTGCCACGATCCCGTTGAATAATTGCCGCATGGCGGGCATTGAATTATTCCTAAATTCTGAAAAACTATGCATTTTCACCGTGTACATGCCAACTTGCACAACAGATCACTTCGAAGAGTACATTAACTGTCTTGCCGCCTTGCAAGCAATTATTGACGAAAAAGATTACACCAACTCCGTAATCATCGGAGATTTCAATGCACACCCAGACTCACTCTTTGGAACTGAACTGGAATCTTTCTGTCAAGAATATGATCTTACATGCGCTGATACTGTAATATTACCAGAAAACTCTTACACATATATCAGTGACGCGCATCACACCACCAGGTGGTTAGACCACTGTCTGGTGACGAAAAATATCTTCAAACAGATTTTAGACATAAAAATACACTACGACGTGGACTGGACCGATCACAGGCCTCTCGAATTAACCCTACAAACGGAAGGAATACCGAAAACCGAAATTTATTCATGTATAAAAATCGACCGTGCAACATGGAATCCTAGAAATGAACACGATATCCATAGTTATACTCGAACTTCACAAGTTTTTCTACAAAAAATTAAACAAGATCTTACGCGGTATGAGAGAAGTGACAACCCTGCTCGAGCTAACAGCAAGACACTGTATACACGTATTATAGAGGCCCTGCGAAGCGCCGCGATTGCAGTATTTAACAATCGCAAACGAAGACTGCAACGACGTAAACAAATCTGTGGATGGAATGATTTTGTCGCACAAAAATACATAGAATCAAGACGTGCAATGATGATATGGATTGAAAAGGGTAGGCCTCATGAGGGCTCAATTGCGGATGAACGAAAATTAAAGCGTGCTGCGTTCAAACTAGCACTGAAAAAATGCCAAAACGACTGCGAGCAAATTCAAATGGACAAAATAGCAGGAGATTTACACAGTCGTGATTTCAAACAGTTTTGGCTGAAGACAAATAAACACTGCAACGTGAAATGTAAAATTCCGTGCAACATAAATGGAGAAACAAACACTAAAGCAATCGCTAACATTTTTGCAGATCACTTCTCCATCTCTACTCCGACCTCACCGAACTCTGCAAGCAAACCACCACCTAGTCCTATCCCAAATGAAGACAGTGACCTCTTGATCACAGCAGACATGGTCAACACCGCCCTGAGATACATGAAAGCTGGAAAATCAGCAGGTCACGACGGATTGAGCACCGAACACATCAAACACGCTGGAGGACCAATTCTTCAACTGCTGGCGAGTCTGTTTACCGACATCTTAAAGAATGGATACCTACCAACTGACATGACAAGAACAATAATAACTCCCATTCTCAAATCAAAATCGTTGGACTCTACCTCCCAGGGTAGCTACAGACCGATTTCAATTGCCACCACCATCGCACGATTATTCGAACGTCTACTACTAAACCAGATCGGTCCCAGCTTGGAAACTAAGGACAACCAAATGGGCTTCAAACAGCAAATGTCTACCGATACTGCTATATTTACTGTGAAAAGAACCCTGGAATACTACAGGAATAAAAAGACCACCACGTATGCATGCTTTCTAGATCTGAGCAAGGCCTTCGACAGGGTTTCTCACCCTCTACTATGGAATAAACTCAGGGAAAGAGGCATATCACCGGCGGTGATACATATCCTCGACTTGTGGCATAGACAGCAGGAGAACTTAGTAAGGTGGAAAGATGAACTCTCCGAACCTTTCCTCCTGAAGAGCGGCGTTAGACAGGGAGGATGCATGTCCCCGATATTGTTCAACCTGTACATGGACGAACTCACCGATAGGCTAAACAATGCAGGGGTAGGCTGCCAAATTGGAGGACAGTTTCTGAACAATATCAGTTATGCGGACGACATGGTATTGATGGCACCATCTATAAGGGGCCTACGTATTCTTTTAAAGATCTGTGAAGAGTTTGCTGAAGAAACAAACATGCAATACAACCCCACTAAAACGGCTCTACTGGTCGTAAGATATGGACAAGGACCAAAAAATATTCCTCCAGCTACCCTGAATGGTGTGAACCTGCAGGTGACTGAAGGAACTAAATACCTTGGACACATATTCACCAGTAATCTGATGGATGATGACGACATCGATAGGCAAAGAAGAGCTCTCAGTGTAAAAGCAAACATGCTCAGTAGAAGATTCCGCCTTTGCAGTACTGCTGTAAAAAGGACGCTCTTCCTTTCCTTCTGCGCAACACTGTATACGTCTGAACTCTGGGCAAACTACAAGAAGAGTAGTATAGAAAGACTTCGGGTTCAGTATAACAACGCCTTCCGCATAATGTTTGGTCTCCCCAGATATTGCAGCGCTTCCCGGATGTTCACGGAGGGGCGAGTTCCTGGCTTTGCAGCCCTTATTAGATCCAGGGTGGCAGGAATGAGGGAAAGGATAACCAGCTCCGGAAACATCCTCGTCATGGAAGCCCGCCTCAGTCCATCATCCAGTATTGATGCACACTGGAGAAAAATACTGGCTCCTTACGTGCTCACAGAATCCTGAAAGCTTAATATTATTATTTCTTTTGTTTTCCTTTTACTACTATTAGCTTATTATCTTCTTTTTTTTTTTTGTTTCGTGTACATTCATATCCACCTTCTTTTTCTTTTTTTTTCCTTTCAAATACTTTATACTTTGTACATGTATGTTTATATTATACCCTTATGGAATGTGTGGGATTGCACTCTCCTCCCCACATACTGGAATAAACACTTATTTATTTATTTTATTTATTTATTTATTTATTTATTGCAACCAAAGGTTATACCAAAACCAAATGTATTTTGTAATTTGTATTTTGTATTTGAAATAAAAAAAATGGTTAAGAAACTGTATTTTGTGTTTTGTATTTCAAATACACGACTTGAAAGTATTTTGTATCTGGTATTTTAAATACTTCCGGAAAAGTATTTTGTAATTTGTATTTTAATTACAGCAAAGCATGTATTTTGCCCAGCCCTGAGTATAAGCCAGCCCAACATCAATCAAGCGCAAAATCAAGACCAACGACAAACTCCGGGAGTGGACGCAGCGGAAGAAAAGCCGCGAAGAGGCTGTGAAAGCTGCTGAAGAATAGAATATAAGCTGTGTGTTCATGCAACTATGTTTCATTCACCTAATACTAGTCACCTAATTTCTGTCAAGAATTACCTAAATTACGAGTTCTCTCATGATTTTTTTTTGTTTTTTTACAATGGCACTGTGGTAGTATATTAAATGAATCTGGGCACTGGCCGCACTGGGCAGTCTGGGCATGGGATTGGTTTATTTATGCTGGGCACCACAGAAATGCCACAGAATTAGCCGACGGTTTTGAAATTTTTTCTATGGAACTTTACGAAATTGGACACATGTCATCGCATGTCATATACGTCATTTCGTGAGTCCCATATGTAACCTAAAACGTTTACTTTTTTCGTCTTTCTTTGCTATTAGCATCGAAAGGTTGTATTTATCACGTAGATTTTTCTTGTCTCCTATTTTTAAGGAAAAAACGTTGTTTTTAAATTCAGCGTTTCACGCATAATACATAAATCATAATGCCGACAATAAGTGTCAAAAGAGATCTTCTTTTCAAAGCTCTGGCAAAATCTTACAGTAAGTTTTAGTTTACTTTTATATCTGAAATAAAATGATCGAAAACTTGTACAAAATATATTTCTCGTTTGTTTCTAGGCGACGATGAGTTCCAAGATTTGTGTTTCGAATTTGGCCTGGAGTTGGATGAAGTGGTAAACATTATTTCTATAGTAATTATTTAGTTGTGTACGTATAAGTTCACCAAATTTCACTGTTACTAGACTAAACATTGTCATATTAGCTAGACAGTTTTGTTTTAGGTATACATTGTTACGAAAAAAGTATTTAATTTATTTACTCAATTTTCCCGGAGTTCAAGACAACACAAAACTTAATGTTAGTTGGTAATCTCTTTTAACAAGTTTAAAAATAACTTAGAGTCCGAATGATATTAGTTTATCGTTCGAAATCTTGGTAAGTGATGGAACTTACGATCCATAACCTTTTGTGAAAGCTGATGTAATAGTGGGCATGAAATAGTAAGTACGTTAAACCAAGGTAACAAACAGTCTGCAGCACAGTCCATTATAGTACTTTTCTGCACGGGGTCTGAATGTTTGGTTATAACGGAACGAACTAACACGTTTACTCAGTGTGTACGATTTTGTTATTGCGGTAAGAAATTTATAACTCATTTATAAAATTATTTTCACTAAATACTGTAACAAAATATTCGATTTTGGAAACAAGTGGAACTTTTTTGCAGGACTAGGAATTTACAATGACGTTTATTACTGCTGCAATAAGCGCACCTTTATAAAAAGGACTAGTAATTTATTCTAAAGCAGATTTTGTTTTCGAAGACTTAACCTGTCGAATATTCGATAGTATTTCGAAAAAATGCTTGCAAATTTCATATAAAATTCTTTAAAAATAATTCAGAGTAGCTACAATAATCAAATATTGCCTTGGTCCTAGATTGATATTGGCAAAAGCTTTTCTGACCTTGTCCTTCATACAGTTTCTTTATACATAAGGGTCAAAATCACATTTAAAAAATAAATATTTTTTTGGCTCGCCGACATATAAGAGGTTAACAGCAAATAGTACGATGCAAGTTACCTGTAAACTGTTGTAGTGAAAGGGGGACGCTCCTCGCAACTTGGTTTGTTCCCCTCACCCTTATTGGCATGTCTATGGTTTCTTAGGTCTATGAAAATAATGCATTTTAATATGTAGTCAATTGGTGGCCATTGTTATTGATGTGAAAGTTTTAAGGTTGGTTTTGGTTATCTTCTCTTGTTTAACCCAAAATATGAACTTAAATAGGTTTAATTAAAAAAATATTATATTATCTTACTGATTCAAAGTGTTTTTATATAATAATTTTGCCTATTAATTGACCCATGTCCCACTTTTCTGTACATTTACCACCATTGTTTTTCCCATACTATACTAGGGTAAATGTTAAAGAAATAAATGATTTTCATTTTATAGACAACGGAGAAACAAATGGTTGCTAAAGAGCAAGGAGCGCAAGCTGCTGAAGGAGGTTCTGAGGAAGTATTGTACCGGATTGACATTCCTGCCAATCGTTATGACCTCCTGTGCCTGGAAGGACTTGTATCTGGACTACTTGTGTTCCAGGGAAAGTTAGTTGACGCATCTATTCTCTAAAGAGTACACCATTGTTAATAACCATAATCTAGTGATCCATCGATGGCAATCTATGTGTGCGGATGTCGCATATTTTATCCATGGAGTTTCACTAAAAAGCGTGCATGGTGTCAGTCAAGACATGCTGCACGATGGGATAGATTGCATTAAAGACCAGCATTGGTTAATTTAAGTTTGATTAACCACTCCGACCCCTAAGCGTGTTTACACAACAATATAACGATAGCAGTCAAATCCAATAACCTTGTTTTCAAGCTTTCAAAATATTCTAAATAAATAACATTTCATACAAGTTCTCACGAAATTATATAATATTCAAATAAAACAAACACGAGAAACTGCAATTTTGCAATATTTAATTATTATGTAACCGCTATATTCAACTGTCACAAAATTTTAATTTACTTTTATCTATATAACATATGCAATCTTCTCATGGAAATGTAACTAATAAAAAAAAAAAAGAAAAAAAAGAAAAAAAAAAACAAAGTATGTATGTAAATATTTAATATACCAACATATAATTTATCTTTTTTATCTTTCCACATACATATATATATATTTGTTTAAACACATTTCTTTTGGAACAAACATAGATGTGATTTACCCGCCTCGGAACAGACTTTGTCTAGTGAGGCGGGTAAAAGAAAAAAAAACAATGTAAATAACCATGAAACTAAATAAACGCCCGGGTTGCCGGCACTGAAACTGAAGCTAACGCGCGTGTTCCTACAGAAATCATTGTAGCTCCGTTATTCTTCTAGTTACAACCCTAAAACAAAAAGTCGAAGATCCATAAAATCAAGCTTCACTTCTCTATTCGAAGTTGTCCATAGAAACACATAAAAAAGGACTTATTTTGTAGAAACAGTTTACACCCGCCAAATTGCCTACACGCCATTAGACATTGTAAATTTTTTATTAAATATTCATGTATGAAATGGTAAAAAAGTGAGGTCACAAAATACTTTATTATACATTTATACGATAGAATAAGTGTTTTTTTTTTTTTACATTTTTACAATTTTTTTATGTTTGCATTCTAAATTTTAATATTTACAAATGTTAATATTTATTTGTAATAATACAATTTGAAAGCTTATTTCATAAACTTTCAAAAACAGTTTTTAGTATTCGGCTATGTTCAGAAATATTTCATTTATAATATATGGAAATAACAGAGTTTTTTTAAATCTGACACAAAAAACTTGCACAATTGCAAAATATTTGAGTGGTTAAAGGTTAATTACATCCACTGCTTTAGCTCAAGGTACACTTAAAATACTGGTATCAGCAATCAGCAGTATTATTCTCTTGAGGAATAATAATGCTGATTAATTAATTTAATGTTGAGGAATTAAAGATGTCAAAAAAACTTTAAAATGGTTATTTCTTGTATTATAGTCAAACCCGAATACAAATAGGTTTTATATAACTACTGGAGCGATTACGGTCGAAAAATGGACCACTTTTATTTTTCTGCGATTGATAGCTGTTCAAAATTGGACCACATTTTCCTAGCATTCGTAAAACATTTATTGTAATTATTTAATACATTTCTCCAACCAGCCATTTATTTTGAGATTAAGCTATCGAAATGCTTTATCTATTATGACCATAGATATCGCAAATCCGAACTTCGTAGACTATTTTAGAACGATGTTAAACATAAATTTTTTCACATTGAATTTTTGATCAGCTGTTTACAGTTAAAATTAAGTCCTTTTTCCATAGATATGCACCTTTCAAGAATACCAAATCGAAAATATTGTATGTTGACTCGAATAAGTATCCCTCACGGCAGTTTCAAGGTAAACAACACCCAGGATTGGTGCGGTTATAAACGAAATTGCGAGCAATTGAGGCAAATTTATTTATTTCACGTGTTCGCTCCAGTGGATAAGGATACATTAATAATTGAATTCAAACAATAGTGATCGAGTCAGCCGAAGTCATCATGCACAGTCAGCACAGTCATACATATTTATTATGTTTATCATCATCACGGGTGCTACAGGAGAGTTCTCCCACCTCTCCTTCTGCCTCTTATTTTGTCACCTCCTTGCTCCTTATGCGTTCACCTCCACGCCATCGTTCTTTTGGCCTCCCAACATTCCTTCATCCTGCTGTCTTATTTATATCTCTTTGGTGCTCAGTTATCTACCATCCTTGTACTTAAAATACATGTTTAATTTTGTAGAATAGCAGCTCCTAAATACAAACTAACGAGCTTTGAAGACATTGGCTCATTACACCTGACCCCCGCTACTGCACTTATAAGACCCTACGCTGTTGCGGCCATCCTCAAGAATGTTTCCTTCACTCAGGATTCTTACAATAGCTTCATCGATCTACAGGTAAGACATAAAATGTTTATATTTTCATTTATTTTTTAATTGATTGGTTATAAAATGGATTGAAAACGATCATAATAATCTGATCAAATATTAATTTCATCAGCATATCGTCGCATTAATTCGTAGAATGCGTAACCACCAAATGTCAAATTTTACAGGAGGCACAAAAACCTCATAGTGAAAAAAAATGAAAGACGGGTCATTGTTTTTATTTATGTTCCAAACATCTTACTAATATTATAAATGCGAAAGTTTGTATGGATGGTTGGATGGTCCTTACTCTTTCACGCAATTTATATCGAATGGAATTTAAAAATTCTTTCACTAATCGAAAGCTACATTATTTGCGAGTAACAAAGGCTATATATATTGGTAAGCTCTGGCGTTATGAATAAGCTGTGGCGTTATGAAATAATGTATCATACGTTTTCTGTGCCTAACAAAATCGAGTTATTGCAAACGTCAAACAAATTGTTACCTTGGAAACAATGTTTTTTTTTTAAATTTTAGGCTTAAAAAGAGTGCTTTGTTGTGCTTAAAAAGAGTGAAAAAAAAAGTTTGGCGTCGTAGTTAATATCTACCTATCTCTAAAAATGTTTATTGTCATTTTGTTAATTTTTTACGTTACTCTGGATTCAAATATGAATAAAATATCAATAAAGGGAGTAGGTACATAAAATAAATTTCTATTTCTTTAATTTAAATATTTTCTAAAATAGAATTTTTATTTGCGAATTGTCATTCTCAAGAATTGTATTTGTCTTATCGTTATTTGTTGTTTGTATTATGGGATTTTTTTTAAACAGAGATAATTGGAGGAATGGGAAATGACATAGGCTACTTTTTATCACGGGAAAAAATTTCATTACCGTGGGAAAATTCTTTATACAGTAATTTCCCACTAATACCGTGCGAGCGAAGCCGCGGGTAAAAGCTAGTATAATATATTTCGAAATTTGTTTTCAATCATTTAACTTTTGTATGTTAAGGCTTTCTATTTCAAATCGGAGTTAGGAAGTTTACACAAAAACCGAGAATGGACATACGTATTTTACAAAGATACCTACGTACTTTTCTGCGAACAGTTTTATGAACAACTAGCTGAAGACTTGGGAGATAGGAATTTTACATTAAAAAAATAAAACAACAATACAGAACTGCAATATTTATTTTATAAATTACTCAATAACATTGTAATTGAATTTTATATTTAGTCTTTGTATGTAAGAATAACAGGATAAATATAATAGTACTTAGTACACAAGGCATAACAGCACAATACTAATATTAGGAATAATTTTGAAGTTAAATAATAAGACCTGAAATGGTAAATAAAATGAAGTATGTGGAGTTAAGGAGTTTCGAAGTATTCGCAAGTAAAAATGGCACCATGGTGTTATGCAGTTTCCTAATTTGTGTTTATCTAAAAAGATGTATTTTTTTTAAATTTACGAGTTTTACTAGTCGATGCGGGACTAATTTAAACACTAGATGGTATTAAAAACATATTTTAGAAAAATTTGGAGTTACGCAGTCTACGAATTAATGCGACGATATCACTTTATTTTTAGATTGAATTTCTGATTTGCACTACTTCATTCAAATGATGCTCTTCTTTTCAGAGCATCGTCGATTATAAAAAAAGTACTTAAAAAAATAAGAAATAAAACTAAGTAATAAAATTTGGTAAATAGTGGCTACTTGCTATGTTTTACAATATTAAAAAACCAAGTTGTCATAAACAAATTAATTTTTCAAATTTATTTAATTACCAATTTATGTGAAATTGTATAAATATATACTGACAGTTGTTTTTTTTATGTTAATAGGATAAACTGCATCAAAACATCTGCAGAAAACGCACTTTGGTTGCTATTGGGACTCACGATCTTGACACTGTCAAGGGTCCCTTTGTATATGATGCCCTGCCACCAGATCAAATTAAATTCAAGCCTCTTAATCAAGATACGGAAATGACAGCTGTTGAGCTTATGGAATTCTATTCGGTAAGATTAAGGTCAATTTATTCATTAGTGTACAAACTATTTATGAATATTCTTTCTGTGTCTAATTTATTGGCGGTTTCAGACTCATGCACAGCTAAAGCAATACTTAGGAATCATCAAGGATAGTCCAGTTTATCCAGTGATTAAAGATAGAAATGGTGTTGTCTTATCACTACCTCCAATCATCAATGGAGACCACTCCAAAATAAGCAAAGATACTAAAAATGTTTTCATTGAATGCACCGCAACAGATCTTACTAAGGTAAAAATAAAGATATATGTATTTACTAAGACCATTCTAACAAGCTAGGGGCCTTTGGGGAAGTGGAGAGGAGAGCTAAGGCTACCTCTGTGGACTCTTCCCTCTCGTAGCCTTCAGGGAACCAAGGGGGAAGTGGAGAGAAGAACTAAGGACTCTTTCCTCATGGGGTCAAAGAGGGAAACCAGGGGGGGAGGAGAACTGAGAACTTATAGACTCTTCCCTCGCCCCACAGGGAACCAAGGGGAGTGGAGGGGAGAGCTGAGGCTACCTCTGTGAACTCTTCCCTCGTGGGGTCTTCAGGAAGGAACCAAGTGGGAATGGAGAAGAGAACTGAGAGCTCTTTCGTTGTGAGGTCTGTAGGGAACCAAGGGAAAGTGAGCTCTTCCGTCGTGGGGAGTCTCTTCAAACAAAGGGGGACTTTCTATGGGAAAGCCCTTGCCGCTACTGGATTCTCCAGGGGATCCATACACGGTAAAACGGGAACTGGAAACAACCTCACAGGAATGAGGTGAAATGTGAGATAGCACAATGGACCCATGGCCTGAGTGCCTCACAGGAACTATCCAAATACCGTCTCAGCTTTAATAAAATCACTTTTTAAAATATGTATGGTTTCAACGGCTCATGAGAAAAATGGTTCAATGCCAACTCATAATAACTCAGAACCACCTCAGAAAGGTCATTAAAAGCTATGAAAATATAATTTTAAAATAGCCGGTAACCACGGACGTACAAAATACATGGACTTGCCCTAAGCTATAAAAGGTGTATTATTTCCCCCTCCCATTGGAACCATTTTTCGGAACCGGCTGGGCTTGCGAGAGCCACGCGTCAATCTAAAAAATGTGACGTCATCATTCTTGTCCGGACCAGTGTCGAGCTCTCATCGTAAATAACACGGTAAAAATGGTGGCTTGTGCTATAAAAACGTGTAAAAATAGAAGAGAAAAAGAGAATAAACCCAATTGCGGTATTACATTCCATAAGCAAGCATTATTTTACACTATTTTAAGCTAATTCAGATCACATAATATGATCGTCTTTGAACATACACCATAAATATAGCAAAACCACCCATGCATACACCATCACTCCGAGATACATGGCGTGTGCCCGTCACTGTTTACTGGGGTAAGTAAATTATGAAACATTTGTAAAAGTGTATTAAGATGGTACTCAACCCTAGGAAAAAATCCATTACAGGCGGGGCCACAGACGTGGCCTACGGCCGGGCGTTACCGGCTAAATACTCACGGCACGGGTGATTGACAAACAGTGTTGGTGGCTGCGTTTAAATATCGCACAGTGCGACAGTTCTCAATTTAACCTGGACAAATTTTAGTAAATTTCTGCAACATTATTGTTAGCAGTAATTATGTAATAAAATAATTTACATGGTGCTCGGAAACTAGCCGTACCTACAACAACAATAAGAGATCTCAAGTAATCCTAAATCACATTTCCTTCCTTAAGTTATTTATATTTTATTTATGAAGTAATTCATATACGATAAATATATAGTAATATATTTTTAAAACTGTTAATACATATATTATATCTTGTGGAATTTCATAGTAATGACATTTAAAATAAAACAAATTTTAAGTTCGTTTAACTTTTATTTTATAGACTGGACCCGGGACCGGTAACGGTCATCTTCAAACTGGTACAGGAAAATAATTTTTAAGAGATTCTTGCGTGTGCAGTGGCAAACAATTAGGAATATAAAACAGATATGTATAATATGTATCAGAAAAAAATTTCCACCAATGAACTTCTTATAAAACTTATATAAATTAAAACTTTTTTATCTGCCATAGTTTACCCAATAATAATGGGATTGTTGCAAAGAAAATAATTATTTTCGAAAATTAGTTTTGACGTTGAATTTTATTTTGCGGCGGGAATTTGAAAAAAATTACAAAGTATATGACAAATTTAAAAAGCTTTAAAACCATGTATTCACATTGCTTACCTAAATCCTTCATGCCAAATAAGTGATGGTAGATAGACATTTGTATAAGTTGTAAGTCATATGTTGTAACCAAGATAATATAATTAAAAGTGAATACACGTTATAATATTGTATGATAGTATGTATTTAGAATTAAAAAAAAATTACGGAAAATAAATAAAATATAATAGGTATGTAAATTTATAAGATTATTTCTATAAATTTTGTTTGCAGATTCTGCCTAAAAACAGTTAAAATCCATGATTAATTTAATCACGCCGAGATCAGATTGCACCGGATTGATAAGTTTTGCTTGCGAACCTTCTGCTTCTGCTTCGTTTTGAAGGAGCGAATAATTTCAGGTTCATTATTCTCTGGTATATGCTGAAAAATAATATCGGTTTTTTGCAGTGTTTTTTTTTATGACGCTCATTTAATCTCATAAATGTAATATTATTTAATCTTCAAAACATGCGGAAAAATTACCAAGTTGAGTGAAGATATATAGAGTTTAACAAAAATGGCGTATTTTCTTGATTAGATGCGATATTGTCTTGATGATGCCCCACGGAATTTTGCCTGTAATCAAAAACACAATACATAATAATAATAATTGGACAATTTGTAGAGCGCCGTTTTTGTGAAAAAATCACCTCAAGGGCGATTATATATATATATATAAATACAGGCTATGGCTGGCAGGCCCATGCTTACAGATGTAACAGGACGTGCCCGACAGACTTTCACCCGACAGACTTTACTGTGTATTTACTTGCCACGGCAGAATAATAATAAAATCATTTATGTAGGTGCCGCTCTAACTTGCAGATTACCTGCTATGTCTATTCTATAGTGTGCGGTCTACCTGCCTATGTTTTACATTTGAATAATAACTATTACGGTAAACTGCTGTAAGTTAAAGGTAGACCGAACACTAAAGCGGCACCATTTATTTGACATATTTTTAGATAATTACCTACACATCTTACTTTTTTTATTACTTAATTCTATTGACAAAGGGGTAATTACCCAGCTACATTTTCCAGATTTCTCCTGAAATACAGGTGGCTTTTAGCAATGCCTCTAATATAATAGGTTTTATACGATAATTAAAATGAAAAAAAAAATTAAAGCGTATAAAATTAAAATTCAAAATAAATAATATAATATTTATTACTAACCTTCTCAATTCCAACAGTAGTTTACCTCGTTGTCGTAATCTTCTTTTGGATATTCCTTTTATCCTGTTATTTCCCATATTTTACTGAAATATACGTTTATATTAGCTATGAGATTTATCTTGACTTGTGAATTTGAAAATCATTTTAACTAAGTGGATACAGTAACTTAGGGAGGTAATTATGCAACTCTATCTACAATAAATAATCTCAAGTGAATTCCTGATAAATCAGTTCTTATTTAGAAATTAAAAGAAAAATTGCTTTCTATTAAATTTTTTATATAATAGGTAATTATAATCATTTCCTATTTCGAAAACGACACCTTAATTGAAAAATTTGAGTTCATTGAACCAGATTTCAAGAATGATGCACAAACTATCGAAATCTTGAGTATGCTTATAAAAAAATAAATATCCCATCTTTAATATCATATCAAATAAAATGTATTAACTTACGCTGGGGTTTGAAAACACGACCTCTGGATTCGTAGTTGTTAATCGCTCGTCCACAAAGGTCAGGTAAACTTCCAAATTAAAATCCAAAATGGTGACCTTAAAGTTTTATTCCTCCAAACCGAGAAAAATGACACTTCTCGGAGTATGCTTTCGTAAATATACGACTGAACTGAACTGAAAATGTAAAAAAAAAATAAACTGATGAAAATATTCCACTTCCAAAAAATGCTGTGGTCTATAGCTACATAAAATTATTAATAATTTGTAAAACAATATGTATACATACATTATTTATGATTACCTAATTCTATCTTCGTTATTAGTTTTTGGGGTGTTATGCCTAATGATGGACACTGCAACGCTGTCCGAAACGTCGGCTAAAGAAGGAGGTAGCGCAACACGGCATAACACCCCAAACACTAGTAACGAAAATGCTTTTGGCCGTGAAAATCTAAAAACGTGTCTACCTAATTCTACATTATGTTTGAGTAACAAAGTTCTACTACTTTAATTATTTTTTGTAGTGACACTATATTGCAAAGAAACTTATGATTTGAAAAAATAGGTCTAGGTACAAAATAAACTTTAAAACAATTGTAAAAAAAACATTATTGTCCATACGTTTTTAGATTTTAACGGCCAAATACATTTTTGTTGTTTGTTTTTGGGGTGTTATACCACGTTGCGCTACCCCTTCTTTAGCCGACGTTTCGGATAGCGTTGCAGTGTCCACCATCAGGGCGGATCGTATCTTCCGGATCTGCCCTGATGGGAGACACTGCAACGCTGTCCCAAACGTTGGCTAAAGAAGGAGGTAGCGCAACACGGCATAACACCCCAAAAACAAAAATTATTGTCCATATTTTTCTGAAACTTCACCACTGTGTGTATTTTAAATTCAAATAAGTACTAAAAAATAATATTATTTTAAATTGTGAAAACACACAAGAAATATTTTACTTACTTGTAGAAGGAGTAAAATTTAAATTAAACGAAATATTTCACTAATAGATTTTAAAAGTATTCGATTGATTAAATAAAAAAATACGTAAAAAAATCACTGTAGAGACCGGCCGGAAGGAATACGTCCTTGCTTGCCGAAACCCTTTCGGCAACTGAATAACAATGGCTTAAGTGCTTCTCTTCCTGCATAGAAACATAATGGGGTGCAACGGCATTTTGAAGTAACTACGGTTGGGTATCTCTTGTCAGTCCCGAAATTTGATTTTTCCAAGTGGTGGAATTTAATTAATTCTGATGAACATATGAATAAAATCTAAGATGTATTCAGATTAAACACCAGGGAATACATGAATTCATCGCATAGAAAAATAAAATTGATCATAACGCAAAAGTTGTAGTTGTACAACGTATTACAATTTTTTAAAGGCGTTGTACGTTAAAAAAACTGATGATGACATACTGTTTTTATTAATCTAAAATATAAATAACTCGCTTCCCTTGTGCGACATCATTTTTGTTTTTTTAATTTAATTACGATTTCGCCAAAATAAATTAAAATGTGAGCCTCGGGCAAAACCTCGATGACCGAGGTTGTGTCTCGCCTTAACTAACTACAGGAGCAAAATATTGAACTCGACCTTATAGGCGACCTTACTTTGACGTATTTGAACTTCAAATTTGTTCATTGCTCAGCCAGCAATTCGCGCTCTCGTGTAAAAAAGTCTATTCATTCAAAAGCAGAGTTTACTTTTAAGAACTAAATGATGATTTTATAGTGCGAGATGCCTATATACTGTCAGATTGAGTTTTGACGAATCACGTATCACCAAAGCCGTCTTCTTGCTCTTCGTCCCGCTGTAGTTGGTTTCTACCCCTCACCTTTATGTTCTGGTCTATTAATATTCATATGTCTATGCCGGTAACCCTAACCTAACTTAACCTATTCTACCAATGTTTTTATATGTTTTATTATTACTCTTAACCTTTTAAATGCCAGTAGGTAGAAGTGTAGCTGTGCACAGCAGGCCGTGAACTTTTAATCAAAATAAATCATTTTTAAATCTTATTTAAAAAACAAAACAAAAAAATCAAAACAAAAAAATTAAAATCATCCCAATTGATGTCTCTGTGTGTTCCGTATTTTAAATTAATAAAAAATGGGACATATTTATGATACAGAGGCTCAAAAAGAGCGAGAATACTCGCTATTTTTCTATGGCCGGCCTGCTGGGCACGGCCAAGAATGCGAGATATCTCGCTCTTGGCACAGAAGCGATTAATGACCTTTCTGAGGTGCTTCTGAGTTGGTTTCATTCTGAGTTGTCCGGTGACCGAGAAAAATGTACATCTGTGTATTTTCACACTTCAGCAAAAATTGAACCTGTAATCTCATAACTCAAAGTTAAATGTGTATACCATTACGTTAAGTCAGTGGCATCGTAAGGGGGGGGGCGGTCCGCCCCGGGTGCCAAGCAACAAGGGGGTGACAACGACAACTCACTGGTACAGCCAAAGAATGCGCACAAAATCTGCATTTGCAAATACGTGCATTTCAATTAATACCTACCTACTCTTGTGCTTAGCTACTTACATACTAATATCATATTTTGAAATGCATCGCAACTATATTTTCATTATTTTTCGAATATAATTTCTAATTCCCTAAAAGAAAGAATTCATGTTGCGTTTGGTTCGATCTTATACCGCATGTAACATCGAGTTCGAAATGTCCGATCCGGACCACTGGTATTTGCCGGTAGTCGACGCAGTGCTGTACTAAATCATATATAAAGATATAGAAAAATCCGTTGGGTGCCGTGCGTGCGTTGCGGCCGGCGCGGGCAGATGGACGCTCATCTTAAGGCTGGATGGGATAGTGACAATATTCTTCGTAATTTTTTTTGGGGTGTATCTTGCCTTCCACCGAACTCCTGAGACTGGCTCACCGAAGCCCTAGGGTTCGATCGAACCCATGTTAAGAACCACTGAACTAGATCATTGTTACAGGGCAATGGATTTTATTCTGGTTACATGCAGTGTTATTCAGCTTAAAACGTTGGTAATATCACCAGAAGAAGATGTTCGTGGAATGGTTCCAAATCTGTTAAAATTTACGATGAATTTTCATTAGAGAACGTCGTGCTGGAGATTTTACGATTGAGGCGCCATTTGGAAGCCGCCAACATTTCTGCCCAAGAAGCGATTCAATGAAACACATTGGAGCTTCTCAGATTCATTGTAAAATGCGGCTATTATGAGTCTGTTCCAAGTTTAACTCTGTCTTAGATTTTTTTTTAACACTTTGTGTTTCGGCGGCTTCATATGAAAGAAGCTTTTCAAAGTGAAATTTAATAAAATCTTACGTAATGTCCACAATGAGCCCAGCGCGACTAACCAATTTTTCGATTTTATTAATTGAAAGCGACAAGGATATATCAATTTTGATAATGTGATCGAATATTTTAGTAAAATAGTCTTGTAAGCGTGTTTAGTATATGGTGTTTTATTTTAAGTAGGGTTGCTTAGTGCAAAACCGCCCCGGGTGCCAATAGAACCTACGCCGCCACTGCGTTAAGTTTCATTATTGGAAAACTTACAAATGTCTTATATTGCGTGTTCTCAATAAAATGAGATTTTCTTTGATAATCCTCAGAGCTTACCAAAATTGACATCCGACTTGTGGCAATTAGCCTGTAGTAATAATTTTAACAATTATTATAAGTAATAATTATTAGCCTGAAACACTCATCTACATTGAAACAATCTCCCGACAAAAGATACGTGCCGCCGACAGGACCCGAACCCGTGTCCTTCTGATTTCCAGTCAAATGCTCTGTCCACTGAGCACGTCGGCTTATCTCCTGCCCGTTAAATAATTCAATATATACTAGTGTTTCATTCAACAATTACTGCTTATTACATTTTAATAATTATAATAATTACATTACTTATAATAATTGTTACCCTTTGTGCTATGCATAAAAATCTTGTCTTAAACATTAGTTTATCAATTAAAAATAATAATTTAACATTATCTTCTTTGCACAGTGCGGAAAGTTATGTTAAATGCTGCCGTATAAGGGGCTGCGTAACCAACAATCTCCTGACCAAATGTACCCTTGGTAGCTCACTTCTTTATGTCAGTTTCCAAGGATCCTGTTGGTCACCAAGATATCGTACCATACGAGAGAAGAAAAAGAATAGCTGTTTTTTTTTCCTTTGTTAGATGCTTGCTTCTCATGTATTTTCCATTGTTCCATTCTGTTGTGTGAACATTTATTTTCCTTGTGTTTATTTACCTATTATTTATTTCAGGCTATTGTTGTTTTGGATACATTGGTTTGCATGTTCTCAAAGTATTGTTCAGATGGCTACTCCGTACAAAAGTGCAAAGTCTTCGATCCCGAAGGCTCGTACAAGTTCTACCCTGAGCTGAACTACAGATCGGAGGTGGTTGATGTCACCAAAGCCAACGGATATGTGGGAATTAAGTATGACAATTTTATAAATATTGATTTATTATCAAATGTCTATCTTATCACAAGTTAATACTGATTTATGTGAAATGTATTGCTTCTGATAACAAATTAAGATATTTAATAGCATTTGTGAAATATATCAATAAACTTATAAGCCATTATCAAAAAATTAAAGTTTATGAATGATTTATTATTAATTTTTCGAAGAAAACTTCTTCGGAAAGGTTTTCACTTTGTGATGGCATTATTTATTTTAATAAAAAGACAAATAACTTTGTTTACATCACTTTTATTGGTACACAATCAACATGTTTCGTAAACAATGTTTACTTCATCAGGATCAAACGTATACTAAACTTAAATATTAAATATAGATGACACATGGAAGGAAAGGGTGGGAGGGAGGGGGAGGGGTAAGAGTGTGGAAAGTTTATCAATTAGGGATTTCAAAGCCATTAGCAGGGAAAGACCGGTTAAGTGGCAAGAGGTTCAAAAGAGGGTTTATAAAAATTTGCTGCTTATTAATTATGTCTGCTTTATTATTTACATTTTTTCTAATTTCTAAAATCTCTAAATTATTTATCTGTGATGCCTTATAGCCTGTATGTAATATTTTAAGTCCATGGTTTTTGTCAAAATTATGATTATTTTTTATTAAATGATCTGCGAACTCAGACTCGCTGTTGCCATTTAATGCCCTGAGATGTTCTTTAACCCTTACTTCAAAGTTTCTATTTGTTCTACCTATATAAAATTTAAATAAAAAATAAACTGCTAAGAATATACATTTAGTTCAGTACCTATTACAGAGAAGAGAAGTGCGGATTTTATCTCTTAAATTTTTTTTCGTCTAAATGTAGACTATCACGTTGGACACACTCTTGGAATCTGGCCTCATTATTTCGTGCCACTCGCTGGAGAAGTGACGTCGGGATACCATTAACTTCGCGAACGATATTTTCTTTTAGTGCAGAGATGCTCGCAGGGTCGTTTTCATACACTTTACTTTTGAGGTACCCCCATAGAAAAAAGTCCATAGGAGTAAGATCTGGTGACCTGGGTGGCCAGGGGATGTCACCAAAACGGCTAGGGAAGACATCACGAAGAAGCGCCATCGTCTCTCTAGCAGAGTGAGGCATGGCGCCATCTTGCTGGAACCATGTGTGTGAAGTGGAGGCAGGATGTTCTCTCATTTTTGGCAAAAAATAATCGTTAAGCATGCGCCGATAAGAAACCCCGTTCACAGTAATGGCTTGCCCTCGACGATTTTCAAAAAAATAGGGTCCGATTATTCCACTGCTTGACAATGCACACCAAACCGTCACTTTGGGACTGTGAAGTGGCTGTTGATGTTTTAAACGTGGGTTCTGTCCTTTAGGTGACCAATAACGAAAATTCTGCTTATTTACACTTCCATTTAAATGAAAATGGGCTTCATCACTCCAAAAGATAGTGTTTACCGTACGAAATCGCTCTAACATTGTCTCGCAGAAAATTTTACGTAAATTGTAATCATTAGGTTTAAGCGCTTGCACAATTTGAATCTTAAAAGGGTGAAATTTAAGGTCCTTCTTCAATATTTTGTGCACAATAGTTTTTGGAAGCCCTGGGGTAGCCGCTCTCTTGCGCACGGACTGACGCAGATTATCGCGCAAACTGTTTGTAACGAGTTCGATGTTTCGATCTGTTCTCGATGTCCTGCTGGGTCCCGGCCGTGTGCCGCCGAACTTGTTGCCCGGAACCTCCGCACCCATGATCGAATCAAATCTTCACTTGGGGCATCACGTTAACGTCGAATATTCGATGCGCAGTTAAAATACATTTTATTATAGGCACGAAATACGGAGGCCAGATTCCATGAGTGTGTCCGACGTGATGGTCTACATTTAGACGAAATAATTTTTAAGAAATAAAATCCGCACTTCTCTTCTTTGTAATAGGTATTGAAATAAATGTATATCCTTAGCAGTTTATTTTTTATTTTAATTTTAAATCCTAATTCTGCCACCGGACACCCTGTATATATAGAATTTATACCAAAAGTTATAAAAGTGAAAAATTTTAAGAATATATACTTAAGTAGTTTTTGAAGGATATAGCTTAAAACTGTGAAATATTTTTAACAATATAATATTTGACAATAACATAGAACAAAATATAATATAAAACATTACAATAACACATCAAATCGTTAAATATATTATACCCACATTACAATAATTTGTAGGATTCCACTAAGTGTTAGTTTAAATTGCATTTTAGAGGGAATCAGCGAATATATCTACAATACCACCAAACTTGTTGCCTAAATCATGCATCCTATTGGTAAAAGTGAGTGTGATTGATAGTTGGTTGTGTATGTGTTGCAAAAGAATGTTATATTTTGTCTAGTATTCCTTGTCGGTACATGGAGTTTAATAGTAGCAATGATGGCAGGGCTGTCAATTAGGTTGTTCATGACTCTGTATAATAAAATTAGGTCTGAAATGATTCTTCTGTCAGACAGCGTAATTAAATAAAGTCGATTGATCAAACTTACATAATTAATGTTCTATTAGAATTTTGAGCTTGAAATTTAAGTACCTAAGAAATTTGTGTTGAACCCGTTCTATTTTGTTAGAGTGTACTTTATAGAAAGGGGACCAAATAGGTGAATTATATTCCACTTGACTTCTAACTAATGAAATGTAGAGTGCAATCCAAGGACTTATAGTTATCAGTTAGGGTTCTACAAAGGAAGCCAAGAATCTTTTAAAGCCTTATTTGTTATATCATCTATATGTACTGTGAATGTTAAGTTTGAATCAAATATAACTCTTAAGTCGTTTCTTGAAGTTTGCTAATCATTTATTGGAGACAAACCATACTTTGATTTTAATGATGGAATAGGTTTGCTATACTGTAATGTTAATGGTATCCATTTAGACAAACTTGAAATCTTGGAAATTAGAAAGCGTGTAAATGATGAGTTTAAATATTTTTAAGTGACCCATTATTAAATTTGTTCCATTTGTAAATTACGCCCTATTACCCCCCTCCTCTTTCCTCTCATGCCCTTTTATTGATATCTTTAAGTCTATTGTTGTAATTAATTTTAAGTAAACCCTTATGAAGTAAGCATTGCTTCCGAAACATGTTGGTTTTTATAACAATAATAGCATTAAAACTTAGTATTTTATTAATTTTGAATGTGTTTTTAGTTTAATCTGAACAAAATGTGTTGTTTTCCAGTGAATCGGGTGATCACTTGGCTGATCTGCTGACGCGCATGTGTCTTCCCTCAAAATGCTCTGACAATAAGCTGACAGTTCAGGTGCCCCCTTCAAGACACGACATCATCCATGCCTGTGATATTTACGAGGATATTGCCATTTCTTACGGGTAAGTGAAAAATGAAAAACTGTTTTATTTGTAACTAGCTGACCCGACCATACGTTTCTGTGGCTAACAAAACACAATGCCATTACCCAACCTTTATAACCAACGCCATCTGTTAATTTGCGTACATATCAAATCCATACTGCCCGATTCCCATCCTGCTGCCCACTGCCTGCTTGCCAGCCTGCTCCCTTTATATATTATATATTTCAACTAAAAACCTTCCTCATGAAACACTCTATCTATTGGTGAAAACCGCATGAAAATCCGTCACATAGTTTAAAAGATCCTAAGCGTACAGACAGCGGGAGCGACTTTGCTTTCTATGTAGAGATATTCTATGTTCAATTAAGTGCTTTTACATCCATAATGATATATGTACATTGTACATAATATTATATAGTGCAACAGTAATCATGGAGTATATCAGAGGCGGTTCTAGGGATCCAGACATGTAAGGTAATTTGAAAAAATATGTGTAATTTATATTGTGAAAAATGCCGATATGTTCTTATTTATATCAATGTCTTTTTTATTTTTTTATGTAGAGATAATGATATCCTCACTGGCCTATCCCGTGCTGAGGATTTCATTTACTTATTATAATTTAATTATAAGAAATCAATATGAATTTAATAAGTAAATAATATAATGTTTTTTTATAATTCAGTTCAGTAGATTCGGTTTTAGTCTGTATTTGATATCAGATTCTAGATTCTAGATACATACATCATGGCACTCAGGCCTTGAGCCAATTTTGTCGGAAGCTCAAAATATTTTGGCTTTACAATAAAATCCAAATAAATGGAGTATTTCTGAACGCATCCAAAATACGCTTCCAAAGTTTATAATTCAAAATAAACATATAATTTTTTTTAAATAAATTTTTTTAATGCAAACATAATTTTTTTTTTAAATATGGCGCACATTATGTTTTTTTTAACTAAAATTGCTGTTATGAAAAAAAATTAACTCTCACAAATATTGTATTAGGCAAATGTATTATAAAGGGTGACCGGAAAACTCAGAATCAACTCATCACCCCTTAAAGTCATTAAGAGTGATGAAAAAAATATATAAAAAATGGGTTAAATATGTTAGGGGGCATACATTAATTATGTGAGCTCAAAAGGTGGGGGGGGTCCAGCAAAATCTCACGTTACTTGAAAAGAATATACGAAGTGGCCCAAACGCCCCTTACGCTAGGTTAGGTTGTGGGCTATTTTTCAATTTTTTTTTTTCATAGCTTTTAACGACTTCTCGAAGAGGGCAGGCTATCTCCGCAGCACAATTGTCTTAACCCCACCACTGCGCCCGTCTGCATTGTCCGCTTGTAAACATGCACAAACACGACAGTAGAACAATATGTAGTGAACATTATTGTCTATGGCGCGTTGATTGTCCATATTATAGGGACAAGCGGCGCAAAAGAAAACGCGGTGAATGCCTGGGTTACTGAATTTTTGCATTAATATTCGAAGATGAAACATGTCAATCAGTTATTAACAAAACTAATATTGGTCTAATAAAAGTAAAGCATTGGCTTCACACTAACCTCCTCACACTTAACATCGACAAAACACAATACATGACATTTTCCATACGTCAACATAATAAACCTAACAACTGCCCTAAGCTAATCATTCACTCATGTTCACTCAATTTGCACAATCCCGAAACCACACCTAATATTAATTGCACTTGTTCTGTCCTTAAATCATCAAAGGTAGTTAAATATCTGGGGATAATCATAGACAACCAACTACGTTGGGAAGACCATATCGGTGAGACAGTAAAAAACTCAGCAAACTCTGTCATATATTCTGCTTCCTTAGGTCCATCCTAGATTTACAGACCCTAAGAAACGTATACTTTGCCCTTTTCCAATCCATAGCATCATATGGTATTGTGGGATGGGGTGGTTGTACTGAATCCATTATCAATCAAATTATTACAGTTCAAAAACTAATTTTGAGGATTATATTTAAATGCCAACCTACCCATCCCTCAAAGGAACTGTTTGCTAAAATCAAGGTCTTAGATATTCGACAGTTATTTCGTAAGATAAGCATATGTTATGTATGGCAAAAAAACCTACTGATGGCTCCACAACATCAAGCACACACCCGCTTCTCATCAAACCTGGGTTGCGTGGTCCCTAAAACTTAAACCTCATTCGCTCAATGACAATTCTGGTATATCGCTTCTAAAATATACAATGCTTTGAGTGCCGATATAAAGTGACATAATTCTAAATCTCTCTTTAAAGTCCGTATAAAACATTGGATATTTGAAAAGGGAAGAGATTTCTTCAAACAACACTTAAGAGCTTAATATTATATAATATTATTTATAAAAATAAAAAAATGTACTTACTCTAGCGCATCCATTTTTCAATTTCTTTCGTAGAACGAACTTCAAAAGTGACCATAAACATTTACTCTCGTGTAGAAGAATAGTTACCAAATTTTACTTTTATTTTTATTTCAAGAAGAATAATACTTATCAATTTTTATTTCCATTTTTATTTCAATCTTATTTAAAATATCTTTTTTCTTTATTTCTCAGCTTTCTGTTTATATTTTTATTTATATTAGTATTTTTTTAGTTTTATTTATCCTTATATGTTCTTTTTTTCTTTTCTCTTCTATATTTTATTTGCTGTTTATATAAAATAATATTTCACGTATGACTACCACAACACGGGCAATAGCCTAGTATGGTAGTTAAAAAAAAATGGCTAAACTGTAACATGTAAACATTTATGAATTAATAAAAAATAAAATAAATTTTGGAAAACGAGGCTTAGTAGCAATTCAAAGTGCTCTGATGACATTCTCATGCAAATTTTATACTCCTGAGGATCTTCCACTCCTAAATATTTAAGGATCATTGCAAACAACCCCAGTAAAGATCTGCGCCCTATCTAATTCTAGATTCTTATTTAGTTTGTCCAACAATTCCAATACATTTAGGTATAGAAGACCTAATATTTTTCCCGAACTCGCTCGTAATACGCTTCGTCGTGTATCCATTTTCGCAGCATTCCGCGTTTGAACTGTAGGTCGAATTGTTGTATTGTCCAATTGTTCTGTTCTACAAAGTCAAGGCTGTTCACGGAGCAATATTGTATTATCTTCTGTATTATCCTTGTGTGAACGTATTGCATTGCACTACTCTTGTATTACTTTTGAAGTGAATAATTATTATGGTTCATTGATAAATCTAATGTATTTTGAAAAGGTTCACTTCAGAAATGATTTTTTTCAATCTTTTCAGTTACAACAAGATTCTTCAAGGCAAGAAAACGAAGACCAATGTGGGTTCAGGGGCGGCTTGCCAGCTTCCTATGAACAAGCTCTCTGAACAGCTGAGAATTGCAGCGGCACAAGCTGGATGCACTGAAGCTTTGACTTTCTGTTTGGTAAACCATTTATACTAAGCTTTGTTATAAAAACAACAATGTTAAACTTATGTCTTACTAGTAGAGTGCGTTCTTTTTTAGCAGATCCTTACTAACTCTTCTTTTACAGACTAATTCTTTTTGTTTTCGTTAAAGCCCGTTTGTTTCATCAGTGGTACAGCTAAAGCCTAAGTTTTTAATAATAATAATAATATTAATAAAAACATTTATTTGACAATAGATTTTTCCATATTTCTACATCTTATTTTTTTTTCTTACATTGATTCTATTGACAAAAGGGTTTTGACTTTACTTGTTGGTTGTCTGTCATGACACATGATTGGCCAGGAGGTCAAATCGGAGGCAAAGTATAAATGGCGGTGAGAGGGGATACATAGTATACACACTAGCAATTAAAACCTGTACGCTACAAATTAATACTGTTAAAAGATTATAAATTATTTATTATTTCAGTGTTCCCGAGACGACATCTCCACCAAACTGGGGGTGACTATCGAGTCTGTCCCCGCCGTGCACGTGTCCAACCCCAAGACCCTGGAGTTCCAGGTAGCGCGCACCCTTCTGCTGCCCGGTCTCCTCAAGACCCTGGCTGCCAACAAGAAGATGCCACTGCCTATCAGGCTTTTCGAAATCAGCGATGTGGTCATCAAGGAGATGAAGACAGGTAAGTCAACTAAAATATTAAATTTTGTTAATACAGTAATGCTTTTACATAAGGTTAAAGAAGTTTCACCCTAAAGAAGTTTTATTCCTACACTTGTAGGGAAATGGGATGAAGGCCAATGACGTTATATAAATAGACTCGCCATAGTCTCACATACTCATAATATAATGTGGAAAGCAAGCAACATTCTTTTGTTTTCAGCGGTTTTCAACACTAATTTCTAAATTCAAAACTTTATTCCTGTGTGATAAAGATAGACAATCAAAGAATGTACGTGTGTGAATGTCATAGATATAATATGGTAGGGCGGCTTATTAATTTCTTCGCCGAATACTGCTTTCACATCACGGGTGTGACGTAATACTGTAAAGGTGTCTATGGTGTGACCTATGGGTGTGACTGAGATAACAAGATACTCTCACTCGGTTACACAATGGACAGGTAAAGAATGTAAAGAATACAATGACGTATTATTATAAAATTAATTGTAATAATTATAATAATTGATAATAATAAGTAATTTGCGTGTGCTTACAAATGAAATGTTATTCCTTCGCCTTTACGACTATTTGCCGTGTAATTGAAGCATTTTTTCATCACACAGAGGGGCATTTTGGCGCTTTGCAATGCAATTTACTTACTGGTAAGACACAACCTCACTCGACGCGTAGCAGTTTAGTACTAACGTACTAGAAATAGAGACAGCTACAATCGTCTTGTGTTTGGCTTCCCACTTTGAGATTTCTACCCCGCGTCCAGTATTAATGTCATTGATGAAGGCTAGGTATTTTGACATTGTGCAAGTTTTTTTTGTCTTTAACGAACTGTCAGATTTATAAAAACTCTGTGTTATTTCCGCTTCGCAATAAAAGCTCTATAAATGAAATATTTCTCAATGTAGCCAAATACTAAAAACTTTTTTGAAAGATTATGAAATAAGCTTTCAAATTGTATTATGTATTACAAATAAATATTAACACTTGTAAATATTAAAATTTAGAATACAAACATAAAAAAATTGTAAAAATGACACACGTGATATTTATGTGAAAACGCTACTAAAATCACAGATTATGTAAAAAAAAAAACACTTATTCCATCATATAAACAATTTTGTCACCTCATTTTTTTGCCATTTCATACAAAAATATTTAATAAAAAATTAACAATGTCTAACGGCGCGTAAGCGATTTGGCAGGTGAAAACTGTTTCTTCAAAATAAGTCTTTTTTGTGTACGAGGGCTGTCCGTAAACTAAGGTCTCCAAGGTGCTGCGGTCGCGAGGAACAATTTAACGCCCAATCCTTCAACACTGGCGTGTAGCCTGGTTTCCCTATGCCAAATCCCCACAAAGCTGCACTCTCTGGGACACTTAGTCTTGGCGTGGCAGCCGTTCGCGATGAAGCTTCCGCTTACCGCACCCGCCAGGTATGAATTACGCTCTATAATTAGATTTTTTGTGCGAAGAACAAAACCTCGGTAGAAATTCATTCTCAGCTATTTGAAGTGTACGGAAAACAGTGTAAGAGTGCAAAAACGTGCACAAATGGTGCAGAGAATTTAAAAGCGTGCCAGACGGCCATCGGTTTCAGATGAAAAAATGGCCAAAGTGGAAAAAACAATGATTGCAAATGGAGGGGTGACGGTTCGGAAGCTCTGCGATATGATCCCTGATGTCAGTAAGACCACTATTGACAAGATTTTGACAAAAAATTTGGGAGACCACGAATTCTGTCCAAGGTGGGTCCCAAAACCCTCACCGAAGATCACAAAAAACAACAGGTTGAAACATCCCACAGATTCCTTGAGTGCTATGACATCGATGGCGAAAAATTCTTGAACTCAATTATGACTGGGGACGAGACCCTGATACACTACACGACCCCAGAGATAAAGTAACAATCCCAGTGGCATCATTCAGATTTGCCGACGCAAAGTGTACAAACGAATTACAGAGCGTAACCCATACCTGGCGGGTGCGGCGAGTGGAAGCTCCATCGCGGTTGCCACGCTGAGACTAAGCGTCACAGAGGGTGCGACTTGATGGGGATTTGACAAGGGGAAACCAGGCTACACGCCAGTGTTGCAGGATTACGCGCAAAATCATTCCTCGCGACCGCAGTGCCTTGGAGACCTTATTTTACAGACAGCCCTAGTATTTCTACGGACAGCTTTGAATAGAAATGTGAAGCTTGATTTAATATGGATCTTCTACTTTTTGCTTTAGGGTTGTCACTAGAACAATAACGGAGTCATAATGATTGAAAACAAGCTTATTGTACTTGACTGCTATTGTTATATTGTCGTGTAAACGCTTAGGGGTCAGAGTGTTTAATAAAATTATATTAAACTGCTTGTGAAGAAGCTATTATAAATCACGATTAACGAGGACCTCCTAAGATGTATCAAATCTTATACCCCAAACATATAAAAAACCATTTAGTTTCTCAGGTTTTAATAATTTACCATCACGAATTCCACAAGTATCTTCTTTTTTTTTTGGAGCGTAGACGGTTTACATATAGTTCCCGTGAGCACTTAGGCCGTAGGTCCATTGTGCTATCTCCTATTTTACCTCATTCCTTTGACAGTGACCCAGTCCCTTTAATAAAGTTCACCAGGGTTGTCATTGGAAATGAAGCTATATCTTCTGGTTCCACAATGTGTCTTCCCAGTCCACCTCCCCTTGGTTCCCACCCGGAAAGGCCCCACAGGGGAAAAGGCCACCCCACATTGGCTCCCTGTAGGCTCCACGAGGGAAGAGGACCTAATCTCTCCTCTCCACTCCTCTTTGGTTCCCTGAAGGCCCCGAAGGAAGAGGGCCTCTTCTCTCCTCCCCACTACTCCTTGGTTCCCTGAAGGCCCCACGAGGGAAGAGGACCTAATCTCCCCTCTCCACTCCTTAGTTCCCTGAAGGTTCCACGACGGAGAGTTCACCTACCTTTGGTTCCCTGAAGGCCCCACAAGGGAAGAGTCCACTCCACATTGGTTCCCCGAGGGCCCCAGGAGGGAAGAGGACCCAATCTCTCCTCTCCTCTCCTCCTTGGTTCTTTGAAAGCCCCACGAAGGAAGTCCACGAAGGTGGCCTCAGCACTCCTAGGTTTCCTAAAGGCCCCTAGTTTTCAAATGGTCCAATTTTTTGTCCAACGAGTGTCTAGGGAAATAGAAGGCCCCAAGTGCTGGAGTAAGGTCTAAATACTCCGAGATGCGACCCTGTTTCTCAGAGGCACCGTTTGTGACACTGTTCCCCAGGACATTCAGCCTGAGCACGGTAGCTCACAACTTGGCTTGGGATGGCTATTGCAGGTTGTGTTTCCATTTCCTGAGCGATGGGTTCGCCACTCCCCCTATCCCACTCGCACTCGCTATCCCGCAAGGATCACTTCCAGGACTTCTGTTGTCATTTTGTATATCAATGATACAGGCAGATCTTATAAAAACTCTAAAACAGAAAAAATTTGCAAATAGTCACTAAAATTAGTGACAGCCTAGAATTTATTGCAAGATGATATCGATAGGCTTGGAATCTATTGTGCGAATAACCAGCTATTCCTTAACCTGGAGAAATGTTACACAATATATTTCACTAAAAGCATTAACCCCCTAATATTCTCATACAAAATCAATGGTTAAGAACTGAAAAGATGTAGGACAGTAAGGGATTTAGGAATAATAATGGAATCCGGAGTGTCTTTCCACTCACACATAAATTCCATCTGTGAAAGGGCCTAAAAACTTCTAGAATTCGTCGTAAGAGTGACAAAACCATTCAGATCACCACACGTAATGTAATGTCTCATTTGTTTGTTCAATATTACAATTTGGAGCAGTGATTTGAAATCCGCAAAACAATGTTTACATTGAAAGATTAGAAAAAAAATTATAACAGGTTCTGAAGAACCTAGATTTTTAAGTCCTACTGAACGCCCGAACAACAAAAAGACTTCATTTTTTAAATATTTTTTTTATATATTATCATAGATTAACTAATAATATTCTTATATTTTGAATAAAAACATTATCGACATCAATCCATGCAAATAAACCAATATCGAAAAATATGTACACGTGAAAAAACTGCTTCCTTTCTTTGACAACTGCTGAATGATGTAAAATGATTTTCGAAACTAAAACTGTGAAGTCGGTATTGTAGGTATGTGTTCCAAAACTTCAACAAACTACCCGCAAATGTCCGTAGTTGCCATTACAAGTCAAATATTTTCATTAAATATGACGGCGCTTGAATTATAGTTGCGGACGCAACGTTGCGGCCATACTCTTCTTGGCATTTTTTCACTTCACTGCACCGTTGCGGCCATACTCGTGGAGAGGTTAATTTCAACTCTCCAGTACAAAACACACACCCACATCAACCATTCACATCCCAAGCTCGAACACACATCATTTATTTTTCAGAAGAAGAGGCATAAATTACAATATGTAACTTCTTTTCAGAAACTGTTATCTTCCATTTATTCTCAGGTCAATTTAATAAATGCATACTATTATCGTATTAGAAAAAAATTAAATCATTAAGTAAAAATAAATTATGAACTTCCCAACCCCTGCGGAAACAGAACTGAAAAGAAGAATTTGCATGACGTAAGACATGGAGGGACAGAGACATAATGAAGACCGCCAAGACGAGACTCGTCCGGGCGTTGATTTTCCCCATATTTCTATACGGTATGGAAAAATGGACACTTAGAGCCATCGAAAGAAAGTGGATAGAAGCCCCCGATATGTAGTGCAGGAGAAAAATGCTTAGGATTCCATGGACAGCTAGACGCACAAATGTGTCCATTTTGGAAGAGCTAGGCATTCACGATAGATTCTCAACAATCTGCTTACAATGTATTTTAAGATACTTTGAACACGTTGCTCGCCAACTGGGGACTCCAACTTGGAGAAATTCATATTCACTGCAAAGAGGAAAGCAGAAGAAGGTCACGAATGCGCTGGAGTGAGCAAGTATCACTGGGGTCTGGTACGTCGATGTTTGCAGCTCTCCACGCAGCGCAGAACCGTGAGGAGTGGAGAAGCCTTGTCCGACCTTGAAACCAACTTAAGAAGAACTATTAGGAAACTAATAACTAATGGATGTGTATAATGAATTGCTTGCAGAAGTGGGAGCTAGGAATGCCAGACATCTGAGCTGTGTCCACCTGGGCCGGAGCGCTGCCTTCCAGGTGGTCCATGGTCTCCTGGATCACTTCATGAGGCTCCTCGCTGTGCCCTGGGACAAGAAGAATGGATACTATCTCAAGCAGGCTGAAGGTATAGTCACCAAGTCCATATGTGTACATATTATATAACATGTCTGTAGTTTCTGAAAACATAGAATAATTATAACTCAGTAAATACGATTTTTTTTTTACATGAGCTCCACACAGGAGGCCTTGAGGAAAATAATTTAAAATAATAATAATTTCCCTCAATGCCTATGTCATCTTTGGGGATGCTTTGGGAGGGTTTTTTTTTAGGAAAGGAGGGAGAGGAGAGTTCTTGGAAGAAAAAAGGTATAGGGGGTGGGTAGGAATCTGGGGTTCAGTGTGTCCAGGTCATCCGCCTCCAATACCTAGACAAACCTCACTCCATGAACCCGGGCACCCCTGCTAAATCACCAAACGTAGCGAACCACTTGGTGACCTATGGCAGAGGTGTTGGTTATCCAATAAAGCTTCCCGGGGCGGCAGTACCCATTCCCGCCTCCCAAATTGAACCACAATAGACCGGTCAGTGGCTCATGTCTGGTTCTTACTCAGGTCTTGAGTTTGGTTTTTGAGCTGGCTAAGTCCTCCTTCACGACATATGCAACATTTTCCTCCTATTGCGATGGTAGCAGGAGATATTCAAATATTGTCAGGTTATTCTTAATCCGGGAATATTAGCTTGTATCAGTGAAAACTTTAATCCGCTTATAGTTAATAATTCATATCTAATTTGGGAAAAAATTATATAAATTAAGTTTTTCTAAATTAGTTAACATAATATTATCATGTCTGGTTTGCGAGAGATCATCATATGTATATTGTTTCTTATTTTTATATAATATCTATGTAATGTTTTCTTTACAAATTTTGTAAGCAACATCAACAAAATTGATAGAGATGGTGTTGTTTCCAATGTTTGGTTTTAAAGGCTCCATTTAGCTTACTAAAGTTTAAATCTATTTCCTATTAATTTAGTAATATAAATTCTGCTTCACTGATGTTAAACATATCAATATTCGAAGTGATTCTATTTAACAACAAGATAGCTCTCCCCACTGGCAAGACCATTGGCAAGTTATTTCTGCAAGCCGGGAGATTAAACAGTCTATGCTGTCGGTGACGGAAATAACAATCGGGAACTTAGAAACTAATGCTCTCCATTATAGTCAAGTTTTCGAACCATCCACGAATCAGCCTGAAGAAATGTGATACAATGTGCACTTAGACGACTGGTGTGGTCTAGGGGTAAGGCTCCTGACGCACAATCCGAGGGTCGTGTGATCGAATCCTGGCGTGCACAAAATAACCAATGCATTGTATAGTACTGTGAGAACCCGGGTGTCTCTGAAATTCCTCGCAGTGCGTCCACAGGAGGCCCTGAGGAAAATAATTTCGCCCAGGGTCTATGTCATCTTTGGAGATGCTGTGTGGAGGTTCTTTTTGATGAGAGAAAGGAGTGAACATGGGTCTTGAAGAGACCAGGTGGGAGGAAACACAGAGGCCGGCAAGTCAATCCACAGCCAAGCTGTTGAACTCAAGAACGAGTCATAGAAGCGATCGATTCTCACGTCAACCGTGTATATATGTTGGGTGCGTTTGACATGTTTCTGCACGGAGCAAGGGTTTTTCAGGAATTTTGGGCCTCCAAATCAGAAGTGGCTGCCAAATTCAACAGTGGGGCGAATTTGCAATTTGTACAGGGTCAGCAGTTGTGTACTATTAAAGTATCTGTTGGCCCTGTACAGTACGCCCAGCTTCTGAGAGGCTAGTTTGACTTTGGCTTCGACGGAGCCCCTGTGCCTGAACTGGTCACTTACGGCCTTACTAAAAAACCCTGTGAAAAATTTATTCAATTGACAAACGGCCGCGGAAGTGAAAACATTACTAATTAAAAAATTGTTCTTGGAAAAAAATACACGCCGTTTACACAGCCTGTGGGGGTAGTTTATCTCTGTTTTAGGGATGATGTCTGAACGAAATTTGGAATTTTCCTAAGTATTTTGAATGTTCTATATATTTCTTATTTTTGAAGGTGCCGTATAAACAAATACCATTTTTAAAAACTAGATAAAATTACCGTTTAGATTTGTGTATTTGAAATACACTTTAGATTAAAAAACTGCCATATTTTAAGATTTAAACACGGAAAAAAATGTAAAATAATTTCTTACCAAAACATTTTTGATGAAAGTGTACAGAAATATTAAAAAAATTAAAATTTAAAAAATACAGACCTTTAATATAATGAATTTGAAATGAAACTGTCACCTCACTTTTTCCTCGTGAATACAATAAAAAAATTATAAAAAATTTCAAAGTTTTTTTTATCGCCAAAAAAATAACCTTGAAAATATCTCTGACATTTCAACACATTTCTTGCACCACTAAAGATGTTAATTTCTTTGATAAGTTTACCAACACGTGAATTTGATATTAATATTTTAAAAAAAGACCACTTTTAAGAAATTCTCATAAAATAAAGATTTAAAAACGTAAATTTGAACTTTTATGTAACCCAAAACAATATTTTGACAGTTCAACTTTTAAATACTGTTTATTGTGCAATAACTTGATAAAACTGATGTAATACCACACAAATAACACGGCAAATGTATTAATTACATGAATAGAAGAGTGAATTGGTCATTATAATAGAAATCATTCAGTAAAATCTCAACATTTAGTAAAAATATTCCCGTCATGAATGAAAACCAACTGCTGTTTTTTTGCGCGGGCAAGTTGTGCAGGCGGACGTCATCACCATCTAGCGGCTATGAATGAAAACAAAATTTTGTATGGAAAATTTGAAAAATTGCAGTGTTGCCAAATTTAAAACGTGTTTTAGAGTGAAATTCTTTTTTAGTAATATTTCGTGTTTTAGTGTAAATGTGTTGTATCCATGATGCTACAAAAACACAGGTAATCGGTCGTGCTGTGGTTTTTTTTTAGTAAGGCCGTTAGAGTATAGTTCCATTCAATTGTAACACATTTTTTTCCTTCTTTAAATAATATGTTATATACTTAAACAATGTAAAAAATAAATTATGATATGAACTAAATTTGTCAATTTGACTGGCCTAAAACAGGATCCATTCCTAGTTGGCTAGTCAAAGTTTCCACATATGTTTAATTGTATAATTTTTATCTGAAATAAATTTATTATTATTATTATTATTATTATTATTAAGTCAACTGGTTCAATCAAGCCAAACCATCGAGCATGAATATACTTAACAATCAACATTTAAAATAATAAATTTAATGTTCTTTTATGAAATTGTAATGCTATGCTGACTATATTTGACTCCGTTTATCTTTTCAATTGCAGATCCGGCTTACTTCCCAGGCCGCTGTGCAGAGGTATTGCTGAAGGGGAAGCCCATTGGCAAGATAGGCGTGCTCCACCCGACTGTTCTGACCAAATTCGAATTGAGCAACCCGTGCTCCGTTGTCGAATTCAGTTTAGAACCATTTGTCTAGATTAGTTCACCGTTGTGTTTGTGAGAAAAAGTATTTAAGTAAACACAAATCACTACATTTCTAAACACTTACGATCTGCATATTTATTTGTGTCAGTATTGATTCGAAATCGACGTACAAAATGAGCAATTCTAACTGCTCAGTGTTTCATTTTGCTTGTGGTTTTATGTAAACCCTATTTGCTTGGTTGTTTTTACTTTTACACTGCTTTTTAAAAGTAATTAGTATAGTTTGGTTTCACATTGAAACTTATTTAAGGTTTACAAATAATGTGATTTTCATTTTTTTATTTCATAATTCAGTTCAACTCTCGCTAGTTTCTGTGAAGATTTAAAATACCCATTACATACCCTGAACACCGCTATTAAGCTCAATTACATTGAACTATGAATAGCACCTCCCACACGCACACTTCGGAGCAACTGAGTCCCGCACCACTTCAGGCCGCCGCGCAGAAAAGTCTCACAGTGAATTGCGCTGTAAACCTATCGATCTTTACTTTTCTGCGCGGTGGCCTGAAGTGGCGCGGGACTCGGTCGCTCCGAAGTGTGCATGTGGGAGGTACTAATGTCAACATACATGTAAAGGAATAAATACTGTTTAGTCCCAAATAAACACCAGTGGTACTCGAGCCTACCTGCAAATTTATGATGGTTGGGGTGTATTCAATAAATATTTGCTTCAGGAGTAGAATAATAACAACACCCTGCATTTCATGAAATTTATCACAAAATTATGAAAATATCTCAACCGTGTTTTGAATACAAAATTTTGTAATTAGATATTTATTATTATATAATAAACTACTTGTATTAAAAAAACCCAATTATTTTTTGTCATCTTTTCCGACATACCTATTCAGTAAAAGTTTTTGCACCGCATCTTATGGCCCATTAACATAGAAGCTATTATTATTATTACTACATAGAAGACACTGACAGTGAGTTGATCACAGACAAAATTAAAATATGCGAAAGATGGAAAGATTTATTAATCTACATTCATTACCTGCATACATATACATATATCTACATACATAGATGAGACAATTAGCGAATAAATTGGTTCAACGGAATCGTAGGTTAGTACCTCCATTTCTCTATTAGTACAACAACAACCGTCGACCGTGGCTGGCGTGTGACATATCAAAGTAGGATGGAAAAGGATGAAATCATGGGCTTGAGTAAAAGGAAAGGACGGTCTGACGGCCGAGCCTTCCGACGCAGTGGCTTCAGTTAGAATTCACTTTCCCGAAAGCCTGTTCGTGCATGATTTGAACATGAATCTCGGAGAATTATGTACGGGGTAGCGCCTCTATAGTATATCTCTATGTCTACATTACTGAATGAAGAATTTCCAAGAACAACTCAAGTGTCAGAGCAACCAGTGCTGGGGCCAGTTAAAGAAATCACTCTGACGGAAGTTAAAGTGGCCATATCATAAATGAAAATGGGGAAAGCAGTAGGGCCAGACAATATTTCAACCGAATTATGGAAAGACTGAGGGGAAGTGTAGTACTTAACTATATGACCTATATAGTAAAGTACTGACTGGGGAACCAATGCCAGAAAGCTTTAGGAAGAGTTACTTCTTCCATTTTACAAAAATAAGGGAGACTAGAAGAAGTGTGATTATTATAGAGGGATAAAGCTTATGTCTTACACCATGAAAAAATATATGAGAGGATTATCAACACACGAATTAGGAATATTGTAAAAATACATGACGATCAATGCGGCTTTGTGTCGGGGAAATCAATAATAGATGCTATCCAAACACTCAGAATCATAGTTGAAAAGTATCGAGATGCAAAAAAAGACTTACACATGGTTAGGGACACGATATCGAATAGAAAGTATTCATGAGTTGTATCGGAAAAGAAGAATCGTAATCGTAAAAGTATTGGAACAAAAGTATCAATACTTCAAATCATCGAGTACATTTCATAGGGCCTGATTTACAGCTCTGACCGGGCTAACTACGTAGCACCCCCCCCCATGATCAGAATTTTCAAATTCAAGAAAAGGTAAAAGGACGTCAACGTCAGTGAAATGAAAAAATAAGCAATCAAATTTAAGTACGTATAATTAATAATAAAAAAGGACCTGTAAATTCACAAATTGCTATCTTAGGTTATCTTAAAAAAGTGTAATGTTTTTTATGTATATTATCAACTGCAAAACTAAATGTGCGTAATTAAATAAATAATGAAACACAGCTAAAAACACGAACTAAAAAGAAAAACAAAATCCTTCCATGACACACTAGATTGCTTGTGCTTGCAACGCAATAGAATATTTTAGAAGGTTTGCTATGATTGAACTGGACGGCGTTGCCATAAACATGAGCCGCTTAGCCAAATTTTTAAAGGTATCGGTACTTGCCAAAAAGTACTCATTGAGTAAAAGTATCGAATACAAAGTATCGAGTACAAAAATATCGGAATCGAAAGGAAAAGTACTCGATACCACAAAGTATCGATACTTATTTCGTGTCCCTACACATGGTATTTATAGTCTTGGAAAAAGCATTTGACAGTGTACCCCGAAGCCTGATATGGGCGGCATTGAGATTTCATAACGTACCAGAAGGTTATGTGCTCTCCATACAAGACATGTGTAGAAACACAAGGAAGATGCACATCAGGGACATCACCAAAATTTCCAATTAAAGTGGGGGTACACCAAGGATCTGTCCTCAGCCCACTGCTATTCATAATGGTCGTGAATTATCTGACGATTCAAGAAATGAACTACAGTATTCTCAAGACTGTGCTTTTTGCAGATGATGTAGTACTGATAGCAGATAATATAATCATTGTGACTTACAGAATAGCCTGGAAAGGTGGAGAAATGTCCTGGAGGATAATGGCCAACAAATTAGCAGGAAAAAGACAGAATATTTGTACTTGCCATTTGAAGAGATAAAGCTATAACTCCTTCGATGGAGGATGAAGTAACATTAGCCAACTGTGACTAATTTAAGTATCTGGGCTCAATCATTTACAGAGACGGAGAATGTGCAGCGAATGTCAACCATAGAATAGGTGTGGGATGGATTAAATTTAGATTTAGTTATTCAGGGTGGCCACAGGACCTGGAAAACCTGGAATTATCAGGGAATTTTACCGAACCTGGAATTATCAGGGAAATGTCAGGGAATTTCAAAAAAAAATTATAATATCAGGGAATTCCAAAAATAAAACTAAGTTCTTTATTTTGCAATTTGTGAAACCCCAAAGTTGTGTTTTATTACTTTTACTTGTGACGCACAGTGGACGGAATGAAGAAAAAACACGAATTAATTCCTTGCTGACTAAATATTAATGCAATTTTTATTTTTTTTGATCTTATTAATGAATTATAACTATTTTGAAGTAAAAATTATTAATTTACTCTACCGTAGAAATTTACAACAACAAAATAATACATTGTGAAAATATACAAATATCTAGGCAAATAAAACATATTAATTTTAAATTTTACATATTATATTTCACATATATAAACAAAAAAAGACAGGCAATAATTAGGTACACACATATTTTAATCGAAAAATGGTAGAAAATCTAAGTGCTAAAGGTGTTTGCGTTGTCGTTGGAGTCAAAATCATCACACAAATTTCCAGAACCATTGATTGAATTTTTAGTAGACTTAAAACTTCACTAGGTAAATAGAACCTTTTTTTTAGGAAATGGTCGCAAAATGCAAATTCATTTCTCATTATCTCGGGAGTTTCTTTTTTAAATTGTAATCTTATTGGTCTGAAGTTCCTTGTAGATGAAGACCGTGGGTTTAGCTATATAATTCTTGCTTCTTGAGTTTCCTTCGCTGTAGAGCTGAAGTGGCACCTACGACATTGTAGGGAGATTCGAGTCATCATGATATTCTCCATCACTATACCTTTGCTTGAAGTGACTGTGACTACCATAACCATCGCAGCCCCATTTATACATTTATTAATTTCTTCATTTCTGCTGCTAACTGGAGTTCATCAAGAGTGCGAGACTCTAACATATCATGCACTTTTTTTCTTCCTTGATCTAGAACCACTTTCTTGAAATACTTCTATTGGTCTACCCAAAGATTTGGAGACAACTGTCATTTCTGACAACCACTCTAAATTATGTTTTTCAAACCTCACAATAATAACTGCGGCTTTTTCTCCATTTCTTCACCGATTGCAGTGAAAAATATTGTTTCATGTGATATTTTTTTAGTATCTCTTCTAATGTTAATGTTTTTTTTGTTTATTTGTCTATTTTTGTCTGGTATTTTCATTTGTTCACAAATTGTCTTCAGGCGAAATATCATAAATTTGTAAGAAGTGTATTTTGTTTTTAATGGATTATTGGGATGCAAAGAAATAATAAATGCTATAGATGACGGAATTCCCTTTATTATTTATCTAACGAACGATATCCCCTTATATCAAATTAAACATATCAGGGAAAAATGTAGAAACTGCCCTGGAAAACCTGGAATTATCAGGGAATTTTGAAATCCGTTTTTTGTGGCCACCCTGTTATTTGATGTTCGACAGATATATGTAAAAACTATCCTCATGCATCTCTTTAAAAACAAACACGTACTTTACGAAAATAAAAAAATACTTAAGATTTACACGTACATAATTCTAACAAAGACACATTGCAAGTTCCAGCACTCTCTACCACCTTTGGACAACGTAGTTTTAGATATTTTGCCACAAAAATATTCAACATGCTTCCTGATAATATCAAACTAAGTCAAACGCAGAAAGAATTTTTTTTTAGATGTTAAAATTTGGATATGTTCTAATGATCGATCCTTTACTGGTGCCCTCACCCAAACGCCTTGTCATTAACGGTTATTGTAGTAATAAAATTGATGTTTTTGTATTGTGTATCAGCAAGCAATAATGTAAACAGAAACAAAGTATTGCTGTATAAGAACATATATTATACATTAATAAGTGTCAGTGACAAATGACCGGTCAGTGGTTGAGTGGGCATAGCGCTTGGGTCCCACCCGAGCGTCGCGTGTTCGATTCCTCCGCTGGCTAAGTCCTCCATCACAACACAAGCAACATTTTTGGCTTTCTGTGGTGGTAGTAGGAGATTTTCAAACATTGTTGGGTTATTCGTAACCCGGGAATGTTTGTCTTTCTTTTAAAAAAAAAAAGAAGAAAAAAAAGAAAGAAGTAAACCATAGACAAAATTACGAGAAACAATTTTACTAAAAATTCTGCATACGACATAAACAGTAAGCTGGAGGAACGACAGTTGAGATGATATGGGCACATAAGACGGAGACCACCAGACCACACAGTGAAGCAGGCAATGTCTATGGAGCTTCATCGACAAGTCATTCAGAGGAAGACCAAAGAACTCCTGAATGACTCAATGTGCCAAAATACTACAGAGAAACGACCTGGATTTTTTTTTTACATGAGCTCCACACAGGAGGCCCTGAGGAAAATAATTTCCCTCAGGGCCTATCTCTATGGGGATGCTGAGTGGAGGGTTTTTTTAAGGAAAGGAAGGAGAGGAGAGTTCTGGGAAGGAAAAGGGTTTAAGGGGTGGGTAGGAATTTGGGGTCAGTGTGTCCTGGTCATCCGCCTCCAAGACCTAGACAAACCTCACCCCATGAACCCGGGCACCCCTGCTAAATCACCAAACATAACGAACCACTTGGGGTGACCTATGGCAGAGGTGTTGGTTATCCAATAAAGGTTCCCGGGGCGGCGGTACCCATTCCCGCCTCCCAAATTGATGAAAGCGATACCCAGAACCGAAGAAGCTATAACCTGAGAACGAGAAGAGCCAACCCCAACAGCCTACCTAGGCAATGAAGAAGAAAATCTTATGGCCCATTAACCAGCGGCCGAGTATTCAAATTTCTTCAAAAGATACTTGTGATCGTACCCTTGCAACTGTAAAGGGCGGCTTCCGAAGAGAAAGATTGATTATTTTCGGTACCAGCATTTTTAACTAAGAACTCAATGGCAATTTTATTTCATTCAAAATTTGCTTTAATTTGTATACATACCTACATTAAAATTTGCATTAAAAATGCTCAAATGCATGATTATTAAATTATCTAATTTTTGTAATTATTTTTTGATCATAATTATTTATGATTTTTCAATAATGTCTAAGCAAAATAAGTTAGTAAAGAAATCTGAAATATATTAGTTTGTAAGACCATAAATAAATGGACAAACTGAAGTATTTTCGTCCCAAAATACTTGCGCGGATTTTTTTAATGATTTTATTTAAACTGAAATAAAAATTCTGAAAAGTAGCTTTTCTGGAAAATTTATTGATTTATTTTACTGTATGTTGTATAATACAACATTTTGTTTGAAAATTTAACAATATGTTTATAATACAACATTTTATTTGAAAATTTAACAAATCTGCCAACAACTAACAGTATACCTTATTATAATAAAAAAAAAACATATTTTTGCAAAATTTAAAACATGACTTTACTAGATAAAATCTTTCTAAATCAATTTATGTTTTTGTTATGGAAAAGAGTCGATAAGTCTAGAATTTAAAAATGACCTATTTCCAGTTGTCTTTGGTTATTTCCTCATAACATCATTTAAATATTTGAAGGACAAAAATAAAAGTAAGTATCTTGTCTTGCTTTTTATTCGATGTGAAGAAAAATATAAAATAATCATTTATTTTTTAAAAGATTCATGTTTGGGCTAGAAATAAACTTTCTAAATAAACTTCCATGTATTATAAAACAGGTACATAATATAACAATAAATTTACTAATAATAAAATTCGTAAAGTAATAAACACATTTATAATTGAAATAAATACTTTTTATATGAAACATAGATTTAAGATTGACTAGAAATGTAATTCATAGCTTCATTCGCATTTGGTCATCCTTAACACTACCGTCGCTCAGATCGTTAAATGTATTTACAAAAATACTGATTTAAAAAAATACATAACCAAAAATAATACTGAAATAAAATTACAGAAAATCTATTAATACGTTTGCAGACAAGAAGAAGTTTGGGGTTTCAGTTGAGTCATATAATGACTGCAAAGTGTTAGTCTAATAAGAGCGGGAAATCAAACAACTTCTCAATTTCAGATCTATCAAAGTTAACATCCATCACAAATGGACATTGGTAGAATGAAAGTTCTGTAAGTTTAGGAGCATTGGCTTTTATGGCCAGGACTACTTGCACAGACACATGTAAACACCGAGATAAGCTCAGAAATGTTAGCCTTTCAAATATGTTGTTGGAGAAGTAAGTTATTAATGTTTGCGTGGAAAAATATCCGTGACGCAGCTTGAGAGATTTTAATCCTTTAAGTTTGCCCAAGCGCAATAAACTAAAGTCAAACAGACTCTTACAGGTTGTTATGTGCAATATGCACAATGCCGTACACTGCGACAGAAGTTTCATGATGTCATCAGTCAACGTATCTCCGTAGATACAGAGGTTACGGAGAACATGAAGTTTGGATGATATCAGACTCTCCAGGAACTGACTGGGTATATTTTTCATCTTGTCCATGTTTATGTTGCATAAATGTGTACAATAGAGCATATCGAATAGACTTGTGGGCGTCAGACCAAAGTTGGAAAGGACCAATGTCTCTAATTTTAATAAATATTTAAATGGAATTTCAAAGACATAATTTCTATCGGTGTCGACCATCGTTCGTGATATCGCTGAATTTCGAAAGCTTAGAAAACGAAGCTCTGGCCAATTTTTTAGATCATTGAAAATAGTGAATTCAACGTGAGATATGGATATTTCTAAATGCGTAATGTTAGGGCAAAATGTGGTCAGAGAAACTCTGATTTGATTGTACAACTTGAAGTATTGCAGTTTTACAACTTTTAGGTTTGAGGCAACTTTTGGTATAATGTTGTCCCTTATTTGTTCATAGTTTTTCATGCAGAGGACAAGGCGCATATTCTCCCAAACAGCAGCAGACATAGCGAGCATGTGCCACCGATTGCAGACCTGTTCCACGGACTGTATGCTTTCGAAATCCAGTTTCGAGAAAATATATATTAAAATTTCATTTGGTAAGACATTTATGTTGGTGTGATGTGATGAGATGTTGTCCTCATGGTCCAGGCTGTCGTTCGAGGATAAAGAGACTCTGCCATTTTTCAGCGAATACATGGTTCGTAGTTCAGAAGCAGCATTGTAAAATTTAAATTTTACAGTCGACCCATAACCTTAAAAACAGATTAAATACAAAATTTAGGTTGACCTGTCTGCTAATTAAATACCGAAATCGATTCGAGCTTCGCTAAATTGTTAAGAAATATAATTTCCGTGATCCATAATAATATTAACGTTAACAAATACAATTGCATGTAGATACGCTAGAAACAAGTTAGTACTAATAAAACACAAAATTTTCTAACATGTTGACACTTCTTAAACCAAATATACATGATAAAAATATAGTTATCGGTAAACTTACGATAGTGCTTTCAAGCCTTTCACATTATTATCCAGAAAAAGACAATCATTTCAATTTTAAAATATTCATCGCTTTTGACAGCTTTTGACGTTTCGTTTCCAATGTATACAAAAATAGATTTTTGACGGGTGAACGCAGTGTGGCCATGTCCCAAAAATGAAAAAGCATGTTTCAGGGATAAAAAAAAACATGCAAAAAGTCATGTTTTTCGTAAGCTTTTTATTGAGAATTTATAAGAAAATATCGTTAATAATCTAGAATGCTAAAATAATATAATAAAACAATTAAACTTTTTCAAGTAAAACTTCTTTACGCACGCTCGACTTGGGGGGTAAGCTGGTGAATGCTTTACGAAAAAGATGATGCGAACGGTAATCGATGCGAATGGTGATCGGGCGAGGCGAACGGTCGGGCCTTTACACACGCTCGATTTGGGGAGTGATAAGGATAAGGATGAGAATGAGGATAAGGATAAGAGGGAAATATAAGTTTGTGAAGTTTTACTTCAGTCGTGTGGTCTTGTCTAAAGCACACTCGTTTTTTTTTCATTTAATTAATTTCTGACCGTTTTCAGCCTATTAAAGCCATCTCCAGACAGGTAAAATTATTCCTTGAACTATGGTTAATACATAACATTTGGGGGATGGGGGTTAAAAGAGGTGATGTACAATATATGAATTGAAATTTATTACGAGTATAATATAATTTATTTATTTATTTTTATTTTATTTATTAATTTATTTCAAGACTTGTTTTTACATTAAAAAATGATAACATTTGCAAGGTTAAACAACATTTTTTTTTTTTATTCTACTACTCCATAAGTTGAGCTCTGGGAGCTCGTGTTTATGGGAGGAGTATTTATTCACACGCAAAAAATAAAATAATAATAATGTTCTAATTAAATGTTTAAATAATATTCAAAGAACTTATGAGATAAATACAAATATTAATTGACATAGATTCGTAATTTAGGAAAAAAATTGTTATACAAGGTCAATACTTTTTTTTTTTAATATTAAATATTACATTTAAAGTAAGGATAAATTAAATTAAATTAAATTAAGGGTACAATATATCATTATCCAATTTCAGTGACTTAATTTGTTGTTTGAATTGTTCATATTTCAATGTTTCAGTTACATTAATTTTGTTTTTAGATAATAATATATTGTACCATCTTACACCTAGATACAGATAGTGGTGCTGAGCCGTGGTAGTTCTAAGCATAGGGATGGCTATTAAGCCATTCGTTTTAAATCTATTGCTTATGCTATCAGAGGGGTGAATTTTTTTAATAAAATACTCTTTATAAATTTGATATAAGGCGTTTCTCTTATACAATTCTGTGATGGATGGTACATTAAATTCTCTAAATATCTCTAGAGTAGGGAAGTCGTATGGTTTCCTAAGGATGATTTTTATAATTATTCTTTGAATTATGATTATAGGTTGTAAGGAAGCTTTAAAGGCCCCTCCCCACCCAATAATGCCGTACTGTAATAAGGACTGAATTAATGCAAAATATACAATTTTTATGGTTTTCTTGTTTAAAATATTTCGTATGTTATAGAATACATAGATAAGTTTTCTTATTCTTTCCACAGTGAGATTGATATGATCTTTCCATTTAACATTTTTATCTATTAAGATTCCAAGATATTTTATACTAGATTTATGATTTAGCTTAGCGCAGTCCGTATTACATGTACCGTCATTTGCACAATTTTTAGAATGAATTGTTATGTTAATTACATTATTTGGCACATCTTCTTGTAGAGAGAATGGAATATAATATGTTTTTTCTGTGTTGAGTGATAATAGATTATTATCGAACCATTTTTTTATAACCTTCATGTCTTGATTGGCTGCATTGGTAATATCATTCCACGTCTTTTTTTCGATAATTATTACAGTGTCGTCAGCAAAAGATATAAGTTTTCCATTTAGTGATAATTTAAACATTTGGTTTACGTATATTATGAATAAAATTGGTCCAATAACAGTCCCTTGGGGAATCCCAAATTCTAATGTTTCATCTATACTTAGTGAGTTATTTAATTTCACTTTTTGACTTCTTTGAGTTAGATAGCTTTGTAGCCAATACCTAACCTTACCAATAATACCGATATCGTTTAATTTATTAATTAGTTTTTTATGGGAAATACTATCAAAAGCCTTGCGTAAATCAATAAAAATGCCAAGGCATTTGTTTTTTTTATCTAATGCATTATATATAGTTGAGGTTAGTTCAGCAATGGCATCATGAGTGCCTAGTTTCTCTCTAAATCCAAATTGGCTAGGACTAAGTATTTTATTTTTATCAATGTAGTACATGAGTTGCTTTTTTACGATCTTTTCAAAAATTTTTGCAATGTTTGAGACTAGAGATATAGGTCGATAATTTGATATTTCCTCAGGGCTGCCTGATTTAAAAATGGGTGTTACGATTGATTTTTTATAAATGGAAGGGAATATTCCACTATTCAAACTAATATTTATAATGTGTGTAATTGGAATGCTTAAAAAATTGATGTATTTTTTCAATATTTCTACCGTGACTCCATCAAATCCTGGTGCAGATCCACCTTTTAATTCATTTATTATATTTTTTATGTCATTTGTTGTTACTGGTTGGAAAACTGACAGATTATTTTGTTTAAGGCAATCCTTCTCGATATCATCTATTTTATAATTTTCATCGATCCGTTTAGCTAAATTTTGACCGACGTTAGCGAAATATTTGTTGAAGGTATTAGCACATTTTGTCGGTTCCCTTATGGCATCAACAGAGTTTTTTCCGATATAAATTTTTTTAATTAGATTTTTTTTGTTTTTTCGACTATTTATTTCATTTATCGTTTTCCAAATGTGTTTTACATTTTGTTTAGCCAGGTCAATTTCATTTTTGTAATAGTTTTCTTTAGTTGTTTTTATTAAAGAGGTTAATTTGTTCCTATATTTTTTGTAATATGTAAATATTTTTTTATCTAAAGGAAATTTCTTTGTCAGGTGATATAACTTTTCTTTTTTTCTAATAGATACGACTAAGCCATGTGAAATCCATGGTTTTATTTTTTTGAATTTTGCTTTAATATAAATAGTTTTAATATCAGTCGATGCAGTAATATAATTGCAGAGAATATTATCAAAAATATTTGCGCTTGTTTCAGAACATGTAGATTCTAATACGGGTCGCCACGTTTCCGTACTTATTTTTATACTTAATTTATTAAGGTTTAATGACTTTTTTGTAAAAATATTACTTTCTGAAATTTTGTGTTTATTATTAAGTTGTTGTATAGAGATACAAGTGTGATGATCAGTAATATTATTTTTTAATATTATCGTAAGTAATTTGTCGGTATGTTTAGTGTTGCACCATATATGATCAATACATGAAGGACGTTGACCCGTAATTTCTCTAGTATAATTTTTAATACATAATTTAAAATTCATTTCTGACATAAGATTGATAAATTCAGTTTTTATTTTGTTATTATTTTCGTTAGAAACATCTAAATTAAAATCACCAATTATCGTTATGTTCTGATTATTTTTTTTTGATAAAATAATGCTTCTTAATTCATCCATGAATATATACTCATTAGATCCGTGCGTTCGGTAAATTGCGATAATATTAAAGCATACTTTATTTATAGTTACATTAATATCTAAGCAATTAACTCGCTGCATAGGTACTTCTTTCACTGTGATGTTTGAATAACAGGATTTAACAAATACAACAATACCACTATTTCGGTTAATAGCAAGCTGTGTCATAAAGTAACTATAACTAGGTATACAAAATTTATTGTAATCGCTGGTGAATGCTTCAGTTAACACAATAACGTCCGGTTTATGATTTAGTAAATTAATTGAAAGTAAGAATTCATTAAAATTTCGTTTCATTGATCTAATATTTAAATGTAATATTGAGAATGAATTCGGTATTTTATCTACAATGTTATTACAATCATTTAAAGTGTCACAAATATGTTCCGCAATATTAAGAGAATCATCTAATTGTTTAGTGTAAAAATTATTCATATTTAAGGGGATAAAAAAATAAGTATGCAAAATGCAAACTTACTCGTATTCGATTCGCATTTGTGCATTTTTTAACATTTTCTTGCGGAATTCACATAGGTAACTGTTACCTGGATGTTCATTTTGGTAACCCTTTCTGTTAGTGCAGTTGTGGCATTTGGCAGGCTCTTGTTTTTTGGGGCAGTCTTGTATTTTGTGCTCTCCTGCACAGTGGAGGCATCTGGGACTCTTCATGTTTTCAAGGCATCTTAGTGATGTATGTCCATATCCAAGACAATGATAACATTGCATGAGTGGAAAGCAGTCTTCTACGTGTGCTTTTGAGTATCCAATGTTGATCCTTTCTTTCGATATTATAATTTTTCTTAGTTTTGCTGTAGTTTCGATAATGAAATTTGATAATTTTTCCGATTTTTTGTTCTTGAGCTTTTTCTTGACAATAATGGGTTCATTTTCAGTTTCTGAGGTCATGGCGTTTTTTATATCTTCATTTTGATTTATCAAATCTATAAGTAGTTCTTCTTCCTTGTAGCAAGCATCAACTCCCTTAATGATAATGCAAGGTTTTTTTTTCTTTATTTCATTAGCGTGTATTTCAATATCTGGGTTTTTGTTGATTTCATTTATTATTTTTTCGGTATCAGTTTGTTTCTCACATGTTAGTATTATTTTGTTTTGATAAGTTTTTTTTAGTCCAGAAATTCCTATTCCTAATTTGGATACTTTTATTTTGTCTTTTAATATTTTTTCGATTTCATCTGCAGGCTTGTCTTTTTTTGAGGAGATTAGTAGCGCAAAATTTGCTTTGGGTATTGGGTGCGATTTCTCCCTTACCACCATTGCGTAACTTTTTTCTTCATATTTTTTTTCTTCACTTGAAGCTTTTTTTATCAATGTTTCCAATTTGTCTATGTAACCCTCTTGGTTTAGAATTACTTTATTTTGTAGACTAATTATTGTGTTTTGTAGTGATGTTATTTCAAGCTTCCATGAGTCTTCGATATTGATTAATATTGATTCAATTTCGGTTTTAGCTTCTTTGGCAGCTTTTGTACTGCCAATTTTATTAAGTTCCGTAAGTATTTTTTCAATATTTATTTTGAGTTCCATTTTGGAACATGGTCCCGAAGGTGTTAAATTTATGTTTGTAAGCAGTTTATTTTTGCAGTGTCAGTCACGTTAAACGACCGTTCGTCGCGAGACATGCGACAATACTATTATATATTCATATTATGAAGTTTTCCATCTTTGTTGGTATGTTGTGTTTCACAGCTGAATTTCCGGATAATTGTTAATTACCTCGGTTTTATAGATTACTTTAATATTTAATTGGTGAATACCTTAGATGATTCATTTTCAATTATTTTACTGTTGTCAGTTTGGTGTCTATCAATATTATCATCAAATTTATAGTAACATGCAATTTTTTGTAGATATTTGCAATAAGCTTGCAGTGCTATGGTAAGCCCACACTGCGGCCAACGTTCCAACTTCAAACGTTTGGACGATTGTGTGGAGGGGTGTTCGTGCGTTGGAAGTTCGAGTTGGAAAGTTGGAGTTCGAGTTGGCCTGGGATCGCCTTCGAGGCGATCCCGACGGCCAACTCACACGAACCAGTCTGCCGCAGCTGTCCACACATCCGTCTGCGAGCGGCAGGCGATCAAGACGCGCATGCCGCGTACTATTAAAATAACGATATTATTACGGAGAGTGGTACAACAATTGTTTGAAAACACGTCGTGTATATAAGTACATAATAATACGTATGTAATAATTATAGGCAACCTGATAAGATACAACGTAGCTACAGCTGTTCCATGACCGCCATTTTGGAGTTCGGAATTCGGGGTTGGAGGGTTGGACGCAGCCACCACACGATCGGCCAACCTTCCAACTCCGAACTAAGTTCGGAGTTGGAGGGTTGGCTTCGGTGTGGACCTAGCACTAGATTTTGAAAGGAAACATGTTTTGCACCTGAGTAGGAATAGTATTTAATAGACGCAATGAAGAAAATACATATGTTTCTTTCGAACGCGCTATAAAATTACAGTGGATATAGGAGCGGAGATGCTTATGCTTCTAATTTTTTAATTACAAAGTTAGGATCCACTTTTTTAGTTAGGCGTAGTTTAAGAAATTATTGCATCAGTCTGAAGTAGGCTGAAATCGGTTACGGTCAGAAATAAATTACTGAAAAAAGTTTCAAATATATTATTAATTATTATAATGGATTACCACCACGAATTGCCAGTGTCAAAAAATAGACATGTGGTGCTTATTAAAAACAATTATTTTATGATTTTTCTTTGAATAATAAGAAAAACATAAAGTTTTCGAAAAAAAAACACTGTAGGTATAAATAAAAACATAAAGATATTTTTTTAATCGTTATCAAGTTTAAATTTATAGAACTCCAAATTAAATAAGAATATAAGGTTATATCGATGAAGTGAGAAAAAAAATTCCACACTACTCCAATAATTTTTTTTTCTGCATTTTAGAGTAGGTAGTTCATATTAGTTTCCTAGTCAAAGTTACCTACATGGCATGTATATTAATTTCTCTTTATGAAAATATTTTAAATATTCTTTATTAAAATGACGGCCGGCGTAGCGCAGCGGTAAGACGCTTGACTCGCGCACCGAAGGTCGCGGGATCGAATCTCGGCGTGGCAAATATATTTTATTTGATTAATTTGTGTTATTTCACAATTTATTCATTTAAAATAATAAATAGTATATTTGCGGCTCGTTCCAGAGTGGAAGATACTCTCTGTATCGCCCTGGTGTAAGACCACCTTTCAGAACTGAAACGTTGCTTGAAACGGCACTAGCCGTGTTTGATGACCAGATCTGAATAGCCAGGTACTTCCCCACCTTTCTCTTCCCTATCTCCTTCCCCTCCCCACTACCCTCAGCCTCACAACATACTCCAATTGGGGATGCCATAGTCTCACTGGCTTCAGACGGGAGCAGTTGGGACTCTTGTGAGGTATTCATGTAAAAAAAATTCATATTACTCATTGACAAAGTTAATTTAGATAAAGATACATTGTGAACCCGTGCTGAATATTCAAGAACAATTTCAGTTTTTCCCACGTGATTCGCAGTCGGTTGTTCTGCAGAGTGGTTGTGTAAAAAAAAATTGCCTAGATTTCAGATAAAAATTTCCCTACTTTTCAGAATGAGTTTGTATTAGGTACTTAAGTGCTGAATTCCGCCTGAATATTTATTGACACCATAGGGCGTCAGTTTTTAGTTTCTAGATTCCCCTTCTTTAGTTATCTCTCTTCTTATTTTTAAAAATTTCTGTAAAAAAAGTATACGGCTTGAGATGCTCACTCAGCGTTGCCAACTCTACGTCTTTTTACGTAGATCTACGTATTTTAGGTCCTTCCTGAACACCTACTAACTTCATTCCAGAATCTACTTATTTTTTGTCAAATTGTACAAATTTGCAAAATAACATAACTCATTAGGCTGAAGAATCATATTTTACGTTACTTTATGGTGGCGCCCCCGTCTGCGGGGCAAAGTATGTGCGCCGTGCGCCGGACTCCAACCAACGTTCCGTTTCATACTAGAGTCCGCGCCGGGGTTGGGATGTCTAGGGAAATTTCCCTAGATCTAGGGGACAAAAATATTTTTTAGGCAAAAGAGAAATCAGCACAAATCTAGGAAAATTTCGAACTATTACGATAATAATTTTTTTATTGGAGTTATAATCTTCTACTTCCCGGTAAAATACACAATTTCAGACAAAGGCATCGCTAAGTTATTTATTGCTAGTATTTGACCTTAACTGTTTACTCCATATTCATGTTTTTTTTCCTAAATATTGCCTATTACCCCACATTTGCATAATTACCAAAAACCATATTTCGTTTCATTTAAACCTTAGGTTCTCAACATGGGCAATAACGCCCCCTTGTGGACGTTTGAGACTTTCAGGGGGCAGTAGAAGACCCAAAGAGGGGGCGTTGAGGTGGCACAGTGATGGCGAGGGCAGGTAAAAAATATGGTCTAAAAAGACAAAAAAACACGCTCATCACGTACTAATAAAGCAAAATAAACTTTAATATTGGTTAATTTTTGTTATTTTATGTATTGTAATCATTTTTATCACGTGTGTAAAAATTCACATGTTTCGGTAGTTGAGGAAGTGGAAGAAAATTGAATCCATTAACCCCCCCCCCCCCTTATAAGAAAAAAGGGGGTCTCTAAAAAAACTAATTACGTTCACCTAACCTAACTTCTATATTTCACTCAGAAAAAAGTACGTAGATCTACTAACTTTTCATAATCCAAATTATAAGATTCTACGTAATTTTCTAGTCCGATCTACGTCTTTTTCAAAAAAAGGTTTGGCAACACTGGCTCACTGTCGAATGTATTTTTATATTTATGCCGGAATCCGGAATTGCCGGATTCCGTGTGTGTGTTGCCGTTACGCCGATTACCGTCGGCTGTTTGCTACGACCACATATATATATATAATTATCTATGTATTATAATATCTATATATTAGTATATATATATATATATATATATATATACATCCCGCAACAGATTTGGCAACCTTTCACTTCGCATCCTTTTGGCAACCACTGCTTACGGTAGGTTTTTAAATAAAATTGCTGTGAATGTTCACATGTTTTTAGCTTAAGAAAAGAGTGATAGTAAAAGAATTATCCAGAAATTGTGTTTTAAGGGTATTCAAATTTTTGGTAGTTACGTATACTTTAGAGTCTTTTGGACTTCCTTTCATATTGCCGTCGTATTGGTAACCGCGTATATCGTACGTATATCACACTTCATTCCATATTTAGGGCGTCCGTTCATTACGAACATTTGACGACCTCCGTATATTCCTGTATGCATTACGTTTATATTACGACGCTTTCAGAATCCTTTTAATTCGGTCGCGATTTGCCAACGGTGTATCATAGGTACATAATGATTGGTTATCATACAAAGGCTAACTTGACGACATAATAAAATTTGGCATTTTTTTTTAAATTTACTTGTTTGGTTTGGTGGTGCTGGGGAGTGGGGATAATGCTCGCTTCCTGAATAGAATTCTACCTTCAACATTCTTCTACCACTACGCGCTTAGTTTAGCGAGGAAATTAAAAAAATGCATTCATGTACAATCTTTTATGATTTAAAAAAAAAATAGCGTTCAGAGCCGCTAATATTACAAATATTATTTTGAAGGAAACCAAAACAGAATCCCATTAATTCAAAACGGTATACGATTATTATGATAACATTTTACATTTGGGAGGCAATATCAAACAAATTATAAATTTGAGAGGCGGGTGTGGGTACCACCGCCCCGGGAACTATTTATTGGATAACTAACAACCCTCCCATAGGTAACACCAAGTGGTTAGATATGTTTGGTGACTTAGCAGGGGTGCCCGGGTTCACGGGGTGAGGTTTGTCTAGCTCTTGGCAGCCTATGCATTTGCCCACCTACCACATGGCGGGTCGGATCGGGAGAGACTGGTTGAGGGAGATCTTTTTATCTCTCCAGCCAGACCCTCGATCCATCGACTTGTACCACAGTGGGAGGGATGGTCACTCCTGGACACATTGACCCCAGATTCCTAACCACACCTCATACATAGAACTTCCTCTCCTTCCTTTCCCTAAAAATACCCTCAACACAACATCTCCACTCTCCAAAGATGACATAGGCCCTGAGGGAAATTGTTTTCCTCAGGCCCTCCTTTGTGGAGCTAATGTAAAAAATATAAAGTGTCAAAATTAACTATCGCTTTTGGCTTCTATTTTAAATCTCTGCATTGATCCAATCGTTATTTTAGTTACCGATTAATCAGAATAAAAGTGGCTACCGTTTTGCGATAGGTAGCAAGGTAATATTTTTATAAAAAAAGACAATCATTCTCGGGTTACGAATAACCTGTCACTTATATAAAACTAGCTGTTACGCGGCATGCGTTGCTATGCCATTGAATAAATAATTGTTTCTCCGTGCATGTCCTTTCCCATTCGTCCCGTTTCCCTCCCCGCCTCCCCTTCCTCAACTGCGTCCTCGAAGAAAAAGATGTACCTACCTATGTTTCACTTCATTCCTAACTTTTAGTGGCGATCGGGTATGACGTATTCCACATTTCATTCCTAGCCTTTAGTGGCGACCGGTGGCGAAACAACGTTGCCGGTTCAAGTCAAATCCTGTACGAGTGTTGAGGTGCACGCCGCGGCGGCGTGATTTGCGACGTTGCCGCACATATTTCTTCTTTTCGATCGTTTTTACGGTCAAATTTACTTCTATAAAATTTCGTTTTCTTATTTTTTAATTTTTTTTTATTATTATTTATTGAGTTAGTTGGACTACATGAATATAAACTATTAAGCACAATGTAACATTTCATTTGATAAATTTAAATATTTTTACAGTTAGCATAACATTTATTTTTAAATACATTCATTCTTTCTTCATTCTTCATACTTTCAGGCATTTCATCGTACATCTTTAGTCCTCTATACATTAGGCAGTTCTGCGATTTTTATTTCTTCATTTGTGGCAATCGAACTCTGTGTATATTTCTTGTTTCGTAATTATGTACGTGTCTTTTAAAAAAAATTTCATCCTTAAAGTGTTTTCGCATTTGGTTTTTCATAATTTTATGCACAAAAATTATCACATTAAATGGTAGTCTCTTTTTTATCGGAATCCAATTGAGCTAATCTCTTATTTGATAATTCCTTGCGAATTTGCCTTTCCCCAGTACCTATACATTTCATAGCTCTGTTCTGAATAATTTCTAGTTTGTTTAAATTTCCTTCATTGGCCAAATATAACATCGTAGAGACGTAATCCAAATGTGGAGTAACGATAGTTTTATAAATGACCTCCGTAGTGTTTCTATTTAATTTATGTCGTAGTTTTCTAAAAAAATTGACCTTTTTTGATACCTTTTTTAGCACATATTCAAATTTTGCCGTGAAAGTCAGTTTTGAATCAAATATTACACCCAGGTATTTGATTTCATTTACTTTTCCAATTTTTTCACCATTAATTGTCAAATTTAATCCTGTGTTACGCGTTTTATTGCCTATTTCCATATATTTTGTTTTGTTTACGTTCAGTTTCAGCTTGTTTAATTTCAGCCATTTGATATATTTTGTAGGTCTTCGATTATTTTGTTAATTGAATTTATGTAATCTTCACACGAAGTATAGATTAAGGTATCGTCTGCAAATAATCTAATTTTGCAATATTAATTTCTAATTTACAGGAGTTCCACTTACTCTGAAGGTGATGGTGGGATACGACCCAAATCCCAAATTGACACCGATTTCAGTTTTTAGACAGCGGATGTGTGAAAGAAAGACGAGCTCACCAGTTAATTTTACTCGAAAAAATATTTAAAAAATTCTGATAACGACCATCGTACATCGTTTCCACAAAACTTCAATGTATTGACCAAATCCAAGAAGAAAATATGAATAAATGATATAGAAATAACAAAATAAATACACTGCGCAGTTCACACGCCATAGAAATGAAACATCAGAAAACTAAAGTAGGCAAAAGTGTGTAGGCTACGAAGCACCGCACAAAGAGGAGACCGATTATTCTCCTCTTTGTGCTTTGTGATTTAAGTTTTTGTCCCTTTTTAGTGTCGCTATTTTTCGTTTCATCGAGTTTAAAATCACAAAGAAAGATAGACTAACATTGCTGGGTTACAAATAACCCAATAATGTTTGAAAATGTCCATCATTATTTGGTTACGAATAATCCAATAATGTTTGAAAATCTCCTACTACCACCACAGAAAGCCGAAAATGTTGTTTGTGTTGGGGTGGGACTTTTTTTACATAAGCTCCACACAGGGACCCTGAGGAAAATAAATTCCAAAAGGGCCTATGTCGTCTTAGGGGATGCTGTGTGGAGGGTCTTTTAGGGAAGGGAAGGATATGAGGTTCTGAAAAGGAAAAAGGTTTGCGGGGTGGGTAGGAATCTGGGGGTCAGTGAGTCCAGGAGGGGACGTATGAACCCATCCCTCCAACTACGGTGCAAGGCGATGGGTAGAGAGAGAGCACTACTGGTAAGGTCAAAAGGCCTCCCACAACCAGTCTCTCTCGATCCGGCCCACCACGCAGCAGGTGGGCAGACGCATCCACCGTCAAGACCTGCACAAACTTCATCCCATGAACCCGGGTTAAGTCACCAAACGCAATGAACCACTTGGGGTGACGTACGGCAGAGGTGTTGGTTAACCAATAAATGGTTCCTAGGGCGGCGGTACCCATACCCGCATCCCGAACCTAAACGCGATGCCCATTAAACCACTGACCGGTCAATGATTCTATCTTTAAAATAAATATATAAAACTTGTGTGCAGTTCACCTTCACAAACCTACCTTACACCCAACATAATAAAATTGCCAAATATATTATGTAAAAATGTTAATAATTAGGTAAATACTGTAATACTTATATAGAAATAAATAAATAAAGTTCACACGAGGGAGAAGTGAAGCCTTCATAAAACTAAACCTAGAAAGAATGAAACGAATCAGGGTAGGATAATTGTAGAGTTTATTTATTGTAATATTTTTACCAAGTGTACAAATTATTTTATTCTACGAAACACCGCACAAAGAGGGCACAGATTAGTGTCATTCTTTCGCAGGCTAATTCCTATATGTATAATCCTAACATCTGGTCTCGGAAAATGCAAATAAATGCACATCCATTGTCAAAGTATGGCTCAATCAAAACCTTATAACTCTGAACTGCGGAAAAACTCTTTATATTCCATTTAACAATACCAAAAAGGCGACAGACACCCTTAACTCCCTTAAATATAAGGTTTCACAAAAATACTTACAATCCTGTCTAATGCTCTAACTGTACGGAAATGAATACGGGGATTTTTTTATATGAATACCTCACAAGAGTCACAGGTGCTCCGTCTGGAGCCAGTAAAACTATGGCATCTTCCATTGGGGTATGTTGTGAGGATGAAGGTGGCGGGGAGGGGAAGGAGATGAGGGAGAGGAAGGTGGGGAAGTACCTGGCTATTCAGATCTGGTCACCAAACACGGCTAAAGTCTTACACCAGGGCGATACTGAGTGTACTTTCCACTCTGGAACGTGCCGCAAATATACCATATATTTACTTCTTCAAACTTCGCAAAATTACTTTGTGGCATCATTAATTATATAATGAATAACAGATCACTTTGTAGAAACCACTATATTATAAACAATATCTACATGTTTCCATAACAATGTTATCTTCATCAGGATATGTTAATATAAAGAAAAATAAATGACAAACAAGTATAGACAAATTAGAATAAACTAGAACATAGACAAAATATTAAAAAAGTAGAGGTGATTAATTGCTTAAAAAACATCAAAATAGTTATACAAAATTAAATATAAAAATTATTTAAGGAAAAATAAAATTGCATTTAGATAATAAAAAAACTTTTAAGAACAAATAATTCAAATAATTAGTCTAAATCAAAAAATAAATAATTATTGTAAGTATTAATAAGAAAATAAATTTAAGAGATGGCTATTTTTAAAAAATGTTTGGTTATTTATAAAATTTAATTTACTATTAATGCTTTTTCTAATTTCTAAAATTTCTCAATTATCCAATTGTATGCCCGTAGTGTTAATTTTAAGACCTGTATTAATTTCAAAAGAATGACTTGTTTCCAAAATATGGTTGGCAAATTCAGAATAATTATTATTATTCAAACATCTTATATGTTCCTTAACTCTAATGTTAAAATTTCTAGAAGTTTTTCCAATATAAAAAAGTTACAATCATTACAAATTAATTAATAAACCCCAGATTTGTTCAAAAAATCACATTTATCCTTATTATTTAATATATAATTTTTTTATTTGTTATTTGTATAAAAAGCTGGTTGTACATTATTTGGCATGTTTTTAATTTTTAAATTTGAAATGCTATTATTTAAAAAAAATAAAATTCTCCAATTATTATCATTTTCAACAACGTGTGGATAAACAAAAGATCTAAAAAACTTTTTCTTATATTTTTTATTTAACATATTGTCTATTAATTTTGAAGTATAACCGTTATTAATTGCAAATCTGTTTAATAGTATATAATTCTGTTTTAAAATTACGCAAAGATAAGGGAACATTAATTAATCTACTTAGCAAGGTATGAAAAGCTGCTAATTTTTGTGAAAATGGATGATTAGATGTTTCATGTATAATGATATCTGTATATGTATCTTTACGAAAAATATTAAATTAAAAAAACATGTAGATATTGTTTATAATATAGTGGTTTATACAAAGCGATCTGTTATTGATTATATACCATATATTATTCTAAAATAATAAATTGTGATATATAACAAAATTAACAAAATAAAGTTTAATTGCTAGACAGGAATTCGATCCCGCAACCTTCGGGTTGCGAGCTAAGAGCCTCACCGCTAAACACCGGCCACACCGGCCATCGAATACAGTTAAATACTTAGGAATTACATGAGAAAGCCAACTCAAATGGACAGATCACATAGAAAAGCTTGTAAATAAATTTTACAAGCTTTTCTATGTGATCTGTCCATTTGAGAAAAATGCACTAGCAATGCCAAAATATGCAGTGTCAATGCCAAAATACGTACGATAAATGTCAAAATACGCACCACAAATGTCAGAATATGCACTATAAATATCAAAAAATATATGCCAAAAGTTATTTTTAGTTAATTTTTTGTCCAATTATTCCAAGAAGCTGAATTGTAAGAGATGAGAAAAATTTACTGTGTACGATGTTTAAAATACACATTTTCTAGAAATATAATTTTTTCAAAAAATGAAAAACGATTTAGTAATAGGTTAAATAATGCATTTGAAATTCCATTGTGTAAAACTAGGCTTGCGTAAAGACATGCGAATTTTATTACACCAGAAATTTATAATGCTCTCTATAAGACTACAGAAATTGAAAGTAAAAATATATCCTCGTACAGCAAATATAAAAATGTATAAAGTCTTGGATAAATACCATTGAAACCGACATTTACTTGCTGTAACATCTGAGCCGATGTAACTTCACAAATTTTATTAATCTTTATTAACATGTCGTGTGAATTGTAATTCAGTAATCACGATCACAATGATTTTATTTTTTATTTATTTAATTTTATTTTTTAATCTCTACGAAGATAGTGCATGTTTATGAGTAAAATTTTAACTGTTTTAAAAACACACAAGTACACCCACGAACTGGCGATGCCTGTGTGGGATTTTTTTGGTTAATCTGCTAATTGTATTATTCTTTGCTTTTCAACTGTTTATATAAAAACCATTATATGTATTGTAAATTTATACCAATTTAGGTTCCCAAAAAAAATCCTATACTGTTTGTCTCTTTTTAGTGTCGCTTGTTTCCTTTCGAGTTTTTTTCTAATCACAACGTTGCTAGAGAATTTTTCACTTCAAATAATTGCTTCATCGCAGTTCTCGATCCAAATTGCTACCCAGCGCAAAAATGTGTCCATTTTCATGCATTCAGAATAATTATTGGTAACTAACATAATGTTTGATCGAAAGCGGAGCTTTAAAATAAAAGTCAAAATCGATTGATAATTTCGACACCCGAGAAGAAAGATATTTATAGATTTGTGTTATTTTTCTGCTCAATTATACAACATAAAATGATATCATGAAATCGTCTGCCGTTTTAAATTTTCAGAATTCTATTCTGAGTTTTTTTAAATAATAATATAGTGGAGTATTAACGGCTCTGAAAGCAAATTATGTTTAAAAAAAGAGAAATCTTATAAAATTGTACACTAATACACTATTTCAATTCCATTATTTCCACGCATAGCTAAAGGGCTTGTTCACATTGGTCAAGTGGTAAGTCAAGTAGAGAGTACGCTTGCTACATGACTCGCCGAAAACCGTTCGCCTTAATTTCAAATAGAGTAGATACATTGTGCCCGCCGCCCGTTGTAGGATGACAGCGGATGACGGGCTGCTACAAAGCAAAGTAAATACGCTAATTAAGCTGATTTTAATGCTTATTATAGAAGACGTGGAAGAATAAATTAGTGAGATAATAATAAATAAAATGTCCACAAAAAGAGATTAATAGCAGCACAAATAAATAATTTTAGAGTAGCAACTTCGCTCCAATGCCTCGACATTTCCGCGGGTCTACAAATGAACTCTGCTAAAACCGCATGTCAGTGCACAGGGATGCGAGGGGGGGGGGGGCACCCTATACGCTCTAAAAATAGAACGAAATTGATTGAATCCACTAAAAAGCTGACTAACCCGCTCTACTAAAATGATGGTGTTCGGACGCGTTTAGATACTACTTTACTCCCCACTCGAATAAAATACATAGCGTGTTTGAACGGCTCTTAAGCGCTTGGGTAGTGGAAAATAGGACAAAATCTGCGGACGTGGGTAGGATTCTAACCAGAGGTCTTCTGTTCAGGAAGCGAGCATTATCCCAAGCACCATCAAGACAGACAAGCACATTAAAAATACCAGTTAGTGGTTGAGTGGGCATCGCGTTTGGGTCCCACCCGCGGGCGTCGCGTGCCCTATTCCTCGGCTGGCTATGGCTATGTCCTCCATCACAACACAAGCAACATTTTCGGCCTTTTGTGGTGGTAATAGGAGATTTTCAAATACTGTTGGGTTATTCGTAACCACAGGGAATGTTTGTCTTTCTTTAAAAAAAAAAACAAACAAAAAAATCTTTGTTTATATGAATGCGTCTTTAAAATGACAATGCATATGCATGACCTGAAGTTCAGCAAAAAGCTGCCCGCAGAGTGCTTGAAAACGCCCTTTATTCAGGGGGACGTTTTACGGTGAAAATTTGAATGTGGGATGGAAGGTTACAAATAAACTTATTTTTTATGTGTAAATCTTAAAAAACCAAATTCATGTACAGGATTTAGCCTGCGAGAAAATGGGATAGTGTAATCGGTGTCCTCTTTGTGTGGTGCTTCGTAGCCTTTTTACTCTTGTCTACTTTAGTTTTCTGAAGGTTTCACTTCTACGGCGTGTGAATCGCATACTCAGTTATTTTTAAATATGAAACTACAAAAATCTGAGGTGGCAATAACGTTTAAAATACATTTGTCTAACAAAATATGTGTTTATTGATTCTTTTCTCGGTATCTATAAGTAGTTTTAGTTAGAAAAAACGTAAGGTGAGCCGTTATTAAAACTTTTTAATGTTTGCATTGAAAAATTTAATGTTTTTAAAATTATATGTCTTTCTAATAATAAAAATCTTTCAAAACCAGTTTTTCGTTTTTGGATACATTCGAAAATGTTCCATTTATTTGGATTTCATCGCGAAGCAGAAAATTATGTGACATTCCGACAAAACATGCCCGAGGACTGGAGGGGTAAATTAATGTAAAAGTTCAAAAAGGTGGCAGATTTTAATTGATAATTTTTTTTAATTAGTAAATTAAAAAAGAAAAACGAATCAAAATGTACACATCTATGAAAAACAATTTTTCTAAATGTGTTCAGTATTACTTAACTAAACTAAAAAATGCAATTTTATCAAATTTAAAGAAAAATATGAGTACCTTGCTGACCAACACACCTACACTACAAGGATGAAATTCTCAAAACTACTAGACATCCCGAAATTAAATATATCTTTTGGGCAGAGAAACCATAATTTCCATGCTACAAAACTATATAATGCCCTTCCAATTGAAATTAAGAACACCATGCAGAAAAAAAAGTTCAAAAAAGACATCGAATTATGGCTAAGTAAACATGAAGATGAGGAAATAATTAAAATTATAGAGTAATCCTAACGTAACCTACAGACAACAAACTTAAATACTTTTAATTTTATTTATTGTTTATTTTGTGAAAATCAACAAAAGATGCAAAAGTGATTCGTAAATAATAATAGCTACTGGTTTTTAAAATATTCGAATGGAACCTCCGGGGTGCCCGGAGCTACGATTTTTAGAAATAAAGATAACATTTTTGTATTTGATTGATGTACGCTTTTACTCATGCGTTAATGTAAAAAAATATAACGGATAATATAATCAATACAAACAGATTGCATCAATACAAAAGGATTGCAATCTTTAGGGGTCGGGTGGGAATGCTACCCTTGTTCTACCGGTATTTCAATGGAAGATGCTCCGAGGAACTAGCGTCTTTGATCCCTTCGGCGCCGGTGCATAGTCGGGAAATACGCCAAACGCGCGCCCAGCCTGCAGTTCATTCCTAGTTTTTAGTGACGACAAGAAGGGAAGATGCATTCTGCATTTCAAAACTCGTTGTCAGTTCGTTTGAACTCTCCCGTACGAGGGTTGGGGTCAAGGGTCAGGGGGCGGCGCGCGGTGGGTTTATTTTGGAGGTTGAGCGTGTTCACTGTTCACAAACAGCTATAATATGCGTGGGACGGCATATTTCAGCATAACGCTCGCCTTATATTCCAATTTGGAATGTACGGCAAGCGATATGCCGAAAAACGCCATCCCACGCATATTATAGCTGTGTGTTAACAGAGATATCCGGGTTTCAGGGGGGGGGGGAAGTTTGTCCAGGTCTTGACGGCGGTCTACCCACCTGCTGCATGGTGGGCTGGATCGAGAGAGACTGGTTTTGGGAGGCCTTTTGACCTTTCCAGTAGTGCTCTCTCTCTACCCATCGCCTGACACCGTAGTTGAAGGGATGGGTTTATAATATATGTCCCCTCCTGGACTCACTGACCTCCAGATTCCTACCCACCCCGCATGCCATTTTTCCTTTTCAGAACCTCCTATCCTTCCCTTACCTAAAAGACCCTCCACACAGCATCCCCTAAGACGACATAGGCCCTGAGGGAATTTATTTTCCTCAGGGTCCCTGTGTGGAGCTAATATAAAAAAAGTCCCACCTCAACACAAACAACATTTTCGGCTTTCTGTGGTGGTAGTAAGAGATTTTCAAACATTATTGGGTTATTCGTAACCCATCAATGTTAGTCTATCTTTCTTTGTGATTTTAAACTCGATGAAACGAAAAATAGTGACCGTTAAAAGGGACAAAAAATAAATCTATAGGATTTACACTGCGAGAATAATCGGTCTCCTCTTTGTGCGGTGCTTCGTAGCCTACACACTTTTGTCTACTTTAGTTTTCTGAAGTTTCATTTCTATGGCGTGTGAACTGCGCAGTGTATGTGTTTGTTATATATATATCATTTATTTATATTTTCTTCTTGGATTTGGTCAATACATTGAAGTTTGGTGGAAACGATGTACGATGGTCGTTATCAGAATTTTTTAATATTTTTTCGAGTAAAATTAACTGGTGAGCTCGTCTTTGTTTCACACATCCGCTGTCTAAAAACTGAAATCGGTGTCAATTTGGGATTTGGGTCGTATCCCATCATCACCTTCAGAGTAAGTGGAACTCCTGTAAATTAGAAATTAATATTGCAAAATTAGACTATTTGCAGACGATACCTTAATCTATATTTCGTGTGAAGATTACATTACAAATGGCTGAAATTAAACAAGTTGAAACTAAACGTAAACAAAACAAAATATATGGAAATAGGCAATAAAACGCGTAACACAGGATTAAATTTGACAATTAATGGTTAAAAGATTGGAAAATTAAATGAAATCATATACCTGGGTGTAATATTCGATTCAATACTGACTTTCACAGCAAACTTTGAATATGTGATTAAAAAGGTATCAAAAAAGGTCATTTTTTTTAGAAGACTAAGACATTAATTAAATAGAAACACTACGGAGCTCATTTATAAAACTATCGTTACTCCACATTTGGATTACTGCTCTAAGATGTTCTATTTGGCCAATGAAGGAAATTTGAACAAACTAGAAGTTATACAGAACAGAGCTATGAGCTGTAAATGTGATGAGCTAAATTGGATTCCGATAAAAAAGAGACTACCATTTAATGTGATAATTTTTGTTAATAAAATCGTGAAAAACCAAATGCCAAAATATTTTAAGGATGAAATTGTTTTAGTAGAGACGTACATAATTACGAAACAAGAAATATAAACAGAGTTCGATTGCCACAAATGAAGAAATAAAAATCACAGAACTGCCTAATATAGAGGACTAAAGATGAACGATGAAATGCCTGAAAGTATTAAGGATGAAGAAAGAATGAATGTATTTAAGAATAAATGTTATGCTTATTATAAAAATATTTAAATTTATCAAATGAAATAATACATTGTGCTTATTAGTTTATATTCATGTAGTATAACTAACTCAATAAATAATAAAAAGGGAATTTTATAGAAGTAAATTTGACCGTAAAAACGGTTGAAAAGAAGAAATATTAATTGAAGGCACACATCTCACAGTATCTGAATTCTACGTCAGAGGGCTGGTGTGACTCCGAAGAGTAATCTTGGTATGGCTATTCTGTTATTCTTTCAATTATTTTGTTCCATTTCAATTCATCAACAGTAATCAATACTGTAAATAAGACACTAAAATGATCGGTCGCCAAATACACCCTAAGCCGCACGGACGTCAATGCTCGGTATACGATAATACGGTTGATCGCGACAAAATTTGAAAAGGCAAAACATTCGCAGCAACCGGCTAAATATGTGCGGCAACGTCGCAAAATCACCCCGCCGGGGCGTGCACCTCAACACTCGTACGGGATTTGACTTGAACCGGCAACGTCGCCAATTTGGGCTAGTACGAAATGCCGAATACACCACCAAAATTTGCCAACGTCACCGGTCGCCACTAAAGGCTAGGAATGAAATGCGGGATACGTCATACCCGGTCGCCACTAAATGCTCGGAATGAAATGTGGTATACGTCATACCCGATCGCCACTAAAAGTTAGGAATGAAGTGAAACATAGGTAGGTACATCATGTTCTTCGCGGTCGCCATTTCGGACTTTATGAAATGCAGGATACGTCGTTTCTGGTCGCCACTAAATGCTCAGAATGAAATGTGGAATACGTCAAACTCGGTCGCCACTTAAGCGTAGGAGTGAAATGCAGAATACATGGCCATGTATATCACCTAGCGCCTAGCAGCGTAGCGACAGACTCCGGAACTTTGATATTCGAAATCATCCACTTCAAGCCCGATTTGGCGACCAGGACAAATTTCGCCAAGATGCTTGTGACGACATATATTAATGAACTGTGTAAAAATTTCGAAAAATAAAGTGGCGACCGTATATCGGTCGCCAAATGTCGGTGGTCGCCACTTTAAATGCATATTTGCCCATGATGGTCGCCAAATAGACGGTGTGATATATATATATATATATCTATGGCTACGACCTTAGAGTAACAACATGGTAACAACATTGATGACAACTACGACATTGATGCTATTGGGGATGTTAACCCTAGAAAGATAACCTTATTTTTTAGTCCTGAAAAGATAAACATGCGCCTGAGAGGCGCACGGTTTTAAAAATCGATTTATTAACAAAATGAAACAATTTTACTTTTTTTTATAACTTCAATCAAGTGTTACATTTTTAATAAGTAAATAAAACACAAATATATATTATAATTTTTTAATTTTAAGGAAATATGTAAGGTTTTACAAAAACGGACAAAAATTATAGGTATTTATAGTAGTAACTAAGTATAAGGATATATATTTTTTAAATAGTACATATTTTGAGTATTTTGCCTTACTAATTAATTAATTACGATATAATCAGTCTCAAATTAAAAAAGATACTGAAAAAATCATGTTATGCCGGTATAAACAGTTGCAAAAATTTACACAGAAGATAAACATGCGCCTCTCGAGCGCAACGAGTTGTCATTTCATCAAAACTGTGGTACTTACCGAACAGCAGCGGTCTCCCTTCGGCAGTGTTGACCGTTGACCGACTGCTGAGTTGGCTAGGAAACACATGTTTGTATTGTTTGTATCTAACATCATTTAGGTTAAAAAAAGACAGCGATATATCGGTTTTGCGGGCGCCTCTGAGGCGCACGTTATCTTTCTAGGGTTAAAATTCAATTGACTTCAGGTAGCTGGGATCTGGGACAGTAAAAAGTGACTTTTTTTGCCTCAATACATTGAGATTAATTTGGCGAGGTGCATACTGCAGCTGGAGTAAAAATATTTTCGGACTATTGTGCACCCCACATACGTAGTAAGACTTCGCCGCGCCACTACAGGCCGCGCCGCGCAGAAAAGTCTCACAGTAAACGTAAACTGTTATCTTACTTTCGGCTTTTTTCTAGCCAATCACATCGCAAAATAAATGGATTATATTTTTATTATTTTTAAAAATCTTCATAACCTTTTTTAGTTTCTTTCGTTTTCATAATCTTACTTATTTAAAAAAATATTAAAAAATCAATTTAATAATGAAAGTAGTTACTTCATAAATAAATGGAAAAGTAAAATTGGTTGGTAGGTAGGTCCCACCCATTTTCCAGAATAATGCATTTATTATTTAACTTCCTCACACCTATCATTTTAATTTTAAATTAGATATGAGCGCATCAGTATAATATTAATTTAACTCGAAATCTCATCCTAATTTTGTAAATTATTTATTTTTAAAGTCCGCATTATAAAATGCCTTTAAATAATAATAATAATAATTTTATTTTTTATGGTTTATATTCATTTGATTTCGCAATCTTTCCGTTGACTTATCTCGTATTAAACCATTAACGTAGGTTAATTAAGGTGTTCGCTCTTGCTTCTTACACAACTTCCTTTTGCTCGGTGTCATCTTATTTTAAATTGCATGTTTAAATTATTTCTAGTTAATTTTGAGTGAACCTATCATGAAACATCTAAATACGTCTTGTTGAAAGCGTATTAAAATTTGTGGTTGGGCATAATTATTTAGCAAGTACTTGCTTAGCTTTCAAAATGCAGAATCAAATTCAGTGGAGTACCGAATAATCCTCTGTCCCCTGGGCAAGTGTGCCGTTTTGCAGGCCGAACTAACATCACGTTTAGCTATTACATGAGAATAACTTGCTCACCTCGTCAGGTGATATGACTACAGGAATAGTTTGTACGTTAGTTTTCGTATATTTTCCTTCAACGACTAATTCAAATACCATGTCCCAAAGTATAAAATGCTTTTGAATGTACAATAACCAGACTCCACAACATAGTTTAACTGTAATATGTAAAATTATATAATATTAAATGCGTTCCTCAGTAGGTACCTACGGGAAAACTAAGTGAGAAAAAAATAGAAACAAAAAAAAAATATTACAAGTGTGCAGTTCACACGCGGTAGAAGTGAAAACTAAAGTAGTCAAAAGTGGGGAGGTCACGAGGCACCGCACACAGAGGAGACAGATAGGCTACGAAGCACCGAACAAAGAGGAGACCGATTATACTACCTCATTCTCTCGCAGGCCAAATCCTCTCTCTATATATATGTGTTTGTCTTTTTTTAGTGTTGCTTTTTTTCGATTCATCTAGTTTCAAATCACAACGGTGTTAAATAAGTTTTCACTTGTGTGCAGTTCACACGCGGTAGAAGTGTAACCATCAGAAAACTAAAGTAGACAAGAGTCGGGAGGCGACGAAGCACCGCACAAAGACGAGACCGATTATTCTATCTCATTCTCTCGCAGGCTAATTTTTTTTTTTTTTTTTTTTTTTTTTAATATATTTATTTTTAAAATATTAAATGGTTAATACATTATATAAAGTTTTTATTTCAAGAATACATTGTTTATTACGTTTACACCTTTTTTTAGGAGCAAAGCTCGTGACAAAAAATCCTCCGTATGTGTGTGTTTGTCCCTTTTTAATATCGGTTTTTCGTTTCATCGAGTTTCAAATCTTAACGGTGCTAAAGAAGTTTTCACTTCAAAATCTACCTAACTATCCATCAAGCCATTATCCGCAGGCGTAGGCAGAGTTGATAGACCTAGATACAGAGATGGATAGTTACGTAAATAGACATCCATTTAAAACACAAACACTGGCATACAATTGATATTTTTAACACAACCTATTTTCAGGAGACCACGAGTAAATAAGTCTATATTTAAAAAAAATCGGCCCTTCAGCCGCGGTGGTTGTGTCGCCACTGAAGAAATTCTAACTTATGGAAACATATAAAAGGTTCATGTGCAGAAAATGGAAGCATCTTTAGTAATGTATTCACGACGATAAGCCGCATGAACTTGTTAAAACTCAATGTCAGTTAATTAGTTTTTAAGTAAAAACAAAGTGCCTATTCCCAGTCACTAATAAATAGGTAAGAAAATTTTTCTAAATTTACAGATACGTCAAGTTAAAATATAATATAATTTTTTAAAAAATCACTTTCACGAACACAGTTTTTGTTCTTATCTTTTTAACTTACCTTTTCAGATGATGAATTCTAAGGTGCAACGGGTTTGCTTCATCCTATTGAATATCATAGTAAATATTTCTTGTGATTTGAGTGGAAAAACTACAAATAAAAAGCACATCGATGAGTCCCGAATCAGCAAACAAAGATATTTTAAAATACCCTCATTTTCTGAAAATGACGAAATCCAGCCTCTGAGATTTATCATCAAACTATCAACAAATCCTCGCGATGATGTTTTGGTTGGTAAAATAAGGGTTAAAAGACAATCTGGGTATCGTTATGATCGTCCTTCTCAAGCCTTTGATTTACCTTCCCGTGGGTCAGGATCAACTGCGCCTGCGCCTAGGCCCACACGACCAACTTACCAAGCTCCTCAGCAGAGTTCTACGACAGTGGCCCCCCTAAACCAGCAGGAATACTATGCATACCCTGCCCCTGCTCCACAAGGACCTTCGATTCAAGCTAACGTAATACCACAATCTCAAGTATCCAGTGGATATCAGCCATCGGTGTCAATAAAAGGCCAATCTAGTTTTTCGGGATCGTCTGCAACCTCGTCTAGTTCTTCAGGTGGTTCATCATTTTCTCAATCGGGCGGCCGATTTAGTGGTGGATCAGGTCAAACTAATGGTGGATCAGGTGGTCAATATTCATATCCACAACCACAACCTCAATTTCCACCACAACAACAGCCACAGCAACAACCATCAGCGCCTGGGCCAGCGAGGGGTCAAACTAATAGTCAATCAGCATACGCGTATCCACAACCGCAACCACAATTTCCACCACAACCACAACCACAACAACCCCGTCCATCATCGCCTGCGCCTGCTGGCGGTAATGACTATAATTACCCAAGACCTTCTCCAACGGCCCCGCCCCCACCTCCACCACCTCCGTCTGGATTGTACAACTCCCCGCAAGCTCCAGCTCCTAATTCTGGCGTTGTTTCCATTTCTAATGCTGGCTCAACGACTGGCTCATCGTCTGGTTCATTCGCTGGCTCATCAGCTGGTTCATACTCGGGCTCAACCGCACCTACGGGGGGGCAACCTAACGGTCAATCAGAATATTCGTATCCACAACCACAACCTCAATTTCCACCACAACCACAACCACAACAACCCCAACCAACATTGCCTGCGCCTGCTGGTGGCAATGACTATAATTACCCCAGACCAACTCAAAAAGCCCCACCACAACCGCGACCATCACGTCCTCCACCACCACGCCCTCCACTTCCTCCGTCTGGATTGTACAACTCCCCGCAAGCTTCAGCTCCTAATTCTGGGGTTGCTGCTATTTCTACTTCTGGCTCATCATCTGGTATATTCGCTGGCTTATCATCTGGCTCGTCAGCTAGCTCAGCAGGGTCATCTGCACCTACGAGGGGTCAATCAGAATATTCCTATCCACAACCACAACCTCAATTTCCTCCACAACCACAACAGTCTCAGCCATCATCACCCGCACCAACCGGCGGTCAGTCAGAATACGCGTATCCTCAACCTGAACCTCGATTTCAACCACAACCACAACAACAAGCGCAGCCTCAGCCTCAGTCTACACCAGCAAGAGGTCAATCCAATGGCCAATCAGAATATTCTTATCCACAACCACAACCCCAATTCCCACCACAACCACAACAACCCCGTCCTTCATCGCCTACGCCTACTGGCGGTAATGACTATAATTATCCCAGGCCAACACCAACGGCCCCACCTCCCCCTCCACCATCACGCCCCCCACCACCTCCGTCTGGATTGTACAACTCTCCGCAAGCTCCAGGTTCTAATTCTGGCGTTGTTTCCATTTCTAAGGCTGGCTCAACATCTGGCTCAGCATCAGGCTCATTCTCTGGCTCCTCATCTGGTTCATCAGTTGGCTCATTCTCGGGCTCATCCGCACCTACGGGGGGTCAATCTAATGGTCAATCAGAATATTCATATCCACAACCACAACCTCAATTTCCACCACAACCACAACAACCTCGTCCATCATCGCCTGGGCCTACTGGCGGTAATGACTATAATTACCCTAGACCAACTCCAACTTCCCCCCCTCCTCCTCCACCATCACGCCCCTCACCACCTCCGTCTGGATTGTACAACTCTCCACAAGCTCCAGGTTCTAATTCTGGCATTATTTCCACTTCTAATGCTGGTTCAACAATTAGCTCATCATCTGGCTCATTCACTGGCTCCTCATCTGGTTCATCAGCTGGCTCATCCGCACCTACGGGGGGTCAATCTAATGGTCAATCAGAATATTCGTATCCACAACCACAACCTCAATTTCCGCCACAACCACAACAACCCCAACCAACATCGCCTGCGCCTGCTGGTGGCAATGACTATAATTACCCCAGACCAACTCCAACTGCCCCACCACAACCTCCACCATCACGCTCTCCACCCCCACGCCCTCCACCACCACGCCCTCCACCACCTCCTTCTGGATTGTACAATTCCCCGCAAGCTCCAGGTTCTAATTCTGGCTTTGTTTCCATTTCTAATGCTGGCTCATCATTTAGCTCATCCGCTGGCTCATCAGCAGGATCTTCATCTGGCTCCACAAATGGTCCTACTTACTTACCTCCGACGAGAGGGCAATCTCCTACAACACCACAAGCTCCTTCATTTGCGTATCAAAGACCGACTCCAACTTCTCCAACTCCAACGCCATTTTCTCCCGCACCTGCCCCAGGACCCAAATACCTTTCACCCCAGAATTCACCACGACCCGCACCCCCTGCTCCACCGAGTTTTGCCCCTCCTAGTGCGCAAATTCAACCCCAGCAGGGTCCACCGCCATCTCCAAAAAATAATTACATTCCTCCTAGTGTTCAAGTACAACCCCAGCAGGGTCCACCATCAACTCCAAAAAATAATTACATTCCTCCTAGTGTTCAAGTACAACCCCAGCAGGGTCCACCACCACAAACTCCAAAAAATAATTATATTCCTCCTAGTACGCTAATTCAACCCCAACCGGGTCCCCCACCACCTCCAAGTAATAAGTACATTCCTCCTGGTCCCCCTGCTGCTTCTCGTCCTCCTCCACAAAGGCCCAAGAGACCTTCTCGCCCTGGTTCAACTTACCTTCCTCCAACACAAGCACCCCCTTCGCCATCACCGTTCCCAGTTGATCCTCCTTCGGTAGTGAATTCATATTTGGCACCAACTCCAGCAAACTACCCAACTGAAGTATCTTCGCAATCTCCCAGCACCGTATCTCCTGGGCCTGGGAAATCTTACGTCCCTCCTAATCCCACCCCCTTCCAACGACCTCGTCCTACAACCAATGCTCCTCCTACATCTCTTTCTACTCCAGCAAGTTCATATTTACCTCCATTTTAATAATTAACCAACTGTGTAACAACATTGTCCTGTTTTTTTTTGCATAATCGTGACTATTATTGCCAACTTATTTGATTGCAAAATTAAATAAACAGTGGTCTTCTACAAAATCAATAGCACCAAACAACGTTTGTTTGGCTTACATTGTGTGGAAAATTTCTTCGTACTACGATATTTGTACTTTCAGTGTTACTACGAAGTGCTACGAAGTTACCACCTACCGAGAATTCAGAACGTTTTGAGGTTCATAGTTACTCGTGTAGATCTCTTCATCATATGAAAGAAAAATCAGAGGGTTAAAAAAATAGATTTCATTAAACCAAGAAATAGTGAATCTATAAAATTTGTTTTTGCCCGATTTAAATCAAGGATTCGGTGAGATGGTGTGACTATATTTTCCCAACGGTTCTAGACTGCAACTGAGCAAAACTTGGAACGGATGACATTCAACAAAATATATATAAGTACCTACCTACGTATATATTTATAATTTTGTACCATGTTAGGCCCAGGCAGTTTTGATTTGGGGTTCTAGACATTCTAAAGTAACTATGAACATGTTGTGTAGATAGGTCAAAACATACCTACACGATTTCAAATTTATATGGATTATTGAATTATATGTTTGTACTTATATATACCTAAATAAAAATGTGTAAATTACCACCATTGTTATTTCCTTTTCAGTTCATTTGCAACCTAATAGTTGGTATTGGTTTAGATCAGAGGTTCCCAAACTTTTTTTTCTCTTAGACCACTTTCAAAAATTTACTGGTTTCGGTGGACCTCCTGCTGCTACATTTCTACCATATTCCCAAAACTCATCAAAAAATGTGAAGATTATATGTAACGATGGAAATTTGCGCCGTAGCTGAGTTCCAACCCTAAATTTGGAGTGATAAAATAAAAAGAAAAATAGTATATTTACTTGCATTCTATTTTTTAAAACAATATGATGACAGACTTAATAGAATTAAAATTAAACATTAATAAAATAACGTACCGTAACCTCAACAATGCAAATCAGCAAACAAAAAAATAGTCATGATTTTAATGGGAGGGGGATATACTTGATGGATTGACAACAAATTATCAATATTTGGCTTCAGTTTTGTCAGGAATAATCGGAAATCTCCCCGTTCTGTGATGTTCAATCTGCTCATTTTTTTGTTAATAGTTTTGTAACGACACTAAAACTTTTTTCGAGGTATGACGAGGAAAACGCTATCAAAAGTTTTCTCGCAATTTCCCATAGCCCTGGATATTTTTTGGGTATTTTTGCCTGCAGCCAAAATGTTTGATAGCCTTCAGCTCCTCATTGGTGCTAAGCTCGAGTAGCTTCTCTTGTAATACACATTCGCCACTTCCATTTCATCAAATGGATCTATGATCCATGGTGGTATTTCCATTGTCAGAATATCTTCAAATCTATTTTTGAAGTCCCTCCACGATGGAGGGCATTTAAATGTTGAACGTATGTCTGAAAATTCTCATCAAGATATTCTGCATGTGACAAGTTTGGAAACTGGGAGAATTTGCGCCGACTAATATTTTGCTTCATAAATTTCAATTTTCCAAGAAAAGCCGAAATCACACCCTTGTTTTTATTAAATTTAGGCTGTCCCCTTGTAACTGCAAGTTAATGTCAGTAAATCTTTTGAACAAATCTGTCAAACACATGATGTCTGCTTACATTTTGAACAGGTTTTCTTTTAAATCTGGATCTTTACTTTCCAGAAACTCTAAAACTAATTAAAAAAGTAAGTAAAATCTTGTTAAACATGCACCTTTCGACAACAAGCATACTTCAGTATGTAACAGCAATCGTTGGAAATCTTCATCATTTTCGTCGCACAATTGTGCTAATAAAAAATAAACGGGTATTCAACGCATTGCTACTTATTTTTGTTAACTGTCAATCACAATTGATTTTTTTTGCTCCCTTAATTTTTTGAGTAGTGTATTATCTGCCTACATTGATAGATAAAGCAAAGCCAACATTTTGTTCTTTACTATTGAAACTAGATAAATTTTCGTGGACCCCCACTTACAACTTTTGGACCCCCGTCGAGTCTCCCGCGGACCCCTGGGGGTCCACCTGGACCACTTTGGGAATCACTGGTTTAGATGCTACTCGTAAAACCTTTCAGGTATATAGGTGCCTAATTAATTATATAATATTTATGTTAAAACATTTACTGTTTTATTGATATACCCATCTCCATCATTTCATCTATTTTCTCACACACTCCTTCTTCTTCTTCAATGGCTCTGCAGCCCATTTCGAATCTTGGCCTCCTTCAAGATAAGCCTCCACCGCCCTCTGTTCTCGGCCGTCGTCTTCCAATCTGCAACATGGAGTAGTCCTCTTGCATCCTTCATGACATCATCCTCCCATCTCAGCCTAGGTCTGCCCGCCTACTGTTTACCTCCGGGTGTCCTGTTAGAACCTTCTTTGGTACTCGTGTGCTTGGCATTCGGTGCACATGTCCGGCCCATCTTAGTCTTTGGAGCCTTATAAGGTAGAGTCTGGGAGCTTGGCAGATATCATAGAGCTCTATATTGTGGCGGATTCTGCATGTCTCTCCTTCTCGCACCGCTCCCAAGATTCTTCGAAGAACTTTTCTCACACTCCTACTTTTAAGTTTCTTTATTCATTTATCATTAGCTTTGCTCAGACAGTCCACACAACAAATAACACAGTCATATTCCCAACTCATCGTAGCAAATCGTCGTTGCGCACGCACAATGTATCCCATATGACGTTTTTGGAAAAAAATGGTATTTACACCATTCGATTCGGATTTTTTTTCCATCATGCACAATATATCCCATATCAATATTTTATTCGGTTTCCTAAATAATCCGACATAAATAAATCCTATTTTTCAATTCAATTTTTCGTGATTTTAGAGGCAACTTAGGCAATTAGTTGTAGTAATGGTAAATTTGCTTTATTTACTATTTATAAATATAGTTAAATATAAAATGCATAGAATATATATTTTTTAATGTTCTTAAATTCAATTTACAAATAACCTATTTACGCTTTAAACACAAATTTTCGTGCATAAATTAAAATGTCTAACCAAATAATAACAATAAAAAATCTATGTTCTAAGTCAGTAGGTAGAGCAAGAACACTTTGTTAATAATTATAATTATTATTTTTAAATTATTTTTTTTATTTGCATAAATTCAATTTACAAATGACTGTTTTAAACACAAATTTTTATACATAAATTAAAATTTCTAACCAAATAATAATAATTTTAAAAAATTCAATGTTCTAAGTCAGTAGGTAGAGCAAGAATACTTTGTTAATAAACATTTTTTTCTAACTTTTTAATAATAATTATTATTAAAACTCACAAAAAAGCCAAAGTTTACTTCAAAATTATGCGAAATTAAAATTTTAATAACCAATCACAATTTAAAACAAAAATAGATGAATAGCAATAACAATATTGTAACATTAATGATGTTACAATATTGTTGTTACATAATATGTGTATAGTATCGATATCGACAGCATAAATTTGAAATGCTATAAAGGACAAAATATTAATTGTTTAGTAGACCGAAAAAAGTTTTTTTTTTCAAAAAATCCATTGACGTATGAAAATCATGTATCTTATTTTTGTATGTCAAAAATCATATCTATAATAAGGAACTCCAGTGAAAAATATTATGGCTTTAAAAAAATATGTTCATATAGACCAATAAACGCTGATTCTGAATATATAAGTTTTAATAAATAATATTAAACGTACATTTTTTAAAAAAATATTAAAAAGTGCATTTTGAATATTCTCAATAAAACACAGCGTCAAGTTGGTATACTATGTAATGCTCTGTGGTGACGTCACGATGGTAATCACTGTACGTCACATAAATAAACCAGGTACGTCGTTTGTATGGGAATTTAGGTATGAGCGTATGACACAAATGAATGTTCTATATATTTCTTATTTTTGAAGATGTGTTAAAGCATATACCTTTATAGAAACTAAATAGAATTGCCTTTTAGATTTTTGTATCTGACATATACGATCGTGTTTGAAAATTGTAGTATTTTAAGTTTCAAAATGAAAAACTTAAAAAAAAAACAGCTGACAGTAAACATATTCTATTAAATGGTCGAAAAATTTAGGAAAATTCAAAATTAAAAAAATACAGTCCTCTTACTTTATGAATTTGGAATAAAACTGTCACTTCACTTTTTATCTAGTTCATACAATTAAAAAGGATAAAAAAATATTTTAATGATTCCGAAAAAATAACTGAAAAAATATGACATCTTGGACTCGGTTTTACGCAATTTAATGCGTTGATTTCTCTATTTTGTGTTTATTTACATATGCATAAGGCTTTTACATTATTAAATAATATTACTTTTATAGAAGTTTTATTAAATTCACGCGGAAAAGTCATTAAAAAAAATTTCAGACGTAACCTAAAATCTTTTGTAAAACGAAAATAAATCACCAACAAAACACTATTTAAAGGACTAAAACTGAAAAAAAAAATTAACGCTAGCATTGGTAATTATGTTGAATTACACTAATATCACAGTGAATTGATCATTTAAACGAAAATTATCTTAAAAAACATAAAATTAACTGCAAGCATAATTCAACATGTCATTTGCGAAGTACTTGATCGACTTGATCTCGCTACGCCATGAAGTAAACCAATAAACGCGTAGTAACAACAAGATGGCCGGCGGCGCACAGTGGTTCCGAATACCCCATAAGTTGGAAACAATTCACAGGCAGGATTAACGAGGAAAAAAAGTGATATTTTTCGGTATGGTTACAAAAAATAAGAATATTTGATTTAAGTAAGTTTTACTGGATTTTATTAACGATTTCTGGATTTTATTAACAAGAATTTTTTTTTTTTTAAATCTTAAAATTGAAATTATTTATGTCCAGATCCATGTGAAAATAAAGGCCGAGTAATGTTTAATTTTGCTTTTCAACATTCTGATGCAGACTATGAACAATCTTCATCATCGTCGGTGCCAAAGATATTTATATAATGAATATCCGGAGGAAATATTAAATCGAAAACTTCTTTAGGAAAACGATTTAATTGTTTATTTGGGGGTTACCTGTAACTAGTTATGACAGGATCAGATATAACTAACATTAAATTAAGAACATCCTCATTAAATTTCTCACTAGAACATTTTCTAGAATAGTTTTCGCGATATTTTAAAAAATCTTTCTTCCGAGCTTCCGGAGCCTCTTATGATAATCTTAATCGGGCGGCAATATCTGGTGAACGATGGGCAAGGATTCTGCTACAATAGTCAGACTTCCTGCAAACTAATCGCATATGTAGGTACACTTGAAGATATAAAAATACTAGAATAATCGCATCCTCTCACGTCCCAATGAACATCTGTTTTTAAGAAGAGCGATTATCTTCAAATTTTTTGTACACTTGTCTGTTAAAAGATGAACGCCTAGAATAATGTCTTCTAATAATTTTGATGCAACCGATTGACCGAAAAGTGCACCTCTTTCTTAAACGCCAAATGAGAAAGTGGTGCACTTTTCCGAAGATCTTCGGTTTTCAAGCGCTTGGATCGAACAGAACTACATTCAAATTGTGTTTTTGAGCACGACGTGCCGTTTTTAGGGAAAATCGCGTCCAATATAAAACCAATCGGAGTCTCAAGTCACTTTTTTTTATTTTCCATAATAAATCTAGTTTCATCTCGACGAGCAATTTTCCATCTTTTTTTAAAGCAAAATTTGAAGCCCGCGATCTTTTTACAGAGTTTAACCAACCCTAATATAAAAATCTTTTTCATCTGTTGACACTTTGAGTTCATCACTATGTCAAATAACTCCTTTTGTCTGAAGAAAAAATCCTTTGAAACCGAACCTGTGACAATAATGATATTTATGAAGCACTCAAATTTTACATTTTTAAGTAAATTACGTACAAATTACTGGGCCGTAAAGACGCAAAAATAGGTAAGATTTTTTTTTATTACGGAGTATTAAACTAAAACCTTAACTATTTCAGAAATCGTCGTATTTTTTTTTTAATTCACGAGATGTTTTTTAAAAAAGATATCTTTAATTTGTCATATTAAATATATGAAAAAAATAGTTTACATCTTTAGTACACACCCGAAGGTATTGGATCCATGTTGAAAAAAGATTGCCAGCGAGCGGTGTAAAAAGTTATTAGTCCCTAAATTTTATATAACAAACGTTGCATTTTCACACAAACGTCCTGACTGCTCGGGAAGTCATTCTTTGCTGACGTGTTACGCAGTGACGAAACGTTTTGATGAGTTTGGTGGTATGGGGAAAGATGAGCTGTATGTGGTGTCAAGATATAGAAACAAAATTTAGTGATCCCTGCAATTTGAAATTTCGAATTGTTTCCAACTCTCCCATACTAGTAAAACCATTGTGCGGCGCCTGCGCAGACAGATCTATGTGAGATTCAGGGAGACCAACATAAAAATCATAAAATGCGTATCGTTATTAAGTAGGTGAACTGTTGATGACGTCACAAAATACATCTTAAATTTGGCGGGTTTCGAGGGACCTTGAAAAATTGAAACTTTGACAATTATTAACTATTAAAACTAACTCTAAAAAAAAAAAATGCAGTTATTTAAGTTAGAAGGTCATTATTCATAAAAAAATAAAAAAATTGGACTGGACTTCTCTATTATGATTTTTTTATTATAAAATTGCATTGACTAGATCTTTCAGAATAGGTACCTACTTAACATTATTTTTAATCATTCAGAAAAAGAATCCTCTTAAAATGCACGTCGTAAAGTGCACCCTTATTTTCCTAGAAATATTTCGACCGCGCAGATCGAAAGAGAAAAAAACGGAGAAAAATTATACATATATTAAATAATTTTTTGAGTCCAGCCATGTCAAGAGACAGAATAATAAAATAGTATATACCTACGAGACGATGTATGAAAGTAAATGAGGCAAAGAGTGTGTGCCAAGGCCGAGTTGTCTGGCGGCCCGTACTCCTTGCCTACCCCTGCGGGGAAACGGCGTGATGGTTATTAGTTGATTTCGTCCTTTACAGGATTTCAAATTTTTATATCTACCTATGATGTATGCATTTAATTTTGAACTGCTCAATGTTGAAGTGCTTGCCATTATTTTATATTAGAGGTAAATACGTAAAATGCCTATCCGTAGGTAGGTACCTACACATAGGGATGATATTATAATCTACTATCTACTACACTATATAAAGAGGTAAGATTTGTTTGTTTGTTTGTTTGCATTGAATAGGCTCCGAAACTACTGAACCGATTTGAAAAATTCTTTCACTGTTGGGAAGCTACACTATCCCCGGGTGACATAGGCTATATTATATTTTCAAAAAAATAGGGATCCTTACTATAACTCCAATAATGTAACCCAAGGTGTAAAAAAATTACCTAAAATATTCTTTACATCGCAAAATTTTGTTGATAGAATAAAATAATGTACCTACTACGACTTTGCAGAGCACATCATTATTCACAAAAAGTGTCGCGACAGCATATGTCTAACTATTATAGTTATGCCACAATAAGTGTTATTTTATTTTAAAAATTAAAATAAAATGTCGCCGCTTGAAAAGACTCTTTAGTTGTATCTTGGTTTGAGTCCCTGTCAAAATAAATTACTTCATATTCAAGAATGCTTTAATACCTTCATGTAACTTTTTGAATTATTCAATTCGGACATAACATTCGAAAGATATCACGAGTTTAAAAATGTAAGTATTAGAAATGTAAGAAAGTATTAGACGCGGGAGGTGAACGGGGACGCACGGGAAGGTGATTCCTGGAGAAAATTGATTTTTAGATCACATAGGAACCATGTTGGTATCAAGAATGACAGGAAGAAAAGAAAATACGTTAATTATTTAATTTATTTGCAAAAACAGTATAAAAACCAATACATTGCAAAAGCGGTAAAGAAAATTACATAATAAATACATTTACATTAAAGGTTGGTACACATACTACCGGGGGTATTACGGATATTCGCATCCGCATCCGCAAATGCGGAACATCCGCATTAATTCAGACATCTGCATCCGCATCTGCAGATGTGAACCTCTAATAATCCGCAACATAATCGGTGTTTCGGATATTCGCATCCGCATCCGCAAATGCGGAATATACGCATTATTTCAGACATCTGCATCCGCATCCGCAGATGTGAACGTCTAATAATCCGCATCCGCGGATGTCAAAATGTTTGCAACCGCAACAATCCTGATACCTACAGTTAAAACATAAGTGATATTTGTCGTAGGACATGTTGAAAATATCCACATTTCCTGCGAGGCAGTTAATTAACCTAGTGAGTCTTCCCAGGGGCATCACCATTGGTAAGTTAGTTCTGCACCTGAGAAGAATCAAAAGCCTGTGTTGGCGGCCTCGCTTGAAATTATCCGGGACATAGAATTCTATTGTAGCGAAAATATCTGGTACTGATATAGAACCATTTGAAAGTTTATAAGCCATCTCTTTTGGAACTAAGGTTGCAGATACCCAGCATTTCCGAGATAAATGCTGTTGGAAACGGATATGGATAAAAACCTAACTCTCTCATATAGAGGTATGGCAAAAGTGTCTTTTGTATTTTCTCGACCATTAGTACATATAAGATACTTAGGCAAACAAAATTAGAGCACGAAACCGGAATAAAAAAATTATGTGACTACTTACTTGATCTGCGGCTATGAACAGGTAGGTACGTATACTTCAAATGGGAGCTAACTAACATTTGTCATTACGTCGTTAGTCATTATTATCACTATTCATTATCAATTATTAGCTGCGACTTGCATTGTTCCAGCAACAGCTTATAAAATATATGCATTAAAAAAGAACATAGATCATAAAATTAATTATAAACTAACGATTTATTTTATTATAAAAACATAACATAATAAAAGTGATATAATATTATTACAATATAATATTAAGTTTCATTGGAATTCCTTGTTTGCGGTAGGTACATTGAGTAACTACCGGGAGACACAAGTAGGTAGTGTAAAGTATGTGAGGGTGTGTTTGAAGGTGTAAATGGTGATACTCACTACTTATACAGAAGTGAAACGACGTTTATTACTAGGTAGGTACTTTTGAACGATGAGTTTTTAGCAAAGAATGGCGAATTAAGATAATGAAGAAGTCAATCAAAATGAACATAATGATTTACGTAGATCAGTGCTTTATTTGTAAAAAAAGTTGCCGGAACTCATACACATTTTTCTTTAAAGAAGTATACCTACGTCTTAGGGCGGGTGATGGTAATTTGGAAGCCGTTACAATTTTAACGCGTTATGCAATTCAAAATCATTATTTTGAGCTCTTTGAAATATTTAACTTGCTTCGTTAAAGTGAAAAAGGTATGGAAAAGAAGTTAAAAATATTGTTGGATTCATCATAAACATTACAACTCAACCGAAGGGAACAATTTTTAATTTGTATGGTAAGTTAATTTTTTTAACAATATTACAAAATAAAATTATTTTTTTCCGAAACTGATACTATTAAAAACTTTGAGAAAACCATAAAAAATGGGTTCCGGGACGCCGTTCCGACTTGTTCCACCACAAAAGAGAACTGCCTGGAATGGTTGACAGTTGGTATATAGATACAAATAGGTGCTTATAGCTTTGTGAACAAGCAGTATAAAGCATTGCGTGTATATATATGTATATCAATGGTATAAAGTATCAAATAGCCGCAGTACAGCCCAGAGACTGAAAAAACGAAAGTGAAGGGGACTTGTGTCCCACGCCGAGAATAATTATTTTAGTTTTGTTTTCAAACTTGTTCTGGAAGTCGCTTGCAGCTTGCAGAGAGCTCTTCAAGTAAGTCAATGTTGATTTAATATACGTTGTCTATGTGGCTAGAAGCCAGTCATGGGTACCAAGGAACCTAATTTATAATACACGTAGCTAAACACCAAACCAGATAAAAACAAAATCATTGGCATTTAACAAAGTCTAAAACACCTTTAAAAATATATTATTACTACCTACCTAAAAGTATGATGTACGTACATGTATGTATCGAAATAAAAACATTTGCAAGCGCCAATTCTATTTTACAAATCTAAGTAAATAATACGCTATTTTATTGGTATTTGGAGAGCAAGTAAAGAGAGACATGTAAACAATTTCGAAGCTCAGCAATGTTTGGAGATGCAAAAAATTTTTGCCGAAGTTGTTATCCTTGCGGTTACGTCTTCGACCAATTCCATGTTCGGTTCAAGGACGATTTTTTAGCGAGTTACATAATATTATGATTTTTGGCAAGGTAAAAACAGACTGGTATTCTTGATTCAAGCAAATTAATTATGTTTTTTTATTCCAGTTAAAAGAAAATTACATTTTCACTCATTTAACTAGAAATAATAATACACATTAAGATAAACTAAATATTTCAATACAGCGCTATTCTATTTCATTATTTTGTTTATCAAGAATAAATATTTTTTTTTTTCAATTTACCCAACTTCTTTTCATTTTTAATGTAATTTGGGAGGCAATTATATAAGTTGCCCCCCTCGTAACCAATGGATTGTTTACCATAGTTAGTGTGGATGGTGTTTAAATATATGTTATCATAACAAATATTATAATCAATAATTATCAGCCTGAAACACTCATCTACATTGAAAAAAATTTCCGAGAAAAGATACTGGCCGCCAACAGGATGAATGAATTATTTGGCGGGTATTAGATAAGCCGCCATAGCTCAGTGGTCAGAGCTCCTGACCGGCAATCAGAGGGACACTGGTTCAATTCCCGTTGGCGGCCAGTATCTTTTCTCGGAAGATTTTTTCAATGTAGATGAGTGTTTCAGGCTGATAATTATTGATTATAATATTTGTTATATACCCTTTGTGCTATGCATAAAAATCTTGTTTAAACGTTAGTTTATCAATTAAACATAATAATTAATATGTTATCATGTTATCGTGTAAAGTGTTTATGTACTTTAGAAGTTTTAACGAGTTCTGTGTTTGTGTGTACGAGATTATTTTGTGTATAAGGAGACATGTATTGTATTCATACAGTTTTCTAAATGTTAATAGTTTTGTTTCCATATATAATTTTTTGTGAATGTTCTGGGCTTGTAGATAGTTTTTTTGATTACCTTGTTTTATACACATGTTACACATGTCATGGGTAATTAATGTCGAGAATATCTTGCTTCATGATCAAGTTCACACGTTTATAATTTTTTTTTAAATTATCTCGTCTACTGCATCTGTGCGCAAAAATAGGTATTAGCAAAAGTTCAAATCTTTTCAGCCCAACATTACACGGTTGACATTTGTCACAAGAAAATGGGTCGTTTCTACGGCTCGTTCTTGAGATCAACGCTCTGCTGTGGAACGATTTGCCTGCTTTTGTGTTTCCTTCCTTCTACATCACGGGTCACTCTTTAGTCTTTTCAAAAATCATCCCACACAGCATCCCCAAAGACGACAGGCCATGCTGTTATATGTATAAGTAGTTTGGATGGCATTATTAATAAAAAAAAATAAAAAAAATGTACTGGAGTGCCTTATATGCTATGCAGTAGATAAGTATAGGTATTTACATTTAATTAATATACCTACCACTGAACTGCTTGAGTTGTATAGAATTTGTTTGTAGGCGCTTATTTCTACACAAAAAATATATACATAATTCATTTTCTTCTTATTCTTATAACGCCTTTCTTTATTCGAATAAATGAATCGTGGAAAAAAATATCTCGCGTAAAATTAAGGTCGTTATAAAATTTTAACGTTATGGCTTTCGGTCAAAATTTAATTTAATTTCTGGTTAACAGGATCCCATTTTTGTTTCAGATTTGATCTAAAATGAAGCTTTACTCCGTTTCCGATGGCCCCCCGTCTCTGGCAGTGCAACAGGCCCTCAAATTCCTTAACATTCCGTATGAGCTGATCAATGTAGACTTCGGCGCGGGCGAGCACATGACCGAACAATATGCAAAGGTAATATTTCCTCACCTAAAGTCTAGTCGACCCACAACCTTATCTCTGAACGGCGAAGCACCTTTCGGATGGGAATATTTTAATTACAGGATAAAATAAGGGATATTTCAGTAATTATTGGCTAGAAAAACACTCCAGGATTTTTAAATCCCGTCTGATTAGGATCCCTGAGTCAAACGGCGCCTGGCGCTAGTAAAAACCTCTAGGTCGCTGTATATTCTGTCAGGAGTTGTTGTGATGTTTTTCGCGAGAATCTACTTGGAAACCGTCTGAAAGAAGGCGATGCACCACGTCATTTAATATTCGAAATTGGGCCGCTAACAATAAAACTCCTTATGGTGATAAGGTTTAATTTTAATTCATTAATTTTAATTTTACAAATCTTTAAGTGTTTTACGATATTTTTTTTTTAAATCGGTAACTTAATTTGCAACATTAAACAATAAAACCATAACCGCAATAAGGTTCGTAAGTGAAGTAGAACATTTTGAACTTTAAAGCAGTTTTGTCCCCTTACTTTTTTTTCTGTGCTTATAAAAAAAAGTTATAAAAAATGCTCGATTATTTCAAAGCCCAAGATGTAATTTACTCGTAGTATTAAATTAAAGCATCTAAAATACTTCCGAGCAATCAAATATTCAAACCAAAAACACACGATTTTGCATTTCTTCGTAATACATTGCCTTAAAGTTTGTTTTTCATCAATAAAAATCAGCTGAACTCTTCCTCTTTGAATTATGGCTTTCCACGATTCCTTTATTCTTCCGATGCGCTCAAAAATGAAGGCACTTCCCTTCACATGGCACATTTTTATTTCAGTATTATAAACGGGGTTTTAATTATGTTCTAGTTAAATCCACAAAAAGAAATTCCCGTCTTGGATGATGATGGCTTCTATCTAGGAGAAAGTAACGCCATTCTCCAGTACATCTGCGACAAATACAAGCCTGATTCCAGTCTATATCCAAAAGATCCAAAAGTGAGGTGAGCAAACCAATATTTTTATCAAGCCGTTAAAAATCCTCTGACACTAACTTGTCGGATATTCTACTTACAAACAGTTTTCCCGTTTACTTTACTGTGTGGGACAAATTCTAATGTGAAAACAATTATAAAATGGACCTGAGTCATAGACATACAAACCTGAGTGAACAGAATACTGCAGTCGAAGCGAAGAACAATTTCAGAGTTTTCAATTGCGACAAGTGCAAGAAATATTTGGCCACTTGATTATATAAGAATAGATATGACCTAGACACATACCTTTAATAAATCAAAGCTTAATTGTTTCATTTTCATTTCAGAGCCATCGTAAATCACAGGCTGTGCTTCAACATGTCTATATACTATAGCTACATTTCACAGTACAGCGTAAGTTCTCCTCGAATTCTAATAACAAAAGATACTACTAGTATTTGATTAATTCTCGATCAATTGACCAAAATTGAACACAATTTTCCGATAGATGGCACCTATATTCTTCGATTACGAAAGAACCCCCCTCGGTCTGAAGAAGGTTCACATCGCCCTGGATTTTTTCAACACCTACATGAAGAGTCTGGGTAAGAAGTACGCTGCAGCAGATCACGTGACCATCGCCGACTTCCCTCTGATCACGGCCACGATGACCCTTGAAGCCATTGGATTTGATTTTTCCAAATACGACCTAGTAAGATTTGTATTTTTTACAGAATTTCTAGCTTTATTATTTTGTATTTTCATTATTCTGGTAAATACTTTCCCCTAACTTCCCTTTTATGTTTGAATACCGGGAAAATAGGATAGGAGGCCGTATGATTCCCATCAGGAAATATTTTGTTTTTGGGGACGCTACATGGGGGTGGACGGTCTTTTTGGAAAGGGAGGAGAGACACATATTGCATGGGGAAGAAATACCAAAGTTAGCATTTCATTTAAATTCCACAGTAGAGCTGTATTGAATGAATGTGTTGTGAAAACGATCCGGAAAATGTCAAATGGGTAGGTACAAATTAATTTTGGACACTTGTTTGGCTTAACTGTGCACCGGTGCCTGAGCGATCAATAATAACGCTAGTTCTCTTGAGTAGGTACCTTCCATCGAAATACTGGCAGAAAACACACAGTATTTCCACACAGGATGTGCGATTTTCAATTTTGGCGGTAGAGGTTTTTAAAGTACCGTTTCTGCATGTTTATTGTTTTTGGTATCAAGAAATCTTATGTTGTTTTGATCTTTGATACTTCATCTCATTTCATTAAAAAATCCGAAAATATAGACTTTTAAATCATCAAAATAAGTCAATAAATAAGCCAACAGAACGATTTTCAATTTTTGTCAGATCCGACATTGTTCTTCGCGACCGTCGTAATGATCGTTATATGTCCCTTTAAAAATGGCGACTTACACTAAATGCCTATCGTGGTTAATGCGGAAAAATAATCAACAAATTCTGGTATAAATCGTTTCTTTAAAGTGCTGACATGAATAATTTATTTACTGTCTTAATGAAGTGTTGCCGTTAATAACATTATGGTACGATTCCTGATGGATTGTTTCATTGTTTGTATTGCCAGGTCTCCAAGTGGTACTCGACCTTCAAGGCGGAGTACCCGGAACTGTGGGACATCGCTGCGGAGGGAATGAGGGAGATAACTGAATTCGAGCAGAATCCCCCGGATCTGTCTCACATGGACCACCCTATTCATCCCATTCGTAAAATTAAAAAATAAATCATCAAATTGACAATATTATTGTCTACGAATTGTTATTGTCAATAGAAAAATATCAAAAACAAAATTACTTACAGGTACAATGTGTCATAAATAAACCAATCACGTCATATAAATATTATTTTATGATATAACTTTCCATGCCAACTAATAAAATATACTTTGAATGGTAGTGGTTTTTTATTTTAAATTTAGTGCTGGTCACATACGAGCGCTGTAAATACACTCTCATCATATTATACTTATAACTGCTAGGCCCTGCAGGAGGTTTTTTTGGAGCTTCGCCCAATTTATTAAAGTTCCCTGATAGTAGAGTTTTGCCTCCATGTGCCCAAAAATTAATAGGTACTTAGCACATAGGTACCTATTCATTTTTTAATCCAAATAAAAACCATGTGTGAAAGTCACCAGAGACCAAATATTCATTTACATTTTTTACCACAAATAATGTCAGGAAATCACTGGTTAAAGTAAGTCAAGTATGTCCCATGTCCTGTTTAAGCAGAATTGATTTTCTTTTGCCAATAAAATGATCATCTATTTGTATAAATGATAGTAGTGTCTGTACCATTTATGATTTGTATACAAATCTACAGTTTTATTCCGAGACTGGTGAAGGGGAAGGTTACTGTCTACAACTACATAAACTGTCTACATAAAAACTTTACGTAAATCCCGGGCAACGCCGGCGACTTCAACTAATTGCAAATAAAAGCTAAAATATTATTATATAATATAATATACTTATACAATAAGCCACTTGTATGGATTTCATAACGACTTAGAAAAAATCGTGTGGATATTTTTTTTTACTAAGATTACGAAAACGTTAGTAAATTTTTTAGAAATGTACAGTTTTTTTTTTAAATAAATAAATCCATTATTTGAGCTCGTGACGTCACTACATGAAAATGTCCCGTCTCCGATTATGTACCCTTAATTTTGTAAAATTCCACACTGATTAATTTTTTTTTTATATGGTAACACTTTGATTTCAGGCGAATTTTTGAATTTGATGTTTAACATTCACTTGATTTATTGTTTGTTCTCTGCGAACTTATCCTTTGGTTTGACGATTTTATAAAGATGGCGGTGTTTTGACAGATGTTACGAAGAGAACCCCGTATGTTTTATTGCCATTCGTGTGGAAAACGTTATTTTTTTTAAATGATTTTCGGCTATGTAATTATCGTTTTTTCGCACCCATAAAATGATGTCCCGTCTTTCCGGTTAATAAAAAATGGTCTGATTTTTGGGATTGAATTTTTCAAAAAATCGCCAGGGTTTCAAAAATACGATTAAAAAAAATTGGAAATATCTTAGAATATTTGCCTAAACCGGAAATTGTTTTTAAAAAAATGTGATGCAAGTGGCGTATTTGAGGGTGAACACAGGCAGAAAGATTTCGAGGCGCCCACTCCCTATGCGCTATGCTCGGCAAACATTGGGATAATTTTACAAATGTTCAAATCGTTCAAATTATGATCCAATCAATAACTAAGTAAAGTACCTACCCAAGAGAGGATTTGGCATATCAATAAAACATTCTGTCTAAACGGTTACACATAAATGGCGACCAAGATGGAACCGATATTTATAACCTAATTATCATATAAACTGAAAAATAGCCACCATTTTTGTAAAACGGTTTGGACAGAATGTTCGGTATGTATTTTCCCATTTCCGGTACGGTATTCCAAGTCCTTCTTTTAGGTATTTTGTTTTTAATTGGTCCAAAAAGTTTTTCGACGATAAAACATCAGAGATACTCTACTTTTAAATATAATTCCCTCCACGTGCAAAGCCGTATCTTTCCCAAGCATAAACTTTCTAATAAAGTGTGTTTTTCGGAAGTGACCTGCAGGTAAGTATGTTTTTTGTATCTATCTGTAAATAATAAAATTAAATAGAACCTAGGAATATATAATGAATTGTAAAGCGCCCTTGAGGTGATTTTTCACAAAAACGGCGCTCTACAAATTGTCCAATTATTATTATTATTATATAGCTAGAGCTAGAACAGGAACATTATTTCGTGATAATATTTGGTGTAAACGGTAATTCGTTTACATTTACACCAAAAGAATACCAACGAACAAGATCGAGATCATCACGAACCGGAATTCATGCAAATGCTCTAGCAATGTTTAGATCAGGCGAGCGAATGCTCATTGCTCAATCTTCAACAATCAATGGTAGTGTTCACTGCACCATGTCTGACAGTGCGGAAGATATTGAGATTTCAAGTAAGTACCTACTGCATTTATCGTTATGACTAATTGTATCGAAAAAAGAAAAGAAGGAAGAGACTTATTTTTATAAATTTTCCGTAAGTTGGATCCCACAGATATCTAAAATTTTGGTACGTTTCTATCATTTGTAGACATTTTTCATTACCTACTGCGATCCATAATTAGTAGGTACAAATAAGTCGACGAAAGTTCTAAGAACACTTTGAAGAGACCGCCTCGAGAAGCGATCGCGTCCGAACCCGAAGGAAATGCTCTAGGAAACTGTTCGGGTCCCTTCAAACGAACGAGCATTCTTAGAGCATTTTACTAAATTTCGGCGAATCACTCGGAGCACCAAAAGAATGCTTCACTGTTTATACCAAAATATTTTGCAAGAGCAGACTAGAATGAGCTCGTTTAGTCTAAACCAGTGATTCAACGGGGGCGCCAGCGCCTGTGGGCGTTTTGGAGGTCTGGGGGGGGGGGGGGGGGGGGGGGGGGGGGGGAGGTCTGGGGGGGGGGGGCGTTTTTAAATTTTTAGCATTTAGGGGGCACTGCAAAAGTTCGAGTGGGCATTGTGTCAATATAGAAAATAAGCTCATTCCACAAAAATTTTAACTGAGGTTTAATACTCAATGTCAATGTAATAATAATGTGTTTTATTTATACTTCCCATCATTTTTTATTCGTAGTAGGAAATCCATTGCGTAAGGGGGGGGGGGGGGGGGAGAGTTGGATAATTTTACTGTGGTAAAGGGGGCGATTCTTTCAATAGAGGTAAGAAACACAGGTCTAAACCAACCTTGACAGAATAGCGAATGGCAAGACAACAACTCCTTATATGATTGGGGATCAATTCGGTACAATAAAACATAACAGTAAAGAAAATAACGCAAGTTCAATGTTCCGTAATATGGATACAGATACCCACACACCACACAAGAGGATATTATGCGACTTCATGGGGCGTAGCTACCGCCGTATCAATGATACGGGGCCCCCAGGCTACAGAGACCCCTAACGTGTGTAAGCAAAAATTAGTAAAAGGTTATCCACAATGTTACTTAATCTCGTGCTTCCCGGAAAAAAACATATACAAAACTGTCATACGTCCCTATAGAGTTTTCACTTCAAAAATGAAAGTTGGCAACATCGGTTATTGCGGGATTCCCCCGTTTAAGACATTCTCTTAAACAGGGAAATCCCGCGATAACTGATGGACAATGACAAACCACGGAGAGCAATATTTACGCGTTTTATTTCATTCCGGTTCAAACGTTATTTATTACATTGTAATATAGGTAATACAATCTTGTTCTTCTGATTTTATTTATTGGTTAATTAGTTTGATTTGTGAAAAGAATGAGTGAAAGGAAAAGAGATTATCCCAGTGGAGCTTACGAAAACGTTAGTAAATTTTTAGAAATGTACAGTTTTTTTTTTTTTTTTTTAAATAAATAAATGCATTATTTGAGCTCGTGACGTCACTACATGAAAATGTCCCGTCTCCGATTATGTACCCTTAATTTTGTAAAATTCCAAACTGATTAATTTTTTTTTATATGGTAACACTTTGATTTCAGGCGAATTTTTGAATTTGATGTTTAACATTCACTAGATTTATTGTTTGTTCTCTGCGAACTTATCCTTTGGTTTGACGATTTTATAAAGATGGCGGTGTTTTGACAGATGTTACGAAGAGAACCCCGTATGTTTTATTGCCATTCGTGTGGAAAACGTTATTTTTTTAAATGATTTTCGGCTATGTAATTATCGTTTTTTCGCACCCATAAAATGATGTCCCGTCTTTCCGGTTAATAAAAAATGGTCTGATTTTTGGGATTGAATTTTTCAAAAAATCGCCAGGGTTTCAAAAATACGATTAAAAAAAATTGGAAATATCTTAGAATATTTGCCTAAACCGGAAATTGTTTTAAAAAAATGTGATGCAAGTGGCGTATTTGAGGGTGAACACAGGCAGAAAGATTTCGAGGCGCCCACTCCCTATGCGCTATGCTCGGCAAACATTGGGATAATTTTACAAATGTTCAAATCGTTCAAATTATGATCCAATCAATAACTAAGTAAAGTACCTACCCAAGAGAGGATTTGGCATACCAATAAAACATTCTGTCTAAACGGTTACACATAAATGGCGACCAAGATGCAAGATGGAACCGATATTTATAACCTAATTATCATATAAACTGAAAAATAGCCACCATTTTTGTAAAACCGTTTGGACAGAATGTTCGGTATGTATTTTCCCATTTCCGGTACGGTATTCCAAGTCCATCTTTTAGGTATTTTGTTTTTAATTGGTCCAAAAAGTTCTTCGACGATAAAAAATCAGAGATATTCGGGAAATATGAATTAAAATGTTTTTTTTAATGTAAAAACTGCACAAGAATCCCAACTGCTCCCCTCTGGAGCCATGGGGAATGGGGTATGTTGTGAGTCTGAAGGTGGTGGGGTGGGAAAGGTGATGTGGAAGAAGAAGGCGGGGAAGTACCTAACTATTCAGACATGGTCACCAAATACGGCTAAAGCCATTTCAAGCAACGTTTCAATTCTTAATGGTGGTCGTACACCAAGGCAGTTCACGCAACAAATACAGTTTATATTATTTTTAATTAATTAATTTTGAAATAACACAAATTAATCAAATAAAATTTATTTGCGCATGCCGGGTTCGAACCCGCGACTTGTGAATAATATATAAGAATTTTAAGAAACGGTAGTTTTCGTTTAAAATCATGAGTGTTTAGCGCGTTGCAATTTTCACCACCCTGATCTTGTATGGATCTCAAGGTGGGTTCAGATAAGACAGAAACGCATCTTTTCAGAGAGTCGTATCCATAAGTTAAAAATAAGAAGAAAAAAAAACCTTTCACCTTCAGCTTCACGGCTCGCGATATAGTAAATAACTAATTTTGTAAAAATAAAGCAAATTCTTACAATTCTCCAGTCTCTCAAATAAATATCAACTCAACTTTGGCATTAATCTTCTTATAAATATAAATGTAAAACCAACAGTGATGAGGGTAGCAAAGGTAAAGTCATGCAATGTCCATTGTTTTAAATATAATGCCCTCCACGTGCAAAGCCGTATCTTTCCCAAGCATAAACTTTCTAATAAAGTGTGTTTTTCGGAAGTGACCTGCAGGTAAGTATGTTTTTGTATCTATCTGTAAATAATAAAATTAAATAGAATCTAGTAATATATAATGAATTGTAAAGCGCCCTTGAGGTGATTTTTCACAAAAACGGCGCTCTACAAATTGTCCAATTATTATTATTATTATATAGCTAGAGCTAGAACAGGAACATTATTTCGTGATAATATTTCGTGTAAACGGTAATTCGTTTACATTTACACCAAATCAATACCAACGAAAAAGATCGAGATCATCAAGAACCGGAATTCTTGCAAATGCTCTAGCAATGTTTAGATCAGGCGAGCGAATGCTCATTGCTCAATCTTCAACAATCAATGGTAGTGTTCACTACACCATGTCTGACAGTGCGGAAGATATTGAGATTTCAAGTAAGTACCTACTGCATTTATCGTTATGACTAATTGTATCGAAAAAAGAAAAGAAGGAAGAGACTTATTTTTATAAATTTTCCGTAAGTTGGATCCCACAGATATCTAAAATTTTGGTACGTTTCTATCATTTGTAGACATTTTTCATTACCTACTGCGATCCATAATTAGTAGGTACAAATAAGTCGACGAAAGTTCTAAGAACACTTTGAAGAGACCGCCTCGAGAAGCGATCGCGTCCGAACCCGAAGGAAATGCTCTAGGAAACTGTTCGGGTCCCTTCAAACGAACGAGCATTCTTAGAGCATTTTACTAAATTTCGGCGAATCACTCGGAGCACCAAAAGAATGCTTCACTGTTTATACCAAAATATTTTGCAAGAGCAGACTAGAATGAGCTCGTTTAGTCTAAACCAGTGATTCAACGGGGGCGCCAGCGCCTGTGGGCGTTTTGGAGGTCGGGGGGGGGGGGGGGGGGGGGGGGCGGAGGTCTGGGGGGGGGGGGCGTTTTTAAATTTTTAGCATTTAGGGGGCACTGCAAAAGTTCGAGTGGGCATTGTGTCAATATAGAAAATAAGCTCATTCCACAAAAATTTTAACTGAGGTTTAATACTCAATGTCAATGTAATAATAATGTGTTTTATTTATACTTCCCATCATTTTTTATTCGTAGTAGGAAATCCATTGCGTAAGGGGGGGGGGGGGGGAGAGTTGGATAATTTTACTGTGGTAAAGGGGGCGATTCTTTCAATAGAGGTAAGAAACACAGGTCTAAACCCACCTTGACAGAATAGCGAATGGCAAGACAACAACTCCTTATATGATTGGGGATCAATTCGGTACAATAAAACATAACAGTAAAGAAAATAACGCAAGTTCAATGTTCCGTAATATGGATACAGATACCCACACACCACACAAGAGGATATTATGCGACTTCATGGGGCGTAGCTACCGCCGTATCAATGATACGGGGCCCCCAGGCTACAGAGGCCCCTAACGTGTGTAAGCAAAAATTAGTAAAAGGTTATCCACAATGTTACTTAATCTCGTGCTTCCCGGAAAAAAACATATAAAAAACTGTCATACGTCCCTATAGAGTTTTCACTTCAAAAATGAAAGTTGGCAACATCGGTTATTGCGGGATTCCCCCGTTTAAGACATTCTCTTAAACAGGGAAACCCCGCAATAACTGATGGACAATGACAAACCACGGAGAGCAATATTTACGCGTTTTATTTCATTCCGGTTCAAACGTTATTTATTACATTGTAATATAGGTAATACAATCTTGTTCTTCTGATTTTATTTATTGGTTAATTAGTTTGATTTGTGAAAAGAATGAGTGAAAGGAAAAGAGATTATCCCAGTGGAGATATGAAAAGAAAAAGTAAACAGAAAAGAGAGGAGGTTATTAAAAAATGCCTAAAATTTCTTAATTTTTTCAGCAATCAGCTTCTGTGAGTGGTTTAGATTTCAAAGGTAAGTACCTACTACCTATTTATCTACCAGTAGCGAAGGATGAACAATGAAATAACAATGGCAACCTTCAATACACGAAAATACCTGATCACGTATTATATATTGTACCGAGCAATAATAAGGGCCCCAATTAATTTTGATACAGGGCCCTTCCAAGGCACGCTACGCCACTGATCCGACATAAACAAAAGCATTAGGTCAGGACAACGACCAAGTATCGCCAAGTATTGATCGAACGGTCGGGACCACAACGTTTTTTTCCAACGGCCACGGAAAACAAAGACTGCCCCAATGTTTTTATTTTTTGTCGGATGTTTCGAAAACATTATGCCGCAGGAGCCGCGCCTTTATACAAAGATTATCCGGTAGCGTGGTAGTAGGTAAATACAGTGGCGTACCGTGGGTATCAGCCGCCCGGGGCGGAGGAAAATTTTGCCGCCCCCCCCTATATAGGTACTTCTTCGGGGAGGGGGGGGGGGGGTAGTGATCCTTTTTTTTAAATTTTTTTTTCTAAATATTTATTAATTAAATCTGTATGCGGTGAATTAAAACTACACTCAGAACGTGAAAACGGTTTTTCTTTGGTTCTGGCAGCACATAAATTGTCTGCAACTAGAATTTTATATTTGCACTTCAAAAAAAGTTATGTTTTCCTTCGAAATATGTCAGCAGATGAATACACAATTGGAATTTTACATTCTGAACAATAAAACTGGCTTAAATTTTATCTGTATGCGGTGAATTAAAACTACACTCAGAACATGAAAAAGGTTTTTATTTGACTCTGGCGGCACATAACTTGTCTGGAAGAATTTTATTAAGCACTTCAAATAAGTTTTTTCTTCGAAATGTGTCGTCGGATGAATTCACAACTGGAATTTTACATTCTGAACACAAAAGGGGTTTTAATTAAATCTCTAAGCGGTGAATTAAGATCACACTCGGAACATGAAAATGTTTTTTCTTTGATTCTGGCGGCACATAAATTGTCTGCAAGAATTTTATAAAGCACTTTAAATAATATAATATTTTCCTTCGAAATGTGTCGTCAGATGAATCCACAACTGGAATTATACATTTTGAACACAAAACTGCTTTTAATTAAATATGTATGCGGTGAATTAAAACTTCACTCAGAACATAAAAATGGTTTTTATTTGATTCTGGCAGCACATAGATAGTGTGCATCTAGAATTTTATAACTGCAATTCGAATAAGTATGCACACACCTGTCAGCTATTTAACTTTTCTGTGATAATAAATTTAAAATATATCACCGTGATATATACGTGGAAGAAAACCGTATAAGTGTACTTTTTTGTGCGCTTTCAGCAGGGCGCACAAAGCTTCACGAATATAAAACACAAATCGACTGACTATCAATTAGAGCTAAAATGATACTGTTGCCATTTACATTTTTATTTAAAAATAATGTATGTGTTAGAAATAAAAACAAAACGTCTGTCATTAATATTTTGATTTTAACAGTATATAAAACTTAAGAAAGATGTTAAGAAACTATAAACTAGAAAAAACTTTTAAGTCCTGACGCGAGAATAGAACCCGCGACTTCCCCAATCCAAATTTTTACAAGATGATTATTGATTGTGAAATTTTGCCGCCCCCCCAAAAGTGCCGCCCGGGGCGGGCCGCCCCCCCCGCCCCCCCCACGGTACGCCACTGGGTAAATAATAGTTTAATTTAGGTACCTATTCGTACCCACCAAACACCAAACGAAACGAATCCAATCTGCGTATACATGCACGAACAAGAACGCCTGCCGAGCCACGAATTATGGGAAAGGAACGAAGCAACGGCAAACGGCGCGAAACGGCGTATGCGGTTGCTTCATTCCTTTCCCGTAATTCGTAGTTTGGTTCGCGGAAATACCTACGTGTTTACACGCAGCATAACATAAATATATCAATCATCTAATATTTGGATAGGTACGTACCTACCAACACCATGAACCATGACGTAAACCAAAGTCCAAACTATATACCTATCTACAACATACATAAGGTATTATACGATGTACGATAATAGTTATTCGGAATAGTGTTTGGGGTTCACGTGTGACTGGTGAATTGTGAACATTCTCATCATTCTCATTGATGTAAATTTGGGAGACGGCAGTGTTTGTAGTGCGTACTGCCTACATAGTAAAGTTGCTGTTCATAGCAGAATTCAAAGCAGCCGAATTATTTTCAGGTGAGATTTTATAATAATATTCGGTTATCACTGTAAGTCGTTCTAACCGATTATCTAATCTTTATTTTTCGTAAGCGTAGTTGTTTACATTGACAATAATTAATCAAATGTCGATTAGCGAAAAAACCACCATGTGATATTCTCTCATAAAAATGTAGGTTCTTACTTAGGTAATTGCTAATTATTACTTTATATTAGTGTCCGAAAACTCATAATCCAATAAGCTGGTGAATTTACGTAACATTTGAAGTCAATTTTGTAGGCTACCTTTACATACGTATTTTTTTTCCTGTAAGGCTGCTTTTACACTCATAAGTAAGATTTTGACAAGTTACTCACAGGAGCGTTTACATAATATGCGTCCAACCGAACGGAAGTTTAACTTACGTGAGATCTCACGACGACCGCTACACTCGTAATTTTATCATTTTAACTAAAAATCTGATTTAAGTTATGTGGATAATTACCTCCTCATTATCCACCGAAAACAATGTAAAAACTATACAAAACTCAAATAAGCACTACTGACAAAAACTGTACTGTACTAAACGGAGAGAAATTTTGTGATTCCAAAACCCGAAGAGACATTATATTTTCAGGTGGAAAAAAGCTTTCTGAAAACTAGCATCCTTCTATTTAATTATCGGTCAAATCCTTTCTAATATCAATGCTTCTGTTTATAACATTACGTATTTGAATTCGAAGTCGGTTGCTGTCATTCATCTAGATGTCATTCGGATAAAATTACTTAAAGAATTCCACAAATTTCCCCCGGTAATGGAACAAAAGCGTGTGGAGAATTGTTTCTCTCGAGTCAACATCTATTCCAACTGATTCCGACACTTTATTTGAGCCCTTTCGTCTTTATTGACAAATCCGCGTAAATTTGACAACAGAAAATCGATATTGACAGGAAGCCATCTTACGCCTAATAAAATTACGCATAAATTACGTATGTAGCGGTCACCGTGAGAACTTGCGTAAGTTAAACTTCCGAATAGCCTCCGTTTATGTAAACGCTCCTGTGAGTAACTTATCTAAGTCATACATTTTACTTATGAGGCAGCCTAAGAACACTTTTTTATTTGAGCTTTCGTTTTCAAGTAAATCAAAAACGAAGTTGGAATTTTTTATGTAAAATATTTAAAACTAGCAGACCCGGCCACATATTGCTGTGGCTAACGAAACACAACGCCATTACCCAACCTTTATAACCAACGCCATCTGTTAATTTGCATACATATCAAATCCAAACCGCCCGCTTGCCAGCCCACTGCCCGCTTGCCAGCCCGCTCCCTTTATATATTTTAACCAATTTACACAAAACCTTAACAAGTTATACATATACCTAAATCTTCCTCATGAATCACTCTATCTATTGGTGAAAACCGCATGAAAATCCGTTGCGTAGTTTAAAAGATCTAAGCGTACAGACAGCGGAAGCGACTTTGCTTTATACTATGTAAAGAAGAAGAAAAACGTTTGTTGTTTAACGACTTTAAAAATGCGTCTAAGAGTAGACCCAGCTCTAACGAAAAAATGTTTAAAACAAAAAAATTCGAAATTTGATTATTTTTTGGTTTCTCTATCTGATATAGATTCATTACCGCTTGTACTATGAGTTTCCGTACACCGTGAATAAAAAATAATAATTTGGGAACCCAATCATGTCAAATGGATGATTTGTTGTTTTGATTCATCGACGACCTCTGTGGCAAAATGGCAAGCGTTATTGGCTTTTAATCCAGCAAATAAGAAATTATTTAAATTAGTGGGTTTTCAGATACTGGAAATATGGTAAATTTGCACCTCTTTCCATCTCGGAATATGATCTCAGTATCAATTTAATGAGAGGAAACCATTCAGAACCGAAATATGGCAATGGCTTTGGCTATACCTAGGTATAATCCAGATCCAAATAGCTAGGTAGGTACCTACATCCCCTCTTCCTTCAGTCTCGCGACATTACCGAAAAAACGGGGATGCAATTATTGTCATTGCACCATACCGAGCAAATGGAACTATTCTGCAGATTTACGATTATAAGCATTATGAAAAAAACTGACATTACTCAATACCATACAATATTACCCACAATACCCACTCACTTGGACCCATTACTTTCGCCAGCTTTCAAGCTACCTACAAACGGTTAGACATATATAATGACTAATGAGGCTTACCTGAGATATTAATCACATAGACAATAAAAAGTTTCACAACCTCAGCACAGTACCTAAAAAAAATTCACAGACCTTTTTAAGAACACGTCATGTTAATCCCCGTAGGTACTTGTAGCAATGAAGGTGTACTCAGTGCGAGGGGGGCCCCCTTCCCTGGCTGTCCGGCAGACCCTCAAGTGCCTCAACATTCCTTTTGAACTGATCGATGTCAATTTCAATGAGGGGGCTCACATGACCGACGAATATACAAAGGTAATTGTAATTAATAAAGTATTAACATTTTTATATTTAATAAATCATCAGCTTCTTCCGTGTATGGATGAAGAATGATGGTTACCAGCGGTGGCTCGAGCACTTCTTCAATGGTGGGGCTGATATTTTTTAATTGTACTGTACTGAAGTCTCACTACCCAGAGAACATAATATAAAATTTCTCTTACAAAAACGTTCATGGATAAGTCATGCATCTAGCCAGCCGAGCAATTCTATATCTTTTGTCTGATCGTTATGAGATAACGGACATGATTTCCTGTCAGATTTGTGTGATTTTTATGGCTATTATTTGCCTTTTCTATGTACAACATACATTAAATGAATAAATAATCATGCATACTTGCAGGAATTCGTGTTCAAAACGATCTATACTAAAATATGTAAAAATCACACAAACCTGAGAGGAGTTCACGTCCGTTATCTCGATAACGATCCCACAAAAGGTATAGAATCGCTATGCAGATGTCTAAACACAAAGTATAATAATAATAATAATTGGATAATTTGTAGAGTGCCGTTTTTGTGAAAAATCACCTCAAGGGTGCAAGTACATTAAAATCTCTAAACGTTTGTACCAATTTATAATATACATATAGTTTAATGAGAAATAGGGTGTTTAGTGATCTGTCTCCCATCTTATTAGAAATGCACATATAAGGGCGCAAAAACAGTTTCATGGATTATCTGCGATCGATAAACAAACACAGAATCTAGCCAAAGTCTTAGAGGATCACATTGGAGTATTCTCACTTGTGCGTTAGGTTCTTCGCACGAGAAATGCATCGAAGGACTCTGAAAATCGATTCGCATCGCTACACGCTGGTCTTCGCTAGTAAGTTTCAAAGATTCAAGGCCATCCAGATATGGCGGAGCGGAAGCTTGTCGCTTAATAATGATTCTGAATGAATTTTTATATTATATTTCTGCAAATGTTAAATGCTTTTATGTTTAAAATTTTTATTCAGTTTGGTGAAGACAAAGCATTGACTGTTTTTCTTTTATTAGGTTTTCAAAACATATAGTAGGGATTGTCTCCACTGTCCCCCTGTGCAGAATCGCCACGGTAGGTACAAACAATGACATTAATACTGGACGCGGGGTAGAAATCTCAATGTGGGAAGCCAAATACAAGACAATTGTACCGGTCTCTATTTCTAGTACTTTAGTACTAAACTGCTACACGTCGAGTAAGGTCGTGTCTTACCAGCACTTACCAGTACCTAAGTAAATTTTATTGCAAAGCACCAAAATGCCCTCCCGTGTGTCTCGTTTTACCCGCCTTTAGGCCTAAGCTACACGAGCGGTTCTACCGCCGCGGGAAACCGCCCAATCCTTTAGGCGCACGACCAAACAACAACTCTCTATCGCACGAAATGATGCAATCGCAGGAAACCGCCCGTGTAGTTTGAAGTGGAGGTTTCCCGCGGCGGGAGAATCGCTCGTGTAGTTTGCGCCATACAACGCTCATAGTAAATTGTGTCTGCGGCGGGAAACCGTGGCGGGAGAACCGCTCGTGTAGCTTAGACCTTACCCTTCCCTGCGCATAGTGTAACTGAGTGAGAGTAACTTGTTATCTCAGTCACACCCATGATGTGAAATCAGTATTCGGCGAAGAATTTAATAAGCCGCCCGACCATATATCCATGACATTCATACACACACATTCTTTGATTGTCTATCTTGATCACACGGGAATAAACTTTTGAATTTAGAAATTATACTGAAAACCGCTGAAAACAAAAGAGTATTGCTTGCTTTCCACATTATATTGTGAGTATGTGAGACTATGGCGAGTCTATTTATAATATATAACGTCATTGGGTACAAAGGGATGCTTTTCTTCAGTCATTCATTGACATCTGGCATTGAGTTGTGTAGCATTTAGCATTGCTGCGTTCCACATTATATTGTGAGTATGTGAGACTATGGCGAGTCTATTTATAATATATAACGTCATTGGGTACAAAGGGATGCTTTTCTTCAGTCATTCATTGACATCTGGCATTGAGTTGTGTAGCATTTAGCATTGCTGCGTTCCGAGTAACTGGCCAAGTGGACGCTCTTCTATGATTTGGTCTGGGACTTGAACCACTCTCACACAGTGCTGTCATTGACTCCCAATTCAACAATTTATTTATTTATTTATTTACGCCCCTTTTCGGGGCTTTTACATATACAATTTAAAAATTACACTTGATTAAATAAAATATAAATACTATATATTTCTTTTACCAATAAATATAAAAGGTATATATTTCTTTTACTAAGAAATATACAGTATTTATTTTACATAACTGAACTGCCTCAGTAACAGCATTTTGTATTTGTCTAAGGATAAATTGAAGATGTCCACAGACTTGGTAAAATTATTTCCCTCCATTAGTATTCTGGGCAAAGAGGAATACATATGGTAGTTAGTTCCAGAATTTCTGCACTGAAATAAATCCTGACTTCTAGTATTACGTAGAGGAATCCGGAAGCTTATTAATTCAAGCAGTAATGGACTATCAACTAAATCATTTAGAATTTTATAAAGAAATTTGAGCATATTCATATCATTTAAAATAGTGTTGTAGTTCAACATAATTGCTGGAATACCCATTTTAAAATTTAGAAAACGTAAGAATTTATTTTGTATTCTTTCAACAGCTTGTACATGTGTATTATAATATGGGTTCCAGACGGGAGAATTGTACTCAAGTTGACTTCTAACAAATGCAAAATATAACAGTTTAATACACTTTATATTTTTAAAATTTCTAGTTAGCCTAATTATAAATCCCAACATTTTTAAGCCCTTATTAGAAATTTCTGTTATGTGGTTAACAAATGAAAGATTTGATTGAAAAGTGATGCCTAAGTCTTTAATTTGTGTTAATGTCTCATGTTAATGCAGAGTCATTGAGTTTCTATTTGTGAATTATGTATGCACTGCGACTGTGACTGCACCAGATGCGGTCAAAAATTGTTTACTCTTACCTGCTGACAACCAATTATTTAATAGAAGGCATTCCATGATACCTCCATTTTTCTTTTTAAATAGCAAAAAGTACCAAAATAGCCAGAAACGAATCCCAACCGCCAGTGAGACTTTGGCATCCCCAATTGAGGTATATTGTGAGCCTAAAGGTAAGTGGGGAGGGGAAGATGAGAAAGAGTACTTGGAGAGGTACCTGGCTATTCAGATTTAGTGACCAAATACAGCTTAAGCCACAAGAGGGCTATACTGAGACTATCCTCCACTCTGGAAATATATCTGTGCCGCAAATATACCTTATATTATTTTAAAAGAATAAATTGTGAAAACACAAATCAATCAAATGAAATTTACTTATGCACGCCGACATTTGAACCCGCAATCTCCGAATCGTTGGTTGAGAGCCTTGTCCCTCGACCAAGGAGATCTCGAACGGTAGGAATGCGGTGTGTGGACAAGGAATAACCAAAAATACAGTTTATCAATATGATATACCTATACATATTATTATTTATTGACACGCATATCGATTGTCCAGTTGATTAGTCAGACATCTAAAAATACTAAGTTTTGAGATAATGAAGAAAGCAATATTCGAATACTCACCATAAATCAAATATTATTGTCAGGAGTCTGTGTTTTACATGTTAAACATGATATAAAATAAGGCAGGAGGCATAACGGTCCGGAACATTAGTATGATATTTTGAAATATCTTACTAGTGACCTAGAAAATATCAACATTTTGTTAAATTAACTACAAGCTTTTGTGCATTATACGAGGGCTGTCTGTAAAATAAGGTCTCCAAGGTGCTGCGGTCGCGAGGAACGATTTTACACCAGATCCTGCAACACAGGCGTGTAGCCTGGTTTCCCCTTGCCAAATCCCCACCAAGTTGCACCCTCTGGGACGCTTAGTCTCGGCGTTGCAGCCGTTCGCAATGGAGCTTCTACTCGCCACACCCGCCAAGTGTGAGTTACGCTCTGCAATTCATTTTTAAACTTTGCTTCAGCGAATCTGAATAACGCCAATGGGATTGTTCCTTTGTCTCTGGTGTCGTGTAGTGTATCCGGGTCTCGTCCCCAATAACAATTGAGTCCAAGAATTTTTCACCATCGGTGTTGTAGCACTCAAGGAATTCGCAGGCTGCTTCAACCCGTTTTTGTTTGTGATCTTCGGTGAGCATTTTGGGACCCACCTTGGGCAGACTTTGTGGTCTCCCAAATTTTTACTAACTTACTGACATCAGGGATCATATCACAGAGCTCCCGAACCGTCACCCGTCGATCTGCAATAATTTTTTTTTCCCAATTTTTTCGTCTGAAACTGATGGCCGTCTGGCACACTTTTAAATTCTCTGCACTATTTGCGCACTCTTAGACTGTTTTCCGTACACTTCAAATAGCTGAGAATGAATTACTACCTGGGTTTTGTTCTTTACACAAAAAAACTAATTATAGAGCATAATTCACACCTGGCGGGTGCGGCCAGCAGAAGCTCCATCGCGAACGGCTGCCACGCCGAGAGTAAATGTCGCAGAGAGTGCAGTGTGGTGGGGATTTGGCGTAGGGAAACCAGGCTACACGCCAGTGTTGCCGGATCTCGCGTAAAAAATTTTCCTCGTGACCGCAGCACATTGGAGACCTTATTTTACGGACAGCTCTCGTAATTGTTTTGGTGGTGATTACGACTAATCTGAGGATTGTACCAGATAGAGGGTATACTTTTACATATAACCATATACTCAACTCAAGTTTTGATTTTTCGGAAATGTATGACTAATCAACAGGACGATCGATATTTATAGCAACTGCCTTTGATAGCTTTTTTCAACTGACTTAGTTAATAGTTGATTCTGGCAGCAGTATTTAACAGCATTATGCTTTTTTTCTAGCTGAACCCACAGCGGGAGATTCCAGTGTTGGACGATGATGGTTTTGTCTTGGGAGAGAGCAATGCCATCCTTCAGTACATCTGTGACCAGCACAGGCCTGACTCCAGCCTTTATCCAAAGGACCCTAAAGTTAGGTGAGTAAAAAATATATTTCTTACTATGGCAATTGGCCACAAATCCAATTCACCAAATGTCCTATTTTCACATCACATCTTCACATCTTCTTCCCCTTGTCCTATTCGGGTCGGGGACCCATTGCATCGACAAGGCTCCAAATGTCCTATTTTAACAAAAATAATTCATTGTTGAAGAAATTAGGAAGAGGGTTAAGCTAAACACCTGTAGTCCCTTTTTTAATGTAAGTAACGTACAAGAGTCCCAACTGCTCCCGTCTGAAGCCAGTGAGACTATGGCATCCTCAATTGGGGTATGCTGTGAGACTGAAGTCAGTGGGGAGGGAAAGGAGATCCCCTTTGGTGACCAGGTTCAGATCTGGTCACCAAACACGACTTAACCCATTTCAAGGGTTTCAATTCTGAATGGATTTACTTCAGGACAATACTGTTAGAAACTTCCATTCTGGAACAAATATCTACTTATCTACTTATCTACTTATATATACACTATATAAAGAGGTAAGATTTGTTTGTTTGTTTGTTTGTTTGCATCGAATAGGCTCCGAAACTACTGAACCGATTTGAACAATTCTTTCGCTTTTGGGAAGCTACACTATCCCCGGGTGACATAGGCTATATTATATTTTCAAAAAAATTATGGATCCTTACTAAAACTCCAATAATGCAACCCAATGTGTAAAAAAATTACCTAAAATATTCTTTACATCGCGTGCGCTGCGAAAACTATTGATGATAGAATAAAATAATGTACTACGTCTTTGTAGAACACATCATTATTTACAAAAAAGGTCGCGACAGCATATGTCTAAATATTATGGTTATGCCACAATAAGTATTCTTTTATTTTAAAAATTTAATTAATATGTCGCTGATTGAAAAGGCTCTTTATTTGCATCTTGGTGTTAATCCTTATCAAAATAAATTACTTCATATTCAAGACAGCTTCAATACCTTTATTTAATTTTTTGAATTTTTCAATTCGGATATTTAATTAGAAAGATATCACGAGTTTAATAATGTTAGTATTAGAAAAAAGTTTCGGCTACGGGCCGGGCGGGAGAGGAGTCAAGAAATGAAGTGCCAGGGGGGTTGGCGTGACGGGGGAGCGGGAGAGCGGTGGCGGGGAAGGTGGAAGTGGAACGCTGGAGGGGAACGCACGGGAAACGACATGCAAGGAGTAACATTTTATTTATTTGAATATGGCATTGCAATGCATGCCGGGAAATAGCTATATATTATAAAAGAAAATCCAAAAAAACGCGCGGACCGCAAAAACTCAGAAACGAGTACCGGTACGATCAAGGGAGTTATAAGGTGTGGTAGATCTCTGTCCCCTCTCGGGAAAAAAGGTACCCGTTTTTACCTAAAGGGCGTGCTTTTGAAGATGTAAGGGCTGGAAGTTTCGCCCTCTTGAAATTTCGGAAAGTTCAAGAAGGTTCTATAGGACTCTAAAAAGTTCTGGAAGGGGTGGCGGTGTATGTCGTGGAATGTTCGTGAATAGGGAATCGGAATCATCATTGTGAAACATTCCATAACACTCTCAAATGTTTTCCTGAGCGAAGCCGGGTAACCCAGCTAGTACTATATATTAATTTAAACTAATAAATTGTGAAATAGCCTTCGACCAAGTATATCGAAGGAAATAACAGAAATAAAATTTAATTGCGCACGCCAGGATTCGAACGCGCGACCTTCAGACTGCTAGTCGAGAGCCTTACCCCTCGACCACAGAGGCCGTCCTACTTCAGTTAACAAAGCTTTTGGGAATGATGCCGTGCTATTTTTTATAACAAAAATGTCTAGCCTTGCTAAATATTCACAAAATAATGCACATACAACTGTTAAATTACTTTTAATTACGTTCATATAGCTACTGCGTTTTTTTTTGTTTTCAGAGCCATCGTAAATCAGAGATTGTGTTTCAACTTGTCAACATATTATCGCAGCATTGGAGAATATGTTGTAAGTACTATTTTTATTATATTAACTCCACACAGGAGGCCCCGATGAACTCATTTTCGTCGAAGTCTATAACAAAGTTTCCTCTAATTTTTTTTATTGTGTGTGAGGCCCACCCTTAGATATTAAAGAAAGAAAGATGCTAGTATGCAAATATGCACACTAATACTTAGATAAAATTAAGTAATCAAGTTAATGTATCACGAAATAATGATAAATAAAATTTTTTAATTGCAGGTTATAAGTTTTTTTTTCTTATACAATAATATTGGAAATCAGTAGGTTATTCATTGGCACTTTTATGTGGTGTATAGGTTAGTCACGTAGTTTCAACATTATTCAATAGATGGCGTTAGTATAGTTAGTTATACGAAGTTTTCTGGTATCTCAACAGATGTCAGTTAAGTATTGTTTTAGAAGAGTATTTATCATCGTTCATGTCAAAGGCACCCGGTAGTCGGGCAGACGCCATCACTCTTGTGGCCTGTAGCGACAGAATAACTTAGAGCCTCCTAGAGTAAGGATGTCTGGTCCAGTTAAATATTCATTGTAAACTTTACAATATTATTTGTAATCTCAACAAACCTGGATCCTATTTGGAAGTTTCCCATAACATTTAAAGTAGTCTTAATCATTAAAGTAACAGATACTCCAATTAACAACCATTATTTGTGTAGCTGCTGTTATATTAAAAAAATGATTTATTCTGTTTTATGTTGATTCCTTACCGGCCCATAAAGGACCTGGTAAGGCTAACAAACGACAAATGAAAAAACTAACAAATCTTTCTTGATATTATGCGTCGCTTCGGAAGACTATGCATTGTTTCTCAGGTACACAGCACGGAAACTGTCACATTAAAAATAAATAGTACCTCTGTATTATACTTCTTCTACACAACTAAAAAAATAAATAAAAACACATAAAATAACACTAAGACCTTTAAACAAAGAGCTAATTCATAGTGTCATAAAAATCAGTTATTTTTGTGTACACTAGTAGATGAAAAATATATGCAGGTAATTTAACAGTTGTTCGGCCACATACTCGGACATCTTAGAGAGGAAATATTGGTCTATACCAGCGGTCGGCAATTAGTTCTGAATTTATTTAGTGTGAATATGTAAATTTTTTGGGGGACCACTCGACCGTCGAAGTCACTCCTCGTGCGCGTGCAAGCTTGCTCAAAAATGCGCTTGTGACTGCCCATCTGATCACCCATCGTCATCGTATTTCGTGTCATACCTAGCAGCTAGCAGCACCATATTGCAAAGGTTCCCAACGTTTTCTGAAGTTTATTTTTCTTTATCTCTCCCTCCTCCCCTCTGCATAAAAAAAAAGTAACACAGAAAAGAAGGAAAAAGCGCCGCAGGAAATTTTTGCCAGTTCCTTAAAAACCGTTTTAAGAGTTTCACTTTGAGTTTTATGTTATTCTCAGGTTGGGCCAATATTCTTTGACTATGAAAGGACACCTCTCGGCTTGAAGAAAGTCCACATGTCTTTGGAGGTGCTAGAAACTTACCTCAAGAGGTTGGGGAAGAAGTATGTGGCAGCCGACCACCTGACCATTGCAGATCTGCCCCTTATTACTTCCACCATGGCCCTTGAAGCTATTGGGATTGACTTCTCAGAATATAAACGGGTAAGTACTTTAAAGAAACAAATACTGTGATCGTGGATACTCTGATATTAAGGGGCAGAGGAAAAATGGGAGAACTTGACTATTCTAATGTGGTCATAAATGATAGCTAAGCCATTTTAAGTAAACTTTATGTTTATACGTACTTTAAGCAATATTTTATTAAATTATTGCCCTTTTCATCAGTACACTGTAAAAAAACAATTCCACTATTACATAATACCACACAAGGCTTTTGATGGATGCATTTTTGTAGGAATGCAAGTTTCTTCAAAATAAACAAAATAAAGAAAGTGTTACTATTAAATTTGTACTTTACGTTATACTAAATGTAAATCACTAGTTATAAATGTAAATCTTAGTTGTAAGCCAGTTATATAAGTCTTAGATGTAAGTCACTAAGTAGTTATCTTCTTCTTTGTGAGCCTTATCAGGTCCCCCCGACATTGGCGATCACTCTTGAAAATGTCTCTCTGTCTTGCGCTGCCTGGAATAGCTCCTCCACACTTCTAATGCCGGTCCACTCTCATATATTTCGCAGCCAAGACATTTGTCTCCTACCAGGCCCTCGGCGACCTTCTATCTTGCCTTTCAATATTAAATGGAGCAAGTGATACTTCTCCCCTCGAAGTATATGACCCAGATATGAAATTTTCTTGATATGAAAATATCTTGTTAGCAGTTCCCTATCAGCTCTAGCCCGCCTGAGAATTTCTGTGTTGGTGATCATGTCGGTCCATGGGACCTTGAGCATTCTCCGGTAAAGCCACATTTCAAAGGCCTCTAACCTGTTCGTGGTATTTATTTTCAAGGTCCATGTTTCACATCCATTCAGCAAGATTGACCACACATAGCATTTAATATCACTAGTTATAATATTGTAAATCTTAGTTATAAGCCAGTAATATTAATTCTTTTATATATTTATTTGTACAGCTCCCTTGAGGTGATTTTCCACGAAAACGGCGCTATATAAATTAGCTAATTTATTATTATTATTAGCTGAAGCACCCAGCGTTGCTCAGACTTCATCTGATTAAGGGGAAAGATAAGGGGATGGGGTGATTTTTAGAAATCTAATGCAGACAGTGACCTGCCTCTTGTTTTGAAGGTCTCAAACGTGCAAAATTTCATCAATCTCTGAATAAAACTGTAGATTTGTATAAAAAACAAACTTACACCGGGACATTCTCCGCTCCATGTATAAAACAGATTATAAGAATGTCTTTTTTATGTTGACACTAACTACCCTAGAGTTTCACAGGGACTACGAGGTAATCCCAAAGATTAGGAAAAAATAAAAGATGGAGGTTGATAATTATCTGCCTTAATATTCAGATTTTGTTGAGTACTAAAGCTATTTCTGATCAAATCTCATTCTCAATCATGAACAATCTCACAAATCTCAGACAGGTAATTGTGTCTCTGTATGAGGGAAGCGTTGCATGTATTGGGGGTGAACGGTGATTTTACGGGGTAGCTTGACATCACAAAAGGTGTTAAGCAAGGCTGAGTAATGTCACTGTGATTATTCAATCTATACACGCAAGAATTGAAAGACATGAGATTGTGCACGAAATTGAGTAATCTGAAAGTATGTTGCCTGTTGTATGCTGACAAAGCGGTGCTGATTTCTAACATTATGGAAGATCTACAGTCACTCGTGTCTAGGATGAATGTAAGAAGAATGAGTTAATGATGAATCTAAGTAAGTCATAGTGTTTTTATGCAGTGTGCAATATATGTAGTTATGAATGGAGCAGGTTAATTAGTTTGGAAGTTTATTTATGAGAGATGGGAAGGCTGATAGAGATATTGAAAGAAAGGTATTTGCAGGTAACTCCAGCGGTTGGCGCTACCAAAAAACTGTCCAAAGAAGCAAAGCTAGTAGTCCCAATGGTGTGCTGGTACCTATCCCAATGTACAGCAGTGAGGCATTGAATTGGCAGAGGAACGATGCAAGTATACTGAATGCTGAAAAATTGAGAACCCTAAGGCACATGCGTGGTAAAACCATGTATGATCATGTGAGAAATGTGAAGATCTGCAAAGAGTGCAAGGCTGATTTAAGTGTAATGAGTAAGATTAAGAAAGGGACGCTCAGATGATTAGAGCGAATGAACGAAGAAAGGAGTATAAGGAGAATATATGATGTGTGAATGGTAGAAGAAGTCGGGGACGCCCGAAGAAGACATGGCACGAACAAGTGAATCAGGTACTTGAGCCGGGCCATGTCAAGAGTCAGAATAATAGAATATGTATGAGATGAATGTGAATGAGGTAAGGAGTGTGGGCCAGGACCGAATCGTTTGGCGGTCCGTCCTCCGTGTCTACCCCTGCGGAGAAGCGACGTGATGGTTAATTAGTTAGTTCATATTGTGCACTTGTTTTCTAGATAACGCAGTGGTACTCCACCTTCAAGGAGGAGTTTCCTGAGCTATGGGAAGTAGCCGTGGAGGGAATAGTGGAGCTCAGTACGTGCGATAAGGATCGACCTGATTTGTCCAAAATGAACCATCCTATTCATCCTACCAGGAAAGCCAAGAATTAACTTTATGTTTTTAAGCTGTATTTCTTGTAATGCATAATAAAAACTAATGTATCTACATACAAGAATAATTTACCAAAAACATTTTAATACAGAGGAAGGTACAATAAAACTGCGGAAAGAAAGAGAGTGTTGGTTATAGGTTTGTAACGTCAATAATCGCAATCAAGATGATGATGTTGATGAACTGAATACATAATAATACGTCAACTTACATTTTACGTATGAAAAAACGATCACCAATGTTTATAAAATAGTGGGTCTATGAGGTGTTGTTTCTCTTTTTGCCTCATTGCCTGGGATCGGGAAGGGACCCCAACTCGTGTCCCTAATGAACCAGATTCCTTCACTCCTCATGTGATGGTCCTGAGCTGCCTGGTGAGTTAAGGACTGTGACATTCCGGACATCTGTGATACTTAATTAGTTCAACGTCGTAGTCGAGGGGGTAGGGCTCTCGACTATGAATCCGGAGATTAGGGCACCAATTCCGGCAATTTTTTTAATTAATTTGTGTTTCACAATTAATTCACTAAAAATAATACGTATATCGACCGTCCAGTTGATAAGTCAGTCATCTCCAAATATTAAGTTTTCAGATAATGAGGAAAACAATTACAAACTGAAACTGACTATGGGGTGTCAGAAAGATCTTAAATGTTGATACAATCAAAACAAAGTGAGAGATTCTAAAATGATAAATTATATATAAAATTCTAAATGATGGAATTTAAACTAAAAATTGTTATAAATAATTTATTACAAAAATCAAGTATTATTTACACGTGTCTGTGTTTTACGTAATAAATATGCTATAAAATAACGAGGGAAGAATAACGATCGGGTATGTTAGTATGACATTTTGAAATTTCCTACTAGTAACCCAGAAAACATCATTTATTTGTTTATTTCACTAAGTTTTTCTGCATTAAAATTGATTTGGTGGTGTTTTTGAGTAATCTGAGTGTTGTACCAGATAGAGGATACACTCAGTGGCGTAGCTAGGGGGGGGGTCCACCCCGGGTGCCCCCCCACGAGCACTGTCTGTAGCTCTGTAGCTCACGAGCACGGGCTCAGTGCCCCGAAACGGGTGAATTTTGTGTCTTTTTATAGGCGAAACTAGCCTATATTTATGGAGAAATTTTTATCCCAGAAATTCTCTAGCCCCCCCCCCCCCCCCTCCCTTGGATACACTTTTACATATAACTGCACACTCAACTCAAATTTCGATTTTTCAAAGATGTCTGACTCAACTGGACGATCGATAGCATATTTGCAGTACGTTCCAGAATGGAAGATACTCTCGGTATTTCCCTGGTGAAAGACTATCATTAAGAATTATAAATAACTAGCAGACCCGGCCACACTTTGCTGTGGCTAATGAAACAAAATGCCATCTACTGACAATGCCATTACCCAAACCTTTATAACCAACGCCATCAGTTAATTTGCATGCATATCAAATCCACACCGCCCGCTTGCCAGCCCGCTCCCTTTATATATTATATATTTCAACCAATTTACACAAAACCTTGACAAATTATATACCTAAACCTTTCTCATGAATCACTCTATCTATTGGTGAAAACTGCATGAATATCCGTTGCGTAATTTGAAAGATCGAAGCGTACAGACAGCGGGAACGACTTTGCTTTATACTTGTAAAGATATAGAATTGAAACGTTGCTTGAAATGGCTTTAGCGTGTTTGGTGATCCAAATAGATTTAAATAACAACATACTTTCTTACCTTCCCCTCCCCGATCTCCTTCTCCCCTCTCCTCTACCTTCAGCCTCAGAACATACCCCAATTAGTAGTCTCACTGGCTCCAGACAGGAGCAGTGAGACCTTTGCACGATATGTTTTGTAATTTAGTTCTGCTTCTCCTGCCTTCCACTCTGCCAATGACCACGAGCTGCTCCAGTCAGGAGTTCTCAGTTTGGCGAGCAACGCGACCAAAGCACCTTATGAAAAGCTGTTGACAGACAATTGACAGCCTATTTAGGAAGTCCAGCTCTCTCAGAATTAATATATTAATGCGCCTGTCTGGCTGTCCATTGAATCCTAAGCATTCTTCTCCAGCACCTTATTTGAGGATATCTATAAGTTTCGTTTACCTCTAAATGTATGCTGATGATTTACATCAGTCGAATTGAAGTGTGTGATTAAAAATTCAAAACCATCGTTATAACAGAAAATGTGTATTTCCAAATATAGCTTTCACATTACAAATGTTGAAATCATCAAAATTATAAGAAAGGTGTTTCTGTTATACAATCAACTTAACAAAAAAAATAAAGCACAAAAATCTTTTTCACGAATTTCAGGAAACCTGTCCTAAAACTATAACTATGTTAAGAGTTACACATATACTATGTGAAAAAAAAATTATTACAAAATCAAAAAGTACTCAGAAAATGGTAAAAAAAATCATAAGTACCCAGAAAACAAAAGCTTATCAAAAGACGGGTGGATCATGTTAAACAGACGGAAACAAAGCTATTGTTTTTGTCAGTCATTTTGTATAAAGTAATAGAAAGTCACATGGAGTATGGGTGGTAGGCTGTTCTCATCCGAGAAGCTGGTCCCTTCATTATGGTCTCTATTTGACCCACATTATTCTTTAAGATTTGCACAAAATGTGATGTCTTTAAATCTGAAAATTTTCAAATACATTATTGTTGTAATACTAAGTTTTCAAAGTGTGGTGAGATTCCAAACTAGATATCCTGAAACTATGGGGCGTCAGAAAGATCTTAAATGTTGGTACGATCAATACAAAGTGAGAGATTCAATAATGATTGATTTCCCAGTTTGTTTATGGAACTTATAACAATAAATAGTTAATAATTTATTACAAAAAATCAAAAAAACTTTTACTTACTCATAAGGGAGGTGAATATTTTGGCCATAGTGGAAGAAGGATTGAGTCCCAAGGGTGCCTCTTTCAAAAGCATTTCTAAAGATACTTTGTTGTTATAGGACCAAAGTTTATTTAGTTTTTCAAATACACCAAACTCATTCCATTCCTCGCTGCAGAAAAACAATTACATATTACTATGAGACTATACCTGGATTGAATAAATTAACAGTAGTGCTGTATACATTGTCCAATAACAATACATAATAGAACATAGAATAATAACTTCTTCATGGAGGAGATGAAAACTAGATTGACAAAATTTGGAGGTGATTTTTCACAAAATATCCAATCTTTATTATTATTTTATAAACTATTTCGGAAAAGCGGGTGAGTTAAATCATCATTGAGTGTTGAGTCCATTGAGTCTGTTAAGTCGTCCCCCTTTGTTAGACATTTTGAAAGAAAAAATAAGACAAACCAAAGTATGAACTTTCATTGCAAAAAAACACAAGATACAATTCAGTGTTTAGCAAGCAGAACAAAAGTTGAGTGTTTTGTTAGAGCTTATTTTGAATAATCCCCTTATCGCTTTCGCAAACAAATTTGACCGTGTGGACAAACTAATAAATAATCAAACCTTATAAGAGATTTTTCTAAAATTCTGCTGAATGGAGAAGACCTTTTTGCTGAGATTGTTTTGTTATTTTTTAAAAGCAAATTAGATGAGAAACGGGTGCTAGGGTTTTGTTGATTGAAAAATTCTTTAAGAATTTTTGTTTTGTTTGATCTTGAGCAGCCAATAAACATTTTTAACTCTTCAATTTTGACCTCGTTCTTTTTATTCTTTGGAAATAAAATGTAGACTGATTGATTGCAGTCACCGACTACGTTGCCGTGTTCATTTTCACAGTTCATATGTGTGGGTTCATTTTCACAGAGCTCATTAATGTGTTCATTTTCATTGCCCATATTGCTGACGGGGCTTTCTTTTATGTTTATCAGTGATGAATTGGAATCGATTCTCGATTCAAACTTTTTTCTTATTGTCACGTAAGACATTTGATCGTGAGACATTTGATGAGAAGAATTTTCACTGATTTCCTTCTGGTTACATTTGTCAAAGAATGGCAAAGTGGCTGGGGCTGGGACTGGGACTGGTGAGTTAGGAACAGTGTCATCAGAAAAGATATTAATATCTGAATCATTTGGAACTTCAGAGGGGTACTTTTTTTGTCTCAGTTCTTTGAGAGGACTCGGATTATTGTCAAATAAATTCTTGTCTACGGACGTCTTTCTTGTCAACAAGTTCCTGCGATACATTGAATTTCGTATTTTACTATTACCGTGACTCTGTTTTGGGTCCATTAAACGTTTAGTAAATTCCTTTTGTATATCAACAATATCCTGTAAAGGTGTCTGGAAAAACATTAATTACATAATATATTTTAAAGCTGTCAAAATTTTAATAATATCTATAGCATTCTGAATTTAATATGAGTAGGAATTGTAGGAAAAATGTATGGCTTAAATTTAATCTTATAACTCAAAATCAAACAATATTACATGGCAATATAAATATTTGGTTGTACATATTAAATAATAATTATATATTATATACTAAAAGCACTTGATAATGTAAATAAAAATCTGTATGAAGCATAAAACCCAACAAAATATAAATTATAACCAAGCTAACAGCATCTACAAAAAGCTGTTCATTTCAAATGTAGGCCGTAGGCCAAAATAACATGCCAAAAAGTGTTTGTATTTTTTTTAAATGAAAATTCATAAATACACTCTTCACAAATCTATTCTTCCGTCCAATTTGACGTCTTTCATCCTGTGCCACCTTTAAAGCATGTATGCAAAAGCATTATACATTCTTTCTTCACTAAAACTACATTGGAAGCATTCCTTGTATACATTAATATTGTGTATACATATATAAATAAGTCAGATGAAAGCAGTGCAGCAAGGAAGTTATGGATACTGAATGCCTTATCCTTTTCAATGCTACATAGTCTTTTTTACAGAATCTATCCCACCACGCGGCATGTTTTTACGCAATGTATGTATTTCAGTGAAACTTCACGGACCACATATGCGACATTTGTGTACGGGGATAGCAATTGATGGGTTAAATAAACGATAAGGTTAAGAATCGAAAGCTTCACTAAGATGATTTCTTCAGTATGTACAAAGATACATGCAAATGATACGAAATGAGTCACTTGAAGCCAAATCAAAGCATTTAAGACAGTGTTTCCCAAAGCAGGTATTAAAAAGAGCTGGTGAGGATTTATGACTGCATTTAGTAATACAATATAATTATACTAAAGACTAAAGCAGATATACGTGGATGTATGAAAGCTATATATGTGCAATTGTGCATGTTCAAGAATAGAAATAAAATAAATAAAAATAAACATGGGGCGAGAGGGTGAATAGCTCTGAGAAACACTGGTTTGCAATAATGCAAACATTATGATTTTACCCCAGCATAAAAATGTTGATGAGCCACCAACCAAAATCATAAAATATATAATTTGAAATAAGCAATACTGACTTGGCATCTCAAGTGACACATCAAGTTAATCATCTGCAAACGGACATATTTTGACCTAAACTGTTTGAATCTATCCACAACCTTTCTTTTTCTTTTTGGTTTACGCTTCCAATCCGTGCTAATTTCTAACGTGAAATCTTCTATGAAATTTTTATAAGTGTCATGAATTTTTACCGATTGCAATTGGAGCAGATCCTTGGGTGTGGTTTTGTTAATGGTTGGAAGGACTATGGAAGACTCACTCACTTGGGGTGTGTGATGTAAACTATATTCACAATTATAAATTTGTAAAACATCCCTGATTGGGTTACAATTCACCTCATCACTTATCTGCAAAAATGAATAATAGTTACTGAATATATCACGGTTACCAACAACTAACTAAAGTGGCTAACTAACATCATTGCCAAATTGAAGTTTTTTTTTCAGGAGGGTCATGAGGAAAATAATTTCCCTCAGGGCCTATGTCATGTTTAGGGATGCTATGCGGAGGGTCTTTTTAAGGAAAGGGAGGTGAGGCAGTTCTAGGAAAAAAGGTTTTAGGGTAGGATATAAGGTTCAGTATGTCCAGGAATGACAAACGTGTGAATTCATCCCTCCAGCTGCAGTGAAAAACGATGCGTCGAGAGAGACCAGCTGGAGAGATCAAACGCTGGCCCGCAAAGCAGCTGGTGGGCAGGCGTATCCGCCGCAAGATCTGAATACACCTGATGAATGTTATTTACAATTTCCTTTATCACTGAAAAAGGACACTGTAAAGAACACTTGGTTACTAAAAACCCAATTTAGCAAAAATGATAGCCTCTTGTTGCTCTTAACTGATAATATTATAGTCATAACAATAATAATTTATCGAAAAAAATATTATTACTAGTCATAACAATAATAATTTATCAGGTTCTTGAAAAAAATATATTCTTAACCTTTTCCACTCCGTAGGCCACACATTCTGGCCCTAACGATTTTGGTAGGCAGCTCCGTCGGCCAGAGGTCCTGGCCCGGCGCAGGTATAAGTTTAATCACCAATTTCTATCTTCCTAAGTACATTCTACGAACTATTATTTCCGATTATTACAAAGAATCGTCGCAACATATTGGATAAACCAACATTTCTTCATTTAAATTTACCGTTAATTAGATATATTCATGTAAAAATAGATGCATCATTTTAACACACGAAATATTTTTTTTCTTCAAATATTTTCGGAACAGTCAGTCGTTATCCTGCGTTTATGACGATTCTCCGCAGTTACTCCCACTTTTTGTGACCATATTTTTTCGTTTTGTGGAACTATTGATGTTGATATTAGTAATTGAAAGTAAAAGAATTTACGTATTCTATAAATATAGTGAATTAACCGTCACAGAAAATAATGATATTTTTACTTCGAAGTGATGGTGAAGAAGTCGGTAATAATCCAAGTGATATAGATAGTGGAAGTGACATTATCCCGCCCAAAAGAAGGAAATGCGCTTATTTCAGTAAAGATAGTGATGTAGAAAATATTGTGATTCCGCAAAAACCTTCAACATCCATCAATCCCACACCGTCAAGATTTTCTGATTCAAAAAAAAAAAGGAATTGAATGTCTATTAAAACACCGAATACACCACAACAACAAATATTTTTTTCTATTGGAAATACCAATGAGTCATCTTCAATTTGTGGATAGGCTAAGTATTCAGCTGATTATAGAGAAGGTGTAAAAACTAGAAAAGGAAGTCATTCGGTAGATCTAAAACAGCGGTTAAATCACGTCAATCTACATGTAATAATGCCTAATATGCAGAAAAAGTATTAGGGATTGCATCGTTTTCAATTTGGGAGGCAGGAATGGGTACCGCTGCCCCAGGAACCATTTATTGGATAACCAACACCTCTGCCACAGGTCACCCCAAGTGGTTCGCTACGTTTGGTGACTTTGCATGGGTGCCCGGGTTCATGGGGATGCGTCTGCCCATTTACTGCGTGGCGGACCGAATCGGGAAAGACTGGTTGAGGGAGATCTTTTGATCTCTCCAGCCGGACTCTATCGAACCATTGCCTTACGACGCAGTGAGAGGGATGAATTCACGCATCGCCTCTCTTGGACACCCTAACCCCCAGATTCCTACCCACTCATACCATTTTCCTTCCCATCCTTTTTTTCCTTTCCTTCAAAAGACCCTCCACAAAGCAACCCAAAGATGACAGAATTTATTTTTCTCAGGGCCTCCTGTGTGGAGCTAATGTAAAAAAAATCGTTTGTGGTTCTAATTTATGATAGAAAAGGAGGGCAAATAAAATGAACAATATATCACTGTAAAAGTTGTCAAAATAAACTTGCACTTCATGTGGGATAACATTGGACCGAATCGTGAGATTTTTGTAATAGTAAATGTGAGATAAATGTACTCAAAATGTGACAGTATTATAATATGTACAATACTCTAACTTGTAAACACCGTGTAGAATGTTTGCCAAACTTATTATCTATTTTATGTGTTGTGGGCTGGTCTATCTTTTGTTTCCTGAAAGAGGGTCGAAACCTTCGACCAAGTATACCCTAGACAAGCCCTCTCATAGTAACAATCAGAATAAAAAAACACCAGTAACAGTAATTTCGCAACAAAACTCTCCTTCCAATTCCGCCGTCTTGCATACAGAGTTCCCGGCAATAAACAACTGACCGCCAAGTTATCCTATTGTGTAATTCTGTCAAACTAATACATCAATAGTTGTTCACGGATTGGCCACATGAACAATATCCACAAGCCGTGCTGTATACAGTGGTTTTCAAAGTGGGGGTCACGAGACATTCATAAATTTAATTGGAAAAAAATATTTTTTTACTTTATTTTGACAAGCGATTCAATTTCGGAGGCCAGTATGGGTACCGCCGCCTCGGGAACCATTTATTGGATAACCAACGCTTATGCCATAGGTCACCCTAAGTGATTCGCTACGTTTGGTGACTAAGCAGGGGTGCCCGGGTTAATGGAGTGATGTTTGTCCAGGTCTTGGCGGCAGATGCGTCTGCATTTTTTTTCTGTTGGTTCGTAAGCTTAATGAGTTTATTAAAAAAACCAATCATCATTTGCTTGAAAACATTTACGAAAAAATCATCTTTTTACCGCCCAAGTTGGCTACCCAAGTTGGTTGCTCATCATTAACACAGTGATGAGCAACCAGCGGTCCGTAAGCCCATTTACTGCTTTTCGGACTGACTACAAAAAAATATCAAAAAATTGCGCTAAAAATATTCAAAGGCTTCTGTTCCTTTTTGCAAAAGGTATTAGCCAAAAACTATAATTTCTTTTTAAAGTTTTGAATCAGCTACTCAAAACATTAAGTTTTTTGCGTATAATAAATAAAAAAAAATACTGAAATTAGTGGATACTTAAAGCCCAGTAGTAAGCGCTCAAAAAGAAGAGGAAGGGGAGATACGTAAATACGAGTGTTAGAGGGAGCGCGCTATTCTTAAAAACATGACTCGTTTGAAATAGGACAAAAATCTCACGGAAAATGTCTCAAAAAGGATTTGAAAAAAACAATGAATTACGAAATTTTTCGTATACCTATATATCTTGTAATACGTGTTAATAATGTTTTTTGGAGTATATCTTACGATTTTTATCTATCGGGGGAAATTTCATACAATTAAATTATAAGTGTTAATTGTAATTGTTAATTGTTTAACTTGCGACCTTAATTAAAGAATTTTGCAACGATTTTTTTGTTAAAATCTGTGTTTTATGTATTTTAAAGGTTTCCGTTTTACAAAATAACAAAAATTATCTTGACGAAATATTGTACTTATAAATATTGTAATTACAAACGAAAATAAACTAACACCATTTACTGGTTTGACCTTGAACGTAGTAAAAATTTTGTCTGGCAATTTTTGCCCTTTTTGAATCAACCGCCAAAATTTAACATTTCCAAATGAAAAAAATCGATATCATTCATTGTTTTGGCATTGCGGATATAAAATTTTCAGCTGCGGCTTTTTTTTACCCTCTTTGATAATTTAATTAAACAAATATTGTTTTATAATATGTAAAGCAGGTTTGCGACTCCACCGACAAAAAAGTTAACCAGGTTATGTTGTACATACCCTCCCACCAAGGTCCGCATAAGTACATAATAATAATGGATACATTAATAATACTTCGACTAAAAAGGTTGATCATTCCTAAAAAACAGCTGGTGGTGAATTTATGTAATTATAATTATAATTTATGGAAATAATATAATTTATTTTATTATTAAAAGCGGGTCGCGCTTTAAAAAAGTTTGAAAACTCTTCCAAATTGTGATACTAGCCCTCCTTGTATGTATTAGTAGTCGAACACAGGCAGTGCGGTGATTTGATGACGTAGGAAACTTTGATGGCAACAAAAGTAATTCTGTAACATTATTACGTTTATGAAAACGCTGTCTAAAAGACATATGTAAGGTCTATTTTTTTGTTGTAGTCAGATAGCTGACTACATTTTCAAAAATAAAGTCCGCGGTGTGTACTTTGTACAACATTCGGAAGTTAGATATTTTTGTGTTTGAAAAAATTAACTCCGGTGCGGACGGCTGGAACACAAATTGGTTTCGGTGTAGACCTTGTAGACCGATAAAAGGTACAACACAAAGCACTATGCGATCTAAACGGTGCAAAACAATGCAGGCACTTTCTCATAAATGGGCCGTGAGCCTGCTTTTGCTGGCTTCTGGGGTCATTTTGCATTTCACAGGGCGCGTCTAGATATCATACGTCAATGGTCGAAACCTAAAATAACGTAACCAATGCAAAATAAGAAATCATACACTACCCATAAAACCTAAGCCAATCAGGGCCAGGTAGCCACTGGTCAGCCGTTGTGCGGTACAGGACAATTAGAAAGGAATTTCTCCAAGAATTTACATTGGATTGTCTGCATATTTACCCGTATTATACAAATTATTGCAATGCAATAAAAGATATAATGCAAATAAAACACGTTGAAATCAAATGTATTATCTTTTAGTTACAAAATGTGTGATTTAACAAGTATTTTATACAAAACTAGCTGGGTTACCCGGCTTCGCTCAGGACAATAAGATAGTGTTCTGGAATGTTGCACAATGATGTTCCCGATTTCCTATTCCTGATCATTCCACGACATACTCCGCCACTCCTTCCACAACTTTCTACAGCTCTAAGGAACCTTCTAGAACTTTCCGGAAGACTGTTCTAGAAATTTCAAGAGGGCGAAATTTTCAGCCCTTATATCTTTAAAAGCACGGCCTTTAGGTAAAAACGGATACCCTTATTTCCTAGGGATGGATAGAGATCTACCACACCATATAACTCCCTTGATCGAACCGGGACTCGTTTCTGAGTTTTTGCGAGCTGCACGTTTTTTTGGACTTTCTTTTATAATACATACCATATTCAAATAAATAAAATGTTACTCCTTACATGTCCTTTCCCGTGTGTTCCCCTCCAGCGTTCCACTTCCACCTTCCCCGCCACCGCTCTCCCGCTCCCCCGTCCCGCAAACCCCCCTGGCACTGCATTTCTTGACTCCTCTCCCGCGCGGCCCGTAGCCGAAACTTTTTTCTAATACTAACATTTTTAAACTCGTGATATCTTTCTAATTAAATATCCGAATTGAAAAATTCAAAAAGTTAAATAAAGGTATTGAAGCTGTCTTGAATATGAAGTAATTTATTTTGATAAGGATTAAAACCAAGATACAAATAAAGAGCCTTTTCCAAGCGGCGACATATTAATTAAAACTTTAAAATAAAATAATACTTATTGTGGCATAACCATAATAGTTAGACATATGCTGTTGTGACCTTTTTTGTAAATAATGATGTATTCTATAAAGTCGTAGTACATTATTTTATTCTATCATCAATAGTTTTCGCAGCACACGCGATTTAAAGAATATTTTAGGTAATTTTTTTACACCCTGGGTTACATTATTGAAGTTTTAGTAAGGATGCCTATTTTTTTTTTAAATATAATATAGCCTATGTCACCCAGGGATAGTGTAGCTTCCCAACACCGAAAGAATTTTTCAAATCGGATCAGTAGTTTCGGAGCCTATTCGATGCAAACAAACACACAAACAAACAAACAAACAAACAAACAAATATTACCTCTTTATATAGTGTGTTAGATTAGATGTTAGATATACCAAACAACTAATGGTCACACGAATTATCCGATATACAACACTTTTTGAAATGCCTACTGTGTCTGCTAGCTCGCTCACTTTCAATCGATTGTCATTCAATACCGTTTTGTGGATTTTCTATACCTTCTCTGGAGTGGTCACCTCATTTGGTCGACCACTGCGATGTTCATCTCGGCAGCTCGTACGTCCTCGTTTAAACTCTGCCACCCAATATTATATTGTTGAACGAAGAAGCAGACTCCCCCAGAGTAGAATCTAAGCTCGGCTTCGATATTGGATGGACTTAGAAATTTAAAATGAAAAATTTGTATCACATTTGTAGTCGCTCTTTAAATAAATGATGATATTTTATATTTACTGTAATTTTTGCAAAGTCTTGACTTGACTTGACACTTCTATTTGTCTTTGCTCTCATGTACCATTTTCACCCTTACAATGTACATTCCCAAATTTTCGTTATACTATGTTGTAAATTGGACGTAAGTCCGTAAATAAATAAATAAATAACGATGATCAATTTTTACATGTTTACAAATTAACTGAGAGGGTTAACTATTGATGGCTGCCAAAAAAACACTAAAAAGCGTAGCGCCTTAAAACTTGAAACTTAAGCCTTATAAGGTTGGTGCTTTCTACCATATATATTTTTTAAACCAACAACCACCAGAAGTATGTCAGGTCGGGTACTTCTAGGACAACCCTGATATGAATGTGAGTGAGGCAAAAAGTGTGTGCCAAGACCGAGCTGTTTGGCGGTCCGTCCTCTCTGCCTACCCCTGCGGTGAAACGGTGTGATGGTTAGTTAATAAAATTATATGTGGGTTAGTTTATAACTATGTATTGGCTTACCATTTGCTGTTTAGGTAAAACATCATCAAAATTATTATTTTTTGCAAAATGAGGAGCTGTACCTTCTCCAAAATCCGAAAAGTCATCTAGAAAGAGTAAGAACAATCAACTGACTTGAAAAATACTAAGTAATAGGCCCTAATTACCATCCGATTTGCAGAACATCTTGCAGGACAGCATGTTGAACCGCCAACCGAATTATGATTATTCCGACGGCATGACAAAGGGAATAAAAATATTTTGGTAAAAAGCAGTTAATTTGTGATTTGACAATTAACAAAATAATTATTTTGTTTATAACCACGAAATTTATTTAATTTATTATGACTAAGCATCATCAGAAAACAAAATTAAACTTTAATTTTGAAGTTTTAAAGTTTAATTTAATGATGCTTGTGTTAAGCAAAACCGGTTGGTCCTAATAAATTAAATAAATTTCGTGGTTATAAACAAAATTAATTAGAATAATAATAATTCGGCAGGCGGTCCTACCTACTCACAAACCAATTTGCAGAACCCCAGCATGCTGTCCTGCAAGTTGTTCTGCAAATCGGATGGGGAGTAGGGCCTTTAACGCATTGGCCTCAAACGCCGCCACCCTTGCGGGTGTACAAGGGTATGTCATAAACTCCATCCACGCAAGCCTGGCGGGTGTGAAATATATTGGTTATATATGTAACGCGCAACATCTGTTTTTTTTAATTTTAAATGCCAAACGCACTATAGATATTTAAGCCTTCATTTCGCAGTATTAGCAATAAAACCTTCCTATAGTTTTTTACCTGATATGTAATTACAAATCAGTTTTTATAAGCAAACTGCCTCATTTGAGAGTTTGTCAAAATCGTCTTGAAAATTTTTCAAAGTGGCCCTCCACGTCCCTGATTGCTTCGAGGACTATCACACAAAATATTTTTTTTTGTTATAAGTATATATATACGTAAAAAAAAATATTATGCCAATGAGATTGACAATGTACCATGTTTTTTAATTGAAATAAAAAAAGTTTTAAAAAAAATGCTTTTCTTCTAAAACTCATTTTTATATCCAGATTTAATCATATTCAAATTTTATTTCGAAACACAAAATATATTTTTTACATACCTCCTTAATTCAGTACACAAGTAAATTTAAAAAAATTATTACGATTAAGCATGTAGTTCACAAGTTATATTATATTTAGTACACCATTAAAGATTTAAAATGTTTGGTACAAAATTAATTCGGATGTGAAGGACAATTTTTTAGCTAAACAATTTGGAGGCCAATGAGTTAACAACACCATTACCTACATAATGAAATGTAAATATTATAGTTTTGAGGCATATCAAAGTTTAGGCCAATAATATATAAGTATGAGAAAAAACCATTAAAAAAAATGTTGACTGTAATTTTACTTATTTTACAAAACATAAAACCTTTGTTTGAAACAATCAGGTCACAAACGGAAACTTGTTCTAAGAAAACCTTTATCAGCATTATGCCGCGTAACATATTTCTGAGAACTAGCAATTGTAATTTACACAAAGAAAATACATAACACTAGAATAACTACTAGTACGTGCCGTTCTTTTGGTAGGCTGCGATGAATCAGAATTATTTGGAAAAGGCTCTTGAAGAGAAACATCTACTAAATTACTAAATACAGTATTAATTACCATCTAATTACGCCTCAAATTATAGCAACTAAATAATTATGATAAGTGCAGAATACTGTAGATTATTTCTAAAGTTGTTCATAGTGGGTTTCCCAAAATGCTGATTATGTCATTATTAATCTCTAACAATAATATTTTGTGAAGTTGTTTGTTCTCAAGTTACGTTGGACTTATGCCTATATTAGTCGCAGTCCGTCTATAACATCTGCATGTAATGTTATGTTAATGTATTGCACCTGGAATAATATTTATCTACATAGTTGTTGTATGATCATTATTGCTTCCGGTGTTTGTTTAGTCAAACTTAAGGCTGTCGCACACACACCCTGACACCAGATCAGCATCGCCTCATTTTACTTTCTATGAAACTTTAAACTAACCAGCTCCGCTAGAGACCATGAGCGGCGAACGGCAAGGTCGACTCGCCATCGTTGCAAAGATTGCGCGCTATGTACGCTAGCGTCCCCCGGGTATAAGCCCAACGAGCTGTTGCCCATCCATAACCGTGCCGTAAGTATTACATCATATCAAACAAGCGACAAACTTCATCTACGAAATTTATTTTATTTTAAATAATTACAATAATAATTATATCTTTGAAGTGTGTATTTCTTTAGTTAACATTTTTGACAGATCTAAATCTGATTAATGAAATTTAAAGTTTAGTAAGGACGGATTGTTTCACAGAATTAAAGCAATTCATCAAATTTCAAATATAATTTTCAATTTCTATTCAAGTTCTGCTGTTTCCGTTTCAGTTGTGTGGAACAGCTAACTCATAAAGATATAATAACAGAACTTGAATAGAACTTTCACAGAACTTGAAAACATAATTTGATGAATTGTTCAAATTCTGTGAAACCAACTGGCCCTAATAGTGTTAATTCGAATGGTAAATTTCTGATTGACTCTAATTTTTTTTGATATGCAAATATTTTATAAATACTTTCAGATTCACAAATCCTACAATTATGACATCCCCGTTACATTTCACGGGTCTGCGCTGGTATAATTATAAATTGCTCATTTTTATATATGTAGTAATAATAATAAGAAAGTGTGATTTTTACCATCAATGGTTTCAGACGAATGAATGGAGAGTAAGTCCCTTGGAATGTTTCTTACAGCTTCAATATCTTCATCTTCATATACGGGATTGGGGTTACTTGAAGTATGTCCGGAATGAATGTCTGCATCCTGTAATTCTTTAAAAGATACCCACACACAACTATGAATTATGTTTAATCAAGATGACATTACATTTAATAAAGGCAGGGAAATCGAATACTGAATTTAGATAAGATGGTAAGCATTGCATAAGCCCAAGTTCAGTATTTGACACCTGTTCAACTTATAATACATAAAACGAAGCATAGGTTAAGAAATCAAAACAATTAAAATAAATAGTTTTAAGTGATAGATTTTTTTTTTTTTTTTTTTTTTTTAATTTTTCTTTATTCATTAAATACAAAAATTGGGGTAACATTAGTGGATTTTTCGACCACCATGCTAGGCTGGTGCCCGTGTTATGGTGGTCGATTGATGTTGAAAATATGAAATTTTGGCTAAATTAAATTTGCCTCCAATTAACTAGTGTCCGGCCGAAACAGGACTTTCTACCGAAACCGAATCTTCGGTATCTGTCTCAGTTTCGGTCGATACAAAAAACCGAAACTTTTTAGACATGTTAAAAATCTATTATTTACTGAAATTTGGCTTATTTTTTACACTTATACAGAAAATTAACACATGTTAAATTAAATAAAATAAGCAATAATTGAAGTACCTTCGTGAAAAAATAATAATAATTATTTTTTTTATATTACTGCTATTAAGTAAACAAAAAATATAAAAAATTAACAAAACTTAGAACAAAAATTTGTCATTAATCATCACTTAAATTATAAAGGAAAGACGTCATTAATTGAGTTTTAATTTTAAGTTGCGTTTACAATCACAACATTCTTATTACACGTGTATTACATTTTTTTTACATAATTCTCATCATTCATAAATCCGAGTGAATAACTCAACGGAAAGAACTTCAATGCTCAATAAATGCCAAATAAAATGTATGAGACAGAAGTAATAACAAAAACAAACACTTAACTAATCACTGGAAGATACTCTCAGTATCACCCTAATGTAAGAACACCATTCAGAATTGAAACGTTGCTTGAAATGGCTTTAGCCATGTTTGGTGACCAGATACTTAATAGCCAGGTACTTTCCCACCTTCCTCTTCCCCATCTCCTTCCCCTCCCCACTATCTTCAGCCCTACAATAAACCCCAATTGGGGATGCTATAGTCTCACTGGCTTCAGACGGGAGCAGCTGGGACTCGTGTGAGGTATTCATAAAATTTTTTTTAAAAATCAATATGCGCGAGAAATAACACATAAACTCACAACACAATCATGCCGGACCGGCCGGCGAACTCAGCTGATGATGGCGGGTGACACACGAGCCAAGAACTCACCCGAAGTCAGCCGAACGACACGCGATAATTCACGAATGCAGAGTTTCGGTTCGGCCGAAGCTTCGGCAGATTTTCTACCGAAACCGAAACTGATGCCGAGACTAGATTAACCTTCTTCGGTCGGTCACTAAAATTAACCTATTCCACCACTATTTAATTATTACAACTTTTATTTCAAAGAAACCTTAACACTAAACTTCACATAAAATTAAAACGGTACAACATAAAACTATAAATTTTTTGTTGTTATTTGGATATTTTTTTAATCTTCATCTTCAATTTGGGAGGTGGGAATGAGTACCTCCGCCACGGGAACCTTTATTGGATAACCAACACCTCTGCCATAGGTCACCCCAAGTGGTTCGCTACGTTTGGGGATTTACAGGGGTGCCGGGTCCACGGTTCATTTGTCTAGGTCTTGGAGGTGGATGACCAGGACACGACACACTGAACCCCAGATTCCTACCCACCCCTTTTCCTTCCCAGAACTGTCCTCTCCTTACTTTCCCTAAAAAAAACCTCCACACAGCATCCCCAAATATGACATAGGCCCTCAGGGAAATTATTTTCCTTAGGGTCTCCTTTGTGGAGTTCATGTAAAATAAAAAAGGTAGATTTGGAATTTTGAATTTTTTATGCATAAAATGATTATGCAAAGACAGACCGGCGTTTCGCCGGCTTAGTGCTTTAATACCATAATATAGTTGACCGGCGATTCGCCAGCTTCGTGTGTCAATGGGTTAAGGTAAAAATTAGGGTTAAGGTAAAAATTAATTATTAAATTAAAATTATTTAATTAAAAAATTATTAAAATTATTTAATTAAAAAATTATTAAAATTATTAAAATTATTATTATTATTAAAATTTAAAAATTATTATTTAATTAAAATTATTAAAAATAGGGCATCCATTAATTACGTGAGCAGTTTTTCTTCCAATCTAGACCCCCCCCTCCCCTTCGGTGAGATAAATTTGGGCCAATTCGTATATTTTTTTCAAGTAACGTGAGATTTTGCAGGACCCCCTCCCCCCCGTTTGTGCTCACGTAATTAATGGATGCCCCCTAAGTCAAATTTATTTCAATATTATAACAAGATCTAGGTTAAGAGTCATCATAATGCAAGAACTGCATGTCGCTGGGAACCGCGTGTCGCTGGGATTGTCAAAAGAGCAAATTCAATAACTTAATTAATCAGGAAAGCCTTCCTTGACCTAACACCGAACATGATGTTAAAAATATACAAAACTGACGCCATTTATACAGATTACAGCAAGGCAAATTAACCATTCCATTCTGTTAAGTAAACTAAAACTCGCGGGTATCCATGGAGATCTACTAAGATGGCTAGACTCATATATCAGAAACCGTTCGCAAGCTGTTGTGCTAAGTGGTTTCAAATCAAACTGGGTCAATACTACATCAGGAGTTCCACAAGGATCAATTTTGGGTCCTCTCCTGTTTAATATCTATATTAATGACATTACAACTATACCTTCCAATCGATGATATCGCGTGCTGCTTAAAAATACAGGAGGACCTTAATAATCTCAGCGAATATTGCAAAATTAACTGCTTGTTCCTAAATATAGATAAATGTTACTCAATATCGTTTACAAGAAATAGGACCAAAATAATATTTAAATATTCAATAAACAAAGTCGATATTAAAAGAAAAGAATCAGTTCGGGACCTGGGTGTTACCTTAGATTCCAAACTTACATTCCAATTACATATTAATAATTTTTCATAAAGTTAAAATAAAAATTATACATATTAATAACATTGTCACTAAAGCCACCCAAATGTTAGGATTTATACTACGAACATCAAAACTATTTTATTATCTCAATACATTTATTTTGCTACATTATACCTGTGTTCGTCCGCACCTAGAACACGCCTCACAAATTTGGAATCCAAGATATATAACATATGTTCATAAAATAGAACGTGTTCAGGAAAAATTTCTCTCCTACATAAATTTTCGGTCTTTTTATGCATTCCAATCAAATGAAGATATAGGTCAATTCTTTAAAATCCCGAAATTAAATTGTAGAAGAATTATTTCTGATCAATTGTTATTATACAAAGTCCTAAATAATACGGTATCTTCCCTGTATCTCTTACAAAAAATAGATATTACAGTTCCTGGTTGTAATAGTAGAAACGTATCCCTTTTTTATAACAGCCGCTCCAATACCAACTACTTACAAAATGAATTCATACATCGAGCCTGCCATTATCATAACACACACCTCCTATATATAGACTTCTTCAATATAACTTTCAACAAATTCAAAGCAACACTATTAGATAAATGTAATGCATCACAACACACCCCTTAACATCCATATTTATATTTATTATATTATTAATCAGATTTCTTTTCCTAATTTGCAATATATTTACATATTCCCTAATTACATACATATAATCCTTATACTCCTACAAGATCATAAGCTTACCCTTTATTGTGTTTTTCTATATTCTTTTCATGCATATTTAAGTATTTAGCTTCTCTTAAATATTTTTTTCTTTATGTTTTATTTTAACTTCTTTTAACTATATATTTTTTTTCTTAGTTTAGTTTACTAAAAAAAAAAAAATTATCAGCGAAAACATGTTTTTAGGCTTACTGTTTTATTTTAGCACTCTTTCTTTTTATGCATCTTTGTAAAGCTGTTTGTTTTCCAAATAAAAATATTATTATTATTATTAAATATTATTATATGTGTGACCTCTCCTGGAATATGATTTGATCAAGTAGAGAGAGTACAGAGACAATTTACAAAAATACCAAGAATTTTAAAAGATGGCATAACTTTAAACTTTAATAGATAGAATCAGGGAATTAAAATTACCAATGTTAAAAGAAAGAAGAGGGCTGACATGATTGAGACATTCAAAATTTTATTTGGACGTTATTGTTGCACTAGCATTCAACAAACCTTCACACCAATAAAAATTTTAATCTTCGTGGACACTAAAATAAATTAACAAAAATCTTTTATAGTCTTAGAGCCCGCGACGATCAGGCCTTCGTAATTTTATAAAACCTGAAAGTTTCTCTATGTATGTCCCTAATACAGATAAAGACGATCCCTGACTATGAAGTTTAGATAACAGTGGCTTTGAAAGACATTATATTAATTAATTATAATTGTACTTACGTTAAAGTATAAAAGCTGAATTTTATTTATGTTACTTGAAGAATTATCAACATATGTTTTCTCAGTAATCAGACATTTTCGATGGTTCCTTCACCTTGTCAGATACATTAAAATCTACTGTAGGTGCGAGCGCGATATATAAATGCAAGCGAGTGGGAGTGAAATAGTGCGAAATTTCGACGCTAGCAGGCTACGTGTAAAAGTTGTAAAAGTGTAAAACGTTGTAAAAGTGCGAGCAACATGCTCTTGAAATTGAGGTGCAATTTTATACACCATTGCTACCCCCTATCTTTCAAGGCCACCGTGATCCAAATTTCATAGTCGGAGATTGTCTTTACCCGTATTAGGGACATATACAGAGACACTTTCAGGTTTTATAAAATAACGAAGGTCTGATCGTCACGGGCTCTTGCTCTATTACATCCAATCCTAATAAACACTTCCTTGCAAGTAGATCAGTGGAAGCATGGAAGAAACTTCCACAAAATATCATCCATGCTACTAATATAAACCAATTTAAAGCTTGATTGGATTATTATTTGGAGCGAAGAAAGGATTAACTTATTTTAAAATTTAAAACAACTCAATTACTAGTGTTAAATAGTTACTGGTGTTTTATTAGTGTTACTTATTGTGAAGTCAGATATAAGAGCACCAGCAGAATGCTTGCTGCCTGCTCGTTAAATAATAATAATAATAACTATTTAATTAAATGAAGACAATATTAGCGAAACTCAATTGAAATCCAGGACCTTGTGCTTACAGGTCCTGGGTTCGTGTCTCAGAGGTGCCAATATCGTTTTCTGATTTTTCTGTCTCCAGATTTTTTATTCAGTTTGCTAATATTGTCTTCATTTAATTAAATATTATAATTTGAGGTTTTACTCATAAAGTTAAACATAAATAATAAAAACATTAATAATGTCGATTACCTTGGTCCGTAGAATACTTTGTGAATACACAGGACTCGATAGATACTCGCACAGAATCCACTTCACTGTCTGGTATCTTATAAAGTGCCCTGAAATTATTAGTACAAAATAATAAAATACCTAATGGTTGAAACATTGTCACATTTATATACTTTTTTAAATCACTGCAATATGGATGACTGTACGTCTAAAACTATATACATTTATTTGTTTCAGAAACGATGATGACTATTTTTAATGTTTAGAAGAATTAACAACAACAATTTGTTGACATCACACAGAATATCTTGGTTGCATCATATCCAAGCGATTAAATACAAAATATCTTGGTTGCATCATATCCAAGTGATTAAATACAAAATATCATGGTTGTATCATATCCAAGCGATTAAATACAAAATATCTTGGTTGCATCATCTCCAAGCGATTAAATACAAAATAACTTGGTTGCATCATATCCAAGGGATTAAATACAAAATATCTTGGTTGCATCATATCCAAGCAATTAAATACAAAATATCTTGGTTGCATCATATCCAAGTGATCAAACAAAATATTTTGGTTGCATCATATCCAAGCGATTAAAAAATATCTTGGTCACATTGTATCCAAGTTACATTAAACTAAATACATTATATAAACGTGATCCATTTAAATACAGAATAGATTTTATTATTATTGTTTTTATTACAATTATTAATATATATAATAATTTAAACTAATTGACAAATGTTTCAATTATTAAAAAATCAAACATTTTCAAATGCATTTTATGGATTATTCTGAATAATTAGGCACGCTTTCTATTTAACAATGGCGAGCAGTCCATAAAGGCTGAAAAGCTGCGTCTTTCCCATTGACGTATGATCTTAATTGATCGATGGTCTTCCCTAAGAAAACGAACCAAAAGAAAATATAATATTATAAAAAATAAAACCAAACATTTGAAAATCTCCAGAGCTCAACTAACTTTTTTGTAAACGTCTTTGGACTCCAAGGTTATAAAACAATTAATACTTACAAATTAAGTCTTTGATTTATTAAAGACTGGTTGTCTTCTACAAAGGCAAAAGAGCAGTCGTCTGAAAACAAAATAAAGCTACTTTCATATAATTGATAATGAATAATGCCATTATGAACAGAAAATGAAATTATTTGCCATTTATGAACGCCCTAATTGTACATAGCAATGTGAGAATAAACAGGTTAAGTACATCTAGTAGATGTATCATAAGTGCATACCTACATATTAATATGCTTGGCTTGGAACAATCAGTAACATGTTGCCTTAGTACATCATAACTATCAGTAGATATCAAAAATAATCAGATCTTTTGAGCATCAATAAAAAATATTAAAATAAAACTTGAAATAATAAGTAAAACAAAATAAAGCATCTAAATTTTCATGTTCAAAATTCATTCTGCTTAATTGGGACACATAGGGCCACAAGCACTTTGTCCCAAAGCTGTTCCAAATACATAAACCAAGTTCAAAACAAGGCCGCTAGTATTCAAGCCACAAAAGACCACACAAAACCAATGATTTGGTGCCTTCCCAACGCCTGGATCCTTTCCCACTCATTTTTTTTTTATGTTCCAGCTTTTTTCCATGTAACACCCATTCGTCAAGCAATTGATTTTCTTGTCGTTGAAGACGCTATATGATAGATTTTGGTACACCAGATAACTCAGCGAGCCGACGAAGGCTAGTGTTAAATGGCTGCCTCTTTTTTTATACATTAACTCCATACAGGAGGCCCTGAGGAAAACAATTTCACGCAACTATGGAGATGCTGTGCGGAGGGTATTTTTAAGGAAGGAGGGAGAGAAAGTTCTGGGAAGGAAAAGGGTGTGGGGTGTGGTTAGGACTCTAGGGTTCGTGTGCCCAGGAGTGACGGACTTATGAATCCATCCCTCTCGCTGCGGTGCAAGACGATGGGTCGAGAGACTGTCCCGATAAACCGACCTTCATGTTAAACCGTGTGTCCCGATGAACCTACTGTCCCGATAAAACGATTGTCTCAGTGAACCCACTGTCCTGATAAACTGACTGCCCCGATAAACCGACTATCCCGATAAACTGACTGTCCTGATAAACCGGTATAACAATAAACCCACTGTGCATTACAAACCTGTAAAAGAGGTACAAATAAAAACCGGCATAATATGTAAAATATTACATATAAAAGGGATAAGAATAAAATAAAATATGTAAAGTTTATTATTATTAAATAGGATTGAAATTATGGGCTTTTTAAAACTTGGGTAAATATGCATAGAGTCCACCTCACGGATAATACGGAACGTTCGTGTTGTTGAAGTTTGATGCATGGATAATACGGAATATTCCTTTTTTAATTAATAGGCAATCATTTGTCGGAAGTACCAATCTTATAAAATAAATTCTCGTCAAAATAAAAACAAAAAAGTACCTACTTCGAATTATTGGGTTGAGATTCAAACTACGAAAGCCGCATAGCAGTTTAGTCAAATCTAGTTGCTGTTATAATTAATAAATTGGAGTGGAATTTACATTTTAAAACCTTTTCAAACAATCGAGAATGAATTTTGTAATATGGTTGAGTTAACAATATAGAATTGAAGCAGAAAGTAGAATCTAATCAGTATGTACAGTTTCTAATCTTTTGGATTTTAATTACATCCGATCTGGAATACAAAATTTAATCAGCTAAAATTAGATACCTATAATAAGTATTATTTTGAAAAAATAATAAATTTAATACTTAAAAGTTCCAACGCTTTCTTTTTGTAGATAAGACATGTCCCATAAATTAAATGTGATGCCAACCGGAGTGATATTCGATGTTCCTTTTTTTTAGAGTTTGAGTTCACAACCTCGCTCAAATCATTGCTGAAAACATAAAAGCACTCATTTTTCATAAACCTAAAGGCAAAAAGAAAGCGATTCAATCAAGCATGCAGTACACTACACGTTGCCATAATATATTCAACTAGATTTATTACCATATATGTTTAAGATCCGACTCAATGGCAGATGCTGTACTTTCTGTGCTAGAGGTGCTCCCGTAAAATGTGGCAGCAGTCCACGGAGCGTGTAATTTTCCATTGGTTGACAGCCATTTATGGCAAAAAAACATTTCGAAAGATTACTTGTATCTTTCCAAACATGTACCAACAATCACGTTTCTAGAACACACAAAGTTCTAGGCACATTACAAAATAATTTTGCATGAAAAGTTTGCTCAATTTGACAGCAATCTTCAAAAAACTGCGCCAATAACAATTGAGTGTTGCCAGTAAAATAAAATTATTTGTTAATTTCTTAAAATTTTAATGGTACCTACTCGTAACTCCGCCGACCCTTTGAAGATTTAAAATGTAAATCTAAAAAAATAAACGATATCTAGAGGTTGGAAAATCTTCCAAATTAGAAAATACGTGGTAAACTTTTGGAACAGCTGGCCACACTGCACATGAATATTTTTTGAGAAACACTTTGATTCTACTTAATTACTATATTATTTTTTTATTCATATAATATATGCTAACGATATGTTAAAACAAAACTTAAGTGGAATAGTCACACGGACGATATGATCATCGTAGTTTAAAGGTCAGGACTAGCGATGTGTAGATTCAGTTGGAGTGGCTCTTGAACTCGGGTTTTCACAGGAAGCGGATCCTACTCCTACTCCTTTTTTCAAATCGACTACTCCCAGAGAACATGGTCCAGGACTCGGACCCAAATCCGGAACTTGGAGCAGGAACCCGAATGCTTCCACCGACGTCCCCGTGTTTTTTTTTTGTGCATTACAGATTAATATAATCCTATTACATATGTGTCAATGTAGTAGTTTATAATTTTAAAAGCTGTTACTCTAAGGGTCCCATTCCTTCTAGATTTGCGACTTTCGTAGCGCGTTTCAGAGAACAAATCCAGGTGATGCATATATCACGGGTATTCACCATGCATTCTCATATTATAAAGATACCTTAGAAACTTTTTTTTTATTTGTTCCAATAAATCTATGTGTTCGCGGTCCGGGCAACTCGCGAATCGGGAGCAGGTCCAGGGTTCGAGTTCTTTTGCGGGTTCGACTTCAGCCGAACCCGTGCGTCCCGGTAGCCGCAACAGCATGCAGTACCCAGTCCGCACTCAAGAACTCGGACCCGGTACCTGCTCCTAGAACTCGAGTACTTTTAAAAGGAAGCACGTCTCGGAGGCCTCCAGCAAAATGAAGAACTTTGGCATGTTTTTTATTAATAATTTATTATTTAAGAAAAAAAGCGCCTTTTAAACTTTAAGATTAAAAATAAAATTTGAATATAAAGAAACTAGCCCAAAAACTTACTTTATATCTAAATCGAAAAATCAGGAATACTGACACCAAAATGTCAATATGTTTCATACAAAAGCACATTGACGTATTTGTAATTTTAAATGCAGTATTTTCCATTCCCCCCGAATGCATATAAGTACGTAGATATATTTTATAGTAATTAAGTTGAATCAAAGTGTTTTTTCAAAAAAATATTCCTATTTGCTCTTAAGGCGATCCACTAGTACAGGAAAAAATCGAAATCGGAATTCACGCCCTTTTATGGGAGGAGTTTCAAAATACTTGAGAAAAAGCTTTTGGAAAGGTTGGAAAATATATTTGAGAATTTATTTTTTCATGTTGATTTCGTAAAGGCCTGTAAAAAACATTAATTCCTTTTTTATGCATTGTTTATTGTAATAAAACGGAAATTTAAAATTGATTTCACGAAAACGAGCAGCGCGGACCCTAAGACGTTGTTTCTCCGCTCCGTTCGGAGGAGTAATGACGAAAAAATGGGGCGGCTGCCAGTAGTTCTTCGGTGGACGGTATAAGGTTCACTTTGATATAACAAATTCGTCGACTGCCGTATTGTCGCCGTGTTGTCAAAAATACCAACGCCTAAATGCATATTATATTTTATTTTGTGAGGTTCGGGCCTAAATTTCAATTTTTTTTGCGATAATTATATAAGAAACTGAATTTGCCACATTATGCAATAAAACCATATCCGAAAAAGTGTTTATAGGTAGGAGAGTTTTCAGTTGAAAATGTTTTTTATAGACTTAATACTTTATCTTTTTCTAAGCTTATTAAAAAAATGACCGATATTTTTAAGGGTCAAGGTATGTTGTACATGCAGTATTTAATTGAAGCATCTATAATACTTCTAAGCGGTCAAATTTTCAAAACAAAAACATACGATTTTGTATGATTTTGCATTATTTAGTATGGCTTCATCTTAAGTTTACCAAATACTTTTATATTAATCTAGCTGGTTCCCGGCATGCGTTGCTATGGCATTAAAAGAAATAAATTGTTTATCCCTAAATGTTTAGCGTAAATATACATATAAATAAATAAATGGATATTCTCATGCGTCCCTTTTCCTTCCTGCGTTCCCCTTCCATCCTTTTGACATTGACTCCCCTCCCGTACGGCCTGTATCCCAGTGACGCCTAGATCGCATAAGATGTTGCCTAGCTAGCCGAGCGGGGTTACCGGAGACCACGCAATTTTTTTCTAATACTTACATTTTTAAACTCGTTATATCTTTCGAATGGGATGTCCGAATTGAATAATCCAAAAAGTTTTATAAAGGTATTGAAGCAGTCTTGAATATGAAGTAATTTATTTTGATAAGGATTAATACCAAGATACAAATAAAGAGCCTTTTCTAGCGGCGGCATTTCAATTAAATTTTTAAAATAAAAGAACACTTATTTTGGCATAACTTTAATAGTTAGACATATGCTGTCCAGACACTTTTTGTAAATAATGATGTTTTCTGCAAAGTCGTGGTACATTATTTTATTCTATCATCAATAGTTTTCGCAGCGCACGCGATGCAAAGAATATTTTAGGTAATTTTTTACACCTTGGGTTACATTATGGGAGTTTTAGTAAGGATACCTAATTTTTTTGAAAATAACATATAGCCTATATCACCCGTGGATAGTGTAGCTTCCCACCAGTGAAAGAATTTTTCAAATCGGTTCAGTAGTTTCGGAGCCTATTCAATGCAAACAAACAAATAAATCTTACCTCTTTATATAGTATCTTAGATAGATTAGATTAGCTGGTTCCCAGCATGCGTTGCAATTCAAAGAAATAAATTGTTTCTCCCTGCTTGTCTTTTCCCGTGCGTCCCCGTTCCCTTCTACCTTCCCCTTCTACCTTCCCCGCCTTCCCTCTCCCCTCTCCCACTCCCCCGGCCCGCCAACCCCCCTCCCGCGAGTGTATATAATATAATGGTGGGCTCTGGCATTATGAAATTATTTTTTATTCCATTCATCCGATTGCGATGAAAGGTTTCTTTATACCATGGTCAGCTCTGGCTTATGAAATTTGCATACAAAATTTACTATAGGTGGTGCGCGAATTAGCGTATTAGTAGCTGTAGGGGATAGCAGGGGGTAAATTTGGAAAATGCATGCTTCTTACACGTACCGCTGTGAGAAGTGTGTATTTCATAATGAAAGAGGGAGGGAACTTGGGAGGAGAAACGAGGGAGAAGAAACGAGGGAGGAGAGGAAGGCGTTGAAGGTGAAATGCATGGAACTAATATCGTACTCTTAGGTGAAATGGGAACGCGGGAGAGGGGAGGGGAATGCGGGAGAAGAGAGGGGTTTACGGGAGAAATTGGGAAGGCGGGGAAGGTGGAAAGGGAACACGGGGTGGGAAGGGGACGCGGGGGGGGGGGGGGGGGGGGGGGGGGGTAACTGGGGCAGAACGGGAACACATGGAAAAAAACACGCAGGGGAGGGGCAGAGGGAGGGTTTTCAAAGGGCCCATCTTAGCCATATGGGATACTAGGGGGTAGATCAGGAGACAGACTAGATAAACACGGTAGACTGTGAGAAGTGTGTGTGTGTATTTTATATAATTTAGTGGCAGGGAGGAAAGGAGAAAGGAAGGGGAATCCGAGAGGGCGAGGGGAACGAAAGAGGGGGGTTCAAGGGAGTGGTTGGGAATAGCAGGGGTAAATTTGAAAAATCCATGCCTCTCACACTCACACAGGCAGTTGTTGTATGTGGCCTGCTCACGTGTCGGAAAACCAAATAAAATGTGTATCAAAAAGCACTTCAATTAGAATTCTATTTGGTTGGAGCAACCAAATTGAATCGTGTAATTATAAAATTGAATGATTCAATGTCATTGAATGCGATTGAATTCAATGTTCAACATTCAATGCGGTTGAATGAGAATTGCATGTGTAAACACAAGCATTGAATGATTCAATCGATCTTTATTCGTGTGCGCCGCAGCCACGTGAAAATTTGCGTTGTCAATGTATCTAAAATTGTTTATAAATGGAAAGAGGAGCATACGTCTCTGTTTTTGGAACATTTTAAGAACTACTGTAGCCTGTGGAATATTAAAGCGAAGGGTTTCATTTAATTAATTCCTTAAGGGACTTACAAGGGACGACCTGATCCGAAGACATCCTCAGCAATGTGAATCGAATAGTTTACTTCTTCAGGATACATGTAAACAGCACACCCGTTCAATTCTGCGCCGTTCAAACAAATTGAAGCAATTCGATTGAACCGTGTAACATCGCTAGTACCTACCTACCTAGGTATACCCACTTTTACTTCTTGTTGATTAAAAAAATCAATTATTGCTGTTGCTATGAGGCTTTGAGTTTTTATAAGGATGGGGAGAAGGTTTTAAACGTGCTTTGCAAAAGTTCGATCTAGAGCAGAAGAAATATGTTGCGGGTGCAATTACGGATGGCTTGCAGCTGCAGTGAATCGAACCCAAAATGTTTGGGCGGGAACCAGGTGCATTGTAAACTCAGCCATTGAGCCGTCTACATATTTTTTTTATTTATGTATTATTATTACTTATGTGTACCTATAATTTATTTTATAGGCTCCAGTGATCGCGGTAGCAGATTACCGCTCACACAATAATTGTTGTGTGAATGGCAGTAAAGTTTTAATGACGATAATTTATTTGATCATCCAACTTATTATATATATAAGGGGTCACATAAAAGGCATAACATAATATGTATATTATGTACCATCAAAATTAAATTAGGTTAAATAAAAATGAACCTAGTTTAAAAAAATATTTACAAGATTGGAAAAGGCTAAATTGTCTTATCATCGCAAAATGACCACCGATGAACATTGGATAAAGGTAATGTTGTCCCGTTAGCTCGGAGACCCTACGAAACTGCAAACCGTATTGAACAGAATACGGAGGAAGAAAGAGCTAGCCTAACCTTGCTCCGTGATATTGAACTTTAGGTACTTTTCTGCGCAAGGTCTCGGGTTTTTGTTTTGTTTTTGAATACCGACGGGCTTTGTTCGGAACTTGGGGTAGGTACTTTCACATTTTTGTGATTTTGATCACCGCACTGAAATGTAATTCTAGTATTTTCATTTATAAGGATTGATTTGAAAAACCTCACATTCCAAAACGGTTCATTTTGGCATATAAAAACACCACCGGTTGGTAGGACGGCTCTTAGCAACGCTGCCCGGCATTGCCGCCGAATTCACGAATAAAAACTAATATGTCGTTTTTGTGGCAAATCGAAAACCTCAGATATTATATTATTATTTAAAAGAAAATTTATTCGTCAAAAAAAAAAAAAAAAAATACCCTCATTGTGGTTTTTTTTTTTGAGAATAAAAAAACAGTGAAATACTCTAGCCTAACTGCGGTACAAGACCTTTACGAGAAGGAGAGATTCCATAAAAGCATTTGGAAAGTCACAATACATAAGAGAATAGGTACCTTACGTAAAAATGAAGAAATAACATTATAACATAAAAATATATTAACTTTAAATCACAAAATAATGAAACAAAAAAATCTGTGTGTGCATTTCACACGCGGTAGAAGTGAAACCTTCAGAAAACTAAAGTAGACAAGAGTGAGGAGGCTACGAAGCACAGCATAAAGAAAAGACCGATTGTACTATCGCATTCTCTCGCAGGCTAAATCCTATAGATAGATGTATATATTGGTCTCTTTTTAAAATCACTATTTTTCGTTTCATCGAGTTTAAAATGACAACGGTGCTAAAGAAGTTTTCACTTCAAAAAGAAACTTGCGGAAACTTTCCATCTACGATATAGGGCCACGCTTTGCTACTGGGCGACTTCCGGTAGCGCTATATATGAGCTAAAAATATAGGTTATGAAGCAGAACAAATAGGTTATAAAGCCTATAGATTAAATAGTGCAATAATTACAACATTTATTATAATCGTCAACCTTGGCACTTTTATGATCTGATCAAACATAAAAATAATATATTTAACTGTGAAGGATGTAGGTACTAGGTACTTCCGATATCAGATTTCCGATGACATCATGAGAGTAATTGCGAAAAATATTATGTGGACAAAAAGCTCCGTGAATTAACAAAGGTTTTCAATAATTCTCAAATGATATATAAACCCTTGTACTTGGCAGTCCAGGCACAGTTCTCTTCAAGTCATCCGACTACACTGAAGCGTATTTTACGTACCATAAAAATGAACTTTTCCTTTGCATGGCTGTTCATGGCAGTTGCTGCATTCTTGACTGTGGTGGTGGTATGTTACGATTTAAAAAACATTTTTTAATTTAAAAAAAAAAATTAAATGCATGTATGTACATTTATTTAAAAATGAACAGGTAGGTCCTACGGATTGGCAAAATATTCTAGAAATTTATTCAATTGGTATCTACTTGTATTTCAGTACTACGACAACCAAGCTATTCACTTTAAGATGAAGCCATACTAAATAATGCAAAATCATAAAAAATCGTATGTTTTAGTTTTGAAAATTTGACCGCTTAGAAGTATTATAGATGCTTCAATTAAATACTGCGTGTAGAACATACTTTGGCGCTTAAAAGTATCGGTCATTTTTTTTAATAAGTCTTTTAATAAGCTTAGAAAAAAATAAAGTATTAGGTCTATAAAAAACATTTTTAACTGAAAACTCTCCTACTTATAAACACTTTTTCGGATATGGTTTTATTGCATAATGTGGCAAATTCAGTTTCTTATATAATTATCGCGAAAAAAAATGATATTTACGCCCGAACCTCACAAAATAAAATATAATATGCATTTTCGCGTTGGTATTTTTGACATCGCGGCGACAATACGGCAGTCGACGAATTTGTTATATCAAAGTGAACCTTATACCGTCCACCGAAGAACGACTGGCAGCCGCCCCATTCTTTCGTCATTACTCCTCCGGCCGGAGCGGAGAGCAGTCGTGTTATGCTCCGCGCCGCTTATTTTCGTGAAATCAATATAAAAATTCCGTTTTATTGCAATAAACAATGCATAAAAAGGGAATTAATGTTTTTTACAGGCCTTTACGAAATCAACATGTAAACAAAAATCTCAAATATCTTTTCCAACCTTTCCAAAAGCTTTTTCTCAAGTATTTTTAAACTCCTCCCATAAAAGGGCGTGAATTCCGATTTCGATTTTTTCCTGTACTAGTGGATCGGCTTAAATATGTATATCTTTGAAATTTGTTCTTCACATTCAAATTTTTTCCCATTCGGGTTTTACAGTTCGTTAAACAAAGGAAAAATATATACCTACCTACATAACCGGTTTTTTAAAACTTTTTTTTAATTTATGATTTTCATCTGTGAATTATTTTTTTCGTTTATTTTGATTTAACATGTACTGTGCTCCATATATTATAATAATTGAATAATTTGTAGAGCACCGTTTTTGTGAAAAATTGACGTGTAAGTTGACGAAAAAACAGAACGCTGTCGCGCGATTGCCAGATTAAAATATAATATAATATAAAAATATTTACAATTTGGGAGACGGATATGGGTAAAAAACATTTTTTGGAAAATCAACACCTCTGTCATAGGTCACCCGAAGTGGTTCGCTACTTTTGGTAACTTAGCAGGTGTGCCCGGATGAGGTTTGTTTAGGTCTTAGCGGCGAATGAGTTTTTCCGCATACTGCGTGGCAGGCCGGATCGGGAGAGACTGGTTGAGGGAGACCTAATGTAGACCTCTCCAGCCGGACTCTTTTGACCCATCGCTTTGCAGTGGGAGGGATGGATTCATACGTTCCTAGACGTCCTTGCCCCAGTTAATTCGCGCACCGCTGTACACCTATCATTGTATAATTCTAAACATGGGTGCATTATTACCCAAAGCATTCTAAATAGCATAAAAAACGGGGCAAACTACACAAACAAGATAAACACAACACAAATGATACTTTTCTTTACTCTTACTATAAAAGGTACAGAAATATTTGTTCTCTAATTATACGCAAAAGTCAAAGAATTATATTACAGAAACAAACTGATAACTGCAAACCCGAAAAGTGTTTGGTCAATTCTGAGAGAAAGTACAAATACACAAAAAAACAAAGATGATAAAATCAAAAAGTTAATTATCAATGACGAAGAAGTAGACTTCCACGAAAATCCTACACTCATTCTTAACTACATAAACAGACATTACACAAATATTGGAGCCAGCCTAGCCGAAAATATTAAAAAAATGAAGACTGGAAATGACAATCCACAACCTCGAAATAATATGACTCAGTGCTCTAATATAAACAATGACAGACATTTAAAACTACAAAAAGTAACTCTGGAAGACACCAAACAAATAATACAATCCCTAAAGGATAACACAACATCGGGACCTGACGGAATACACTCTAAAACAATAATAACACTAAGCCAACAACTGCTTATACCACTAACGTACGTAATTAATCTTAGTCTTAAAGAAGGAATTTTCCCGAGCATTCTAAAAAAAGGTCTGGTTATTCCTATTTATAAATCAGGATCAAAAAACAATGTAAACAACTACAGACCCATTACATTATTAAACAATATGTCAAAAATTCTTGAAAAAGCAATAAAAGTACAGCTACAACATTATCTGGAAAACATGCAATTACTTTCAATAAACCAACATGGCTTTAGAAAAAATAGGAACACAGAAAACTCAATTGCCACTGTAACTGAGTTTATTACACATAACCTAGATACTTAAAAAAAGTTATATCAATTTATTTAGACTTATGTAAAGCTTTTGATACAATTTCTCACGAAAAACTCTTCAAAAAACTAAAAATCGTCGGAGTTAGTGGCATAGAACTAAACTTACTGAAAAGCTTCATGTCGGGTAGAATGCAACAGGTTAAAATCAACAACATGGTAAGCGAGCCACTTCTATCTAGATACGGAGTACCACAGGGAAGCGTTCTTGGTCCCCTAAAGTTCCTTATTTACATAAACGACCTGTGTGACATTGATATCGACGGTAAAATCGTAACATTTGCTGACGATACAGTACTTATCTGCCAGGCAGAAACATGGAATGAGGTATATATAAAGGCCGAAAAAAGTCTATCTGTGGTCAAAAATTGGCTAAACAACAACATTCTTACCCTAAATACAACAAAAACCAATTATATTACACACAGCATCACACAAAGAGGCCAACCTCCACCGCACATAGACCTTATCTTACACGACTGCGGACAAACTTCTCGCACATGTCAATGCGAGCGTATTGAAAGGGTTGACCACACAAAATATCTAGGAGTTATAATAGATGCCAACGTACGCTGGACTGACCACATAACTTGTATCACAAACAAACTGAAACGAGTCATGCATCTGATAAAGACAATAAAAAACATATTTACAAGAACAATCCTCAGAACCATATTCTTTGCACTTTGCCAATCCATTATTACATATGGCATACTTGCTTGGGGAAGTGCAGCGAATATAGCAATAGATCCATTAGAAAAAAATCAAAAGGCAACAATTAAATTAATCCTCCAAGTTCCTCGCTACACATGCTCGAAGGTAATTTACGAAACACTAGACGTCATGACAATAAGACAACTCTACGCCAAATCTGTACTACTATAGGTACTTCTTCCAACATAAACTTCACATTCAAATGCAACCTCAATTAGCAATTAAAACCAGGGCCTCTACAAAAAAAACACTTAACATATCGATAACTCGTACCTCACACGGGCAAAGACACTTTAAGTATTACGCAATCAAACTATATAACCACATGCCCACCACACTGAAACAACTACTAACTACAAATCCATATACAATTCTTTACAAAATCACATCAAAGACTGGATCAAACAACAAGGTATTCAATTTACTCAAAAAATCATAACACCTAACCAAACATAACCAAAAACAAATATTTTAAAAAAGGAGTTAATTATAACTTTAACACATTAACACAATAATATTCTTACCAGTGGCGTGTGGTCCCTAGAATAATATACCTACCTATTTATCAAAACTATTATTTATCTTGTACATAAACTAGATGCTATGAATAACTGTATATATAGATCCTAACTGCAACTAATCTTTTATTTTATGTACATGATACTGACGCCATGGGTCGACCCACAGTCTCCATCTTGACAATATCAAGGAGGATACGGTGTTTCTACTTTTGTCGTCAGAATTGCATTTATTCCAAAACATGGGAACACCTCAGCACAGGTTCGCCTAGTGAGGTGTTCACAAAATACTACTAGGTACTTACCTATATATACAGTTACGGATCAGTAACATTTTTTTTCCTAATTACTAAACTTAATATCTATGTATACCAATGTAATTATCTGTAATATGTATGTATGTTAAAGAATAGAAATAAATAAAATAAATTTATTGAACAGTTTGGAGTTCCTCTGCAAGATAGCCACTTGCAGAACGTTGCACAGTACGCACAGGGTCCCGGAGGTCCTGGCGGGCCCGGAGGCCCCGGAGGTCCCCCACCTCAGGGGGGACCACCCCCATATAGTAAGTGCACACCACCATCAATATTTGACACAAAAAAGAGCATTTGTAAAATGTGCTTAAATGTATTGCAAAAATAAATTGTTAATAAATAGCATTCAATTTGGGAGGCAGGAATGGGTACCGCCGCCCCGGGAACCTTTTTTGGATAACCAACACCTCTGCCATAGGTCACCCCAACTGGTTCGCTACGTTTGGTGATTTAGCAGGGGTGCCCGGGTTCATGGGATGAGGCTTGTGTAGGTCTCGGAGGTGGATGACCAGGACAAACTGAATCCGAGATTCCTACCCACCCTTTTCCTTCCCAGAACTCTCCTCCCCTTCCTTTACCTAAAAAATCCCTCCACACAGCATCCTCAAAGATTACATAGGCCCTCAGGGAAATTATTTTCCTCAGGGCCTCCTGTGTGGAGCTCATGCAAAAAAAATGCAAATTATATCACACACATATGCCTAGGTAAATACAAAATACAATAATCTATTAATATACTACCTAGCTATAATTTTCAAAACTACATTCAGGTGGCCAGCTCTCCAATATGTACCTACTTACCAATCTTATCATACATACACAACGCTTTGAGCAATTTTATCGGCCGTGTTGCAGGAAAATCACAGAAACCTGTCAATTATTACTTATAATAGCAAGACATTGGGTATCCGGCGCCTCAACACTTAATCTAAGTAAAAAAGCTTTATTTGATTATAAATACATTTTATGGCATCATTTTTAAAGTATTTTTTTAACACAGCTCCACACAGAAGGCTCAGAAGAATTAATAATTTCCCTCAGAGCCTCTGTCGTCTTTGGGGATACTATGTGGAGGTTTCTTTAAGGAAAGGAATGAGAGAAAGATCTGGAAGGAAAAAGGTATAAGGGGTGGATAGGAATCTAGGGGTCAGTGTGTCCAGGCGCGACGGACGTATGAATTCATCCCTCCCACCGGGGTGGGTCCTGCTATAGAGGTAAAAAGGTCTCCCTCAACCAGTCTCTCCAAATCCGGCCCGCCAAATAGTAGGGCGGCAAACGCATCTGCCGCCAAGACCTATACACTCCTCACCCCATGTACCCGGGCATCCTTCCCAAGTCACCAAAAGTAGCAAGCGACTAATTAGAAATATTTATGTATTACATATATTTATCCGATATCAGTAAAGGCCGGTACCCTGCGATTGTTTCCACAAACATTACCAAAAATATTTGGCTCCGTTGGTCAAGGCCACAATTCCCTTTTTAAATTTTCTATTGACCACAGAAAACAGAAACAATGTGACCTAACCATCCATAAAATGTTTGTGGAAACGGTTACAAGAAATTATAAATTAAGAAATTAGAGGAAACGTGGTCGTCGAGAAATTTGAATGATAGGTATTTTACCAAACTGTTGCTGTTACTTTCGCTTTTACACTCCCGAATACTGAGCGAATAGTTGCAGGGATAACTTTACTCACCTCAGGCTGATAATACCAAAAAAAAGAAATTATCGAGGTTTTGTATGACCGATTTTTAATTTTTTTTACCAACTGTATTTGAAGAAAATGTTCTATGTCTGTACGTTTAGCTTTTTTTTAATACATTGTCTAGTTTGTATACTTGATGGTGTTCAAACCAGGCAAATTTAAGAATTTTTGGAGGGTCCTAACTCTTCTAAGAAGCAACTTATCAAAAAACCGACACGCTAGTGGTCTATCTATATTATATATTTAAAAAAAAACATTTGCACTATCGTCAAAATCCAGAGAGGAATTGGGGAATATGTTTGTATGGAAAAACGCCGCCAGGTTTCCTCTTAGGAATTGTTTTATTGCTCTCTTCTGAGGAAAAGGTATACACTACTATAGAATAAGGTATGGCCTACCCACCATTTCAATTTAAAATACGTACCTACCTAACACTTTTGTATTTGTTTCCAGATTCCACAGGCTAGAAAACATCCGTGACTTTGGAAAAGTTTCTTCTCACACTTACTTGAATAATATAATACGATTAACTATGTTGGTCATGTCAGGGCTGGTGCTGTGCAGGCACAATTATTATATATCATCTTTCTTTGTACGCCCGACAGCAATTTATTCAAATAAAAACATGTAAGAAACTAACTGCGTCGTATTATTTCACTATAATATTGGGTAGGTATTTCAGTTGCTTTTCAAATTCGGACCGATTCAAACGCCTTCGGAATAAGATTCATTAAATATTCGTTCACTCAGGAACTACACACTTCTTCTCTCAAGCCGAGCTTAAAAAGCAACTGAAATGCCGTCCCCAACCAGTGGTGCCATGCCCTAAAAACAAAAACAAAATGTACTACCGGGGTAAAATTTTTTTACCATGTTTTGAATGATAAAAATACCCCGTTTATCGTAAGCTTTTTACTCAGAATTTAAATAAGAAAAAAACATCGCTCCGCATTATCAGTAGCATCCGCATTTAGTAGCAGCAATACTAGAAAATTATATAGGGGTAGTTAGAAAAATGTGTAAAGTTACTAGTGATTAAACTTTTTTTACTGTAATCTTACAAATTCTATAAGTTATACATGCTGCAACTTTAGTTAAAACGTTGAAAAAGGCCTTCGCGATTATCTCTCCTGAACCTGTTGTAAACGTTTTTAACAAAAATCCTTCCGTAATCTCAGAGTAAACATTATGTTAAAACACGCTATTAAATTTAAAGCACTTCAGTGTTTCTAGATTTTTATTGTAATTCGCCTAAACTTTCTGAATTTTTCAACTATCCTCCGCCATACAAATATGTATGGCGGAATAATAGCCGCGCGATGTCTAAGAATTTCACAGAATTCATTCAGTTGTGAGAAAGCGGTCACGGCGGGAGCACGCATATTTTTTTCGCGGCAATTTTGTTCGCTGTGTCTTTGATTTTTGAAGGAATCATTGAGGAGATAGGTGTACTAGACGTTTTGTACACAAATTGCAAAAATAGGGAGCTGGACACAACTTGGCACGCCAATGTCCTTAACTTCTGGATTTAATGATTCTAAGTTAAATTAGCAAAAACTGACTCTATAACTGTTGTAAAAACACTTAAAAGACTTGCAGACTTTTGGAGACTTTTGGAGACTGTTGGGGTCAGGATAATGGGATACTGAGAGAAAGGTAGAACAGAATTTAAACTGATTAAAAAACACTTTTAAAGTAGGTTAGAACTTGGAGACTTCAGTTTCTTGGAGACTTGTGACTTCTTGGCTGGTAGTTTTTGAACTGATTTCCTACCGGTTTGCCGTTTGTTTTATAGGGCAAATCCGGGTTGGACTTTTGGAACACAGAACCTCCCTGTTTCTGAAGGGTGCTTGCGTTTACGTATTTTTCCCAATCGCTATGATTTTCGAGCAGATGTGTTAAAAATCTGTGTGATAACCTTTGCCAAGACAGTCCTGTTCCAATAAACCGAAGTCTCACATAATTTTTATTGTTTCAACAAGAAAAGGTACAAGTTTACAAATGTGATACAAGATACAATATCTAGAAGTAAATATTTTCTTAAAGTGCAATAATCACTGGTAGACGACAGTTTTTTGAGGTGTTATTGTAGTATATACCTATTTTTAGGTGATGATATATATTTCTTGATTCAAATTATTCCCGATTTCCCGAAATTTAGCTCCGAGTTTTTCGGAATGTAAATTGGCTGTCGTAAATATTTACGATTCAAACATTTCCTTTGTTCAGCATTGACCAATGGCGCCGCGTCTGGTAGCAGGGTGGGGATAACGTAAATACTCAATCATTTCCTTGATTTTGATCATTGCTGTCTGGGGTCCCTGGTGGAAGTATTACGTGGTTATTCAGATGTGTTTTCGAGTCCAATGATGCTGCAGCATGTATTTATTATCAATTGCGTTTATGTTTTCAATTGATAAGTTAATTGTAGAATGTAATAGCATTGTAGACATCATTCCAAATGCACAGTGTTTCGTTGGCCAATGAGAGCACTCCCTTTGTTTCGTAGGTTATTGGAAGGGGTAACGCGCAGCGGCACGGTATTATGTGGAAGCGTAAATTCCATTCTTGAATTCTCAGGGTTGTCATACGCTTTCGTCGACACGTTCGATACACTCCCCCCAGTGCAGTCTCGACTGTGCTCAGCTACTTCGTCGGGCGTGTCCTTTTCCGATGTCTGAGTTCTGAATCGGGTGTCTTCGCAACTGGTACAGTTTCGTTAGTTGTTGGTGTGGCAGGCAGGATGACGGCGATTTTGACTGCCGGCCTTACGTATATCCCAGTACTGGTTTGGATCCGAGCAGTTCTGACTTGTCCATCAGCTGCAGGTGTTGCTTCGAGGATACGGCCACGTGGCCAACTGTTTCGAGGCAGTGCTGGGTCCATGATGATCACTAGGTCATCCTTCTTAATTGGTGTAGTTGGATGGTGCCATTTTTGTCGGGCAGCCATGGTAGGTAGGTATTCGCGCAGCCATCGCCTCCAGAAGGTGTCTGCAAGTTGTTGTCCGATGCGCCACTGGCGGCGTAGGCATACTTCCTCTTCTTTTTTGTCGTAGAAGGATAATTGGGGGCGCTTCCCGGCCGATCCCAGCAAAAAGTGGTTGGGTGTTAGAGGTTCTTCATCACGCGGGTCGACTGAAATATGGGTGAGTGGTCGGTTATTTACCACAAACTCGGCTTCTGCAAGTGCTGTGCGTAGAGTTTCTTCTTTTGGTGCTCTTTCTTTGAGTGTTGCGCTTAGGGCTTTCTTTACTGATCGTACTAGTCTCTCCCAAGCTCCCCCCATGTGGGGACTCAGCGGTGGTATAAAGTGCCACTCGATGCCCTGGGTAGCTATTGCGTCAATCATTCTGGCGTCTTGACTTATTGACAGCAGGGCGTCCCTCATCTCGGTGTCAGCTCCGTGAAAATTTGTTCCGTTATCCGAGTACATGGCTGTGGGTTGACCTCTGCGGGCGGTCATTCTTTGAAGGGCCATGATGGCCGAGTCGGCAGTCAGTGAAGCGGCTAGTTCTAGGTGAATGGCGCGCGTTGAGAGGCAGGTGAAGATGGCTCCGTATCGTTTTTCTCGATGCCTACCGACCGTGATAGCCATAGGGCCGAAATAGTCAAGCCCGCAGTGTGTGAATGGACGGACGTGATGCATCAGGCGGGGTGGTGGTAATGCGCCCATCAGAGGTGGAGTCGGTTTGCTGCGTCGTATGAAGCAAGTGGGGCAGACGTGCGTTATTTTCCTGATTGTTGTGCGTATTCGTATTATGAAGAAATGATTGCGTATTTCTGCAATTGTTTTCTCAGTACTAGGATGATCCGCCTTTTTGTGGTAGTGACTGATTAGGAGCCGAGTGTAGGGTTCGTCGCCGTCCAGTATTATGGGGGTTCGGGCCACACTCTTTGTTCTTTCCAAGGCTCGTAGTCGGGTCCCCATTCGTAGAAGGTCGTCTGGTCCAAAGAAGGGGTTCAGCGAGTTGAGGCGACTGCTAGTAGGTAGTTTTTGACCTTGTCGGATGGTGTGTAGATCAGTTGTGAAAGCGTTTTCCTGGGACCTTTTGATCCATTTTTGTTCTGCTGCTTTTATCTCCTCGGCTAGTAGTGGGCCTTCTACTGGTTTGTTGGGCCCCATCTTGCATCGTCTGATAAAACGGAGGATCCAAGCTGTGGAGCGGATTAGCCGGTGCCATGAGGAGAACCGCTCTACTAATGGGAGTGCTTCGCCCTTGGTGGACACAAGGCCAACGTAGTGAGGTTTGACTTCTAGTGTTAGGTCGTCAGGCCTGTGGGCGGGTGCCCGTTCTTTCGGCCATGCACCCTCCGGGGAAGTGAGAAAGGCTGGGCCGGTAAACCACCTTCCTTCTGGTGTTAGGTCTGGCACCTCTAAGTCTCGTGTTCCTATATCAGCTGGATTGAGTTTTGTGGGTACCCATTTCCAGTCGGGTATGTTGGTTAGTTCGTCTATTTCGCCCAATCGGTTTGCCACAAAGGTTGAGTAGGCGCGTGGGTCGGTGCGTAACCAGCATAGTACAGTTGTGGAGTCTGTCCAGAAGCAGGTGCGGGATATCAGGGCTTTGCTTTCCTTTTGGATCGTCTGGGCTAGTCTCGCTGCTATGAGGGCGGCTTGAAGCTCGAGGCGTGGAATGGAGAGAGGCTTCAGTGGTGCTACCTTGCATTTACTTGCAAGGAATGTTACTCGTAAGGATCCATTTATTTCTTCGGTGAAGTAGGCCACGGCACAGCAAGCTTGCTCCGATGCGTCGCAGAAGAGGTGTAGAGTTACGTTGTTCTGTTTGTTTGAGAGGCAACGTCTCGGGATTGAGATGCTGTTTGTGTGCAGCAGGCTCAGCCAGTCTGTCCATCTCTGGGCGTGTTCGGGGGTAATGGGTTCGTCCCAGCCGACGCTTGAGCGCCACACTGCTTGCAGTAGCATCTTAGATCTGATGGTAAGGCAGGCAACGAAGCCGACTGGGTCAAAGATCTTCATTACTATGGATAATAGTTGCCGCTTGGTAGGTTGTGTGGCCGTGTCGGGTGAGATTGCCTCGCGAAATGAGTACAGGAAGCGGTCTGTGGTGGGGTCCCAGATCAAACCAAGCACTCGTTCTGTCTCTGGACCTCCACTGCTAATCTGTATCGCGGAGCTGGCACGGTCTTCTATGGGTACGCCAGCCAGGGCCACCGGGCTATTAGACGCCCAATTTGTCAAGTGGAACCCTCCTTTCGCGAGGAGGGCACTTACGCTTTGGGCGAGTGTAGCAGCTTCATTGGGTGTGTCTGTTGCATCTAGGTAGTCGTCCATGTAGAACTTGGTGCGTACGGCTTTTGCGGCGGCCGGGTACTCGTGCTCGTATGTTTCGGCCACTTTATTTCGGATGAATTGGGCACTGCTTGGGGAGCAGGTGGCTCCGAACATCATTGATGACATTTGATAGGTGTCTGGTTCATGATGGGGTGATGTCCTCCACAGGAAAAGCTGGGACGGCTGGTCTTCTCGCCTTATTTTTATTTGCAGGAACATTTCTTTGATGTCTGCAGCAATGGCGATGTTTCCTTCCCGGAAGCGTATTATATTCCCCAGGAGGGAGGACAGCAGGTCAGGACCAGTAAGCAGCTGATCATTGAGGGAGGTTCCTCGGCATCGGCTTGCAGCATCGAATACCACTCTGATTTTTCCTGGCTTATTTGGGTTGATTACTGCGAAGTGAGGCAGGTACCATTTGCGAGGTGTGGTGGTGGAAGCTTCATGGCCTGATAGCTTCTTGGCATAGCCTTTGTTGAGAAGTTGACTTATTTTGTCATTGTAGGCCACTGCTAGATTTTTGTCTTTTGCTAGCTTTTTCTCCAGAGACAGAAGTCGCTTCAGCGCACACTGCCGATTGTCAGGTAGCGAGGCTTCTGGATTGCGCCATAGTAGACCAGTTTCCCACTTCCCTGTAGGAAGAGGACGGGTAGTTGCATTCATAAGTGCAATGGCCTGTTGTTCGCTTGCATTGACTCTGGTGGCTGATGTTACTCCGAGCGAGTCGATGGCGAAGTTGGTTTTTACTAGCTCCCTCAATTGTATGTCTGCGGCCGTTTCTGGTTGTAGTGCCAAAGTGGTAGTCGTGTTATTATCTCTGGGGTTGACTCCCCCATGAGCGATCCATCCTAGTGCGGTGCGTGATGCTATTCGCGTAGTATCATTGCATTCACGAACTTCCCTTGACACAATTAGGTGAGCGTTGTCTTGGCCTATTAGCAGCTTCGGGACGACAGACCTTCCTTGGATCTGTTGCTCCGGCAGGTTGAGGTTGCTTATTGTGCTGGCAGAGATGTGGTATGTATTACTGTTGCCCGCACCTCGTATTCTTAGTCTCACTCGTTGGGAGAGATTGTCAGAAGTGCACATTCCTTTGGCACCGTGGATTCGCAGTCCGTGAACTGGGCCGTTTGCTCCGACTTGTATTGCGGTGTCAGTGTCAACAAGTGTTACTGTGGATCCTTCGTCCAGGAGAGCAAACACTGACACTTCTTCTTTGTTGGGAGCGCTTAATATTACTGGCGCAATTTTTAACAGTACTCTCTGTCCGGAGTCCTGGCGTCACAAGTTGACATTTTCCACGGTGCTTTTTCGTACGAACTCGGGATTATGTAGCAGGGGGTGGTGTGGGGATCGGCAATCCCCTACTTTGCACCATTGGTTTATTTTGCAGCTTCGTGAGTGGTGTTTTTCTAAGCACTTGCGGCATAACCTTCCCATGCGTACAGTTTCCCATCGAAGTTCAACATCTTTGGCTGCGAATTCTTTGCATTCGCGGGTTTTATGATCGCCGCCACATTGGGCGCAGCTTTCGTCGGCTGTTTTTCTTTTTCGGCTTGGTCCAGGGTAAGTATGTGCCTCATTCATTTTGCGTTTCATCGGGGCGATCTTTTCTTTTGGGCCGTCCCCGATTTCTTCTTGATGTCCGGCATGTATTTGCTCATGGCTCGGTAGAAGTCGCATGCGATCACTATCTTCTTCCTCCTGGTACCCGGCATGTATTTGTTCACGGCGTGGTCGGGATCGTATGTGGTCCACCATCCCGCTGTTTGGAATTGCGTTTGATACCTCTTTCAGAAAGGCAGCGAGCTGGGTTATGGTGGCCGGGGCATGTTGTTTGCGGATCTCGATTAGCCATGCCAGCCGCAGGGAACTCGGCATTTTGTCAGTGACGTCGTTCAGTAATGCAGGATTGGTGAGATAACCTTCGGTTTTCAAGATCCGGAGGGATGCCACCAGGTTTTGCACCGTCCCGGAGAAATCTGCCAGGTCCTCGAGTGATACCTCGGTCGTGAGGTAAGGTAGCTTTTTAACCTTGTCTAGCATAAATTTTGCTATGGAGTTAGCGCTGCCGTATCGCTGCTCGAGGACGCTGATGATCTCTGGAACTTGCGCAGGATCCATTAGTAGGGGACCCACGGTATCTCGCGCCTTGCCTTTGAGGGCACGCTGCAGCCGGATGAGATTTTCGCTCGGAGTCAATTGGCAGGTGGCGGTGGATTGAGCGTACTGTGCCTTCCAGGTAGGCCACTCGAGGGGGTCTCCGGAGAAGGTAGGTAAATCTTTTGCTGTGGATTGCCTGGCGATTAGGGCTGCCATTCTTGAGTCATCTTCTAATGTGCGAGGGCTATCTTGCGTTCTGGAGGAGCGGAGCGCCTCTGCCATCACAGAGGCGATCTGGGCCAGTGGGTCGTTGCCGTGCTGCAACCATTCTCGGGTGTGCCGTGCTGTCTCGTTGGCTGTATGCGGTGGTGTAAACAATGGGGAATCCTGGCCGGAGGAGGCTGGCTGTTGCTGGTACCCCGTTGTATTATAAAGTGGGCGCTCGGGTCCGAGATGGCTGTATTCGGTCGTAGGGATGTTTTTTGCAGGGCCCGTCAGTAGTGTGTAGCCTTGGGTGGCGGCATATCCAGTTGGATCGGTTACTGTAAATTCATTGGTAGGCTGACCGACTTGTGTGTGCATTTGAGTAGTTGCATATCTCGTTGCAAACTCTCCGGCTGGCCTTTTTACTTGAGTGGCATATCTCGTTGCGAACTCATTAGTAGAAGGGCCGGTCGGTGCGTGCACTTGAGTTGTTGCATATCTCGTTGCAAACTCTCCGGCTGGCTTGTTTACTTGAGTGGCATATCTCGTTGCGAACTCATTAGCAGAAGGGCCGGTTGGTGCGGGCACTTGAGTTGTTGCATATCTAGTTGCAAACTCTCCGGTTGACGGGCCGTCTGACGTGTGTACTTGAGTGGCATATCTCGTTGCGAACTCGTTAGTAAACGGGCCGGTTGGTGCCTGGACTTGAATTACTGCCTGACCGAGGTTGGCTCGCAGGGTCGGGCTGGTTGGTGCTGGCTCCTCGGCAGGTTGGCTGACTGCTTGGCGTGTCGCAGCGTTCAGGGCTGCGAGCAGATTGGCTGTCTGCTTGGCGTGACGTCTGTCCCGAATGCGCATCTCTCGGCGCAGTAATCGCAGGGAGTCTTCAGTTGATTCAGAAGTTGTTTCGCTGCTTTTACTGTTGGATTCGTGGAGGCTCTCGGAGACAGATTCTGGAGCTGGTCGGTCAAGCGTGATGAGATCAGAGTTCCTGGCTGGGCTCGCACTAGATAGATCGTGGACCTGGCGGGGTCCTCTAGATGGCGTCTCATCGGTGTCTACGGTGTGTGGGCCCGGGGTCCGTAGGGGCGCCACTGGCATATTTCGGCTTGTCCCCGGGGCGTCAGGTTTAGATTTAGACAGCGATGTATCAGAAGATGTCGGGGTCTTACGGCCACTGCGAAGAGACGGCATTTCCACTGGGTAAGACTGAAGGCGTGTTATGTGTAGATACGGCTCGAAGGACCAAATGTACTAGACGTTTTGTACACAAATTGCAAAAATAGGGAGCTGGACACAACTTGGCACGCCAATGTCCTTAACTTCTGGATTTAATGATTCTAAGTTAAATTAGCAAAAACTGACTCTATAACTGTTGTAAAAACACTTAAAAGACTTGCAGACTTTTGGAGACTTTTGGAGACTGTTGGGGTCAGGATAATGGGATACTGAGAGAAAGGTAGAACAGAATTTAAACTGATTAAAAAACACTTTTAAAGTAGGTTAGAACTTGGAGACTTCAGTTTCTTGGAGACTTGTGACTTCTTGGCTGGTAGTTTTTGAACTGATTTCCTACCGGTTTGCCGTTTGTTTTATAGGGCAAATCCGGGTTGGACTTTTGGAACACAGAACCTCCCTGTTTCTGAAGGGTGCTTGCGTTTACGTATTTTTCCCAATCGCTATGATTTTCGAGCAGATGTGTTAAAAATCTGTGTGATAACCTTTGCCAAGACAGTCCTGTTCCAATAAACCGAAGTCTCACATAATTTTTATTGTTTCAACAAGAAAAGGTACAAGTTTACAAATGTGATACAAGATACAATATCTAGAAGTAAATATTTTCTTAAAGTGCAATAATCACTGGTAGACGACAGTTTTTTGAGGTGTTATTGTAGTATATACCTATTTTTAGGTGATGATATATATTTCTTGATTCAAATTATTCCCGATTTCCCGAAATTTAGCTCCGAGTTTTTCGGAATGTAAATTGGCTGTCGTAAATATTTACGATTCAAACATTTCCTTTGTTCAGCATTGACCAATGGCGCCGCGTCTGGTAGCAGGGTGGGGATAACGTAAATACTCAATCATTTCCTTGATTTTGATCATTGCTGTCTGGGGTCCCTGGTGGAAGTATTACGTGGTTATTCAGATGTGTTTTCGAGTCCAATGATGCTGCAGCATGTATTTATTATCAATTGCGTTTATGTTTTCAATTGATAAGTTAATTGTAGAATGTAATAGCATTGTAGACATCATTCCAAATGCACAGTGTTTCGTTGGCCAATGAGAGCACTCCCTTTGTTTCGTAGGTTATTGGAAGGGGTAACACGCAGCGGCACGGTATTATGTGGAAGCGTAAATTCCATTCTTGAATTCTCAGGGTTGTCATACGCTTTCGTCGACACGTTCGATACAGATAGGTGTTACAGAAACCGGGTAAGTAGAAATAAAATATATTTATTATTATCTAATAAATTATTTTTAACTTGATTTACAGTTTTACAGATTTTATTTATTATTTTTTTTTTTAAACTTCAGGTACCTTCAAAATGGGTAAAAATAAAGGAAGCCTTGCTTACCGTGCCATAAAAATAGACCCACCCACTGGAAGAAAAGGAGAATAAGGTAATAATGTCAACATTTAAATTTTTTACTGATTTCTATCAAAGGTAGTTTGAAGGTGGACTAAAGTCATTTTGCATTTTGACATCTAAAAATTTCGGCATCCATCATGAATTTCTCTAGTTATCTACCGATTTGGTTCAATATCAGAATTCTGGCGTTTAGAAGTGCACTGAACTCGAATCTAATGTCAAAATGCAAAATTTCGGCATCCATCTTGAATTTCTCGTGTTCTCTACCGATCTGGTTCAAAATCAGTATTAGGGAGTATTGGCGAGCACTGAACTCGGATCTAATGTCCAAATGTAAAATTTCGGCATTCATCTTGAATTTCTCTAGTTATCTACCTATTTGGTTCAAAATCAGGATAAGGGCGTTTGGAGGTGCACTGAACTCGGATCTAATGTCAAAATGCAACATTTCGGCATCAATCTTAAATTTCTCTAGTTATCTACCTATTTGGTTCAAAATCAGGATTAAGGCGTTTGGACATGCACTGAACTCGGATCTAATATCAAAATGGAAAATTTCGGCATCCATCTTGAATTTCTCTAGTTATCTACCGATTTGGTTCAATATCAGGATTCGGGCGTTTGGAAGTGCACTGAACTCGGATCTAATGTCAAAATGCAAAATTTCGGCATCCATCTTGAATATCTTAAGTACTTTGACGATTTTGTTCAAAATCAGGTTTAAGGAGTTTGAGGTTCACCGAACTCGAATTTAATGTCAAAATGCATAATTTCGACGACCATTTTGAGTTCTCTACCGATTCCGTTCAAATAGTCACTAAGTTTTATTGAAAACAACGGCTGTCAGATCCATTGATAAATCGAATGAATTTCGATGTTGGGTAAATTCTGGGTTGTATTATTACAAATAAATTTATTTTAAATGTTTTTTTTTAGGAAAGTGTTGGCTGCAATTGAAAACAAACCATATATGAACCAGAAATTTTTTCCACATCAAAACACCATGAGATTCTATGTCACATTGAGTCAAAAACTAAGACGTCTGTAAAGGTCCAGGGGCTAAAAAAAGTCTATGTATCCTTGCCCTTGCATAATATGATTTATAGTCTGTCGATCTGTATCAATTATGTTGCAAATAAATTAATTTTTTTATAAAGCAAGTGTATTTTTATTCCGTATTTTATCTAAATGCTGACCAGTTGTGCCTGAATCTAACCGAAATACACAGTAGATCAAGCGGCTGGCTCGCGGCTCGCGGCGGCCGAGCTTGTTTGCAACTACCAAAAATACCTAACTGCAGTGAATGGGCAGTTTGACCCAGGCGCAAATGTCTCTATGAGCTATCCACGCTATTCCACAATATGATTCTTAGTATGTTAAGCTGTATCCATTATAGTAGAAACTAAATTTTAATTTTATAAGGCAAGTATATTTTTATTTCGTAAATCCGTAGTGTCTAGTATACCCACATTTCCTCTAGTCAGACGCAGGCGGCCAGCTGCGGCCGTGTTTGTCTACAAGTACAAGAAATACCTAACTGCAGCGTTAGCGCGGTTTGATACCTGGCCCTTAATAACTAAATTAACTGTAATGCTTTATTAAAAACATTCATTTCATGATATACCTTAATGTGAAAAAATATATTTTATTTTATTGTATCTATTTATTAATCTTTGGGGAATCAACAGTTGAATATTATAATTTTTTACAATTTTTACATTATACCAAAAATACGACCATTTCTATGTAGATTTCATCCTTGTGGTAAGCAAATTACAGAATTGACAACAGAATTATGAATAACAAAAACATACACAGGATAATAAATAATTAAAATTACAATTAAAAAACAACAACAAAAAATCACTCATGACAATAATATTCAGAAAAAATATTGTATTTTTCAATATGCAAACATATATTATAGACACAGTTGACATATATGTATAATATGTACATTGTACATGATTACATTCAAATAAAAAAGCTTTACTTTAATGATTTACTGTTGTCAAATTAAAATTGTAGAACCTTATTTACCTAATCTTATCTTACTAATATTATAAACGCGAAAGTTTGTATGGATGTATTTGTGTTTGCACGCAAAAACTACTTAATGGATTTTAATGAAACTTTACAATTATATAGCTCATCATCAGGATAACATATACAGACTATAATTTATAAAGCTAGCTAGGAAGAGGACGCGGGAGGGGAACGGGGACGCACGGAAAAGGTGATTCAGGGAGAAACAATGTATTTATTTAAATATGGCATTGCAACGCATGCCGGGAACCAGCTAGTATTAAATAATAAATTCAAGAAATATTCCCACAACTCCAATAATGTATTATTTTTTCCACATTTTACAGCGGTGTAGGTACCTTATTAATGTTACATAACACATTCATAGTTTATTAATGTATTCGTATTATTAATTGACAAAGATAATAATAATTGGATAAAAAGATATTGTGAATCCTGAAGTTCAAGAACTACATGATTTCCTTCACCCTAAAAATCTTATCCCATTCAGAACTATTCTAAAGTACCTACACATTGTTTTTTGTCGACATGTTTTTTCAAAAAATCATGGAGGTATAAATGACCATGAAAACTTCGTAAAAGTAAAAACCATGCATCTGGCAATACTGGCCCCAGCTAACTTTATTATTCGATGTCCTATTCTTTTTTTTCTACGCAGTACTCAGAATGACGGGAGGGGGTTAAACCTCCTAACTCCCGTCCCCCCTATTTACGCCCTTGTCTATAAGTAAACAGTAAATATAATTTATTATCGGAGATATGGATTTTTACAAATCCAATAATAAAACATATATTAGGTGCATGCCTTTTAAATACGTTTAAAAGTTTTATACTTATATTGCAAAATTAAAAAAAAAATGTTAAAATTAATTTTTTTTAGAATAGAATTGATTTATTTTCTGTTGTGTTCAAACAATGTATTAATGGCACAATCAGTAAAAACTTAGTATATATTTAATCTACAAAAAAAAAACAACAACATTTTCTTTTTACAGAATACATTTTGGGCATTTTTCACCAGCATTTGGTTCCTTAGAACAGGCAATCTGCAGAGCTAGGAACTAATGACGTACAAGATATAAAAACACTTGTACACATTTAAAATGTACAAGAATTTTGAAATATTAATATAATGTAATTTTGCTGTATAAATGAAATAAATTAATTCATTCATTCAAATCGCGTATCTAAAAAAAACTTAAAAAAAAAAAAAAAAACGTTAAATTGCTGCAGCCATAGAAGAAAAAAATATCTTCTCAGTGACTGCAGTTTGTTAAATGGTTCATATTTCATGGCATTTATACCTACCTATTCATAATAGTTAATAACATATACTTTATAAATACAAATGTTGTATAATGTAGGAAGAAAATGGTGTTAAAAATGTTTTTTTTTATATTTGGTCTAATATGGGACACATCGATTCAAGTAAACCAGACATCTCGAGCAGCACTCGGTCTGACCACTGCACTGGAACAAAACAATCGATTATTATTATTTTAATCAGCGATAACAATATTAACAGCCATTAGCACTCTGAATATTACCTATACGATGAAATAAAATCAAGAAAACCCAAGAATCACAAACATATTTCAGTTATATCGTTGGTGTAGGTATGTGGTATTATTCTAGGTAGGTACGATATAGAACCGGTATTTCGGTTGCATTTTAAGCTAGACTTTGTGATTTGTATTCTCTGAATATGTGTAGTTAAGAAGCAATAAAATTATAAATAAACTCGCTTAATTTTCTAAAACTTAGGCTAAATTGGAAAACTCAATAGTAAATGTTTTAACATTATGGCTCATTTGGCCCTATATTGATAGATTTAACGAAAATAATAAAATAAAACAAGGAATTTTTACGAAAACAACATAAACGCAAAATCCCAAAAAGGTTTTCGAAATTACTCGTTCACATACCTGTATTTTAATTATTTCACCTAAAGTGATTATTTATCTATGCCTAACCTGCATGCGCTATTTTTTCCATTGGGTTATATATTGTAATGTTGGTACGTAATTTATTTAATACTATTATACTTTTATTTAAAGTGATTCTTTCACACATACAACTTGTAAAATAACGGAAAAAACGTGTTTTTTAATAATTTTCGGAGCTTATTTTTCTATAGAGGGAATTTCATATAATTACCGTTTCGGCGTAGCAAATGTATAGATATTATCTTTAAAAATAACATATATTTTTTTAGTAACTTAAAAGTGTTCAAGGAAAACATGAGACGGTAGAAATTCGGAATGCGGGGGCTTAAGAGAACATAAGACGGTAGAAATTCGGAATGCGGGGGCTTAAGAGAAAGATGCAAAAGACACAAGCAAATGCTTATAATGGAAGAGTAGTAAATAATCTAAGTTGTAAAATTATCATCATGTATCGTGTAAAACATATTGTTAAAAATAAAAAGTATGAAAAAAATGGAGCTATCAACTGTACGCCTTTATTGACCACTTTCATCCACCAACGATTCAACGACAAGCAGGGCCAATCCGGCCAATGGAACCACATGTGATTGAGAATTTAGTCAATTTAATTTACGTATTTTCTTTCCATATTTACTATCGTAATTTTTGCGTTTACTGATTTAGTCACAATAATAATTGATAGAACATTATTATTTCCCGATCGCTCAGAAAACTCAGATCCTGTGTCGCGGAGTGCGAGACAGCGAACCGGAAGGAAATATTTTTGTCTCGCGTTGAGCGCCATTGGACTGGTAAAAGTTAAATTCGTACTTACGTATTCTCCATCAGGTACGCAGTGCGGTTTCGCCTTTGTGGTAGTTACGTTATCCATTGAAGTATTTTCCTCCGTGTCGTAGTAGATATTCACGGAAGAACTTAAAGCCAGGACCATCGACAGCAGGACAAAATGGAAAACGAAACGCATCTTGCAGTAGTAAATATTTACTAGCTATTATAGTACTGTGCTATAGTTTCGAACACAAGTAGATTTACAGTGCTTTTTGAACTATCAGCGTCCTTATCGGTTTTGGCGATTCTATGCACTGACTATTGACTGGACAGTGGACACGACTATTTCAGTCGAGGTCAACAGATTACATTAATATACAGGTAGACTGGTATTTCATGCGAAAAATGTATTTATTTATTTATTTTATTTGAACATAAAAATACAGATACAGATAAGAAAGCTTTGACTGTCCAATTAGGAGTCAAATTGCATAGTTTAGTTCACATTAGATAGCACGCAGTTATCGAATCATTTAAAATTTCACGGTAATCAAATTTAACAGTAATAACCAAAAATAATTGCATAACATTTAAAAAAAAATAAGCAAAATAGCTAATTGAATGATTGCTGAGTTATTTTTCTAAGACTATGTGTGCAATGAAAACTAGGGACAATAATTACATTCAGGTTTACTATATAAGATATATTATAGGTACCTACTCGTATATTATTTTTATATTATTTCCATATTGGTCATTTTATCTTCGGGGATGCTATCTGTATGATCTTTTGAGCCAGAAAGAATGAAAAGAGGACTTGAGATACCTACCCATCACCCATGTTGCAAGACAGGAAATCCACGGCCGAGCTGGTGAAGAAACGAAATAAACGACCCGTTCTTATCCGATAATGTGACCCAACTAGTATTCAGAAATACCAGTGGGAAAATGCACGCCATTCCCACCCGCTGTATTTTGGATTTTAGGCTTCCTAACCCTACTTCGTCCGGCTGAGTAAGCATCGCGTTTGGGTCACCCCCAGGCGTACCGTGTTCGATTCCCCGGCTGGCTAAGTCCTCCATTACAACAAAGCAATATTTTCCGCTTACTGTGGTGGTAGTAGGAGATTTTCATATATTGTCGGGTTATTCGTAACCCCGGAATTTTTTACTTTCTTTAAAAAAAAATTACTATTCTTGGTCATGCTCAGCGGTAAACATTGTTCTTAATTTTGTCGTGTGGCTCCAAATATCTAAATCTAAACTAAACCTCACTTCAAATTGCCCCATTGATATTTTCAGACACATATTGGTGATGATGACTAGACAATACTCTGTTCAGATGAACGTGTTTTTCTTAATTTAGGTATATTTTCCATCAAGTACCAGCCCATTGTATAAAAAGTGTATACATATTTTATAGCGTGTTAATAATGATAACAACATTTATAGACCAGCTTACTTAGTTGCAGACAAACAGGGCTGTGTTTAGGTTTTTTTTTAATTTTAAACACGACTTAGCTCAGGGAGTTGATATGAGATAAAACTGACGTTCAAACTCACGACGGGTGTTGCTTTATATACCCCTATCAATGGATAGCCCCACCCATGCAAAAAAAAACTTCAAATGGTCCACAAGGTCCACAACATTCGAGAATGCTCTGAATTTTTCTACAATGATCTCGGATGTTCCAGGATGTTACCGAACGTTCCAGACGATTCCCGAACATTCCACAACAATCCATAATGTTGTGGAATGCTTTCGAAAGTTCTGAACTGTTCTAGAAAAAAATATAAATGTATGTAGGGTGAAATTTCCAGCCCTTATTTATGTCTTGAAAAGCACGCCCTTCGAGTAAAAACGTAAACCTTCTGCATGGATGGTGGATAGAGGGCTACCACACTAAACAACTCCCTTGATCGTTTCGGGACTAGTTTCGGAATTTTAGCGGGACGCACACTTTCATACTTTCTTTTATAAAAGGTATATATTGATATTTATCTATTATTATCTTTCTTTTATAATATACACGATTTAGTGTATGACACATTGATACAAAAAACATATTTTTTGCTTCGATGGAGCCCCCGTACCTAAGCTGGTCACTTAGAGTTACACCAAGCATATCGATGGAGGTCCTGATGGGAAGATTGATTGATTATGCAGCTGCCTCGATTGCCTATGCCTAAATACGGCCCTGCGGACAAACAATCAAAAATATTTACCATCATAGCGTTCACTGAATCGCAACTTGTTTACTTTTACATTATTTACTATCATCATTACGGTGATAGGACAACTCAACAAAGAAGCACTTCATCACTTCTTTGATAAATCATTAAAAGTGATGAAAAAACTAGGATAAATTGATTAGGTCAATCCAATCATTAATTCGGTATGGAATTATTGGATTGGGAGGTACGTATGAAAATATTGTAAAACCTGTAAAAGTGGTTAAAAATTAATTATTAAAGTAATTTTAAAAAAATAATGAACATTCTCTTCAGCAACATTATTCAAAATTTTCGAAGTACCAAAAATTGGAGACCTCTAAAAAAAGATTCAATATTACAAATAGATATAATTAAAAAATTTAAACTTCACTGATCATTACGGCATAAACATACCATCCAAATTCCTATTTTTAACACAACAAAGGCATAAAATATTTTAATAGTCTTCCCCTAGAAGTGAAATTAATAACAGATTTGGTATCATTCAAGAAAAAGGTCAAATTATTCTTTAAAAAATGTAGGTACCTACAATCCAAAATGCTGTAACTTCATTTCAGGCCATATTATAATTTTTTTACGTTACAACATCTTTATACTTAAGATTATATTTATTGTACACCCTGTTATATAATTTATGAAATAACTCCTACACCAAGCTCAAGAGCTAGCTCTCATTGGCGTAGAAATCCTTGAAAATGTGTATTTCACTATTATGTTTTTGCCATAGTATTATGTTTAGGTATTACAACAACAACGTTATAATTTAAACAAACAAAAAATATTACTTCAGGTTAGGTTATGAGGGATTTGTTTTTCACCACTTTTAATGACTTTTCAAAGAGGCGTTGTAATGCGATTTTGTTGAGTTGTCGCGTAAACCATCATTACATTTCATACTGAATAATTACAGCATCTTTTACAAAAATATATTTATGAATAAAACAGTAGTTGATTAAAAGTTGTTTATTATTCGCACCAACATCGAAACAAAATAACATGTCATGTCAGTTGTGAAAAATATTTTCATCAATACATAAAATATAAAACTTTGTGTAACAATTATTAGAGATATTTATAACGCTCCAAAACGTTAAACGTACGAAGTAAAATTTACAGGAATCAACAGCACGTACCTACCTGAAGGATTTCAACCAGCGGAATCTGGTTTGAACCAGAGCATATTTGGAGTAAAAAACGTAGACGTCATTTTTCTCTCCGGCATTTTTTTTTCAATTAAAAACCAAAAAATATTTTGCTACTGGGTAGTTTGATAAAGCCTAGCAGGTCACGTTTTACCCACCCGTCTCGTTCCAGCAAAATGAAAACGGATGAGACAGAGCGCGTAAAATATCTGATATGTAAATACCGTAAACTATCTGATATGCATGCGCGTATCATCTGATCCATCGCATCTGATCTATAGCAATGTGATCAGTGTTTGTTTTTATTTGAAAAAAAAATGTCATCGGACAGCAAAATCACATCAATTTTTTTTACTTCAAATGTATGCTCAGCAATAACTGCTTAAAATCCTTCGGGAATGTGCTATTAGACCATGTATTCATCCAAAGAATGTTTATAATATCATTATGACAATAGATTCTACTTGGAAACACATCTTTTCAAGTAACCAAGACAGGCGAATGAGCAGCAATCCTCATGGTAAGTGCACTGAAACAAAAAGAAAAAAGAAAATTAAAATTATGTACAGAATTATTGAAAGGTTAACTAACCTTGGCACGACTGTGACAACCAACTTTTGGGGCTAATTTTATAATTTGAGAAGATTTGGTTCATCGTCAATATCGTCATGCTGTCGCCAAAAATATATTCAAGTGGCCTTAGCACGGGTAAGCAGTAAGCAGTGTAAGCACCCAGTGAAGCCGGGTCTCCACTACATTACTACAAACATTGAAACAAATATTTGTGCAAACGTGAAACATTGGGGCAGGGCTACAAAATTTTGTTTTTTGTGGCCGATGTTAAAAGAAAAAAACGTTGTGGCCCCGACCCAATGTTTTTGTTTTAGTCCGATGTTTTCAAAACATTTGGTCGCTAGAGACCAGACTTCAGACGCACTTTACCAAATATTTTTTATAAAAATACTGCTAATAAATCAATAAAGTAATTAAAAAAAAAAATTATTTTAACTGAATTTTGAAGAATATCTTTTGTCAAATCACATAATTGACTGAGCGCAGCCGACCGTTTGGCATTTCATCCATCAATTTGTTTGTGTGTTCCTTTCCGTTTTAAAAAATCTGTAGCATTCACTTCAGTAAAGATTATTTTGTAAATTTATTATTTAATAAAATAAAATAAGTACTTTTTTGTTTAAAACCACGAGTTTTATTAATTTATGAACCGACTGGTTTCGCTTTACTCAAACATCATCAGGGTACAAATTAATACTAAACTATAAGTCATAATGTGTGCTTACATAAAACAAAATATAGAGGGAGACAAAATATTATATATATATATATATATTTTCTCTATATTTTGTTTTATATAAGCACACATTTTGACTTATTGTTTAGTATTAATTTGTACCCTGATGATGCTTGAGTAAAGCGAAACCGGTCGGTTCATAAATTAATAAAACTCGTGGTTTTAAACAAAAAGTATTTTATTTTATTAAATATGTCAAACCACAAAGTGATTGCTTTCTACAATAATTTATTATTTTGTAATATTATGGTAGGTACCTACCTGCCTGAATAAGATTTGAAAAATAATCGTCATTGAGATAGTGATGTTTCTTTCGACAAATTGTATAATTCCTTATTTGATTTTTTTTAATGTTACATCAAATACATGGTTTGTAATTAAGTGGTTACTTTAGTGCCTAATTATAAATCTAATAATCTCAGATGAAATTTTAGTTAAAAACTATTTTGGGCACGAGGTCCACTGTTCACAAAATTACTAGTTTACATTGAAAAGAAGGAACAAGATCTCTTGTATTGGCTAAAAGTTGTTAATCCATACTGCACCCTAGTACCCTACACCCAATCCCAAAATACGATACCACAGTTATAGACAGCCATGTCGAAGTAGGTATAATCATTTAACTGTGGCGATGGTTTTTTTGACCTTGACAAAATAAATGACCTTGACAATATAAAATATTTTTCAAATAAACAAAATTTAAAGTAAGATTTTTTACCGCTTATTTCATGGATTTTTTATTACTAAAATTCATTTCATGGAGGCATTTTCTGAAAACATTCAAGACTGATTCTAAGAGGGTTGTGGTTGGTAGCACCGATGATATAATGTAGGTATATAGTAACTACTTGATATTTCAGTGAACTGATTTCTCCCCTATGGCCTTCTTTTATTGACATGAAATGTTTTTCCCAAGTGCGCTTGATGACGCCGTGTTTTTCAATTTTCCAAAGTTCTAAAAACGATAAAATTTCTGCGGGTTTATCCTGAAACACGCGTATTGTAATGGAGTACATATTTATAACCTACATAACACAATGAGTGTGGGAAAATGTCTACGGACGCATACGATGGCATGAAATTGGATTAAAAGTTACAGATTATTAAATTTATAGATAAAGATGTAAGATGGTTCTCGATGGGTTTATCTTGGAGTCCAGTGTAACTATCTATGGTCATTGTAGACATCGGATTATGAGAATGTTGGTTAAATTCATGTATGCCCCCACTCCCCTCCCTCCCCCAATCTGGCAATAATAGACCAAGGTTATTTCTCCTAGGATTGCGGTGCAAGTAGTCTTTAGTCACAAGTATCTCGTTTATGCCGTGTCCTGAGTCACGGGTTTTTTCCAGTAGGTACCTTTTTAATCGCTCAGTTCCCTTTGTTTAATTAATTTCCACCCAGATTTGCAACACCATCCAATCATAGGAGCTGGTGATCGTCATGGAACGCCAAGATACATATTATAATCTTGAATAAGCTGGTAGGTACTGGCAGATACAATGTGAAATAATTTATTTGTTTGTATGGCATTATAAAATTTGCACAGCATTTCTTCCAGTAATTTCTATGTCAGCACAACGATTTTTGACATTATAATCACGAGCGATAGAGCTTTTAATAAGAATATACTGCAAAGACGCCATATTTTTCAATGCAAATCTCGGGTGAGGCTAAGAAAGTTCGTATCTGCAAGAGATATTATTTTAAGTCTGAGAAAGATTTCATACAAATTTTCAGATTTAAAGATCAATTAGGTTCCCGTGGTAATGATCAAATAAGTACTTATATAATTACAACGATCTGTATCAAAACATTTTAATTACCGTTTCAGATGACTATAGTTATAAATGTCGTCCATTAATGATGAGTACGATGACGTAATCGTTGATGATTATTGTTAAAGGGAATTCGACCTTAGTGGCAGAGCGGTAAGATCTTGGTTTTGCGCTCAAGAAAAGTCTTCATAATATTATGTTCAGTAAGGAATCGACATAACGACTGCTGCATATTATATAAACAGTAAATCACCAGGTAGTTCCCAACCTTCCTCTTATCATTCCCGACCCCCATTGCCTTTATCCTTGGGGATGCCATAGACGCACCGACTATAAGTAGTGAGATTCATCCTAAGTATTGAAGTGGTAACGTGAAAGGTACCACTTCAGTTACTAGACATAAAATAAGGAACTGAGAAGAGATATATTTCACTTTCTACCTAATCATGAAACTTGAAATCGATATAAAAGGAAATCTTTCTATGATTAGGGCGTCAACTAAAAACGACACAAACCTACCACATAAACGAAATTACATAGGTACAGTTAAATTCCCAAACTATGAAAATTAATTAACCGTAATTACAGATTCGGTATTTATTACAATTATTAACTGCAGATTCGGTAAATACCTACATACAGCAAATGAAATGGTGACATTATGAATGAGTAATCCCTAATGACGTGTAAATGAGTAAGAAAATACGCAGAAAGAACTTGTATCCGTTAAAAAATCACTGGGAAACTTATAATTAAATCACTTAAATTAATAAACAATGGAAGCTCTAATTGTCGATTTTTTAATATCTACTTTTACTGTAGGTTCAGTAACTACACTAACTATAACATATTGATTTTTACGTAAAAATGAATTCGTACCTCATGCCTAAATTAGTGTTATTATTTTTAATCTATATTATATTTTAAATAATAAGTAGGTAAGTACTACAAAATTAAAGTTTGTTTTTAACTTATGTATTTGATGATTTTTAAATTGTTCAGATCTATGTTAAAACTTACTTATAGATAGAATTTTTCCGATGTGGAGCTCGAGTCTACAGGGTTACAAGTAAAAATAACCAAATTTTGGCAAACGTATTTACGTATTATGTACCAAATTTTTGTACATTAGCTCCACACAGAAGGCCCTGGGGAAAAAAAAACTTCCCTTGCTATGCTGTGTGGAAGTTCTCTTTGAGAAGAGGGGTGAATAAACACGGGTCTTTAATTAAAGACCTATGTTGTAAGGAGGAAGGACCCGGAAAATCATTCCACAGCCGAGCTGTTGAACAGAACAAGGCGTAGAAGCGACCTGTTCTCAAATGTCAATGGTGTACAATGTTGGGCGCGCGTTGGCGTGTTTACCGACTGTGCGCCGGTGCCGAAGGGAACTATGACGCTAGTTCCTCGGAACGTCTTCCATTGTAATATCGGTAGAACAAGGATAGCACACCTACCTAACGCCTATGTTCTAAAGACTGCAATCCGCTTGTAAATATAGGGACATCTATCGAAAAGACCGCCCGTTTCTGCACATGTCGAGCGTATTTTGCAGGTATTTTCGGGATCCAGATCAGAAGTGGCTTACAAATTCAACCGCGAGGCGCACTTGTGATATGTACCTACAGAGTCAGCAGTTGTGTACTATTAAAGTACGTGCGGGCCCCGTGAGGAACTGAGGAGAGCCCAGCTTCTCAGAGGCTAACTCTGAAGGCTTCGGTGGAGCCCCCGTATCTGAGCTGGTCACTTAAAGTTACAAGAGACTAGATTGTCAGTTCGATCACTTTTAGTCGTAATCATACAAGATTATGATTACTGATTTGTGATTAAATATTCTTATTTTACAGCTATTTGCAACCAAACTTTTATACTCTTGTCGAAATAAGAAAAAAATCGGATGTAATTTAATTGTGATTAAAAAATATTTTTATTTTTATTTTATTAGGTTCTGTTCAAACTGTTCAAATAACAGTAAATGTGTTAATTAGATATTCAAAAACTGCGAAATTTGTCTCGCTCGTAAATACAGTGTACCTATATGGTGCGTGTGCCAAAATAACAAAGATATTGAAATATAAGGAGATGTGCCATCCGCCGTTTTTACTAGGTGAGACTGCGCTTCCAGGTGTCGCCGGTATTGTTTACCAATTAACGAATAAACTAAACGAACGCTAAACTAAATGAACGAATTCTTTCCGTACTCAAACTATATTGTTAACCAATAATAATGCACACGTTAAAAAAATCAAGAAAATGAACAAATTCTTTTTGTATGCAAACTACTCCCAATAGGCCGTAGTTCGGCGACAGTCAAGCGACATCATAGCATATCTCCTTTGTATTTGAATATCCTTGCAAAATAAGTACCTACCCACCCAGCAATTTATACATTATATGCGTAGGTGGTGGGTTTTTACAAATTACAGAGTAATAATTAATAACCCAATAGGTAACAACGGCAGATTGGTAACTTTCTTAACTTTTATTAACTTTTTTTTTCAAATTTCTTAACAATTTCATGCTAACAAAATATGTGATGGCTGGCGGCTCATAACGTGGTCAACATAATTTATAATCAAGAAAGTATTATAAATACTTGACGACCAAAAACTTATTACTGTTTAGATATACATTAAAAAAATGTTTGAGGAAAAGCCCTATTTATGATTTTACGACTCAAATTTACTCGTAGAAATAACCTAAATTGTTTTGTTATACCTCATTACTCATTATTATTTATTATATTTTTAAAGCATTCGTAAATTTACCTATACCTGAAATCGATAATAATATAATAATAATAATAATAAGCTTTTTAATAAGTCGTTTCTCATAAGGGCGCGTTTTAAATAAGATAAAACCTTAAAATACCTTCATTACAAGGAGTGAATAAATTTTGGTTCATTTAGTACGAACCTGCTATTCATCATTTCCATTTTTCAAGTAAAAAAAGTGCTAACCCGTCAGGTCTTCGGAACAACTTATACAGGTCTCATAGAAATCTTTGTGTTAGAATCCCATGAATCCCTTTGTGTCAGAACTCCCATGGTTAGAAATATGATCTAAACTTCTAAACGATGTTAGAAATAGAAAATACCACGCTTTATATTCGATTCGAAAATTAACCACAAAAGAAGTAAAATGCACACCTTTATGAAACCAAAGTTTTCGGATCGCAATTTAAAAAAACTTTTTCTAAGGGATTTTTTTTATGAATTATTTTTTCAAGCAATGACAAGAGCGTTTATAAAACCTACCTACATTTGTCTCATAAAATATGAATGCGTTTTTTTTTTAATTTTTAGTAATTTTCGTTAGAAAAAAATGCAAGGTGAGCCATTTTTAAAACTTTTGTATACTTCCGCAAAAAATTTAGATTTCAAATATTATGTTTATTTCGAAATATTAAATTTGAAAGTGTATTTTATAAAAACTAATAAATTTTCTATTTATTTGGATTTTATTCCAAAGCGGAAATATTTTAACCCTCTAAAAAATATGACATTTTTACGCAACACCGTCCCCGAAAATACCGAATTTCAGCTACATTTAGTTTTATGGGGCCGACAGACTTAGCTACAAAAGATAAAAGATTATTTGGCTTGGCGTATTTCGCAAATCGCTCAGCTGAAATAGGCCAAGTCAAATGATCTTTTATAGCTAAGTGTGTCGTCCCCCTAAATCTACCAAACTCAATTAAATATGTAAAGTAGCAAGTCATAACTAAGAAAAATCATGCTTCAGTAAATGAATTATTGTTTATGTTGTGAATGTATAAGAGGTCATCGCTGGAGATATGAAATTTAATTAACTGTTTCTTATAAGTACACAAATAACACAGAAACAGGCAAAAGTGACAATAATATTGACACTTGCAAACTTGTTATCAATACGAATAAGTACCTAATAATAAACAATATTAGAACAGAATGGCCGATAGCAGATAGTTTACCACAACTAATATGAATTAACTTCAACTGGTCCTTTCTATTTTATGCTTTTATTGTATGTACATTATTTACTTACGTTTACATTATTATGAAGAAGAGTGCTAACAAAAAATAACGAAAATGATTCCTTGTCCAGAACTTTATCCTTATTCTAAGAAAACTAGTTTGAGAACCGCATTAACAACATTTTTGAAACATAGTTATAAATTTTCACACATAACCAACCCATTTTTAAAATTTCTTAAAATTTTTATAAATTTTGTGTCCAGAATTACTTTTTTATCTGAATACCGCACAAGAGTCCCAACTTCTCCACTTTGTTGTGAAGGCAGAGGGGAGGGGAAAGAGATGGGGAAGAGTAAGGTGTTTTAATTCTGAATGGTGGTCTTACACCATGGCGATACTGAGGGTACCTTCCACTCTAGATGGTAAATATACTACATCTTTATCATTTTATTTTACCTAATTAATTATGAAATACAAATTATTAAAATAAAATATATTTACAAACACCTGCAACCTTCGAATTGCTAGTCGAGAGCCTTACCCCTCGACCACGGATGCCGCCATTACTGGACACAATTATTTTTTAAATACTTTGTATCAGTTTAATATCAATAAAAAAAAAACTTTTTCAGTCACCGGAAATTAAAAAAAAATAGAGATGATTTTACGTATTTTCTTCGCGCTAAATAAGGTTCTCTGGGCTTTTATTAAATCCTATTAACGAACCTTTTTTGGTTCTTAGTTTGAATTTAATCATTTTTAGTTTCATCTTTTTAAATCTTGTTTTTGTTTATTTTTTATACACTTTAACTGATATATGTAATAGGATATTTGTTGGTTTGAGGATTACGTAGGTAATAATCTCATCAAATAATATGAAAATGCATCTCAGAATAGCGGTACCTAATATTTTAAATAATTGTTACTTACAAATCCTCCCACAGGTTGGCAGTCTTTCTTCACTGGCTTGGGTGGAATATAAACTGAGTTGGCGGGAGGAAGACTGTTGTAATAATTTTCCAACTGCTGCAGTCTGATGGCCAGGAGATACTGCCAGAAGTCGTTGAAGGGCTCTTGGGAGATCGGCACTCTACCCTGGCTCCCGACGAAGGGAGAGCTGGTCACGGGAATCTCAATCGCCGGTGGACTTGTGACAGAAACAACCCCGTTCTCACCGTCTTGGTATGCAGAACCGCAGTTTACAGAAGCCAGGACTCCCGCTACGACGAAAATGGCTAACGCGATACGCATCTTGAAGTGTGAATAAAGAAACACGCGGAATTTACAGTTTTTGTTCAATGGACTGGAGACTTGTGAGCAATCAACGGTGACTCCAAAACCAAACACTGAGCACTGAATGGCGACTGACGCGGTCTGGCTCGCGCATTGCTTTTATAAACAGCTTGGTGTGTGACACAAACAAAGATAATAATGCAGTGCCGTGCGTTGCCGTGACCGCATGCCCGTGGTTCATCGTTTCCAGAACATATTACTCGTATACCTATACTACAGATGTACATATAGGTATGAAATTTCAACTCGGGAAAAATAAAGCAAGCTATACAATGTTCTGTAACGATTGCATTCATTACAGGATTGTAGCGGTATTTTAGTTGAAAAATAACACTGGATAGGTACCCAATGTAAAGCATTTCAGAAATTCACTAAAGAAGGGGATGACAATATTTAACTTGCTACCAAAAAAAGAAATGGTCTTGATTGACTTGCAAAATTCAAATTCTACGTTTTTCGTATGTGTGTCATCTGTGCCAATCTAAATTGATCACGTATAACACCTGTTTCGTCCTTCGAAGGCATCTTTTAATTTAACGTTGCAGAATCAAAAAAATGTCAGTAAATCTTTCGTATACCTATCTTGTATACATCTTCTTCTATATAATGAAGGAGAGTGACGAGAGTATGTATGTGTCGGATTGGCTTTGTTTTTTTTTATTCATTTTACAGTTTTATTGCCTGATTAGTGAAATTGACCTTTTTAAACTGGAGGAAAGTCATTGTCTACATGATATTTCTAAAATCTACACGTAATTTCCATGCTACAAAACTATATAATGCCCTTCTAACTTCTAATTGAAATTAAGAACACCGTGGAGACACAAAAGTTTAAAAAAGACATCAAATTAAATTAAACATAAAAGATGAGGAAATAATTAAAATTATGCAGTAACCCCAACATAAATACTTTTTTATTTTATTTATTGTTTATTTTGTGAAAATCAACAAATAATGAGGCAATCATGATCAGCCCCCTTACAACAACATACAGTCCGCCTCGGAACAGGAATACCTAGTGAGGAGGCTGTGAACCAGTGGCGGACTAAGCCCGTCAGAGGCCCGGGGCGGCAAAGTCGAATGAGGCCCCCCCCCCCCTAGTATAAAAAGTTGATGTAATTTTACATGATTTTTATTCAGTTCACACGGGACTCTGGTCCTGGAGGGCCTCACTGTAAAAAAAATGACTTTGTTTTTTTATTTTTCTAAAAAATGCATTTGTTAATAATGCTACCACATGTTAAATTCTAAAAAATTCAAGAAAGTTTTAAACAGTTTGTATGTTGATTTAACCTTCAGAAAAACTTTGAACGCATTTTTCTCGAAATAACACAACGTATTAGAAAAACTTTACATCCGATTTGCATGCACTAAGTCTTAAGGCGTTGCATCCGCGCTCAAAAATAAGAAGATGGAGAGATATAATTACGAATCCAAGAGGAGCGTGCTAATATTTAAGGGATAAAATCAATGCGAAAATTCTGAAAATGTTTAATAAAACACGACTCGTTTAAAATAGAGCAAAAATCTCGTGGAAGGCGTCTAAAGTATCTTTAAAGAAACATTGTGATTTTTTTCACAACTATACATAACTTGTAAAATGACTGAAACAAACGTGTTTATTTATTTATTTATTAATTTATTTATTTACGGACTTACGTCCAATTTACAACATGGTATAACGAAAATTTGGGAATGTACATTGTAAGGGTGAAAATGGTACATGAGAGCAGAGACAAACAGAAAATAGAAGTGTCAAAGTCAAGTCAAGACTTTGCAAAAATTACAGTAAATATAAAATATCATCATTTATTTAAAGAGCGACAGAATTCATTCAAGCTTATACCAAAAAAATCAAGGTCTTGTCGTGAGTTGACCATTCTACACATTCGGGACAGTGGTGAGTTGTAACCACAATTAGTGGAGTGCTGATTGAGGAAGAGTAGGTCTTTATTTCTGAGTCTACGAGAAGGTATATTGAATGGGATGAGTTGTAGTAAAGTAGGTGAATCGATTATGTAGTTAATAATTTTGAAGAAACAGATGAGATCGGATTTTTTCCGACGGTCTTCTAAAGGAGAAAGGTTTAGAGTTTTTCCAATTTCAGCATACGAATAATTGCATTATTTATAATAATTTTCGGAGCAAACTATACGATTTTTATCGAGGAATATTCATATAATTTGCGTTTCGGCGTGGAACGCGTGTAAATATTATCTTCAAAAATAACGTTTTTTTTAAGAGCTTAAAAACTTCAAATGTTTCAAGGAGATAATATGTAAGAAATCGGTAGAAATTCGGGTAGCGGCGGCTTAACTGTTAGAAAATCCAGTCACTGTGGCACCACATAGGGATTTTTTTTATAAAGGGCCTCCTTCTATTTTTTTTAAGAACGCTGAAAATTTTCCATAAAAAATCGAAAATAAAATTCGCCAGTCCACCATTTTTTTTTTAGATATGAAAATTCCCCTACGTGGAGCCATAGATACTGGATTTTCGAACAGTTTAAGAGTTGGTACATCCAAATTAAAATACAAATGCAATAAAAATACATACAGGCGGATGTATAGTTTTTTTTTAATATGTTGTCAACCAGGTTGAAAAACGAGTAAAAAAAATTTCGAGAAAAACGAAATCAAAGTTTTGCTGAAGGATAATTCAACATATACAGTTTCAAACGGTTTCACGTATCCCCGCTTATAAAGAAGAAGATTGAGTTGAGAGATATGTAATTACGAATGTTGGAGAGAGTTCGCTAATATTTAAAATGGTAAAAATTGAAGCGAAAATTGTGTTAATGAGATACGACTCGTTTAAAATAGAGAAAAAAGTTCTTGGGCTATCTAAAACAGCCTTTAGGGAAACACTGTGAATTTTTCCATACATATAACTTGTAAAATAACTGAATCAGACGTGTTTATAATAATTTTCGGAGCATACTTTGCGATTTTTTTCTATCAAGGGAATTTCATATAATTTGCGTTTCGGCGTGGGAAATTAAAAACTTCAAATGTTTAAGGGGGATATGTAAGAAATCGGCAGAATTTCGGGTAGCGGCGTGGGGCCTGTTTAGGATTTGATCAAGGAAACATGGAGGCGCGCGTTTAGAGGCCCCCGGGCAGGGCCGGATTAACCATGTCGGGGCCCCTAGGCAATGCTCGTCTCGGGGCCCCTTTACCAATGACGGACTAACGGAGGCCGTGGGAGGGGGGGGTGGAAGGGGCAGCCCGCCCCGGGCCTCTGGTCCTGGGACCTCTAAACGCCCCCTTGTTCCCTTGATCAAATCCTAAACAAGACTTTAAGGCACCAGGTCACGATAAAAAAAAATTGAATTTTATTTATTTCATTTTATGAAAGATGCATTTGTTAAAAATGCTCTCACTAAATGTTTTAAAGAAATTCGAGATACCGTTTGAAACCGTTTGAAACAGTTTGTATGTTAAATTATCTTCCGGCAAAACCGTCCATCGAATTTTATTTACGATTTTTTTATGTAAAATATTCACATAAAAAAGGGGGACCCTTTATAAAAAAAATCCTTAAGTGGTTCCATAGTGACTGGATTTTCTAACACTTTAAGACTTAGTGCGTGCAAATCGGATGTATGGTTTTTCTAATATGTTGTCAAACAGGTTGAAAAACGTAATATCGAGAAAAACGCGTTCAAAGTTTTGCTGAAGGATAATTCAACATACAAACTATTTAAAACTGTTTCATATAAAATCCTGTATCTCCGTCAATTTTATGAATTTCCTTAAAACATTTGGTGAGAGCTTATTAACAAATGCATCTATCAGAAAATTAATTTTAAAAATTACTTTCTTTTACAGTGTCCTGGTGCCGTAAAGCCTTATTTAGGATTTGATCAAGGGAACATGGAGGCCTTTGGATTCCCCCCAGCCTTAAAGGCCCGTGTGAACTGAATAAAAAGCTTGTAAAATAACATCATACTTCTTACTAGGGGGGGCTCATTCTGCTTTACCACCCCGGGCCTCTGACGGGCTTAATCCGCCACTCCACTTTAAAATTTTCTAACTTAAAAATTTCTACCACAACGTAATTTTATTCATAATTGATCTGTTTTTTTAAACTACAACACGAAGGTATGCCATCACATTATTCAATAAAAAAAATTGCTAATAAAATACAATAACTCTTTATTGCACATAAAAGGACACATTCATAAAAACCAAAAAAATATAAAAACAGTACAATGAGCGATCTTATCACTAATGTGATCTCTTCCAGACAACCTTGGTACGAAGAGAAACAAAGAATTTTAGCAAGCAGATAGGTAGTGCACACTAAAGCTTGTACAACATTTATATTTTAAACATTTAATTAGAAATAAAAGCAAAAAAAAAACTCAAACAAAACAAATGCCAAAACAAACCACACACGGCACCTACAATCACATCCCCATTGATACTAAATAATGCTGCTTAATTAATAGAAGGAAGTAAAATACAACTACGTTTAAATATTTATTTTAATTACCTTTTTTTATTTTTGTGCATGTTGTGAACATTAGTTATTGGGTTATAACCTAATTATTATAATTTGTTATTTTCTTTAATGCGTGTAATGTTATTAACCTGTAAATGTTCCTAATAAAAAACAAAAATTTAATACATCTTGAAAGTTGACTTTTTCCAATATCGGTGCCGGAGTTGCTCACTAATTGACAGTAACTACTTGCTCACAATGCTCACCATTGACGCAAGTCATTTTTTCTCGGGGCGCGGGGCCCCCAGCCGATGCGGGGCCCCTAGGCAGTTGCCTACTCTGCCTAAAGGATAATTCGGTACTGCCCCCGGGGACATTTATTTGAAAAAAAAATTGGAAATTACCGGTTCAGGCTGTATTTATTTATTCCTATTTATCTGCATGGGACCTCCCAACTCCAAAACACCTCTTAGATAGATACTAAGTATATTTTATAGGCAGCTCAAAAAAAAAAATTTCACTTTTTAATGTCATTTTCTAAAATATGCAATTGTTAATACTGCTTTCACCAAATACTGTAAGGAAATTCGTTAAATTGACGGAGATACAGCATCTTATATGAAACCGTTTTAAACAGTTTGTGTGTTGAATTATCCTTCAGCAAAACTTTGAACGCGTTTTTCTCAAAACTACGTTTTTCATACTGGTTGACAATACATTAGAAAAACTATACATCTGATTTGCATGCACCATGCACCAAGTCTTAAACTGTTCGAAAATCCAGTCACTGTAGCCGGGGCCATATTATCCGTAAGGCGTATATGCAACTTCCTAGGTGGCCCCACATTGGGTAGGGGCCCCTAGGGTAAAGGGGCCCCAAGACGTGCATTGCCTAGGGGCCCCGACATGTTTAAGCCGGCCCTGGCGGAGCCCTATTCTCTATAAGGCAGTGTAGGCCACTGCCTAGGGGCCCCGCATCGGGTAGGGGCCCCTGGGGTACAGGGACCCCGAGACGTGCATTGCCTAGGGGCCCCGACATGTTTAAGCCGGCCGTGGCAGGACCCTATTGTCCATAAGGCAGGGTAGGAAACTACCTAGGGGCCCCGCATAGGGTAGGGGCCCCGTGACGTGCATTGCCTAGAGACCCCGACATGTTTAATCCGGCCCTGACTATGACCCTACGTTGGGATTGTTTTATAAATGCCCCCCTTCTATTTTTTTTATTTTTATGAACGATGAAAATTTACAATAAAAATCTAAAATAAAAGTCATTCAAAAATAAAACGCATTAAATATTTTGCTGAAGGATAATTCAACATACAAACTTTTTCAAACGGTTTCACATAAAATGTTGTATCTCCGTCAATTTTTCGAATTTATTTTTTAAAAAATTGGTGAGAGCATTCTTAACAAGTGCATCAATCACAAAATGAAATAAAAAAGTATTCTTTAGAGTGGTGCCTTAAAGCCTTATTTAGAATTTGATCGAGGGAACATGGAGGCGATTGGGAATATTTTTTTTAAAAATGCCTGGCAACGCCGGGGACCACAGTTATGTGCAGTATTAATTATTTTTTTAGGCGTTTAGCGATTTTTGCGAATGCTTGATTTCTCTCCAATAATTCGTGGTTCGGTTAGCGCATTTTTAATCCTGCTTATACGCGGCTATTGGCTAAATGCCAAGCAAATTCCAGTAGTAAAGTCTCAGCGTCGAACATTTTGATCTCTTGTAAATGGCTATGTCCAGACTAAGCCGCCAAACGCACCGAGCCACTCCCAACTAGCAAATAAACAATCAAAAGGGCATATTACAGTGTATGAAATAAATGATTGTGACTATAATAGGGTATTCGGGAATTTCCTATAATGATATCATTTCCGTTTGAAATACATCAGCTTTTAAAAAATCGAAATGCGACGACGCGCAACGCCGCGACGCGACCCATTTTTTTAAACCCCTTTGTTGCCAAAAAAAAAGTAAAACGAATGCTCAAATCGATAATAATTTTGTTTATGGGTTCTCTATGTGATGTGTGATGTCGATTCACCAGTTTTCCGCATGCACCACGATGTTATTTTTTTAAATTTTTATTTTTAACTTTTGTGAGTAAAATCTCACATTATAATATTTAAATGGGTTCCATAGCTCAGTTGGTAGAGCTCTTGTCATGTCAACAAAGGGCCCTGGGTTCGACTCCCAGTGGAACCAATATCTTTTTCTGTCTCCAGATTTTCGATTGAGTTTCGCTAATATTATCTTCATTTAATTAAATATTATTTTTTTAAATTAAAAACAACAAAAATATTTTTCATCACACGTCGGCATTGAGTAGTCGGGTTAAACCTAGCGGGTCACGTGATAAGCACTCCCACCCCGTCGCGATTTGTAAGAGTGTGATCAGTGGCACGTGTAATTAAAAAATATATTTTTTGTTTGTAATACAAAAAATGGTGACCGAACAACTCAGAATGAAATCAACTCAAAACCTCCTTTGAAAAGTCATTAAAAGTGATGAAAAAAATATATAAAAAATTGGTTAATTAGGTTACGTTAGGTTAGGTTAGGGTTATGGGCTATTTTAAATAAAAATTTTATAGCTTTTAATGATTTTTCAAAGAGGTGTTGGGTTTACTTAATTCTGAGTTGGCACGGAATCACACAAAAATATTATCAGACGGTAAAATGACATCTAATTTTTGTACTCCAAATATGCTGGTTAAAATCGTTCGGGTACGTGCTTTTACATCCTGAATAATATAATTTTAATAGCTCTAGTCTATTGTGTCCGGCAAAAAACAGTTATTTAAATATTACATTTCTGAAAAAAATTGTGAAATCTAGGATAATATTAGTTGATAATTCTTAAAATTGAAATATGAGATCGGCAAAAAATTGGTAGAGATGCCATAAATAAAGAAAATATAAAATATGAGTATAAGTTGCAATAAGTATCCTTAAAAAATAGATGTTTTTAGTTGCACAGTCAGCAGTAGTTGACGGACTGGTGACGCACTGTTATTTTTATTGGTGGGCGATTAGTCAACTGCCAAAGGTAAGTTCAGAATGTTCAGATTACGCATTTTGTTAGTGTTTAGTTGGCACACATAGATAATGCTTGTACAATCATAATTAAGACCGACAAGAAACCCAACAAATTGATGTTAAGATTGTGGATAGGTAGGAACGTTGTAGGTTGTACGTACAAATCAACCTCGATTGGCTAAGTTAAACAAGTAGAAAAATCTCTGAAAAATTACTTTATAGTTATACAAACAAACTGTTTGTCATTGAAACAATTCGCTAGAACTATCAAGGAAGTATTTATTTTACCTGCAAGGTTTAGCTTTTATTTAATCTCAAAGACAATCATCTAACGATGGGTAAATAAACAATCTTTGAGGATATCATTTGGGGTAGGTAAACAAATTGAGTGCATGTAATCACTTCAGATTGTACTGATACTCTAACAATCTAGTGAAACAGACTTTGAATCTACGGAATCGAAATGAATTCGTGATGCTCTCACGACGCTGTATTCTCTAGATGCGTTATTTGGGCGTGGTCTCTATCACCATATCGCTCGCTGTACAATCCCATACGTCTCACACGAGACGGGATTTATCGACGGCGGAAATTTGAAATGCTGTAGGTATAGGTCAATAAATCCAAAGTGGGTTAAAAATGTCATTTTTCTCCGTTTTTTTTTCTCTTTCAATCTGCGTCGTTGAAATATTTGTATGAAAATAAGTGTATCTTTTACGACGTGCATTTTAACAGGATTTTTGTCTGAAAAATTAAAAATAATTTAAATTCTGTCATTAAAAAAATTAATTTAGTTAATAAAAGAAACTTTTTAACTAACCGCCAAATCAAGGTAAAAATATCTGATAAATTTAGTGAAACAAAAAATGTCAAAACTGAAGTTCCACAAGGGTCAATTTTGGGACCAACACTTTTTATTATCTTTGTATCTCTTATGACAAAAATATTTTCTTTTGTTAAATATTTTGTATACGCTGATGATACTGCACTTGTCATATCCCATGAAAATTTGTCTATTGCTGTGAAATTATTGCAGCTAGATTTTATTTCTTTATTAAAATAAAGTACCTGTGTTTTAAAATAAATATGGTCAAAAAACCCTTGAATATATTATACCATTAATATTTAACAAATTGCCATACGAATTTAAAGAAAATTGCTCTTTAACAAAATTCTCACTGATGTTAAAATCATGGCTCTTAGGGAGTAACCTAATGTATTAAGATTATATTTTGCTTTTTTTGCTTTTATTTTGCTTTTTTGCTTTTCTTACCATGCATTAAATTTGAAGTATGTGATTAATGTATAGCTGTTTTTCAACTTTTTCATGATACTTAAAAAATATATATATATAAATAAATATTTTCGTATTCCACATCACAATATTGATAGGTATGTTATAGGTGTATTTGTGTATGTTGTTGGTGCTCTAACGCGTTTATGATTATGTTATTTGTAGTTGTAACTCATCTGCGGAACTAATCACCTGCTGACAAGCTACTTGCAGTAGCTTAGCGGGTAAGAAATTGCAATTGTATGCAATTTTTTATACAATAATAAAAAATAAAAAAATAAAAATGTTAGGGGTCATCCATAAATTACGTCACATTAATTTAATAAAAAAAAATTAAAAAATCAAAAATCATTAAATCCCCCCCGTCCCTGTCACACATCGACACGTTTGTGAGACCCTCTCCCCCCTAATATGACGTCACATATTTTGCAATTTTACGTCTAAAAAAATCAGAACAGTAGTTCAAAATTTTGTTTTTATTTTTATTAAAAATACTTATCTATTATTAAAATATATATAAAATCAATATCAAATCACGGCATTTTTACATGTGACGTCACAGAGCTGATGACCCCCCCCCCCATGCCCTTTGTCACACAATGTCACACTTCTCGACTTCCCCCCCTCCCACCTTAAGTAATTTGAAAGTTCCATTAAAGATTAATTTTGTAATTAAAATTCATAATACTTCATAAAACAAAACATAATCTACAAAAACAGGGGACATTAAAAAATATATATTTTAGCCATTTTAGCTAACTCCTAGAATCCAACGATGTGCACAAATAGAAGTAAAGTATATTTTACTTGATGTTGACAATTTTTTTTAAGTAGTCACCTTTATTTACTTATTCTTATTCTGCTTAAATAAAATGTCTATACTCTATGCGAGCCATTGATCGAAGACACTAAATCATATTATTTATTTTTTTTGGTTGTAACACATAATTGATCCTATTACTTAATACTGTAGTTGTTATAATAAATACTTTGTTTAATCCACAAAATAAATTCTTATTTTGTTATTATTATAATTATTTAACTGTGTTCCACTGTGTAATCTCGTGTATCACTTCATTGTAAAAGCCATTTTATGGCGTAAAATAAATAAATATGATTAAAAGAAAAAACTTTCTTTTCGCTCTCCCGAACAATTAAAATTTTGTCCAACAGCAATTAAGACTTCCATTATCGATATATTATATGTGTGGGCGTGGCCTAGGGCTTAGATGATGTGCCGTGATCTGCAAGCAATGGTCACGCGTCAGCTCGCTGTCAAGGTGACATATTCCGTAAAAATAAATGATATTCCGTGCTCTATCCCTTTCCCCTACATTTACTCCTCCCGTGCTAGGGGGAAGAGGAAGATTATGGCTTCCTTGGTAAGACTAGAAGATAATATAAACTTAATATATAAAACAAAGTCGGGTTAGTTACACTATTTATAACTCGAGAACGGCTGGACCGATGTTGTTGATCTTTGATTTGTTGGATTAGTCTCCACCCCGGATAACAGAATAACTATTAAAACAACGCAAAAATTCACGAAAAAGAAAGTCATGAAGAACATTAATTTTTTTCATGCATTTTGTATGGAACGAATTCTCATATTTCGAAAGAACTGCAGCAATATTGTGATAGGTATAATATTGAACTGTGCGTGAATTCCAAAAATTCAAAAACGTCAAATGTCAATGCGTTGATTGTTTTGCATTTGTTCATATAATGCTGCCCCTCTTTCTTACGCACTAAATCTCAATAGTAAAAAATGAGACCGTAGCAAACCACTTGAGGTGACCTATGCCAGAGGTGTTGATTATCCAATAAATGATTCCCGGGGCGCGGCACCCGTACCCGCCTTCCAAATTCCGTAAGTGGGAAAAGTAAGAAAATCACAAAAAATATAAATCCGTCCACAACCACATCTCTGATACTGACAAAAACCAAACACCGACAGTTGCGCATCGATAATTGCTTCATTGTGTAATTTTTAACTTACAAAAACTGAATCTAATTCAACAGTTATTGATTCTGAGGCTGTACGAAGTTCGTCAGGTCAGCTAGTATATATATATATATATATATATACATCCCGCAACAGATTTGGCAACCTTTCACTTCGCATCCTTTTGGCAACCACTGCTTACGGTAGGTTTTTAAATAAAATTGCTGTGAATGTTCACATGTTTTTAGCTTAAGAAAAGAGTGATAGTAAAAGAATTATCCAGAAATTGTGTTTTAAGGGTATTCAAATTTTTGGTAGTTACGTATACTTTAGAGTCTTTTGGACTTCCTTTCATATTGCCGTCGTATTGGTAACCGCGTATATACTACGTATATCACACTTCATTCCATATTTAGGGCGTCCGTTCATTACGAACATTTGACGACCTCCGTATATTCCTGTATGCATTACGTTTATATTATGACGCTTTCAGAATCCTTTTAATTCGGTCGCGATTTGCCAACGGTGTATCATAGGTACATAATGATTGGTTATCATACAAAGGCTAACTTGACGACATAATAAAATTTGGCATTTTTTTTAAATTTACTTGTTTGGTTTGGTGGTGTTTGGGAGTGGGGATAATGCTCGCTTCCTGAATAGAATTCTAACTTCAACATTCTTCTACCACTACGCGCTTAGTTTAGCGAGGAAATTAAATTAATGCATTCATGTACAATCTTAATATATAAAACAAAGTCGGGTTAGTTACACTATTTATAACTCGAGAACGGCCGGGCCGATTTTGATGATCTTTGATTTATTGGATTTGTCTCTTCTCCGGATAAGTAATAACTATTAAAAAATCACAAAAATTAACGAAAAATATAGTTATTAAGAAAATTCTTTCCCCATACATTTTGTATGGAACGAATTCTCATATTTGAAAGAGCTGCGGGCATTTTGTGATAAGTACCTATAATATTGAACTGTGCGTGAATTTCAAAAATTCAAAAACGTCAAATGTCAATGCGCTGATGGTTTTGTTTTATTCTTAGACATATAATGTTGCTTCTCTTTCTTACACACAAAATGTCAATAGTCGAAAATTAGACAAACGGTGAACGTATGTCTCCACCCATCCAAAGGAAAGATACAATAATTATAATAAAAATCCCTCACACGTCTAAAGAAAATAAAAAGCATTTTTTTTACATCAGTTCACAAATGAGGCCCCGAAGAAAATTATTTTTCTTAGGACTCAGGACCTATGTCATCTTAGGGGATGCTGTGTGGAGGGTATTTTTAAGGAAGGGAAGGATAGGAAGTTCTGGGAAGGAAAAGGGTATAAGGGGTGGATAGGAATCCATACCTCCAACTGCGGTGCAAGGCGATGGGTCGAGAGAGTCCAGCTGGAAAGGTCAAAAGGCCTCCCTCAACCATTCTCTCTCGATCCGGCCCGCTACGCAGCAGGTGGGCAGACGCATCCGCCACCAAGACCCGGACAAACGTTACCCCATGAACCCGGGCACCCCTGCTAAATCACCAAACGTAGCGAACCACTTGGGGTGACCTATGGGTGACTTATGACAGGGGGATTGGTTATCCAATAACTGGTTCCCGGGGCGGCGGCACCCATACCCGCCTCCCAAAGTCTCGTAAGTAAATGGAAAAATAAGAATATCACAAAAAATATAAATACGTACACAATGTCATCTCTTGAGTCTGATACTGACAAAAACAAAACACGGACAGTTGCGCATTGATGATTGCTTCATTGTGTAATTTTTAACTTAATAAAAAAACTTAATTGAATTCAACACTTATTGATTCTGAGGCGGTACGAAGTTCGTCGGGTCAGCTAGTCTTTTATGATTTAAAAAAAAATAGCGTTCAGAGCCGCTAATATTACAAATATTATTTTGAAGGAAACCAAAACAGAATCCCAATAATTCAAAACGGTAAACGATTATTATGATAACGTTTTACATTTGGGAGGCAATATCAAACAAATTATAAATTTGGGAGGCGGGTGTGGGTACCGCCGCCCCAGGAACTATTTATTGGATAACTAACAACCCTCTCATAGGTAACACCAAGTGGTTAGATATGTTTGGTGACTTAGCAGGGGTGCCCGGATTCACGGGGTGAGGTTTGTCTAGCTCTTGGCGGCCTATGCATTTGCCCACCTACCACATGGCGGGTCGGATCGGGAGAGACTGGTTGAGGGAGATCTTTTCATCTCTCCAGCCAGACCCTCGATCCATCGACTTGTACCACAGTGGGAGGGATGGTCACTCCTGGACACATTGACCCCAGATTCCTAACCACACCTCATACTTTATTCCTTCCCAGAACTTCCTCTGCTTCCTTTCCCTAAAAATACCCTCAACACAACATCTCCAAAGATGACATAGGTCCTGAGGGAAATTGTTTTCCTCAGGCCCTCCTTTGTGGAGCTAATGTAAAAAAATATAAAGTGTCAAAATTAACTATCGCTTTTGGCTTCTTTTTTAAATCTCTGCATTGATCCAATCGTTATTTTAGTTACCGATTAATCAGAATAAAAGTGGCTACCATTTTGCGATAGGTAGCAAGGTAATATTTTTATAAAGAAAGACAATCATTCTCGGGTTACGAATAACCTGTCACTAATATTAAACTAGCTGTTACGCGGCATGCGTTGCTATGCCATTGAATAAATAATTGTTTCTCCGTGCATGTCCTTTCCCATTCGTCCCGTTTCCCTCCCCGCCTCCCCTTCCTCAACTGCGTCCTCGAAGAAAAAGATGTACCTACCTATGTTTCACTTCATTCCTAACTTTTAGTGGCGATCGGGTATGACGTATTTCACATTTCATTCCTAGCCTTTAGTGGCGACCGGTGGCGAAACAACGTTGCCGGTTTAAGTCAAATCCCGTACGAGTGTTGAGGTGCACGCCGCGGCGGTGTGATTTGCGACGTTGCCGCACATATTTCTTCTTTTCGATCGTTTTTACGGTCAAATTTACTTCAATAAAATTCCGTTTTCCTATTTTTTAATTTTTTTTTATTATTATTTATTGAGTTAGTTGTACTACATGAATATAAACTAATAAGCACAATGTAACATTTCATTTGATAAATTCAAATATTTTTACAGTTAGCATAACATTTATTTTTAAATACATTTATTCTTTCTTCATTCTTCATACTTTCAGGCATTTCATCGTACATCTTTAGTCCTCTATACATTAGGCAGTTCTGCGATTTTTATTTCTTCATTTGTGGCAATCGAACTCTGTTTTTATTTCTTGTTTCGTAATTATGTACGTCTCTATTAAAAACAATTTCATCCTTAAAGTATTTTGGCATTTGGTTTTTCATAATTTTATGCACAAAAATTATCACATTAAATGGTAGCCTCTTTTTTATCGGAATCCAATTGAGCTAATCTCTCATTTGATTAATCCTTGCGAATTTGCCTTTCCCCAGTATACATTTCATAGCTCTGTTCTGAATAATTTCTAGTTTGTTTAAATTTCCTTCATTGGCCAAATATAACATCGTAGAGACGTAATCCAAATGTGGAGTAACGATAGTTTTATAAATGAGCTCCGTAGTGTTTCTATTTAATTTATGTCGTAGTTTTCTAAAAAAAATTGACCTTTTTTGATACCTTTTTTAGCACATATTCAAAGTTTGCCGTGAAAGTCAGTTTTGAATCGAATATTACACCCAGGTATTTGATTTCATTTACTTTTCCAATTTTTTCACCATTAATTGTCATATTTAACCCTGTGTTACGCGTTTTATCGCCTATTTCCATATATTTTGTTTTGTTTACGTTCAGTTTCAGCTTGTTTAATTTCAGCCATTTGCTATATTTTGTAGGTCTTCGTTTATTTTGTTAATTGAATCTATGTAATCTTCACACGAAAAATAGATTAAGGTATCGTCTGCAAATAGTCTAATTTTGCAATGATAATTTATAATTTACAGGAGTTCACTTACTCTGACGGTGATGGTGGGATACGACCCAAATCCCAAATTAACACTGATTTCAGGTTTTAGACAGCGGATGTGTGAAACAAAGACGAGCTCACCAGTTAATTTTACTCGAAAAAATATTAAAAAATTCTGATAACGACCTTCGTACATCGTTTCCACAAAACTTCAATGTATTGACCAAATCCAAGAAGAAAATATGAATAAATGATATAGAAATAACAAAATAAATACACTGCGCAGTTCACACGCCATAGAAATGAAACATCAGAAAACTAAAGTAGGCAAAAGTGTGTAGGCTACGAAGCACCGCACAAAGAGGAGACCGATTATTCTCCTCTTTGTGCTTTGTGATTAAAGTTTTTGTCCCTTTTTAGTGTCGCTATTTTTCGTTTCATCGAGCTTAAAATCACAAAGAAAGATAGACTAACATTGCTGGGTTACGAATAACCCAATAATGTTTGAAAATCTCCATCATTATTGGGTTACGAATAATCCAAAAATGTTTGAAAATCTCCTATTACCACCACAGAAAGCCGAAAATGTTGTTTGTGTTGGGGTGGGACTTTTTTTACATTAGCTCCACACAGGGACCCTGAGGAAAATAAATTCCAAAAGGGCCTATGTCGTCTTAGGGGATGCCGTGTGGAGGGTCTTTATGGGAAGGGAAGGATAGGAGGTTCTGAAAAGGAAAAAGGTATGCGGGGTGAGTAGGAATCTGGGGGTCAGTGAGTCCAGGAGGGGACGTATGAACCCATCCCTCCAACTACGGTGCAAGGCGATGGGTAGAGAGAGAGCACTACTGGAAAGGTCAAAAGGCCTCCCACAACCAGTTTCTCTCGATCCGGCCCACCACGCAGCAGGTGGGCAGACGCATCCACCGTCAAGACCTGCACAAACTTCATCCCATGAACCCGGGTATCTCTGTTAAGTCACCAAACGCAATGAACCACTTGGGGTAACGTACGGCAGAGGTGTTGGTTAACCAATAAATGGTTCCTAGGGTGGCGGTACCCATACCCGCATCCCGAACCTAAACGCGATGCCCATTAAACCACTGACCGGTCAATGATTCTATCTTTAAAATAAATATATAAAACTTGTGTGCAGTTCACCTTCACAAACCTACCTTACACCCAACATAATAAAATTGCCAAATATATTATGTAAAAATGTTAATAATTAGGTAAATACTGTAATACTTATATAGAAATAAATAAATAAAGTTCACACGAGGGAGAAGTGAAGCCTTCATAAAACTAAACCTAGAAAGAATGAAACGAATCAGGAGTAGGATAATTGTAGAGTTTATTTATTGTAATATTTTTACCAAGTGTAAAAATTATTTTATTCTACGAAACACCGCACAAAGAGGGCACAGATTAGTGTCATTCTTTCGCAGGCTAATTCCTATATATGTATAATCCTAACATCTGGTCTCTGAAAATGCAAATAAATGCACATCCATTGTCAAAGTATGGCTCAATCAAAACCTTATAACTCTGAACTGCGGAAAAACTCTTTATATTCCATTTAACAATACCAAAAAGGCGACAGACACCCTTAACTCCCTTAAATATAAGGTTTCACAAAAATACTTACAATCCTGTCTAATGCTCTAACTGTACGGAAATGAATACGGGGATTTTTTTTATATGAATACCTCACAAGAGTCCCAGGTGCTCCGTCTGGAGCCAGTAAAACTATGGCATCTTCCATTGGGGTATGTTGTGAGGATGAAGGTGGCGGGGAGGGGAAGGAGATGAGGGAGAGGAAGGTGGGGAAGTACCTGGCTATTCAGATCTGGTCACCAAACACGGCTAAAGTCTTACACCAGGGCGATACTGAGTGTACTTTCCACTCTGGAACGTGCCGCAAATATACCAAATATTTACTTCTTCAAACTTCGCAAAATTACTTTGTGGCATCATTAATTATATAATGAATAACAGATCACTTTGTAGAAACCACTATATTATAAACAATATCTACATGTTTCCATAACAATGTTATCTTCATCAGGATATGTTAATATAAAGAAAAATAAATGAAAAACAAGTATAGACAAATTAGAATAAACTAGAACATAGACAAAATATTAAAAAAGTAGAGGTGATTAATTGCTTAAAAATCATAAAAATAGTTATACAAAATTAAATATAAAAATTATTTAATAAAAAATAAAATTGCATTTAGATAATAAAAAAACTTTTAAGAACAAATAATTCAAATAATTAGTCTAAAACAAAAAATAAATAATTATAATTATTGTAAGTATTAATAAGAAAATAAATATAAAAGATGGCTAATTTAAAAAAATGTTTGGTTATTTATAAAATTTAATTTACTATTAATGCTTTTTCTAATTTCTAAAATTTCTAAATTATCCAATTGTATGCCCGTAGTGTTAATTTTAAGACCTGTATCAATATCAAAGGAATGACTTGTTTCCAAAATATGGTTGGCAAATTCAGAATAATTATTATTATTTAAACATCTTATATGTTCCTTAACTCTAATGTTAAAATTTCTAGAAGTTTTTCCAAAATAAAAAAGTTACAATCATTACAAATTAATTTATAAACCCCAGATTTGTTCAAAAAATCACATTTATCCTTATTATTTAATATATCATTTTTTAATATGTTATTTGTATAAAAAGCTGGTTGTACATTATTTGGCATGTTTTTAATTTTTAAATTTGAAATGCTATTATTTAAAAAAAAAAATTCTCCAATTATTATCATTTTCAACAACGTGTGGATGAACAAAAGATCTAAAAAACTTTTTCTTATATTTTTTGTTTAACATATTGTCTATTAATTTTGAAGTATACCCGTTATTAATTGCAATTTGTTTCATAGTATTTAATTCTGTTTTAAAATTACGCAAAGATAAGGGAACATTAATTAATCTACTTAGCAAGGTATGAAAAGCTGCTAATTTTTGTGAAAATGGATGATTAGATGTTTCATGTATAATGATATCTGTATATGTATCTTTACGAAAAATATTAAATTAAAAAAACATGTAGATATTGTTTATAATACATATAGTGGTTTATACAAAGCGATCTGTTATTGATTATATACCATATATTATTCTAAAATAATAAATTGTGATATATAACAAAATTAACAAAATAAAGTTTATTTGCTAGACAGGGATTCGATCCCGCAACCTTCGGGTTGCGAGCTAATAGCCTCACCGCTAAACACCGGCCACACCGGCCATCGAATACAGTTTAATACTTAGGAATTACATTAGACAGCCAACTCAAATGGACAGATCACATAGAAAAGCTTGTAAATAAATTTATGTATTTAACTTATATTTTTAAACGTTTAAATTAAAGAGTCGACATTAAAACAATGAAATTTGTGTAACATGCATTGGTGCAATCATAAGAATCTTATGGAATAATTGGATGGTAGGGGAGGGGGTGTATAATAATAATAATAATGTCGCATAATGATATGAACTACCCCTTCCTGCAATTATTCCAAGAAGCTGAATTGTAAGAGATGAGAAAAATTTACTGTGTACGATGTTTAAAATACACAAAATGTATAAAGTCTTGGATAAATACCATTGAAATCGACATTTACTTGCTGTAACATCTGAGCCGATGTAACTTCACAAATTTTATTAATCTTTATTAACATGTCGTGTGAATTGTAATTCAGTAATCACGATCACAACGATTTTATTTTTTATTTATTTAATTTTATTTTTTAATCTCTACGAAGATAGTGCATGTTTATGAGTAAAATTTTAACTGTTTTAAAAACACACAAGTACACCCACGAACTGGCGATGCCTGTGTGGGATTCTTTTGGTTAATCTGCTAATTGTATTATTCTTTACTTTTCAACTGTTTATATAAAAACAATTATATGTATTTTAAATTTATACCAATTTAGGTACCAAAAAAAAGCGGAGCTTTAAAATAAAAGTCAAAATCGATTGATAATTTTGACACCCGAGAAGAAAGATATTTATAGATTTGTGTTATTTTTCTGTTCAATTATACAACATAAAATGATATCATGAAATCGTCTGCCGTTTTAAATTTTCAGAATTCTATTCTGAGTTTTTTTAAATAATAATATAGTGGAGTATTAACGGCTCTGAAAGCAAATTATGTTTAAAAAAAAGAGAAATCTTATAAAATTGTACAATAATACACTAATTCAATTCCATTATTTCCACGCATAGCTAAAGGGCTTGTTCACATTGGTCAAGTGGTAAGTCAAGTAGAGAGCACGCTTGCTACATGACTTGAAAACCGTTCGCCTTAATTTCAAATAGAGTAGATACATTTATGCCCGCCGCCCGTCGTAGGATGACGGCGGATGACGGGCTGCTACAAAGCAAAGTAAATACGCTAATTAAGCTGATTTTAATGCTTATTATAGAAGACGTGGAAGAATAAATTAGTGAGATAATAATAAATAAAATGCCCACAAAAAGAGATTAATAGCAGCACAAATAAATAATTTTAGAGTAGCAACTTCGCTCCAATGCCTCGACATTTCCGCGGGTCAACAAATGAACTCTGCTAAAACGGCATGTCAGTGCACAGGGACGCGAGGGAGGGGGGGGTCCCTATACGCTCTAAAAATAGAACGAAATTGATTGAATCCACTAAAAAGCTGACTAACCCACTCTACTAAAATGATGGTGTTCGGACGCGTTTAGATATTACTTTACTCCCCACTCGAATAAAATACATAGCGTGTTTGAACGGCTCTTAAGCGCTTGGGTAGTGGAAAATAGGACAAAATCTGCGGACGTGGGTAGGATTCTAACCAGAGGTCTTCTGTTCAGGAAGCGAGCATTATCCCAAGCATCACCAAGACAGACAAGCACATTAAAAATACCAGTTAGTGGTTGAGTGGGCATCGCGTTTGGGTCCCACCCGCGGGCGTCGCGTGCCCTATTCCTCGGCTGGCTATGGCTATGTCCTCCATCACAACACAAGCAACATTTTCGGCCTTTTGTGGTGGTAATAGGAGATTTTCAAATACTGTTGGTTTATTCGTAACCACAGGGAATGTTTGTCTTTCTTTTAAAAAAAAAAAACAAACAAAAAAATGTTTGTTTATATGAATGCGTCTTTAAAATGACAATGCATATGCATGACATATATATGAAGTTCAGCAAAAAGCTGCCCGCAGAGTGCTTGAAAACGCCCTTTATTCAGGGGGACGTTTTACGGTGAAAATTTGAATGTGGGATGGAAGGTTACAAATAAACTTCTTTTTTATGTGTAAACCTTAAAAAACCAAATTCATGTACAGGATTTAGCCTGCGAGAAAATGGGATAGTGTAATCGTAGTCCTCTTTGTGTGGTGCTTCGTAGCCTTCCCACTCTTGTCTACTTTAGTTTTCTGAAGGTTTCACTTCTACGGCGTGTGAATCGCATACTCAGTTATTTTTAAATATGAAACTACAAAAATCTGAGGTGGCAATAACGTTTAAAATACATCTGTCTAACAAAATATGTGTTTATTGATTCTTTTCTCGGTATCTATAAGTAGTTTTAGTTAGAAAAAACGTAAGGTGAGCCGTTATTAAAACTTTTTAATGTTTGCATTGAAAAATTTAATGTTTTCAAAATTATATGTCTTTCTAATAATAAAAATCTTTCAAAACCAGTTTTTCGTTTTTGGATACATTCGAAAATGTTCCATTTATTTGGATTTCATCGCGAAGCAGAAAATTATGTGACATTCCGACAAAACATGCCCGAGGACTGGAGGGGTAAATTAATGTAAAAGTTCAAAAAGGTGGCAGATTTTAATTGTTAATTTTTTTAATTTGTAAATTTAAAAAAAAAAAACGAATCAAAATGTACACATCTATGAAAAACAATTTTTCCAAATGTGTTCAGCATTACTTAACTATACTAAAAAATGCAATTTTATCAAATTTAAAGAAAAATATGAGTACCTTGCTGACCAACACACCTACACTACAAGGATGAAATCCTCAAAACTACTAGACATCCCGAAATTAAATAGATCATAATTTCCATGCTACAAAACTATATAATGCCCTTCCAATTGAAATTAAGAACACCATGCAGAAAAAAAAGTTTAAAAAAGACATCAAATTATGGCTACGTAAACATGAAGAGGAGGAAATAATTAAAATTATAGAGTAATCCTAACGTAACCTACAGACAACAAACTTAAATACTTTTAATTTTATTTATTGTTTATTTTGTGAAAATTAACAAAAGATGCAAAAGTGATTCGTAAATAATAATAGCTACTGGTTTTAAAAATATTCGAATGGAACCTCGGGGGTGCCCGGAGCTACGATTTTTAGAAATAAAGATAGCATTTTTGTATTTGATTGATGTACGCTTTAACTCATGCGTTAATGTAAAAAAATATAACGGATTAAAATCTTTCAAACAATACAAACAGATTGCATCAATACAAAAGGATTGCAATCTTTAGGGGTCGGGTGGGAATGCTACCCTTGTTCTACCGGTATTTCAATGGAAGATGCTCCGAGGAACTAGCGTCTTTGATCCCTTCGGCGCCGGTGCATAGTCGGGAAATACGCCAAACGCGCGCCCAGCCTGCAGTTCATTCCTAGTTTTTAGTGACGACAAGAAGGGAAGATGCATTCTGCATTTCAAAACTCGTTGTCAGTTCGTTTGAACTCTCCCGTACGAGGGTTGGGGTCAAGGGTCAGGGGGCGGCGCGCGGCGGGTTTATCACGACGCGTGCCGCGTGTATTTTGGAGGTTGAGCGTGTTCACTGTTCACACACAGCTATAATATGCGTGGGACGGCATATTTCAGCATAACGCTGGCCTTATATTCCAATTTGGAATGTACGGCAAGCGATATGCCGAAAAACGCCATCCCACGCATATTATAGCTGTGTGTTAACAGATATATCCGGGTTTCAGGGGGGGGAAGTTTGTCCAGGTCTTGACGGCGGTATACCCACCTGCTGCGTGGTGGGCCGGATCGAGAGAGACTGGTTTTGGGAGGCCTTTTGACCTTTCCAGTAGTGCTCTCTCTCTACCCATCACCTTACACCGTAGTTGAAGGGATGGGTTTATAATATATGTCCCCTCCTGGACTCACTGACCTCCAGATTCCTACCCACCCCGCATGCCATTTTTCCTTTTCAGAACCTCCAATCCTTCCCTTCCCTAAAAGACCCTCCACACAGCATCCCCTAAGACGACATAGGCCCTGAGGGAATTTATTTTCCTCAGGGTCCCTGTGTGGAGCTAATATAAAAAAGTCCCACCTCAACACAAACAACATTTTCGGCTTTCTGTGGTGGTAGTAAGAGATTTTCAAACATTATTGGGTTATTCGTAACCCAACAATGTTAGTCTATCTTTCTTTGTGATTTTAAACTCGATGAAACGAAAAATAGTGACCCTAAAAAGGGACAAAAACATAAATCTATAGGATTTAAACTGCGATAATAATCGGTCTCCTCTTTGTGCGGTGCTTCGTAGCCTACACACTTTTGTCTACTTTTGTTTTCTGAAGTTTCATTTCTATGGCGTGTGAACTGCGCAGTGTATGTGTTTGTTATTTACATATCATTTATTTATATTTTCTTCTTGGATTTGGTCAATACATTGAAGTTTGGTGGAAACGATGTACGATGGTCGTTATCAGAATTTTTTAATATTTTTTCGAGTAAAATTAACTGGTGAGCTCGTCTTTGTTTCACACATCCGCTGTCTAAAAACTGAAATCGGTGTCAATTTGGGATTTGGGTCGTATCCCACCATCACCTTCAGAGTAAGTGGAACTCCTGTAAATTATAAATTAAAATTGCAAAATTAGACTATTTGCAGACGATACCTTAATCTATATTTCGTGTGAAGATTACATTACAAATGGCTGAAATTAAAAAAGTTGAAACTGAACGTAAACAAAACAAAATATATGGAAATAGGCAATAAAACGCGTAACACAGGATTAAATTTGACAATTAATGGTGAAAAGATTGGAAAATTAAATGAAATCAAATACGTGGGTGCAATATTCGATTCAATACTGACTTTCATAGCAAATTTTGAATATGTGATAAAAAAGGTATCAAAAAAGGTCATTTTTTTTAGAAGACTAAGACATAAATTAAATAGAAACACTACGGAGCTCATTTATAAAACTGTCGTTACTCCACATTTGGATTACTGCTCTAAGATGTTATATTTGGTCAATGAAGGAAATTTGAACAAACTAGAAGTTATACAGAACAGAGCTATGAGCTGTAAACGTGATGAGCTAAATTGGATTCCAATAAAAAAGAGACTACAATTTAATGTGTTAATTTTTGTGCATAAAATCGTGAAAAACCATATGCCAAAATACTTTAAGGATGAAATTGTTTTAGTAGAGACGTACATAATTACGAAACAAGAAATATAAACAGAGTTCGATTGCCACAAATGAAGAAATAAAAATCACAGAACTGCCTAATATAGAGGACTAAAGATGTACGATGAAATGCCTGAAAGTATTAAGGATGAAGAAAGAATGAATGTATTTAAAAATAAATGTTATGCTTACTTTAAAAATATTTAAATTTATTAAATGAAATGATACATTGTGCTTATTAGTTTATATTCATGTAGTATAACTAACTCAATAAATAATAAAAAGGGAATTTTATAGAAGTAAATTTGACCGTAAAACGATTGAAAAGATGAAATATTATTTGAAGGCACACATCTCACAATATCTGAATTCTACGTCAGAGGGCTGGTGTGACTCCGAAGAGTAATCTTGGTATGGCTATTCTGTTATTCTTTCAATTATTTTGTTCCATTTCAATGCATCAACAGTAATCAATACTGTATTGTAAATAAGACACTAAAATGATCGGTCGCCAAATACACCCTAAGCCGCATGGACGTCAATGCTCGGTATACGATAATACGGTTGATCGCGACAAATTTTGAAAAGGCAAAACATTCGCAGCAACCGGCCAAATACGTGCGGCAACGTCGCAAAATCACGCCGCCGGGGTGTGCACCTCAACACTCGTACGGGATTTGACTTGAACCGGCAACGTCGCCAATTTGGGCTAGTACGAAATGCCGAATACACCACCAAAATTTGCCAACGTCACCGGTCGCCACTAAAGGCTAGGAATGAAATGCGGGATACGTCATACCCGGTCGCCACTAAATGCTCGGAATGAAATGTGGTATACGTCATACCCGATCGCCACTAAAAGCTAGGAATGACGTGAAACATAGGTAGGTACATCTTGTTCTTCGCGGTCGCCATTTCGGACTTTATGAAATGCAGGATACGTCGTTTCTGGTCGCCACTAAATGCTAGGAATGAAATGTGGAATACGTCATAGTCGGTCGCCACTAAAGGGTTGTAATGAAATGAAGAATACATGGCCATGTATATCACCTAGCGCCTAGCTGCGTAGCGACAGACTCCGGAACTTTAATATTCGAAATCATCCACTTCAAGCCCAATTTGGCGACCAGGACAAATTTCGCCAAGATGCTTGTGACGACATATATTAATGAACTGTGTAAAAATTTCGAAAAATAAAGTGGCGACCGTATATCGGTCGCCAAATGTCGGTGGTCGCCACTTTAAATGCATATTTGCCCATGATGGTCGCCAAATAGACGGTGTGATATATATATATATATATATATATATATTTATCTCCTCTCGTAAAACGTTGATCTTGCGCGACGGTACACCAGTTTTAAGTTGATCCGTTCGCACGTGTTGATCCATCCGGATATGCTGATCCATTACACAAGCTGGCATACACATCCTGATCCATGTGGATCAATTTATACCATCAAGATTTAGCTGTAAGCCACGCCCATTGTTCGGTGTCTTATACATTTTACACGTTTTTTTTTGTTGATCCATATAAATGCCAAGTTTTGACCGCCAACAAAGGTGCCCGTCTGTCGTACTTTTCAGCTTCTTTTAGTAGGTACCTGTACGTTCTTATTTCAATTCGTTCTATTTCATTTCTTTTTTAATGTATTTTGGTTTAAGATTTAATTTTAATTTTGATTTTGTTTTTGATTTTGATTTGGATTTCGATTTTGATTTTGATTTTGATTTTGGTTCGAGATTTTGATTTTGATTTTGGTTTGAGATTTTAATTTTGATTTTGATTTTAATTTTTATTTACATTCTTATTTTGATTTTTATTTTGATTTTTTAATTTTGGTTTTAATTTTGATTTTGATTTTTACTTTCATTTTGATTTTGATTTTGGTTTGAGATTTTGATTTTGATTTTGGTTTTGATTTGAGATTTTGGTTTTGGTTTGAGATTTTAATTTTGATTTTGATTTTGGTTTGGATTTCGGTTTTGATTTTGATTTTGATTTTGGTTTTGGTTTGACATTTTAACTATGATTTTGACTTTGATTTTGATTTTGGTTTTGGTTTGAGATTTTGATTTTGATTTTTGATTTCGATTTCGATTTCGATTGTGATTTCGATTTCGATTTCAATTTCGATTTCGATTTCATTTTCGATTTTGATTTTGATTTTGATTTTGTTTTCGTTTCCGCTTCTAAGACCCGCACAAACCTCACCCCATGAACCTGGGCACCCCGGTTAAGTCACCAAACATAGCGAACCACTTAAGGTATACCTTAATTTTGGGAGGCGGGTATGATTACCACCGCCCCGGAAACCATTTTTGAGTAATCAACACCTCTGTCATATGTCACTTTGCAGTGACATTCGTGACTTAGCAGGAGTGCCCGGTTCAAGGAGTGAGATTTGTCTAGGTCCATGCGGCGAACGCGTTCGCTCACCTACTGCGTGGCAAGCCGGATTGGAAGAGACTGATTTTTTGTGACTAAGCAGGGCTGCTCGGGTTCAAGGGATGAGATTTGTCTAGGTCTTTGCGGTTAACGGGTTTGCCCACCTACTGCATTACGGACTGGATTGGGAGAGACTGGTTGAGGGAGACCTTATTTTTCTTACATTAGCTCCACACAGGAAGCCCTGAAGAAAATAAATCCCGTCAAGGCCTATGTCTTCTTTGGGGATGCAATGCATTATCGGGGAATACGTATGATTCCTCGATAATGCATTGCATTACGATCTCTACGAATTCGGAAGTCGCAAGAACAAATTGCATTACGATCAATACGAATTCGGAAGTCGCAAGAACAAATTGTGGCGTGCGCAAGTAAATATTATTTTGATTTAAATGTATAATTCAACGACATCTAAGGGGCATTGCGACCTTGACTACGAATTCGGGAGTCGCAAGTTCGAATTGTGGCGTGCAGAGGTAATTTTTATTTGATACGTTTGTATAATACAACAATAATGCAGTGCAGTGCGATCTTGACTACGAATTCGGATGTCGCAAGTTTAAATGGCATGCGCCAATAAATTTTATTTTGATAAATATGTATGATTCCTCGATAATGCATTGCATTACGATCTCTACGAATTCGGAAGTCGCAAGAACAAATTGCATTACGATCAATACGAATTCGGAAGTCGCAAGAACAAATTGCATTACGATCAATACGAATTCGGAAGTCCCAAGAACAAATTGTGGCGTGCGCAAGTAAATATTATTTTGATTTAAATGTATAATTCAACGACATCTAAGGGGCATTGCGACCTTGACTATGAATTCGGGAGTCGCAAGTTCGAATTGTGGCGTGCAGAGGTAATTTTTATTTGATACGTTTGTATAATACAACAATAATGCAGTGCAGTGCGATCTTGACTACGAATTCGGATGTCGCAAGTTTAAATGGCATGCGCCAATAAATTTTATTTTGATAAATATGTATAATTCCTCGATAATGCGTTGTCTTACGATCTTGGCTACGAATTTGGAAGTCGCAAGTTCGAATTGTGGCGTGCGCAAGTAATTTTTATTTTGATAAAGATTTTGATATAATTCCTCGACAATGCGTTGCATTACGATCTTGACTACGAATTCGGAAGTCGCAAGAACAAATTGTGACGTGCGCAAGTAAATATTATTTTGATTTAAATGTATAATTCAACGACATCTAAGGGGCATTGCGACCTTGACTACGAATTCGGGAGTCGCAAGTTCGAATTGTGGCGTGCAGAGGTAATTTTTATTTGATACGTTTGTATAATACAACAATAATGCAGTGCAGTGCGATCTTGACTACGAATTCGGATGTCGCAAGTTTAAATGGCATGTGCCAATAAATTTTATTTTGATAAATATGTATAATTCCTCGATAATGCGTTGTCTTACGATCTTGGCTACGAATTTGGAAGTCGCAAGTTCGAATTGTGGCGTGCACAAGTAATTTTTATTTTGATAAAGATTTTGATATAATTCCTCGACAATGCGTTGCATTACGATCTTGACTACGAATTCGGAAGTCGCAAGAACAAATTGTGGCGTGCGCAAGTAAATATTATTTTGATTTAAATGTATAATTCAACGACATCTAAGGGGCATTGCGACCTTGACTACGAATTCGGGAGTCGCAAGTTCGAATTGTGGCGTGCAGAGGTAATTTTTATTTGATACGTTTGTATAATACAACAATAATGCAGTGCAGTGCGATCTTGACTACGAATTCGGATGTCGCAAGTTTAAATGGCATGTGCCAATAAATTTTATTTTGATAAATATGTATAATTCCTCGATAATGTATTGTTTTACGATCTTGGCTACGAATTTGGAAGTCGCAAGTTCGAATTGTGGCGTGCACAAGTAATTTTTATTTTGATAAAGATTTTGATATAATTCCTCGACAATGCGTTGCATTACGATCTTGACTACGAATTCGGAAGTCGCAAGAACAAATTGTGGCGTGCGCAAGTAAATATTATTTTGATTTAAATGTATAATTCAACGACATCTAAGGGGCATTGCGACCTTGACTACGAATTCGGGAGTCGCAAGTTCGAATTGTGGCGTGCAGAGGTAATTTTTATTTGATACGTTTGTATAATACAACAATAATGCAGTGCAGTGCGATCTTGACTACGAATTCGGATATCGCAAGTTTAAATGGCATGTGCCAATAAATTTTATTTTGATAAATATGTATAATTCCTCGATAATGCGTTGTCTTACGATCTTGGCTACGAATTTGGAAGTCGCAAGTTCGAATTGTGGCGTGCACAAGTAATTTTTATTTTGATAAAGATTTTGATATAATTCCTCGACAATGCGTTGCATTACGATCTTGACTACGAATTCGGAAGTCCCAAGAACAAATTGTGGCGTGCGCAAGTAAATATTATTTTGATTTAAATGTATAATTCAACGACATCTAAGGGGCATTGCGACCTTGACTATGAATTCGGGAGTCGCAAGTTCGAATTGTGGCGTGCAGAGGTAATTTTTATTTGATACGTTTGTATAATACAACAATAATGCAGTGCAGTGCGATCTTGACTACGAATTCGGATGTCGCAAGTTTAAATGGCATGCGCCAATAAATTTTATTTTGATAAATATGTATAATTCCTCGATAATGCGTTGTCTTACGATCTTGGCTACGAATTTGGAAGTCGCAAGTTCGAATTGTGGCGTGCGCAAGTAATTTTTATTTTGATAAAGATTTTGATATAATTCCTCGACAATGCGTTGCATTACGATCTTGACTACGAATTCGGAAGTCGCAAGTTCGAATTGTGGCGTGGCCAAGTAAATTTTATTTTGACAAATATGTATGATTCCTCGATAATGCATTGCATTACGATCTCTACGAATTCGGAAGTCGCAAGAACAAATTGCATTACGATCATAACGATTTCGGAAGTCGCAAGAACAAATTTATACGTCCGTCACTCTTGGACACACTGATTCCCAGATTTCTGCCCACACCTACAAACCTTTTCGGTCTCAGAACTTCCTCTCCGTCCTTTCCTAAAAATAATTTCCGAAGAAATATCTTCTTCAGGGCCTCCTGCGTGAAGCTCATAAAAAAGAAGTTTCCTTCAACCAGTCTTTCCCGATCCGGCCTGCCGCGCATTATGTGGGGCAAACGCGTTCGCCGCACGAACTTAGACAAATCTCGCCCCTTAACCCGGGTACCCCTGCTAAGTCACCAAAAGTAGCGAACCACTTGGGATGACTTACGACAGAGGTGTTGGTTATCCAATAAATGGTTCTCGGGGCGACGGTACACTTATTAACCTCCCATGTTATTCCCAGTTTAAAGGCGAGTCAAGGGAGTTCTAGGTTAGGACTCCTTCAATTAGTCTCTCCCAATCGCAGTAGTTGGGCACACGCATTCCCTGCAAAGACCTAGACAAACTTCACTTTCTGAACCCGGGCACCCCTATTAGGTCACCAAACACTATTTATTTATTATCTATTTATTTATTCATAACATTTTTATTTTTATAGGGCACAAGGGATTTTCATTTTTATTTTTCAATATTTTTCGATGTTTTGTGGTTTAGCGTGTTTTCAAAATCTTCTGTGCACGTAACAGCACATTAAAATTTTTTTTTGTCAAAATATTTTATTAGATGTATGTATGTTGTAAGCCCCCAGTTAAATTTAAATATTAACAAAAAAAGTTATTCTTACTTTAAACTTATAAAATAGCAGTTTTCAATAAATCGTCACTCGTCACTCGACCCCCGGTTTTTTCCATCTGTAATCGTATATAATATGAAAAAGATATATAAAAATATTTTGATACGGAAAACATCTCAACCTGTTAATATATTTTTATAATGTAGCTTAATTATGACGTATTAAAATTTTTTTAACTACGTAAATCAACGTACTTTAAAATCATTTTTTTGTACTAAAACCATTCTTTTTCTGTTTAATAAAAATATTACCCAATAAAACAGTAGTTTAACTTTACAATGTATAAATTAATATTAAAAAAATCAATTGTTTATTTGATGATATCCGCCCGACTGATTGTCTGTGACGCTCTGTTCCGTAAAGCTATGTTGAAAAACGTAAGTGTATTAGTTATAAAGATGAATCCATATACACTGTATGAATGAAATCAAACTGTATAATTTGTTCGTGTAATTTGAAGGAAGCGTGTCAAAAAGGATTTCAAAAACGTGCGTAGCAAGGAGACAGACGATGATATGCTTTAACTTTTCCACATTTAACCTGTTTATCATTTAAAAAGAAACATGTCAAAAGGAATTAGTTAAAGTACGTGGCAAGGACTCAGCCTTTTCTTGTATATTGTAACTTCTGATGTGTTACCTTCAAATAGCTTTGCACAGGGTCATTTGTGCGCGCTTTTTTGAAACAGCGTACTCTATAAAATTTTCAAACGGAGCACGTGGAAAGGGACAAAATAACTAGAATACCTAGAACGCGAACGTTCAGATATATTGTACCTTCTCACATGTTACCTTCAAATAGCTTCGCACAGGGCCCTATACCACTCTGAACAACAAAGCAAGTTTTAATTGTATTGTGATCTCTTTCTCTAGCGCGGCGCCGTGGGTATGTCAGAGCGAGACCACTGTAACAATACATTATTGAAACGATACAATATCTTTGAAGATATCATATTACATCCGACAAAAGTTTAAGGGCTGTGCAAATAGGTGAATAATTATTATAATCATTTAAGTATTTAATCTAGCTATTATCGTGTTGATTCAAAGAAATGAACATTACTTATTGAATAATTACAAAAAATTCACTTTGTTTAATTAGTTTTTGTTTTTTTTTTCAGTATAAAAATTTAAATATGGGAAACAAATGGCGTTCCAAAACTTGGCGTCAGCTCAATAGACTCCGAATGAAAAAGTATGATTTTTAACCTATTTATAGCATAAAATTTATAGGCTAAAGCCATTTTAAGCACCGTTTCAGTTCTGAATGGTGGTCTTACACCAGGGCGATACTAAAAATACCTTCCACTCTGGAACGTGCCACAAATATACTGTGTATTATTTCAAATGAATTAATTGTGAAATGACACAAATTAATCAAATTAAACTTGACTATTTTGTGTACAGATCGATTTCTCGAAGATCTCAGGGAATAGAAGAGAATGCTGTCGAGGATAACTTTTCTGAAAATTTCAGTACTGAACTACCTACGAATATAGTTTCAACAGTAAGCAACATCAAATAATGATTATTTGAGTAAATTATCAAAAATATTCACACATGATTATGTTTTTTTAGGATCAAAGTGTGTATGACATTCATGAACCCACTACAGCCACACACTTTATTATTTTTTCTTAGCACGTTTTGTGAAATAATTCTTGATTCCTTTAGTTTAACCTTTTTATTTATTATACGCTATTAATTCAGATGATCCTTTATGGAGCTATCTTTTTGCATGCGCTCTGTGTGAAATGTTTATAACTAATACCGGCCATGTACACTCTGTCTTTTACCTTGTATTATGTTCCTTATGAAAACAAAACTGTTGTTTCTATCAAAATTGTAACAAATTCTTGCATCTTCTCATATAATATAGTATCCTTTTTGAATAAGGAGAGGAACTACTTGGTTATTCAAATCTAGTCACCAAACACGGCTAAAGCCATCTCAAGCAACCCTTGGATTCTGAATGGTGGTTTTCATAAAGGTGATACTGAGAGTATCTTCTTTCACTATGGAATGTGAAATATTGGTAAATGCCAGATTACTTTTAAATTTTTACAAAAATAAAAATCCTTTTCATTTTCCCCTTTTTATGAGTGGTGCTAAGTTTCTTCGAGTATTGCAGATACGAGATCTCGGTGTTATATTCCCGCCAGTCTATCTTTTTATAATTAACTTTTATTATTTTTTTTCTTTTTACAAAATTCTGCTCTTTTAAAATTCGATACCGTACGAGTACATCATATCTTTATTTTATTGTTTGTAACACACATGAACAATTGTATCCGTATGGCTACATTTTAGCTTTAAAGTCAAGTTTTATTTTCTAAATTGTATTAGTTTTTTAATTGGTACAAAAATATAATTTATTGTAATATTTTCATGTTTGTATGTTAACGCCACTAGGATATTAATAAAAATAAGTTAATAAATAAATTCCACCAGAGCAAGACATTATTCTATGTAATCTCTTTTCATACTCCAGGTAGGTCAGTCACAAGACAGTACCTACCATATTATTGTAGCAATTCCACATCAATATCCAAATATTACACTCCTATGCGACGATTCAACAGCTAGAAAACAAAAACTCCGATGTTGTTGATATATTTAGTACATCAATTGTAATATATAAGCAAACCTTATTGAAGTTTTTTCATCAAGTAGGGGAATATTTTGTTAAAGCTATTTAAATTAACTAACACATTTAACAGCATTTTGTCGGCGGAAAGAAAAAAAGTGTAACTATTTTGGATTTTTTCATATCAATGGATTTTTTTATATTTTGTACCTACCTACAAACTTTATTGATCAAATTCAATAATATTATTACTTTATTTTTTTGTGCAAGTTTCTTAAACTAGTCGTTTCCTGCATTGTTTATGAGTATAATGTTCTGAGTTCTATCGAGCCGAACCGTCTGATATGAAAATATCTGGAGTCGGTGAATTACTTTCCCATTTGGTCTCTGGTGGATTGGCGTATTGTTCTTGTATTGTTTTGTATTTATTATACTTATATAGCGCACTTACATTGCGTGGATTTACTAGACAATCGTTTTTGGAATAGTGTGTGGAAGGGTTTCCTGTGGGGAAGATTTAACCCGGACGTAAAATCTGAAGCATCAAAAACGTATTTAAAGAATTATGTATTGAAGTAAGCTTGTGTTTTTTTATTATAAAAACTATTTTATTCTATTTTGCAAAAAACCTAAACTTTTAAATAAATGAATTAACATTACAACGTTGTTTTATATTTCCATGTTTTGAAAGCCCTAGCAATTTGCACAGGCGATGATGGACAAGTTGGCACGCTACTAGCAGGTGTTCGGTGTTGAGAGGTAGAAAAGTTCCCAGTATTTATGGAAAATTATGTATTTTACTAGAGAAATGTGGGAATATTAGTAATATGAAATATATCAATACCCCTTTAATTTTCACTACATACTGAGAAGAAGCTGATTTTTATAGAACTTGGTAAACGTTTTGAGGTTTATCATTTTTAAGATTAAAAATAACATAGAATGTAGTGTTAAAACCCAGTAAACATCTCCCAATTTAATTTTAAAATCATAATATTTGAAACTTGGATATCTGTCAGTTTTTAAAAGCTGTTCGTGTAATATTGAAGATAATTTTTCAACAAAATAGGGAATCTCAGGGGAAATAATTCAACCAAGCACGAAAACGACCAACATGTAAGAAAAAGTTGATACTAACCATCACGCCGTTTCCCCGCAGGGGTAGGCAGAAAGGACGGACCGCCAAACAACTCGGTCTTGGCACACACTTTTTGCCTCACTCACATTCATCCATCGTCTCATACATTCTCTTCTATTATTCTGACTTTTGACATGGCCCGACTCAAGTATCTGATTCACTTGATCGTGCCATGTCTTCCTCGGACGTCCCCGACTTCTTCTACCATTCACATTTACGTCGTATATTCTTCTTACACTGCTTTCATCGTTCATTCGCTCTACATGCCCAAACCATCTGAGGGGCCCTTTCTTAATCTTTTTGGTCCCTTTCTTAATCTAGTCGAGAAAGATATACCTACCTAATATAGTTGGGCAGATTAAACATCGAAAATAAAATTGCTACGATAGGTATTTAAATATTACAATATTGCAACAATGAAATAATATTTCTATTTATAATATATGCAAATAATTTAACTTAAAGAGACAGTTTGAAAATGTTTAATGGTGGGTAAATAATAAGTAAAATATATTTCATGTTAAGTAAATTTTTTTTAACAGTAATACATCACAAGAGTCTCAGCTGCTCCCGTCTAGTCAGCCAAGTGAGAATATGGCATCCTCAATTGAGGTGTATTGTGAGGCTGAAGGTAGTGGGGAGGGGAAGGAGAAAGGGAAGAGGAAGGTGGGGAAGTACCTGGCTATTCAGATCTGGTCACCGAACACGGCTAACGCCATTTCGAGCAACGTTACAATTCTGGATGGTGGTCTTACATTAGGGCGATACTGAGAGTATCATCCACTCTGGAACGTGCCGCAAATAAACTATATATTATTTTAAAAGCATAAATTGTGCAAACAAAAATTAATCTTTTTTTTTTTTGCCACGTTGGGATTACATCCCGCGACCTTCGGTGTGTGAGTCAAGAGCCTTACCACTAGACTACGCCAGTCGTCACTACAGGAAACGAACTTTCTTTCCAATGAAACAATAAAAATTAAGAAAATCTGGAAACAACATAATAAGAATAGCTACATTTGTAAGATATTATCATTATTTGTAAGTTGGTAACAATGATGAAGAGAAAAAGTATTATTTTTTTTTAAATAATTAAATAATATTATAGGATGTGAAGGTTTTTAAAATTAAATTATGAACTACTTGGGGTAACCTACGGAAGTGGTGTTGGTTATCCGATGAATGGCTCCCGGGGTGGCGGTACACAAGCAGGTACACGGTATACAAACCACACCCGTTGAACCAGGGCACCCCTACAAAGTCAGGTTAGGTCTCCCTCAATCAATCTGTCCTGATCCGGCCCGCCACGCAGTGGATGGGCTAACGTATTCGCCGAAAAGACCTAGACTGACCTCACCCGATGAACCTGGGCACCTCTGCTAAGACACCAAAAGTAGCGAAACGTGACAGAGGTGTTGGTCATCCAAAAAATGGTTCACGAGGCGGCGGTACCCATACCCACTCAAACTTTTAGTATAGGTTAAGAGGTTCTCTACGTTTGGTGACTTAGCCGGGGTGCCCAGGATCATGGGGTGAGGTTTGTGGTGTCTTGGCCACGAACGCGTCTGCTCACCATTTGCATTTCAGGCCGGATCGGGAGAGAATGGTTGAGGGAGTCCCTTCGACTTTTTCAGCCTTGCACCGCAAGTTCAATTTTAAATAAAATAAATCTCTCTTTCTAATCTGTTAGTATTTCGTATGAGAAACAGAGACAAATGCAATTTTATTAATGTTTCTAAAAAAATCCTAGCCAGAGACCGGATGCTACCGAGACGGAATGATCTGGTTACCATTGTCCAGTTTTCAGCTTTAACGCAAAATGGTAAAAGCGATAGTAGGAAAGCGAGCCTGACTCAATTATTACAAAACAGTCCTTTCTATCAAAATGCGGTTTTTAGTAGTTTTTACCGCCGAGCTTGCAGCTCGCTCGTTTAGTACTACTGCGACAAGACGAGGTGGGATGGGAAATACGAATACTTTAATATTTAAAAAAAATAGTAATGCGATACCTTTTGCTGAAAAATTTTTTTTTGATTACCTAAATTAATTTATCATTAAGATGAAGCTAAATGATGAATGTAAGTAAGTCTAAAGTCATGGTGTTTGAAAGAGGGAGTACAAAAACAGTATGCAATATAGTTTTGAATGATGAATACTTGGAGCAGGTGGATGAGTTTGTGTATCTGGATAGTATGTTTAAGAGAGATGGGAAGGCTGATAGAGATATTGAAAGAAGGGTTAATCCCAGTAACTCCATTAATGGAGGACTGAATGCCGTTGGCGCAAAAAAAAATGCCAAAAGAAGCGAAGCTAGCAGTCCACAATGGAGTCCTGGTACTTACCCTGATGTATGGCAGTGAGGCCTGGAACTGGTAGAGGAAGGATGAAAGTAAACTTAATGCTGTTGAAATGAAATCCCTGAGGCGTACGTGTAGTAAAACAATGTATGATCGTGTGAGAAATTTGGATATCCGCAAATAATGTAAGGCTGATGTAAGAATAATGAGTAAGATTTAGAAAGGGACCCTCAGATGGTTTGGGCATGTAGAGCGAATAAAAACTACCCTTTTTATTCCAAATAAGATCAGGAATGGCTGGTTAAAGTCGTCGGATTGACTTTATTTTAGAACTGGCTGGTTCCCGGCATGCGTTGCAACGCCATATTAAATAAATACATTTTTCTCCCGGAATCACCTTCCCGTGCGTCCCCGTTCCATGAATCTATCCCTCCCATTGCGGTTCATGGCATCTTCCGATAGAGTACGCGAAGGAACCCCCTCAACCATTCAAACCATTTAACCTAGACTTGTAGTTTGGGAGCCAGGCATGGGTACCGCCGCCCCGGGAACCATTTATTGGATAACCAACTCGTCACACGTCATCCCAACATTTTTTTTGTGACTTAGCAGGGCTGCTCGGGTTCAAGGGATGAGATTTGTCTAGGTCTTTGCGGCGAACGGGTTTGCCCACTTACTGCGTTACGGACCGGATCGGGAGAGACTGGTTGAGGGAGACCTTTTTTTTTCTTACATTAGCTCTAAGAAAATAACTTACTAAGCCCTGAAGAAAATAAATTCCCTCAAGGCCTATGTCATCTTTGGGGATGCAGTGTGGAGCGTATTTTTTAGGAAAGGAAGAAGAGGTTGTTTCATTCTGAGTTGTCTGGTCAACGTTCTGAAAGGCGAGAGAGTACAGCTGGACAACATCTAACACACTATTATTATATGTATAAAGAGGAAAGATTTGGTTCTTTGTTTGTTTGTTTGCATTGAATAGGCTCCGAAACTACTGAACTGATTTGAAAAATTATTTCACTGTTAGGAAGCTACACTATCCTCGGGTGACATAAGCTATATTATATTTTCAAAAAAATTATGGATCCTTACTAAAACTCCCAAAATGTAGCCCAAGGTGTAAAAAAAATACCTAAAATATTCTTTACATCGCGTGCGCTGCGAAAACTATTATAGATAGAATAAAATAATGTACCACGACTTTGCAGAAAACATCACTTTTTACAAAAAGTCTCGCGACAGCATATGTCTAACTATTATAGTTATGCAACAATAAGTGTTCTTTTATTTAAAAAATTTAATTATAATATCGCCGCTAGAAAAGACTCTTTATTTGTATCTTGGTATTAATCCTTATAAAAATAAATTACTTCATATTCAAGATTGTTTCAATATCTTTATACAACTTTTTAAATTATTTAATTCGGACATTTCATTGGAAAGATATCATGAGTTTGACCTGTTGTGAGAACGTAAAAAATATCAATTTTTCGAAGAAAACTTCTTCTAAAAGGTTGTCACTTTGTGATGTCATTATTTATTTATTAAAAGAAAATAACTTAGTTTACATCACTTTATTAAATTTTTGTAATAAAGTGATGTAAACTAAGTTATTTTCTTTTAATAAATAAAAAATATCACCCACTGATTACATGAAACCGTCCGTCCGTTCAGTCCTCCATTGCTGGAGTTACCGGCATTCACCCTTCTTTCAATATCTCAATCAGCCTTACTATCAATATATCTCGTAAACATACTATCCAGTGTAAACATACCTATCTCGTAAACATACTATGGCAGTGAGGCATGGAACTGGCAGAGGAAGGATGTAAGTAAACTGAATGCTATTGAAATGAGATCCCTGAGGCGTACGTGTGGTAAAACAATGTATGATCGTGTGAGAAATTTGGATATCCGCAAATAATGTACGGCTGATGTAAGAATAATGAGTAAGATTTAGAAACGGATCCTCAGATGTTTTGGGCATGTAGAGCGAATGAACGAAGAAAGTAGTGTAAGAAGAATATACGACGCAAATGTGAATGGTAGAAAAAGTCGGAGACACCCGAGGAAGACATGGCATGATCAGGTGAATCAGAAACATGAGTCGGGCCATGTCAAAAGTCAGAATAATAGAAGAGAATGTATGAGAAGATGTATAAATATGAGTTAGGCAAATAGTATGTGCCTAGACCGAGTTGTTTGGTGGTCCGCCCTCTCTGCCTATTCCTGAGGAGACGCCGACTTCCGGTCTGCTAATCCCGTTGGTTTAAAAAAAAATTGCATATTGTGATAAAAGCACGTTTTCACAATAATTTAATGTGGGTATACATACGAATAACGTAGGAGGCGCATCTGACTTGTAACAACATTTGGTTTTAATTTACGGAACCACTCGGAGTGGATGTGTTGGTTATCCAATAAATGGTTCCCGGGGCGTCGGTACTCATACCCGCCTCCCAAACTGTAGGTCCAGGTGAAGTGGTTCGCTACGTTTGGTGACTTACTAAGCCGGGGTGCCCGGGTTCATGGGGTGAGGTTTGTGCGCATCTGCTCACCATTTGAATAGCAGGCCGAATCAGGAGAGAGTAGTTGAAGAAGTCTCTTCGATTTCTTCAGCCTTTCTCTGAAAATCTCTGAAAATTACACCGAAATGGATTTATACGACCGCCATACTCCTGGACACACTGACCCCCAGATTCCTACACACTCCTACTACCCTTTTCCTTCCCAAAACTTTCTCTCCTTCCTCTCCTTCCTTTCCTAAAAATACCTTCGACACAGCGTCCGCAGAGATTACATAGTCCCCCTGAGGGGTATATTTTCTTCATATATAAAAAATAAAAATATAAATATCCCTCAATCAGTCTCTCCCGATCCGGCTTGCCAAGCAGTAGGTGGGCAAACGCGTTCCCCGTACGGACCTAGACAAATCTCACTCCTTGAACCCGGGCACTCCTGCTAAGTCACCAAAAGTAGCGAACCATGAGGTGACGTTTGATTTATACATATATTATCAAAATAAAATACAATATGAACTTGTGACTTCCTAATTCGTAGCCAAGATCGTAATGTAACGCGTTACCAAGGAATTAAACAAATTTATCAAATAAAATTTACTTGTGTACGCCAATTTTGAACTTGCGACATCCGAATTCGTAGTCAAGGATCATAATGCAACGCATTATTGAGGAATCGTACATAGATATTTATCAAAATAAAATTTACTTGCACACGCCAATTTTGAACTTGCGACTTCCGAATTCGTAGTCAAGGATCATAATGCAACCCATTATTGAGGAATCATACATAGATATTTATCAAAAAAAAATTTACTTGTGCACGCCAATTTTGAACTTGCGACTTCCGAATTCGTAGTCAAGATCGTACCGCAACGCATTATCGAGGAATTATATCTAAATATTAACGAACATAAAATTTATTATTTTTGAACTTGTGACTTCCGAATTCATAACCAAGATCGTAATGCATAGTGTTATCGAGGAATTATACAAATTTAAAAAAATAAAATTTACTTGCGCACGCCAACTTTGAACTTGCGACATCCGAATTCGTAGTCAAGGATCATAATGCAATGCATTATCGAGGAATCATACATATTTATCATAGTAAAATTTATTGCGCACGCCACAATTTGAACTTGCGACTTCCGAATTCGTAGCGAAGATCGTAATGCAACCCATTATCACCCCTCGAACCCGGGCACCTCTGCTAAGTCATCAAAAGTATCGAGCCACTTGGGATGACGTATGACAGATGTGATGGTTATCCAATAAATGTTTCCCGGGCGGCGGAGCCTAGCCGCAAAAACCCGCGGAAGTAGAATATTAGAATTTTATAAAATACAAAAAGATATATTTTTTAAGTCGCTGCCGCGGCCGTTATAATATTACGTTTTGCAACTTCCATATCGGCTCAACCAATGAACAGTAAAACCAGATAGAGGTATATGTGTTTTTATGACCAATCAGAAGGCTTCGTTCATGACGCCATCTTGAACGTCATTCTGATTGGTCATGGTCAGATCAACAATTTTATAGTAAAAGCACATATAGGTACATAAGATATACGATTATGTGGATCAACAACGCATGGCAATTTGGGCGGATCATCAACGCATGGTGATTTGGGCGGATCAACAGTTACGAAGCGTATGATTTCCATACAAATATCGAAAATTTTATGTGTAGTATTTCGTTTACTTTTACTGGGAAACTGGCAACCGTGCTATTTAATGTAACGTTGTTGCCAAATCATACAGAAGTATTCCATCAAAGCCAAGTTATATGGTGTTAAAGGTGGATCAACACTGTCGAATAACTTCTTACTGGATCAGCATACTACGAGAAGAGGTCAATATATATATATATATATATATACACAGGCTTCGCCCAAATCCCGCATTGATAGTGTGAGGCTAGCATTATTCGATTTATGAAAATAAATCTGCCTACTATCCTGCACTGAGGAGAGTGCAATCCCACATATCCCATACATTTATAAACTGTGTTACGTTGCAAAGTTATAAGAATAGGTTCCTTTATTTCTGTCGCGCGGGAAATAAGTGAATCGGGGCCCAGTGCACAAACTTGCCGCACCGCCCCCCCCTTTCCCTCTGCCTTCCGTACGCAGAGAGGCCGGCCGCCACTCCGGGCAGTCAGGAGTAGATCCCGGCCCGGCCAGCTTGCAACATCTCGCGTCGTGAATAACGCGCCGGAGAGGCAAATTCTCCCGAGTTCGAAATGTAAACTTTCCCCGGTGTTTGTCGACGTTCCCGCCCGATGACAGAACTAAACTGGAGCTAGCTGTAAGTACCATGCTGAATCTTACCCTGTGTGCATTTTAACTTCACCGCCCCTATAAAAAACGTAGAGAGAGAGAGAGAGCCTTCCGCAATTAGACAAGTTTTAGGTAGCCTAAAGTAAATCCCCTGTTACCTTGAGCTGAGGCTGGCAATTACCGTGTTAAATATTGTATTCTCAGAGAATAAAAACTATTTGTGCTATGAAACATGTGTTTTGATTGAGGAGAGAGGCTCGGCGATTGTGGGAGAAGGACAACGAACCACAGGCACTCGCCTTGAGGTAAGGAGAATCGTGTTTGTGCCGAATTGAGCTACCCGACTGGCAATTTGTATGATCTTCCATCCGTAGAATTTACTCCTCGTGGCCATGCTTACACTGGCGCTTAGGCGTGGGGCCTAATTTTTTTTTCCTCTCCACGATCTCGCAGTCTCGTTCCTCAATCAACAATTGTAAACTTTATAATGTTATTATGTTTTGTCTTGTTTATTCCCAATTTGTCTAGCACATCCAACAAGAATCCCGTCGCGAACGTAACTGCGTATCATAATTTAAATTATTACGGGCCCGATTTCATCATTTACGAGTTGTCACTCGACAAAACATTATTACCGGTATTCCAACGCAAGGTGCCCAATCAAGAAAGTTGTCGCCGCGAATAATACAGTGATTACAAAGTGTCGGCCGATTAAATTTGCGATTTTCAAATACAAGTGAATAGTGGAAATGAACACAAATTTTAAAAAAAAGTTATTCAACAATTAAAATCCTGTACATGATAAACCAATTATCCGCTTGGTCCCGAAAGTGCTAAAATATTATACTGCAGCATGCTGGTCCATACTTATAGACATTTGCTGACGCCTAGGGAACAAGTGGAATAACTTCCTTCTGTCATTTGACAATTTTGGTATTTTTGACTCCTGCCGTTTGCTGAAACCGGGTAATGCTGAACCACATTCGACCGATGCAAAAAATACCTAATTCGCGTTGACGTGAATTCCTCGACAGGTGACATTACATCCTACCTTGTCAAAACGAAAGGAAATTCGCGTGTAAATACCAGAAAACTGGTGCTGCCTAAAATCAGACTATAAATAGTCACGTAAATAAAACCATGCCCCAAGACATTGTTGAATCCTCAAACAAATACTTCCACGAAAGCTTGTATAAAAAGAAACATATTTCTTTCTGTTTTCTGAAGAATTCCCCCTTCGGAAAGCTATAAGAAAAATTTAAAACGTGTTCCCTTAAGGTGAACCTTTGTCCTATGATTTTTTTATCTTCGGACTTCGCAAATTTGCAACCTTTTTTCGAAAACAACTGGATTTTTTCTTGAAAACGTGTTCCCCTAAGGTGAACCCTTGTCCGATTATTTCTTATCTTCGGACTTTGCAAATTTGCAACCTTTTTTCGAAAACAACGGGATTTTTTCTTAAAAACGTGTTCCCCTAAGGTGAACCCTTGTCCGATTATTTCTTATCTTCGGACTTTGCAAATTTGCAACCTTTTTTCGAAAACAACGGGATTTTTTCTGAAAAACGTGTTCCCCTAAGGTGAACCCTTGTCCGATTATTTCTTATCTTCGGACTTTGCAAATTTGCAACCTTTTTTCGAAAACAACGGGATTTTTTCTGAAAAACGTGTTCCCCTAAGGTGAACCCTTGTCCGATTATTTCTCATCTTCGGATTTCGAAAATTTTCGAACATTTTTTCCAAAACACCTGGATTTTTTTTTTCTCAAAACACATTATCTAAGGCAAACCCCTGCCCAAATTTTCAAATAATCCAAACACTTAGAAATACGTCCCCAGTGGTCAATCCCTGGCAAAATTTCTTTCCAATTGCGGATGAAGAGTCTAGTTCTCACTTTTTCCAACGTAAGGTCACACTGACACGACCCTATACACTATGGAAGTCCCTCAAGTCACGCTGGGTATAATTCCCCACATTTCTACGTCAAGAAAGGAAGAACTACTACAGGCCTTGAGAAATAGAAATATTTCTCCCAGGAATAAATCCAAAAAATGCCTTATTCAATATGCTTCTTTCTACAACAGAAAATACATCAGGAGGTTGCAATTTCAACCCTTTTTGTTCGTCACTAATGAGCGGCCTCTCGCATACGATTGTCACTCATCAGGACACTCGAACGAAAAAAAACCTTTCTAGCTTTGGCACAGTAGTGTCAACTGTAGCCAAATTCGGGGGAAAAATATAATTCTCCCTTTGTTGTTTAGTTTCATTTTTTTGTTTGTTTTTTTTTTTTTTTTATAAATATCTCGTCATCATCAATCATTCGCCTCTAATTGCTGCCCCAGGTGTCAAACCTTGGAAACATCGTTTTTTTCTAAGCATACACACCTCTACCTGAAATTGATCACTTCGGAGAAAGGAATTCCCTGTGGCTTACTGCAAGTAGTCGGAGACTACGTGCCCAAGGCTTTGTACATCGTCACAACTTGCAGCATCATATTTTCACCTCATCGTGTCATGCCTCGACACCCCTTCTTAAGTTTAGAAAAATCTTTTGTGTACATTCAATGTCGGGTCCTCGCCAAAGTGCATCTAACCCTAATGTTATATTTAGTTAAATTAAGTAAGCAAACCTGTGTAAACCCACGGCGTATCAGACGTTTGCTACCTGTTCTAAGTTTTTTTTTTTTTTTTTCTGTTTTTTTAAGAAAATAGAATGGCGCTCAATAAAAAAAAAACCCATATTGCTCTAGTTTTCTCCAGAACTGGATATGACACACCATATTCTGGAAAGTATCGTTATAAAAGAGACAACTTTCGACTTGTCTCTTCATTAACAATAAATTTTGTACAACATTTCAGCAACATTGAGCTACCCTTGGTCTCAACTGCTCAACTGAAATCTTGGGTTGTCTTGTTATGACTTTATCACGTACAAAGTACGAGGTCCCAACAAGAAGCCAGGTCTCTAAGTGAACCACCCTGTGAATAACCATTCCATTATTGTAATTTTTGTAACACCAAAGTGTGTTCGTCACAGTCTGTTTAAGTAAGTAAAACCCAGATGGTCTTAAACACTCAAGTCGGACAGTTGTAAATAATTTTCCTTGTCAAGAGACAATTTAAAAAAAGCGATAAGCGCATGTCTTGTATTGTTGCTACCATCGTACGTGTAAGCACAACTAAAAGTTGTACCATCATTGTACTCTACTCTGTGCGTAACCAAAAGGGTTTGTACCACAAAAGATCTCTTTTGCGGTACGCTTAGATGAAATTCACATTTCATCAGCACGCCAGAATTTTTTGTCCTTTAATTGTTGAAGTATAAAATCTTGGCCAGATCTTCAAATATGTTTTTGCCTTTGTGCAAGTCTTTGACGTACGCTAATATGGATTTATTATGCTACGGTATTGTTGTATTAAGTACATCAGTATGTCTCGCCGTCTGTATTGAATAGGTACCTTTATATGAACGTTAACCTTTTGTTGCCATCATAGGTGAGAACCTTATAAAATCTGCCGTCATAGATGGGAATCTCAGAATATCTACTAAATGCGATACGGGGAGTCCGTTATAATTACTCTATGGTTTTTGTCAGAAATGTCATAAATACCTAGTCTTTTGTACCTCCTTTCAATACTGGGCAACCCAATTGTAATTCGTTCATTGTTATCCGTGAAGACGTTATAAAACTTACTTGTAAATCTTTGGATTTCACATCTTGTACGCTATACGTGAAGACGTTAAAATACTCACCATGAATCGTGCGAACGAAATAATATCAAACCTTTGTGTGTGAACTACGCAATGTAGTCCACACCCCCTTTTACTCATTAACAATGCCCGTGGACTTCCTGTCACAAGAACCCAGGAACTATCTACTATCTCAAAAGGACTAATCATACGCTTCACTCATGATTATGGGGCATCGTGTCGTGGGAGTTAAGTTGATGGACACAAAAAACACCTAACTCGTTGTCTGGGAGACGAACAAAGAAAAATCCCCAGGTTTGTGAGATTTGAGCAAGGGTCTGTCATTTCTCGCAAACAAGTAGGAGAATAAAACGACCCCTAATCTTCTACCCAATACACGTAGAGGATTAGACTCTTTTATGCCAGTGTATTTTTTTTTGTCCTACACTACCAAAAATTATTGTAATGTACCAGGATTGCTGCTGTAGACCTTGTTTCACCTCCACCCAGAGGTCGAATTTCGGAAATAGCCGAGTCCTCAGCAGTTTTCTTCGTTCAAATGTTCCCAATTGCTACCCTTCCCCTTCCTCGAAATTATCCGTGAATGGGGATATATGCGTTATGCACTTGGCGTTTCGTTTGTCAAATGGGACAATCTTCATACACGGATCCTTTCAACTTCCTACTCCCTTCCCACTTGTCATAACTTAATTGTACTCAATATTTTGTTCTTCGAAAGTAGAAAAAATGCTACCGTATAGACGTGAGCATAGGTCATGGAAGACCAGCTTCTTTCGAACAGGGTATTTTGTTATACGTACAAACCCTTACCCACGTATTCTTGGAAATGTATTTAGTAAAAAAAAAAAAAAAACTGAATGGGTTATACAGAACCTTCCTAGAATACGTACCCTTGTAATATGTATTAGTCATTAGTTGCATTTAGTTAACTCTCTCCGTCTCTCTCTATACGTCAAACAAATCCAACCTTTCTCAACATGCACACCTTGTTTCTCTCCAAACCTTTTTATCATTGGTCTACTAGGCAGGTAAACTTCAAGAATTTTGTTCTAATAATAATTTTTTGCCGGATTAATAAGAAGACCAGCAGCTCTTCAACCTACCTACACCTGCGCCCTCTTCATGCTGCCTTCGCTACCGTCACGGAGGTCCCATGCCTTCAACCCCTGCGTACCAAAAGCACCCGACCGCATCTAACATAACCTAGTGTGAGTCGTGCGTGTAGTTGCGAATTGTATCATCACAGAAAACCGACGCTCAAACTAACCCGAGCATGCCAGCTCTAGGTTGGTTCCTGTTCCTGCTGCCACCGTGCAAATGTCTGTTGCCATTGTGCAAATGTTTCTGCTACATCATGCAAACGTTCCTGTTGCCACTGTGCAAATGTTTCTGCTACACCATGCAAACGTTCCTGTTGCCACTGTGCAAATGTTTCTGCTACATCATGCAAACGTTCCTGTTGCCACTGTGCAAATGTTTCTGCTACATCATGCAAACGTTCCTGTTGCCACTGTGCAAATGCCCTGCTACATCATGCAAATGTTCCTGTTGCTATTGTGCAAATGTTCCTGCTACATCACGCAAATGTTCCTGTTGCCATTGTGCAAATGCTTTGTTGCCATTGTGCAAATGTTCCTGTTGCCATTGTGCAAATGTTCCTGTTGCCACTGTGCAAATGTCTGTTGCCATTGTGCAAATGTTCCTGCTACATCATGCAAATGTTCCTGTTGCCATTGTGCAAATGCTCCTGTGCCCTTGCGCAAATAACAATACCAAAGATTGTTCACACAACAATCCCACTGCGTACAAAAACCAGTGTACCAAACACCAAATAACAACGGCTGTTATCTATGCAAACCACCACCTCTATAAAGGACCAACCACCAATTACGATTCCACTCTCCAGTACCTCAATGGTTTCGTACCAGCTCACCCACAGGATCCGGATGCAGCTACCCTTTTTGACCTCTGTGACAGGTAGAACTCTCTCCACAACCAAGAAGCCTCATCATGTGTTCTCTTCTTCGTGTTTTCTTTAAGGCCCTAGTGTTCCTTGAGTGTAATCTCAAACGGGCCAGGTTACTGTGACAAAGTAACCTTGTAACTTCAGTGAAACGTTCAACCATCCCAGACATCCTACGCAAACCACGTTCCGCAAACAATAGCTCACAGACCAATGATACAATTTTAGAGTTTTTTTTTTCTATCACTGCATAACCCTTGTACCTTTTTCCAACAGGTCCTTGTTCTTCGCAACTGTATTTATGTATGTCACTGCCCTTTCATGTACATTTATAGATAATTCTTTGTTTTACCATGTATTATCTCTTTTGTTTTGGACTATAACTATTCTTCAGCTAGCAACTTTTTCTCTCTCTCTCCTTTTTCTTTTAAATGTTTTTTTTGCACAAGTGCTGTAAGGGTAAGAGGATTTATTAGCCCAACAGCTCCATTGCCACGTCGCTTTTATTGCGGCGAGGGGGGAAGTGTTACGTTGCAAAGTTATAAGAATAGGTTCCTTTATTTCTGTCGCGCGGGAAATAAGTGAATCGGGGCCCAGTGCACAAACTTGCCGCACCGCCCCCCCCTTTCCCTCTGCCTTCCGTACGCAGAGAGGCCGGCCGCCACTCCGGGCAGTCAGGAGTAGATCCCGGCCCGGCCAGCTTGCAACATCTCGCGTCGTGAATAACGCGCCGGAGAGGCAAATTCTCCCGAGTTCGAAATGTAAACTTTCCCCGGTGTTTGTCGACGTTCCCGCCCGATGACAGAACTAAACTGGAGCTAGCTGTAAGTACCATGCTGAATCTTACCCTGTGTGCATTTTAACTTCACCGCCCCTATAAAAAACGTAGAGAGAGAGAGAGAGCCTTCCGCAATTAGACAAGTTTTAGGTAGCCTAAAGTAAATCCCCTGTTACCTTGAGCTGAGGCTGGCAATAACCGTGTTAAATATTGTATTCTCAGAGAATAAAAACTATTTGTGCTATGAAACATGTGTTTTGATTGAGGAGAGAGGCTCGGCGATTGTGGGAGAAGGACAACGAACCACAGGCACTCGCCTTGAGGTAAGGAGAATCGTGTTTGTGCCGAATTGAGCTACCCGACTGGCAATTTGTATGATCTTCCATCCGTAGAATTTACTCCTCGTGGCCATGCTTACAACTGATAGTAGTTTAAATAACTCTAGGAGTGATAAAAAAACACTCGCACACAAAAAATGGGCCTATTTTTAAAAACCATAGTGGTTTTATTATCTATAATGGTCGAAAAATCCCCAATTTATGTAATAAAAAATTCAATGAATAAATAAAACTTGAAAAACTTAAAATAATAAAATCATAACATCGAACAACAGATCAGATCAAATGTATATATACCTACATTAAAAATCCGAATTGACTTCAATTCAAGCATATCCTGCTTTGGCCTGGTAAATATTGAGAATTCCTGGAAATACATTCGGATGGAAAAATTCCTGGATTCCGAAAAATTTTACTACGGTTTTTTTTTTTAACTTAAACATTATTTATTTTTTATTTATTAACGCCCTTTTTCGGGGCTTTTACATTACATATGAATAGTAAAAAATACACAGCATTCGTTGTACATAACTGAACCGTCTCACTAACAATATTGTTATAATAAATACAATATTATGTCAGATAACGGGTTTTTGACCACATTTGAGATAATATGACCATAGTATATTAATAGATTGTTCCATAAAAATATTATCTACTTATTTTACTCTAATGTTTTTTTTTTGTTACTATAATAATTACAAAAGTTATAGACAAACTAAACGAACTGGCTAAGAATTAGAAACCAAGGTTAAAGTAAACATCAAGCGTATTTTAACAAAATCGAACGTCCGATTTCTTTTTCATTTTGTTTATTATTTTTTTCCGAAGCTCACTCGATACCTACATATATAGATAAGAGATAATGTGTAATTTATTTTTTAATTTAAATTTTTTTATAGTGCTATTATTAAGTTCTGCAAGTATTTAGTTTTTTATTTTGGTGAAAGTTGTTTCGAAACAGAAACGTAAACGAAACAAAAACCAGAAACGTCTGGCACAAAAATAAAAACTAAAATACTTGCAGAACTTAATAATACAATAACATTAATAATTTTTTTTAAATTAAATGGACTTCTACGAATTAAACACTAACCAACCATCACGCCGCGGGGTAGGCAGAGAGGACGGACCGCCAAACAACTCGGTCTTGGCACACACTCTTTGCCTCGCTCACATTCATACAACGTCTCATACATTCTCTTCTATTATTCTGACTTTTGACATAGCCCGACTCAAGTATCTGATTCACTTGATCGTGCCATGTCTTCCTCGGGAGTCCCTGACTTCTTCTACCATTCACATTTGCGTCGTATATTCTTCTTACACTACTTTCTTCGTTCATTCACTCTACATGCCCAAATCATCTGAGGGTCCCTTTCTTAATCTTGCTCATTATGCTTAAATCAACCTTACATTCCCTGCGGATATTCACATTTCTCACACGATTCTTCTTTCGTATGGTGAATTTTTTTTTTTTTAATTAAAAAACCTTGGCTGGGAGACCTTTCGGTCTTCGGCCCCTTATGTAGCGGCATAATTATTTGTAGTTGGTTGCCGCCTCACTCATAGCACTCACTTAACTCACTACCTTATTACACGCGCAGTAACGATATACGTGCCTGTGACATCGCGAATCGCGAATAGCGCGGCGCGGCGGACACTACTACACACTACACACACGATCATACATTGTTTTACCACACATACGCGAGTAGATACCAGGACTCCATTGTGGACTGCTATCTTCGCTTCTTTTGACAGTTTTTTTATTAGCGCCAACGGCATTCAATCCTCCCTAATGGAGTTACCGGCTTTCAGCCTTCTTTCAATATCTCTATCAGCCTTCCCATCTCTCGTAAACACACTACCCAGATACACAAACTCATCCACAAAGTGTAATTTCGTCATCTGGCGATGCAATGCCTAATTGCCGACTATTATGATAGTAGTGTCATAACTCATCAGTGAAAAGTACCTTAATGCCGCAAACTAGTTCAAAATTTTAATAACGCGTTTTGTAAACAGAACACTCCTCTAAAGATGTGTCACTTTGGACTGGTGAGGTGTATAATAACTTCCTTATCAATAACACAACAAAAAACGATAAGTTCTTACGGATTTACCTTGTTGCTTTACCGTGTATCGTGTTGAAATAATTTTATTAACAATTTATTACCTATTGCATTAGTCGAAATAAAAATTAATCTATTGTTTTAGTAATAATTTATGATGACGACCTCAAAATCCCAGTAACGCCAATGAAAACGAAGCGAAAGGAAATAAACATTATTTATTTGCTTAGCTCCGCATTTGATTTCTCGTTATTTTTAGTCATAATTTAAACAAGGCAAAATGTTCGCCATTACATGCAAATATTGTATGGCTAAATGGATGTATCAATGTTTTCCTCATCCCGATAAATCTGTAAAAACCCAACAATATACCTTTTAGCCAACATTCAGCACGACTTAATAATAAAATATGAATGTTGATCACTTTTTAATATCAAGGTTAAATTAATGGAAGGTTTAAAGAGAGTTAAAAAAACCACTTGAAATAAACATCTGGACCCGGGAAGCACAGGACAGCATCTGTATAACACATAAATATATCACTTCTTCAAATACAGCAAATTTATTTTTTGGCACCATTTTAATCAAAATTAAAAGAATTACTTTGTTTGGACCACTTTTAATGTCTATAAAACCGACATGTTTTGACTGTTTCGAGAGCGATGCTCCCGTCCTCAGGATTAGCTAAAATGTTTTTAGTAAACACTTTAGAAACTTGTCGGTTTTATAGTCATTAAAAGTGGTTAAAAGAAAGTAATTCTTTTAATTTTGGACATAAATATATATAAATAAAAGCATCCGGTTTAGTCTATACATTTGTACACATTTCTAAAATTTTACAGGCGAGCAGATATAATATTTACTTTTATTTTTGGAATAACAAGAGTAAAACCCATCGATCTATTAAGGCATCTTATCATATCATACGTCAATGGTAAAACCTCAAACTCTCAAACGAAAATTAGAAATAGAAAAAGATTCGGTCGCATCAAGAAATTGAATCCCAAAATGTTTTTGGATGAAGTTCTTTCAAATGAACAGAAATCGTAATCCGATACAATTAAATCACTACAAGAAATTGCAACTTCTATTTTATTTTGTCAACTTGGGCGAAATACGATTTTTAGATGAACTTTATCAAAACGAATCCATAAAATCTTCTTGGTTGATATTTAACTTCTACATGTTTTTACTTAAAATCACCATCTTTTATTGCGGAATTTGCCCCCAAATAACAATCTCAGGCTGCAGCTCGGAACAACTGTGGAGTTACACTCTTACCAGGCACCAATGGCGTAGCTATACCATTCACGCCTTTGTAATTCACACCTCAGTGACCTTAGAGAAGAGGGGGGGGGGGGGGGGTTGTATTTTCCAGAAAGGTAATCTGCGAGTACTATTCTTTTTTTTACAGGTAAAATACGCCCTCGCCAAGCATGTAGGTAAAGACTACCTAGTAGTCCGGTAAACAGATTTGTAAATTCCTACCCACTTAATTAATTACAACCCATAATTAATTGTTTATAACAATTTGTTTTGTTCAAATAACGAATTATACAATTTGTCCGAAGAAACGTCACTATCTCTGTGACAATTCTTTTTTAAAAATTTCTTCCACCATAATGAAAAAATGCGAATAAGAAAATCCAAAAAAACAAGACAAATTAACATTTGAAAAAAGAATCTTTACTGATCCTTTATAAAGGCCACCGGCCAACATCTTGCCAACTTGAACCGGAAACAGAACGCACAAACAAATTCAAAACAAGAAGTTGAAACAGAACTAGTAAACGTTTGAGTCAAAATAGGACCACACTCGGTCAATTACTTTGACCCACTCATGTAAAAAGGTTTGCCATCGCTACCCTTAAAAAACTCTTTTATAATACCTACCTGTTAGGTTGCATTGGTTGGAGAGCCGCATTGTTCTTAAAAATTTGAAAAAACAAGTTTGTGTAAGTAATTTTAGGGAACCGGTTGTGTTTGGAGAACGTAACTTTAAACACGTGTAGGTTTAGACTCGTTTATGCAAAAGTAAGTCACAAAAACAGTACAAGTGGAATAGTTCAATAACAAATTATTGCCTGACTTAATTCCTTGAGCGTAATATCCGTCCTCAATGCTATTATTTTAGTAGATACAAACACTGCTTATAATATTTAATAATAATATTTGGCTGATTTATATAGCGCCGTTTTGGTGAAAAAATCACTTCACGGTAGCTGATTATTATTATTATTATGTATTTGTTCATGGACCCGGTTATATTAAATTTTTTCACAAATTTCACTTAATTTTTTGAATACGCATTTATATACCCCCCTTTCAAATCATACTCAGCTTTTTTTTGAACGCCTACTACAACACTTTCAATTTGGGAGGCGGGTATGGGTACCGCCGCCCCGGGAACCAATATTGGATATTGACACCTCTGCCATAGGTCACCCCGAGTGGTTCGCTACGTTTGGTGACTTAGCAGGGATGCCCGGATTCATAGGCTAAGGTTTATCCGGGTCTTGGCGCCGGATGCACCAGCTGCATGGCAGGCCGGATCGGAAGAGAATGGTTGAGGGAGTCCCTTTGACTTCTCTCCAGCCTTATTCTCTCGGAACATCGCCTTGCAACGCCGTGGGAGGGATGGATGCATACGTCCGTTACTCCTGGACACACCGACCCCCATATTCCTACCCACCCCTAATCCCCTTTTCCTTCCCAGAACTGGTTCTCCTTCCTTTCCTAAAAAGATCCTTCACACAGCATCCCCAAATATGACATAGGCTAGGCTGTGTGGAGCTAATGTAAAAAAAATGCTTTTAAATATTGAGATGACCTTTTTGTTTGAGCCCATACATGCGCAATATGAATATGAATAAAGTGAGGAATTTCTTCCGGCTTTGCTCCAACATATTAACCTTCTTCCTGTGGTGCGGTGCAAAAACATCGCTTTCTATCCAGTTTGCTTCTCAGGATGCCATCGAACAGTGGTAGCATTGCTTCTTGGTTATTAAACTGCTTGGATATCCCGAGGATAAGGCCAATAAGTTTGTAGCATGATGAGTGCGTTGCGATTGATGGTCAGAATGTCATTTCGGGATCAAAAACGACATTGAGATCATCGGATTTTACACGTGATAACGTTTCACCCTTTATCGTGTAATCGTAAACTATAGTATTTTGAGAACAAGAGATGGACATAGTTTGTTTTTTGTCACATCTGCCTGGCAATTCCGTATTTTTTGTGAGATCGTTATTTCCTGTCAGATTTGTGTGATTTATATGGCTGTTATTTGCTTTTTCTATATACAACGTACATTAAATAAATAAATTCGTGTTCAAATCGATCTAAACTAAACTAAGAAAGGAACGCTCCGATGGTTTGGGCATGTAGAGCGAATGAACCAGGAAAGAAGTGTAAGGAGAATATATGACACAAATGTGAATGGTAGAAGAAATCGGGGACGCCCGAGAAAGACATGGCACGACCAAGTGAATCAGATACTTGAGTCGGGCCATGTCAAGAGTCAGAATAATAGAAGAGCATGTATGAGACGATGTATCAATGTGAACGAGGCAAGGAGTGTGTGCCAAGACTCCAAGACCGAGTTGTTTGGCGGTCCGTCCTCTCTGCCTATCCCTGCGGGGAAACGGCGTGATGGTTAGTTAGTTAGTTAGTAAATATGTAAAAATCACACAAATCTGACAGGAGATAACGTCCGTTATCCAATAACGATCCCACAAAAAATATGGAATCGCTAGGCTGTTTGCCAACGACCAGATAGTGAATTCAGATCACCTTGCATTTTAACACAATCTTGTTGGGAGCTTATTTCGACCAGCGATTCTAGGTAGGTATTCTGCAATTTAAGTTTTTTCAATTGGAGGCGGGTATGGGTACCGCCGCCCCGGGAACCATTTATTGGATCACCAACACCTCTACATAGGTCATAAAAGTGATTCGTTACGTTTGGTGACTCAGCAAGTTTGCCCGGGTTCATGGGGTGAGGTTTTTCCAGGTCTTGGCAGCAGATGCGTCTGCCCACATGCTGCATGGCGGGCATGCCGCCAAGAGATATCGGATGAGAGAAGCATTTTGACCTTTCCAGCCGGACTCCCTCGACCCATCGCCTTGCACCGCAGTTGGAGGGATGTTTTGATGGATTCATACCTGGACACGCGGACCCCCAGATTTCTACCCACCCCTCATACCTTATTTTCCTTCCCAGAACTTCCTATAGGCAGTTGAGTTAGTAGCAAAAATAGGCTTGGGGTTTTTTGTTAACTATTTATACTACCCAGGTAGGAACATCACAACTTTCTATTAGATTCGTATTGTTAAAAAATGCAACAGGAAATCGATAACAATGAAACATTACAACGGGAGAAATAATGATGGCTCACTAAAGCGTGCTGTGACTAAAACGAATAACAGATCATAATAATATAAATACATTTATAAAATCAATTAGATTTTCAAACTCACTTGCGCTCAAACCTGATTTAGCTGTCACGGAAAATGGATTCCGAACCCAGGAATCGTCCTTCCTAGTTTTCAAAAAAAGTATTGCAAAAGAGTTATTTTCAAGTGATGCAGGTGTTCTTAAAATTTTTTTGAAACCCCTTCATAAAATTTAATTCATCCAAACATTCATGTAAGGCAGGAAAACAATCAAAATGATTAGATTGAACTATTAAATAATTAATTGAACTATTAAATTATTAATTAATTGAACTATTAAATTATTATTATTAATTGAACTATTAAATTGATTATGGTGCCGTAAATTGTATGGCAATACAATTGCCGTATGGCAATTGTATTGCCATACAATTTACGGCACCACGCGCGTTTATAGTTTAACTAATTGCTAACAAGGATTGCAGTAGGTAAGACTAATTCATTTATACATTATTTTACTTTCAGGTAAAGTTAATTTCGAAGAAAATATGGTTGGGTTCCTTGGGAAAAGAAATTTCGTGAAACACACGCAGATCTGTTATACCGTGGTTATTATTTCCACATCATAGAGATGTTCATATTATTGACTCTTATCACAGTATTATAAAGCATAGCAATAAATTTCTGAGATTTTTTGAGACAGCATAAACGACTCTTTCAACTTCCATAAAGCTTAGTCTCTATATTTGGAAGGGTCTAGTACCTAATACCTAACTTAAAAACTACTGTGGAATATTTATAAAAATAATAATTATTGTGAATAATATCAGAAGTGTTGAAATATGAATATGTGTGTATTATATTAAATGAAATTCTTCCGACAAACGGTTGCGGAACCCCTATTCAGGTTCGGTGGAACCCTGGTGTTCCGCGGAACACAGTTTGGGAAACCCTATGTATAGTATACACATATAGATATATATTATACACAGAGCAAAGTAGGTAGTGCCGATGGCGCCCACCCCCTACTTTTTATTGATTCGGATAAAAAACTCTTAAAAAAATCTACCTTATTAGTGGTAGTAATAACTAAAACTAATAAAAGGTAAAAGGCGCACAACGTAAAAGAAATATATGTTTTAATATTCGTGTAATATAATGTATCTAATAGGTAAAATAATATTCAATGCAATGTTTGTTTATATGTTATTAATGTTATTATGTTTGTGTATTTGTCTAGGTTAGAAAAGACACGAGTGAGGAGAGTGAAAAATGCCTTTATCTAAGTATGTACTTAATTTTTTAATGACGATTCCCATTCCCCGTCTCTTCAAATAACCTAAAAAAGTCATAAGCCGTCATAAACGTATTACAATATAATGCATTCGCCGTATAAGACACAGGTAAAACTAGATCTAACGTTCGAATTAAATATATATTATGGAGATTGTAAAAAAAACTTAACAAATTTGAAATTTGGATACCGTCAAATGCACACACAATTGTACCCCCCCACATGGGTCAATGTTGAGCCCTAGGTACTTCATCTGTGATGTGCGCTCTATACTGGGGCACTCACTGCATTCATTGGAATTCGTACCTCTATGTATTTTAATTGAATAATCATCATTAGGTTGGCCTGTAGTATTGATGCTTGAAGTTACATGTTTGGTTTTCTTCGTGTTAAGGGTAAGCGTGTTGATATCCAACCATTTTTTAACGATATAATAATTATACAAAAATAAAAAATAGTTTATTTGTTTATGGGAGCTCCACTGTCCGTGGCAATCACCGGGAGTTTCACCCTAGTTGTAGATAGAGAAATTTTGGGGGTACTCCTGGCCGTTTATCGGGGATCCTCTTCACTTCAACGATATCTTCTCCTTTTATATCAACTCATGCAATTGGAAGCGAACGTTTTATAGCATCGAAGGTCTGCTCATCATTTTTTGGAATGAGGCCGGCAAACTCCAATGAGTCATCTTGTGATCTATGGTCGACTTCTGCCATTTGACTTCTAGATACTTTATTTGTTTGTCCTTTTCTACAATTGGAAGCGAACGTTTTATAGCATCGAAGGTCTGCTCATCATTTTTTGGAATGAGGCCGGCAAACTCCAATGAGTCATCTTGTGATCTATGGTCGACTTCTGCCATTTGACTTCTAGATACTTTATTTGTTTGTCCTTTTCTTCAGTGACTCCACTTTGGAAACCAATTTAGTAATGGTTTCCATTTTAGCAATTAGATCGTCATATTGTCGGCTGATGAAATCTCTCGAGTTTCTACTCTCTAGGTTTTCATCCTCAATTTTTTTTATAATCGCCGATTTAAAAGCTTCCAGTTTTGTTACCATTTTTTTCCATTTTATCGACTAGCATATCAATTTGAGAAGATACATCTGTGGTCAAGCTCATTGAGGCGGGCATTTGTCCTTTGCTTCGAAGGTTTTTGACCGCAGACATTTTTCTCGGTTATTTTGTTATTTGTAATAGGAAAGGTTGGACACTGGCACTACTACTCTATGTTATTATTGTATTATATCTATGTTGTTATTGTGACTGACATTTGGTTTATTTATGTCAAAATAAAGAGTTTGGACATTAAAAAACTCACAAATCACTCTGGTATAGCGCTACCATTTGAATAACAGATCACTGGTTATGTATTTTTAGCTCAGATTTAATTTTCAACTGTATTTTTAGCCAGATTGACGTTTGGTTTTTTTATGTCAAACCAAAAAGAGTTTGAACACTAAAAATTCACAGATAACTCTGGTTTTGCGCTACCATTTGAATAACAGATTATGAGAGGTTATGTATTTTTAGCTCAGATTGACGTTTGTTTTTTTAGTGTAGCACATCGAAGTTGACATTCATTTCAATGGCGGCAAATTGAATTAATTTATAACTTGGTGGTGGTATTTTGCGCTCTCTAATTTGTATTTTGATCAATATTGAAAAATATATAAAATTGTACCAAACATCCGTAAACTGCACAGTTTACGGATTTAATACTTATAAAAAAAGGAAACATCCAAATTCGTTTCTCAAGATACCAAAAAACTTTGACAGGTTAGTTTTACAGCGCCCTTGAGGTGATTTTTCACAAAAACGGCGCTATACAAGTCATCCAAATATTATTATTGGTAATATATAATAGAAAAACGTTAAATCTTAGCAAAAAAAACGTATCTACATAAAAATTGCAAATTATAATTATAAAACTTTGAAGGTTAATTCAGCAAGACTGTGTTTGTTCTATGTGGCATCCTATGTTGTAATTCATGGAAGAAAACCTAAGAGTATACAATAATAGTTCCATGAAGAAAACAAAAGCGCGCAACACACGCCGCTAGGACGCACTAGTATAGCATGCTGCCATTATAATGTATGGGAATTGCCAGCAGTTAGAGGTATTATTAATATTACAGGGTATTTGGTCTTAGTTTATAGAGAATTTCAAAGTTTCCAGAAATTTCCCCAAAATATTTTGAAATGGACCCGATTGACTTGAGAATTTTAAGTACAAATCTAAAATGCGAAAAAGATTTTTCCCTAAACATCGTGCTTTTCACTTTTCCTTTTTAAAAAATTCCTAGACGTGGGGAAATTTCCCAAGACATACCATCACTGTATGAGACGCGCACGTTGCCGTCGGCGGGCAGATCTGCCGAACAAATCCGTGTTTGAATTCGGCGCCGAAACGGGCAGATCTGATCGGCGGATCTTCTCGGCGATTCTGTTCGGCTGACAGATCCGCCAAGCAGATCCATAAAATCTGCAATCTGCACTTTAGCTTCTTACTTTCATGCTCTTATTATCCGATCCGAGTGAACCAAGTGTTGTTTTGAAGAGGATTATATATTATATAAAACTCATCCAAGGGTGTATCTCAAAAACTCATTTTTATTGTACACCACAATTCCGTTAAACCATAATACATCAATGTTTAAACAGTATTTTCAATTACAGTGTAAACATACATACTTACATAATATAATTACTAATTACACATAACTATTAGGTACAGATTGTCACAATTAACACTTATGACTTAGTATAAAAAATCTCTATTTAGTGGCTATGTTTTCAGCATACTTTTCAATATATTTGGTAAAACGCATTTTTTTATATTACTTGGTAATAAGTAACAGGTTTTGGGCACGTTATATTCCAGGGTTCCTGTACCTGTACGTGTTGATTGTTATATATATTTTTTTAAATCTACTTATTTATTTATTGTTTGAAAATATTACATAATACAATATAGTGAACTTAAAATGTCCAACTAGGCAATTGCCCGTTTTAGGACATTCCAGTATGATAATGTTTTTACATGTAAATTATAGTGTTGACTATTCTGTTGGTAAAATAATACATATGTAGGGGAGACTGGGGATGGTTGAAACACTTTTACTTTAACTAGGCGTAGTAATATTTCTTATGTATTTATGGAAAAGATGTTTATACCAGATGTTCTATGATCTATCTAGTTATCAAATTAAATTTATTGTATGGCCACAACTTGTACAGGTAAGCTACAATGACCACTTAAAGACGATGGGGAAAACTGTTTCAATTATCCCCATAGTGTGGACGATTGAAACAGTATGTGGGGATAATTGAAACACTCTAAATATCTATGGAATAATTGGAATAATTTTAATCAATGTTTAACATTTTCATTATTAAAACAGTACTCAATGAAATCATGAATAGTGATTAAACATATCACAAGTATTTAAAAAATTATAAACATAAATGTCTTGAAATGAAACAACTTTAAATATGTTTTTTATTATTTATGTTTACGTGCTCTTAGTTATACTTATTATGAGTATTTGGCATAATCAACATACTTTTACTGCGATATTATCCTGGAGCAGAATAGAACGGTATTAAAAATAAGTTTTTTGCTTTCATACAAAAGTGCTTGTTTCAACCATCACACTGTTTCAATCATAACAATGTAGAATTTACCTCTGAATTAAGAGCATTTTTTGTGTGTAAAATTCAACAATTAAGAAGTCGAAAAAATAAAAATTTATTGAATTTATGGTTTGGGATGTGACATCATTATACAAAACATCGCAATATTTAAGAATTTTTTTTTAAAATAATCTGTTAAGTGGCATTAAAATCTATTAAACAAGTAAATATTATCTATTAAAAAAAAAGAAAAATCTGGATGTGCAATTCACATGCGGTAGAAGTGAAATATACAGAAAACCAAAGTAGACAAGAGTGGAGACTACGAAGCACTTTTTTTATCAATGTGAAGGGTGATTTTTTTTCATATTTTTGTCCTCGGATTCCAGTGCACCTTTTCCTATACATTGGTCATCTTGTTTGTGGTTTCTTCTTCGGAGTCTGTAGGTGTAGTTTTTTTTGCCTGTTCATTTTGGAATGGTTTGAAGACTAAATATTGATTTTACAAAATAATATTCTTTTTTGATTTCGTAGGATTCGACCGCGATGAATGATTATCAAGTTATAAAAGAACTTTGCGATCTAAGGACGAAATGGTGAATTTTTGAAAATGAATAAGAAATTTGCTTAAATCTTCTTCTTGCATCCAGACAGATTTGTTCGTGGTACCGATACTACCAATCGGACTATCTTTTAAGAAATGGCTTAATTGATACATAGAAATGTGAACATCGGCGAAATTGAGTTGCCAATTGCATTTGCCGCTACAGACAGTTATGAAAGTTCCTCGTTCGGCCGACGTTACTGCATCTACTTGCCGAGTTCCTCTCCTGGCTATAAACCAATTAGGTTTTTGAACAGTTGTGACACCGGTCTCATCTACGTTATAGACGTCCTTTGGTTCAAATTTAAAACTATCCATAACGTTCGCTAAATTGTTGAAAAATTCATCAAGATTATGTCAATTAAAACTTGTTGCTTGTGCCATACCTACTCGTGGCTTGGGCACATCTTATAGATAATAAATTCTGGATGGCGCACAAAAATCCTCGGAGCCATTCTATTCCGGCCATCCCATTTGTGTACCATGAATATGGCCTTGTGTGGTCAAATCAAATGCCAATTGTCTTAAATCTTTTGAAGATAGACCAAAATAGGTAAATGTTGGCTGTTTTTTTTAGCATAGTTTGCAACCTCGGTTTCTTGAGAAGGGGAACACACTTTCTTCATAACATAATTTTTTTTCTCTGTTGTCTGTACTTACATAATTGATAAAACAATGTATACTATTAACGTTTATTTTTTTTAGTTATAAATGTATGAAAATCAATGAAGATATGTTTTTACGAAAATGTCACGTGAGGGTGTGTGACGTCGAATGTGGTCGAATGAGATCGACTTTATCAACCAAGATCACAGAAGTTCACCATTCAAGATCACAGAAGTACATTAGACTTAATGATTTGAATTTGAATAATACTTAATGATTTCAATTTCTGACCTTTTTTCATTATAACTTTTAAATTTTCTCTCAGTGTGGACGATTGAAACATGGTTATGATTGAAACGTTGCAATCATCCCCACACGAGTTGTTTCAAACATCCCCACGCTGCATTTTCTGCTTCAAAGTCAAAAACATGTCTTTTAAATAGACATTAACGCCACGCAAATGCATTATAAATACTCTTAAATAGATAAAGAAGAGAATGCAATGAAACATTTCGTCAAGCTGCGAGAGTAAAATGAGTTATAAGATAAACAATAATGTCTTAAATATTTGCGTTTTAGTGCGAAATTCAAAAATGTCCCCTATGCACGATTGAGTCACTCGCCGGCTACTGCGCTTTTGTAGAAACGTCCCAACAGACCTGACAGAGTTTCGAGTATTGTATCACACTCTTAGGTATTATAGTTTTCGAGTAAATTGAGATGTTTCAATCATAACGTGTTTCAATCGTCCCCAGTCTACCCTATATTCATATTCTAGAATACTTTCAGTTATACCACGACATTTTTTACTATTGTTTAGCTGACATAATAAACTAAAGAAATATTAATAGATAAAACAAGAAAAATGAATTTGAAAATGAAAATGAATGAAGAAATTCTGTTGGTAAAATAATACATATATGTATATATTCATAATCTAGTATACTTTCAGTTATATCACGACATTTTTTTGCTATTGTTTAGCTGACATAATAAACTAAAGAGATGTTAATAGATAAAACAAGAAAATGAAAAATAAAAATGAAAGTAAAGAAGGAACTTTTCCTTTAAGGAAAAATATCACGAAGAATTGAGCAATTTTCGAAGTTACTTTATGTAAAAATACAGTTACTGTAATGCTAATATAATACCAATATAAATTAAAATGTAAAGAAAAACAAAAATTACAATTCAATTACTGTTGTTTAGCATATTCTCGCATTCAGCTCTCCCCAAGACCAGAAGCCAATTAGTAACCTGCATACGCAGAATATTAGTACTCATTGCCTTCCATGCATCAGGTATGAGATTGAGCAATTTAGGGCCTAGGTATGAGAATTGTCTCTATTATAAAGATGAGGAAGTGGTGGGCGGAACTATTGGGTTTTTTTTTGCATGTCTTGTATTATGACAGTGGTTTACGGAAGCGTAGTGGTGCCTCTGTTTTTGAGTGTGTAATATGATTTTCCTTATGTATAATTGTCTTACATCAAGAACACGAAACTCTGCGAACAATGAATCGCTGGGGTACCTGAAAGGTTTTTTCAGTATGACTCTTATAAGCGATTTCTGGGATTTAGCTAAGGGATCGAGTATAGTTTTAGCACAACCGCCCCAACCTAGGGAAGCATAGTCTAATATGGAATTACACATTGCAAAGTAAATTCGTTTCAAATCATTTACGCATAGAATATTTCTTATTGCTATGAACAGATGTGTAAGTTTCCTGACCTTTGTGGAAGTTAAGGCTATATATTTGTCCCATCTCAGAAATTTATCAATGATAATTCCTAGGTATCTTATATTGTCCACACATTCTAAGGTATTACATTTACATGTAATAATGTCATTGCAATGGTGTATTCTAATGTTAAGGATTTCTTGTGGTTGACCCGCTTGAGTTGAACTGAAGCAGATGAATTTCGTTTTATCCGAGTTTAGAGTGAGGAGATTACTATCTAGCCACTGTTTAACTTTGTTTATGCCGAATTCAGCTTTACTGCAAGACTCATTCCAGGTTTTGCCTTCAAATAAAAGTACTGTATCGTCAGCAAATGTAATTATGTGGTCTGCAAAGGAAGTATTACATAAGTCATTTATATAAACATTAAACAGTATGGGACCTAGAGTACTTCCTTGCGGTACGCCATATTTAATATTGGCTGGATCACTTAGAGTACCGTTAATATCCACTCTTTGGCTCATGTTTTCTAGGTAACTAACCAACCACTTGAAAATTTGACCCTGTATCCCAATTCGCTGTAGTTTATTCAGCAGAATTTTGTGCGAGATAGTGTCAAATGCTTTAGCTAGATCTAAAAAAAGTGCAATGCATTTACTACCTTTATCTAGGTTATTGGAGATGATTTTTGTCAAATTAGCGATGGCGTTTTCAGTGCTTAAACCTTTGCGAAAGCCGAATTGTCTACTAGAAAGGATGTTGTTATTTTCTAGATAATGGGTGAGACGGTTCTTTACAATTTTCTCCAAAATTTTTGAGACCGAGTTGAGCAGAGAAACCGGCCGGTAGTTATGTATCAGTGATTTGTCCCCACTTTTATGCAGTAAAATGACGATTGACTGCTTTAAATGGTTAGGGAATTTCCCTGATTTAAAGCTTAGATTCGCAATGAACGCAATCGGTAATGCTATGTATACTTTAATGATTTTTAGAAGATTCGATGAAATCTTATCGGGACCACATGCTTTTGATGACTTAAGGTCGTCAATTATCTTCATGACTTCGTTAGATGACGTTGTGATTGAGTCTATTTTGTGACCGATATTAGGGATAGTTAAATTGGCGAGAGCGGTTTCTGATTTCTTACACTTATCGAGAATTTTTTTCGCAAGTGTGTCTCCCACAGATGAAAAGTAACAGTTTGCAAAGTTTGCCATATCTTTGGGAACTTCAGAGTTTGATGTGTTAATGTATAGCGATTTAATTTCTGAAGATTTATTGATTTTGGATTTGGTTATGTTGCGAAAGGTATCCCAAAAACGTTTTGGATTGCAGTTGTTTTCGTAAATGAGTTTCTTATAATAATTTTCTTTCGCCGATGTAATTAATTTCTTACACAAATTCCTATACTTTTTATAATAACATTGTAATACCAAATTCTCAGGATATGTTTTTGCCTTTTCATGAAGATGATTTCTTCTGTGAATCGATTTAACTAGACCCGGGGTGATCCATGGTGTGAATTTAGTTTGTTTATTAGATATGGTTATATTACTTGTGTGTTTTAATATGTACTCGTGTAGTTTGGTAATAAATTCTTTCATTGCTAAGTCAGTGTCTGATTGATCTAGAACATTTAGCCAGTTTTCTGCGCTCAAGTCCTCAATTAAATTATTGAAATTAGTTTTAACAACGTATTTAATTTTCGAAGAAATGGGAGGCTTGTTTTTAAGACAAAGAGATGTTGTATAGTGGTCTGAAATAGTTGAGTGTATAACATAAGTGTCAATAAAGTTAATATTTTTCACATTGATGTGATCAAGACAGGATTTATTCGAGCCCTGTTCACGGGTAAAGCTGTTAATAGTCTGTGTGAAACCATTTTCCGCAAGTAGACATAGATAATCGATTGATTGACGGTGGTAATCAGGGATAGTATTAATGTTTAAATCTCCCATAATAATTTGCTGTTCAAATTTTTTAGCATTGTTTAAAATTGATTGCAATGAAAACAGGAAGGGGTCAATATTGATGAAGGAAGGAGATCTGTAAATGGCAAATATGCATATGTTATTATTCAATACTATTTTCATACAGTTTGATTGTGCTAAAGGAATTTCCTCTACATGAGCTTTAATTCCGTCCTTGATGTAGATAACAATTCCACTAGATTTGTTGAGGTTGGTTGTGGTGTGATATTCAGTGTAATCGTGGATTGATTTTACGGTGTAGTATTTGTTTAACCAGCATTCAGTTAATATTATAACATCAAAAGAGGAATTAAATAGATCAAGAAAAATTGTAAAGTCGTCGAGATTCGATATGCTTCTAATATTCTGGTGTATGATTTTTAGGCTATATGAGTCCCAGTTATAGTTGTTTAAATTCTCCAGATCTCGAATTATATTCATATTAACGCTAATACCAGAATCATTGCAATTATCCGAAGGTAACTGAAACATAATTATGTTTAAATTTATTATGATGTGTAGTGGTGAACCCGTAGTTCTTGTGCGAAAAGTCAGCAAACAAATAGTAAAAATAGAAAGTGTAAATTACGGTGTTGTTCATCAGTATTTTATTAATATATTGTATAGGAGATTGTGAGTTCTGATAGTATGATGCGTATTTTTCTTCGAGATGAAGATTGATTCCGCTACGAGCATATAGAAGAGAAAAATATGAGAAAAGTGAATTATTATAGATATAAAAGATGTTATAAAAGATGATGTTGTTGGTATGTTTCGTAAAGAAGCACTCTAAGCAGGTGATGATTATGTAAGTATCTGTCATGAAGGCTGTAAATTCAGTAAATATAAAAACAATAAAATCAATAAAATGGTCAGATGCATAGTATGTGCTGTTCTTGTAGAGAAGTTGATGCAAAAAAAAGGCCAAAAAACAATAATTGAATACCATGACATGCGAAAAATGCAAAAGTAGAACCAATACTAGGACATATTTATGTAAATTAAGATTTTTTCCAGATTTATATAGATTTGCTGGGAACATCATCTTACAAATACTATCGCTGCTTGTGATAAAGTTCATATGAGTTTGATTGAAGAACGAAAAATACATTATTATGCGTATAAAAAAGAATGTTTGAGGTGTTGGCATGCCTCATAAAACAACAACAAAGAACAATCAATACAATTAATACCAATAATAGAGAGAGTGCATTATTATGAGATAATGAGAGTACATTATATAACGTGAATGATAATGTTGATACATAGTATTCCAACTTAAAATATATTTTAACAGTAAAGTGCATAATATAGTGTATAATGCTTCTGCTTGTAATTGATAGGTGTGATAAAAAACAATAATTAAATACAGTAACATGTGAAAAATTCAAAAGTATGATTAAAAATGTGCGTGGGCATTTGTAACGGGATTTTTTCCCAGATATATAAACAGTAGGTATACGTCTGTAGCATCCTAAAGTTAAATTAAATGTGCTAATCATGGATGTCGAAAACTGAATATAGAATATATTACCTTCAATATATAATATTCTGATGAGAATTATGAACTGCCTCTTAAATGCCCAAGAATTGAATGCAATACCGCACTTCAACGAGCGAATAATTAAATACAAGGTAGATGTACCACTCGCATTTCTGACTTGTATAAGTAAATCGAACAGAACCCAGTACATAATAATGCTGAAAAAATATGTAAATAAAACAGTAGTAATGGTTTTTGAGAAATAAAAAAACATTATTTTGACAGAGCTCGAGCATTTGAAGTTAATGTAAATTCTGTAAATACAAGTGAATATAATAATAGTTAACGAATATAAAAATATTTTAGAACGAGCATTCCTTTATTCTTTGTGACCCTAGTATTATATTTATATTCCACTTTCCTCTTATATTCACTAATTATTTACTTGATCTTGATATAGGTATCTAGGTAAAGAAGCGCAAAATGCTCGGCCGTCAGATCCGCCAGCAATAAGGAAGTTGAGCCAATTTTTTTTTTTTTTTTTCAATGTTCGCATTCAAAAATACCGGTTTTTTTTTTTTTTTTAAGTTTGTTTTCATAGTAAAATTAATTCTCAAAGTTTAAATTTTATTAAGCCCGCCAAAACGAGCGGAATCCGAGCGGTAAGAAGCGGGTTGTGGGTGTGACGTCATTTAAACTGAGAAAACCGCGTAGCTTGGGAATTTTGTATGGAGATTTTTTAAATTCTTCAATAAGGAATTCCAGTAATTTTTTTAATCAATGTTAACCGTCTATTAGAATTGATGTTATTTAAAAAAAAGAAAATTGATCAAGATTTCATAGTTAAATTAATGTTTAAAGGTAGAATTTTTGTTTCTCGCGCCTAAACTCTTCACCACACGGTATTGCCGTTGCTGGCCGATTGCCGTTTGTTGAAGTGCCATCCACCAATTCAGGCCGCCGCGCAAAAAAGTAGAGACCGAAAGTAAGATAACGGTTTACAGCGCAGTTCACTGTGAGACTTTTCTGCGCAATCAATAAATTTAATATACTTGCACAAAACTAGTGAGGTTTACGGCGAAACATCAGATGTCAGATGGGTAGAATACGTTATGATTATTATTTAATACTGTAAAAATGTATTATATTTATTGTAACATACAAATGAACACAATTAATAATTTGATGTTTTTTCTTGGAAGCTTTAACTCCACAAATTTCAGCACTAATGTGATCAGTATTATCTCTTAAGAGTATCTAACCAGCTAATCATAATTCTGATTCCTGCGCCAGCGCTCTCACATCAAGCTCGTTGGCGGACGTTTTTGGAATTAGATTACGTTCCGCTATAAACCAGGTTTTGTGTATCGCGCGGAGCTAGGGCGGCTACAGGGCTACAGTATGCTTATATTCTCGATTCCAGAATTTTAATTAGTAGTAGTTATTTGTAATTTGTATATCGAAGTGCATACCTAAACATAAATAGATACAAGTAAAATGCGTAAACACAGTATGTATTAAATAGATACCTACATGAATAAACAATGTGTTATATTCTTTTTAATATTTTGGTTTATAATTTTATTTTACGGCCATTAGAGCGGAAGATATCTCAGTATCGCCCTGGTGTAAGACCACCATTAAGATTTGAAACGTTGCTTGAAATGTCTTTAGCCGTGTTTGGTGACCAGATCTGAATAGCCAGGTACTTCCCCACCTTCCTCTTCCCTATATTTTTACCCTCCCCACTACCTTCAGTCTTACAACATACCCCAATTGGGGATGCCATAGTCCCACTGGCTCCAGACCACCATTCAGAATTGAAACGTTGTTTAGTGACCAGATCTGAATAGCAGTTGGGACTCTTGTGCGGTGTATTTATGAAAAAAGTGTAATATTCAGTTGGATTGTAAAAAATGTCTGATTTTGAAATATTTATTCGAATGCACAATTTTTTATTTTATATTTATCTGAATACCGCACAAGAGACCCAAATGCTCCTACTGGAGATAGTGAGACTATGACGTGACTATGGGGTATATTGTGAGGCTGAAGGTGGTGAGGGAAGAGGAAGGCGAGGAATTACCTGGCTATTCAAATCTGGTCACTAAACAACGTTTCAATTCTGAATGGTGGTCTCACACCAGGGCGATACTGAAAGTATCTTTTACTCTGGAACGTGACGCAAATATATTATTTTTAAATTAAATAATTGTGAAATAACCCAAATTTATTTGCCAATGCCGGAATTCGATCCCACGACCTTCGGATTGCGAGTCAAGAGCCTTACCCCTTGACCACGCCGGCCGTCAATAGGTAGTATCAGTAATTTGGAAGGTACATCCACCAACTACATGGAAGGCCGGATCGGGAGAGACCGTTTTTTTTACTCTCGCTCGACACACTGCTTATCTCTTCTTTGGGAATGCTGTGTGGAGGGTCGTTTTAGGGAAAGGAAGAAGAGGAAGTTCGGAGAAGGAAAGGGGTATTAGGGGTGGGTAGAAATCTGGGGGTCAGCGTGTCCAGGAGTGCGGATGTATGAATCATCCCTCCCACTGCGGTGCAAGGCGATGTTCCGAGAGAGTAAGGCTGGAGAAGTCAAAGGGACTTCCTTAAATTTTCCAGATCCGACCTACCATGCAGCTGGTGGGCAGACGCATCCGCCGCCAAGACCTAAACAAACCTCACCCCCTTGAACCCAGGCATTCCTGCTAGTCACCAAATGTTACGAACCACTTGGGATGACCTATGGCAGACGTGTTGGTTATCTAATAATTGGTTCCCGGGGCGGTGGTACCCATACCCGATTCTCGTGTTTGTTATTTTTCCATCAAAATTATTTACGATTTGTCAATAATGTCTTAGCAAAATAAGTATGTAAAATATCTGAAATATATTATAATTTAAAATAAAACAATAACTTTGTAAACACTACTTTTATTTTTATACTTTATGCCGACCGGGTTTCGCTACAACCGTAGCTTCTTCAGGGCAGTACAATCTCTATACATTTTTGCTTTAATAGCTGTACTTGCTAATAATATTTGTTCATATGAAGCAGTTACTTTGTGATGTGACATTATAATTTAAAATAAAACAATAACTTTGTAAACACCACTTTTATTTTTATACTTTATGCCGACCGGGTTTCGCTACAACCGTAGCTTCTTCAGGGCAGTACAATCTCTATACATTTTTGCTTTAATAGCTGTACTTGCTAATAATATTTGTTCATATGAAGCAGTTACTTTGTGATGTGACATTATAATTTAAAATAAAACAATAACTTTGTAAACACCACTTTTATTTTTATACTTTATGCCGACCGGGTTTCGCTACAACCGTAGCTTCTTCAGGGCAGTACAATCTCTATACATTTTTGCTTTAATAGCTGTACTTGCTAATAATATTTGTTCATATGAAGCAGTTACTTTGTGATGTGACATTATAATTTAAAATAAAACAATAACTTTGTAAACACCACTTTTATTTTTATACTTTATGCCGACCGGGTTTCGCTACAACCGTAGCTTCTTCAGGGCAGTACAATCTCTATACATTTTTGCTTTAATAGCTGTACTTGAAACCCGGTCGGCATAAAGTATAAAAATAAAAGTGGTGTTTACAAAGTTATTGTTTTATTTTAAATTATAATGTCACATCACAAAGTAACTGCTTCATATGAACAAATATTATTAGCAAGTACAGCTATTAAAGCAAAAATGTATAGAGATTGTACTGCCCTGAAGAAGCTACGGTTGTAGCGAAACCCGGTCGGCATAAAGTATAAAAATAAAAGGGGTGTTTACAAAGTTATTGTTTTATTTTAAATTATAATGTCACATCACAAAGTAACTGCTTCATATGAACAAATATTATTAGCAAGTACAGCTATTAAAGCAAAAATGTATAGAGATTGTACTGCCCTGAAGAAGCTACGGTTGTAGCGAAACCCGGTCGGCATAAAGTATAAAAATAAAAGTGGTGTTTACAAAGTTATTGTTTTATTTTAAATTATAATGTCACATCACAAAGTAACTGCTTCATATGAACAAATATTATTAGCAAGTACAGCTATTAAAGCAAAAATGTATAGAGATTGTACTGCCCTGAAGAAGCTACGGTTGTAGCGAAACCCGGTCGGCATAAAGTATAAAAATAAAAGTGGTGTTTACAAAGTTATTGTTTTATTTTAAATTATAATGTCACATCACAAAGTAACTGCTTCATATGAACAAAGATGAAATATATTAGTTTGTAAGTGCGCAAATAAATAAACAAACGGACCGATTTTCGTCAAGAAACACATGTACGTATATATTTTTTAATAATTTTATTTAAACTAAAATTAAAATTCTGACACATACGTTTACGTAAAGTATTGATTTATTTTACTGCATGATTATATGATTTGAAATTGGTGTTGTATAATACATGTAATTTTTTGAAAATATAACAAATCTGCCAACGACCTATGGTATAACCTTATTATACTTAAAATAAACATTTTTTCTAAAAATTTAAAGCATTCGTTTTACTAGATAAAAGAACAATCTTTCAAAATCAATTTATAATTTTTTGTGGAAACGAGTCAATACGTCTAAACACTGATTTAAAAATGACATATTTCTGGTTTCTCTGGTAATGTCCTCTTAACATGTCAGAATTAAACGATTGGTAGGTAGTCGGACTGGCCTTGAATATATCCGATTTCTGACATGGTATGTGGTTTTTTAAACAGATTTTGCATTACGTAAACTTTGTTTACTAAACCATTAAATATACCAAACCACCCATTACTAAACTTAAAAAGATTTTTAGGGGATAGAATGCAAAACCGTTTGGCCCATAAGTAAACGACGTTTGGCCTATACATCTCTCTCATCATACACAAACCATCTCTCGTGTAATAGAAAGAGCGCACCATAAACATTTCAGTGATCCGCTCTTCATACAAACTGAGGTTCCGATGACGTCAGAATTCTTTCGACCATTCATGAAGCGTTTGTAGTTCGTAGCTTTTTGATTGATTTTTAAGAAGGTTTAATTAATTCTAAGAATCACAATATAGAAATATATTTATATATATAGAATCGATATTTTTTGATCTACATGAACATATTTTTTATAAGTCAAAATATTTTTCACTCAACTTCCTTATTGGCAGATTCAACCGACATATCCGCCGAGCACATTCGTATATGAATAATATTTATTTTTATTAATTTCTAAACGATATACGCTGTATGTACATAAGTTAAAATAATCTGTGTGAGTAGGTACTGTGATAAATACAACTAAGATTGATAGTCCTATACCTAGCCACCTGGTAGATAGTATATGTACATTAAAAAATAAACAGGATCAACCACTATAACCAAATAAAATCTTAAAAAATACAGAATGTTATTGATGTTATCAATATCTGCGGTAGAAGCAAAGTCTTTTTTTATCTGCACGTGTGTGGTCTTCAATGCTAATTTTTTTATCATTATTGAAATTTTTATTTTGCATGCTTATTGTTGGTTTATTTATTTTTATTTATTAATCTTAAGTTAGCTCACATCTTTGTGTGTGCTAATATTTTATAAAGATATAAACATTTACATTGGTTGGCAAACATAATCATTCATTTAAATATTACACATAAATAAAGACATTAATAATTGAGGTAGACGTACTTTCGTAATTCTTTTTTAAACAAATTTATATTTTCTATCTCAGTAATTTCATTCGGGATGTTGTTATACAGTTGGACGGCCTGGTACATCAGAGATTTCTGGGTGCTTGATTTTTTCTTGTCGGCAGTCTAATTTGCTTTGAATTTCTTGTCCTGTGTCCGTGTGTTATTATAATGTATTTTTCTTTTTAGTTCCTTAGACATCGTCCCCATGTTAATTTTATGTAAAAAAATAAGTACATTCAAATACACAGTTTGCTTCACCGTCAACATATTTAGCTCTTTTAGCATGTCTCGTATCCGTGTGTATATGTTGCGCTTAAGTAAGTATTATTCGCATTGCTTTATTTTGCAGTATTTGCATTTTTTTCATTTTCTCTTCATTGCAGAGAAAAAGAATACTTGAACAGTAATTAAAGTGTGGTGATATAATTGTATTATATATTATCTGGCATGTTTCTTTATTTACTTTGTTTCTGATTCTACCAAGAAATGATAATTTTTTTGCATTTTTTTAAATTGTGTAATCTGCATTTTTTAAGAAGTTCAATTTTGAGTCTATGATGACACCAAGATATTTAATTTCTTCCATTTTTTATGATTTCTCCATTTATAGAAACCTTTGGTTCATCATGCGTATTTGTTCTACCTATATGCATATATTTTGTGTTATTTAAATGTAGTTTCAATTTATTTAATTTGAACCATTTTGACAAAGCTTCTTAGTCACTATTTATCATTTTGATTGCGTTCTCATAATTATCTTCTGCAATATAAATCAGTGCGTCGTCTGCAAACAGTCTTATTTTGCAATGTTTTAGTATTTTTACCATATCATTTATGTAGAGTATAAGCAATATCGGACCCAATACCGATCCTTGCGGTACCCCCAGCATATTTTCAATCGGATTTGATACATTGTGTCTTATCTTTGTTGTTTGGTGTCTGTTGCTTAAATAATTTTTAAACCATTCCAATTCTTTCTCTTTTATTCCACATTTTTAAATTTTTTTAACTCTTTTTCTTTCTTTTAGTTCAAAGGCTCTTTGAAAATCTAAAAACACCACAACAGTATACAAGTTTTTATCTATATCTTCCTTCCAATCATCAATAACTAAATTTAACGCTGTTTCACATGAATTATTGTTCCTAAATCCAGATTGTTCGTCACAAAGGATGCTATTATTTTCCAAGTATTCTTCAAGTTGAGATTTAATTATGTATTCCACCACTTGCTCATATTTTGGTAACATATTTACAGGTCAAAAGTCTTCACATTTTTTTGATTTCGATATCTTTATCGTAAATAAAGTGATAAAACTAATCTAATCGGTTATTCCAGCGATTTCAAAGTTTGATTCAATTCACATATAAATATTTTGTATAGTTTGTAAAATACATACTACATATACACGCCATACATGCACATTAACGTGTAAAAAGGGCATAATATTTAGAAAAATATAGGGTGGGTCATAAACAATTGCAATTTAGAAATAATCATGAAAAAAATACAGATTCTATGTATGTAAAAAAATTATTATTGATAAGAACAAAATTATTCTGGAAAATCATTCCGTAAAAATAATTTCGTCAAAATGGCCGCCATCTCACCGCTGGCATTCCTCAAATTTAACCATTATATTTTCGAAAAAATTTCGACACTTAGGGTGAATATTGTGGTGTCACCCCTCTCCCCCCCCCCCATTAAAGTTGACAAACACAAATTTCGACTTCATAAAAAATTAGACTTAATATAAAGGGGGGGGGCTCTTAAGGGGTGACACTCGGTCGAGGGGGCCACCCCCCATCGCTACGCCACTGATGTTGACCATTTGTTGATGGATGTTCTCCGTTAATTGGAGTACAATAGAAATATATCCCATAAAAATCGCGAGATCTGTTTGGGAATAGGTACTCTCGTTGGAAGTATGGCAGGTTGCACCATCTTGCTGCAACCAAGTCTATTATTGTAACTATCGAACCGCTGCAACTATGGTTGAAAAAATTCTATCGACAAAGCATCTGTACTTTTTTTTTTTTTTACTAGATTCTTATATTCTTGAGGAGATGAATCATTTAAATTTACTGAATTTAAAGTTAATGTTCTTTATACAAATAGAACGGCGTCATTTGCGCCTTGCAATTTTTCCCGCTTGTGAGTATTTAAAATATTACCTGGCTATTAGAGGCTTAGAGGTCTTGTGTTTTATCGGTTGGGAAAAAATGTTATGTAAAAAACCCAACTAAAATTGCACGTTTTTTGCACAGCTCAACAAGCAAGATTGCAGCCAGGCTCGGGAAGAATATATACTGTGATAGAATGTGTTATGTTGGGAGTGGGAAGGAGTCGGTCATGTCCTTTTATTTGGAGCTCTTCCGCATTTGCCTTCGGGAATGAGGAAACCATGAAAAACCTCATCCGGGAAGAGTCGGCCGAAAGTCAACATGAAACTTGGCGGCCTTCGGTGATTTCAGTATATGAAATCCTGCATTGTGTGGTGAGGGGTGTGTGTGTCTTTTTTTATGGGAAATTTAGGATAAACATACATAAAATAATAATTATTATATAAATATATAAATAGATATATAAACATAAGTTGGGGGGGGGGGTCTGGTGGTTATGAATACCTACTGCTCGCCTAGTCGTCCGCGTCTTCTTCAGGGTTGTGCCAAATGTGGTTTAGGTCCATCAGGATATGTTTACGTAGTCTGTGTATGTATCTGAAGGGAAGGTCACTAGGTAGGTACATTGTATTCACCGATTTCTTTGATGAGTCTATTTTTACTATGTCTGAGAGATTTGTAAAATCGGTCTGTCAGTCTGTGCGTGTATTCAAATAAGGTCGGTATTTCTTCTCTGGCATGTAGTCTTTTTTAGATTAGTTCTAAGTCTGGTGTTGTAAATGATTTTAATGCAGAGATTTTGTAAAGTCTGTAGTTTTGTGTGGTCAGTACCTATGTGAGATGCTACCCCACACGGGGATAGCATAAGTCAGTACCGGTCGAATGAGCGAGCTCGGACGTTCTACGGCTTGGTTCTGGGACGTAGCGGACTTCTTCTGTTGAAGATTGGCTTCATCGCGCCGACTGCCTTTCTGGCTTTCACATGCATCTTGGCTACGTGAGATTTCCAGTTGAGTCGTGAGTCCATCGTCAGGCCTAGGTAGACGACCTCATCCTTCCATTGTACGATATGTCCTCCCATTTCGATGGTGACGTCTGGTGTTCTAGTGCGTTTCCTCGAGTACATTATGACTTCGGTCTTTGCCTCGTTTAGTTTGAGTCGCCATTTTTTATAGAACTCTACGAGGGCGTCGCGTGCCCTTTGTAGGTATAGGTCTCGCAAGTTAAGTTGACTTCATCACAGTACTCACACAGATGCAAAACTTTCATAAAGCGTGTTTCGTTTTAGGCTTTAAAAAAAACAATTAATGATTATTTCACAATTGAGAATTCGAAGTCAAAGCGTTTTAAAGTCGGTCATATAAAACTTATTTTGTTTTACAACATCTTTATGGAAATACTGAAGATTATCAATTTTTTTTTCTAAACTAAGTAAACGTGATAATTTTCAGGATTGAATTCAAATGGGTAGGTATTCATAAAAAAGACAATGGTATTGCTAATAATTCTAAGCCATTTATTTAAGAATACTGTAAATAACAAACTTCCATTGGTAATGACCCTAATTCACGGAAATTACGGCAATCGAAATTTATAGGTACCTAATTGTTTTTCGGTGTACTGTGAACGTACTGTGAATGTATGTCTCATCAGAATACACAATAGGACGTCCGTCATTCCTGTATTCTTCTAATTTAGTGAGATATGTGGTACGTTTAAGTCGGATATCATTTTTTTCAATAAGCAACTTTCTGTTTGTTTCCGTCTTTCTCCATCGAAAACCCAAATTGTGAACATATTTCCTTAACGTAGTTATACACCCTGCGTAGTCGATGTCTCCTTTCAGAACTTTATGAATCTTTTTCATCGTTGGCGAAGGCTTATGAACTAAATGAAAATCATAGACACATCTTCTAATAACTTCCTTATCGAAATCATCTACATCTGATTTGGTTGATAGTCTGCGTCGTTTCTTCCCTGGTGTGCTGAATGTTGGTCGTTGAGTTGACGATGACGACGGTTGTGTTTCTGCTTCCTTTGCCACTCCAGTTACGATACGTCGAATACTAGTCTGCGATACTCCAGTTGCCTCAGACGTCAAATCAAATAAGTCATTCATGCTTAAAAATTGGCCACCGTTTTTTTTATATTATGCATAAAATAATTAAACACGCGGAATAAAATTTCACGACTTTGTTCATTCAGTGATTTGCCACGTCTCGTTTTGAAACAGGACTCCATGATGTCGTAATAAATATTACACTTTAAAAACACTTGGTAAATCTACTAATAAAGATTCGAATTAAAAATAATGAAAACTATTTATTATATCAAATTTATAAATTAATAATTATTTCACTTGCGATATGTAGGTGCACGTATGTTTAAATCAAATTACGAACTGAATGAATAGGACACCCCATAAGTGCAGTCCGTAAGGGTGTCGTTAAAACTTGCCTCTCTTCTAACTAGTTACAATAAGTGAGCGTAAGCAAGACAGAGAACCTTATCTATTAGTGGGCGTCGCTTGACGTTCACACAGATAGACCAATACATCAATTCTAAGCATTTTTATTGTGCTCATCTTTCGTTGCGTTATAGGTAAAATATATATCTATGGGTACTGCTATCGCCTCTGGCGGCCAACAAGGAAACTACACCATCTATGGCGGCCGGTAAAGAAGGGAACTACTAACGCTTCCTGACTGGACGAACGGCTCCGGCTGGATTTACAAATGGCGGAAGATAATCTTGCTGATTCTTGAATGTTATTGTCAATTAACGTGGAGACAATATATTTCATCATAAATATTAACTCAGCGTTTTATTATTGCTAACAATATATTTGAGCTGTGTGTTATGATAATGGCAGGCTAGATGTATGAATTCATTTTGTAAGTAGTTGGTATTGGAGCGGCTGTTATAAAAAAGGGATACGTTTCTACTATTACGACCAGGAACTTTAATATCTATTTTTTGTAAAAGATACGGGGAAGATACCGTATTATTTAGGATTTTGTACAATAACAATTGATCAGAAATAATTCTTCTACAATTTAATTTCGGGATTTTAAAGAATTGACGTATATGTTCATTTGATTGGAATGCATAAAACGACCGAATTTATGTAGGAGAGAAATTTTTCCTGAACACGTTCTATTCTATGAACATATGTTATATATCTTGGATTCCAAATTTGTGAGGCGTGTTCTAGGTGCGGACGAACATAGGTATAATATAGCAAAATAAATGTATTAAGATAATAAAATAGTTTTGATGTTCGTAGTATAAATCCTAAATTTGTGTGGCTTTAATGACAATGTTATTAATATGTAATTGGAATGTAAGTTTGGAATCTAAGGTAACACCCAGGTCCCGAACTGATTCTTTTCTTTTAATATTGTTTTATATGTCTATCGTTCGTTCGGAGACATTCGGGCGTAGCCGAATGCTTCCGAACATACAGCCGCTGGGCGCTCATTGCCGGCGCCACTTGAATTCTAATCACTTCTAATCCAAGAGCTCCCGTATAGTTACACGTTACCAACAACTAGTAATTCCGCTGTAATTCAATTAATAAATAATAATACAAGACGAACTTGCGTTGTAATTCATTGTGGGCTAGTGAGCCACAATAGCCTATTGAAGAACATTACAACTGGCGCAGCCGGTAGGATCTGATAAACTCGCTTGAAGCAGAATCCTTGACCCTTCTGACTAATTTATGTTTTCCATCTAAAATCACGGATGTTACATTTGATAAATTAATTGAGTTGCTCGAAAAACATTGTGTAAAATGCAGATCTCTCTTTCGGGAGCGCGAATTGTTTTTTCTTGCTAAACAGGATCAAAACGAGTCGATTAAGGAGTTTGCAGCAAGACTTAGAGGGTTAAGTACTTTGGGGCTAGATTAGAAGCTAATCTGGTAGATGTTTTTGCGATTGGTTTACTTCCGGGTCCAGTGCGTGTAAAATTGTTTATTGAAGGCCCTAAGTTAAATTTTAATCAGTTAGGTGAAATGGCAGTTACCGCGAAAGGTCCTGAGATCGAGTCAAATAAACTTAAATTGGAAGTAAATACTGTGAGAAAGTTTTCAAGATCACCTTCACCAGCTCGTACGCCGAATAAACGTTCATACAGTAGCGACGCGCGCGGATCGTGTAAACAATTTAATACCGTTTCATCTCAAAAGAAATGCAGTATTTGCGGGAAATTAAATCATGACACGCGTAATTGTAGATTGAAGGAAGCAAAGTGCTATAATAAGGAAGTTGAGTCCATTTTTTTTATTTTTTTTTATCAATGTTCGCATTCAAACTTAAATACTGGTATTTTTTTTTTTTTTTTTAAAGTTCGTTTTCATAGTAAAATTAATTCTCAAAGTTTAAATTTTATTAAGCCCGCCAAAACGAGCGGATCCGAGCGGTAAGAAGCGGGGTGTGGGTGTGACGTCATTTAAACTGAGAAAACTGCGTCGCTTGGGCATTTTGTATGGAGATTTTTAAAATTCTTTAATAAGGAATTCCAGTAAATTTTTTTATCAATGTTAACCGTCTATCAGAATTGATGTTATTTTAAAAAAAGAAAATTGATCAAGTTTTCATAGTTAAATTAATATATAAAGGTAGAATTTTTGTTTCTCGCGCCAAAACTCTTCACAAACACGGTATTGCCGTCACTGGCCGATCGCCGTTGGTTGAAGGGTCAGCCGCCAATTCAGGCCGCCGCGCAAAAAAGTAAAGACCGAAAGTAAGATAACGGTTTACAGCGCAGTTCCACTGTGAGACTTTTCTGCGCAATCAATAAATTTAATATACTTGCACAAAACTAGTGAGGTTTACGGCGAAACATCAGATGTCAGATGGGTAGAGAATACGTAATGATTATTATTTAATACTGAAAAAATGTATTATATTTATTGTAACATACAAATGAACACAATTAATAATTTGATGTATTTACTTGGAAGCTTTAACTCCACAAATTTCAGCACTAATGTGGTCAGTATTATCTATTTTAAGTATAAAATCAACATGTCAGAATCAACGATTTGTAGGTAGTCGGACTGGCCTTGAATATATCCGATTTCTGACATGGTATGTGGTTTTTTAAACAGATTTTGCATTACATAAACTTTGTTTACTAAACCATTAAATATACCAAACCACCCATTACTAAACTTAAAAAGACTTTTAGGGGATAGAATGCAAAACCGTTTGGCCCATAAGTAAACGACGTTTGGCCTATACACCTCTCTCATCATACACAAACCATCTCTCGTGTAATAGAAAGAGATGCACCGTAGACATTTCGGTGATCCGCTCTTTATACAAACTGAGGTTCCAATGACGTCAGAATTTATTTATTTATTTATTTATTATAGATACAAAGGAAAGTACAAATTACATATTTGGAAGCTTTGCCTGTCCAACTAGGAAAGTTTCCCGTTCCAGGACAGACAAATTGACGGTATAGTTCATATTATTCCAAGAAATGTACATAAATACATAACAAAAACAACAAAAAAAAAACAAAAAATTTCATTTTTCTCTGAAAGTAAGTTATGTAGTAAAGAAAATGTATAATAACAAATATATGTACATACATTTTTTTGACAATGTAGAAAAAGTAATTTGGTAGCATAGGTATATAATAATCGGATTTACCGAATTAACCTGGTAACATATAATATATTCAGATTTACAGAGTATGATGTGTAGGTAAGTTAGTAGTATTAATTCTATGGTAGTATTGATAAGTGTAAACCAGGTACCTGATAACAAGATGGAATAATTACAATAAGATTTACAACAAAGATATGAAGTTATGTTAGATTATGTTTTTAGAAGTGTGAACTTTTAATGGATAGTACACTTATAGGAGAAACTACAATAAAATTTACAATATTAGATATAATTTATGCATGTAATAATATATATGATTTTTTTTAAGCGTTGTAACTACAGTATGTAATAAATTATGTGCAAACATGATTATTTTCACTGATTTAAAACAAGTTTTCAGAACATATTTAATAAGGAATAATTACAATAAGATTTACAACAAAGATATGAAGTTATGTTAGATTATGTTTTTAGAAGTGTGAACTTTTAATGGATAGTACACTTATAGGAGAAACTACAATAAAATTTACAATATTAGATATAATTTATGCATGTAATAATATATTTGATTTTTTTTAAGCGTTGTAACTACAGTATGTAATAAATTATGTGCAAACATGATTATTTTCACTGATTTAAAACAAGTTTTCAGAACATATTATATTATACGACATATTCTTTCGACCATTCATGAAGCGTTTGGAGTTCGTAGCTTTTTGATGGATTTTTAAGAAGGTTTAATTAATTCTAAGAATAACAATATAGAAATATATTTATATATTTAGAATCGATATTTTTTGATCTACATGAACATATTTTTTATAAGTCAAAATATTTTTCACTCAACTTCCTTATAAAAAATTGCAGGTACGGATCAGTGAAATCAGTTATGAACTGTAATGATAATAATATTGATACTGTAGCATTTATTAAAGCAATCACAGCTCAGTTGAAATTAAATGGTAAAAATTTCAATGCTATGATTGATTCGGGCTCATCAGTCTGTGTCATTCCATAAATTTTGTTTTGTAAACATTTCAGTAATTTAGAATTGTCACCCGAAACACGAAAGATTTCAGGTTATGATGGTAGTATATTGGATGTTGTAGGTAAGATAAATTTCAAGGTCGAGTACAATAATATAGTTAGATTTGTAACCTTTATTATTGTAAACAACGGATCAGAACTAATAGTTGGGAGAGATTTCATGGAAACCTTCAACCTCAATATTATTCCGGGACAAAATTCTATTAATTCAGTTTCGTCAGAAATGGAAAAGTAGATAAAATTAAAGAAAAATTTCCAGAAGTTTTTGATCGGAAACTAGGACGTTTTAATAAATTCAAAGAGGACTACGGGTCAGATTTCGTAAACTTTGTTAGTAATTGCGAACATCTAGACGTAAATTCAATTACGGAAGCGACTGGAATTGATACGGAAATTCAGAGCGTAATGAATTGTTTAAGAAAGGGGTGGCCCAAACGGATTCGCCGCGAAGATAACTTGTGGAAGTATTGGATAAAGCGTAATGAGCTTTCGATTGTTAAGGATTGTTTATTTTGGCAACATAGGATTATTGTTCCAAGTTCGTTGCATAAAAAAGTTTTAGAGCTTATACACCGATCTCACTTAGGCATCGTAAAGATGAAAGGGTTAGCAAGGGGTTATTTTTGGTGGACGTCGCTGAGTAAGGATTTAGAGAAAATTGTTCAGGAATGTCCAGACTGCGTTTCGACGAAACAGTCACCCCCAAAGAGTCAATTATCTGTATGGCCAAATTCAGGAAAGGCCTGGAGTAGGTTACACATAGACTACAGTGGGCCACTGGCAGGAAAAATGTTTTTGGTTGTCTGCGATTCATTTACTAAATGGGTCGACTGTATTGAAGTTCAAAGGGCAGATTCAGCTAATACTATATTTGAGTTAAGAAAATTATTTGCAAATTTTGGCAACCCTGAACTCATTGTTTCGGATAACGGTACATCTTTTACAAGCGAGATTTTCAGACAATTCCTACGGGAAAACAATATCAAATTCATGACATCTCCTGTCATGCATCCAAAAAGCAACGGAGCCGCTGAGAACTCTGTTAAAAATACGAAAGGTTTTCTTAAAAAACTTATGGTTGGAAATAAATTTCGGTTTGATTACAGGGATAAATTATTACAATTTTTGTCAGATTATAGAAATACACCACATTGTACGACTGGAGTCGAGCCAGCAGTTTTGCTTTTTGGTAGAAAACTGAGATCTACATTTGACAGTCTCATTCCAAGAGATAATGAGCAATTTGTGTCTAAACAACATGAATTGGCGAATAAAAATATTGAGACCAATCAACGTAAACAGGCAAAAAATTATGGTGGTGTCAAGACTAGAAATTTTATTGTGGGACAAAAATGTTTTGTTAAGGATTTCAGGCAAAATAATAAATTTACATGGGTAAAGGGAATAATTACACAGAAACTTGGAAAAAAATTGTATTTGATTAAAATTTGTGATTCACATTTTATATGGAAACGTCATGTTGACCAGATGAGGGGCTTGTCGGTTAGCTGGAGCGATAATGTCTCAGATTTGTCAAATTCCGCGTCTGATGATTCGAGGACTGAACAGGAGTCCAATCTGTGGAGTGAGCTAACGGTTTGTTCTCCTGATTTCAGCCTGGCGAGAGGAGAGGAGACGGCGCTGGAAAGTACAGACACGACAAGACCAAGTACGGTAGATGAGGCAATTCCTAGTACATCGTGTCAACCAGTTTCATGGGCGGGGAGGCTCCAACCTAGATAAATCCTCTCCAGGAAAGAAATAAAAACTATTGAGTGTTTTAAATTTGTGAATAAACAATATATAAATGTGTGGTTAAAATAATATATAAATGTGTGTATATAATATATTAACATGTAAATAATGAGACAAATGATTTGTAAATGAAATAATAATTAAGAATAATTGTATTTGTGTTGTTAGCGCTTAATTAGAGGGAGGAAGGTGTTGTATATGTCTATCGTTCGTTCGGAGACATTCGGGCGTAGCCGAATGCTTCCGAACATACAGCCGCTGGGCGCTCATTGCCGGCGCCACTTGAATTCTAATCACTTCTAATCCAAGAGCTCCCGTATAGTTACACGTTACCAACAACTAGTAATTCCACTGTAATTCAATTAATAAATAATAATACAAGACGAACTTGCGTTGTAATTCATTGTGGGCTAGTGAGCCACAATAGTCTATTGAAGAACATTACAAATATCTAAATTGTTTATTGAATATTTAAATATTATTTTGGTCTTATTTCTTGTAAACGATATTGAGTAACATTTATTTATCTTTAGGAAAAAGCAGTTAATTTTGCAATATTCGCTGAGATTATTAAGGTTATAATAATGATCTTAATGGATTTATGGGTGCAATAATGATCTTAGCTGGATTTATAGGAAAGTATGGCTTATCTTAAATGATGAAATTAATGAAAATGAATCGTCGTACCGCATTAAGATGACTCATCGCTCAACATAGAAGATTGAGGAGTTAGATTCCCACTTATTATACATATATAAATTATTCTATAAATTCGTGGACATCAATAAAATTATAGAATGATGAATTTAAGGAAATGAGTATCTGAAAAGATGAGATTTTAGTTTGGATCTAAATTCCGCTGGGTTGGGTATGCATCTCAATTCTACGGGAAGTTTGTTCCAAGCCTCAGGGCCGGATACTTCGGATGCACGATCTCCAAACTTAGTGTTTGGATTTCGCTTAGGTTCTTTTAACCTTCATTTGCAGAAGATGACTGATCTAAGAGTTGACTGCCTTAGACCAATATTTTCAGAAATGCATAGTTCAGAGATATAGGTGGAGCCATTTCATTGATAGCTTTAAACACTATCCAGCATAACTTTATTGGATCCTTTCTGGACACTTCAGCCGGTGAAGATTTCGGAGGTATCCCGAAATGTGCGAAAATTTGGGTACCCCAGTGATTAGTCGTGCTGCGGCATTGAACACTGATTGTAGTTTATCAGTTTGGCATTTAGGAAGACTTGCGTAGATGCCATTGTAGTAATCAAGACTTAATACTATATATGAGTTCACAAGAAGCTTAGTTGCTTCCGTTGAAAGGTTCCTACAAACTGACTTGAGTTGTCTTAGGTAAAAGAATCCCGTGCTAACTGTCCTATTCCCCTTGCTTTTTAACGAAAGGTCTGAATCCAGATGAACTCTTAGAAGTTTGACGGTTCTTTGAAATTACGTCATTGCCAGAAATGGCAATTGGTGAGTTATCTATTAAATGTTGACGTCTATTCGTGGCTGCCCACAGAAACGCGGTCTTTGAAGGATTAAATTTTAGTTTGTTTGAGGACATCCGGAGACTACTAGCTTCCAGACACTGAGCCGTGCGAATTTTGAGGCCGCTGATCTCATTTGGTGTGCAGTAAAAGTAGACTTGCTGATCGTCAGCATAACAGTGAGATAGGAGACCAAATGACTCGATAATTTTTGCGACATTATTTGTGAAGAGAATAAAGAGAAGTGGACCCAAAACAGTTCCCTGAGGTACCCCCGAAGAGAGTTTTGTGAAGTTAGACTGTTTATTTCCAACCTTCACCGCTTGTGGGCGATTGGATAGGTAGGATTGTGGCCAAATTTTTACGTTAGAATGTAAACCAAATGTTACTTCTAGTCTCTTAATGAGAGAGTCGGGATCAATAGTGTCAAATTCGGCGCTCATGTCTAAAGGTGAAAGAAGTGCTAACTTACCTGACTCTATGGCAATGGTAATATCTAAATAGGGAGAGAGAGTGCGGCTGCAGAGGTAAAATTTCTCTATCAATCAGTATCTACCAAAACGGCCCGCCACACAGTAGGTGGCCAAACGCCTTCGCCACCAAGACCTAGACAAATCTCCCCCCATATACCTACCCGAGCACCCCTGCTAAGTCACCAAACGTAGTGAACCACTTGGGGTGACCTGTGGCAGGGGTGTTGGTTGTCCAATAAATGGTTCCAGGGGCGGCGGTACCCACACCCGCCTCCCAATTTGCCTTTGAGAAAAACTAGCGGTTCAAATTGATAATTAATAAATAATTATTCTCCTTTTATTTGCATGCAATAAAAATCTTGCAATGAAAATTGCATTATCATTTATAATAATTACCATACTCACTTACTCACTCTACACTATACTCGTTGTAGGACCGGGAAACTGGAAATTCTACATTTGGATTTTGTGGAATAATATTTTTTTATTTGAATTGGATCCAAAGTTGGAATTTTTAGGTTGAAATTGAAAATAACTTAGTCGCTAGGGTGTAATATCAGTCGAAGAATCGTACACCTACACCTAAAGTTTTTTAGTGGAATTTTTCTGAACTCGTACGAAAACTAAAAACTGGTTTTAAAAGGTGATGAAATACACTATAATTTTTTTAAATATAAAGATTTTGAATGTAAAAAAATAAAAGAGTTTTTAAAAATGGCTCACCTTACGTTTTTTCTAACTAAGTTGGAATAATGGTTCATTATGAAAAGTCATTAAAAAAATAAGAAAAATAGCTTATAATCTAATCTAACGCAACCTATTTAACCACGAGGTCAGCAATCATGAGGTGTTGAAGTTTCCAGGATTTCGAGTTGTACGGTCACAAGGTGCCAGTTTCTCGGCTGAATTAAGAGTTTCCCCACACCGTGTAGGTAGGAACATTCCGCAACAATTAAAATGATATATTATCGCAAAAAGACATTTGCGACAATAAAAAACCCCTCGAAGTATTTTTTCAAACCAATAACAGCGGTTACTGTTTTTGTACTATAAACACAATGTATTATAATATGTACCAGCAGTTAAAAACCCGCTCCGCAAGTTTTTGCTGCTAGGCAAAGCGCCATTGAGGTGATTTTCTCACGAAAATGGCGCTATAGAAGTCATCCAATTATTATTATTAGGCCCCGCGGGCGGCTTTTGGTTCGGCCTCGCCCAGTTTGAGTGTTGGTGACCATTTCATATATCCGATAGGAACTGGTTCCAAAATTAGCCGGTTCCTCGGATTCAGTTACACGTTTGACATCTGGCAGTGACGTCATATAAAATATATATAGACGCGTAGTATTATTATTCACAACTGCCAATTACAATAATAATAATCATATTATCTCTCCATATATACTTGGTCGAAGCTCCATATCCACGAAATTACAAATCCAATAGTACTCACGCCTGCCAGCTAATTACTTCTGTGCGTACAATGTCTTGCAGTTGCAAAAAATCAGATTTATTTTGTATTTCTCTTTGTAAATGTATCAATAACGAATGTCTACATAAAAATGAGTAATTGTTTGCCCACTTTACGTATATTTCTGTTTAATTTCGCTGTTTTAATATATATGTTTATCTTTTTTTTTAATTAATAAATATGATTTTATTACTTTTATTTCGTTTTCTTTTTTATTCAAGAATCCTTCCTCACTTTTAACATTAGAAAAAACTATAAATTATAACTGAAATAATCATTAAAATTGTTTAATATCATGTGCTCAATACATTCCCTTTACAAATAAGAGTGGAGGGGATTAAAAAAATGGACAAAAAAATTGACCGGCAAGATCCACATTATTAATCTTTGACCTTTTTTTAACTTTAATCCATTGATGGAATGCGGTCCTCACATTTTGCATACTCAACTACCTCTAGCGCCCGGTCTAAATGTAAACAATGTAATGTAAAGAATGTTCCTCTAGATCAGTGTTCAGCAACACGCGACATGTGAGCCCGTTTCGTGCGGCCCACGAGTCTTTCCATACGGTTCACAAGATATCAAAAAGTTTGCGGTAAAAAATGTACGACAGGAGTGTTTTCTGTTCTTTTAATGGTTTAGCGGTAAACTTTAGTCTTTCATCAAAGTTTTGAATCAGCCGCTCCAAATAATAAGCTTTTAACGTATATAAAAAAACTGTATTAAATGTTATATATTATGATTTATTTATTTTCGTTATACTTATCTCCTTCTTTAGTCTTCGGACAGCGTTACAGTTTCCATCGTCAGGGCAGATGTGTGACCGTATTAACTGTTACTTGTGCAATGATGGGGGAATTAGCTATCAGATGATTGAACTCGCAACGCCCGTTAAGCTGGTATGTTTTAAAGATTTCTGCTTTGAACAATATTAAAAGAGATCCGTCCGTATAAAAATTCCTAAAAATAAAAATGGAGAGCATTTATTGGTCTGCCGTGTGAACGGCTAAAATTTTCGCTTTCAGCGTTTTTTCCGCGTCTTTATGTACGGTACAGTAGGTATTTTGTACGAAAAACATAACCGAATCTCCATTCCCTTCGCTCTTGTCACTTACTCCAGATGGTTATGTCATACAGATAAATAATATGGTAATACTTATCAGTAGGTATTTTGTACGAAAAACATAACCGAATCACCATCCCTTCGCTCTTGTCACTTACTCCAGCTGGGTATGTCGTACAGATAAATAATGTGGTAATTAGCCACACCTTTTTTAAATAATGTAATATATTTAACTTTCTTTCGAACTTTCCAAATGCAAACGAATATTTTCATAAATACTTAAATGTAATATAATAATAAAACGCACAATCTAATGGCGGGTTTACATTGGGTCGGTTTACAATGCCGGTGATGAATGGCTGCGATCGAATACGGCCAACCGAATAACAGCTTACACTCATCAATCGGTGACAGAAGACAAGACGGGCTGCAGTCGAATACGGCCAAACCATAGACATATGAATATTAATAGACCAGCCGAGCTATTCCCTAATTTTTGTGAGATCTTAAGATAACGTGCGAGATCTCCTGTCAAATGAGTGTCAGATTTGGGTGGTTGAGTTGGCAACGCTGCCTGTCATAAACTCAGATATGGGTGATTTTCTATGGCTGTTATTTGCTTTTTCTATGGATATCAGCCAGCTTCGCCGTTTTTAAATAGTTTTAAACACGAAATACTGTAAATATACATGATTATTTATCCACTTAAAGTATGTTTAAAGTTGTATACCGTGGATTTGACATATGCAAAATTTCGTTTCAACCCAATTTCGCATGAATAACGTAGTTTATAAAAATTAATCAAATTATATTTCACTCGTATTTGTTTGAGAGAATCAAGTTTGTTTATTCTCTTTAGTTGCTGAATGTATAATTGTTAGTGGCAGATAATGCCGGAAAAACACTTTATTTAGAAGAAATCTAACCACAGGCAAAGTACAATCGTCGCAATAGTGACTTTAGAACTTCAAACTTGTATTACTTGAACGTATGTCAGTAAACTAGATGACAGCCAAACGTCAGTATGAAATTCGAATATTCGACATCTCCACCCGTTGCTTTTTTTATTTAATAACTTTGTCGTGCAAATTACCACAGTATGCAATTAAAAACGAAAAATAAATAATCACGCATTCATAAAATATGTGACAGCTATGACAGCCAGCGATGCCAACTCTACAATCTGACACTCATTTCACAGGAGATCTCGGACGTTATCGATCTCACAAAAATTAGGGAATAGCTCGGCAGATAATAAAGGTGAGGGGTAGAAACCAACTACAGCGGGACGAAGAGCAAGAAGACGGCTTTGGTGATACGTGATTCGTCAAAACTCAATCTGACAGTATATAGGCATCTCGCACTATAAAATCATCATTTAGTTCTTAAAAGTAAACTCTGCTTTTGAATGAATAGACCTTTTTACATGAGAGCGCGAATTGCTGGCCGCGCAATGAACAAATTTGAAGTTCAAATACGTCAAAGTAAGGTCGCCTATAAGGTCGAGTTCAATATTTTACTCCTGTAGTTAGTTAATACACTTTTACAAATGTTTCATAATTTACTTACCCCAGTAAACAGTGACAGGCACCCGCCATGTATCTCGGAATGATAGTGTATGTATGGGTGGTTTGGTATATTTATGGTGTATGTTCAAAAACGATCATATTATGTGATCTGAATTAGCTTAAAATAGTGTAAAATAATGCTTGCTTATGGAATGTAATACCACAATTGGGTTTATTCTCTTTTTCTCTTCTATTTTTTTACACGTTTTAATAGCACAAGCCACCATTTTTACCGTGTTATTTACGATGAGAGCTCGACACTGGTCCGGACAAGAATGATGACGTCACATTTTTTAGATTGACGCGTGGCTCTCGCAAGCCCAGCCGGTTCCGAAAAATGGTTCCAATGGGAGGGGGAAATAATATGCCTTTTATCGCTTAGGGCAAGTCCATGCATTTTGTACGTCCGTGGGCCAAACCGAATAATGTTAGCGCCACATAACGCATGACTCTGTAAGTGCATACAGTGGCGTTGGCGTAGCTAGCATGGGTGGCAGCCGGGGCGGATAGGGCGGATAGGGTGGATAACGTGGTCGGTGTCTTCCCCCCCCCCCATTAAAGTTGATAAATACTAATTTCGACTCATAAAAAATGGTCTGTCCTGGGGGGGGGGGGGAATTGTGATCGAGGGGATGTCACCCGGGGCGGTCCGCCCCCCCCAAACCAAACAAACCCTGGACATGGGTGATGGGTGGTTTGGTAGATGTATGCCCTGGGCCTGCAAATGACGCCGCACAACTCTGTTAGTGCACTTCCAAATGATGTTTCTGAAAACATCAAAGTAACAGAAGAGAGTTTTGAAATTTCTCTTTTACCAAAATCGGATTTCCGAGTGCTGGGTTCAAATGCTTAACATTTTTGAAATATGTATTTCGTGACAAACTTTGTCTATCTATTTTGAATTAGCTGCCCAAAATGCAAAGCATCTTTGATACGTTCTAATATTTCAGTATGATAGATCGTATAACGGGCAGAATTGGCCTTGGAATTGTCGCCTGCATCGCGTTGCGGCACCACATACTGCAAAGTTAACATTTAACTTGCAGTCTGTGTTAACGTATTAAATTTTTAATATTTATATTCGACGTACTATATTTTAAAGTCCTTGTATTTTTAATATCATAATACCTATGTAAAATTGTAACTATTTCCTCCCACTTATGTATTGTTAATCCCCCCCCCTAAAATGAGTTCTGTTGCTTATCGGGATTACCCTAGCAAGAAATTTAAAACAATTAAAAGAAAACCATGACAAGCTGTATGTACCGTAGGTACCTCCCGCGGCCCGCTTTTAAATTTAAAATGGTTAAATGAATGGCTCTCCGGTTAAAAAGGTTGATTATCACTGCTCTAGATCGAACTTTTGCAAAGCACGTTTAAAACCTCCCCATCTTTATAAAAACTCAAAGCTCCATAGCAACAGAAATAATTTATTTTTTTAATCAACAAGAAGTAAAAGTGGGTATACCTAGGTAGGTAGGTACCCCACACCGCAGCTGCTGTTTCACGTTTTGTTATTATTTCCCGGATAAAATGTACCCCACCACTATTCCCGCCAACGGTCTGACAGCTGAATCGATTAGGTGCGCGCGCATCAAATCTAGGTAGATGCCGCGTCAGCCGGCAATATTATTATTATTATCAAGAACATAATATACACCTACCTATACCTACCTACATACTAATAAATTTAAACGAAAATATGAAAAAGAAACGGACGCAGAAATATAAGGTAATTGTTCCGCTATTGAGTCCACGCTCAAAACACACTTTAAAAAATTAAAATAAGTTGTACTAGGTAGATAACTAACTAACTAACCATCACGCCGTTTCCCCGCAGGGGTAGGCAGAGAGGACGGACCGCCAAACAACTCGGTCTTGGCACACACTCTTTGCCTCACTCACATTCATAGATCGTCTCATACATTCTCTTCTATTATTCTGACTTTTGACATGGCCCGACTCAAGTATCTGATTCACTTGATCGTGCCATGTCTTCCTCGGACGTCCACGACTTCTTCTACCATTCACATTTGCGTCGTATATTCTTCTTACACTGCTTTCTTCGTTCATTCGCTCTACATGCCCAAACCATCTGAGGGTCCCTTTCTTAATCTTACTCATTATGCATACATCAGCCTTATATTCTTTGCGGATATCCACATTTCTCACACGATCATACATTGTTTTACCACACATACGCCTCAGGGATCTCATTTCAACAGCATTCAGTTTACTTTCATCCTTCCTCTGCCAGTTCCATGCCTCACTGCCATACATCAGGGTAGGTACCAGGACTCTATTGTGGACTGGTAGTTTCGCTTCTTTTGACAGTTTTTTTATTAGCGCCAACGGCATTCAGTCCTCCATTAATGGAGTTACCAGCATTCACCCTTCTTTCAATATCCCTATCAGCCTTCCCATCTCTCGTAAACATACTACCCAGATACACAAACTCATCCACCTGCTCCAAGTATTCATCATTCGCAACTATATTGCATACTGTTTTCGTACTCTCTCTTTCAAACACCATGACTTTAGACTTACTTACATTCATCATTAACTCATTCTTCATACATACTTCGTTCATCCTAGATACGAGAGACTGTAGATCTTCCATAGTGTTAGAAATCAGCACCGCATCATCAGCATACAACAGGCAACATACTTTCAGATTACTCAATTTCGCGCCCAATCCCACTTCTTTCAATTCTTGCATACAATTAATAATAATAATAATAATAATGATTTATTGTTTTCCTTTCTTTACAAACATCTAAAGATAATGATATCCTCACTGGGATTTCCCGTGCTGAGGATTTCATTTACATATTATAATTTAATTATAAGAAATTAATATGAATTTGTTATAAACATATAGGTACCATGTAGTATTTTGTTAAATAATTAAAAATTAAATAAAATTATGTTTTTTTTTTTTTTTTATTCAGTCCAGTAGATTCGGTTTTAGTCTGTATTTGATATCAGTATATTTTCTATTTCTGTTCTCCCTATATTTAGTATCCAGCTTTTTATTTGAGATTTAAATGTTATACTGTTGAGGTTTTTAAGTGAGAGTGGTATTTTATTGTAAAGTTTAATACCATAATACAAGAAGCTTTTTTGCCCAAATGTTGTGTTAGTAGTTACTTGTTGGATATGTTTTTGACCATGAGATCTAGTGTTTCTAATGTACGTGTAAGTTGTCATTTCTTGGGTTTTGTACTTATGAATGTAAATGAGTATAGTTTTAGAATACAGTTGTTTAATTGACATGATGTTAAGATTGTTGAAGATTTCATCAGTGCTAGTTCTTACAGGAACTTTCAGTATAATTTTCATTATGGATTTTTGAGTTTTAATTAGTGGATTTAGTATGATTTTATTTGCACTGCCCCATCCGATAATACCGTATTCTAACAGTGATTGGCAGAGAGCCATGTAAATCTTGATTAAGTCTTTTTTAATGAGGACATTCCTGATAGTTTTGAAAAAATAACATAGTTTTTTAATTTTATTATATAAATAGGTAATGTGTTCGGTCCATTTTAAGTTTTGGTCAATTTTTAGACCCAGATAAGTTATATGGTCAACGTTTTCTAATGAAGGACAATTACAATGCTCATTTAAGTGATGCTGACTATGAATTTTTAAGTTCAGGTTTTCTTCAGAGTTTTTCTTATTTTTTATTTTGAAAGTGATGAATTTGGTTTTATTAGCATTAAGTGTAAGTGAATGGTAGTCTAGCCAATTTTTAATTCTTTTAAGTGTGTCTTCTGCTTTCTTAAATGTTTCTGCCCAATTTTTCCCATTTATTAGGAGAACAGTATCATCCGCAAAACTGATGATTTCTCCGTCACATTCTATGTGGCATAGGTCATTAATATAAATAAGGAACAGAATCGGACCCAGAATACTTCCCTGAGGCACCCCGAATTTGACATCAGTACACTCACTGGTTATGTTGTTAAGTTTCACAGTTTGCTTTCTATTTCCCATGTAACTTTTAAAAAATATTAGTTCATTATCAGTAATTCCTATGTTCTCTAGTTTTTCAAAAAGATGTGAATGATTTATTGTGTCGAACGCTTTAGAAAGGTCGAGAAATATGCCAATGCATTTTTTATGAGAGTCTAGAGAATTTTTAATATATTCAATTACTAAGGCTATGGCGTTGGATGTTCCTAAATTTTTTCTGAAGCCAAATTGTTTTGGTGATAATAGTTTATTTGATTCTAGGTAGTCGACGAGTTGAGTTTTAACTGTTATTTCTAAGATTTTAGATAATGTGTTTAGAATTGTGATTGGTCTGTAGTTATTGATATCTTTACGATTTCCTGATTTAAAGATTGGTGTAATAGTCCCTATTTTGAGTTGAGACGGAAATCTGCTTTCTGTGATAGATTTGTTTATTAGAAAGAGTATCGGTTCGGTAATTTCATCTTGTAAGAATTTTATTGTTTTCATTGTGATTTCATCACTACCAGATGAGGATGTTGATTTGAATTTAGATAACATTAGTGTTAGTTCTTGTTTAGTGATTGGTTTTAGGGCAAATTTAATCCTTTGTGGATTTGGGTGTTTGTTTATGTTCGGGTTAAAGTGTTGAGGTTTGGTTATTTTGTTTGCTAAATTCGAGCCTATGTTTGCAAAAAAGTTGTTTGTGTAGTTAATTAGTTTATGTACGTTTTTGTTGACCGAGAGTGTACCGTTATCTGTGTTGATTTCTTCCAATGGGTTTGTTTTGTTTTGATCTGTGTAGGTGATTTCTTTAATTATTTGCCAGATAAGTTTTGGATTATTATTGGATTGATCTATTTTAGATCTGTAGTAATTTTGTTTAGCCGATTTAGTAAGATTGGAGCAGATGTTTCTATAGTTTTTGTAAAATAGTTTTAAAGAAAAGTCATAAGGATTGTTTTTTACTTGCTGATGGATCTTGTCTCTTTTTCTTATACATTTAAGTAGGCCAGGTGTGATCCAAGCTTTTTTGATAATTTTATTGTGTGAATACGTGTAAGTTTTTATTGAAGTGTGGTTTTGTATTTTTAATTGCAAGTGTTCAATAAACATTTCCCAAGCAACTTCTATGTCTTCAGCTTTATATATTGACTCCCAGGTTTCAGTTTGTAGTGATTTTTTTTATTTTTGTATAGTCTATAACACGTTTATTCCACGTTAAATTTTGAGTCGATGGTCGATTTTTCTTTGCATGAATGTTAAGAATTAAAGTGTAGTGATCAGTGATGGTGGATTGATGTATGATTGTGGAGTATTTTTTATTCGTTTTTGCCATTATGTGGTCAATGCAAGTTTGCGAGGGGATTGATTTATTCATGTTGTGATGAATTATCCATGTACAGATTGAATAACCATGGTGACATTACACAGCCTTGCTTAACACCTTTTGTGATGTCAAACCACCCCGTAAAACCACCATTCACCCTAACACATGCAACGCTTCCCTCGTACAGAGACGCAATTGCCTGTATAAGATTTGTATTCACTCCATACTTGGACAACACCTTCCAAAGCTTTTTCCTATCGACTCGGTCGTATGCTTTTTGTAGATCTACAAAGGCGCAGAAAAGTTTCTGGTTTTTCGCCAGAAACTTCTCAGTGAGCATACGCAAGGAGAAAATCTGGTCCATGCATCCCCTTCCACTCATAAAGGTAACATAGACGATATTATTACGAAAGTACCTGATTTGCCAAATTACGTATGTAATTATTTTAATACCTAAAACGACAATAAATAAAAGAACACGCACGCGTTTTTCTTTTCAATAACACCCAAGTTTTGAAAGGTACTGCAAGTAGGATTAGTATTATAGACAAGTTAGTACCTGTATTTATAACAGAAGAACATGGAAATAAATGTCACTTTCTTTTGTATCACAAACCATGTTACACAAACCTAGCGTAGCCGCTAAACTACTTGAAAACTGGGATGTTTTTCTTGCTTTGACGCGAGCAGGCGGTATAAAGGGGCACTTTCTTTTGTATCACAAACCATGTTACACAAACCTAGCGTAGCCGCTAAACTACTTGAAAACTGGGATATTTTTCTTGCCTTGACGCGAGCAGGCGGTATGAAGGGGCATTTTCTTTTTTTATCACAAACCATGTTACACAAACCTAGCGTAGCCGCTAAACTACTTGAAAACTGGGATGTTTTTCTTGCCTTGACGCGAGCAGGCGGTATAAAGGGGCACTTTCTTTTGTATCACAAACCATGTTACACAAAGCCGCTAAACTACTTGAAAACTGGGATGTTTTTCTTGGTAGGTTATTTTACAACAATTAATTGTTATTATATTATTTGAAACAACTGGTTACGTAAATGTTTTTGAATTTTTAGGTTGGTAGTGTGTATTTACAATTTGCGTATTGCAGTTTCACACGGCACAAGAATGGCCTTTATATTTAAAAAGATGGCGGTCCTTGAAAAATGACATTTCGCATTTTTAAAGTTAACAAAATAATAATTAAAACGCAATATTTTTAAATTCCGGTTACTGAATTACTTATTACTAACTATTATCTACCTAGTACAACTTATTTTAATTTTTTAAAGTGTGTTTTGAGCGTGGATTCAATAATGGATGGCGGTCCTTGAAAAATGACATTTCGCATTTTTAAAGTTAACAAAATAATCATTAAAACGCAATATTTTTAAATTTCGGTTACTGAATTACTTATTACTAACTATTATCTACCTAGTACAACTTATTTTAATTTTTTAAAGTGTGTTTTGAGCGTGGACTCAATAGCGGAACATTTACCAAATATAAATATTATTACATATACCTATTATGATTTTGTTTACTGATTCAGATTACCTATAATACCTATGTAACAAACCTAATTGTAACTACATATTATTATTTATTGTAGGCCTACACCTACACACAACAATTATGTATTTTATTAAACGATTTTTATCTTGGTATTAAAAACATAAAATGACAGTAAAGTCAACGTAAATTTCTAAATAATGCAATCATACCTTTGATTTTTTGGTAAATATTAAAAAAAAAAAATAGGAACACGCTTGGTACCTATGCTCTTTTAATTTTGAGAAAACGGAAAATAATGTAATTTAATATTTATTTAGAAATTAAAATGGATTGTTTAGGTACCTAGCGGTTATTGTCGTGGATATCAAAGTTTTGCGGTTAGTTATTCTTCTCTTTTTTAATCCAAAATATTGATCTATGATCGTAAAATAGGTTTTTAATTTGGGTTTGATTAAAAAAAAACATTTCAAAAAACGTGAAAATTATCTGTTTTTTTTAAATATTGAAATTGCTACTTAAATGCATTTTTTTTTCATTTTCGGAAACTCAAATACGAGGAGGTAGGTACTTGCTCACTTCTCATTATTATATAAATAACGGGTGTGTTTTTCTTTAATAAAAGTGCGTACCTTATAATATTTTAATAATAATATTTGGCTGATTTATAAAGCGCCGTTTTCGTGAAAAATCACCTCAAGGGCGCTGGACCTTCATAGAGATATACCAATATGTCAATGGTACCTACGCATACGCAATATTCAAGGTAAGACTAGGTCGGTAGGTAGCTAAGAGTATGGATATTAGGTAGAGTATGGTAGGTAGGTAGTTTAAGATGTCCCCATTTTGTAAATATTTTACCCCTACCCCAGGTAGGTAGGTACATAAATTTGACTTGGACATTCGACAAACGATCGATGTGGGTGGTTTGGTATACTTATGCGATCGATGAACGATCGGTAGGTAGGTAGCTAAGGTGAGTTGGGGTAAGAGCATCGTATAAAATAAATAGATGACGTTTAAAGTAATCCCACATGTCACAGCATTATTCCATCGCATTCAAATTTTTATACAAGGAATATTAACTATTCCTTAATCAAATTGTTTTATGAGCAGAAGTTAATCTACTATTTGTATTTGATTTTTAAGTATTTTCATCAAAAGAGTCTTGATAGATCCACTTACCCAGCCTTCGGGGTAAGTGGATCTATCCTTAATATTTGTATTATTTGCTAAATGAATAAAAACGTACAGTTGCCAATCCAACGAAACGCAATAAACACACAATTTCGCTATTTAAAAATATTGATTATAGTGGAATTGGAATATACATCATAAATCAAACATTATTTGGCAAATTGGGGTAAGTGCAACATTTTATGACTGGTAATGGGGTAAGAAAAACAACATTTTTATGTATTAGTATTATTTTTCACAATATTTACTAACAATATTATATAATAATATGTATTTACCACTAATAACTGAACTTAATATGTTTTTTAAGGAACTATTTTTTGGTTACTTGAATAAGGAAAATGACACAATAATATGTGGAAATAATAACCCACAAAAAGCCTTTGCGGAACCTTTTGTTTGCAATTTTTAAGTGATAAAATTAAAAAATAAATTTTCTTTTACAGGTAAGAAATTATCTCATACAAAATCCCATATTGAATATTAAAACCATTAAAGATTAAAAGACATTTTAAAAACGAATTCTCCTCTTCTCCCAGTTAAGGGGTCATCAACTTTCGGGAATGAAAATTCTATCTAATAATAATCTGGTTAAATGTGAAACCCTTCGTATGTATTTGACTGTCTTCTTGTATTCATATTTTTTTATAATATTTCCTATGTAATGTTTGAGGCTCTTCTTCGCTATAAATTTAGCAAGTATCCTATCACCAACTTTTGTCTTAACATTTAAATTTGGTTGTACAACCACTTCTTACAAAATGTCACTAATTTCGATAGACAGAACATCATCTAAATGTGTGTTATTTTTATTGTCTTCCATGTCTTCCATTAATAGTTTTTGGAAATACATAGTCGCATTCATCTTCAGAACTAGACTTCCAATCAGATTATTACTTCCTTGTGAACTATTTGTTCTGGTGGAAAAATATCTTTAGGGAAACTAGTTTCATCCAAGTTCCAAATTTGACGAGGGCGGTTTTGAAGGTCTAGTTTTTCGATTGTATCTGTCAAAATAACAAAATATTCATTTATTATGAACGGATCTAACACCCTTGTCCTGGTATATTGACAAATTATTGCGTTTTGAAAACCAGCAAACCAATCGTGACCTGGAATGCCATTTTTACCGCTGTTTACTTCTTCCACTGCTTCGAAAGTTTTTCTTTCATCTAAGAAGTAGCCTTAGAAGTCTTTCTTACATAATTCCTGGGCATTTTACTTTCTGAAAAAAAAACCTTAAAGATTATTTAGGCATATATCTCCTTCATCGTATACTTTATTATTGAAATATCTTAATAATTAGCTAATCTCGTTTGTAAAATACATTTATTTGTATTTTTTATTGATTCTTTGTTTACATAGTAGGTTTTATAGATTTCATTGCAATATTTAACCTCTCTAGGACAAGCCTGTGTTGAGGTTAATAATTTTATGAAGTATTAAAAAATAATAAAAGTATTGAAAGAAAAATATTGTTACATTAATGTACCCACTCATAAATATTATGATATTGGTAATTTAGTATGTTCCCTGCAAACATTGATTATTTTTGTTAATCTTTGTCATATTTCTAATGGTACTAATTAAGAGTAAAATGCACATCACTAGTGACATTTACGTCCATACAAAAATATCAGGGGGAAGTGGATCTACAGTTTTGTAGCACTGACCCCAGCATGTAAATTTGTGGGGGAAGTGAATCTAGCCTTATAAATCACAATTCTTTAAGATATTAATAATTCAAATATATACACATCAAACCTCAATTCAATTATAGAGTACTCACGAATTTGTAGCTTCCTAGCACAAGTTTTAGTCAAGTTATAGATAAATTAGTAAATTACGGAAGCACTCACAATTCGCACGTTGACCAAAACCAACTGCCAACATACGAAGCTCTCTAACGACTATCTGTGTTTATGAAGCCGCTCCATCTATATGTCAGGATGAGAATTTAGCTGATTACAAAACATTTTCATAGATTGCAGCGCTTGAATATTGTATTTAAAGAAGGTAGGAGGCCTAGATGAACTTACCCCAAAAAGGCACTTACCCCAACTCACCTTATTCCGATCTAGTATGGATGCAAAAGGCGGCAAAAGTGTCGTATGAAGATTTGACAAATTCTAGAATATATTTTTTACAAAACCCATTGATGATAAAACATACACAAGAAAAATGCATTTTGGCCATATTACAATTACATCCGTTGATTTTGGCCCGAAAACTGTGTCCTTGACTTTGTTTTCACGGTCAGGGTGAACTTGGTACGGTAGGTACTTACCTAGGAGTCCAAGGAAAATACAAAAGTAATGACAATGGCGATACCTATATACCATGTTATCTTGTCTGCGTTATATCGTACGGTTATACTAAATACTAAATAATAATAAATAAAAAATAAAAAAATTCTACAACGCTGAATACCTACCTAGCATTTGTTTGTTATCATTATTTAGTATTGATAGTTAGCATGAATACTTCTTTCCTCCGTAGTACTTATTTCGGTATATTTATGGTAGGACCCCTACCATAAATGTACCAAACCACTCACATCTCACATCCCTATTGATTTACAAATAAATGGAAAACTTAAAAATATTTTTCCAAAAACTTCAGCTCATTCGTTGGGGATTCACTTTTCGTCCATGGTAAATGATTTTACAAAATTCTGATGAAAAATCGATAATTACATCATGTCAACTGGGGAAAAAACATCTACTTTTGAAAAAATTACGTCGGTAGGCAATGGCATAAATATTATCCAGCATGGCTGCCATAACAAATTATTTTGCCGTCTTGCAACGGCCGAAGGTCAAAAAGATCGTTGTTACATCGTGTGAAACCGTAAAACCGGTTTTAATTGTACTTCGGGAATTGGCCGTTTCTTTAGACAGCAGCACCGGACGGGCTCCTAGAAAATTACTCCGCCGGCTGACGCTACAACGCAAATCGCATCGATTTTTACAGTGGTGTATTCAAAATATCATGAAAAAGAAAAAGCTATAGCGACTAAATACGTAAGGGTTTTATTCCATCGTGCTATTACTATTTATTTATCGATTTTAGCTTTATTTTATAGAAAATGGCTACCAATAGGTTTTTGAGTTGCCTAACGAAATAGAAGAATATCTCAATAAAGAAATAAAAAACTAATCATGTTCTGAGACTGAGAATGTTTAAAGACTATTAGTCTGTGACTGATGAGTGGACGAAAAGTATGTTGCGGCCTATGTAACTGGAAAAATATAAAAGAGCAAAATGCAATATACAAATTTATGGAGAGCACGCGAAGCACCTTTATTCAAATTGTTATAACTAAATTTGTAGTAGAAAGAGACCGAACAATGAAGAGATGTGATTTTATTCCAAAGAATATATTTTATATTTTGTTAATTTTAAAAGTTTTTTTTCTATAATAATTGATCTCTCATTACTATTTTGTCTAAGTGGGTTCATTATATTAATGTAAGAAAATATATAAGATTTTGCTAAACATAAATAATTACAGAAATTATAACCATTAGATTTAATCTTGTAAAAAAAGTAGTGTTGATCGTAAAATTCATTTTATTTTTGTAATTACTTTTTTATTAAGTAGAAACAATAAATATAAGTATTTGATTGAGTATTGTCTTTTTTTATTCACACACTAGCTGACCCGGGAACTTCGTACCGCCTCAGAACCAATAACTGTTGTGTTAACTTATTGGCTGAATTAAATTCAGTTTTTTTATTAAGTTAAAAATTACACAATAAAGATGCGTAACTGTCCGCGTTTTGTTTTTGTTAGTATCAGAGATGGCGTTGTATACGGATTTATGATTTATATGAGTTTCTTACTTTTAGACTTACTTACGGGAATTTCGTTTCATTTTCTTTATACGTCTGAGGGAGATTTATTATAATTATTGTATTTTTCCTTTGGAGGTAGACATACGTTCCGTGTAGAAATATGTTCACAGTTTGTCCCATTTTCGACTGTTGACATTGATTGTGTAAGAAAGAGAGGCAGCATTATATGTTTAATAACAACAACTCTTTCCTCTTTCAACTCTTTCCTGAATGTATCCACAAACTCCTATCGCAATGAATCTCTCCCCTTATACTGACAATACGGTTATCTAAGGACTTCTCTGTACTGAATATACATACTGAATAGACATCAAAATTAAATCTATACATTACTAAAAAGACAAACTAAATCTTGGTACTGCACAACACAATTTAGAAACAAGACAGACATCAACACATGACTCAGAAGACAAATACCACATGTGGACAAAAACATTACCATAATCTGGCTCTAAATTTTAAAATATAATTGAAAAATACATTAAAGACCTGTTAATTTTTTTAATCTATAATACTAAATTCCCTCATTCTACTCTGGTTTCGTATATTTTTTTTAATTCTTTCTATTTGTTTATTTGATGTATGTTTTATTTCAGTTTTAATATTATTATTATTTATAATTATGTAATTACTCGAATCCTTGCATGTAATTATGTACCTATATTGTATATGGGATGTGTGAGATTGCACTTACCTCTCCGCATTCTGGAATAAATACCATTATTATTATTATAGCCAACAAAGGCGGTATTCTGCGGACTTATAACGTCTACAATATTATTACATCACACTCATAGACATATGAATATTAATAGACCAGAACAGAAAGGTGAGGGGTAGAAACCAACTAAAGCGGGACGAAGGGCAGGAAGACGGCTTTGGTGATATGTGATTCGTCAAAACTCAATCTGACAGTATATAGGCATCTCGCATTATAATATCACACTTTCGTTCTTAAAAGTAAACTCTGCTTTTGAATGAATATACCTTTTTACATAGGAGCGCGAATTGTTCGCCGCGTAGTGAACACATTTGCGAAGTCCAAATATGCAAAGTAAGGTCGCTTATAAGGTCGAGTTCAATATTTTGTTGCTGTATTAAGTGTAGACACTTTTATAAATGTTTCATAATTTACTTACCCCAGTAAACAGGGACGGGCACACGCCATGTATCTCGAGTGACAGTGTATGTTACAAAAATGATCATACTATGTGATCTGAATTGGCTTAAAATAGTGTAAAATAATGCTTGCTTATGGAATGTAATGCGACAATTTTGTTTATTCTCTTTTTCCTTCTATTTTTACACGTTTTCAGAACACAAGCCACTATGTTTACCGTTTTATTTCGTAAAATGCACCGATGAGTGCTCGACGCTGGCTTGCAGAAGAATGATGACGTCACATTTTTTAGATTAACGCGAAGCCATACCCGATCCCAGCCGGTTCCAATGGAATGGTTCCAATGGGAGGGGGAAATAATACGCTTTTATCGCTTAGGGCAGGTCTACTAATATTCATGTCTATGATCACACTCCATGCCTGTATTTTTATCTTTTCTTTAATTTTTGATATTATTTTTAATTTTTCTTTTTTTTCTTTCATTGATATTAAAATTTAATATTCAATTAAAATTTAATATTTTCATTGGTATTCACTTAAAATGTCTTAATTCATTTTTTCTTATAATTTCTTAAAGATATTAAAATTAGATTAAAATTCTTCCACCTCGAAACAAGCTCAACCTAGTGAGGTGGTTTTTATAAAAAAAGTATTTGGATGTTATGTCTTGGTTAATATAAAATAAACCTAACTAAATTATACATATATACACATAAATGATACATAAATCATGTAGCGTACAAAAATTCAGATATTCACTAGAGAAACCCGAATACACCTTCTTCCACCTCGAAACAAGCTCAACCTAGTGAGGTGGTTTTTACAAAAAAGTATTTGGATGTTATGTCTTGGTTAATATAAAATAAACCTAACTAAATTATACATATATACACATAAATGATACGTAAATCATGTAGCGTACAAAAATTCAGATATTCACTAGAGAAACCCGAATACACCCGTGCATAAAATGGCAGTCATGATATGAACTTTTAAATATAATTTTTTAAATACTATTTGAAAAAAGTGTACATACTTATTTTAATAGTAAGTAATAAAAATAAAATATTGCCTATAGTCATAAATTTGCTATAAATATTAGTTTAATGATACATAAGGAACTATTTTAAAACTTGAGCTCGGTGGTGGCTCGGAAGCATCGCTGCGAAACCGCCTAGGCGTCATCATTCTGATTCGGGACATCAAACTACTTGGGTGCGTGCGCGGTTGCGGTCAAAAGAGAAGCCATCCTGTCCTACATTTTCAACTAAAAACATTTAATGTTTTTAAACCGCAGGTTGCAGAAAACACTTATTTAGGTAAGAATCCTTAAATATTAGTATTGTATAGCTAACATGTGTGTCTTTGCAACTTATTGTAATGTACAAGATGGCGGCCCTGTGGCGTCAGTGACGCTAACGGCTTTCCCTATGTTTTACTATTCTTTCAGGCAGTTTTATTACCAATTCAAGTTATTAATTGTCATATTATATTAGCCTGTACTCCCGTTTGTAATTTTCGTTTAGTTTCGTCTATTTGTAACGTTTCGCGTCTGCTGCTGTGTGCTCAATTATTTTCCGCCGATAACTTATAAACAACCTGGCTTCCTGCTACTATTAATTTTCTTAATTCTCGGTCATTTGTTTGGTAACTGCGCGAAAGTATGTTATCGATTGAAATTGCGTTTCAGGACGCCATCTTTGCAATCTCCGCGCCCGCGTCCCTTTTCCGCTAGTTTGCTTTAGCATTTCGTAGATCTTCCCGATAGAATATTTTCATTGTACAATAATATTTTCTTAGATTTTCGTAATACGATACCTATTTATATTTCCATAACAATTCTCCAAAATGCTGTGTAGTATAATTTATTGTTTGCTGTTCTAAGCGTCCAGGTATTGATCTAGCTAGAGAGAGCACTGCGCATGCGCGGCCTAGGTGACGCCGCCCGGTGTGTGAAGCCGCCATTTTCTGACGCGTCTTTCTACCGTGTTTTCTAGCCGAGTAAACATTTCCGATAAGAAGCAACACGTTTACCGGTAATCGTGATCAATCTAAACGACGCATAGTCAAACATTCTACTTAATTTACATTACACTTATTCTCCCACAACTGGCTTTTACGAAGTTCCCGAACTTCAATAAAATTGGGCATATCTAGATAACAAATATTTTTTCACTTTTCCACTGAGCTTTTCATACATGAATTCCCATTTTTGTAATTTTGTCTTCAATTTATTTATTTATTTTGTTTTCAGGGTTAAGTCAAACACAAAGCGTCCGCCATGGCGTCGGACGAGCAATTTTCATTATGTTGGAACAACTTCCATTCCAATATGTCAACCGGGTTCCACGGGCTGTTGTCCCGTGGGGACCTGGTGGACGTGACCCTGGCCGCGGAGGGCCGCCTGCTGCAGGCGCACAAGCTAGTGTTGTCCGTGTGCTCTCCATATTTCCAAGAAATGTTCAAAATGAACCCCACACAGCATCCAATAGGTGAATATCTTAACTTTTTTAATTTTATTTAAATGTATATGTTGATAACTTTCAGTTGACAAAATGCTTTGCCAACCCACAAAACCATTAACTCTGCAACAATCTTTATAAACATTTGCACTCCCCCTTCAATATGTCTAATGAATGTTTTCTCTTTGTTTCAGTATTTTTAAAAGATGTTAGTTATAACGCTCTAAGAGATCTCTTACAATTTATGTACCAAGGCGAAGTAAATGTAAAACAAGAAGAATTAGCGTCATTTATCAGTACGGCCGAACAACTTCAAATCAAAGGCCTGACTGGCAACCAAGACGATGCCTCCCTGCCCGCCTCCAAGCCAAAGCCATCTTCACGCCCCGGGCCTCGCTCTTCGCAGCAGCGGCAATCCCTGAACAAAATCGAGACTGAATTAGATTCTAAGCCAATTACCCCAGTAGCACTTAAACGACCAAATAGGCCATCAATTACTCCTAGCAACCCGCAATCCTCTCAGCCCGCACCCGCAAAAAGAAAATGTGTCGACCCCCTGGAAGCCGGACCCTCTGGAGCCAACTCCAAAGATGACTTTGTTACCATACCTGACGATGAAGAACCCTCTGCCGTGGCCCCCAAAATGGAACCTGAATTTGTTAATGAATCGCTATGGGAAGATGATGACGATGGCACGAATAATGATGATGGTAACTTTGGCGAAGACGACTCGAACATGGACATGACTGGTAAGTTGTCGAATTCCTTCACACGTACTGACTACATTATATCACTTTGTCTCTTGAGACTTGTCTAATGTGACTTTGTTTAGGATTTGGCGACGGCTCTGTAACAGGCGATACGACAATAGCTGGTGTAGCAGGAGAAGGTGGCGCTGTTGGTGACGCACAAGGTAGGATTCCAAATCCAAGTTTTACTACAAAGCCTGAGGAACTGTTAACATTCTGCTGGTACTGGTCACCCTTGGGTCGTCTGCCCCGGGGTTGACTTTGTTTTTACACTTACTAAGTAGTACTATCGGGGTGGTAGTGGAGAAAGGTGTTTATTTCAAAGGATTGGCCAGAGCTGCGGTTTTTTTTTTGCATCTTTGATCCACACATATTTTGTATATTTTAAAAGTATTGTGAATCGTATGTTAAATGTTTTGGATTATATTTATGTATTTGATTTGGTGAATACGAAGATTAAATGCATTGAAGGATTGTTACTATTGCTTGCATTGTGGGTTCAAATCCTGCTTAACTTTACTTGTCATTTCTTCGGCTGAGAACTTCAAAAGGTAGGAAGAATAATTTTATACTCCTGTGGATCAACGATGATTTTTTTTTTGATTGGTTCAAATTAGACTTTCATATACACTTATTTATATAATATCGATAGCTCTGGCAAACTTCTTACCATGAATTACTTAAGTAGACTTCTTGCAGAAATTTCTGCAATTGGTCGAATGAAATATTTAAGACTTTGAAATATTTACAACTTCGAAATATTTGCTCTTTTATAAAATTTGGAATTTTTGATTTTGAAAATAAATCTTGTAAATGTGTTGTTACGTTTTGTGAGGTAAAAGTGAAGGTAAACCATTGGTAATGGTAATATGTTACGGTAGCAATGTATTTTATAACTCTTGTTTGATTTCAGATTTTAAAATGAAGTGAACCGGAAGTGTTGCTGTGTAGTATAATGGGGGAGCAGAGGGTGGTAGGGTGGAAAATGCACCTCCAATGTACTACTAGCTTGACAAATATATTTGATATTAATTTCAGAGGTATAAGTGATGTGATAAATATACTTTTGTTTGATTTCAGAGGTACAAGTGAAGTGACTACTGATAGTGTGCGGGACTGGAACTACAATGGGGGCAGCAGAGGGTGGTAGGGCGGAAAATGCATCCTCCATTGTAGTGCTTCTGTTTCCTGTGGTATTGTTTATTGTGGTATTGAAAGGATTGTTGGAGGTTGGTTGTACGGGGAAAATGTTACCTCACACCCCCCCCACCTGTCTTGACAGTTATACATTTGCATAATCCCAAGGTAATTTTTTTACGCGTATGCGGTTTTTAAACAATTGATGATCGTGTGGTGATAGTGGTAAACTGACTGGAAACCCCAGCATTAATTGTCGGGTAAGGTAATTCTGGTGGGTAATAAAGATGCTGATCCGAAATTGGTAAAATGTGGGTAATAAAGTTGCCGATTGCAAAGCAGAAAAAGTTTGGAAAGTGCAAAAGGTAAGTTATCTGGGATGGGTCGCAGTCGGGAGTAGTATAACCCCGTTGCGTCGATGGTACTGATGGTAGGTTAAAAGTCACATAAGGATTCACAAATGGCGTCATTCAAATCGTGAGTTAACTGTTGTACTTGCGCATATTTTTTACAGTGTAAAAAATAGCTTTGCATTTTGAGGGGCTGAAAAACAGAATCGGGTCGCCGATACAAAACTGAATATTTCAGTCTAGGAAGGTTCATATTTATATTCTAATTAAATATGTGAGCGCGAACAATTGGGTTGCCTTGATAGTTTGCGTGGCGTGCAGAAAGCATTAAGAGCCTACATGCAACACAAAATGGCTGGGAATGCAGGAAAGTGTGATCCCGCGGTTTATTGATTTCGACAATTCTTCTGCTGGGTTGCTAATTCCGTTCCATGTATAAAATGGGTGTTTCATATAATTTGATCAGCGCCATCTGTGAATTGGTAGATTATAACGTGTTAGAAAGTCGTGGCGCGAGGGTTGGGTGTGGTATCTGTGCATGCTGGTCATTTCGGTTTATTTTCAATTTCGTTATTGCGGCTAAGTTCACTTGTATGGGCGATGTCAACCGAAATCTTTTAATTTCTCTGGGCTTTGTTAGTGTTCTTCCGCCTCCCGACAACTTGTTAGGAATTTGAAATAAACCCGGCTCATATCTCTAAATTTTCATTACATGCGTTTACTGGCGCGGCATAACATGGTGCGAAGGTCTTCCAATCGTATGAAAAATGTCGAGGAGTGGATGGTATCGTGCATTTTGCTTGTCCGCCGCGCATAAGTACACGATGCCATGGTGCGTGGTTCTGGTATGCTTGCTGTTTGAGCGTGGCACGCTGCTATGGTAGTGTGCCTGCTGCACCATTCACTGCGTGTGCGTGTTAAGGTCTGTTAGACAAGGTCGAAAAGACGTTCGCACGTAAATAATGGGGACGTGGCTTGCAAAAATATTTAAGGCCGTCCCTTATTTGCATTGTGGTTGCGATTATGAGTATTGAACGAGGTTTTAGAATTCTTTATCGCTCGCCATATTTTTACAGCTGCGTGCGGCAACCAGTATTCACGATTCAAATTGTGTAGAAATTATTAAGGGGGAAAGACTGCGCGGGGCCCACTTCATACAAAACTTAATTTTGGATTTGAGACCGTAATACCGAACCTTAATCGATCGTCAAGGAGATTAGGCAGACGTCTTCAAAATGAGGAAAGCAATATTCGAATGCTCGCGAAAATCAAATATTATGTACTTGCGTCTGAATTTCACATATTAAATATACTATAAAATAATCCTGGGAACAATAACGGTCCGGTACACCAGTATGGCATTTTGAAATTTCCTACCAGTAACTCTGAAAACATCAATATTTTGTTTATTTCACTATAAGCTTTCTGCATTATTAGTACTTGATTTGGTGTTTATGGTAATCTTAGTACTGTGCCAGCCAAAATATTCAAATACATACAAAGAGATTCAAATAAATACAGAGAGATTCAAATACATCCAGAGAGATGCTATGATTTCCGCGCGACTGTCCCCGAACTACGGCCTGATGCGCGTAGTTTGCATACAAAAATAATTAGTTCATTTTCTTGAAGGTTTGAATTATTATTGGTTAACAATATGGTTTGAATGCGGAAAGAATTTGTTCATTTAGTTTATTCGTTAATTGGTAAACAAAACCGGCGACACACGGAAGCGCAGTCTCACCTAGTAAAAACGGCGCACATCTCCTTATATTTCAATATCTTTGTGTGCCAGATAGAGGGTATACGTAACTGCATACTCTGCTCAAATTTCGATTTTTCGGAGATGTTTTGACTAATCAACTGGACGATCGATATCTAGTACGGACGTGTGCTATTTTATTTATTTTTGTTTTAAATTATAAAAAATGTAGGCCATTAAAGAATTATCTTTTTCATGATTTTAGAAGCAACGTATTTATGACTAAATGATAGTTGTTAAAGAATATATTTTGCTCCATTTACTATACCTACAAATATGATGAAGTATAAAACAAAAATGACTTAAGAAGAGCATTTTGATGAGTGTAAATTCAAATTACAAACCTCCGAATTAAGTTGGAATAGAAATTTGTCGTACCTACCTACATAAAAAATTAAAATTTCTCTTCATAGAACGTCTTTTTTACAGAAGTTTAATTTTTCAGTGTATTATCCCAGTAAGCGAGCAAGATGATTTTTTTAAATAATTATAATTACTCCAAAAAAATACAAAACTTGTCTCTAAAATTATGCAAAATTGAATTCTTTAATATCCTATATTTTATAGTTTTAAACGCAAAATATATACGCTATACCTTTCATAAAATCAGAAAATTATTTTTTATTGAAAAAATAATTTTCCAGTTTGGTTTGGTATTTTGGCCTCAAATCCTAAATTAAATTTTGTATGGAGACTCGATATTTTATCGGGTTTATTTTAAAACGAAAAAAATACATGGATTCAAACAAATATATACTTATTTATTAAAATGAAAAAGAGCACCATATTTAATTGATTTACAAAAGTGGGTCATCATTTCGACTTTGACAGTCCAGACATACATAAAAATATAGTTTTTCCATGTGATCAACGCACGCAGCTCTGTTGCACCTGTTACAGGTCATTCTTGTTTTCCTGTCCTTTTTGCGATCGCAAAATACGCACCTTCTCCTAATTTTACTCTTTTTCTCTGATACGTTTTTGTATTTTGCTGAAAATTCATAAATAGTTAGCTTGAAAAACAAATATTTCTACGCTTTACGAATGCGTCAATATTATGTGTATTTGAACATTTATGTTTATAAAAAAATACAAGACTTTAATATATATAATATACATATAGATATTTATGCATGGTGTTAAGGAACGTTCTTGACTTCGTTTCTGCGATTCTAGTGATTACTGAGGTTATTTGGAGTAAAAAATGTAAATGAAAGTTTGGTCCTTGCAACACCACGGTGACTTTTTAGATGTCTTTTTTCATTTTTTTTTTAAATCAAAGATTTTTTTCCCATATGTCACTGGTCACTCAGCAGAGTAACCAACCAACCCCTCACCCCGTAACTACCTGTCCAATACCTACAGAGTTTTAAAGTTTTTAGTTGAAAAAAAAGCATCAAAACAGTTCCCGGAGATCAAAAGTTCATTTATATTTTTTTCCTCCAAATAATGCCAGGAATCACTGGTTAAAGTAAGTCAAGTACATCCCGTAACATCCTGTATATATACTTTATAAAACTTAGGGCCAGTTGTTTCGCAGAACTTCTACAATATCATCATATTTCAAAGCTAATATGTATTAAAGTTCTGTGAAAAAACTGGCACCTAATGGAATAATAACAAAACCCGAATATGTCACACAACTTGAAAATTTAAAAAAAAATCAATTGTTCAAGTTCTGTGAAACAGCTGGCCTGGCATGTGTCTATGGATTTACAAAAGCGATTCATCATTTCGACTTCCGACAGTTTTGACATTTATAAAAATATAGTATTTCCATGTGATCAAAATAGCAGATATCCGTACTAGATATATATATATATATATATATATATATATATATAATATATGCTATACCTTTCATAAAATCAGAAAATAATTTTTTATTGAAAAAATAATTTTCCAGTTTGGTTTGGTATTTTGGCCTCAAATCCTAAATTAAATTTTGTATGGAGACGTCGATATTTTATCGGGTTTATTTTAAAACGAAAAAAATACATGGATTCAAACAAATATATACTTATTTATTAAAATGAAAAAGAGCACCATATTTAATTGATTTACAAAAGTGGGTCATCATTTCGACTTTGACAGTCCAGACATACATAAAAATATAGTTTTTCCATGTGATCAACGCACGCAGCCCTGTTGCACCTGTTACATGTCATTCTTGTTTTCCTGTCCTTTTTGCGATCGCAAAATGCACACCTTTTATGTTTTTTTTTAGAATCGGTTTTTTCTTTTATGTTTTTGTATTTGACTGAAAATTAAAAAAAAAAATAGCTTGAAAATTTTTTTAAAGAATGCTTCTTTATAAATAATAATTAAATGATTTTGTGTGGTACCGTTTTTGTGAAAAATCTCCTTGAGGGCGTTCTTGCTATATGTGGGTACTTATATAAATTCTCACCTCCAACTACAAACTAGACAAACAATTTTAACAACTATGACTAAAAATTGCATCCACCGGTTCATCGATCACTGATACGAAACTATATGTACAATGATTTTAGACGCTGCGAAAAATTAATTAAATTAAATTAATTATTATTGTTGTAGCTGAAAACGATTTTTATTCAAAACTTCAACTTTTTGTATGAAGACATACTGAAATAATGTGGATGCGGCGCATCCCCAAACTGAAAGAATCCTGAAAATCTTACAAAATATTTATATTTTGAAAAAAAAAAAACATTTTCAGCTGCAACAAGATCGATAACGTCGTATTTTTTAATCTTAGCCCTCTATCTGACTGAAAACTCACGGACCGCTACTGATTTACATGTGTATTATATATGTACCCTACATGTTTAATAAGTTTATCTGCAACAAAAATTTACCAGTGTTGTGGATAACATAGGTAAGTATATTATTAATGAACCAGTGTTGTGGATGACAGGTACTCGTAAGTATGTCATTAGTATAAAATAGTATAAAATTAATGAAGTCGCTCAAAATGTTTGTGCGCTTAGATCTTTTAAACTACGCAACGGATTTTCATGCGGTTTTCACCAATAGATAGTGATTCAAGAGGAAGGTTTATATTACATGCTTATTATAGTAGGGAAAAGCCGAGAAATTTAAATATTCAATTCAGGCAGCGGGCAGCGGGCACAGCTGGCAAGCGGGTGGACTGGATTTTATAAAGGTTGGGTAATGGAGTTGTGTTTCGTTAGCCACAGCAACGTGTGGACGGGTCTGGTAATAATTAATAAATCAGTGTTGTGGGTGACATAGTTAGGTATATTATTAATTCATAATTACGTTAAAAGCGTTTTGTTCTAAATTTTTATGATTTTGTAAAAACAATAACTGGACAATTTGAATAGCGCTGTATTTGTGAAAAATCACCCCAGGGCGATGTAAGGCAACTATATTAAAAATAAATAATTTAAAAGGATAAAACAGGTTAGGTAGGTATGTATAAAGTAGGTAATGCATAACGTGACCATTTATTTCTCCCAAACCGGGACACCGAAAAAAGGTAGGAACTTAATAATCATAATAAATTTGGACAACTTATAAAGCGCTATTTTCGCTAAAAATAGCCTAAAGATCGCTGTACAAAAGAGGATAAATTAAAATCCATCTTGTAGCTACCAATAGCATTGACGATTGGAATACAAGACCCTTGTTCAAAATTTAAACACTTTTTTTTTTACCAATAAACGAAATAAAGCAATATGCTACAATAAAAATGTTTTTGACTAAAATTAGCATGAATATCACGAGTGAATTTACTTACTTTATTATGTTGGAGGCTAGATAACAACTCGTCAAGCCCCTCCAAAAATTAAATTAAATATCTTTCAAACTTATTCGTTTTAGGAGGTTTACCCTTTCATACAATACAAATTGACAAGATGGTAATATTTTTTCATGTCATATTTGGGTTAGCTATTTTATATATTTATGTATTTAAAGATTACCGGTAAGTTTGTGTAGTTGCATAACGCTTTCTTTTCGAAAACGGAACATTTTGGCATCCCGAACCTGTGTTCGGGGACACCGGGACACGCTGCCTAAAAACGGGACTGTCCCGGTGAAAACGGGACGTCTGGTCACATTAGCAATGCAGAATTTGGTGCATGTTTTTAATAATATTTATAAATAATAAAAATATATGAAAAATGAAACAAAGAAGTGAGTATGGTTTTTTTAAGTACGGTTAAATTGACCCTTTTCTTAAATTCGCATTAATTTGATTCATGCATAAAAAAAATATAACGATTATTTTTTTCAGTAAATAAAGAACAGTTAGCATGTTAGACGAAGTATATCGGAAAAAGAATTCAATTCCACAGGAATTAAAATGAGCACTATGAGGAATTATGGAAAAACGAACTATTTTATTTTGCTGGCACTTAATTTTAATTTAATAACGAAACATTTTTTTATAACTGTTTATCGCAAGCAATAGATCTGAATTTGATAGCGAGCAAATATTATATTGCGTTACAACGAAACATAGTCGTGCATGCAAATTATTATTATTTTACGCCAACATAAAACTTTTCGGCCAGAGATGGCGCTAGTGGTATTGAAACAAACCTATTCTTGAAACGAACGGTGAATTGAATTGGCGGGGAACAGTGAAAAATTTTTATTCTCTGTCGGTTCCCAAATTTAAAAATCCCCGGTCTTTGCCGATATCTAAATAACCCGCGTCTAAACGCGGGGTTAATTTACTTATTTCGGTAGGTAACTTTTCGGCCAGAGATGGCGCTAGTGGTATTGAAACACACTTATTCTTGAAACGAACGTTGAATTGAATTGGCGGGGAACGATCGGTTCCCACATTTCAACATCCCCGGTCTAAATGATTTTGCCGATCTGTAGACCCGGGGTTTATTTTATTTATTTAGGTAGGTATTTTTAACAAAATAATTTAAGGAGTATCATAGAGATAAAGATAATACTTAATTGATATTATAAATAGTATTTATTACAAAAATAAAAATTCTTTTATACATATACATAATAATATCTACACAGAAAAATATTGCTGTATTTGAAGAAGTAATATTTATTAAATACGGTTTACATAGAAGGTTCGTGTAAACCGTTATAAAAAAAATTATAATAATAGATGGAAGATCTCTGTGGTCGAGCCGTCAAGATTCTAGACTACAAATCCAGAGGTTGCGGGTTCAAATCCCGGCACGGCGTGTGCAAAAAGTATATTGTTATTTTATTTTTTTAATATAAATATGGTATGTAAGCTTTGGGAATTTCACAAGTTTTCATTTCCAAAAGTTTTATCGTGATTATTTTTGGGCTACTCTTTCTCCTTCAGCCAGCGTCAAAGTTTCGGTACAGACTTCAGTGTATCGTATCATTTTACTTTGGTTCTTGGAAATATATGTATGTATATATTTTTTCATGAGTTCTTTAATCAACGGTCATATGCAATTTACAAAAAAACCACAAAATATGACATGCTAAATCTCGGGGTGCCTTGCAACAAAGAGGGCGTACCAGTGAAATTTAACACAGGGTAAAGAGTGCGCTACAATTTTTTTTTGGCTGACTGAAGCTAAGTTCATGGCTTTTTGCAAACTCTTCAACCCATTCTTTGCTAGCCTGTTTCTTCTCCTTGTTAAATCTATATTCGATACCATTTTGTTCGGCTAAATCATAAGCAATTCTTCCCAAATTCTTCTTTGTCAGCCCATGTAAACAAGTATGTAATCTTCGACAATGATCTGCTAGGCTTTTATTAATTAATTTAGGAGTAAAAGTTTTCTTAAATTTGCCTAGTGAAACAGGAATAGTACCTGTTTTGAGCCTTTTCTTAACGTAGATTCTGGTATATTCAAGGACTGTGCAATTGATATTTTACTTTCACCCCTTTGTATTCTTTCCTTCGCAATTTTCAGCAAACCCTCGTTAAATAGTTTCCTATTGGATTTTCTTCTATATATTTTCCCCTATTGGTAGACAGTTCTACAAAATGAAAAGAAAAACGAGAACTTAGGAACCGTACCTTAGTTTCGTCGTAGTAATTTTTTTTTAAATATTTCAAAATAACACAAAATGGTGACAAACTATTCACACAAATAAAACCAGGAACGCATTTTCATGAAACAACAACACTCACGAGTTAAATGTTTATTTAAATTTTACAATTTGTGTTCAAAATGGCAAATAAGATCAAACATGCCAAAAAAACTGTAAACGAACTTTTTCCCCTAGAGTCCCTAGACAACGTGTATAAACAGACAAAGTAATATGTTTCAATTAAATTGGACTGCGCACTCTTTGGTGACTTGTACGCTGACGATCAGCAAGTTTATTTTTTCTGCACTCCAAATGAAGTCGACAGTCTCAAAATCCGTGTAGCTGAGTGCCTAGAAGCAATAACTCGTTGGATGTCTTCAAACAAGCTAAAACTGAACCCATCTAAGACTGAGTTTCTCTGGGCGGCCACAAACAAACGCCAACATTTCATAGACAATTCACCTATTTCCATTTCCGGAAGCGATATTATTCCAAAGACAACAGTCAAACTTCTTGGCGTTAATCTGGATTCAAACTTTTCGCTTAAAAAGCAAATAAATACGACTGTAAGCAATGGTTTTTTTCACCTAAGACAACTCAAGTCAGTCCGAAGAAATCTTCCTATAGAAGCAACAAAACTACTTGTAAACTCCTACGTAGTCTCACGGCTCGACTACTGTAACGGTATCTACGCTAGCCTTCCAAAATATCAAACTGACAAACTTCAATCCGTGTTTAATGCAGCCGCTCGACTCATAACCGGAGTCTCTAAATATTCACATATTTCAGAACACCTTCGTAATCTTCACTGGCTCAAGTGCCCTCAAAGAATCCAGTACAAATTGTGCTGGATGGTGTTTAAATCAATTAATGAAATGGCCCCATCTTACATCTCTGAACTATGTGTCCCAGAAAATACTGGTCTGAGGCAGTCAACCCTTAGATCAGCAACATCATCAGCTATAGGCAGACTAATGGAACCTAAACGCAAGCCAAATACGAAATTTGGAGATCGCGCTTTCGGAGTGTCTGGACCTAAGGCTTGGAATAAACTCCCATCGGAACTTAGATGCATAACAAGCCCAACAGAATTTAGGTCCAAATTAAAAACGTACCTTTTTGGGCTCTCATACCCTTAAATAAAAATACCTATCGGAGTATCATAAAATTTTGCTTTTGTTTTCAAAATACGCTCATTACAGAAAACATTTTATATATTATAATTATAGTTCCCAATTATGTCCTCTGCCTGCGAACTGTGTCTTAATTGCTCTAAATAAACAATAACAGTGTTAATCTCTAGTGACCCTCCAGGTAAGTATGGTCTTGTATATATTTTCTGCCTGTACAGTGCATTTTTACAGCAGCATCGCGTTCATTGGTCAAATCATTGCACATATAGTTTCGTATCGGTGATCGATGAACCGGTGGATGCAATTTTTAGCCATAAGATGTTGTTGTATATAGTTTAAAATAAGATTGTATAAACGTTTTATAAATTTGTACAGCGCCCTTGAGGTGATTTTTCACAAAAACGGCGCTATACAAGTCATCCAAATATTATTATTATTATTTGTCTGTAGTCTGTAGGGTTATGGCACAAACTGACAGCATATTATTTTGTTCGTGGCACCACACTTTTAAGGTGGAATCGCATTTGGGTCCCGCCGCCTCGGGAACCATTTATTGGATAAACAACACCTCTGCCATAGTGGTTCGCTATGTTTGGTAACCTAGCAGGGGTGCCCGGGTTTGTGGGATGAGGTGTGTCCGGGTCTTGGCGGCGAATGATCGGGAGAGACTGGTTGAGGGAGACCTTGTGACCTCTCAAGCAGAATTCTTTTGGAACATCGCCTTGCAACGCAGAAGGGGGGATGGATTCATACGTCCGTCACTCCTGGACCCAATGACCCAAGATTCCTACCCATCCCTCATCCTCAGAATTTCCTCTCCTTCCTTTCCTTTAAAAGGCCCTCCACACAACGTCCCCAAAGATGACATAGGCCCTAATGCCTTATTCTGATTGGGCAAGTAATTTAGTCGAGTAGCGAGTAACTCGCCACTTGCCTGACCAAAATGCTCCTACTTACTACTAAATGTATGGTGTTCGGACACGTTTAGTTACTAAAATACTCGCTACTCGACTAAAATACTTACCCAATCAGAACGGGACATTTAAAAAAATATATTTTATACACTTTACAAATACAAGACAAAGAGTCCCGATAAACTACTTTTTAGCAGTTTGTCTAACGGGTTCTTTACATTAAATTTTTTTAATTTTTTTATAGTGATTTAAAATCATTTGAGTGCCGATTGTCATCTGGGTGACAATATTTCAAGCATATGCTGCCACTTTCGGCACACAACAAGTTAATAGTTACATTTTTACAATTATATAAAATAAAATTAAAATTTTTACAGAAATATAGATAAAAAGAAATTTTTGAAAACGTAAATAACAATAGGGAAAATATTTTGCTCAGGGCCTCCTGTGTGAAGCAATTGTAAAAAAAGGAAAAATCCAGGCGTCGCGTATTCGATTCCTGGGCTGGCTAAGCCCTCCATCACGAAATAAGCAATATTTTCCGTTCGTGGTAGGGAGATTTTCAAATATTTCCAGGTTATTCGTAACCCGGGAATGTTTGCCTTACTTTTAAAAAAACTACTACATACTATAACCTACAGGGTTACGTGATATGAACTCCGTATTGTTCCAGTAGCACGGTAAAAGACGAGACAGAGTGAGTACCACGCCGCGCCGTCGGTCGCGACGTGTAGCAGTGTGATTAATGGCGACGTGTGATAGAATTTTTTTTTGTTTAGTTGAAAAAATATCATCGGACAGCAAAATGACAACTACATTTTTACTCTAAATATGCTCAGGAATCGTTGGTTAAAATCCTTCGGGTACTTGATGTTACACCGTATGCATTAATTCGTAATAACTATAACAATTTTATTTCATAGATTTTTAAGTCCTCGGGCATTGAAAATTCAACAAACCATTTTTAATCATTCACTTTTTTTAGAAACATGTTTTTTTAATAAAAAAGGTTTTTTAATAATTTTGCAAATAAATTCTAATAAATTCATTAAAAAAATACTGTTATAACTTGCACCACACTCATTATAATTACATAATTAGTTAATTATTGAAAATAATACATACTCGTATATCGTTTGTTTTCGATTATTTTTCTTTATTTCTGTGTAATTATATAAGAAATCGTGAAGTACTTTTCAGTAGAGTAAATCCATAGCTTTAATCATTAACCACTCAGGCAAATTTGTCGCTTTTCGGAACAACTCATATATATGTAGGTCTCACAGAAATCGCCGTGTCTCCCTTATTATCATAGTGAGAAATGTGATGTAAACGGTATTAGAAAGATAAAACACCACGCTGTATAATCAAATCTAAATTAACCATAAAATAATTAAAATGTACACCTTCATAAAACCAAGGTTTCCGACAGCAATTTGAAAAAAAATTAACTTTGTGAATTTAAAAAAATATATTTTTACATAAGACGACAAAAAATGAGATAACATAGGTACTGAATACATATTTGCGAGTTAAATAAAAAGTTTTAAAAAATAAAATAAAAGTGTTTTTTCTTGGTTAGTGACACTCTTACATGAAAAAAAAAAGAATTTTGTTGTCAGTACCTACCCATGTTCCGATCGATTCACGGTACGTCTATGGGAGGGAAGTATATTATGGATAATAAGTAATAAGTAATAACTGAATAAGCCATCCAGACGACAAAAATAGATGAACGTCCAAACAGTCCACAGAATATGAAAATTCAGTCAAACTTAAATAAAAAAAAAATCGATTACAGTTCACACGCGGTAGAAGTGAAATCTTCACCCACCCAACCTCAACCAATAGGAGCCTAGAAAAGTGAGCTCATGATCAAAGCGGCCAATGCGCGCAGCTTGACAGAGCGCGACGCTTCGTAGGTACTGTACGTAGGTAAGGTTTAATTCTCTTATAGATATATGTATGTGTTTGTCTCTTTTTAGTGTCTCTCGTTTCCGTTTCATCGAATATCAAATCACAACGGTGCTAAAGAAGTTTCAATTAAAAAATAAATAACGATCTTTTCTGCACACCACGGTCGCCGTTTTGAACACAACATACTTACAATAAGTCGGAAGAATGATAATATTCAAAGCATGGTTCTATGCAAAGTGGCACTTTACAAAGTCCACAAATATAATGTGTTCTCTTTTCAAGCTTGTTGCGGTTGTTACACCAAATGCAACGGAGGCGCCGTTTCTTAGTTTGAGCGCCCGCGCCGTCTGTCTCGAGTCCGTCCGTCTGCGAGTCGGTAGCCAAATTAGTCTTCGGGAAGTGGTTACCAGGGATTAGGCGGGAAGGGTTGGAAAAATTGTTAGCTGATGCCCGCCCTCTCGCCGCTTCTATTCTACTTCCGCGTGATGATTGTCGTCGTCCCCGTGACATCTCTCTAGGCGAGCAGAACTCGAACTCTGAAAATATTCATGGTAGAAGATACAAAAATATTTATATTCAATATTTTTACTAGGAATCTAACTTTTATATCTGCTTACGCTTTTCAATCACCGTGCTAAAATAATCACATAGTTTATAATAATATAATGTTTATAACATGTAAATAATCATAAAACAGAACCCATGCAAAATGCCAATCATATCGCGCATAAAGAAAGCGCCAATTTTTTAAATTATGCTGTTAATTATTGCTGTTAATTGTTATTATCTTTAGGTGACCGGACCAGTGAAGTAGCTAGCACGGGTGGCACCCAGGGCGGACGACGTGGTAGCACCCCGCTTCTCCTACCCACTGCTGGAGCGATTTTAAACTGGAATGTTCGGAGATGACAGAAGAACCTGCATGGTCGTCGGGGCATAGCAGGTGTTGATTGCTTTAACCCAACTTTCAAATTAATATTCACATTATAAAATTGCACTGCTGATTATTTATTATACAGGGTGTAATGCGTAATTTACAGTATATTTATTATACTGGGTGTAAAAAATATCATCGGACAGCAAAATGCAATACTGCTTCATTTTATACTCCAAATATGTTTAGGAATCGCTGGTTAAAATCCTTCGGGTACGTGCTGTTACATCCTTTATATTACTGATCTTGAGATTGAAATGAGAGATGGGTAGGAATTATAAAAAACACATTTTTAACATAATATATTTATTCACATCATAAATTAGACGTTAAAACATTATTTTAAAATTCTGCATTATCATTAGAATTAGCAGAACTTAAAAACAAATTTTACTTAAACCTTATATTATTTAAAAATATATATACTTATTTATATATATATCGGGCACTTACATTTAAAAAAATACAAAAAAAATATTGTCATCTAACTAATATACAATTACATAATTTTTTGCGATAAAATTGACAGGCAATCTAAGTAAACCGACTTTTGGTTTTCTAAAAGGTAAGTGTTATGTATGTAGTTACACATTTAGACAAGTGCATTCTGACAGTAAGAAAAAAAAAATATTTAAAATTGTCTTTGCCGAGGGTAAACTATAAATTGTTCCTAAGCTGCTCTTTAATAGATGGCGCTAATTTAATTATGTTGGGATAAAACACTTTTGCAAGTTATGATTTAAAATATTAAGATGAATTATTTGTTGCTCCATAAGCAATATGAATAAATATCTGTATATAAACTCAATTCTTTCAAGAAAGGCATACAAATACAATAATGTATAGATGATTCATTCCGACATCGTATTTGTCTGCCTTTCTTGAAAGAATTGAGTTTTTTATACAGACAAAATATTTATTCATATTGCGTATGTACGGGCAAAAACAAATAAATCATTTTAAAACATAACTAAAAAAGTTTTTATTCCTAAAATAATTAAAATAGCTCCTTCTACCAAAAAGAGCAGGTTATGAATTGTCTTAAAAACTGAGTACTCAGTTTGATTGTGAAAAGTTAAGGTTAAACGTCACGTACGTTATAATCTACGCATTCACAGATGGTGCCAATCAAATTATTTTAGGTTTTTAATGCTTTTTGCACCTTACACTTTAAAATATTAAGGTAAATTAATTGTTCGCGCCCGTACATATTTAATTAGAATACAAATAAATAGTTTTGTTCATAAACTCTTTCAAGGCTGAAAAAGTCAATTTTGTATCGGTGACTCAATCCAATATTGTATTTATTAGCCTTTCTTGAAAGATTTGGGTTTGTTTTATGACAAAACTATTTATTTAAATTCTAATTAAATATGTACAATCGCGAACAAATAATTTACCTTAATATTTTAAAGCGTAACGTGCAAAAACTTTAAAAACCTAAAATAATTTGATTGGCGCCATCTGTGAATGCGTAGATTATAACGTAAGTGACGTTTAACCTTAAAGCAAGTGTTAATCGTTTTACTCATCTCAATTAATTTGTAGTCCTGGTAATGAGGGGAAGATGAAGGAGACATCAGGATTAAATTACACATGATGAAACCACATATTAAAAATATCTAAGTGCCTATTCTTTTCTTCTGAAGTTGTGGTGAAAGTTTAATTTTTGTAAAATAAAGTTAACGAATAATATTTATTTTGATTAGGGAAAACTTATTGAAGCTTATAAAAACATTGCAATATTTAATCAATGACGAAGATAATATCAACAACTTTCAATTAAAATATGAAAGAGACAGACAGAAATTAAAAGGTAATAGTCGCATCCGGGACTCAAACCCAAATCCAGCAGTCCGGTAAGACCAGAGGATCTGGGTTCGAGTTGCGATTGTGACCCTTACCTTTTTCTTTTCTGCGTCTGTCTCTTTCACATTTTCATAAAATTATATCTAACCAAACTTATGTTTTTTTATAAGAAATATATATTAAGAAACCTATAAAAATGAAATAATACTACCTGCGTTTAAAAATAACAAAAAAAACAATGTTTTTAGAGTGCAGTTTTCTCCACGTGTAATTTATTCTAAGTGTAATGCTTACAGTATAATTTCATAATATAATGATTTCGAATAGACAACTTGGAAGATTTGTACTCTTGATTTGTTACAAATTACGAATAAAAGACTTAAAGCTAGCTTAGTTAACTAATTTAGTAAGATTACTGCACATTGTATAAATCATAGTCCAATTCGTTTCCTGGGAGACAGGTGTGGCGGTCGTGTATGTAGACGATTCCTTCAGGAATGGTGTGGACCCTTCCTCTGCAGTCTTTGGCCTTGGAACATCTCCAGTGGATCTTATCCCCGAACATCTTCACGTACCGGTAGGTTCTGCCATTCACCCGTAGCATTTTTCTTCCCTTGATGGACCGAATGAACTCCGCATCCACTGAAATTAAAATAAACTCAAACGTGATTACGAATATCATTGGAGCGCTGCTTTCAAAATCCACACCTCAAAATTAAACACTGAATGCAACCAGATATAAAAGGGGTAAGCAATGAAGAAAAACATGCCATCATTCATTTCAATGTAACATTTATTTATCATAAAAATAATATAATGTACATAATAATATAATATATGAGTCGTAGCTTTTATGCTGCAAAATAGATCTTGAATGATCCAGAGAGTAACAACAATAATTACTAACTAATGATCAGGTAGTTGTCATAAGTTTGGATACAAAATCAACACACATAATCATAAGATAAGACATAAATCAATACAATTTGAAATTATGCGCTTATAATTTTATGAAAATTGGTGTAGTTTAGCCAAGTAATAAATATGTATTATGCATAGAACATCGGAAAAGAAAAAGAATCATTGATGGTGAAAATTATAAAAACAATTATTTTTTTCATTAAGGCAAAGGAAGACATTACAGGTAGAACATTTGGAACCCGGTTTGATAAACAGTGTGAGCATCTCCCTCTGCACCGAGCTAACTTTGGCCAGTGGTCTCCTAGTTTTCTGAGGCGAATATCATCGCTGACACGAACCCATCTTTTCTTTGATATAGCTGAAGGACACACATAAACATGAGAATCATGTTGAATTTCGCTTTAAAGAAAGAAAAAAGAAACCCTCAGATAAATCCTTATACAACTTCAAAACTTATTTACCCATAAGTAGATATAAACAACATCAAAAATAACAAGGACACCTTAAAAATACTTAACATAAAACGTATTGTAAATATAAGTTTGGATAAATCTCAATTATTGCATACATCACATTATAAGTGACAATCTTTTAAAATTAAGTGATTAAGCTGTCCTATTGAATTAATAAATTATAAGAGTAAATAGAATCTCAAAACTAATCTCAAAACTGATCACATATTTATCGCATCTGGAATATGGACATTGCCATCCGAATGTTACAAGTTCAATGTTTAGTAAAAAAAAAAACCGCCAAGCCTAGATGAAAGCTGAATGAATGGTTGTCTGTTTGCTACTACTAATAGTAGTTAGTTGTTGGTCTGCCACTTGAGCTGGGATGATGGCCAGCTAGTGGTTATGTGTATGCTATTAGTGACGTGTTGATGGCAGGTAGCGGCTAGTAGTTTTACGTCTGTCAATATTTATTAGCTACGCTATGATGGCCAGCCAGCTGTTATGTGTCTACCACTAGTGGCAAAATGAAGGTTGGCTAATGGCTAATGGCAGGCTAGTGATTGTGTGTCTGACGTAATGATATCCAGCCAGTGGCTAGCTACTAGTGGTTGTGCGTCTGCCACTCGTGAACGACGTTCTCGCCACGTGTTCGTACCCTGGACTTGCAGCGCATGGTGGAGTGCTTGACGCAGCGCCAGTGAGCCACTCCGTCCTTTTCTCCCTCGTGGCAGTAGCTGTACTCCTTGTACACCAGCTGCATGCCTCCCCGCCGCGACAGTCGGAAGTACACATCACCTGCACATATTAAAACAGACTCAAGTTAAGGAATGTCAGTTTAAAAACATAGTAATAAGAACAGGAAGCGTACCATACTACTTAACGAAAAATTTTGACTGTCCAACAAAGAATATTTCCTCATTGTAGGACTTATATTCTTAAAATATACACATAATAATATTGCATTAGCTTTTATCGGAATTGGATTTACCCAAAGAAGAAAGAACTCATCCAATGCCGACGTAGTGGTAACAGTTTATGTGAAACTTTTTGGAAATTGAGTAGTGGTGCTTCAACCTCCTTCTTGAGCCGGCCCTAATGATTTAATGGTAGGAGAAGGAAGCGCAACACGGCTCAATAGGTATTATATCCGAATACCCCAAAAATCAAATAATACAATGCTAGATATGAATTGAGATTTTCACGGCCAGAAGTATTATCTTGTCAATATTATTGTATTAAAAGTTTTATAATCTGGCTGGAGAGGTTGATTATTTTAATATTGTTACTAAGAAATCAAATTTTCCATATATTTATTTTATTACATCAAAAATAAGTAGTGATCTGCAACACTCGATATATGTATTCACTAATGATTATAAAAAAAAGCGAAATAGTTCATGTAGATACTACATACATACCTACATTTTTTGTAAACATCTCCATATCTTAATAGTTCGGCAAATGGTTGATTACACTCAGTGGTAGGAACCAAAATGTGTATAAGCAAAATAAAAAACTGTAGTTATTAAAATTTATTTTATTGCTTACAAAAATATTGGCAATGTATAAAAATCACATCTAATATAGATTCTTCATCATTAAGAATGAGCCTCAGTCAAACTAGGAAATCTGAGAATTGATACTATTTCTTAATGTTAATAATTATTGTAAAATGTTTTATCAAAAATATCTTAAAAGTCTAAAACATTATTCTTAAAGGACTAATTACATTTTAAATGAGTATACTGCAGACAAATAAAAAAAAGTTTAGCAGTTTGTTTAAAAAGGAATTTTAAGTGGTTTTTAATAATCTCGACTTATATAAAATTTACAATTACGAGGACTTTTTATCTTCATTACATGGACCTCACATCAACACCGACAGTGTTTGGTATTTATATTATACACATGAGCACCGATAAATCATTATCAATCATAATTAAGTTTTTTAAAATTGAAATGATAATGTTGAACAATTGAATAGGAACACTACAAAAGTAGAAAAAAATTACAGAAAAAATAGTTTCAAATATAATTTGTGTTTGGTATTAATATTATATAAAATGAGCACCAAAAACTGAATACCAATCATAAGATTTAAAAATGAAATAAATCCTGAACAGGCAAGAGAAAATAATCATGAAATACAATAATACAATATGAATACATAAATAAACATTACACACAAGTTACACTAAAGAAACATTTGTCCGTTGTCTTAAAACTAAATCTTGTAGTCCGTGTTGGATAAATCACAAGCCTTTATTATTTCTAAGGGTTCTTTTTCTGTTTTAACGTTTAAGTCTTTGAGCGGGGAGGTGTTGTTGGAGGTAGCGGGACTTTTGGGTTTAAGGGGATGGATGGGTTTCCGGGGGTGATTGTGCGAGCCTTTAGCGCAGATCATCTTGTCTCCGAGGGTGTGGATTCGGGCCCGGCACTTACCCTTCTTTGAGGTGCATCTCCAAATTATCTTGTTCTTCACAATGGACTCTTCGCAGAATGAAAATTCATTTACTATCATCAGTAGCTTGCCTTTGCGGGATCGGATAAAGTATACATCTATGGAAAAAATATAAATATATATGTTAGTTACATTTAAAATCCACCTTATATGAAAATCTATACTAATTATTAGTTTTAAAAACTAGCTAAAAGCATGCACCAGCCAAACCATATACCCGTACCCGGTGAAGGTATAAACACAGAAAAAATCATATTGATGCTTTCAAATAATTCATGTAGGTAAGAGCAAAAAATTTATTTTTAAATGACATACAAAAATAAACACAGTAAATAAGATTTAGATCATGGGTCGGCAATCTGCGGCCCGCTAGGCGTCTTGGAGCGGCCCGCAAGAATCTCCCGCAGCGCACGTGACGGACAATATCATACACAACGCACCCAAAGGGAGTGAGAAAGGGAGCAAAGGGAAAGCGATTTGCAAATCAACGTGGTAGGTTTGCAAAGTGAAAATAGCTTATAAAGGAAAAACTTGGTGGATTACTATGGGGGTTGCCTTCTAAAAACTACAAGGAGTTAAAATGATTTGCTCAGCAAATAGTTACTATGTTTGGTAGTATATAAATTTGTGAGCAAGCTTTTTTAATTTTGAAATATCGTGAAAACAAGCACTGTTCTCGGTTATCGGATTCACATTTAGACTAAAATATTTGTACACAAATATTGTAGGTTTTTTTATTTACAATAGCTTCACACAGGAGGCCGACTAAAATAATTTTCCTCAGGGCCTATGTTATCTGAGGGAATGTGGGAGGGTCTTTTTAAGGAAGAGAAGGATAGGAAGCTCTGGGAAGGAAAAAGGTATGAGGGGTGGGTAGGAATCTGGGTGTTAGTGTATCCAGGAGTGATGAACGTATGAATCAATCCTTCCAACTTCAGTACAGGCGATGAGTCGAAAGAGTCCGGCTGGAAAAGTACAAAGGCCTCCCTCAACCAGTCTCTCTCGACCCGGCCCGCATTAATCATTATTTCCAATTTAAACACAATTTAGTTTGTGTTGTTTCATATAAAAATTTTTTTTTACTATAGTTTGCATGTATGCAAAATTAGTTGTGGCACATATGCGATATTGCAAAAGAATTTTTTGTAATATTTCCGCTATCTTGGAACTAAGATTATATGGAGTCTTGCTTGTTTTTTTAGTGGGGATGATTCGTTTGTGGTATTGAATTTAACCGAGTGCAAGTGATTTGTTATGCGCCATACAATGCGGCTTGTGTCGTTCAACTGAAAGCACTAAAATAGAATTTATGAAATAATAGGTTCATACGCGGTATTAAACTACTTACATAGACGATATTGAGTGCTCATTATTCTATTGTGAGACTAAGTTTAGTAGTTATAGTATATTCATTGCAATTATAAGAGAACAGCGTTATTCAATGACTAGGTAAACTGCACACAAAAGCTGGGTGATTTAGCGTACAATCATAACATCAACGACTACAAAAAAATATTTAATGTAAAGAATACAGATGAAGGTATGAGACTTTTGAAGGTGTGAATCTTTGTACGTAAATTAAAAGAAACATATAAGTGTACCAAGAACTCTAAGAAGATTACATTTTCTGTGAGATAGAGTAAAATTTTTTGTTCAACTAAAGATTAAGTAAAAGTATAAATTAAGTAAAACAATAAACACTTTCTTAACGTATACTTTAATAGCCCAGAAAGTAGAGTGTTCGACGAAAGGTATATATGTATAATTTCCATCGCAAATAACGGCATGGCAGGTTGCTTCTGAAGACTAGCAATGATTCGTGAAGAAGAAAAGTTCTTTGGAACTGAGCCTTAATAGCTGTAATTTAAAGAATGTTAACAGTTTCAAATCGATTAAAAAAAACAATTTTCGAAACAGAACAAATACGAGTGGATTAATCGAAAACAAAATATTTGTTAGTTATTGAATTAGTTGGTACATAAAAATGTACGTCTTTTGTTATGGAATCACAAATGATTTGATAATATGATTGACATAAATATTGCATTTAGCATTTTCACCGACTTACCCATTTACAAATAACAAATATTGTGTTTACTGTGGGCTGTCCACAGGTGCCGATTTTTGAGAGGTTAAAAACAAAACAAAATTGGAGGTAAACAATGAAAATTAACTACAATAAATCAAAAAGACTTAAAGACCATTTGTCCACTAATATAACCGACATACATCTATAAAATTTTAATTAAATGTATTCATTCAAAACATACACTGAATAACTTTCAGGTTAAAGTTGGTTCACAAATCGTTGACAATTCACGACAGTTCCATAGTATAAAAACTTTTTAAAAAATCCATACTCATATTATTCTGACTGTTTAATTGAACAACTAGTTTTGTATATTATTTTATAGTCAATACGAGTTTATAAAATAAAAATAGCCGACGCCATAACCACATATTTTGTAATCTGTCTGCTGTCGCTGTCAATATTGTTTGGCGGCAGAGGTCGGTTCGGTGAAGTAATAAGCAGCCATGCATTCAACAGTATCTACTTATTTAATCGGCCAATTCGGGGCAAGTTGTTTCATAAAAATCTCTGGGTAGAAGAGCCCGACACTATTCGTGAATCAAAGAAATGATAAAAAATAAAAATAAAAAAAACCAATTTATCGGCATAGTTTTATTTTTATAATGACAAGTTTTAAAAATCAAAGCTCTCCGTGATATTGAATAATCAAGCAAATATTATCACTAAAATGGGTTGTTTCAAAAAATTTGATGAATTCATCAAATATTTGAAGATAATTTTCGCGTTCTGTGTAAGTTCTATTCAAGTTCTGTGATTATTTCAGTTCCATACAGCAACTGACCCGGTGGTATACCTAGGGGGCGGGGGAGGGGGGGGGGGGGGGGTCCCATAGTTGTGGTCAAGTCACAAGAAGTTATAATTTAATTTTGATAATAGATACAAGTAAAAAGTAGTAAGATATTACAAAATATTGTTCAATAAGAAAAATACATATATTATAGAAATAGAATACCAACAAAATATCAACAGAATATTAGCAACAGAATATATCTGGAAATCATGGATAAAAAATAAGTCAATCTGTTGCTTATCTGTAAAAATACATTTTTTTAAATTTAAAATAGTTTTTCTGACTTTTTATTGTATCGGGTAAATCGTTAAACAGCTTTGGGCCTACATATTCTGATATTCATAATGGTGTTGTGCAGCTGTTGTATTGCATCTAGGTACATATATGTTCCCAGATGTTCTATGTCTTATACTTCGTGTTGAGGACACTTCAGATTCTTTAAAAACTGTTAAAATAGCATTTTTTAAAAATAGTTTTGAAACCGACAGGACCTTAAATTTTTCAAAAAGTTCCCTGGTTGGGAAAATTTTTGGTGTTTTAAAAATAACTTTGATGATCATTTTTTCTGTTGTTACTATCTGATACGGATTATTCTTATAGGTGCTTCCCATGCGATTATTCCGTACTGCAACACTAACTGTACAAGAGCAAATTAACCATTTTAAAATTTGAAAGATTTAGGATATTTCTCGTATAAAAATATAAGTAGGTTTTCTAATTCTTTTTACACAGTTTTCGACATGTTTCTTAAATTTCATGTTACTTTCTATAGTGATCCCTAGACCCCTAGATATTTGACATCTGGAGTTTTCTTCAGGATTTTACAATTATCGTTACATTCTCCTCCTTTACACGAACTGTGTACTATAACTCCAATATTGGAGTCAGTGACAGGATCATTAAGGTATATATGATGTTTTTTCTACATTAAGACTAAGTCAAACCATTCCTTCAATATGTTAATGTCAGCATTCACCGTTATATTCACTTCTGTCCATGTTATCCCTTCGATTATGATGACCGTGTCATCCGCATATGAGATGAGGCATTCCATTAAGAGGGAGACTGACCATGTCATTGACATATATAAGGAAAAGTATAGACACGATTACTGTGCCTTGTGGAATTCCATATTCAGAAGACAAGGGTTCACTTTATGAATGATTTAGTTTAACGTATTGTTCTCTATTTTTTAAGTAACCCTGGAACCAAGATAAAGCTTTGTCATCCAGTCCAATTTTCTCTAGCGATCAGCCAAGAATGTGACACACTATCAAAAGCCTTTTTTAGATCCATAAATATTCCCAGACACTTCCGACGTCTACCCAAATTCCTCATAACTAGAGAAGTCAATTTTGGAATGGCATCATGAGTTCCTAGATTAGGTCTAAATCCATATTGCTTAGAATACTGATTTTTTTCTTCTTCTAGAAATAGGAATAGTCTGTTTTTTACTATTTTTTGAATTATTTTAGAAATGATAGATATCAAAGATATAGGCCGGTAGTTAGTCATTACCTCTGGGTTGCCAGATTTAAAAATCGGACTAATAACAGTTTTTTTGTAATTATTTGGAAATCTTCCAACTGAAAAACTTAAATTAATGATATGTACGATAGGCATTTTTAGAAAATCTTTAAGATTTTTTTATGGTTTCTACTGTTATTCCATCGTATACCAGCGCTGAGCCACCTCTCAGTGAACTAATTACATTTACATTATGCTTAGCAATAATTATAATTACAATGCTTAGTAATATTTAATAATAATAATTGACTTAATAATATGACATTATGCTTAGCAATTTTAATTAGTGGTCCACCTAGGTCCTGGACCCAGCCCAGGGGGGGGTCATGACCCCCATAACCCTACCCCCCCCTGGATTCGCCCGTTGGGGGGGGGGGGGGGGTGAGGGTGCAGGACAGAACTTGAATAGAACCTCCACAGATCGTGAAAATTAACTTCAAATGTTTGATGAATTCATCAATTTTTTTAAACAACCCGTCCTAAGTCATAATACCTAACGATTAGAAAAAAACAAAGGCTATATTGCCATGACGGGAATTCCTGAACTTTTTTTCTTGTATGTGTTTACCAGTACATATTAAAAATTGGATTTTTTATTGACATTGTCTAATTATTTAAATTTATTCATGATTTTCAAACTTTAAAATTATTAATGACGATTGTTTTATTAAAAATATATTCTTTTTATTATTATTTTCTTTTTAGTGGTGTTCAAGGTGATCAAAGTATGTTTTCAGGAAATAAAATATTTGTTTAAACACCAGATATAATATGCATACCTTTGTAAAAAAAATCGAAATAAAAAAAAATAATAATAGGAGATAGATGAGGTGAGGTGACGATAACAGTGAGGTCAAATTAAATTAAAAAAGTTTCACATAATATTATTTAATGGATATTAACATAAATATGTATAATATGTAAATACAATAATTACGATAAATCGGCTTTAAAAATAGTCTTTTTTAAATAATGAATCTCGCTCCACCACATTTTACAAATGAAAAATCGAGAGAAAAGAGTATTTATTATTTTTTAAATTTGTTTTTTGCTAAAACATGCATAAAATTATACCTACCTATATATGATTATGATTGTTATTGTTAGTGACGATTGTATTCCCCAAACTGCGAATGCTGGCTTTGCAACCAGTGTTGGAATGGTTTTTGCATTGCCAACGCACTATGCCAGATTTTGAGATTAGGTGCTTGAAGAATCTGTAAGGGCCAACATCAATCAGCATGTTACCCCTTGTAGAGGTTCTAAATACTGGGCCTGAAAATAAACATGCCTTTAATGAGTACTTAATAAAAAAGCTCTTGCCAATTTTGCAATAAGGAACTCCAATCCAATATTTTAATTTTTTTAAATGAATAATTGACCTTCTAACGTAAATAACTGCATATTTTAATTAGAGTTAGTTAAAATAATTGTCAAAGTTTTAATTTTTCCACTTCCCCCGAAAACCACCGTATGTATGTATGATGAATCGTGTGACGTCATCACTCACCAAAAGTTTTTTAAATTTTCAACATGTGTTGTCATTTTGTATGACAGTTATATGGAATAAGCTATGAAACTATTCAATAAGCAAAAACATTATTTAGGTGAATTATTTATTTATTATATTATTAATATTAGATTATATTTTTCAATATTATTACGGGAGAATGGTATAAAAATTGTTTGTAATTATTATTTTTTTAGCTTCGCAAATCGTAGGCTTTTTAGCTTACGGAAACCGAAGGTAGCATCTCCCACACGCACACTTCGGAGCGACCGAGTCCCGCGCCAATTCAGGCCGCCGCGCCGCGCAGAAAAGTCTCACAGTGAACCGCGCTGTAAACATATCGGTCTTTAGAGTTTTATTCCGAGATTGATGAAATTTTGCACACTTGACATACAAAACAAAGGAAATGTCGCTGTTTATATCGGAATTCGAAAAACTCTTTGTAAAGCCCGGCAGCGCCTGGGCTTCAGTTAGTTTTAAATGTAGAGAAACATAACTAACCATACATAATATGAAAGTATATAAGTACCTAACAACCTATCTGTATTACAATTATTAGTAACAGAGATATTTATTTAATTAAAAAAAATGATTATAATTATAATATATAACTACTATTAGTGCACCGTTCGAACGACAGGTTCTTTAAAAATAAACGATGTGATTGGTTTAATTCATGTAAACATATTTTTGCACCAGGCCAGAAGCCGGAAACGAGCATCTATACCCTTACTTTCATTACATCTATGCCCTTATTTTATATCACGATTCAAACTAACTAACCATCACGCCGTTTCTCCACAGGGGTAGGCAGAGAGGACGGACCGCCAAACAACTCGGTCTTGGCACACACTCTTTGCCTCACTCGATTCAAAAGCTGTAAAAGACCAATATGCAGAAGGTAGGTTAGAGATGCCAAACATCATATTGCAAATATTATTATTAATCTAGGATTGTGAAAATATATTAAAATACAAATTGAAAATATTAGGCATTTATTAACTATAATGAAAGTGTCTTGTTAATAGAAAAATACAATAAAATATAGACAACACGGTGGTGAACGCAGCCTTCCAACACCAAGCGCCACTCCTGAGTGAGCGCTGGGCAAAAGTTCACTCAAGACCTCGCCCATCATAAATATTTATTTTTTTATTTCATATTTTTCTATTCCACTTTTTTAAAAGTTAACTGCATGCACGTATTACCCTATAAATTAATATGTAGGTATAACACTACAGTAGAATTAGGATATAACGACTTTGTACCTATATAACGTACGACAGTTTTTAGCGACGAAAATGTAAACTCGAGTTAGGTTTCATAGCTTTTAGTAGGAAAACGTATCCGTTTAGTACGACTCCATTTTAAGCGACCGACTGCTTAAAGCGACCAATGTTGTGACAAGGACGCTCGACACAAGACACAATGAGTTACGTAAACCATATTTTTTTTTAATTCAAGAAAAAAGTGCTATATTACACTGTTTAGCAGCCGGTGAATCAACACTACAAAATATTATCGCCGACGACGCCATTAGTAAAGATAGCGACAGTGATAATGATGAACCGGAGGAGACTTATCCGACTACCAGTATATCTGAAGCTCTGAAGGCTGCGGAAATGCTCAATGTGTTTGTTCAAACTAACTTTGATGATGATTTTATGAAAACTATGATGTCGCGTATTATTCACAATGCTGTGCAAAGTTCTTACTATCGAACAAAAATTGGTCCAAAACAGACTCAAATTACAGACTTTCTACGTTAGTAACTACATATTTACTTGCATAGAAGTATGTAAATTGTATATTTTTAGATTACAGTACATTATGTATGTTTGGGAAGGTTTAAGTACCATTAAAGCTATAATTTGTATTAAAGGTTTTATTTATCTATCTATAATATTACATACATATTTCATAAAAATAATTACAACAACATTAATAATATGTATCATAATAAAAACATGCTTAAATTATCCGTCCGTTTGGTGCGTCGTCCGGATATAACGACTTGAGGGTCGTTATATTCGGATTCTACATATGGGATGTGTGGGATTGCTCTATCCTTCACACATCCTGGAATCTGATAGCATTAATAGTATTAATACCTTTCCGTCTGCACGGTTGAAATTTAAGAACGAGTACACTTTGACGGAGCGGGTTTTTAACTGCCAGTAAAACATTATTATTATTATAAACTTCGATAATAATTATACAATATTTAGAACAGCTGGTACGACGGTCAAAATGAAAGAGATTCATTTACATACAAATTGGCCTTTTATACCCTCCGATCGCGTCGTACATTCATCTGAGACGCGTGCACTATTATTCCTTAATCTCCGACCTATGTTCATTTCGCTAAGGCGCCGTATCCTCGCTCAAAAAGAAGAAGATGAAGAGATAGGTAATTACGAATGTCGGAAAGAGCGCGCTAATATTTAAAAGAATAAACTTTAAGCGAAAATTGTGAAAATGTTTAATAAAACATGACTCGTTTAAAATAGAGCAAAAATATCTTGGGGGCTGTCTAAAACAGCATTAAAAAAAACACTGTGAATTTTTTCATACATAGAACTAAAACAGACTTGAAAATAATAATTTTCGGAGTATACTTTGCGATTTTTTTCTATTGAGGGAATTTCATATACTTAGCGTTTCGGCGTGGGGAATGTATAGATATTATTTTCAAAAATATTTTTTTGTTTGTTTAAGAGCTTCAAAACTTCGAGATATGTACGAAATCGGTAGAAATTCGGGTAGCGGCGGTTTATGGACTTACATACTTAGTATACATTTTAATATAAATGAAATAATGATAACCAACAAACAGATCAAATGATAATTTTATGGTTCTTTTTGATTACATTTAATTAACCTTATATACACAATATTATAAAGTTTTAATTTTAATGATTATAATAATACTTAATGAACTATGATAATATTGTAACTAGGGATAAATGAGAAAATAGAAATTTTTATATCTTTTGTATATTCAATAATATTATTATTTATTTTATAAAAACAGTTTATTATAAACAAGTTATGCTATGTAATTATTATTATGCGTGACAGCTGTTTCACCTTCCGAAGGCATTATCAAACTGTGGTTTTTAAACCAATTACAGACAACGAGACATTTATATCATTTCTTTTTTATTTTTATTATTTTTTTTTATTACATTAGTTACATTTATACAGCAAAATTACATAATAATAATAATAATATTTCAAATAACTGTAGATATTAAAATGTGTACAAGTGTTATTATGTCTTGTACGTTATTAGTTCCTAGCTAGGCAGATTGCCTGTTCTAAGGAACCAAATGCTGGTGAAAAATGCCAAAAATGTCTTCTGTAAAAAAAAAGAAAAAACAAAATATTGTTTTTTTTTTTTTTTGTAGATTAAATATACATATACTAAGTTTAAATATACTATACTAAGTCTTTACTGATTGTGCCATTAATAGTTAGCCATGTGTAATTTTAAGTTTTAAATTACATTATTTAATAATTTTTCAGACTCAATCCTACCTAAGTCTATCAACCATTTAGTTATTATTGTACCGATGCATGCCATTTTACATGTTTTAATATTTAATTCTGGTGGGATTTTATTATACAATTTCGGTCCCAGATATGTATATGTCTTTTGAAACTTTGCCGAATTGCTCCCTGGGACCACGAGATCCTTTCTGGTGTGACTTCTTGTTATATATTTATGGTCAATTTGCTTAAGATTTTCTACATTTTTATGTACGTGGATAATAACCTTTTTTATATAGTTTTGACGAACATCAAGTACATAAAATTTTTTGTAGAGCTGATCGCTAGAAAACCTATAGGGTTTACGCATAATGACTCTAATTATGGATTTCTGGGCCTTCACTAATGGATCTAAAATTGTTCTACCTGACGCTCCCCAACCAATACAACCATACGTTAAGATGGGGTTGCATAATCCGAAATATATTTTTCTTAAGTCTTTTTGTTTGATTATGTTTCGTAATACAAAGAATACATGAATCAATTTTCTTACCCTTATTGAAAGTTTGTCGATGTGAAATTTCCACTTAAGATGATTGTCTATAATAACGCCTAGATATTTGATGTTTTTCACACTCTCCAAAGCTTCACAGTTGCAGTTAGAATCAATATTATCGGAATTACAGTTAGTCTTATGTGTTTTTATTGCGTATGATGTACTAGGTTGTCCTATTATAGTTGAACTGAATCTTATGTATTTAGTTTTAGCTATATTTAATGTAAGTAGATTTTTGTCAAGCCATTGTTTTATCGCATTGATTCCACTTTCAGCATGTTTATGTGTTTGAGTCCAGTCGTCTCCTTCAAATATAGCTACCGTATCGTCAGCGAATGTAATAATTTTTCCGCCTACTTTTAGGTCGCATAACTCATTTATGTAGATTATAAATAGAAGAGGTCCCAATGTGCTTCCTTGCGGTACCCCAAAGTTAGTGTCTAGTGAATTACTTACTATTTTTCCCAATTTGAGTTGCTGGCTTCTACCTGTTAAGTAACTCTTTAACCATTCGTAGGGCATTCCTACAATGCCAATATTTTTTAATCTTTTGAGGAGTAATTTATGTGAAATCGTATCAAAAGCCTTGGCTAAGTCTAAGAACAGTGCAATGTTTTTCTTTCCGCGATCTATATTTCTAGAAATATGTTCTGTAAGTTGCGCTATAGCATCGTCCGTTCCCCTCCCCGGCCGAAAGCCAAACTGATTTTTGCTTAAAAGTTTTCGGCTCTCTACATAATTACTTAATCTATTTTTAAATATTTTTTCTATAATTTTTGAGATAGCACTTAACAGGGATATTGGCCTATAATTGCCCACTTGGTTTTTAGGTCCACTTTTGTAGATCGGTACCACTAAAGACTTTTTTAGATGGTCGGGGAAAACCCCTGAAGAAAAGCTTTTATTGAAGATGTTCGATAAAAGTGATGCAATATTGTGTTTAATGATTTTAAGTATATGAGTGTTAAGACCGTCAGGACCTTTCGAATGTGTATTATTGAGATTGTCAATAATTTTTAAAACCTCTTCATTTGTCGTAGGTGAAAATTGAAAGGAAAAAGAATTATGTTTTGTTTCTATTGCCGATGCCAGTGAATCTTCAGTTTCCTTGGTGACACTTAGGATGTTTTCCGCAAGGTTAGACCCCACCGCCGTAAAGTATTGGTTAGTGTGGGAAGCAATTATGCCCGAATCAGTGGTGGCTGTGTTTCCAATCAGGAGTTCATTAATATTAGGGTCAATTGTGTGCTTAGTATTGGTAATTTGTTTAACGATGTTCCACATGTTTTTACTAGATGGATCTCGGTCGAGTTGATGCTTATAGTACCGTTCTTTTGCATTACGTATAACTTCTTTACAAATGTTACGATACCTACGGTAATTCTGTTGTTTGAGAGTGTTTTGTGGATCTTTGGTCGCCACTTTGTGTAAATGATTTCTTTTGTGTATAGCTTTTACAATACCTCTGCTAATCCAAGGAGTAAGTTGTATTTTTTTATGTGCAATAAGTTTATCTTTTGAATTTTGTGTTATATGCATGTTGATTTTGTTAATAAATAAGTTGAGTGCGTTGTTAACATCAGTCACTCCACATACATCTTGCCATGTTTCCTCATTTAGATCTTTAATTAATCCCTCATAGCATATGGATGATGTGAACTGTTTAGTGTTTACTTGTTTTTTAAGAGATGTATTTGAAATGCTTATTGCTGTTGTATAGTGATCAGTTATTGTATTGTGTATAACAAATGCATTGGAAGCAGGCGCGGCCGGTGCCTTAAATTTTTGGTGGTTCACCGATTTCATCAAAAACGTGATGTATGTAATATATATATAAATGCACGTATCTTACTTATTTATAGAGAAGATCAATTCTTCGATCCCTTTGCCGAGCGAAGACTTCAACCACCCTTAGATACAGATATACTCACCTGATAATATACTGAAACAGATATACTCACCTGATAAACTCGTTATCCGATAAACACACTTAAATATGAAAGTTTATGCTTGGAAGATACGACTTTGCAAGCGGTGACACTGCATTAAAAAACTTCAGAAATCATAAATTATTTGCTATTTTACACTATGGTTCATTTCTTTTGATATTACATCTATTAGTATTAGAGGATTAGTGGCAAAGAAGAGAAGGTATTTATTTATTATTTAAAAAGACTCAACTTTCGGATATGAATTAATATCACAATAATGTTTTGATTTGTAGCGTAGGATTGCAGACAGTGGCGGTTGTTTACTGACCCACTAAGCGTCGGTGTGAAGTTAGCAATAATTAAAAAAAAACGCACACAAATAAAAGGTTACTTTCTGCAAAAAAAAGCAAATAATAAAGTCACTGCCAAGTATGTAAATCCGCAGGAGAATATCACAAGATAAAATCGCACGCATAGCTGACCCGTGACCCGTTGACCCGAGGTTGCATTTTACAAGAGAAATGTTATAATTTTACTTCATACTTGTTCAAACCCTTGATCGTTCGAGCCCTTCCTTCGGAATTCTTCGATTCTTCGTTCGTATATCTCCGCTGACCGTGCGGCGTACTGTCAGAGGTATTTTTCTTGATACGTTTTGTCAAAACCACGGTCCAGATATGTTTCGTATGGGCTGCATACAAAATATTATTAGCCAAACAACGCGCATAGCTAAAGCGCGCGGTTTGGTATGTACCTCGGTTTCTCGTTCCTAGCCAATGTAAACGGCGCGCGAGTGCAATGTTTTTGCTGTATTTATCTACAATATTTCGTCGTTAGTCACGTTTTAGTAACATTTAGTATATTAAATTGCAATTTTTAGGATTTTTTTAAAATTTTGCTTAATTTTATAATTAAAAACATTAAGTAAGATTACGATGAGCTGTAAATTGTTGTTCAATTTTTTTGGCGGTTCGTTGCACGAGTGCACTGAGGCACTGGCCGCGCCTGATTGGAAGCCATAATATTTCTGGTATTTATGTGATCTAAACATGACATGCTATTATTTTGAACCCTGGTAGGAACTTTAATATTTATTGCAAAGTTGTTTTCTGCCATGGCGCACATGTAATCGTGACATTGTCTGTGTATATTTCCAAATGTGTTTATATTTATATCCCCCATCAATATTTGTTGTTTGAAATCACTACATTTTTTGAGTTCAGATATGAGATTATCCAGAAATGGATGTATGTCATGGAATGATGGTGATCTGTAAATGGCTAAAATACATAGATATCCATTAATTACTAACTTCAGACAATTTGATTGACTGATGCAAATTTCTTGAACTTGACAGTGAATGTCATCGCGAATGTAGGTTACGACTCCACTATTTTGATTTAATTTTTGTGTTGTGTGATATTCATGATATCCTGTAATTTGTTTTGCGAAATATGATTCATTCAGTCTGCATTCTGTAAGGATTATTATATGAAATCTAGCAGTTGACTTAATACTGTCTAAAAATAAAAGAAAGTCATCAAAATTTTCCATTGTACGGATATTTTGATGTATAATATTGATTTTGTTTAAGCTCCAATTAAATTCGTTGAGTTCATCAATTTCTTCTATGATAAATTCATTGTTTGGCTCTCCAAAATTATCTATCCATATAAGCGTTTAAACCCATTTTATTTTAGATATATTATGAAATGTTATCTTAGGATCGCTGAGTTTTAGGTCTATATTTACAATTGCAAAGAGGGAGATTAGACAATAAAAATATTTTAATTTAAGTTTGGTGTTTGTTGATGGAGATAATGTTTGTGTTAGGTTCAAATTGCACGGTATTAATAATAATTTGAAATACTTAGTGTATACTATGGTGATAAATTTGATGATCTGATAGTGATCTAAATGTTTAGTGCTTTCTGCTGAAAATAATAATAATAGTATAAGAGAAAAAACAGTACCTTCTAGTCATTTAATGTCCGTTAGCTTTTGGTCCGAATCAATCAGTATTGGCCTCGAATTATCGTCCCTTTTTACAAAAATTCTCCCAGCCTTTGTCCAGACATATCTATAACTATGTTCCCGTGCTAACTGCCTGGCTAGGAACCATAAACGTTTGGCTTGAAAAGTTAGGTGTTCAGAAACATATATTGGGTTTCTGGGACCTGACATACCTATAACACTTGTATTCATTTTTCCTTCTTTATTTTCACTTTGGTTAAATTTTTTTATTGCAGAGTGTAAATGTTCTTTATGCGTTACTGAGGTTAGTTTAACAATTACAGTCCGTGGTTTATTATCCCTGGCTTGAGTAGGTTTTTCCCTTCGCGTAACTCGGTAGATTTCTTCAATGTCCTTTGATCCTAGACTGCAGTTTGTTGTTTTGCTTATGTTGAATATAATGTTTTTAAGTTATCTGGCGTTTCTTCTTGAATTTCAGGAATTCCGCGAAATTCTAGGGACTTTAAGTTTGCTTCCCTGTTTTTCTGTTCCGCGTCAGTTTCCAATGCCTGGATGCGGCTTTGTAAATCCGTGTAGACTTTTTTCTGTGGTAATTCAACGTCATTTATGCGCTTTCTGAATTCGTCGTGTTGATCCGACAAGAATTGTATTGATTTTATGATTTCTTTATTTTGCGACATGATCGATTCATATTTTTGTGCGTATGACTCAAATTTTTCCTCCACAAAATTCATTATCGCTGTTTTAAAGTTGTTTAATTCCAATTTGAATAGATCGGATGTAAGTAGGCTTTGATTTCCTCCATCTGTGGATGAAGTTTGTAAGTTTTCTGTGCCGGGTGACTGGGCGTTTGCAGATTTTGGTGTTTGTATTGTCTGTTTAGTGTGTTTTACAATAGATGGCTCTTGATCATTTGTAACCTCAAACAACGTTTTGGTTTTGTTATTTTTAACAATTTTTGGGCACTTTTTGCATCTCCACTGTGAATTTCTTGCACCACGGCGTGGGGTTTCCACTATATCAGCGCAAATAAGATGGTAGTTATTATTACAAACACTACAAGATATAAATTCCGATGGACTGTCAATATTTTTTTCACATACGATGCACTGTGTATTCATCGTGATTTATTAAAAAACAGGTGATATCGAGATGGATATTTTGCTTAAATGTTGTTGATGGTGATAGTTTCACTTAAGTTTCTTTAAGAAAGGCACTTTTTGTGTTTTATACCGACTGACTCGTTTAGAAGAGATTGACAGTAAAGTTTGTGACAGTTTTTAATGAAGGTAAAACACTGAAAAAAGGCCACTTCGCAAGATAAAAATGCACTGGTTTGATGCGCGATCTTCGATTTATAATATCTGAGTAATTTAAACTTAGTTCACTATTGTTTTTTGGTAATTTTTTAAATTAATTTGATGTTAACATAAAAATACGTCAACACTAGTATCTGTAGGTAAAGGTTGTATTTCTAGATAAGTACTTTTCGTGAAAAACTTATTGCTTTTATTTTATTACCTATTTATTACATTACTTGTTGATTTCCGAGTCAAGTGACGGACATTATTAATGGTTATTTTAAACATTCAACATTTCCGTAATAATAATAAAAATAATAATAATATTGCATATACATATAAAAGAAACAACTTTGACGGCCGGCGTAGTGCAGCGGCAAGGCGCTTGGCTCGCATACCGAAGGTCGCGGGATCGAATCCCGGCGTGGGAAATAAATTTTATTTGATTAATTTATGTTATTTCATAATTTATTCATTTAAAATAATATATAGTATATTTGCGGCACGTTCCAGAGTGGAAGATACTCTCTGTATCGCCCTGGTGTAAGACCACCATTCAGAATTGAAACGTTGCTTGAAATGGCATTTGGTGTTTTGTGACCAGATCTGAATAGCCAGGTACTTCCCCACCTTCCTCTTCCCTATCTCCTTCCCCTCCCCACTTCCCTCAGCCTCACAACATACCCCAATTGGGGATGCCATAGACTCACTGGCTTCAGACGGGAGCAGTTGGGACTCTTGTGCGGTATTCATAGAAAAAATAAATAAAATAAAGAATAAAAAATAAAATAAAATAAAAAAGGAGTTAAATTTAAATGTTAAATGGAGTTCTACAAAATAAACTTGATAACAATAAAAAAAAAGAAAATAGCATATTTTATGTACTACTTACTCGTAGGTAGCAAAATATTGGTATGTATATTGTTTGTATAAAATCACATCGTATGTAAAATCAATGTGTATTACGTATCTATAATCTTACTAATATTATAAATGCGAAAGATTGTATGAATGAATGTGGCGTTACTCTTTCACGCAATAAATACCGAATAGAATATAAAAATTCTTTCACTAATCGAAAGCTACATTATTTGCGAGTAGCATAGGCAGTAATATATTGGTAAGCTCTGGCGTTATGAATTAGCTGTGGCGTTATGAAATTATTTATTATACGTTTATTGGCAAAGCGTGTTGCTAAGTAAATGTTTGACGTAAGCTGTCATTTGGTTATTTGTTTAGGTTACTATGGAGATTTCTTTGATAGCGAAAATTCAAATATGAGTATTCTAATATGAATATTTAATGTAGGTAGATACAAATATAAAATAGGTACTAATCTACATTTTGACCTAAGCCAACAGCTATACTAATATTATGAATGCGAAACGGAGCGCATTTGATTGTTGATTGATTGGGGGAGGGGGAGGGATAGTGTGAGGGGAGAGGGAGGGTGGGGGGGGGGGGGGGGGGGGTAAAAGCTAGTAATCTATATAGGTAGTTATATTAAGTGGGTAGGCAACTTGTACCAAACCATTTGAATGCATTTTTTTACGTAAATTTATGATAGATTAATTCGAATGTAACGATATGCATACACCCCTAGTAGGTATACTACGAGTATATGAGTATATACCAGGGGCCGCTGAAAAGTATTCAACCTAGGCAAGAGATGGCGCCACCAGTACCAGTTAGTTTGCTTTTGACAGTATTAAAATTGAACAAAATATCGCACAGTGATTAGATACGTGTTTTTGAAATAGAAAACGAATGACGAGATGAACACCGAATTGTACGATGTTTATGAGGACACAGCACCTTCGATATCGACAATTAAATATTGGACAGCTGAATTTAGCAGGCGGTCGTACGACCATTTTTGATGACGTGCGTCCAGGCCGTCCAAAAAAAGCTCACCACAGCAGAAATGGTCGATAAAATCCACGTAATAATAATCAACCGTCGACAAATAACTAAGCATGAGATAGCTAAGGCTTTGGGTATCTCAACCAGATGGGTGCTCAACATTTTGCATGAATGTATGAGAATGAGGAAGCTCTCTACCAGATGGGTACCGCATTTGCATTCAGTCTACAAAAGCGGTCGCCTGACGATTTCGAAGGATTGTTTGGTGATGTTCAACCGCGATAAGGACTTTTTGCGCCGTGACCTTTATTTTTATTTTATAGACCTTTTTGAAACCTTTCAGGACGAACGGTTATAAAACAAACAAGAGACTAAGGAACAGTTGAAACAGCGGACTGCTCCTGGCGAATCGAAGCCGAATGTCGACCAATAAGGTATAGGGATCTTCCTGGAAAAGGGCAAAACGGAAATGTGTGTATATTGTACAGAATTTTTGGACCGATTTGACGCCGATGTGTAGCGATGTTCATCTCATCATTTGGCGAAGAAAAAAATGCTCTTCCACCAGGACAATGCACCGGAGCGTCCATGTTTTGCGCTGATTTTGGTTCCTCGTGCAATATTTTCTCCAGGTTTGCAAATAAATTTTATTTACAAAGAGGTGTAACATAGATTTGAGCAGAAAGAGGAGGTCAACGGTGAAACAAAGGCCTATTTTAAGGCTTCGAGGGCATTGGAATATCGTTAGACGTGCATAGGACTAAAAAGAAACTATGCTGAGAAATAAAGTGAGTTTTGTCCAAAAAAATGTGCCTTCTTACTTAGGCCGATTACTTTTCAACCGCCCCTCGTATAGTGTTAAAATTGTAAATAATATAAATTATAATTTCAATAACTTCCGTAGGTTTCTAGTTTCTAGTACGATTTATCATAATAGCACCTACTAGCAACGTGCTACTATTAGAATTATCTGTAGCTTCTAGATACTTTTCCATCCTAATTAACTTACAGAAAAAAATATTAACTTAAGTAGTTAGGTATTTTAAATATAATTAATTACATATTCGTAAAATCACATTTTGTAAGATATTAAGCAGGTAAAGAATAATTAACTATAGGTATATCTTAAAATATATATCTAATCTTGAAGTTGTTTTTAGTATTCCTACTTATATAATTAGGAATAAGAACTTGTTTAGAACGGGTTAGCAGATAATTGTTTGGAATGATAGAAATATGGAATCTCATATTTAGGTATATCATTGAAGAAGAAGATAATACACATAAATCTAAAATAAACATGAAACAGAACAAGACACAGAACAATAAAAAAATTAACGGTCGTAAATGGGACTCGAACCCAGGATCTCTTGTCTTACCGGGACACAGCGCCTTTACCAACTCGTCCATTGGGACCTTTATAAAAACTTTGTAATCATTCAAAAAGATAGCTGGCAACAATATGGGCAAAATTAGTTGAGAAAAATATTGTTTTTTTTAATTGACAAAGACAAATCAGGTACATACATAAAGTAAAGAGAGTAACAAAAAGGCGAAGCCTGTGCGTGGATATTGTAGTATGTAAATATTATACAGTGGTGGTTAAAATAAATATATAGTATTTAGATCAATGTTATCGAATTACAGGAGTTTCTGTGAATTAGAAAAAAAAATAATGTTATGTTAAAATTATGTTAATTCTGATTTTGAAAATGACAGAAAAAATATAGGTCCCAATGGCCGTCTGTGATGTGACATCATAGTTTAAAAACATAGAAATTAAATTATTTGTTGAACTTAGGTTTGAAGACCTATCCGAGAAAAATGAGATTTTCGGCGTGAATTATATGAATTAACTTCGAATTGGCATACAGATGATTGCTTTGATAAAACCTTTCCCTCTTTTCATAAACTATGCACGTAAGAGAGTTTTCAACGGATCTCTCAGTGGCAGGACCATTGGTCTCCGTCAGGCAGTAAATCAACATGCAGTGTTTTCTGCATCAATGGACAGCTATGCTAAACACTGTCGTAGACCGTCACAGCGGCTTATCGAAAGACCTATCGGGGCCACAGTCGGGCAAGATTGCTGTGGAACAGATTGGTGCGGTTTTAGGTCGAGGGGTGGATTTAGGCTTTACGGTCCCGGGCGGCATCCAGCGCCCCGAGAGGCGATACTTCCCGTCAACGTCTGGGAGGCGCGCCGTGCCCCCGTGCTTCAACTGGTCGTAGGTAGGCGGGTGGTTGTGGCGGCCCTTGCAGTGGGTCACGTCCCCGTTGCGGACCCCGATGCGTACCTTGCAGCGGCGCTGGCGGAAGAACTGCGCGCACAGCCACGAGACGCGCCCCCCGCGGGATGTGCGTGATCCTGTCTCGTTGAAGATGTTACCGCCCGCCACTAGCTGCGTTGCGCCCTTCTGCGAGGTCACGTAGAACCACTCTGAAACATTCCACAGAGTTAGGAGTGCTCCCAATAAGAAAAATAATATTAAACTTTTATGCACAAAAGTATGCTAAATAAGTAGAACCTCTAGAACGTAAATTAAAAACAAAAATACTAAGACACTTCATGATTTGAATGTTCTGTTTTCTCAGTGCATTGTATGATGTTCATACAGTGCACTGAGAAAACAGAACAAAATCCTACGCGAATGGACAAATTTACGTTAAACCTTTATTGTAAGATGAAGGTGACGTATGCGCCGGGACCACTCATATATATTATTACAGGAAGGCATAGGCCCAATGTTCTTGGACTGCTGATGTAGCCAGATATTAATCACTACCAGAGAGAAAGAGACGCCGGTTATCTAGCACGGTCGATCGATAAATGATTTATCTATAATGTTGGTAATTTTACAGCATTCCCGAGCAGATCACCATTGAATAAACAACACTTCACAACAGCTAAGTGTCTCAATTTATTCGACGTGAACTGTTTCTTATGTCTATGCCCTCGACCATAGTCCAAAAATATTTTATTCCTCCAAGCTTACGACTTACTCACCATCGTGAGTAACAATTTTATTGGGTGTTTGAAAAAAGAAAAATAACTTTTTCCGAATATAGCTTTATTTCTGATATCATAAAAATTATCATTAATCTTAAACATGATAACAAACTAAATTTAATGTAATATTAAATTAATAAAATGCATGAATCCAAGTGTAGAACCGTGATGATTTCTATGAGTAATAAGTAATAAGTTTCGAGACGGTAAAGTTCTATTTTCTCCAATGATAGAGTTATAAGCAGGTCTCGAGGAAAGTTCAACATTGCGGTGAACGGTCTTGTTTCTTTTTCTTCCTTTTCTTTTCCCTTTATTTGTAATCATCCTTGCGTGTCCTTGTTTTTCTTATTTATTTGTATTTTCTTGTTGTTTATTCTACTTAACCTGTCTTTTGTTTTTATGCCGTACTGTATACGAAACTAATCTTTTTGATAACAAAATACCTACGTAAAATTGTATCTATTACCTACCAATTATAAATTGTAGGTTTCTCCGATCCTAAATTGAGTTTTGTAACTCATCAGGATTGTCTTATCAAGAAATAAAAACAATAAAATAAAAATATTTACAATACAAATGAACGCTCTACAATTTGACATAATGTCCATGGTCTGTCTGTCTTATGATACATTGAAGGGCAGTGATTATGTTTGGCCATACTGTGGAGACTGGTGATCAAGGAAGCTTTGCAGGGATTGCTTATGCTCATCGCTTTGGGGTTTGGAGCACAAACACTTGTCGGTCTGTTTGTCCATCCATTTATAGATACAGCTGGTGGAAAGTGTACCCTTTGTGCATCAGAAGACGTTTGTCGCTTTTCAGAACATCGAACGAAACTGAAAAATATGTTAATGTCTTGTCGATGGTTACAGTAGGTACATACAATGAAACGTCTATCTATTCTATATATTTATACTCAAAATGTGTGGAAGAGACAAGGGATAGGAGTGACGGTTTGCCGAGTGCGCGGACGGGTGTTAGGTAATGAGAATTGGCCAGATGTGTCTTGGATTGAACTGGTCTGATAGAATTAATAAATCTTTTCTTTGTTTGATAAAGTACTAAAGCAAATAACCTATTTGTACATCGCACAAAATTAAGGAAATATTTAGTAGCGAGAGAATCGACTCTCTCGTTACTCTCAATTCCTAGATAACCAGAAATATAAACCCATATCCCATATTGTCTCTAACTTAGATTTATGTAGAGAATTGAGGATGTTTTTAATATTAAAAATAACGTAGTCTTCTGGACAACGAACTATATTCATCAAACTCAAACTCGCGGACCGCCACTGATGCTCGCGTCTCGGGATATTACAGCAATATCGAACACACGTATTTTGGACACGTTGCACTTGTTTTTGTTTTTTTTTTTCAATAAAGAGGGACCATACAATGTGTTTCCAAAGTCCAATATTGAAAGAACAATAACATTAATATCGATAATAATATTACGTAATTTCACTGATACACAATATCTTATATTATACAACAGACGAAGCCTTGAAGAGCATCACTGTGATCTCTTTTTAACACGTTCCTCGTACCTCGATCTACCGTCCACTCTTATTCCATGGTTGCGCGCAGCATCAACAAAGGGAACAGTGGTTTCATTTATTTTTACAACGCGTCCTCCATTCCTTACGCATGATATTTTTGGCTTAGTTCCAATTGTGTACCACTAATTACTATTAATTAGCATAATTGCATTAACAGAACATAACATTTTTCATAGGTTAATTTACAAGCGAAAAAGAAAAGAGAAAAAACGTTAAAAATACTTATATATTATATTTCAGTTAAATGGGTAAAACATACATTTTACTGAAGCATTTCACAACAAGTACGAGCACATTTTTTTAACGGATCATTGAAATTATCCAAAGAGCATTAACATATACAGGGTGCTGCAAATCAAACAGTGCAGTTTTGAAAGGTCGGTACATCCCGTGTGGTGGGAGTAGAAACCTGGGAGTAGTCTCATTGTGTCGGGAGGGTCATGCCGTTTTTAGTCGTTTGGTTCGGACAACACCGGGGCTTTGCCGTCCGCACGTATCTTGAAAATGACCAAAAATGGCGAAATGACGAGGCCCACTTCCATCTCTGTGGAGCGGTGAATAAACCAAAATTTTCGGTAGGTACTGGACTGAAAATAACCTGAGGCAACTTCACAAGAGACCTCTTCTCTCCCCAAAAGTGACCGTGTGGTGTGCGATTTCGAAATTTGGGGTGATTGGGCCGTATTTTTTCGAGGAAAATGGATGAACCGTGACTGTCAACGCTCAACGTTATGTTTCCATGTTAGAATTTTTTTTTGAACCTCAATTGGAAGAACTAACGGTGGAAACAGATCTGGGAGACATCTGGTTTCAACAGAAACCGGTGCTACGGCCCATACTGCTCAAGTTTCAATGACGAAACTGCAACAGATGTTCCCTACGCGCCTCGCCTCTCTGAGGGGTGGCCCGCGCGCTCACCTGATTTAAGCATTTGCGACTTCTTCCTTTGGGGCTATCTGAAGGAAAAAGTTTTCAAACATCGGCCTCACACCTTGGAAGAACTCAAGGATCGAATTCGGGAGGATATCACCACTATGCCAATCGAGATGTACCAAAATGCAGTCGAAAACTTCAGAAATCGTCTTCATAAATGTATCGCTGCTAGGGGCCATCATCTTTCTGATATCATCTTCAGGACTTGATGTATATAACGGTATGATGTATCGAATAAAATAAAATAAACCCCGTTTCTGTAAGTGACGCCGTTTTTTTAACAGCCTTTCAAAACTGCACTGTTTGATTTGCCGCACCCTGTACAAATAAATTAGGTAGTTCTAAATAATATTCAGGAGTGATTAAAAAATCTGTTAATTAAGAATGTACATAATTACAACAATACAACATTATTATATCTTATCTTATTATTATTATATTGTATCTTATTTTTCTTTATAAATTCAATTAAAAAAAGTGTGAGTGCACAATACGTATGTATATCATGTTAAAAAAAAAAAATTTAAACTCATTCTACATTTTTGCTGTTCGTTAAATCATAATAAACACCAATTAATCAACGTCCTTACATTTTTTGGTTTTTAACTAAGTTTTCCACAAATAAATATATTTTCAACACAACATAACAAAAAATAATGTATTGTATAAAAATAACAACAAATATTGTGTGAAATCGATCCTTTTCCGAAGTTCTCCGTACTATGCTGGGTTGATAAATATAACTAACTAACTAAATATCAAGCCGTTTCCCCGCAGGGGTAGGCAGAGAGGACGGACCGCCAAACAACTCGGTCTTGGCACACACTCCTTGCTTCGTTCACATTCATACACCGTCTCATACATGCTCTTCTATTACTCTGACTCCTTACATGGCCCGACTCAAGTATCTGATTCACTTGGTCGTGCCATGTCTTTCTCGGGCGTCCCCGACTTCTTCTACCATTCACATTTGCGTCATATATTCTCCTTACACTCCTTTCCTCGTTCATTCTCTCTACATGCCCGAACCATCGGAGCGTTCCTTTCTTGATCTTACTCATTACGCTCAGGGCCGGATTATTGTTGAGCATGTGAAATCAAAAATTTCCCCAATTACCGGTGTACTGTACCGACTCCAAGGTCTTCTCTCTATATCTCTACTACGGGCCACTTACTATGCGATGATTCACTCCCATCTGAGTTATTTAGTTAGTATCTGGGGAACTATTACTAAAAAACAAATATCAGATATACAGGTGATTCAAAATCGAGCTATAAGGAATATCTACCATCTACCGTGGGATACACATATCAAACATATATATTCAAAGACAAACATACTTCCTTTTACGGTTCTACCTAAATACAATATCACTAGTGCAATATTACAAATCATACATAGATCCGCACACACTAACATCAGACCAGCCTTTAATTCAGACATACACCAGCACAAAACACGATCCCAAAACCAAATACACACCCACACAACTAAATTTGGTATTAACTCATTACAATATATCGCATATAGACAATACAATGGATTACCTAATGGAATAAAGCATTCAGTAGCTAACAAAAAAATATTAGTTAAAACGCTTAAAGAATATTTCCTGAAAATGTATTTAAACCAGTGAATATTGGCTCGCCTTCATACGTTTGGTTTTTTTATTTTCATGTGTATGGATGTCTCTCAGTATTTCTAAAATCTGTTTTCTTGACAATGCATTTTTTATTTATTTATATATATATATTTTTTTCCTTTTCAATATATTGTATTTTTTAAACGTGTCTATCTATCTGTCCTTCCCGTAATGAGTTTTCTTCTCAACTCTTTGGGAATAATGTGTTACTTATAATTTTTTTGTAATACATTATAATTAATAAATAAATAAACCATGTCGGGGCCCCTAGGCAATGCACGTCTCGGGGCCCCTTTACCAATGGTGGGCTAACAGGGGGGGGGGGGGGGGACGGGGGGGGGGGGGGGGGGCGGCCCCGGGCCTCTGGTATCTGGTCCTCGGGGGCCTTCAAACGCCTCCATGTCCCCTTTATCAAATCCTTAACAAGGCTTTAATGCCATTTTTATTTAATTATTTATAATGTATTACAAAAACATGGTTAGTAACCCATTATTCCCAATGAGTTGAGAAAAAAAACTCATTACGGGAAGCTCATTACATTTAATCAGCGGCCGAGAATTTAAATTTCGTCGAACGATGATCTTGCGATCGTACCCTTGCAACTGTACAGGGCGGTTCCGATGAGTAAGATTAATTATTCTCCATACCAGCATTTTAACATAATAGCTCAATATCGATATTATTTCATTCACAATATTTGCTTTGATAAATACCTAAATTCTCAAACTCGTGATGATAAAACTATTCAAATAATGTACTTTTTTTAATTATTTTTTTAATCATACGTATTTATAATTTTTAAATAATGTCTAAGCAAAATAAAAATGTATTTTTGTTTAAATATATGCGCGGATCTTTTTTTAATGATTTTATTTAAACTAAAATTAAAATTCTGAAATATATCTTTCCCAGGTAATTTATTGATTTATTTTACTCCATGATTATATAATTAGAAATGTGTATTGTATAATACAAAATTTTGTTTGAAAATTTAACAAATCTGCCAACGCCCTACGGTAAAACCTTAATGTAGGGGAGGGTGGGGCGTGTTGTGACAAAATTACAAAACTGAGTGTCGTAGAAAAATCTTTAATGAAATCAAAGGTTTGACATTTTAATGGAAACAAATAACTCTTTGGCTACATTATTTTGGTATTATTAACCTTGTTAACATACGAATAAAGTGACAAAATATTATTTTACAAAATATGGGAATTGGCACAACACGCCCCACCCGTGGGGCTAGTTGAGACGGGGGTGGGGCGTGTTGAGACGAACAAATAATTAAGTAAAAGCATTAGGTAGGTACGAAATAAAATTGGTAAAATCGAAAGTCCTGATAATATATTATCATCAGTTAAATAAAAGTGGTTGTAGTGTACCTCCAATGTAATAAAAAAAATAAAAACATTTAAAATAAATCTCAGCCAGTCAAGCAAAAGTCGCAGATGAAGTCAAGAATGTATTCATCCACTCCGGCACATAACTCGTGACACCATTTATGACATTTTATGCCCCTCACCCATCTTTCACCAGAAATTATCATTAGAATATGGGTTACGACAAAATATACATTGCTCTTCTTCGTTTGCATCGCTGTCGTCAGTTTCCATAAGTGGTGGCTCCTCTTCAGTTTCACTGGATGATGTGGACACCAAAATTCGTTTTTTTACGTCTTAAATATTTTTTTTATGTGGTTCTGTTTTTGACACCGCCTTTCTTTTATTGGGTGCTTGTTTTTTTTAGTTAGTTTTGTATGTACGCTTTTTTCTATTTTTTTCTCTTTCTTTTCCTTTCTTAGTTTTTCTTCTAATTCTATTTTTTTCTTTGTAGGGGTGTATTAAGCCCATAGTAAACTTTTCTGCATTTTGCGATGTAATCTGCAAGTTCTTTTTCCTGTGAATGAGTAACAACTTGACCAGGATTGGAATATCCCACCTTACAATTTGTAAGAGGACTAGCTTTTTTCCTTTCGATGAACCGCTTTAGTGTCATATGATTAATTCCAAAAGAGACTGCAGCTTTTCGAAGTGACACGTTTGTAGTAATGATTTCAGCTGCAGCTTGTTCATAAACGTTTTCTGGAATTTCCCCTCTATTCGTCTTTTTTTATATTTTCGGACCATTTTGGAAGACTGAAAAAAAAAATTACAAATAAGCACAAAAAGGAAATGTATCTAGGTAATACATATATACATTCATAATATGTTAAAAAAATACGCCTGTTTATATAACACATATTGTTTTAATGCATATTTTATATAAACGTAAAAAAAAACTAAATTCTAGCGGCGAGTTATGTCTGCCACAACTCGCCCCCGCCTTGATGTAACAACTCGCCCCACCCGACGATTTTACATAAAAATGGCCATGCAAGTAAACATACTTGACGTACGCATTTCATTTATAACTAATAACACAGTCAAAAGATACAGTTTGTGGAGAAAAAAACATATAACGACTTACCGAGTGTTAGCAGGTTGGCAGACGACTTCGAAAATTTGCTGGAAAAGTTCGTTTAGCACTTAAAAATCACACTTTGTCGTATAATTTTAATTATACCGACCTCACGGCATCACCGTTTTGACAGAAACTGGCGGTACGGGGTTCACACGAAACGGCGCGATGCGCGCGCAGCTAAGTCAACTAGCGGGAATTTTAAACGCGATGTATCAACACGCCCCCGTCTCAACACGCCCCACCCTCCCCTACTAAAAATAAACATATTTTCTCAAAATTTAAAACTTAGCTTTACTAGATAAAAGAACAGTCTTTCCAAATCAATTTATAATTTTGTGGTGAAAAAGAGTCAATACGTCTAAAATTAGATTTAAAAACGACATATTTCCGGTTTTGTCTAGTGATTCCCACTTAAGGCGGACACAGTAAAAAAATTTTTTGGTAATTTTATTTTGTTAAAAATGCTCTCACCAAATCCTTTAAAGATATTCGAAAAATTGACAGAGACACAGCATTTTATGTGAAACAATAACTTAGTAAACACCACTTTTATTATACATACTTATGCCGACCGGGTTTCGCTACAACCGTAGATTTTTCAGGGCAGTTTGATTATTGAATTATCCTTTAGCAAAACTTTGACTGTGTTTTTCTCTAAACTTTGTTAACACATTTTTTAACCTCCATACATCCGATTTTCAGGTCTTAAAATGTTTGAAAATCTAGTGTCTATTTCACCACGTAGGTGAATGTTGTTTAAAAATAAGGAAAAATGGCGGACCAACGAATTTTAATTTCGATTTTTTATTGAAAATTTTCATTGTTCATAAAAAAAAATAGAAGTTGGCAAATTATAAAAAAATCCCTAAATGGTGCCATACTGACTGGATTTACTAACAGTTTAAGATTTAGTAGATGCAAATCGGACGTATAGTTTTTCTAAGATGTTGTCAACCGTGTTGAAAAAAGCAGTTTCGAGAAAAACGCTTTCAAAGTTTTGCTGAACGTTAATTCAACATACACACTGTTTAAAATGGTTTCATATAATATGCTGTAGGTATCTCCGTCAATTTTGCTAATATCCTTAAAACATTTGGTGAGAGCGTTATTAACAAATGCATCTTCAGAAAATTAATTTTTAAAAATGACAATTATTTTTACAGTGGCCTGGTGCCTTAAAGCCTTATTTAGGATTTTATCAAAGGAACATGGAGGCGTTTGGAGGCCCCCCAGAGTCAGAGGCCCTTGTGGACTGAAGAAAAAGCTTGTAATATTACATCAACTTCTTAAACTAGGGGGGGGGAGTGGTTCATCCAGCTTTTCCACCCCGGACCTCTGACGGGCTTAGTCCGCCACTGCACTTTACCCTTTTCTAACTTCCAAACCTTTTTTTTTCTACCACAACGTAATTTTATTCATATAATTAATCTGTTTTTTTACTACATTTCAAAGGTATGCCTTCACCACCATTCAATAAAAAAAATAAACGAATACAATAGTACAATGAGCGGTCTTATCACTAAAGTGATCTCTTCCAGACAACCTTGGTATGAAGAGAAACAAAGAATTTTAGCAAGCAGATAGGTAGTGCACACTAAAGCTTGTACAAAATTTATATTTTAAACATTAGAAATAAAAGCAAAAAAAAAAACAAAACAAATGCCAATATAAACCACACACTGCACCTGTAATCATATCCCCATTGATACGAAGGAAAGTAAAGTAAAATACAACTGTGTTTAAATATTTGTTTTAATTATTGACTTTTTATTTATTATTTGTGCGTGATGTGAACAGTTATTGGGTTATAACATAATTATTATAATTTATTTTTTTGTTTAATGCATGTAATGTTATTAACCTATAAATGTTCGTAAAAAAAATTAAAATATTTAAAACTTCTTGAAAGCTGACTTTTTCCAAAAGTGTGCCGGAGTTGCTCACTAATTGTGAGTCGAGCCGTTGGCGAAAGTTATTTTTTCTTGGGGCGCGGGGCCCCCAGCCGATGCGGGGCCCCTAGGCAGTTGCCTACTCTTTTATTTATTTATTTTTTATTGTGTATTTTATTTAGATATAAAATTTGACATCTTATATCTAATGTTTTCTTTTCTATGACTACTACAATATTATTTACTACCTACTGACTAAAATTTGGACTTTACAACATTAAGACATAATCCACGAAAAACTGCAAGACTTTTAGCGTCCTTAACATTTACAGGGAGTTCATTGAACATTTTAAAACCTTTATGATAAATATTATTTTGTGTTCCCGATAAATTTGTTTTAGGAAGCCTAAAATCGTTGCAGTTTCTCGTAGGATAACAATGAACTGTACTGTTGATTCTAACATTATTCGACATATAATCTGGTAACATTTTATTTTTTAACTTATAAATACAAAACTAGGGTATTGAAAACTAATCTTTGCCACGCACTTAATATATTGAGTTGGCGTTGCATGGTTTTTATCCTGGTATATCTGCTACAGCACAATATAGACCTCATGCCTCTGTTCTGAATTATTTCCATTCTCTTAATTTGTGTTTTATTGCTCAGAAAGATTACACTTGAGCAATAATTCAGATGGGATGCTACAGTTGTGTTATAGACCAATTGCCTTAGGGATAATCCGGTACTGATTACGCTTACATCATCCTTGCATTCTTTGCGGATCTCCGCGTTTCTCACACGATCGTACATAATAAATAAATAGCATTTATAAATATAATACAAATTATAAAGGAATAACCAATACTATATTAAATTAATGGACATTATAAAGGTATATTATAAATGTTACATAAATATTAGGCGATAACGTGAAACGGTAACACTAACCAGCGCAGGTACAATATACTCGTAGTTACACTACTAAAAATGCATGTATTGTGAAACATCACACTTTAATATAGAATCCATCGTGGTCCACAAAATACCTAGGTGGGTCGTGATTGTGTACATTGTAGACCCTCAGGATGTCGTTATGCCGAGTGTGGAGGAAAGCCTTGCAGAATTTCTTCCTGGTGGAACACCGCCACCGCGTGGTGCCCACCGCCCTCGTCTTGTCCCTGCTAAAGGTGTAGCCTCCGATCAACACCAACTTGTCGGTGGAAGTCTTGGTTCTGATAAACCGGACCGAACCTGAAAAGCACAAAATTGATAAGTAACAATCAAGACAATCAAAAAAGTCCAATGTCATGAAATCTTTGGTTCTGATTAAAATGTAAAATTCACAAAAAATAATAACTGGAACAGGAATGCAATAGCTGAAAAAGACTTGGCTCTGATAAAATCGTCAGACTCGGAAGAGATGAATGGAATAAATAAAAAAAGTCATAAAGATAAATGGAAAAGCATTTAAATTCCACAAAAGCATGATTTGATAGAAACTTTCGTTCCTTGGTTCTCTTATTTGGTGCACCCGGTATACTCCGCGTGATCTAAAGCCAATTATTATAAACAGTGCGGTATACCAATTATTATATTATGTATATCGCCAATTATTACGTGTACATATACTACATATTCTTTAAAAATCAGTAGGAATAAAGCTCCGACTAAAACATGATTTTATTCCTGCATTAGACACAAGTAGATTGATTATTTCCAATCAGAGTTATTGTCCACTTTTACACCTCAACGAAAACGTATTAATGAATGTATACTTATAGGTAGGTATTTTGTGTATTAGAGGATGAATTGGGCCTCAGTATGTTTATTTTCACGTGGGTAAAATTGGTGATAAATGGTATAAAACAATAACGTTCTGAAAGATTTGAAAATAATGTAGGGGGAGGCGGGGCTATAATGAAATGTTTTTTATTGGACGACCGTTGATTCATAGGAACAAAAAAACATTTGTTATAAATAGAGCACACTTTTATCAACAACGTAACATTTTTTTGCAATAAAAATATAGATCACAAAAAATATAAAATAATAAAATGCCCCTCGGGGGGCAAGTTGTTACACGGCGGGGCACATTGTTGCAAACCAAAATATAATTGATTCCGTGTTAAATTGGTTTATTAATTTCGATGAACATTTTTTTATCTTAGTCGCTACTTAAATGTTTGTCAGAATCACAATTTTGACAAACAAATAAACTTTATCACCGGTAACACAAGAAATATGAGCCCAATTTTAACACTTAGTGCATCGGATCCATTCTTCTCCAGGTTTGAAGCAGGCGTAACTCTCAAAACACACCAGAAATAGATACTTTCCGTTTTTGAGTCCAAAGAAAAACATTCTGCCTTATTTTCATTAAGCTATATGTTATGCGGTTCCTTAACCATTTATACGATTGCGACGCAACTTAAGTGAGTTGTTGTGCGGACACCCACGATGGTTTCTATATATAATGGTGAGCTCTGGCGTTATGAAAGTATTTCCTATACTATTCACCCAATTGCGATGAATCTTCGGTAAGTTGTTGTGCGCACGCCCGCGAAGTGTTCGATATATAAAATACTGGTGAGCTCTGGCATTATGAAAAAAATTGCAATAGGTGGCAAGCGAGCTGTTTGAAAAGTGAATATACCGGGACTGAAAGTATGGAAAGCGAACGCGTGAGGGGAAGGGGTGACAGGAGGGGAAGGGAAGGTGGAAGGGAAACGGGACGAATGGGAAAGGACACGCAGGGAGAAACGATTTATTAATTAAGTGGCATTGCAACGCATGCCAGGAGTTAAAAATAAAATAAAGATAGTAATCACATGGCAAAAATAAATAAACCCCTTCAGTAATTAAACATCAAATTATGGCTAAGTAAACATGAAGATGAGGAAATAATTATGAATTAACCACAACGCAACCTACAGACAACAAACATAAATACTTTTATTTTATTTATTGTTTATTTTGTGAAAATCAAAAAACTAGAAGATGAGGAAATCAAGATCAACACCCATACAGCAACATACAGTCCGCCCCGGAACGGGAATACCTAGTGAGGAGGACTGTGAACGAACCACTTTAGGTTGTATTTTTACTTATTTTGTAATTTTAGTTTATTTTATATTGTCATTAAATAAAAAAAATCATAAAAAAATTGAAAATAGGAAAAAAACACTGTTTTTTTATGAATAAATTTTATTTTACTGAACACATACAGCAGTGGACTTAATGTAGACACTTTCGTTTTTTTTGTATCTTGTCGTTTGGCTTATAAAAAACAACTTATTTTGTTATGGAACCCTTCTAAGTTTATTATGTGAGTTCCCTGCGCTAAATTTGATTAATAAACATGCCATGCGACATGCCATATGATGATTCAAAAATTTTATCACTATTTATGGAAAATTGAAGCAAACACCTTTAAAAAAACGAATTTTTGCGAATAATATTTTTTAGTTTTGGCAACCCTATAATGACTTGTGTTCTATCTAAAACAACCACATAGAATTGTCATATGCTTCAATCTGGACACTTTAAGTTGCAACATGATTAGTTTTACACCCGTGTTAGTCAGCCACAACTTTTTAGTTCTTATATTACTGAAAATGGCTCCTAAGTCGCCAAAATGTACCGATTGTTCACCGAAAGAGAAGCAGGGCTGTTATGCTTCGTGAAGAAGGCTACACGTACGAATAAATTGTAAAAAAATATTGGGTGGAGGAGCTACCAAGTCTGGAGTAAGAAAGGTTTGCCAACGCTGCAAGGAAAATGTCATAAAAACTACAAAAACAGCCCCAAAATCGTCTGAAAGCAGGTTACGCTACAATATGAAAGGAGCATGTGTCGCCTTACCCTGCAGGACCATCGTCAAACATCCAAAGATATTAACAAGGTCCTTAAAGCTGCTGGACTTGATATTACTGATATAAATGTTGGAAAAAAATTAGGCAAGAATAGATTACTAATACGAATACCTCGAAAAAAGCATTACCATAACATGAAACAGAAGCAAAAACGGATGATATGGACTGCAAACATAAGGAGTGAACCTCAGAAGACTGGGCAAAGGTGTTCAGAGGCAATCAGGATTATTCGTCGTCATTAAGCCTCAGAAACTCGAATTTCTACCGATTTCTTACATATATACGATTCCTCAAAAAATTACGTATATTTTTTAAGATAATGTCTAGATGCTGCCCACGCCGAAACGCAAATTATATGAAATTCCCCCGATAAAAAAAAATCGCCTCCAAAAATTATTAAAAACAAGTCTGTTTCTATTATCTTATAAATAATATTTATGAAAAAATTCACAATATTTCTTCAAACGATACTGAAGATGCTCCCCACGAGATTTTTGCTCTATTTTAAACGAGTAGTGTTTTATTAAACATTTTCGCATCGATTTTGGCGCTGTAAATGTTAGCGTGCTCCTATAAAATTCGTAATTTCGTATCTCTCCATCTTCTTCTTTTGCCAGAATGCACTACTACGACAACGCAACTTCCTGTGTATTAATAATAATAATGATTTATTGTCTTTCTTTCTTAGTTACATGTAGAGATAATGATATCCTAATGGTGTGGGCTTGCATGATAAGAGTTGGTTTTGGACGACTAGGAAGTGGTAGAAGGCACAATTACGGCTAAAAGGCATCAAGATGGGATTCTGGGGTAAAAATATTGCCCAGCATCAATGATTTGATCGAGGATCATCGTAGTAGATGCAACTTTCAGCAGCATGCACCTCCATGAAATGGTTATCTGGACCACCATATTTATTTATTTATTTATTTACGGACTTACGTCCAATTTACAACATGGTATAACGAAAATTTGGGAATGTACATTGTAAGGATGAACATGGTACGTGAGAGCAAAGACAAACACAAAATAGAAGTGTCAAGTCAAGTCAAGACTTTGCAAAAATTACAGTAAATATAAAATATCATCATTTCTTTAAAGAGCGACAGAATTCATTCAAGCTTATACCAAAAAAATCAAGGTCTTGTCGTGAGTTGACCATTCTACACATTCTGGAGTGGTGAGTTGTAACCATAATTAGTGGAGTGCTGATTGAGGAAGAGTAGGTCTTTATTTCTGAGTCTACGAGAAGGTATATTGAATGGGATGAGTTGTAGTAATGTAGGTGAATCGATTATGTAGTTAATAATTTTGAAGAAACAGATAAGATCGGATTTTTCCGACGGTCTTCTAAAGGAGAAAGGTTTAGAGTTTTTTCAATTTCAGCATACGAATAATTGCCTCGCTCTAATCCTAGCCTCCTAGCAATCCCTTTTAGGAACCTATGTTGAACGGATTCAATATGACGAATATGGACAGCATCAAAAGGAGACCATATAACACAAGCATATTCAAGATGGGGGCGAACCAAGGAGCAGTAAAGAGTTCTTAAGGTATTTATGTTTTTGAAGTCGGAAGTGATTCTAGTGATGAAACCAAGTAGTTTGAGAGATTTATTAATAATCACATTTAAATGTTCCCGAAAAGAAAGCTTGCTATCAAGAATGACACCAAGGTCTTTAATATATTGAACAGTTGTTAGGCAATTATTATTTAGTTTGTATTCGAAAACAATCGGATTTTTAGATCTGTAGAAGGACATAATTTTGCACTTATCGACATTTAGTTCCAAGCAATTAATTTTACACCAGTCATTGAATGAGTCAATATCTGATTGGAAAAGAAGGCAGTCATGGTAATTATTTATTATTTTTAGGATCTTGTTGTCATCAGCAAAGAGCCAAAAGCGCGTATGTGAGAAAATACTAATAATGTCGTTTATAAACAAGTTGAAAAGAAGCGGGGCTAAATGTGCTCCTTGCGGTACGCCGGATGTAACTTCAATAATAATAGACATAATGTTATTTATTTTAACTCTTTGTTTTCTATTACTTAAATAAGAACTAATAAAGGATAGAAATGGGTCTCGTATACCTACAGCATATAGCTTGGCCATGAGGATTGCATGTTTTACTCTGTCAAAAGCTTTAGAAAAGTCTATGGTGTATAGAACATCTACTTGTGATTTATCTGCTAGGCCGTTGACTATGGTATTGGTGAAGGAGAGTAAGTTTGTAGTGGTAGATTTAGCAGATCTAAAGCCATGCTGTTCCTCAATCAGCACATTTTTGAAAATAGGTTTTATTTTCTTTGTGATTATGGACTCAAAGATTTTAGGAATGTGAGATAAAATCGATATAGGTCTATAGTTTTCTACGTTCGACTTATTACCCGATTTAAAAATAGGTCTTATATAGGAAACCTTCCAGGAATCCGGAAAGGTGGCAGATGATAGTGATAAGTTGTATAATAAACAAATTGGCTCAGATACAGTAGATTTACATTCTTTCAATAATATTTCAGGTATACCATCAGGACCAGTGCTTGATTTGCTGGGAAGATTTTTTAAGTAGTTGAAGACATCAATAAGTGTGATTTCGCAATTATTAAGGTCAATAGTATTAGCATATTTAAGTGGAGGGATGGTACATTTGTTATCGGAATAGACGGAGGAGAAATGTTTAGCAAAAAGATTGGCAATATCGAAATCATTGGTAGCGTGAGTTTCATTAAAGAATAAACTTGAAGGGAGATCGTTAACAATACGTTTTTGTTTAAAAAATTTCCAGAATTGTTTAGGGTTAAGATTTAATTTTGTCTCAGTGAGTTCAATGTACGATTTGTAACATGTGGCAGATTCAATTTTGGATAATTCTCTTAAATGAGAAAATTTTTGATAAAGCACTAAGTTGTTCGTTAATTTGAATAACTTGTGTATTTTCTTTTTTTCAATAATCAACTGCTTTAATTTCACACTGAACCAAATAGGAAATTTAGGCTGGGAATAAGTTCCCCTTTGAACGAACAAGTCAAAACAAATTTTTGATAAAGCACTAAGTTGTTCGTTAATTTGAATAACTTGTGTATTTTATTTTTTTCAATACTCAACTGCTTTAATTTCACACTGAACCAAATAGGAAATTTAGGCTGGGAATAAGTTCCTAATTAATAATTAAGTTGAATGAGTTAAACATTCATTGAATTTAAATACAGCATCGTTAATATTGGTGTTTGATAACATAGAAGTCCAGTCATATGGGGCAAGATACGTGTTCATGCCAGTATAGTCACCTTTATTAAATTTGTAGTGGTATGTAGCTGTTGATTTCAGAGTATCACTTTTGAAAGGATTAGAGAAGTTAATGTTGAGTGGTGGGTGATATTTATCTATTGGTAATATTGAGTCAGCAGCTTCACATACACAAACGCTAGGCATGTTGGTAAATATCAGATCAAGACAGTAACCTACACAGTTATTGATCGAGTTTAATTGGAACATATTCAAGTAGGCATAAAAATTTACTATTATAGAAGCTTGAAGGGAAACATTATTAGGAGTTTTCACACCCTGGCTATCATTAAGCCACACTATTTAGGTAGATTGTAATCACCACAAATAAATAAGAAATCGGCATTAATGGAAACACGCTCAACTGCTTCAGTATGTGACTTATAGATTTCTGTTGAAGATGAGGGGGGAATGTAGACACAACCAATGACAAGTTTCTTGGAACCAAGTAGAACACAAATAAATAATTGTTCAGATACATTATTAGACGATTCTAGAAAGTGGCAAGAGTATTTTTTTTTAATACATATCATTACCCCGCCACCTCTACGCTTGTTAGATGAGGAAGAGCGGTCACAGCGAAAAATATTGTAGTCATGTAGTCCAAGTTCGGTTGAAGCAATATTATCTGATAGCCATGTTTCAGAAAGACATAAAAAATCACAAGGGCATATATTAACGGAGCATCTAAAGGAGTTAAGCTTGGTATTGAGACCACGAATATTTTGATAATACGACAAAAAGTTAGTATTAATAAGGTGTCGATTCTGATTCAGCCTAAAAAATTGACACGAGATAATTCGCGTCTCTCAGCGGCTTGGCGGGCAGGACAGTCAGGGGAGCCAGTGTTGTGAGTGGCCGGTTTTCTGAAGAATTTGCATGTGGCACATGCTGGTGGCTTTTCGGGAGTCGGGCAAGCGTCGCGATTGTGTCCAGGTTTTCCACAGTGAGAACAGGTAGGCGTGTCAGCGTTACATTTTGACGCTGTGTGGCCATAAAGTTGACAGTGTCCACATTTTAAACTGTCAATCCAGTCCCTTACGGTATGTATTTGCCAGTCCATAGCCAGTTTGGAGAAGCGAATGAGGGAGTGACGAACAGAAGGAGGAACTCTGAAGACATGCGTACATGATCCAGTACGAGGTCCAACTTTATGAGAGAACTGCAGTGTTTCTTTTAATTCATTTAGATTTAGACCAGTTTCTTCGTGTGTATAGCCAAGGTGATGTTTTCTAGGGGCACATATTGTTGATCTACCTTGGCCAGGGAACAATCTGGTTAATCTTATTGAAAATCTCCGGTCTGGACTAAAAACACTGGTTTCTAGACACAACCGTCACAACATAAAAGAGAATTAATTGAAGGGATTATTCAAGCACAGTGCCATGTCATCACAACAGAAGGATTGAGCAAGTTATTAAACTAAAAGGATTTACAACGAAATACTGACGTTAAATGTTAATTTAAAATATTTTGTAAAATTTATGTAATTAATAAATAATTTGTGTTTTGCCATGTCGTTGAAAATTGTAAATTGTGGCTTGTACATGTATTTTATAACATGGGTTCCAGACGGTAGAATTGTACTCAAGTTGACTTCTAACGTACGCTAAATATAATAGTTTAAAACACTTCATATTGTTAAAATTCTAGTTAGCCTAGTTATAAATCCCAAAATTTTTAAGCCCTTATTAGAGATTTCTGTTATGTGGTTAACAATTGAAAGACTTGAATGAAACGTGATGACTAAGTCTTTAATTTATTTTAATGTCTCGAGAGTATTGTTTTCAATGTAGTAATTAAAGATCACTGGATATTTTATTTGAGAAAATCTAACTATTTGACATTTTAAGATATTTAGGTAAAGTCTATTTTCATTACAACAAATTAACAATTCGATGATATTATCTTGAAGAATGTTGCAATGGTGTATATTTTGAATAATTGTAAACATTTTGAGATCAGCAAAAAATAAGATAAATACATCATGAAATATTATGTAAAATTGTAACTATTTTCACCCACCTATGAATTGTAAGTTCCTCCCGTCTTTAAATGAATTCTGTAACTCATCGGGATTGCCATATCAAGAAATAAATAAAAAAGTTTTCTCCATGTAAATGGTGTTTTCTTCACATAAATGTTAGAGAATTGCTGTAAGGTTATGAAAAATGATAAATGACAGTATTTAAAAAAAAAAAAAAAATATATATATATATATATATATATTAGACTTTCTTAAACAAAAAAACGAAACAACACTCTAAATGTGTTAATATTTCAAAACAAAATATTTATTCGACCTATTAGTCAGAATCAATATTCTCATCCTTACAATTGTTGCAAACCACCTCAACTACCGAATGGTTCTTGCATGTAAAGGATCGGCAACGGCAACACTTCATTGATGCTGAGGATCTTTTCTTCTCCAGTACACATGACGGACAAACACCACGTTTTGGGGGGCTTCTTTTTAAATTTTTCTTCAGCGCGCCCACTGGAAGTTTAAAGATCAACGTGATTTAAAAAGGGTGAATGAATATTAAATGAAAAAAAAATGATAAAAAGTGTCCACACTGAAGTCCACTAGTGTATATCCTTCAAAAAGCCATTTCGGGCCCAAAATGGGACTGCAAGTTGATATTATTGTTCATGCTGTGGGTCAAGAAATAAAATAAATTGATAAAAAATAAAACAAAATTTATTCACCATAATTAATTAAAAATGCCTTATAAACGCGAAGAAATAGAGCCTATGAAAAGGTAAAATATACAAAAGATTACCAATTCAAACAAAAAACACTTTCAAAATTATTCCCGCATGCGAAAAAACCTTTTGCAGAAATAACTACCACCTCATCTCCCTTTCAATTCACTTCCTCTAAACCGCCTTTATCACCTTCTCACAGAGGAACGATTTTCAAACCGTTAAAATCAAAACCGAAATTTATTCCTTTAAAATAAGAAATAACAATGATCTTTTGTTTACCCCTATGGGAATAATATATCCCAGGCACTCAATGGGAGTGCTTTAAAAAGTTATCCATCTTCCCCCTTTTCCTTAAAATTATAAATGAAAATTCTTCTTTTATTCAGACTTAATTACCCTCTTAATTTCTACTCTTTCAAACAACAATAATGTACCGAACAACGCTGCCGATAATATTAAATCTTTACTTTCTTGTCTCCACATTTTTTCCAAAACTGAACAGAATACTTCAGTGCGACTCTCTAACAAATTTGGACATGTACAATTACTCGAAGAACATGACATTTCAGTTGCCGCCATTTCCGAAACGTGGTTAAAACCCTCGTTTCAATTTAAGATTTCTGGATACCATTGTCTTAGACATGATAGACTGGATAGTAAAGGTGACACGGCTCTTATTATCCCTGACTATCCATTTTAAACAAATAATTTTTCATACTCTCCAAATTTTTTTCAGATAGTAGCAGCAGTTGTATCTGATATTACAATATTATCAATACATATCCTTCCCTATATTATTTTTTTTGAAAGCGAATGTTCTTAATTTATATTTCAGATTCGTCACCCGTATGTGTTACTGGGTGACTTTAACGCTCATTCTCCCTCTAGGGTTAGCGAATTAACAAACTGTTCTGGCCGTATTCGGTTAGATTTTATTAATACCTATCATCTATGTATTTCAAACGATGGATTTCTAACTCCATTTATCCCCCCCCCCAACAAAAGAAAAGTGCTACTGATTTGTCTCTTTGTTCATCTTCGGTGATATCTACATGTTCTTGGAACATACTTAAAGACAACCTTTCAAGTGACCATTTTCCCATAATAATTCTATTCTACCATCTAGCCATTCGCATTCCTTTATAGTAAACAATAATTGCGAATCATCCTTCGACTTCCTTGTTCTCTCTTCCTTGTTCGACTTCGACTCTCTTGTTCTCTCGACAAAGCCTTCTCTTGGGAACATCAGAATACAATGCGAATTATTTCCTAGTATGATGATAAAAGGGGTAGAATAATCCATTCCAAAGCGTAATGTTAATATTAAAATAAAAGGAACTGGTTACTCTAGGGGTGTGTAACCAGTCCATTAAATGTTAGAGCACAACTAAACTACATTTTTAACCAAAAAAACAAATGTCAACATACTCAATATTTCACTCACAGACCAGTTAGACAATCGTACAAAGATAACATAAAAACTCCGACGGTAAATACAAGCTTTGAACAAAGGCACTAACAATATTATGCTATTAAAGCATTCAACAGTCTTTCCCTTGAAAATAAAATGAAAGAAAACAAAAATAAATTCAGACTCAAAATTACAAAATGGATTAAGGAACAAAAAAGACAGTATTACAAAAAATTTCGTAGCAAAATAAGAATAAAACACATGCACGTAACACACAAAAGCTATATAAAGCACACATCGCTCACTAACACACACAGGGCTGGGCAAAATACATGCTTTACTGTAATTAAAATACATATTACAAAATAATTTTTCGCATGTATTTAAAATACGAAATACAAAATACTTTCAAGGCGTGTATTTGAAATACAAAATACAGTATTTTCACCATTTTTTAAAATTCAAACACAAAATACAAATTACAAAATACATTTGGTTTTGGTGGAACCTTTGGTTGCAATAAATTGTCGCGAGTGCCCTTATCTAAGGGTGCGTTTCCATAGAAGCAAAACTGAGCAGAATGAAACAAAGAAGTACAAAAATTGACCAATTATTTTGCTCAGAAGACGCATGTCATCTCCGCTGCACTTGTGTAGTTTTGTGGTATAGGACCCAGGTGTTAGAAAATAGGTAATAATAATAATTATTATATTTTAAATATTTATATTGAGGGATCAGTAGGATTTATCGGACCAGTTAGGATTTCATCAGAGCCGAACCCTCTGATATGAAAATATCTGGAGTCGGTGAAATATTTTCCCATTATGTTTCTGGTGGATTGACGTATTGTTCTTGTATTGTTTTATTCTTATATAGTGCACTTACATTGCGTTCATTTACTAGATATTCATTTGTGGAAAAGTGTGTGGAAGGGTTTAGTCTTTCATTTGGGAAAGATTCAACCCGGACATAAAATCTGGAGCACCGTAATACATGACACTTGTTTAGCACAGTTTTGTGTTATTTCACTTCAAGTGCGCTCTACTGTAATTAACTTAAAAATAATCTAGCAATTCAAAGCAACGAAAAGCATAATATAAAGGGCGATTAACCAGCCAGCGGCCGAGATTTAATTTTTCGACGAAAGATGTTCTTACGATTTTACAGGGCGGTTCCAATGAGAATGATTGATTATTTTTCGTACCAGCTTTTAAAATTTGCTTTAATTTATACCTACATTTAAAAATGCTTAAAGGCGTGATGATAAAACTATAAAAATTATGTACTTTTTGTAATTATTTTTTTTATCATAAGTATTTACTAGGGCTGTCCGTAGAATAAGGTCTCCAAGATGCTTTGGTCGCGAGGAATAATTTTACGCGAGATCCGGAAAAACTGCCATGTAGCCTGTGGTGTGTGTAGCACGGGTGACGGTTCGGGAGCTCTGTGATATGATCCCTTATGTCAGTATGACCACTATTGACAAGATTTTGACAAAAAATTTGGGAGACAACAAAGTCTGCCCAAGGTGGGTCCCAAAATGCTCACCGAAGATCACAAAGAACAACGGGTTGAAGCAGCCCGCAGATTCCTTGAGTACTACCACATCGATGGCGAAGAATTCTTGAACTCAATTATGACTGGGGACGAAACCCGGATACACTACACGACCCCAGAGACAAAGGAATAATCCCAGTGGTATCATTCAGATTTACAGATGCAAAGTTTAAAAACGAATAACAGAGCGTAACTCACAACTGGCGGGTGCGGCGAGTGGAAACTTCATCGCGAATGGATGCCACGCCGAGACTAAGCGTCACAGAGGGTGCAATTAGATGGGGATTTGACAAGGGAAAACCAGGCTACAGCGCCTTGGAGACCTTATTTTACGAACAGCCCATGTATAATTTTTCAATAATGTCTAATCAAAATAAGAATGTAAAAAAAAATATTAATATTAAGTTTGTAAGACCGTCAATATATAGACAAACTGACGTATTTTTGTCACAAAACAAGAGTGCGGATCTTTTTTTAAATGATTTCAAAACTAAAATTAAAATTCGGAAACATAGCTTTCCCAGAAAATTTATTGACTTTTTTTACTGCATGATTATATGATTTGAAATATGTGTTGTATAATACAAAATTTTATTTGAAAATTTAACAAATCTGCCAACGACCTACGGTACAACCTTATTTTGCTAAAAATAAACGTATTTTCTCAAAATTTAATACATAGCTTTACTAGATAAAAGAAAGTCTTTCGAAATCAGTTTATAATTTTTGTGGAAAAAGAGTCAATACGCCTAAAATTTGATTTAAACATGACATATTTCCGGTTTTTCTGGTTATTCCCTGTTAATATGATAGAAATGTACAATAACAGTGCTATTATATCACAGGACGTGTTGCCAAATCTAAATATTAACATAATACGAGTATGTATATTGCTCTGAATTCTAGCACTTTTAGTCTGTGTATTATCTGTCCGTGTATTTTTCATTATCATAAATAAGATTTGAAAATGTATTTTGAAGACGTACCTAAGTATTTGAAATACAAATTACAAAATACCTCAGCATCAGGTAATTGAAATACCAATTACAAAATACATTTTTAGGAAGTAATTGAAATACAAATACAAAATAGTATTATTTGTAATTCAAATACTGCCCAGCCCTGCTAACACACAACACATAATTATAGGTACGAGTACCGATTTTAATTTTATTTCATAAAATAATTAATTTAACCTTTAATTTTACCTTAATTATAAATCTTTATTTTAGTTTAAATTTAGATTACCTACTTTTTTTCCAGCATTATATTTACATATTTTTTTAATGTATTATATATAAAATTTTGCTTAATAAAATGGAGGCCTCAGCACAAGTAAGCTACCCAGTGAGGCCGAAATTGCTGGATTGTACTTGAAATGTAAGATATTGTATCAAATAAATACATACATTATTATTTAATATTTAAGTATGTATAAGTGATTTAACATTGTAATCACTTCATCCATCAAGCGACTTTATTTTGCGGTCGATTTATTATAATTATTATAAAAATGTATACCATGCTGAGAAGGAATTAAATTTGGCTTTGCATAATATTAAAGTTTGTTAAATGGAATGAATTAAGCTACTTCTAAAACTAAGAACTGAGAGTGAAAATGGAGTTAATTTGATGAGATCTGTATCCAGAGAGTGGTGGGGATCTCATCCTATTTCTCTTAAACTAATGTATAATTCCATAGTTCGAAGCCACTTGGGGCGCACTTCTTTTCGACCCACTTCCTAAATACCTAATTCAATATAAAACTTGAAAGAATTAACGCCAAGCGCTCAGAATGATTATTGGAGCGATTAAATCTTCTCCAATTAATTCGATCCGGGAAGAATGTTCGGATTCTCCTTATTTTTGAGAAGGAAATTCCTTGCTGATAAATAAATTATAAAATTTTTATATTTGTCTTGTCATTCTTTAGAACTAAGTCTCGATCATTTGTTTAATAATTTAAACAAAAACAAAAGATAAAAATTGACAGATAAAAATCGATTCACTCTCCTACAAAAAAAAAACTTTCACACAAATTACCATCTTCTTCCCTCCAAAATCTACAAGAAGATCCAATCCTTCCTATTTACAGTATCCCGTTTGATGCTATCAATTTTATCCCCAACGTAATATAATTTTAACTTTCGGACGAACATTTTAACTTCCTCTAATAACCTTAAAAAATTTGAGGAACATTTAAAAAACATTACATCATCAAAGTTTCCTGGGTTTTCCCTAATTTACGAGTATAGGGATGGTTCTAAATCCGATCACAAAGATTGTGGCGCATCGGTATATTTTCTGTAATCATATTCAGAGTAAGCCTTGGTTTCACGGCAAAAAAAATAAATTTAAGATTTATTTCCGGTATCTCGAGAATGAAAATTGATCACTGTTCTAGATTGAGTGATCTTTTGAGTCCTAGATTGTTAACTCTGCTGGTGCTGTGTGGAGGAGGAGACTTTTGACCGTGTCTTCTTCGATTGTAAAAATCATTCTTCCTTCAAAGGCACATATCGTTTGCTTATAAAAATCATTCACCTTTCTCCCGTTAGTATTTCGTATTTTGTATTTGTCTCTCAACAATTCTCGCTTTTATTCAGCTCTATAAAAGTTCACAGACCTGAATGACTTCAACATTTGATATGTCCTGTAACCTTATTAGATTATCTTCAAAATTATATCCATTTATCTTAACTTTAACGGAACATAGCACTCTTTTTAGGGTGAATTGCCTGATTGTGGTGGTGTATCTAGTTTTGAACTATTAATCTAAAATATTTACATCAAATTGTAAGATGTTTATACAGTGTGTCCGGTGGCAGAATTAGGATTTAAAATTTAAATTTAAAAAAAACTGCTAAGGATATACATTATATTTCAATACCTATTACAGAGAAGAGAAGTGCGGATTTTACTTCTTAAAAATTATTTCTTCTAAATGTAGACCATCACGTCGGACATACTCTTGGAATCTGGCCTCAGTATTTCGTGCCTATAATAAAATGTATTTTAACTGCGCGTCGAATATTCGACGTTTACGTGATGCCCCAAGTGAAGATTTGATTCGATCATGGGTGCGGAGGTTCCGGGCAACAAGTTCGGCGGCATACGACCCACGGCCGGGGCCCACCAGGACATCGAGAACAAATCGAAACATCGAACTCGTTACGAACAGTTTGCGCGATAATCCGCGTCAGTCCGTGCCCAAGAGAGCGGCTACCCTAGGGCTTCCAAAAACTATTGTGCACGAAATATTGAAGAAGGACCTTAAATTTAACCCTTTTAAGATTCAAATTGTGCAAGCGCTTAAACCTAATGATTACAATTTACGTAAAATTTTCTGCGAGACAATGTTAGAGCGATTTCGTACGGTAAACACTATCTTTTGGAGTGATGAAGCCCATTTTCATTTAAATGGAAGTGTAAATAAGCAGAATTGTCCTATATTGGTCACCTAAAGGACAGAACCCACGTTTAAAACATCAACAGCCACTTCACAGTCCCAAAATGACGGTTTGGTGTGCATTGTCAAGCGGTGGAATAATCTATTTTTTTGAAAATCATTACTGTGAACCGGGTTTCTTATCGGCGCATGCTTAACGTTTATTTTTTGCCAAAAATGAGAGAACATCCTGCCTCCACTTCACACACATGGTTCCAGCAAGATGGCGCCACGCCTCACACTGCTAGAGAGACGATGGCGCTTCTTTGTGATGTCTTCCCTAAAAAACTGATTAGCCGTTTTGGTGACATCCCCTGGCTACTCAGGTCACCAGATCTCACTCCTATGGACTTTTTTCTATGGGGGTACCTCAAAAGTAAAGTGTATGAAAACGACCCTGCGACCATCTCTACACAAAAAAAAATATCGTTCGCGAAGTTAATGGTATCCCGACGTCACTTCTCCAGCGAGTGGCACGAAATACTGAGGTCAGATTCCAAGAGTACCTATGTCCAACGTGATGGTCTACATTTAGACGAAAAAAAAATTAAGAAATAAAATCCGCACTTCTCTTCTCTGTAATAGGTACTGAACTAAATGTAATGGTGTCTTGGCAGGTGGAGAGGAATGCCTTGCAGCCATTGGACTGATGCTTGGAGCAACACCATTTGGATTTGGACTATCGAATCGAACTTTATTAATACCGTAACGTCTGTGTGGTTGAATTTCAGAACCCGGTTTCGGTTGCATGTCTGACGCCACGCCTTTCACGCCACGCCACAAAGCTACCGTTTTAATTCGGTTTCTAATTCAAGAATTCGTCACAAGATGTCACCACTTTCGTCGGCAAGACGCATAGGGACGTGTCCTTCCTAGGTATAAGTTCTACGAATTTGTGAACCTGGAGTATCTCCCGGATTTCGAAAGATTGACGGTAATACTCAGTTGTATCAAGCGAATGTATGACGTCATGGCCCGACTCAGTTACTTTGTCACGGTGACTAGCCATCACAGGTTGCCACGTTGACAGTAGATACTAGACGTAGGTCGTTACGGAATTTCCAAGAAACGTAACAAAACCAGTTTCTTGGTCGGCGTAACCTGTTTCAAAACAGGTGGTTTTTGTAACTACTTATTTTCATTCAGCTACTGTGATTGTTTGTGACGCGAAACGAAAGTAAATTAAATGACTATCTAGTATCTAAGTGTTTGTAGCTATACAGTGAAATCAATATTATTACTTTATAGGATTACTTCCGATTTCGTGTCACGCACTCCCGCTTACTCGGAAATTTTCGATCTGCCAATCTCGCTAGCTCGGCTGGCCGGTAGGCGCGAAGCGAAACTACTCACGTCACACCCAACGACCAGTTTAACAGGAATAACGAATTTACAAAAATCTACTTGTAATTTCATCGAAACTAGTTATTTCCGGTTCATTAACGAAACTAGTTATTGTATCTAGTTACGTTAAATAACGCCCACGAAATAGAAATAGATACGAAAAACGGGCTAATTTTGGAAACAGTTCCTGTTGGATCACTAACTGGGCGAAGTCGAACCAAAAGCCACCCGCAGGGCCTAGCAGTAAAACCTGCGGAGCGGATTTTTAACTACTAGTTGGACTATTAACCTATGTACATGTTGTGTTGCTTGAAATAACGCCCATCAAGGGTTTTGGTGAAAGTACTGCTGCGATGGTTGTGGGCATTGCGGGCCTTGATGATGGTATCTTGGCAGGTGTAGAGGAACGCCTTGCAGCGCTTGGACTGATGCGTTGAGCAACATCATTTGGATTTGGACTATTGGACTATTAATCTATGTATGTTGCTGCTTGATATAACGCCCTTCAGGGGTTTTGGTGTAAGTGCTGCTGGGATGGTTGTGGGCGTTGTGGGCCTTGATGATGGTATCTTGGCAGGTATAAAGGAACGCCCTGCAGCCCCTGGACCGATGCGTGGAGCAGCACCATCTGGATTTGAAGGAATTATTCTTGCTTTCTTGATAAAACGTGAATCCTTCAATCAATATCAAATTTTTGCCTCGCAGGGATTTGATAAATACAGCTGAAAAACAACAAAAATACGTTTAATTACTGCTGGTATATAGTATACAATTTCGCCGTAAGTAGTTTTGTGGTTAGGTTGTGCGCATGTTGCAAGCAGCATTGCTTGTTGCGCCACAGATATGGAATTTGGGCCAATCATACAAAAGGAAGCATTGATGTCTAGCGTACAACGGATACTGCACTGTACTGACCAAATTATTATGTGTTATCCTCGACAATAAAAATTGACAGGGAGACGAAACACATCAACACAAAAGGTGTTTCCTGTTTTTTTTTTTTTTTTATGTAGTACTTTCTCATCATTAACGTTATTTAACCTATCCACTAAAGATCGAGATTATGACGTTCACACACCATAAAATAATACAACATAAAAGTTGCACGTTCCAGAGTGGAAGATACTCCCAGTGTCGTTCTGATGAAAGACAACATTCAGAAATTAAAAGCTACTTGAAATGGCGTCAGCCGTTTTGGTGACCTGATCTGAATAGGCAGGTTCTTCCCTACCTTCCTCTTCCACATTTCATTCCCCTCCCCACTACTTTCAGCCTCACAACATACTTAAATATTGGGGATTACATAGTCTCACTGGCTTCAGACTGTTGGGAGCAGTTGGGACTCTTGTGCGGTATTCACATAACAATATCTTTACCTAATAATTAAATATGTACTAATAAGTAAAACAAAATGGTACCAAAGTATTTAATTTGAACATTCTGTTGTTTAGCAGCAGCTATACTACCCGTCTATTTAAATATATACATTTTAATAATTGCGCTAGACAAATTCGCGTAATTTCTAGCGTCAAGCAGTGTTCATACGTAACGCCACACAACACAACATAAATTTTAGGCATAATATGTTCACTGAAATCTGCACGAATCTGGCACTTGCACTTACCACTAATATTTTAATATTACTATAGTAGTCAGAGAGAGGTCATACGTCAGGTCATCGTTATAGTATATTTCGCTCTCCTACAAGACATGTGAGAAGTAGGAGGACGATCAACAATGACATACTATACTACTATGCCACCTTTTTCCTTTCCGTTATATTTTAATTGTACGTCTTTTATACAAAATTAAATCGAACTATGAAATATTTAAAAGTTTGTGGTATTCAGCAAAGCACGGATAGTCGCATTATGGAGATTGATAACCAGGGCACCAAATATTCCCTCCATTCGTGTTTTTATTTTGTTTCCGTACGGTATTTGAGCATAAAAGCTAATCCCTACATGCATTTGTTTTGGATGCCTTGGGGATATTGCTTTTGGGAAGTGGCAACCTGTCAAACGCTTCACTAGATTTTGTAGCACGCCCTCATTGATCTGCTGTCGTTGGGGGATACTCCCCTTGCATTTGATAGCCTCTTTCCTGTAATAAGTAGTGGAAAGAAGATACAAACTTCCATTTAAAGTAGAAAATAGTTTAAAAAAAAACAGCATACGAGTAGGCGTTATGATAATTTATTTTAACAAATAAATAAATACAATAATACAATAATTAAATGCATAAACTTTTCATTTATAAACTAATTATTATTATTCAGCGTGGCTTCAATTGACATTCCCTGTAATGAAGGTGCATGGGTGAAATCTCTGTCCTCATCTACTGAGATTGCAGTATTTATTTTCTTGACTGGATGATAATTTCACACCCATTTAGTCTGCTGAATGACTTTGTCCATTAATTCATTCGTTGGACATGCTGACAATGTTCAATTTCTATCTTCGATAAGTTATTTTACATTATTTACATACATTTCAGGATTATTTTACAAATGCCATACTATATAAGAGTGATCATTGATCGTTCCTTTAAAGAACACAGTCATCCGACTGGATGTACTTTGCTCTACTGGATGACTTTGTTAGATCTATCTTTACTCGGTAAAACAGTTAAAATTATTTTTACTGAATGTATTTCAGTCACTTAACTGAATAGCTGTAGATTCGACAAATATCATTTTCTTGCTCTTCCCTTTCGTCTTTGATCTAACTCTTAATTTCAAATTCGATATCGCGTGATTATGTTCCCCTTTGATAGTGACTACCTTATTGGAGTTGTTAAATGTAGTGATGCCACCTGAGCACCCTTTAGCGTGATGGGTAGAACATCTCCAGTGCATCAACAGACGAGTCATGTATTTGAAAGAATATGTAAAGGACTGGTACTTCAAAAGTTTCGACTTTCCGTTCCTTGACGAAATGATTTCAGCTTCTGGAAAACGAAAAAATATATTAGCAGGACTTTCAGGCAAAAAAAAACTCGCAGCATGTTATGTGTAAAAAAATTGTACAGTAAAAGAAAATAAGTCGTAGTGATAATGATTTTTTTATTTTTTCTGAAATCAGATCAGTTCAAGCGAAAATTAATATCGCTTACGATTCGTGACTCTAAAATTACCCTTAATATTGTGATTTATTTATCTGCTCATGTAACAGAGCAAGTAAATGTGTATCAAATATGAACTAGAGTGTTTTAATAAGAGTAATAATAATATTGTAAAAACATGTTTGTTTTTAATGTTTTTTTTTATAATGAAAAAATAAACAAGACCCAACATAACAATGCAGTATAAAGACATGTTTTTGAAATTAGAAAAGGCTTAATGATTATGACAATCTTTGTCGCGCTCAACTTTTCCGTTGTAAGCAAACAGCATCGCTTTGCAGCCGTAGTGGTTCTTCGAGCACCTGAACCTTGTGAGGCCAGACGAGGACACGAGGTGCTCAGAGTAACTGTAGCGGTCTCTGATTCTGATTATCTTCTGCTTGCCGCGAGATGACTTACAGAATATGTAGTCTGAAAAAAATATTACATAACATGAGTGACAAATACTAATAGAAAAAATATACCTAGACAAGTCACAACACTTCTAATGTTTCATTCGAATATGTACAACTGCATTGAAAAGAGTGGAAATGACTGGCTTCCGATACAAATGTTCTAAATTAAAACTAGAACACATACCTACTTACAAAATATTTTATCATTTAAAATCCAGTTCATTCCGCCACGGGTTTTTTCAGTGTTGATACTTACATTGTTGAACATATACAAGGTGTTAAGGTAAGGGACGTACCTGACTTATTTAATCATTGATTCAAGATATTATTTGGAGTAAAAAATATAAATGAAATTTTGGTCTTCGGTGATATTTTTGTTTTTTTTTTAAACTAAAAACCAACAAAAAATCAGCATATATTGGACAGTTGGTCAGGATAGGACTGTTAGTCGGTTATTCGGCTGAATGAACAGTGACGATATGTGGAAGAATTTTTTTTTGATTTGGAAGAACAAAAAAAAATAAAAAAAGAGGATCTAGAAAGTCAGCGGAGACCTAAATTTCATTTAATTTTTTTAATCCAAATAATGTTAGGTCTCTGGTTAAAGTAAGTATAGTCCCTTAAGACCTGTATATAAACCTACACGTATATTTGTTATAAGATACTTTGTTAAAGATGTAAGATACCCTACAAGAAGGATACCCCTCATTTATGCATTTCCAGTTGGTGAGTACCTACCTATACCGCTTGAGAATCTGTGAAAACCTCTTCATGCCATACAAGAGAAGAAGCTTTTTTTAAAATTACTTTTCAAAATTTTAATAAATCTTTGATCATTTTTCATCACATTTTTGCGCGCCACAATCTAGAGGTAGGTACCTACATTGTTGTTGGACACGAAATGTGATAATGCATATTATTACATTACACTAAAAGTACATACACAAAATATCATAACCTAAATCACAACATGAATATTTTCCTTGTTTTATTAATCACAATCTGAAAGTAGTTCCATCAGGTCTGGTGAAGAACTTTGGTGGGTCGTGGGTGTGGAATCCAGCAGCTGAGATGAAGTCCAAGGACTGGGAGGTGAAGACTTTGGCGTAACAGGTAGTCCTTCCTCCGCAGGTGGAACACCGCCAGGTGAGCCCACCCGTGCTCTGCGTGCGGTAGAAGGCGTAAGTGAAACCGCGGTACAAGAGGAGCTGCTTGCCTTTCTGGGAGGCGATGATTTGGACTGGAATAGGCGGAAACATTGAGTGTCAGATGGAAAGTTTAAATTTAATACAAACAAAAGTGAATTAATTTTTTACGTGGTGGGCTCAATACCGTATCGCTAATATACCAGGTGCATCAGGACATACCTGACAGACTCCAGCGATCCATTAGCTTATTTTGATTTTAAAATGTAAAGATAGAATTTTAGTCTCCGGTGAGAGCATAGGTATTTCAAATAAAACAAACAATCTAAAAATATCAATCCATTAATTGAAGAAGAAGATAACACTAATCATCTAAACGAAAATACGAAAAAGAAGAAGACATAGAAAAATAAAAATATAACTGTCACAACTAGGACTTGAACCCTCGAAAAACTCTCTTTTTATAACCTTCAAAAGTTATAAATAGAGACTTCTTCTAGATAACAAATATTATAATCAATAATTATCAGCCTGAAACACTCATCTACATTGAAAAAATCTTCCTTGGCCAGTATCTTGAAAAAAGATACTGGCCGCCAACGGGAATTGAACCTGTGTCCCTCTTATTGCCGGTCAGGAGCTCTGACCACTTATCTTATGGCAGCTTATCTAATACCCGCCAAATAATTCAATATATACTAGTGTTTCATTCGACAATTACTTATTATTACATTTTTCCAACTGAAAACAACTAACTTTATTTTTGTGAGAGGGGTATTGTTAATACTAAATCTCCCGCTAGGTGGCGTCGAGGCTCCTGACCCAGATCACCTGTTATGCACCTTTTTCTTTCTTAATTAAGATAAAGTGCAAAATAAAGGGGAGCTTACTTAGAAGCAGCTGCATAATATATGTGACAGTTTAGCAGAACCCCAATTTTAATAAATATTACATTACGAGTTGTGTATTAAATATAATTTTTAAAAATATATATTAAAATAAAAACAATTGCTGGCACTCTCAATTTAAAACATGATTTTCTTTTTTTTAAGGGGATGAAAGAGAACAATACTAGTATTTTTAAAAACCTACATTTCATTTCCGATAAAATACAGCTTTTTAAAATTAATTATCGTTTTTAAAACATTCGTATTTTTTCACCGTAAACATTTATTATTATTGATTCCGACTTTATGTCCGGGTTAAATCTTCCCCACAGGAAAAACTAAAATTATTATTGAATAAAATATTATTATTATTGAATAAAATATAATTATCTATAATTATTTAATATTAAATAATATTATAAGTTATAACTTATAACAAATATCTAGTACGGATAAGCTATTTTGTTTATTTGTGTTTTAAATTATAAAATAAAGGTCTGTAAAATTTCGATATTTCATGATTTTAAAATACGGCAATTTATTTGCGAGTTAGTGACAATTTTGAAAATAAGATTTAATTTTAGCAAAAATAATAAAGAAAACTTTAAAATATTGAAAAAATCATTTTAATAAGTATGAATTTTAATTACAAATGATTTATTTTCGTGATTTAGGTTGGGTTTAGGTTTGGTTCACAAACTTCTCGTACCTACATAATTTAAAATTTTGACCCAAAGAAGCACCTTTTATTGATTTCTATTTTTTCCCATATATCATCATAATATAATCACGTTGGGTAAGATTTAAAAATATTATTTATATTTTTTTTATTCTTAAATTTATTGATTTTAATTACATATTTATCGCCATGAAGAAACCATTTTTTCAAAACTTGTCGATTATTTTGATTTGAGTGATTTATTTTAAATTAACTCACAAAAAAATAACCTCTAAAATCATGAAAACCCGCCCTATATTTTATAATTTAAATCAAAACAAATAAAATAGCTCACATCCGTACTTTGTATTTGATATAAAAAAAAATATTATTCAGTTCAGTTTTTCAGGGTATTTTGGCCTAAAATTAAAAAATAACGTTTGTAAAAACGGCCGCGCAGCCTTTTAATGCATATATTAGCAAAATGTTCATTAACATTCATAATTTTCATTTTTGACACTATATTACAACTTATTATGCGATTTTTTTTTCTTTTCATGACTTACACTGACAGCACGGGCAGTAACATAAGAACATGTGTTTATAAACGTAAATAAGTATGTTAGTCGTAAATAACTAATTTTAAGACAGTTGCAAATCATAATGCAAATAGAGCAGTAACAATACTGCTCTATTCGTATTATGACAGTAATCATAACAATATGTGATTTATTTTATTTATTTATTATTACATTTATTACATACAAGAAAACAATATAAAAGGAAGCTTTGACTGCCCAACTAGGAAGGTTTCCCGTTTTAGGACAGTCAACTTGGCAGGTTGCGTGTACATAATTTCACATTAGTGGATTCAATAATAAATAACAATAATGGTACATATTGGGGGAGTTACTTAGATATTAGGTACAATATCGGATATAAGTTGTGTTATTCTAGGTATACAGCAGTAATAAACAATAAAATCCAGATAGGTACATGTAAAATATAAAGTAAAATCCAGATAGGTACATGTAAAATATAAAGTAGAACTAAAATATAACAAATGTAAGAAAGAAAAATAATAAAAAAAAAAGATTTTTTTTTTTGTTATGAAAATACAATTTAGCAGTAATAAGCAATAAAATCCAGGTAGGTATATGTAAAATATAGAATAAAAATATAATATATAAATATAAGAAAGAACAATAAAAAAGAAAAAAAAAGAAGAAAATAATTTATAGGAAAATACAAATACAAAATCGAAGAAATCAACTCAGACTACGTTTTTTAATAATTTTTCGGAATCTGTCCTACCTAAGTCTAATAACCATTTTGTAATTTTAGTACCGAAGGATGATAATTCACACAGTTTCAATTGAGAGGGGATTTTGTTGTATATTTTTGGTCCCAGGTATGAGAAAACTTTTTGATAAGCCGCAGTATTGCTTGTTGGAATAGAAAGGTCGTTTCTGCTTTTACTTCTGGTTTGATGATTATGATCGATTGTTATCGTTTTGTTTTTATTTTTATGGACGCAGATTGTTATTTTTTTTATGTAACATTGTCGAACATCAAGCACCTTAAACTCCTTGAAGAGAGCGTCGCTCGAGTATCTGAAGGGTTTCTTCATAATGACGCGTAGAATGGATTTCTGTGCCTTCAGTAGCGGGTATAATGTTGTTATACCTGTTCCACCCCATCCAATGCAACCGTAGGTTATGACGGAGTTACAGAGCCCGTAGTATAATTTTTTAATGTCTTGAGTTTTTATAATTTCCCGCAATCCTATAAATATATAAATAAGCTTGCGCACTTTATTAGCTGTGTTTTCAATTTGTTGTTTCCATTTAAGGTGGTTATCCACTATTATACCTAAATATTTAATAGATTTAACACATTCAAGGGTTTCGCATTTACAAGTATGGTTATTATTTCCAAGGCTACACTTAATATTATGTATTGTGAGGTGATGAGGTGTTTTGGGTTGACCTGCAAGGGTAGCGCTAAATGTGAGATATTTTGTTTTTTGTATGTTTAGTGTAAGCAAATTAGTGTCCAGCCACTGTTTTACTCTGTTTATACCCGTGTTCGCAAGGTGGTGTGTTTCTTTCCAATCATCTCCTTCAAACAAAATAACTGTATCGTCAGCGAACGTGATGATTTTGCCACCAATGTGTTGGTTACAAAGTTCGTTTATGTATATAATAAAGAGAAGGGGCCCAAGTGTACTTCCTTGTGGTACCCCAAAAGTGTATTTTAGTGAAGTGCTAATAGCTTCGTTAATTCTGGTTTGTTGAAATCTATTAGATATATAACTTTCTATCCATTGAAAAGCTTTTCCTTTTATTCCTATATTTCTAAGTCTCTGTAAAAGAATTTTGTGAGATATTGTGTCAAATGCCTTGGCCAGGTCCAGGAAAAGGGCAATAGTTTTCTTGCCACGGTTCATATTCCCTGCAATAGTTTCAGTGAGACATGCGATGGCATCATCCGTTCCCTTACCCGACCGAAAGCCGTATTGGTTTGGACTTAGAATGTTATGTTCCTCCACATATTCGTTTAACCTAGTTTTGAAAAGCTTTTCAATGACTTTGGATATCGCGCTTAAAAGTGATATTGGCCTATAGTTTTCTACAAGAGATTTAGGTCCACTTTTGTGAATTGGGACAATTATTGATTTTTTAAAGTGATCAGGAAATATTCCTGCTGTAAAACTTAAGTTGTAAATATATGATAGCGGAGCAGAAATCTGATTTTTAATTTTTTTTAGTATTTGTGTATTTAGACTATCTGGACCCTTTGCATGTGTAGTATTGAGGCTGTTGATAATTTTTAAGACCTCTTCTACAGTAGTTGGTTTAATATTAAATGAAAAAGATTGTTCCTTAGTTTCAATTGTCGATGCTAAAGAGTCTTCCGTTTTCTGGGTTTCTAATAAGATTTTATTTGCTAGATTTGACCCAACAGATGCAAAATATTGATTAGTGTGACATGCAATTGATTGATTGTCAGTTATAATGAAATTTCCGGTATTTAATTCTGTTACAGATGCACTAGTGTTTCTTTTACTTTTAGTTATTTCTCTGACAACATTCCACATGTTTTTGCTGGAATTATCCTTATCAAGTAAGAATTTATAATAACGCTCTTTACATTTGCGAATAACGGTTTTGCAGATATTACGGTATCGGTAATAGTTTTGCTGTTTAGTGGCGTTCAATGGGTCTCGTTTAGCTATTTTATGAAGGTGATTTCTTTTGTGTATAGATTTAACAATGCCGTTTGTAATCCATGGTGTGAGATGTATTTTACTATATGGAATGCGTTTAGTTATTGTGTGTTTTGTTATGATTATATTGATTTCATTAATAAAATAGTTTAGAGCATTGTTAACTTCAGTCTCTTTGTAAACATATTCCCAATTTTTATTATTAAGATCATTTAATAAACCCTCATAATCGATAATCTGTTTGTGATTAATTTTATGTTTTTTGGGTGTTGAGTTTGGGATACTGATTGCAGTGGTGTAGATTATAAATGTAAATAAGTATGTTAGTCGTAAGTAACTAATTTTAAGAGAGTTTCAGGTCATAATACGAATAGAGCAGTAACAATACTCCTCTGTTCGTTTCGTATTGTATTATGGCTTGCAATTACATGTACAAACTCGGTTATAAAAATAAGTATAGTTCTAAATCACTAGTCATAGAAGTCTTTGTTGTAAGTCATTAGTTATCAATCTTAGTTATAATATAAGCCACTTGTAGTAGGTATATAGGTATAGATTAAATGTATAAATGAATTTATAAAGCGCCCTTGAGGTGATTTTCTCACGAAAATGGCGCTATAAAAATCATCCAATAATAATAATAATTATTATTAACTAATTTTGATTTTATAAGTGTTATTTGAAACTCTGATGAGTGCAGGCGGTACGTGTGAATACGGACGAGATCTGCTATAATCTACAATATAGCCTACCACTACCTACCACATACAGGATAATACAATTTGCGTAGATTCGGATACTTTTCCTCATTCTTGCGGGAGGCGGGAATGGGTACCACTGACCCGGGAACCTTTATTGGATAATCAACACCTCTGCCATAGGTCACCCCAAGTGGTTCGCTACGTTTGGTGATTTAGCAGGGGTGACAGACCAGGACACACTGAACCCCAGATTCCAACCCAACCCTTAAACCCTTTTCTTCCCAGAACTCTCCTCTCCTTCCTTTCCTTAAAAAAACCTCTACACAGCATCCCAAAAGATGACATAGGCTTCGAGGGAAATTATTTTCCTCGGTGCCTCCTGTGTGGAGCTCACGTAAAAAAAAAGGAAAAATCTTTAATGATTTTTCAATTTTTGTTATTGTATGTATTTTCCACTAATTACACTTTTTTAAATTGAATTATGTCCAAAAAAATTAGTATTTCATTACATTTTATACAGTTGAATGTATATTACCTATAGCCAAAATAAATTAATGAAAATAAATGGGAGTACCTCCAAGCGTTGCGACGTAACTAGACGCTCTGGTGAGAGGGTGGATGGGCGGAAATTTCCAAAATTGATTTCGGGCTCGCCTTCAAGTCTATACTATCGATTTATAATGATGATTCAAAATTTAAAAAATCCATCGAGGTAATGGGTTAAAGAATTCAGTTATTTCCAGTACTCAACATTTCCATTTATTTAATTTTATTATTAATAAGATAATATTAGCAGGTGCAAGAAAACCGAAATATCCATGTATATAATTAATTGTGTTTAGTTAAAACATGAAGGTAATTTGAAAGATTATTTTCATAGAAGTCCGCCATAACGGAAAGATATAAAGGGAAAGCCAATTCTAAACAATTGATTACCGTTTTGTAGATATCTTTCTGTGCGACGATCTCAAAATAATAATTATTTGAAGAATGTCGCGACCGTCATCAGGCCGACACTGGCCCTGGAGCTGGTTAGGAATTAGGTTATTGGTGCCTTGGTTTCTAAGCTCATCGGCGCCTTGACGGACTGCTCCAATTGCGCAACAACAACAGGCGCTGCAATAGGACCGGCCCTCTCAATTTAAAAACCCAAATAAAACAACTTTATATAGATAAAATCTCACGATGTTCGTTCTATATTTCAGACCCCTACGGAAATGGGTAGGAAGGATAGTGAGTATGCTTATGTTCATTACTACAGTGAACGATATCTTCTTTGACATAAATAGCTGCGTTGCACGCCCTTCTGCCATTTTGGAGAGCACACGACCACTTTTCAAATCCATTATTCTTTTGTTTCCGCACACGTACGTACTTGAACCCACGGTGTATTATTTGGGGTCTACGCTCCCCGCGTTGTATGTAAACAGCAGCTGTAAAGAAACATGACATGTCCATTAATATAATTTATTTAATACATAACATTATGATCGGTCGGTAGTTGAGTGGGCATCGCGTTTGGGTCCCATCGCGTTTGGGTTTTGGGTTCGAGTCCTCGGGTGGCTAAGCCCTTCATCACGATTCAAGCAACATTTTCGGCTTACTGTGGTGGTAGTAGGAATGGGAATGTTAAACTTTCTTTAAAAAAATATATACTTACACAGTTCTAAAGAGCGGAATATCTCATTTGAAATGTTTTTGGGGAGAACGTATAAAGAGTTCTAAATAGATATCATTGTTTGGGATCAACACTTTAATCAATTCTTTATTTACTTTTATAGATTGGTTAGAAGAAAACTTAATAATATTCAATGACACAGTAACTAGGTAGTAGGTTATGCATATAAAACACACAATAATACCGACTAATATTCAATAGGACTTGACTCATTCATGTAGAATTGTTTTTCTGAAGTTATTTTTATTTCCCCAACCCCTTGGAACCTTAAGATGGGATCCATGTGGAATTTCGTGTGGTAAACTCTGTGACGAATAAATTGGGTTGCCAAAAGTTTTATTTTCCCAATCCCTAGGAGCCTTGAGATGGGATCCATATGGAACTTCGTGTTGGAAACTCGCTGTGAATAATTAAATGTAATGCCAATATTTTTATTTCCCCAACCCCTAGGAGCCTTGAGATGTGACTAGTTAAATGGGATGTCAATATTTTTATTTTCCCAACCCCTAGGAGCCTTGAGATGTGACTAATTAAATGGGATGCCAATATTTTTATTTTCCCAACCCCTAGGTGCCTTGAGATGTGAAAAATTAAATGGGATGCCAATATTTTTATTTCCCCGACCTCTAGGAGCCTTGAGATGGGATCCATATGGCACTTCGTGTGGTAAACTCGCTGTGACTAATTAAATGGGATGCCAATATTTTTAGGGTTTTTATGTGATACATTTGTCATTGTCATGGGTTTGTAAAGGTCAAAAAAGAAATGCATGCATTTTTCTCACAAAACTCAATTTTGGATATAAGGCCAAAATACCCAACCAAATTGAATAAATAAAAAATATGTATCAACATGTGTTTGGTTGCGTAAGTTTGGATAAAAAAAGTAGCCGTAGCGTTAGTTAGCCGTTAATCTTGAGGGCGAAATCAGGTCGAAATTAAAAAATATATAAGATGAATAAAACAAAATGACCAAAAGTAAAACAAAATGATGAGTAAAACAAATTGTGTGTTAAATATTATGAGTGATTTCTTTATTAGTAAAATAATTTTTATATACATTTTTTTATAGGCATTTAGACTAACACTTAAAATAAAATAGAGAAGAGTGGAGTAGAGTAGAATAAAATAAGGTAAAAAAAAAAAAATTATATACAAAAAAAAAAAATTACATATTAATAGGCGAGTAAACCAATGAATGACTTCACTTTTTGAAATGATGAACATAAAGATTAATTAGAAAAATGATTTTTTAAAGTTCGAATGTAAATTAAATAAAATTTAAAAAAACATTAATTTAAATAGCATTGTTTTCACAAAGTTATTTGTTTTTATTTAACTAAAAATGACTCTAAAAAGTGAATTTGCAAAGATTGAAGAACAGATAAACTTAATTTATGGATGTGAGGCATTCTTTAAAATAGTTCCTTACCTTTATAATTACGCCTGTCTCAACACAGGTATACCCTAGCGAGACAGGCATCGAATAATATATTGTAAACATCACGTATATAGATCAATAAATAAAAAAAAATAAAAAAATAACCAATTCTGAACACTTTTTTCCGGTATCAATATTCAGCGAGTTGAACATTTTGTGAGCAAAATAAGAGAAAGCTGAGCGAAAAATGTTTTCGCTGGGTGAATTATGCCTTTTAGGTGAGACGAGTAACGGGTACGGTGATAATCTAGTCTCCTTCAACGGAAGCATTCTTCCGAACAGGATCTCCATTTATATGCTTGGTGTAACTCTAAGTCACCAGCTCAGGTATGGGGGCTCCATCGAAACCAGAGTTAGGTTAGCCTCTCAGAAACTGGGCGGACTGTACAGGGCCCGCAGATACTTTAATAGTACACAACTGCTAACCCTGTACAAATCGCAAGTGCGCCCCACGGTTGAATTTGGCAGCCACCTCTGCTCGGAGGAACTCTGCATCTGAAGATGCTCCGAGGATCTAGCGTCATAGATCCCCTCGGCACCGGTGCATAGTCGGGAAACACGCTAAACACGCGCCCAACATTTGTACATGGTTGAAATTAGTTACATGAGAACGGGTCGTTTTTACGACTTGTTCACGCCTTTATTGTTGCGTGTTACTTTCTGCAACTCCCTAGAGTTGGCTCTCCTGCTCAGTTCTATTAACATCACTGCAAAGGACACAAGTCCGTAATCCGCACCGCTTACAGTTACACTAAACTTGCCGCTACGAAAAGTTCGTAATCCGCACCGCTTTGCAATTAAATTCGTCTTGCCCCGCGCAATCCTATAAAACCGCAACCATTTGCAAAATAACCATCGCCGCGAGTTGCGTAATCACGGTTATCAAACGTTTATTCACCTCGCTCATTTCACCATTCCTTCCCCGAAATCTCTTCCCACTAACAAACCCTTCCTGGTGAACATCAGTGAAAGGCAGACTTGCAGTTTTGGTAAGTGATTAAATGTAATAAAGTAGATATTGTTGAACTCATATACAGTCCACACGGCATTTGATCCCTTCTCCTCGAGGTGGATCATTTGGCCCCCGCCGCGCCGCAACACGACTCGTTCTTGAGTTCAACAGCTCGGCTGTGGAATGATTTACCAGCCTCTGTGTTTCCTCCCTCCTACAACATGGGTCTCTTCAAGACCCTTGTTCACTCCTTCCTTTCCTCAAAAAAACCCTTCACACAGCATCCTCAAAGATGACATAGGCCCTGAGGGAAATTATTTTTCTCAGGGCCTCCTGTGTGGAGTTAATGTAAAAAAAACGGGTGTGATTTATTCGTTGTGTTTGTTTCGTCAAATCCTTTTTCCATGTGTATATGAGAATTGTCTTTATGTATAATTGTCGAATGTCTAATATTGTGATTTTTTTTAAAGTGGCTCCGATGAGTTACATTTGAATAATATACTTAGCAACAGTTTTTTAATTAAAACCATGGGATGAAGATGGTGCAAAACCTCCCCATCCCACAATTCCATATGTAGCAATTGATTGAAAAAGTGGAAAGTAAACACATTTTAGTGTTTGTAGGTTAAGGAGAGATTTGAGAGAGTAAAAAACTGTAACATAATTTTAGAAGCCTTTTTATTGTAGAATTGATATGGGCCTCCCATCGCAGGTGATCGTCTATAATAACCGCTAAGTTTAATTTCGTCTGATATTTTTAGGTTATTGCATGAGCAGTTTTTGTGAGGCGATGTAGGCATGTTAAGGTTCTGTGAATATTAATGTACGTAACTTTTTGACAGTTTTTAAAGAGATTTGATTTACGTATGGGACGTAGGTATTTGTATTGATCAATATTAAGAGTGAGGAGGTTGGAATCTAACCAGTGTTTCACTACATTTATGCCATAATTTTCTTTTTCAATGGTTCAAATTTTCATCTTTAAATATGATAACTGTGTCATCGGCGAAAAATATTATAGTGCCACCAGTATCCATAATATATTGCATAAAGTATTGATGTATATTAGAATGAAAAGTGGGCTTAATATACTGCCTTGGGGATTGGTAAACTTGTACTGTATATACTGATACGTGATTGGTATTTTGTATTTTGGGGGAGATGATAATAGTTGAATGGGACATTTAATGTGTAATAAGGTGTATCAAAATTTCCTATCCGCAAGAGTTTTTTTTTAAATATGCTGTGAAGAATAAGAACATAAATAAGAAGAAAGAACAAGAACACAGTGCAAGAAGACAGCGAGAGGTTTGCGACTTTTATCGAGGATATCAGAATTTATTTTATTAAAAGCTGATGTTGCATCAGAGGCACTACGGCCTATGCTGTATTAAATAATTGTTGAATAATTATTGTTTTAGGGTGTTTGGGAAAAGGCCAGTTCGAAAACTTTGATTTGTGATATGTTCAAGGGGTTTATTGATGATTGGTTTGAGGTGTATAATTTTTTTTATTTTTTATTATTGATTTATATACGTGATGTTTACGATATATTATTCGATGCCTGTCTCGCTAGGGTATACCTGTGTTGAGACAGGCGTAGAGGTACATAATTGAATATCATATATAAGAGTAATATAATTTACAATTAAACATAAAGATGATTGAAAGTTTGGGTAAATCACATAAAGAGAGTTTACTTATAAATGAAGGAAGAGATACAGTACAGTAGTAAATCCTGTCAAATCTATTTATGGAGTTAGATTAGGTAAGGACGTATGTAGATGGATATTTCTGTCTATTTGTAGTTTATTTACAGATGTTTGCAATAGTGTGACGACCAGTATTTATAATCCATTTCTTTATAACTTGTTTGAATTTGGTCATTGATTCGGTTTGTCTAATCGTAGCTGGTAGTGTATTGTGTAAGTTTGCAAGATATGTATATAAAGTGTCTTTGTCCAAAGGTGGTTTTAGAAAAGGGAGTTTGGAGGAGTTCTTTGTTTTTGGCTCGGGTATTGTGTATCGTTTGTGTTGCTTTGTATAGGGTTATGTTGTTTTTATGTAAATTAACTAAGATAGATCTTGCGTGGAGCTGTTTAATGTCCATAACGTTGAAGGTGTTGAAGACCGTATCCGAGCTGGTAGTAAGAGGAAGTATAAGGATTATTTTTATTATTAGTTTTTGTGATTTAATGATGGGGTCGAGGGCACTAGAATAAGTGTTACCCCAAGCTAAAATTCCGTATTCGATGTGTGATTGGCACAGTGAGTAATACACTGTTTTTAAAAGGTGTAAGTTGAGGAAATTACGTGATTGTTTGAAAAAGTATATGGATTTGCGGATTTTGTTTGTAGTGTTAAGTATACGTTGCTTACAATTTAGGTGTGTATCAATTAGTTTGTTGTCAATTCCCGTGAAGTGTATTTTTGAGTGAAGTGATGATATCAGTGATAGTTGTTCTGTTGATGACACGGGTTCTGTTGGAGTGAGATTAAAAGGGTCAAAACTCAGATTATCGAGAGAGATATTATTTGTAAGATTATCTTCAGTTATTCTATTTAAAATATTATTTGCTAAATCTGATCCGATTGTGTAGAAAAATGAATTTTGAAATGGTTGAAATGATTTTTCGAGCGTTTCTGAATTTTCAGTTGCATTTAATGTTTTATCTGCGTTGGTGATCTTATTTACGGATGTAGTCACTTTGTCAGTTTAGCATATTTCTTTGACTATTGTCATATATAGCTTTCTCTAAATGTTTCCTATAGTAATCTTCTCTAGCCGTACAATTATTCTTCTCTTATTATTTAACGGCTAGACCGATTTTATGATTTTTTTATGTGTATTTGTTAGATATGAGAATAGATCGTAAAGTATATTTCATACCGCTATATGATTAGGGTGTCCCTATCAAGATTGATTGATAATATAATTGACTCAAAATTTTTTCAAAACATTACATTTTAGCAGAAGAGTGTTTCTATATATAATGGTAAGCTCTGGGGTTAAGAAATTTGTATAAAAAAATAACTACAAGTGGTGTGCGAGTGGTTTGAAAATGTGTGTATTTCATATATTTTAGCAGCAGGGGGGAAGACAGGAATGGACTTGCAGGGAGAAACTATTTCTTGAATGGCATTGCAACGCATTCCGGGTACCAGCTAGTATTCTTATATAAGTCTCAAATGGAAAATATTTTTAGGTTAGATGGATTGAAATAGGTTCATGATTGTGGGTTTCCATGATCTTGACTGGAATTCCGTTGACGGTGTGGATTCTGCTTAGGCAGTGACGTCTCCACATGGAGCACCTCCAGAACACCTTGTATCGGTGTGACCTCTCTCTCACGTACGCGAAGTTTTTCAAGACCAGGGCCGGCCTTCCACGAATACGTACTTCACGGATATGAACTGAAAATAAATAGATAGTTAGGATCTCGTATAATTATGATGATATTAAGAAAAATCAAAAGTATTACTTGTGCATTTGGAAGTGAAAAGAAACAGTTCAACAAGGCTTTCGGGAGCAAAATAGCTGTCACGCGTAATTGTCCCAAATCCAGAACACGTAAAAAAACTTATGCTGCTCAGCGCACGCAGCAGATGCAGTTGATATTTGTAGATTCACAGTGTCTTTATTGCGTAAACAGTGGTACTTACATCACGGTGGGATGAGGGATGCGAAGGTGAAGGCTTCTGATGATGTTGCAGTCAATGTAAAAATAAAAATGAATAAAAGAAATCGTTTTTATGGGTGTTAATTTAAATTACAGATTACCTATTACGTCGGAACAAAATTTTGTCGTTTATGTATTAAAATTACTACCCAAAGAAACGCATTTTTGACGACGTTTTGTTTTATTTTTCATCATATTTTAAAAATAAATACAGAAAAATTTATTTATTTAATCACAAATAATTGCCCAAGTTGCCTCTAAAACCATGAAACATTAAAATCTTTAATGGCCTATATCTTATAATTTAAAGGAAAAATAAATAAAATATCTCATATCCTTATTATACCCTTTGATAACAAAAAATCGTTTTTCAGTTTGTTTGGGTATTTTGATCTGAAATCCAAAATTAAGATTTGTACGAAACGGGCCGAAATGGGTCAGGCGAACATTCCTCTTAATACTATGAGTGTATGTGTAGGGATAGAATTATTGAGTTGCAATAAAAAAAAATCACATTTCGTGAGGAAAGCGTCCAAGGTGAGGTTCGGATCGAGATCATGGTACCTTGAACGATTTTTGTAATGAAATTTTGATTTGCAAATAAAATTATTGTACTAGTTCCAGTTGCGACCGTTATCTTTTTATTTGTATGTGTCTTGTTCTCTTTCATATTTTCTTTCACATTATTAGTGTTATCTTCTTCTTAAATGATATATACGGGAATAACCTTCAAAAGTTATAAAAAGAGTTGTACTATGTTGGGGCCTGATTCGGAGGTAACGCGTTCAAAACCAGATCAGAACAAATTTAAAAAATGCATTTAAGCTATATGTATGTACATACATTTCGACGGTCGCGAAGAACAATGTAGGAACTGCTAAATATTGAATATCGCGCTGATGGCGTATTTAAACTTCTTTTTGTTGATTTAAAAGTCTGAATTTTCAAAATTTTAGATGAAATGTTTTTAATATAAATATATATCTATACATGGACATGTACAAGTTATAATATGTAAATACGTATACCTAATCCATTCGTCTAAATTTAAATGGTTTATTTATTTATTTATTCTGGGTTTTTACAGATTGTTCACACACATGTGAGAACAACCCAGTTATAAAAACTCAGTTAATTATACAAATAAGAATTATATAATAAAGTAAGAATTTATATACAATCAACTAGATAATACAAATAGTACAATCATAAATTTTGTAACCGTTTAAATAAAATTTAGATAAAATAAAACATAAACAGTTAGAAATGGAAAATTGTTAAAATACTAAGTTTACTCAAATAATAATTAAAGAGAGGCAAAATAAGAGACACAATTAGAGACACAAATGATAGGTACATAATAAATTAGCACATATTTTTCAGCAATCTCAGGGCATTTTTTTGAATCCATATAAATTATTATCGACAAAAATATCTATTTCAGCACACTCTATCTTATTATACAGTCGACACATTTGGGTCAGAGGGCTAAAATAGGCGATATTGTTTTTAAATATATTCAGGTGATACATATTATGGCGTCTTAAACAGTGAGAATTGGGAACATTTATATCAATATTGCTAAGACACAATGAAGTATCAAGATGGCCGTGAATTATTTTATGTAAACATGTTAGATCAGTCAATTGCCTTCTGATTTTAAGTGTATTAATTTTGAAGTATTCAAGTCGCTTGTCGTATGTTCTAAGATTTTCATGTAATTGACATTTAAAAGATAACAGTCTTAGCACTTTTTTTAACTGATTCTACAATTTTTTCATACTTGCAGTAATGTGGATTCCAAATAGTACTTCCATAATCAAGTTTACTTCTAATTAAGGCATTGTAAAGGGTTAGAATTGATAGAGGATTTTTGAAAGGTTTACATATTCTATGAATAAATCCCATCATTTTAAATGATTTACACTTAATGTCGTTAATGTGTACATCAAATATGAATTTAGAATCAAGAGTAATTCCTAGGTCTCTTATAGAGGACACTTTTTTAAGAATGGTATTGTTAATAACATAGGAAAAATCCTTTATAATTCTATTCCGAGTGAAGTTTAAAGTAACATTTTTCAACATTTAAGTGCATATCATAGACAATACACCAGTTATTAAGTGTGTCGAGGTCATTTTGAAGAAGTTGATGATCAGAAACAGACTTGATTTTACGAAAAATTTTTAGATCATCGGCGAAAAAAGCATAATCACAGTTTAATTTTGAACCAAGGTCATTTATGAATATTAGAAAAAGAAGAGGGCCCAGATTTGACCCCTGTGGTACACCAGAAGTTACATCTATAGGAGATGATTTGTATACATTAATAAATACTAGTTGCGTTCTGTTACATAAATATGATTTCACCCAGCGAAATAGGTGTCCATGTATTCCTATTTGATGGAGCTTTCTAAGTAATATGGAGTGGTTAACTTTATCAAAAGCTTTTTGGAAATCGGTATAAATAGCACCTACTTGTAATCTTTCATTAAAAGAGTTACACACATAATTACAAAATTCCAAAAGATTTGAGGTAATAGATCTGTGAGGAACAAACCCATGTTGCCTAGTGCAGAGAAGAGGCTTAAAGTGAGAAAACATATTTTTATATTTTTAATTGATAAACTAACGTTTAAACAAGATTTTTATGCATAGCACAAAGGGTAGATAACAAATATTATAATCAATAATTATCAGCCTGAAACACTCATCTACATTGGAAAAATCTTCCGAGAAAAGATACTGGCCGCCAACGGGAATTGAACCCGTGACCATCTGATTGCCGGTCAGCAGCTCCTGACTGTATCTTTTCTCGGAAGATTTTTTCAATGTAGATGAGTGTTTCAGGCTGATAATTATTGATTATAATATTTGTTATATTTTTATATATCAGAGATTCAAAAACCTTAGCAAAACATGATAGTATACTAATTGGTCTATAATTTTTTATTAAAGATTGGTCACCCGATTTGAAAACTGGTACCACATGGGCTTCTTTCCACAAGTTAGGAAAAGTTCCAGAGGTTAAAGATTCGTTAAAAATAATGAATAGTGGTAAACATAATGAATCAGCACAGCATTTGACAAAGAAAGGTGGAATACCATCGGGTCCGGAACCCTTATTGGAATCTATTTTACTCAAAAAATATTTTATTTCAACTGCACTAATATGAATTTTACCGATATTGCTTTGGTTATGTTCAGAAATATTTGACATTGAATCATTATCAGGTGATTTCGACTTAGTATAAACAGATGAAAAATATTTGGAGAATATGTTTGCTATGTGTTCTCCATCGTTTGCGGAAATATCATCAAGATGCATTACTTTGGGAATACAGTTGGTTTTTCGTAATGATTTTGAGTATGACCAGAATACACTTATATTATCTTGCAGACCATTTTCAACAGAGTTGATGTATGATTGATAACATTTAATTTGTACTTTTTTGGCCTGTTCCCTCAAATTTGAGAATTCTCTATAATCTGAAACGTTGCCATGTTTTTTTGCCTTAAGTCTAATTTTATTTTTTTTTCTTAAGAAGAGCAAACAATTGTTGATTAAACCAAACAGGGTATTGGTTTTTTGATTTACAAACATATTTTTTAAAATTTTTGACAATTATTTCCCAAATTTTCTCATAAAACAATACAACCATACTATTCACATTTTTATTTTTAAAAAGAGTTATCCAATTAACGGCTAATAGATCTTGACGACATTCATCGTAGTTTCCCTTTCTGAAGTTGTACTTTGAGTCATTTTTATTAGTTTCTAAGAAATGATTTTTATTTTGTTTTACGATGATTTCAAATGAGGGGTGATAATTATCTGATTTTGTTAAGCCTGGGGCTACATGTAGATCTACGTTAATTTTATCAGATAAGACAAGGTCTAATACATTTTCATTTTTATTTAATAAATAATTGAATTGATTCAAATTACAAATTGAAGAAAGGTTGAAAAGACTGTGCGCCTTCTGACTTTTATAATCAGAAGGTGAAAGTACATTTTTTTTAAATGAAGTGTCAGGTAACCATTTAATTTCAGGTAAATTGAAATCGCCGATAAAAATAAACTGTGAATTTGATTTTGAATTCTTTAAATACAGGTCTTGTAATTTTTTCAATCTGATTGCAATACTTTTCAACAGTTACACAAGGAGGAATATAAAGGACGCAAATATAAATGAGCGAGTTGGAATGAGAATTGGACTTGATCATAATCCACAAATCTTCATTTTCGCTCTCCCACTCAGTTTTTCTAGACACACGGAGTTTTTTAGATACGGCGATTAAATGACCGCCGCCTTCCTTAGATACAGATTTGGTGGACTCACGATCTCTCCTAAATATTACGTATCTGTCATCAAACAGTTCTTCACTAAACACTGTTGAGTTCAGCCATGTTTCAGAAAAACAAATAATGTCATAATTATTGATTAGAATCTCATTGCGTACACTTGTGGTCTTTGTACGAATACCCCTTACATTTTGATAAAATATGCGCAATGTTTCAACACTATTAATAGAAGGTACCTCATAATCTCTTGCGGTATGATCAGACGCCATAATCGATGGTGGAGAGGTCCTTTAATAACGCAGCCTTGTAGGCCGGGCAATCCTTGTCACCGGTGGGATGGGCGCGGGAAGCTGCAGGTTTTCCAAAACGTGCGCATGTGGCACAACTGGGTGCTGCAGCAGCAGTAGGGCAGGCGTCGTGCGCGTGACCTTCTACATCGCATTGGGAACATCTTATTTTTTCTTTGCAGAACTTGTGTGAATGACCTACCATTTGGCAATTCAGACAAACGGTAAGTCCCACAAAGTCTCGTACACCGCAAACAGTCCAGTCCACGAATACTCGTCCTTGTTGTATCAGTGCGTGACGAATGTTAGCGGGTACCAGGTATACTCTGTGGCAAGACGGTCCGGTTCGAGCTCCAGCCATATGACTGAGTTTGCACTTGGAAATATACTCTTTGACATCATTATCTCCAGAGATTCCGGAAAATGCCTTCTCAAGAAAGTTCACATCAGATAGCTCCCGGGGTACGTTAAAGAATATAATTCTTGGGTGCCTCTTTACTGGAAGTCGGGCACTCAACAAGTCGGAGCTGGTTACAATAGGAGCATTTAAGAGCCGCTCTTGTTCCTGGCTGTTGGCAGTGTGGATGATTACTCCTTTATTTTTTATATTTTTTACTCCCGTTACTCGAACTCCCAATTGCGAAGGCTTCACGATGTCGCGTAAGATCTTTTTCGTGCCATCGCTATCATAAACCTCCGGTAGTTTGGGGAAAAAGCAGACCGATGGTCTTGGTTTTCCTATCTGGATGGTGGTATGAGTGAGTGGTGGAGGCAGAGGAAGTTTTTTCTTTGTAACTTCAGCAAAAGAGAGGCTGGCTTCAGTCGCATCGGCTACTCGACGCATCACTGGTCCCAAGTCTAACTCAAGTTGCTGAATTTTGTCCAGCAACTGTTTTGTGTAGTTATCCACCATGGTTTTCTCGGCCTTCAAGACCTTGATGTCAGCAAGGGCCGAGTTGAGTTTGCCTCTGATTTCTTCTTTTTCCAGTAGAAGCTGGGCAACGGATCCGAGAACATTTGTCACATTCATGGACACTTTGAGCTGTTGCTCTTTTGACACTTTTGATGGCTTTTCGGCCAACGCATCCTGCAATGCTTTTAATGCATCTTGTGTCCCGGAGAGAATCGTACGTCCTGCTATACTACTAATGGGGCCAGGGTCAATTTCAGCCTCATTATCCTCGGCGTTGGAATCGGATTCATCAGAGTGGGAGGTATACGGGGAGGCTACATTAGGGCGACATTTCTTATTTTTACCCATGGTTAGTGATTAAATATCACAAAATACGTAGAGTTTTAACAAAAAAATAATATTTTCAATATGTAAACAGAGATATCACAAGTTCACAACACAATATCAGCCAATAGGAGCCTAGAGAAGAGAGCTCATTATTAAAACGGCCAATCAGCGCGCTAGCCCGCTGTACACAACGCTTTATACCCACTTTAAGTACCCACCAGGGTACCTGCTTTTGCTAGGTGAAAATAATTAGTTTAAATTCACAAAACTATTTTGAATAACTATAATAATTGATAAACGTTGACACGCAACCCAGTATCTTGTTGATGTTGCGGGGTAAAGCGCAGAATTCACACACGGATTTGCTCGGCAGATCTGTCTTCCAAGCCTGTCCGCCGACGGCAACACACAAGCGGGCATCCGGGCGTAGCTGTGAGAAATAGGATGAGCCTATAAGCTTAAGCCTTGGGACTTTCTGTTTATTTTGTACAATTAATGTTTTTTTTCAATTTGAATTTGTATTCGAGCGGCGAGCATCTAATACAGTGATGGTGTCTAGAAAAAATTCTCTACGTCTACGGAAAAAAAAACTTTGTTAGGTAAAAGGGAAAAGCCCACAAAATCAAAATACATTTTGAAATTTTTGTTTAGAGGCAAAATTATCAAGCCAATCTAAGGAAATTTCTAAATATTCTGGGGAAATTTCTGGAAACTTTGAAATTCTCTGGAGCCTAAAACTAACCCCCCCAAGGATATAAATAAATAATCAGGAATAATTCAATACTTGAGTACCTCATACAAGTTCATTCTGAAATCTAGGGAAATTTTGATCTAAAATCAAAATTTTCATTTTTTTTTCAATACAACCGCCCTGCCGAAAAACCGACTGCGGATGAGGTCATGCTCGGCGAGCCGATCCGCTGCTTACGATCACACACGGATCGGCTCGTGACCGTCAGACGGGCAGCGAACCGACGCGCGACGAACCGAGTCGATCTGTCCGTCGCGCGTCGTAGGATTACGCGGGCATGCTCGGCGCCTCAGCAGACAGATCCGCCGAGTAGGTACGTCTGTGATTCAGCGCATAGGAAGGGACTGTGGGCGGGTGTTCCAACTAGTTTTCATTTTTTCAAGTTTTCGATACCTTCAGTGTGCACAAATCATTCAAACGCTTGCTCTTTAAAATGATTTGCCTGTACTTTCAAATCTACCTCTTTCATTTCTTCTTTCACAGCTCGACTTCCTTCAGCCTAACAATAAAATCTAAATTGGGGATGCATCCGGGCATTAGGAACTTCAATAAAATAAAATTAAATGTGGTGATAATGGAAAAAAACATGATTTATGTCTTGTTGACAGGTAATGTGACACATCACGTCGAACATCTATGCACGTTATATTTAATTGAACGAAGTTCTTCACCACGTAAATTACTATTTTGTAGACGCCACACGATATGAAGCTAATTTGTTGATAGGTTGGAAGAAGTAACACCGCTCTATTCACAAATGGGTGAAGTGTTATGTTAAGAATAGCGGAATACAAATATGCAGGTGACAATGTCAATTACAATGAAGTTGTACATTTACTACACTAACTTGTCAGACTCGTTGTTTGGCGCAGATACTTGCAGTCCTTATAGATTTGTTCATTTGCTATATTGGTTTTTCGGTTTTCCTACAGTTATCTATTTGGAACACGAAGTAAAGTTAGGCGGGCCAAAAGAAATCTTCTATCCAATTATAGCCATAATATTAACGATAGCGTCTAGAATTGAGAGAATGATAACAGATAATTCTCTAGTGAGTGTTAAAGATATCAATGCACCCTCCATTATTTATTTATCTTTAAAGACATTGGAAACTGTGTCTGCCGTGTGGGCCCTCATATCGGAATCAATATTGAATAAAAACGAAAAGCTAAAATTACATCAGAATTTGAGAAGGATTGATAACATTTTAAGAGTCGGAAGAGATGAATACAAGTACGCTTTATCAAAATCTACCTTGTCATACCTGTTTTATACAGTGTGCACTTTCCTCTATTACTCGTTAGATTTTTTCACATGGAAAAAAGGCCTTGCCCAAGTGTTTCTCTCTGCCAAAATGATAACATTCGACCTGATCGTTCTGCAATATTGCCAAGAAATCTATTTATGTTTACTTCGACTTGAGGTCCTTAATTCCTATCTATGGAATTATTCCCGACGACATCATGTTCAAGTGGTAACTGGTGTGGACTACAGAAGGCAGTCTTTATTTCCAAGCAAAAGATATGACAAGCTCATAAGGGAAACAACCAAAGTTTCAGAACATTCAAAAGTTATTAATATCATGAAGGCATATTCAACATTGGCCGAAAATGTCTATATTATGGGAAATCGCATCAGTAATAACGTAAGTATTTTTAGAAAGAAATACCCCCTTCCAAGCATACAAGGTTTTACCCAATACTTTTATATAGTTTTTTTTAAATATATTTACAGGTCGGTGTTGTATCAATCCAGGCATTATTAACGTGCATCACTGTCGCTAATATATTTGCAAGAAAGGCAAAATATCCAGATACTGACGTGAGTTGTGTAATGATTATTCCGGCCTTACGCCTTTACTTTAATTTTCTTACAGTTCACAAAATGGAGTGTTCTTCGATTTGACATGTGAATAATTTATCTCTCCATCTTTTTTTCCATTGTATCCTTCACTGGTTACGGAAAGGACAGGACAGAAAAGACATTTTCAACGGGAAAAGGACAGAAAAGGGTGTGATTTGAACCCAAGAAATTTAGTTCTTGCTAATGTGTTAGTGCTCGACACTTATTTAGTAACTCTGTGTTTTAGGATGTATGGACAAATTGTTCGTTGTTCTTATGGTGGATGCACTACATAATGTATTTTGTGTGTGCAACTGGAATTACGGAAATCCTTGTTAAAGAGGCCGAGAGGACCAGAGATCTGCTGGCGAAGTTGAGCGTAACATTTATAAAGGGTGAGAATTTTAGCTAAACATCTAGAAAAAGAGTTTAGTTAATTTATCAAGTTGGTTATTTAAAATGAAATATTGGTTCCTAGTTTGTTAAACGACAAAGTTTACGAAATGTTTTCAAGTTATGTTGAACTTGATTTTTGAAATATTTAAGAACCAAATCCATTTTGTTAGAAATTTAGTGGTTATCAATATAAACCTCTGATTTCAGATAAAGAAATATCGAGAGTTCTAAGCAAGTGCGTGACTCTAGTTCTGAAGCAAGAATTGCGCGTCTCAATCTGGAGGCTGTACCCCATGGACCTCTCTCTCCTCTTCAACTTTGTCGCGCTCACAGCTTCCTACTCCGTCATCTTAATTCAAATGAATTAATTCATTGAAGTTTTCCTACCAAATACTAGTTGCGAGGAATTATATTATTATTGAGCCTGGCCTTAATTAATTGCTCATCAACGTCAAAGGATATTGCCGGTTGTTAATTAATCTTTACACACATTATAATATGATATGATGCAGGTATTTGAAGTATAGAAAATAATAGTATAAGTATAATAACAATATTTGGCTGATTTATATAGGGCCGTTTGTTTTGTGAAAAATCACCTCAAGGGCGCTAAATATCAAGTAAATATATTTATAAGAAGCCTATTTGTAAAATGAATTTGACGACAAAAGGCAATCCTCCCTTAGAAGCAATCATAAAAATGTACGCATGAAATCGTTATGATCTGATAAGACAATGACAAATTACCCTTCGATTAAATTTGACTGTTTGTAATAAAATAATTTAACATCAGATTAAATTCATTTTGAGTGGGTGATTCCTAAATTCAACTTGTTTTGGCGGAAATTTGTCATGAATATATATTTAAAAATGCCTTTAACCGACATTCACAAAAGCGGATTCGTTCACGTTCTTTATTGGGTTTTAGGTTTTTCTACAGTCAGGTACCGCGAAAATACCGTACGATTAGGAGGGCCAACTGGAAATTTATACCCGATTATTCTGTTAATAGTTTCAATAATATGTAGAATAGAACGAATGTATAATGAGATTTTCTTTACTGGGGTCTCCGTACAGACAATAGTTTTTTTCACCTTGAAAACAACAGAAGCCATAGCCAGCCTCTGGGGATTACTCTCGGATTCAATTGTATATAAAAAGGACAAGCTACAACTGCATACAAATCTCCTTCTTATAGATCGATTGCTCAAAGTCGATAACACCAAGTATAAATACCTCGTCAACAAGGTATCACTTGCTTATTTTATCTACCTGACATATAATCTGATCAATTCGACATCAGACTACTTTCGTTGGAAGACTGGAATTCCACAATTTTTCTTGGTGATGAGAAAGACGACCACAGATCTGTTAATGCTGCAATTCTGCCATGAGGTATACTTGTGTGTGGTTCGGATACGAACACTCAATGGATGTCTCGTCTCTCTGGCTAAAGGCGACAATATTTCTGACTTTAGATCTACGGCAATTCTGATAGGGATTTCTGCTTCCGAAGAAAAGATTGAACATAAGCATAAAATATTGGATATTTTGAAAGCTTATAACACGATGAATGACAATGTGAAAATATTGAGTAAACGAATTGGATCAAATGTAAGATTTCTTGACCATTGTAATTTGAATAGTTTTAATTAGCAATCTGAAGTACAATCAATGCATAAGTTTGTTTTCCAGGTATTTTGGGTTTCAATTACCGCGATTATGACAGTTATTACCACTGCCAATATATTTTCAAATACCGATGCTTATTCGGATTCAAATGTAAGTTATTTTCAATTCACGTTATTGATTTAGTGTTGGGTAGGACACGAGTTTGTATGAGATATGAATTGAATTGAATTGAGGTGTGACAATATTTTAGCTTACAGCCTCAGGAGGCCCTGAGGAAAATAATTCCCCTCGGAATCTGAGTCATCTTTAGGGATGATGTCAACGCATTAATCCATCCCTCCAGCGGGACAGTTGGGACTCTTGTGCGGCATTCACATAACAATAATTTACGATTAAAAAAATAAGTTTTGGAGCGGTTGGGACTCTTGTGCGATATTCACATAACAATAATTTACAATAAAAACATATTTAAAAACAAAAACAAAAAATTCACCTCGCAATCTCACACTTCACGGATCTAATACAAAAATGTCATGCAATAAAAGAATCACGACACCTCACCACTTATACATATGTCCCATACGATACGTGACGTGATGTGCAGTTCAATACACCAAACCACCTCACACTTGTCTTATACGTGACATGACATGTAGTCCAATACACCAACCACCTCACACCTCACCTCATATTTGTCCCATACGTGACATGACATGAATGTAGTCCAATACACCAACCATCTCACACCTCATATTTATCCCACCTTATATTTGTTTCATACGTGAAAACGTGACATGACATTTGTAGTAATACAAAGAAAAAGAGTTTGTACAAATACATTTTGTGAGGTGGGGGGACATTTTACGTTTTTGTATGGGACATTTGAGGTGCCTCTTGTATGAGGTACTCAACAATATAATTGATTAACTTATATGACGATCGCATTGTTATTTAAAGTCTTCAAGACAAAAACTTTATAATTTCTATACCGTATAAATTGTTTGAAATGTTTACAGGATACATGGTCCATTATATCGCTGTTCGTCTGGCAGTTTCATTATCTCCTATACTTCATGTGTACAACGACTTCCATAGAACTTCTAATGAGGGAAGGAGCTAGGGCCAAAGATGTTTTAGGAAAATTAACTATATATATGCGATTATCATCAGGTACACGCAAGTGAATATAAATATAAGCTACATAGTCGTCCATCTAGAATCTTTGCAAAGAAAGTTAGATACAAGGCTCCTCTCATGGTTTAAGATTTTTTGGAAACGGATTTTTATGGTAATACGTTGTGTGTACTCGTAGTTTTGTAATTAAATCACCCTTTGTGATTCCTTTTTAATTAATTTAATTTCTACGCAACGACTTCGATTTTAATTCAATCGAGTTACAGCGTTATTATAATCTTCTAGATTGCAATGTTTTTTTAAAATAAAATTTTAACAGTTTAAAGGCAATCGATTAAATAAACAATATCAACCATATACAATGAATTAGAATACTAGTGTTATAGTTCGAATCAAGTTACGAACAGAAGCGTATAAAATAACAAATATAAAAGTGAAATATACACACGACATATTAAAAATCAAACAAGAACAAATGAAAATAATCAACTCTTTCAAAAGTTATAAATAATAAGAATATGGTAACAAATACATTTGTTATCTAACACAATAGTAATAATTTATGTTGTTTTACTATTTTGTAGATGCAGATGAGATCTACACCTTGGATAAATTTATACAGATAGCGCAAAACCAAGAACTTCGCATTTTTGTATGGAATCTTTTCTCCCTTGATTACTCATTTTTCTTCGGTTTGGTCGGCATCACGACTTCTTACGCCATAATTTTGATTCAAATGAGTGGACCTATAAGAATAAGTATGTAAACGATCAAGGCTAAAATATTATATATTTCATAAGAACCAAAATAATTTACTTCATTAATCTGACGATTTACCAAAATGATTTACTTCATTAATCTGAAGAATGTTTAAAACATTTTTTTGATATAATAACATTATGTATTTAAAAATATTATTTGATAATGTACGCCTCACTGGTAGGGCCCCCATTTTACAATTAAATAATATTGAATAAAAACATAAAGTGAAACAATGAATTGAAATAAAATAAAATAAGAAAAAAAAAACTGTAATAGAGTCGGTACAAAATAAAACATAAGGTTAATATTATGAGGTGCGGTTGTATATTATAATGAATTGTGTTATTCTTTTACGATATAATTTTTTTTACAACATTGCCATTTTTTGTTCTTGTTTTGTGACTAAGTGAAGTGTTTTTTGTTTACCTAATTTTTTGTATCGAGTGAAAGATTGTTGAAAGCTTTTATTGCCTGGTATTTATGGAGTCTTTGTCCAAAACTTGTGCTTAAAGTCAGAGTTTTAATGTTTTTTTATGTGCGTTGCCTAACTGGTATATTAATTTATTTGTTGAATTTTAGTTTTTGTAAAAATGAACTTTAGTCGCGTTCTTATGTATATTTGGCGTAGTAGGTACGTCAAACGTGTAGAATAATTTGTGGCAATCATTCAATGTTTTTCAAATATTTGGTAGTAATTTTTTCGTGCGATTTCCATATGACCGATAATAGAGAACTCCAGTCCAATTTTTTAATTTTTATTTTATTAATGCGACCTGTGTAATGAACTTAAATAACTGCATATTTTTTTTTATTTTTAGAGTTAGTTTTATTAGTTAAAATAATTTTAAAAGTTTTAATTTTTCAAGATCCCTCGAAAATCACCATTTCTATGGTGCATCGTGTGACGTCATCACATCATAGTTTTATTTACTCTGTTGTATGACTGGTTTGGAAGAATCTTCAGGTGTCAGAAGTCGAGGCGTTTTTTATTCAAAATTAACTTATTATAGATATATTTGAACTTAATATATTAATTTAATATAGAAAAACAATAAAATGTCACATCGCTACTGTTATTGTATTGTACCTAAGTGCAATACAATTACAATTAATCATCTTTTTCATTGCAAATACAAATGACATAGTAAGCTGTCAAATTTTATTTTCAGGTGTGAGTTTTGCTCTAACATAACACATTGTATTATGTATATCACACATACAGAAACACTGGTATTTATAATACACTGATCACGACGATTGTCTAATTACTTGTATAAAAAGCCCTTGATAATAAACCAATTCGAAAATACGATCGATATTATGGTAAACAAAATGTCAAATATGACACGACTTTAACCTCAAATAGGCCAAATTTACTGTAGATTATCAAAAATCTCTTTTTACAGCTTACTACGACTTTCAAAAACAACTAATAAGATGATTTATGTACTTAGTAGCTTTTATTCAACGAAATTCAGCACTAACATAGTCCGTTTGAAAAACATTATCCAGGGAATGTCAGATTGTCCGCAAATATAGCCCTTTTCCGTCATAATTTTAATTGTGAAGGCCTAAATAATGTCTCAATAAACACAACAACTAGTATATGTCTAAATCTCTATTAACAGTATGTAAAAAAATCAAATAAAAAACACTAAATGTTATAGTTGAATGGCTTGCCCTATACATTTCAATACAACTTCAAAATGCCATCACCAGGTGAATCTTGCATCGTGACGTCACCACTCAGCATTACACAGCATACCAACTTGACGCTGTGTTTTAACGAAAATATTAAAAATTTACTTTTTAATATATTTTTTAAAACTGTACGTTTAATATCATTAAAAAAACATATATTCAGAATCAGCGTTTATTGGTCTATATTCTATATGAACATATTTTTTTAAAGCCATAATATTTTTCACTGGTGTTCCTTATTGTTGCTTCTCCCAAAACAATGATTCCGTGTTGAACTATGAATTGACAAAGTGAAAAATATATTGTTTTCATCGAAGAAGAAGATAATACTAATAAATCTAAATGAAACAGAACAAGATACAGAAAAAAGATAACGGTCGCAACAGGGAATCGAACTTAGGATCTCTATCTTACAGACTTTTTCTAAAGGTCTAAATATATATGTTCAATTTTTTTGATAGCTTTCGAAGATTACACACATTTTTCTGTGTCTTGTTCTGTTTCGTGTTTCATTTAGATTTATTAGTATTATTACATTGACAGATATAACTAAAGATATTGAGATATAAGATATAACCCTCAAAAGTTATTCCAATAAAATTGTACGTTGTTTTACTTTACATGCGTTTCTTATTCTTAAGGAAAACATAAACTCCACAATGGAGGCCCCGAGGAAAATAAATTCAGTCAGGGCCTACCTATGTCATCTTTGGGGGTGATGTATGGATGATTTTTTTTTTTAAAGTAAGTAGGGGTCGAGGGATAAGGCTCTTGACTATCCGAAGGTCGCGGGATCGAATCCCGGCGTACGCAAATAAATTTTATTTAATGAATTTGTATTACTTTACAATTAATTACTTAAAAAATAATATATTTGCGGCACGTTCTAGAGTGGAAGATACTATCAGTATCGCTCAGGTGTAAGACCACCATTCAAAATTGAAACGTTGCTTGAAATGTTAGATCAACCAGATCGAATAGCCAGGTACTTCCCTAACTTCCTCCTCCCCATCTCCTTCCCCTCCCCATAACTTTCAGCCTCACAACATACCTTAATTAGGGATGCCATAGTCTCACTGGCTCCAGACGGGAGCAGCTGGGACTCTTGAGAGGTATTCATATTTCAAAAAATCCCTCCCAATGCGGTCCAAGGCGATGGGTCGAGAGAGTCCGGTTGGAGAGTTCAAAAGGTCTCCCTCCCTCAAGCAGTCTCTCCCGATCCGGATCGCTAGACTCCATGAACCCGGGCACCCCTGCTAAGTTACCAACGTAGTGAACCATTTGGGATGACTAACGGCAGGATATTGGTTATAAATGCTTCCCTGAGCGGCAGTATCCACACCCGCCTCTCAAATTGAATATTATTAAACATAAATTACGTTATGAAGATACGTTTTAATTCACACTGATAATTTTTTTATTTACTTCAAAAATTAGGTTCCATGCCAACTCAGAATGAAACCAACTCAGAACCACCTCAGAAAGGTCATTAAAAGCTATGAAAAAATAATTTTAAAATAGATGGTAACCCTAACCTAACCTAACCTATTTAACCAATTTTTGAATATTTTTTTTATCACTCTTAATGACCTTTCTTAGGTGGTTCTGAGTTGGTTTCATTCTGAGTTGGCCGGTCACCAAAATTAGGGCTTCTTCTCGGCTGAAGGAACCTTAGAAATTCCGTCCCAATTATTATTTGACAATAATAATGTAATGTATTTACGATTATAATAATAGAAAATGAATATAAAACCAACGTTTTTGTTGATCTAATCGGGAAATAGGGTCGTTGGGAGACATATTTTTTATTGCTGTCAACTACTCCACAAACACATTCACTAATGGCAGACCATAATGTATTACGTGTTTAGGAGTGAATGAAAATATATAATTTATTGCAGCACGCACATTGTACATTACACCAACGGTAACATCGCACCCGACAATAATTATGTACTTTCATTCATTGTTTACGATGCAATATCCTACGGAAGCAGCAATTAAATGCATTTCAATCGATTCAGTGTACTAAGAAGAAGCGATGGAGACTAATATTAGTTTCAAGACAAAACTGACTGTAAAAATTATAGTTTTTTTTTACTGGTTGTTTGGATTTCAAAGGATTAACTATAAGTTTGATGAATTTACATTGGCAGGTTTACAAAGACGCGTATATCCTACATTAATTATTTTATGCATATCAGCCTTTGGAATCATGAACGTGTTTTTCTCGGGACGCTTTGTTAATGGAGTCGTGTGGCAAAGTATAAGTATCGTGCAATTAATTCTTGTTACTTTTCTATCGGTTTTGGCCATTTATTTTGATTCTTTCTGGCATTCAGAAAAAAAATTACGTTTCTACAATAATTTGTATAAAGGCTACAATAATCTGTACGAAAGCGATTATTTGAAATCCATGGCAATTAGCAAAGTTATAATTTTATATCTTTTTTACCTGCTGTTTCTTATTGCATACAACGTTATTTTTTCCTGGTCGTTTGGATTTAATATTTCAATGTTTCATAACGTAGTGAGAGGTGCCATATTGGATATGATGATCCTACAGATATTGGTGGAAATATATTTTTGTGTCTTGGGCTTTAAATCCTTGAATGAAAACCTACTCCATGTGAATTACGATGGGTACAGCGCCAAACATCTTAATGGTTTCACGGATTTTAAAAGAATCAGTATTTGTCCCAACTTATACGACTGTGAATGGTTTGAAACGACAAAGAAAAGAAAGCAAACACGGAATTTGCAGATGTCTCTTTATGTTTATGAAATTTTGATGGAAAACATGGAAATAATCTCCGCACGGTTTGGAATACTGGTAAGTGCAACAATATTATTGGATTTTGACAAAATTATTACATAAGGGGGCATCCATTAATTATGTGAGCAGTTTTTCTTCCAATCTAGACCCCCCCCCTTCGGTGAGATAAATTTGGGCCAATTCGTATATTTTTTTCAAGTAACATGAGATTTTGCTGGACCCCCCCCCGTTTGTGCTCACGTTATTAATGGATGCCCCCTAATAAAAAAATGTATATCTAGTAGATTTATTTTTTGACAGTTGAGTATTTGAAATGACTGCTAGAAAGTCCCATTGCCCTGGCTGGAAATAAAAATAAAAGTATTGACCTTGAAATCCCGGTCAGATATAAGCTGTCTAAACTTAATTGTTCGAGAAACTACCGCCAAGAACTATTGTTTTTTTCACAAAACATATTTCAATTTCACTGTTAAAATGAACTGGCCAAACGTTCAAGGCACGGTCAAAATGCAGTGCATTTTGCGGCGCGTGAACGGAGCGGTGTATTCAAAGATGCGATGAGCAAACGTGTCCATAGTGTCTAGCCCACGCCCTTCCGCCCGCCTCGTTATACTGGCCACTCAAAGTTAACACGGAAGAGATGTAGTTTAAAAAAATAGTTTCCTTTTTGTTAAATAATTTGCAAGAAGAAGTGGACATTTATGACATTTGTTGACAGTATATATTTCAAATTTAAAAAAAAATCATACGACATTATTAAAATTTGCTGGATTCAGTTCGGTCGTAATAACTTTTAGAAAAGGGTACCTCGAATTACGACGGAAAATAATTGGATCGGCAACGAATAATAATAAAAGGACAATATTTTATTTTCAGTTTCTTATCCTGTCATTCAATGCGCTAGTGACAATCATCGGCATTGTGAATGTGGTTTTGATCCAGGACCAACTTTTACAAATATCGGTAAGTAGAATGATAACGCAGTTATAATATTATATTATCGCATAAATAGCACTTACCTACAAAATTCGATTAACAAATATTTCGTTTTAAAGTTTCAGAGTTTACCGATGCTTCTAACAGAAATAATCTGGCTGCATAACTGTCTTGCGCCAGTGGTGTTCGGAGTGATTACTATCGAGGCTCTGAATCTGGAGTCCAACAGGACTCGGAGTATCCTCGCCAAGTCTCTGATGTACACCACTACAGGTGATACTAATATTTGTTCAAAATTGAAGAGCCAATACGGCTTTGAGTCCATAGATAATATCGCAATTTTGTTAAAGTTTGCCAATTCATTATGATTTGTGTTTTCTTATTCGTTTGATATAAACAAGTTAGCTTAAAAGCAAATTATCAGCCAACCAAATTAACCCAGTTAAATGATTTACGGGGATAATTGATATGAAAGACTCAAACTCCTGATAAATTTAGTTTTTGCAATGGTCAAACAATCCCTATCCTGTAATAACTGAATAATACGTCCCGCTCACTTTGACATGTTGATATGTTATATATATGCATATTAACTATATCTAAATTTCTCAAATAAACAATAAACAGTGTTAATCTCAAGTGACCTCCTAGGTAAGTATAGTCCTGTAATTTCTGTCTGTACAAAATATAAATAAAACAATATATCTACAATTTAACGCAGCATCACGTTCATTAGACAAATTGCAAATAGAATCGTAAACATAGTTTTGTATTAGAGATCGATGAACCGGTGGATACAATCCGTTAACCATAAGTTGTTATAATAGTTTGTCTAGTCTGTAGTTAGAAGTAAGAAATATATAAATTGTAGAAATATATTATACATTTGTACCGCGTCCTTGAGATTTTTCACAAACATGGCGCTATACGAATCATCCAAACATTATTATTAATATTATATGAAATAATGGCCGCCGTTGCTTAAGAGCGTTTAACCAGCCAGCGGCCGAAAATCCACATTTCGTCTAAAGATGTTCTTACGATCGTACAGGGCGGTTCCAATGAGAAAGATTAATTACTCTCCGTACCAGCTTTTAAAAATTATAACTCAATATCGATTTTATTTCATTCCAAATTTGATTTAATTTATACCTATATCCAAAAATGCTGAAAGGCGTGTTGATAAAACTATTAAAATGATGTACTTTTTGAAATTATTTTTTTATCATAAGTATTTATCATTTTTCAATAATGTCTGAGCAAGATAAGAATGTAAAAAAATCTGAAATATATTAGTCTGTAACTGCGCAAATAAATACACAAACGGACCAATTTTCGTCAAGAAACACATGTACTTATATATTTTTTAATGATTTTATTTAAACTAAAATTAAAATTCTGTTACATACGTTTACTAGATAATGTATTGATTTATTTTACTGCATGATTATATGAATTGAAATGAAATATAAAATCTTTTTTGAAAATTCAACAAATCTGCGAACGACCAATGGTATAACCTTATTATACTAAAAATAAACATTTTTTCTCAAAATTTAAAACATACGTTTACTAGATAAAAGAACAATCTATCGAAATCAATTTATAATTTTTTGTGGAAAAGAGTCAATACGTCTAAACACTGATTTAAAAATGACATATTTCTGATGTTCTCTGGTTATACGCTCTTAATTCTACGTGCAAAAGGAAAAACGGGATATTATGATGAAGAGTGCACTAATATTCATTTCGTTGTAACTATTTTTGACAAACCTCCATTTTCTTCTTCACACATAAATACTTTAATACACTGTAGTCATACTAGTGCCAGCGAGAGATCGCACGTGACGTCATCATTCTAGTATCATCTGTCTCTTTAGTTTTGATACAAGACGCGCGGGAAGGAAGAGTACGGTCATCGATGGTCGTCGTACGTACGAGCTCTCGCTGGAGTAGTATATTCTGTTTTCTTATATCTCCTGAAACGAATGCTTTATTCCAGACCCAGAAATGAACAGAGACCTATGGAAATTAGCGAATTTGTTGAAAAGGAAAAACCTCCACATTTCAGTTTATGGGATATCAATTGACAACACTTTCATTTTTTCTTTGGTGGCTCTCACAGCTTCTTACTCCATTATCGTGATGCAGACGAACATTTAATCATAATACAGAATTTGCAGAATTTGTAAACTTGGAGCCGAGTGGCTAGATGAGCCAGGTAGGTACAAGACCTATCGATAAATTTCAAGGGTTTAATCTGCAAGTGAAATCGTTAATATCAATCATTTTAAATATACTCATAGATTAATAAAATAATGAAACACATAAACAATTTTATTCTGTTTAAAACCATGTACATCAAAAATTTAATGGCTTAAATGTTACTCTTTAATTAATATACAAAAATGAGCATGAACCGTTTACTGATTCACTTTTTATGTTTTAAATAAGAAGTTTCTCCTGGTAAAGTTAAAAAAAATAAAAAAATGAAAACCCTGAAAACGCGACTTCCGCTAGAGCTTGTACAAGAAATAAATATAATACACCTGGCTGACAGGCTTCCTACAAGCTACCAAATTTAATTATTTTCGGAGAGGTATAGGAGGAAATAAAATAAAAACGCATTGATGGAAAGTTTTATGATGATCGCAATATTACGTGGAACACATTAATGAAAAGTTTTATATGATGATCGCAATATTATGTGGAGCACATTGATGGAAAGTTTTATGATGATCCCAATATTACATGCAGGATAAAAAACACATCGTGATATTTTGGAGGATATTTTTAACACTCTTCTTAGGGTAAAACAGAATTTAGATTTCCCTTCGCTTAAGTAATGTCGCACCCTTGATAATCCCTAACTACTGATTACAACCTTAATGGAAGGTATCGAGATTTATAATAAAAGTGATGATATGTATAGAACCAACAGCCAACAACTTATTGATATCATCAAGTGAGGTCGAAGGGATACATCTTTTTTTTTATTTAAAAATATAACAAGGTTACAGTTTTACAACATAATATATACATTAATATTTCAATAATAAAGCAGCTGCTTGTGTTTGTTATCTTTTTATAACTGTCAATAAATTCTACACACACATCAACTTACAGCTTGATCATAATGTATTGTTCAGGTGTGCTTGTAAATATGCAATTGCAACACGCACATTGAACATTATGTCAAACGATATTGCGCAAAATAATTTATAATTACTTTAATTCTTATACATACTAGATAATTGCATACGATGCAATAAATCAACTCTGGCAGTTTACATTACTAACGCATTTGCATCTATTCAGTGTAACAAGAAGAAGCGATGGAGAATAAAATTAGTTCCAAGAAAATAATTTCTGTAAAAATCATTTTATTTTTTTACTGGCTATTTGGATTACAAATAATTGAATATAAGTTTAATGAATTTACATTGGCAGGTTTAAAAAGACGCGTATATCCCATAATGATAGTATTATATTTATTAATCGTTGAACTTCTGATTGCATGTTTCTCTCGTCTCAACTTCGGTGGATTCGTGATGCAAAGTCTAAGTCTCTTACAAGTAATGCTAGTCACTTTCCTATCAGCTCTGACCATTTGTTTTGATTCTTTCGGGCATTCCGAAAAAAAAGTACGCTTTTACAATAATTTGAATAGAACCTACAATAATTTGTACGAAAGCGATTATTTGAAATCTAAGGCAATAAGCAAAGTTTTAATTTTATATCTTTTATACCTACTGTTTCTTATTGCACACAACATAAATGATTTCTGCGCTTACGAATTTGATGTAAAAATGTTTCATTACGCATTGAGAGGCATAATACTAGATTTGATGATCTTACAGATATTGGTAGAAATATATTTCTGCGTCTTGGGCTTTAAATCTTTGAATGAAAACCTTCTCGCTTTGAATTATGAGATATACGGTGCCAAATATCTAAATGATTTAACAGATTTAAAAAGAATTAGTATTTTTCCCAACTTATATGACCGTGAGTGGTTCGAAATAACAAAGAAAAGAAAGCAAGCACGGAATTTGCAGATGACTCTGAACTTTTATGAAATTTTGGTGGAAAATATGGATATAATCTCCGCACAGTTTGGAATACTGGTAAATGCAACTGTATTATAGGATATCGACGTAGGAACTTGTTAATAATTATCTTGTAAAACAAATCGCCTTATGGCAAGATCCCGCATGCTTTTGTTCAAATAATCCAAAAAATAAACATACGCATCAAAAATCAGCTAGATTATTTCAGCTAAGTCAATTCGGCCGTAACAAAAAAGCTCACGATGTGTGTTATTTGTTTCGTCTTATCGGTGGGCGACGCGCGACAGAACAAATAACAAACCTAATTTTGTGTAACTATTTCAGTTTCTTATCTTGTCGTTCAACGCGCTAGTGACATGCATCGGAATTGCGAATTTCTTCTTGGTCGAATTCCAATTGATGAAACTATTAGTAAGTACGACAAAATTAATTATTGCAAAGAAAACTAATTCCAATTAAACCTAACCTTTAATTTTTCAGTTTCAGAATTTTCTGTTACTTTTGTCAGAATTAATCTGGATACAAAACAATATTACGCCAGTGGTGATCGGGGTGCTGGCGATTGAAGCTCTGAACCTGGAGTCTACGAGGACTCGCAATATCCTCGCCAAATCCTTGATTTGTACCACGACAGGTGACATTCATTATATTTGCCTGTTTGCCATAAGTTATAAGTACCTAGTAATAAATTACCACGCCAGTGGTGATTGGGGTGCTAGCCATTGAAGCTCTGAACCTTAACAGAACTCGCAGTATTCTCGCCAAAGCTTTGATTTGTACCACGGCAGGTGACATTCATTATCTACACATTTGATTAAAATCACTGAACCAAGCAATGCCAATAAGGCTAAAAATCGATTGCTTTATTTTTTTAAATTTTTTTTATTTTTTTTATTCAGAGAAAGATACATAAATTACAATAAATTCAATATAATAATTAATTACATAATATGTGTACATATTTGATTTATCCCCATAAAAAAGCAGGGCTTGTGTGTATGGGGGTGATATTAAATTGGTTTAATTGTTTTATTTTTTATATTCAGTTCAAATTTTTATATAGTACTAGCTTAGTAGTTTTGTTTTGAACGTCAAGTATGCAAAATTTCGTCAATATCTGAATAAAACCTTAAATTTTATTTTAAAAAGCCACGCTGCCCGCCCGTTCGCCTACCGCATTCAATATTCCTTAATAAATGAATGTAGGTAGTAGGTACCTACCTATATATAAATAAACATTTTGTATTTTTAGTGAAGACAAACACGCTAATGGAGTTATTCTCAATCTTTTGAAATAAATTATATGTTTCAGACCCAGTGATGAACAGAGATCTATGTAAATTGGCGAATATGTTGAAAAGGAAGAACCTCTGCATTTCAGTCTATGGGATATCAATTGACAACACTTTCATTTTTTCTTTGGTGGCTCTCACAGCTTCTTACTCGATTATTGTCATGCAGACGAACATTTAGTGACAGCGCAGAGTTCCTACTTGTGGCCGAGTAAATAAATATATTATGGGTTGAATCTGCAATTTTATTAATTCATATTAAGACATAAGATTTAACTGTAGAGCAATACAATAAGTACAGTAAATCAAGTTTAAAAGATCATCACAAATATTATTATCAAACAAATCTCACAGCACCTAAAGGCGTAACTCCTGCGACCTCCGCCATGAACATCAACGTTTGCTTAAACATCACTATAATTTTTTTTTTGTTTTCCGTCTCCTATGTTTGTTGAAACATGGTTGAAAAATTGGGGCGAAGTGCGCGCGGCCACACACAATTTGTGGTCTGTGGTAAGGACGTATTCACGCATACGTACTGAAGCACGTTTGGCTGCGTTCTGATGAAAAAGAGATGCTACACCAGGGAGAAAACACAGATAATTTAATAGATATTTATTTATCAGAAAAGATTTCCGACTAATATCGATTAATGCACGACCTACAGTTACCAATTAACAATTTCGTTTGCGTAAATAATAACGTTGACGTCAAAAAACGTTGAGTTCTGACGTGAAAGAATAGTAGTTTTATTCAAAATAGCTGGTACCCGGCATGCGTTGCTATGCCATTAAATAAAGAAATTGTTTCTCCCTGCGCGTCCTTTTCCATTCGTCCCGTTAACCTTCCTCCTCCCCTTCCTTTCCCGCGTCCCCTTCCCCCCTCGCATTTCCACTCCTCCTCCTCCACCTTCCCTCTTCTCATTCTACTCCTTCCCCTTCCCCCCTCCCGCGAACCCCCCTCCCGAGTACCCCTCCCGTATTCGCCTACCCCCTCCTGTGGATCCCCCTTCCTTTTCTATTCGTCCCGTTCAACTTCCTCCTCCCCTTTCTCTCCCGCGTCCACTTTCCCTCTCGCGTTCCCACTCCTCCTCCACCTTCCCTCTCCTCACTCTACTCCCCCCTTCCCCATCCCGCGAAGCCCCCTCCCGAGTTCCCCACCCCCCTCCCGTATTCGCCTCCCCCCTCCGCGGATCTATCTTCCTTTCCCATTCGTCCAGTTGAACTTCCTCGTCCCCTTTCTCTCCCGCGTCCACTTTCCCTCTCGCGTTCCCACTCCTCCTTCTCCACCTTCCCTCTCCTCACTCTACTCCCCTCCCTTCTCCCCTTCTGCGAACCCCCCTCCCGAGTTCCCCTCCCCCCTCCCGTATTCACTTCCCCCCTCCCGCGAATCTCTCTCCAGAGTTCCCCTAATCCCTCCATCCCCTCTCACATCTCGCATTCCACACATTAATTACCAGTTTCAGTTTTCAAACTGTTCGCGTGCCATCTATTACAATTTTTTATACAAATTTCATAATGCTAGATAATGCCAGTTATGCTTACCATTTGGTTAGTATTTTTGTTTTTACCCACTTATAACATGAAATATGCATTCTCATTGAGACATTAAGATAAAACTGTGTTGTTTCTATTCACCTTCACAGTGGGGACATTAGAAACATTTGTTTTATTATATTATTTCAATAGAAACACGTGAGAAAAATGGATTTAGAAGTCTTTTATAAAAATAATTTTACTCACTAAGCACCTAGCCCTTATCTAAGCTATCATCACTCTCCATGAAGCATATTGTACATAAAATTCAAACGGATTTTTTTTTCCTTTTCCAATCTGAACTATAATATTTGATAGTGTTACACATTTAACATTTTTTTAATTGTAATTGTAACTCTTGATGAGAAGCGGATTGTTTACTGCTGATTACCATTTCTTGGGAGGACGACGGCGATTAAGGTAGTGTTTTATGATGATGCGTAGATCCAACTGGATAACCCCATTCGGCACATGCGTGTCTATGTATAGTACTAAATAATTAATGTTGTGTTTTTTACCAGTCCCCTTGTAAGAAAAAATATTGTTCTTCATTATATGTCTTCTAAAGCTTGTTCTATCTCTTTTATTTTATAAGAAAAAAACGTTCAGGATAGCAGAGTAGTTTTGGATGTTTCAAATGAAAATTACTTTCCGTGAGCCTTCTTAAATTTAATGGTTTTTTTTTTTTTTTTTTTTTAATTTATTTATGCATCTATACAATAAAGTTAACTTGGCCTTGCCTGTCTCACTAGGAAATCCTGTGTCGAGACAGACTAGTTTACAAATATTTTATAAATATTAAATAAAATACATTTTTCAATAAAGTAAAAATATTTGACAAAAAATTTCAGGTTGGTAGTAGTGGTAACAATAATGGGATTAGAGGATTATATTTGGGTGAGGTGACTAATTATTGCACGACCTTTTTCGATGATCCATTGTTTTATCAGAATTTTGTATTTGTTAATTTTATTCGATTGTCTTGTTTTGTCAGGTAGGTTATTGTATATTTTAGACGCAATGTATTTGAAATTTCTTTGACCAAATGTTGTGTTTGTTTTAGGTGTTTGTATGAGTTCTTTGGTTTTGTGCCGCGTGTTTAAAATGTATTTGTTTTATTTTTAAACAGATGAGTTAAGATTGTTTTTGTGTAAATTTGTCGAATATCTAATACATGGAATTTGTTGAATGTATCTACAGTACTTGTTATTATGGGAACTTTAAGAATAACTTTCATAATTAATTTTTGTGCCTTCGATAATGAATCTATAGTGGATAGTGTTGCACCTCCCCCCATGCGATTATTCCATATTCAATGATTGATTGACAAAGGGAGTAAAAAACAATTTTCATAGATTTGGAATCTAGTATGTTTCTAATGTTTTTGAAGAAATAAATATGTTTTCTAAGTTTATTCGTGATGAGTAGGCAATGTGTATTCCACTTAAGATATTTATCAAATGTAAGACCAAGGTATTTGATATGGTCCGTTCGATCTAGGCAAGGACATTGACAGAATGTATCATGAATACAAGAATATTCATGTACTTTTATTTCAACATCTTGATTAGGTTGGCCAACGATATTAATACTAAAAGTAATGTATTTTGTTTTGGTAGTATTTAGTCAAGAGAATTAATATCTAGCCATTTTTTAACAGAGTTAATTGATTTCTCAGCCATTTTGTATGCGTCTAACCAAGTGTCGGATTGAATGAGTAGCACAGTATCGTCAGCAAAACTTACAATTTTTCCATCTATCGTTAGGTTACAAAGATCGTTTATGTATATGAGAACTTTCAACTACTTTCGAGAGTGAGTTAAGTATTGTTATGGGCCTATAATTGTTAATGTCCACTTTTAGACCACTTTTGTATATGGGTATGACGAGCCCTTGCTTTAATTGTTTAGGAAAAATTCCCTGTGATATGCTGAGGTTAATTATGTAAGTGAGAGGTTCCAATAGTTCATGAAAGTGAGTAAATTTACGGTTATGCCATCCATACCGGCGGACTTTGTGTCTTTTAATGAGTTAATTGTATTCTTAATATCGTCATGTGTAACCGTTTGAAATTTAAATTGTTCAGAATGGGGTATATGTGGTTTTTCCTGTAATTTTGTATTAGAATTCGGGGAGGACATTTTGTTTGCTAATTTTTTCCCGACATTAGTGAAAAAATCATTGGCATGGTTTAGGATTTTTTCCGACAGTCGACAGTCAGTCCTTCAATATTGAGTTGTTTTAGGTCAGTGTTTAAGTTAGGCTTAGTATGAGTAGCTTCGCGTAAAATGTTTCACATTTCTTTTGGATTACCTTTGCTTTCTTCTATTTTATGTCTGTAATATAATTCCTTAGCATTCCTGATGACTTTTGTATGAACCCAATAGCGGCGTTTCTTCTTTTATCGCGTCAGCCGAAGCAAATATGCAATTGCTAAAAGGTCTTCGTCGTCCATGCTTGCTTGCGAGAGATAATATTTCGTGGCGGCTGACTGTAGCGCGCTGTAGCACTTCGCTAGGCGAAACGACGGTAACGGTGACCGAGACCAAAACAACCGGACGCTCGAATCGGATGTGTGCGGTGTTTATCCGATCCGAATGTCTGATCAGAATATCGGAAAGCAAAACCTGGCGTTTGCGCTCAGCCACCCGAGATGGGAATAACATAGGAACATCAGTGTTGCCAACACCGCTTGGCCTAATATCGCCGTTTCTCATACGCAAAGTAGCCTACTGTAGCCGAATTTCAGTTGCAGTAACCTAAAGTAGCCCAAACGCCAAAATATCAATACGAATAAAATCAAATGTAATTTTTATCAATTTATTCTTAACATATTTATAATGTATTGATAAATAGGCCTAAGCCTAATATAAAACACCGTAATGTATCTTAAAAGACAATAAAGTAATATAGCATTTTAAAAACACAATAAAAAATAAATAAACAAAGATCAAGATGATTCCGATTCGTCTTCTGCTAGCAATAATAAAGGCATCAACAAGATTTTCGCAATAGTATAGTATTAGATGATATAGTTGCTGTGCTAGTACCTACTGGCGCAAGATCCACGGGAGACGTACATTTTTCTACCAGCCTGTAAACTAACCATTGTTAGTTTACATGTTGGTGAAAAATGTAGATTGCTTGGTTGAAAGTTGTTGCAACAAATACCTCTTACATTCGTATGGGTATGAATTCTAAAAATGGCAATCAGCATGGGTAGTTGCAAGCGATTCCTTAATTTTGTTTTAATTGTCCCCATTACGCTGAAAATTCTTTCAACAACAGCATATTACTAAAAGGTAATGATATAGGTGTCGTATTGAAAACTCTGCTAGATCTAACTATACTAAACATAATAATCGCACAGGAGAAGTTGCACAAATCTAATCTAATCTTGATATTTACATCAGTGAAAACCTGTTATTGGTTAAATTTTTATACATATGTATTTCATCAAACATTATTGTTATAAACTGTTGGTTTTCCAAATAAAATAAAATAAAGCGAAATTGATATAATAGCTAACACTAATTCAGGGGATTCTCCGAAACGAACGAATCATAAACAAATATGGTGACCATGTCAATATCAAATTGTACCTACATTACGCACACAATATTGTATTTTTTTCTTAATTATTTGCGATTCGGCTGATTTAAATAACTTGTCTCTTAAGTAGCCTAATCGGCGACCAGACGCCTTTTAGATTTTTTCGTCGCCGATTCTCTTTCTGAGTAGCCTAAATGGCGAAAAATCGCCTACGTTGGCAACACTGAGGGACATAACGCCAAAAACTCATTGCCTTTGTTCTCCGTTACTGACCGCTTCGCGCGGCTGCTGTTAAAGACTGAACTACCCTCCGCCTGCGCCTGCCTTCCCGCTTCACCCGGGATGGAAATTTTTTCCATCGCCCATGAAAAGCTTGAACACAGAATTTTTGAAAAAGAATTGTTCAAACTTGGCAACGTTTATAGTGACGTTCAAGCGAACGTTCATGTTCATGGTTTTGGTCGCGGGAGTCACGACTTAAAACGAACATGAATTGTTTAATTTTTATAAGAAAAACTTTCTTTTTATACTTTTTTTAAGGTTATTTCCGTCAGTGAAATATATCATATTAGAATAAGTTAACAATAAAAATCTAAACGAAAATATGAAAGAGAACAAGACACAGAAAAACAGAAAAAGACAATGGTCGCAACTGGGACTCGAACCCAGACCTCTCCGTCTAACCGGGACGAGCGCGTTAACCAATTTCATTGTCACCTTCTGTCAAAGCCGTCATATTTGTCAATCTCATATTTTCAAATTTCAGAATTACATTATTATCAACTAATTATTTTTCTCCATATTACGGGCAACTAACCTTTTTATTGGAAACAATCATTCTAAGAATTGGTTTGTAACCTGGATAGCGTCTCGGATAGATATATCCGAATTTATTTATATGGAACAATTGACTTTTACGAAAGTCTAAATGAATTGTTTAATTTGAATCACCCTCTTTAATTTGTGTTGTTACATTAAGGCCCGGTAAAAAGCGTTAAAAAAGAAGAAAGGGAGATATGTATCTAAAAATACAAATCTAAGAGGGAGCGCGCTAATATTAAAAACCGATTATAATTAAACGAAAATAGTGAAAATATTTAATAAAACACGACTCCTTCAAAATAGAGCAAACATCTCTCGACAAATGCTTAAGTTACATTTAAAGACACAATGTGATTTTGTTCATAGCTGTAACGCGTTAAATAAAAGTAAAAAAAATGTGTTTTTAATAATGTTCGGAGCATAGTTCCCGATGTTTTTCTACCTACTTAAAACATTTATGAATGCAAGCAGCCGTTTGTGGAGGATATTTGACGTCTCCCGTCTCTAAAGGGTCACCAGGGGAGATTCGTCGGTAGTCTGCGTCAGGAACTTTCCATCCGGTGGCGGAGAAGTGCCCTGAAAGTGTGCACTCCTACCTCCAGGAATTTTTTTCGTAGCGCTGCAGTATCTCGGTGCGTTTAAAAGTTGGCGGTAAGCATTAATGTAGGCAACCTTTAGTTCGCTCTATAAATTATCCAATTATTATTATTATTTGCCTCACTGCAAAACCAGACTGGCCCAAAGACACATTAATTATACTGCCTCAAAATTATTCAATTCCCTACCCCTCCACCAGCATGTGTCAAAATGTGAACAAACATTAAAAAAATGTTAAAATCTGGGTTAAAAATAATTTGGAACTGAGTAATTTTTTTCTGTTATTCAAACTAACTGTTTATAAATTACTAAAATATTTTACGCCTTTCTGAATATTAAGAATAAAAAAGTAAATGTATATGTATATACGCATATGCACTTTTGTATTGGTTAAGGGTGTAAATGTGCGTATATGAATGTTTTTAAATTAAATTAAATAAAAAAAATTTAACTCCTGTAAAATAATCATGTTGATCTCTGTAAACACTGTGCATATACATATATAAATAATGTAAAATTGTATTTTGACTACATACCACTGTTATCCACACAATATATTACCCACACACAGGCTTCGCCTTCGTGGGATTTTTTTTGTTACTTATATATATTTTTTGGTTATTATGTTACCTGTTATTATATTTTGTATTTTGTTACCTGTATGTAAATGTACCAAAAAAACTTTGCTCATAAAAAAAATAAAAATATATATATAGTTCTGACGTGTACAGCAATGTGCAGAATGCGTTGAACAGAATTCTTTTTACGTTTGGACTGCAAAATTGAAAACGCCTTGATAACCTGTTATAACGAATATCGCTCTTCTTTGTCTTTCCATATGCTCGATGTCTTTCAGGTCGTGTGTAATGTTATGTCATAAAAAAGACTTTGTTGCACAAAGAAATACAGTGTGTTTTGGAAAGAAAAGTTTTACTTATCAATTTTTTCTCTATCCCTTATGCATCCTGTTATTAATATTATTCCCTTATTTCCTTTAGTATCACGAACAAATATCAGTAGCCGTGCACTATGGCACTTCTAGATCCTATCGCTTTAGGAATTAATTATTATCAGAAGTACTTAAATACCTTTTTAAAAATAAATCTTGGTCCACAGTTCTACTAGAGACAAAGTGGTGCGCATGAATAAATACATTTATTTTATTTCACCAAAAGATAATGTTCTCCAACATCGTTCAAAATCTTCATATAATTTATTTTCCAGTTTGTAGGAAAATCAAACGATCTTAAAATGCTTCCAGGTGGAACATAAAGACAAAAACAGTTTTACAGGGGTTGAAGTTGGGATAATTTGAAATGACTTTTTTAGTAAATAAATTTTTTACAGCCAGTAATCAGTAGAGAAGTTGCGTTATTAAGTTCTTGATTCCGGAGTGTTCCTCACTGAATTAGCCTTAGTCGAAAACTAGTAAAAAACTAAAACTTATGTCCTAGTTTTTAGATGTTTTGAGTTTTTTATCGCAGCCCAAGCACATGAAATTGTATAAATAACGCAGTCGGCATTAGAACATTACAAACATTTAATTAAATATACAAATACATCCTTATCATAAAATATTATTACATTGAATAAAGTAACAAATATAAATTAACATGGAAATATACTGATTGTTCAATATAATTATAAGAAAGGAATTAATCGATAATCACCTGAATTGTTTGTTAATTTTATGTGATGTTGTGTGTCAATTTATTGAGTAGTTTTGGATTTACCTCGAACCATACAGACATGCCGTGTACCTATATAACGGAAATTTAAGAAATATAATGAATTATACAATTTGGGACGGTGTTTTGACTAGGTTCAGAATATGGCTGTACAGAATTGTTGGATATCAAACACTAGAGTTTCAAAACAGATACAGAAAGTATTCCCAGTGTTACTCTATTTTCATAACTTTGGTGATTACAATTGTGGAGATTTCGAATATTATAGAGGCAATGAATTTAGATGCTCACTTACCAAAGAAATTCAAGATCACCATGTTCTGTTATTCGTTAACTAAAATGATCAGTGCTGTTTTGGCAATCTCAGCAGAAACTTTTATCTACGTACATGAGAGAATAAAAGTTTATAAAAATTTTGTGCGCATGAATGCAATTTTCGATAAACATTCTTTCAGCGTTGTTCGTCGGACGAATTATAAATGTCTAATCTACATATTTATAAAGATAATACAAATTATGCTTGTTTTCTTGAGCTTCGGCGTGGATATAATGTCTCTTGTCCTTCTATTCAAAACATTTCTAGTCGACTTGATGGTTCTCCAAATCCTGGGAGAAATTGATACGTGCAACTTATACGTGACATGGATTCATTCAAATCTTTTGAACACTTCACCCGTGACTATAGCTCAAAGGAAAATTGTAGATTTTAGGCCAACAACAATGTATTTAGATGCATTAAAGCATGAGAATGAAGAGAGCACATTCGTGAAAGATAAACACATAGCCGACATCAGAAATAAAGTGAAAGTCTACGATTTGTTGGCAGAAAATATGAAATTGATTTCCCAACGATTCACATACACGGTAAATACTATAATATAATAATAATTGGATAATTTATAGAGCGCCGTTTTTGTGAAAAATCACCTCAAGGGCGCTGTACAATTTATTCATAATTCTTAGGTTCTATCTAATTTTAATATTTACAAATGGATACAGAAACATACTTACCTGCAGACACTTCCGATAAACACTTTAATTAGAAAGTTTGTGCTTGGAGAAGATACGGCTTTGCACGCGGAGGGTATTATATTTAAAACACTGGACATTGCATTGCTACCCCATCACTATAAGTATTACATTTTAAAAGATGAGTGGCAAAAGTGGAGTTGATAATATCAAAATATGTATTTTAAAAGACTGGAGAATTTAGTTTAGGACTCTTTAGGGCTGGAGAATGTTACTGAAATGACCTTTAAAAACGCTTACAAATAGTTATTTTTTACTTTTTTTTTTCTTTTTTTTTTTTTTTTTTCTCTCTACATTTTTAGGTTAGTTATTTACAGTGTCGCGGGCATTGAATGTGAAGGTGAAAGAATTTGAGTTTATGGATACGACTGTCTGAAAAGGTGGGTTTTAAGTTTAGCTCTAAATTCTGCCGAGTCTGTGATCGTTCTTAAGTCATGTGGCAGTCCATTCCAGGCTTTAGGTCCCGACACTCCGAAAGCGCGCTCACCAAACTTAGTATCTGGTGTGCGCTTTGGTTCCTTTAACCTTCCAACAGCTGATGACGCTGCTGACCTTAGGGTTGACTGTCGAGAATTTGAATTTTCTGGAATACACAATTCCGATAAGTATGCCGGAGCCATTCCGTTAAGGGACTTAAATACCATCCAGCAGAGCTTGAACTGGATTCTTTCAGGACATTTGAGCCAGTGAAGATTTTTGAGATGCTCTGAAATATGGGAATATTTAGATACGCCGGTGATAAGTCTTGCCGCAGCGTTGAAAACGGATTGTAATTTGTTGATTTGATATTTTGGAAGACTTGCATATATTCCGTTGCAATAATCTAAACGTGAAACAACATACGAATTGACTAGTAATTTAGTCGCTTCTGTTGGTAGATTTCTCCTTACTGCTTTAATTTGCCTTAATTGAAAGAACCCCGTGCTTACTGTTCTGTTCACTTGAATTTTAAGGGAAAAATCAGCGTCCAGATTGACACCCAGTAGTTTGATACACGTCTTTGGAGTGATGTCGCTTCCTGAAATGGTTATTGGGGAGTTATCAATGTTATGCTGACGTCTGCTTGTGGCGGTCCAGAGAAACTCAGTCTTTGACGGATTTAGTTTCAATCTATTTGAGGTCATCCAGCGGGTAATTGCTTCTAGACACTCAATTATGCGAGTTTTTAGACTGTCTACTTCCTCTGGTAAGCAGTAAAAGTAAACTTGTTGGTCATCAGCGTAGCAGTCAGATAGAAGGCCAAATGATTCGATTATTTTAGCGACATCATTTGTGAAGAGGATGAAAAGAAGTGGGCCCAGAACAGACCCCTGGGGTACTCCAGATGAAAGGGTTGCATATTTTGATTGGTTTTTCCCTACCTTTACGGCTTGTAAACGGTTTCCCAGGTACGATGTTAGCCAGGTTTTAACGACGCCGTTTAAACCAAAGGATTCTTCTAATCGTTTAATAAAAAAATCATGGTCGATCGTGTCAAAAGCGGCACTCATGTCCAAGACTGAAAGGAGTGCCAATTTTCCCGACTCGATAGCAAGAGTTATGTCTATATGACCGGTCAGTGGTTGAGTGGGCATAGCGTTTGGGTCCCACCCGGGCGTCGCATGTTCAATTCCTCGGCTGGCTAAGTCCTCCATCACAACACAAGCAAAATTTTCTGCTTTCTGTGGTGGTAGTAGGAGATTTTCAAACATTGTTGGGTTATTCGTAACCCGGGAATGTTTGTCTTTCTTTAAAAAAAAAAAAAATGTATATATTTTAAAATATGTATATATTTATCTAATATGCATATATTTTAAAATTTTAACTTAGTATCAAAAGACGAGCACTTTATGGTGCATACACACGTGACATACAGACGGTAAATAGCGGTAAAATAGATGGGGTCGGGAGGTTCAAAAGAAAACGGCAAAATAGACGGTAATAGCGGTAAAATAGTTGGGGTCTGGAGGTTCGCGAGTACAATTCAAACAACGGACCACTTAGAATACCAACCCAATATGAACCGCGAACTGCCTTTGTGTTTGTCAAAAACAGACGGGAAGCGGTTCGCCGAAAGCGGTTCACGTGCATTTCGTTTGAGGCCAAAAACCCCGGCCCAACCTGCGAACCAGCGGCTCGTGAACGGTTAGGCTGGCAAACGGATCGCACGTGTATACGCACCACTATATACAATTATTAATTACTATGGGTATATATTTCAATTACTGGTTTTTGAAAATAGATTTAAATATATTATTATATATTTTTCTCAAAATCATTTTTAACCATAATTTTTTTTTCAGCTTGTAGCAACTTTGATAGCGTCGTCATTAGGTATGATAATGGTCGTAAATACGATGTTATTCGACCAAACAAGTGTGATGCATTTATCAGCGGTAAGGACTTTACTAGAATTATACCTAAATTATGGAAAATAAAATAAAATAAAACAAAAAAAACAAATTCATTGAAACCATTATCTGTGTGGAACATCGCTGTTTGTACCGTAGACTGTTCCAAATGCCAACAAAATGAGAAGACTAAGTATATTTTGTTATTTCTGTGTACTCAGCACATAGAGAAATAATTTGAATTAATTTATTTTTCTAGATACAAACAATAGCGCAATTAGGGTGGATATTTGAATTCATATGGTACCTAACAAGTATATCCTTAGCGGTGGAATTTCTGAATTTAAACGTCGATAGAACCATCCAGATTGTCAGCAAGCTGGATATTATGGCTAATAAAGGTATAAAGCGTAAATCAGTTTGGAAAACAGGTGACGTAATGTAATGGTGAGCACGGCCGCCCGGCAAACGGTAGAAAAAGAGGTTACGCGGCGTAATGGTAAACACGGCCGCCCGGCAAACCCTTGGATCCGAGTTCGAGTAGAAGAGGTGACGTGGCGTAATGGTCAGCACGGCCACCCGGCAAACGGTAGATCCGGGTTCAAGAAAAAGAGATTACGTGGCGTAATAGTGAACACGGCCGTCGGGCAAACCCTTGGATCCGAGTTCAAGTAGAAGAGGTGACGTGGCGTAATGGTGAACACGGCCGCCCGGCAAACCCTTAGATCCGAGTTCAAGTAGAAGAGGTGACGTGGCGTAATGATGAGCACGGCCGCCCAGCAAACGGTAGATCCGGGTTCAAGAAAAAGAGATTACGTGGCATAATAGTGAAAACGGCCGCCGGGCAAATCCTTAGATCCGAGTTCAAGTAGAAGAGGTGACGTGGCGTAATGGTGAACACGGCCGCCCGGCAAACCCTTAGATCCGAGTTCAAGTAGAAGAGGTGACGTGGCGTAATGGTGAACACGGCCTCCCGGCAAACCCTTAGATCCGAGTTCAAGTAGAAGAGGTGACGTGGCACAATGGTGAACATGGCCGCCCGGCAAACCCTTATGGCCGTTATACACGACACCTTTTTTCAGCCCGATTCCAATTAGAGACAAAAGTCAACATTTTTAGATTTACGCGATCGCTATTTTCACCTCTATTTTCATATCTAGGATTTCAATTATCATCACTGCATACAACACATGAACCATACTGTTTGTTGTGATGCCTACTGAAATCGTAAATATGAAAATAGAGATGAAAACACCGATCGCGTACAGCGAAAAATGTTGACTTTTGTCTCTAATTGGAATCGGGCTGAAAAAAGGTGTCGTGTATAACGGCCATCAGATCCGAGTTCAAGTAGAAGAGGTGACGTGGCACAATGGTGAACATGGCCGCTCGGCAAACAGTAGATTCGGATTCAAGTAAAAGGGGTGACGTGGTGTAAAGGTGAGCACGGCCGCCCGGCAAATGGTAGACCCGGATTTAAGGGGTTACAATTCTTTTTTCCTTTGTCTAATACTACAATATATCTATAATATTTCCTAAAGTTTCAAGTAAATCGGAGTAAAAGTGTAGGAGAGAGAGCCTTTGCGAATCCCCCGCCCTGTTGGGAAAGATTGTGAAACTTGAAACTTCAATCGCGTTTATCTCGAAACATCATTTTTGAAGTCATTTTTTTGTTTATTACTGAAACTTATTATCAATATAAACCAATGTAATAATTTGTAAAGTGAATGCTCGAGAATAGAAATAAATAAATAAATATATTTATACATAAATTTAAAAAATGCAACTCTTGGATGTGAACAGTCGTAAATATGACATAACTTGCAGATCCAAGACTCCAAAGAGATTTTAGTAAATTCTTGAAGATTCTGCTGGAGAAGAAACTCAACTTTATGATCGCCGGAACAGTCAAGATGAACTGCGATTTTCTGTACTCAGCAACAGCAATTATCGCTTCATACATGATCGTCTTCTATCAGTTCAACACATAAGAGTTATAAGAAGATTGGACGTAACACCATTGTTATTCTCTTAGTTATTCCTAAAAGGTAGGTATGATTAATAACCAGGTGCGTAGAAAAATTAACTTAAAACGAAGTGGTTAATGTACAAATTATAAATCGGAACTTAAACACTGTACGTTGCTTAAAATGACTTGGAATTTAATCAGTTCTAAATAGCCTGGAAATAAGTGTGAAGTCGTCCTCTTTCACATTCATCGTCCCATCATATTCCCTGTGTCACAAGATACAGCATTGTCGTGGCCGTTGTTCCACTGGTTTCACACAAGAAAATAAAAAAAGGTAAAAATACTTTTTATAAAAACAGAATAAAGAATTGCTGACTGTTTTCATTCAACTCCAAAACAATATGATAAATAAAACTAGGTGGTTCTTAATGGCAAAGCAATATTTAAATCCAAATAATAATTTACTGCAATAATACTAAAGAAAATAACACGCTTTTCAAGAGCATCATATATTTAAAAAAATGTAAGAACCATACAGTAAGAGGCAAAACGATTTACAATCTTTCTAGAATCTTTCTAGTAGTCACTTTTATTTTTATATAAATATGAATAACTAACTAACAACCTACCGAAATTGAATACACATTAAAAGGCACTGCATATAAGTGTATAACGTCCAAGCCGAATGTGAATCGCAAAATGAATCATATTAACAGACATATTTTAAATTCTTTGCGAAAAATGTTAAATTCAAATGTATTATTGACATTAGAAATACTTAAATCCAAAAAATTTAAGCTACATTTTTTTACAATTTCTAAGATACATATACAGATACATAAAACATCGAACCATCCAGTAACACAAAAATTAGAATCTTTTCATACCTTGCTTAGTAGATTAATTAATGTTCCCTTATCATTGAGAAGTAGGAAATAAAGTCTCTAACTTTCTTCAGGAGTACCCCAAGGATCCGTTTTAGGTCCACTTCTTTTTATCCTTTTTACAAATGATGTCACCAAAATAATCGATTCATTTGGTCTCTTATCCCACTGCTACGCTGACGATCAGCAAGTTTATTTTTTCTGAACTCCAAATGAAGTTCAAAATCCATGTACCTGAATGCCTAGAAGCAATACCTCGTTGGATGTCTTCAAACAAGCTAAAACTGAACCCATCTAAGACTGAGTTTCTCTGGGCGGCCACAAACAAACGCCAACATTTCATAGACAATTCACCTATTTCCATTTCCGGAAGCGATATTATTCCAAAGACAACAGTCAAACTTCTTGGCGTTAATCTGGATTCAAACTTTTCGCTTAAAAAGCAAATAAATACGACCGTAAATAACGGTTTTTTTCACCTAAGACAACTCAAGTCAGTTCGAAGAAATCTTCCTACAGAAGCAACAAAACTACTAGTCAACTCCTACGTAGTCTCACGGCTCGATTACTGTAACGGCATCTACGCTAGCCTTCCAAAATATCAAACTGACAAACTTCAATCCGTGTTTAATGCAGCGGCTCGACACATAACCGGAGTCTCTAAATATTCGCAAATTTCAGAACACCTTCGTAATCTTCACTGGCTCAAGTGCCCTGAAAGAATCCAGTACAAATTGTGCTGGATGGTGTTTAAATCAATTAATGAAATGGCCCCATCTTACATCTCTGAACTATGTGTCCCAGAAAATACTGGTCCGAGGCAGTCAACCCTTAGATCAGCAACATCATCAGCTATAGGTAGACTAATGGAACCTAAACGCAAGCCAAATACTAAATTTGGCGATCGCGCTTTCGGAGTGTCTGGACCTAAGGCTTGGAATAAACTCCCTCCGGAACTTAGATTAATAACAAGCCCAACAGAATTTAGGTCCAAATTAAAAACCTACCTTTTTGGGCTCTCATACCCTTAAAACCTATCGGAGAGTATCATAAAATTTTGCTTTTGTTTTCAAAATACGCTCATTACAGAACATATTATATATATTATAGTTCCCAATTATGTCCTCTGCGTGCGAACTGTGTCTTAATTTCTCTAAATAAACAATAACAGTGTTAATCTCTAGTGACCCTCCAGGTAAGTGTGGTTTTGTATATATTTTCTGCCTGTTCACATTTATACATTTTTATAGCAGCATCGTGTTTATTGGTCAAATCATTGTACCTATACATATAGTTTCGTATCGGTGATCGATGAACCGGTGGATGCAATTTTTGCCATAAGTTGTTGTAGTGGTTTGTCTAGTTTATAGTTTTAACACAGAATTAAATATTATAAAACAAATTGCAATCAACTACGGTTATACTTCAAAATCAATAGACAACATGTTAAACCAAAAATATAAGAAAAAGTTTATTAGATCTTTTGTTTATTCACACATAGTTAACAACGAAAATAATTGAAGATAAATAGTATTTTTTAATAATAAAACATAAAAACTCGCGAGCTAATTATCCAACCAGCTTTTTACACTAATAACGAATTTAAAAAATATATATACATTAAATAACAAGGACAGGGGTTATTTTTTTTAACTACTTATAAATGAATTTGTAACGATTGAAATAATAATTATTATTCTGAATTTGACAACCAACTTTTAGAAATAATCTTTCTTTTGATATAAATAAAGGGTTAAAAAATCACAACGGGTTTACAATTAGATAATTTAGAAATTTTAGAAATTAGAAAAAGTGTTCAAAGTCAATTAAATTTTTTAAATAACTGAATATTAATTTTTTTATAATAGCCATCTCTTAAATTTATTTTCATATTACTACTTACATTTATAATAATTTATTTTGTTATTTAGACTTCCTATTGTTATTATTATTTGTTTCAAAGGTTATTTTTAACTTAAATGTAATTTTTACACATTCTAAAATAATTTTCATATTTCTTTTTATAGTATTGATTATATGATATTTTTTAGTAATTAATCACGGTTCCGCGAGTTTCACCCCGCGACCAAATATCCCCGATAAAATATCCTACGCACAAAACATCTCCTATAAAATATCTATCTACTAAAAATTAACCTAACCTAAGCTAACAAAAAAAGGGATAAAAATAATACAGACATCCTGTAAAGACAATAAATTATTGTTAGGTCAGGTTAGGTTAGATTTTAGTAGATATTTTGATGGAGGATGTTTTGTCCCTAGGATATTTTGTTGGGGATGTTATGTTCGTAGGATATTTTGTTGGGGGATGTTTTGTCCGTAGGATATTTTGTTAAGGAATGTTTTGTTAGTAGGATATTTTTTTGGGGGATGTTTTGTCTGTAGGATATTTTGTTGGGGGATGTTTTGTCCGTAGGATATTTTGTTGAGGGATGTTTTGTCCGTAGGATATTTTGTTGGGGGATGTTGTGTCCGTAGGATATTTTGTTGGGGAATGTTTGTCCGTAGGATATTTTGTTGGGGGATGTTTTGTCTGTAGGATATTTTGTTGGGGGATGTTTTGTCCGTAGGATATTTTGTTGAGGGATGTTTTGTCCGTAGGATATTTTGTCGGGGATGAAAACGCGCATTCCCAATAATCACCTCTCCCTTTAATATTTTACCCATAGATCTTATTTGCCTATGCTTGTTTGTATTTTGTTATTTTTAATATTAATCTTATCCTGACGTAGTAAACTTTGTTTTCGAAACATGTTGATAGTATTAATTATATTGTGGTGTTTTAACAAATTTATTTCTTTTCATTTAATTAAAAATGACGTCACAAAGTGTATTTGAAAAGTTTGTAAAAGGACTTTTAATTAAGTAAAATTATATAATTTTACCAAACATGTTTGTCATAACCCGGAAGCACCGCGTTCATGTTGTTTGCGTCAATAGCTGTGGATCAAAAAATATTCAAGACAAAAATGAAAAATATTCAACATGTAATATTGTTAAAATCTAAAAGAATTTTTTACCAAATATGTGGATTTCAAGCACTGATATTTGACGGGACATTTAAAAGAAATACTTCAATTTCTCGATATTATTCTGCATTCGTTGTAATGCTTTTTGTTGTTGCAGAAGTTGTAAATGTGATCCAAATCAAACTCAGCAAACATCCAAATCATTCCAAAACCCACCAAGTAACTGCATTAGCTTTCTATTTCATTTCTGCGTCGTGTGTTGTTTTATCCATTTTATCAGAGTCGTTCATAAAGATAAAAGAAAAAATAAAAATAAACAATAAATTTTTAGATATTCATCAAAAGCTTTTAACAAAACCATTTATCGAATCGGAATTAATCGATCTTATCGCGATCAATTTTTACATATTCCTAATACTAGATTCACTTCTAGTAACTTTTATAACACTAGTTTGGAGAGATGTCTTTGACGGCGTTTATTTTTCCATAAAAACTGTAGTGATATCTATGACCATATTGAAAAGAGTGGCGGAAATAAACACCTGCAGATACTATGTCTCAAAGCTCAACGAGTATCTGGAGTTACGCTATGTTCAAAAAATAAATGAAGAAGATGGAATAGATTTTAGAAATACTTCCCTTTATGCAAGAATTGAAGAAGATAATGAAGAAGTCCAAAAAGTTGAAAGAAATAGAGAGCCAGAAATCGATTATACAAACATTTATGATATGCTCAGTGATAATATAAAGTTAATTTCACAGCGCTTTACGTTTACGGTAATTAAAAAAAAAAACACTGAAACTTGATTATTTTTGATAAAGAAAGGACCTGTGTTGAGACTCAAAATTATTGATATTTTTAGTTTTTGCCAATACTGATGTCATCTTCACTAGCCATTGTGATTGTTGCAAACAAATTTGCCAAGAAATCCCTCTACACGACTTTGGTAAGAGATTCAAACTAATGACTATGTGCAGTAAAAAAAATCCAAAAAAATTATGATTTTATTATTAAGTAATAGGGAATATTTTTCGATTGTTCGTTCGTTTTTATTGTACTGCTATGAACCTTGTTTTTGCTGAAAATATTACATATCTGTTAAATAATAGATATAATTCGTTTATTTTCGTAGCAAAATAGTGATTTCCAAGCATTTCTCAAGGTAGAGGATCGGGACCACCATTAGAATTCTGAGACAGCAAGGCGGTATAAAACAAAATAACATTAAGGCGCCGCAACCAGGCTTAAAAAGAAGATGGAGAGATATGACATTACAAATGATAGAGGAGCGCGCTTATATTTAGAGCGACAAAATCGATGCGAAAATTGTGAATATGTTTAATAAAACACGAATCGTTTAAAATGGAGCAACAATCTCACGGGGGTTGTCTTAAACAGCATTTAAAGAAACACTGTTATTTTTTTCATACATATAACTTGTAAAATAACTGACACAAACGTGTTTATAATAATTTTTGGAGCATACTTTGCGATTTTTTTCTATCGAAGGAATTTTATATAATTTGTCTTTCGGCGCGGTCTAGACAATCTTCAAGAATAACATACATCTTTTTAAGAGCTTTAAAACTTAACGTGTTTAAGGGAGATATGTAGGAAATCGGTAGAAATTCAGGTAGCGGCAGCTTAAGGGCCATGAACCAACCAGCGGCCGAGAATTCAAATTTCGTCGAAATATGTTCTTACGATCGTTCAGGGCGGTTACAATGAGAAAGATTAATTACTCTGCGTACCAGCTTTTTAAAATAATATCGATTTTATTTCATTCAAAAGTTGCTTTAATGTATACCTGCATTCAAAAATGCTGCAAGGCGTGATGATAAAACTATTCAAATTATGTACTTTTTGTAATTATTTTTTGATCTTAAGTATTTATAATTTTTCAATAATGTCTAAGAAAAAAAGGAATGTAAAAAAAAATCTTAAATATATTACTTTGTAAGACCGTAAATAAATAGAAAAACTGAAGTATTTTCGACACAAAAAACGTGCGCGGATCTTTTTTTTAATGATTTTATTTAACTAAAATTAAAATTCTGAAATATTTCTGTCCCAGATAATTTATTGATTTATTTTACTGCATAATTATATGATTTGAAATGTGTGTTGTATAATACTAAATTTTGTTTGAAAATTCAACAAATCTGCCAACGACCGACGGTATAACCTTATTATGCTAAAAATAAACATATTTTCTCATGATTTAAAACATAACTTTACCAGATAAAAGAACAATCTTTCGAAATCAATTTACACTTTTTTTGCGAAAAAGAGTCAATACGGCTAAAATTTTATTTAAAAATGACATATTTCCGGTTTTGTCTGGTTATTCCTTCTTAACAGCAGAAATTTGTTTTTTTTTTCAGAATCCAATAATATCGTCATCATTACTGTTCATAGAAAATGTGTGGTTTATATTAAGCGTTGCATTTGCCACTGAAACTTTTAACACAGAGGTAGAAAGAACAAAACAAATTATTTGCAAAGTTGTTCTGCTGGAATGGAAAGGTGCGTACTATTAATTACAGATGAAAGATTTAACTACCTAAATATAACTATGTTTCTGGGGTAGGCAGAGAGAACGAAATGCCGCACAGCTCTGTCTTGGCTAAGACTCCTTGCTTTATTCACGTTCATATTTGTGGTCTTCCACATACTGATCTATGCTATAGAATTTTTATATAACTCGATTTAAGAATTTGATCCACTTGATGGTGCCTATGTCTTATGGGAATGTTTCCGAATACTTTCTTCATTATTCAATTATTCCTCTATTTATAAATCTTACTGATGTTATAAACGCGAAAGTTTGCACGGATGTACGCGTGTTTGTTACTCTTTCAAGCAAAAACTACAGATTGGATTTTAATGAAACTTTACAATAATTTAGCTCATGCATCAGAATAACATATAGGTTATAATTTATAAAGCTAGCTAGGAAGGGGACGCACGGGAAAGGTGATTCAGGGAGAAACAATATATTTCTTTGAATATATGGCATTGCAACGCATGCCAGGAACCAGATAGTTATGTATAATAGATACTCCTTTTCCATCCATTAAAGACATTGGTGGTTGAAAATAAAAACTAATAGGAAAGCTCTCATTTATGTTCGACGAATTTAACATAATTATATTATTTCTTTTAAAAATTCAAATTCATAATGGTTTGTACGGTTGAGAAATCACGTTTCCACAATGTTTTATGAATTCAGATCACGTGCAGTTTTCTTTTCTAATTTTGATTCTAATTAATAATCTAAGAGTAATTTTTATTTGCAGACGAAAATGCTCAAAAGAGCATCGGAAAATTAATGAACTTCTTGCTTAGAAAGAAACTGGTTTTTGTGATTGGTGGCGCTCTTCAGGTGGATTTTACACTTTTATATTCCTTAGCGGCAGCAATTACATCATACATGATTATATTCATCCAGATGGACCAGTAATCCAAATGAAATGTTACATAAATAAGCATTATATCGTCATTACGCATCTAATGGGATATTTGATGCAGAGTAATAAAAACAAAGTGAAATGGAAAATAATAATTCTATTTATGGACAAAGTATTAAACAAAAATTTTATTTACTATAAGAATATATTTATTGCAAATATAAATTCCCGAAAATCGCATTTTAATGCAAATTTTTCACACGGCTTATTCTGTGCACAGTTTTCGTGCATTTTCTGTGCACATTTTCAATACCAGCTGTCGAAATATTTACTTTAAAATTAAGCAAATTTGACAACTTGGCCCTAGTTTAGTGTCTAAATGGAGAGATAAAAAAATGACGTGCATTTTTTGTACATACTATGATATTTTTTTCATTATATTAATTTTGTATTGCTTTTGGAAAGTATATTTATTTGAGTTTGAAGGAGAGTTTTTTTTTCAACATTCCCAAGTGTTAATATCAAATATATTTAAGTCATCACAGCACCCATATTCACACAAAAAATAAATCCACGAAAAATTATCTTACGCAACATTGATACTATTCATACCTTGCTGGTTCGCCTTTATGGTTTACATATTGTATTATTATGTATTCATTTAAAAAAGGGAGTAGTATGATCTTTTTATTCAATTTTCTCCAAAACTTTACATATTTTTATTGTTAAAGAAACTGAAAAAAAAAATTACTTTTTGTTAAAAATTGTGATATTGGTGGTCGATAAAACTAATCTTTTAAAATACCAATCCATAAAACAATTTGTAAAATTAATATTTGAGGACGCAATTCGTCTGAGTATTGACCAATAACTAATCACACTTTTAACAAATTGTTGGAAGGGATAATGAAAAAAAACTGTTAACTGTTTCGCAAGTAAAATACTAAGATATTGTTATAAATATCAAATCAGTATAGTATATATCTGCACAAATATTACATTCGGAAAACTTATTTAAAATAAGCATTATTTTATTGAGTGAATTAATTATCTTTAGAATATGGTTGAGCAGGTTCTTGTAGTTTCAAACCAAAATCGACAAGCTCGCAAAATATAAGTCGTAGATTAGTAGATTTTAATAGTTGAGGGTATTCATTTACGTCAAAACAGAATGTTTAAACAGAAAAAAAAATAAACAGAACGATTAAACAGAAAAAAAATTACATTACTGATAAATATTAAATAACAATATATTAAATACAACTACAACAACATTCATATCAGAGTAATGTATCTACGTTAACAAAAAAGTTAATTCTTACAATAATTTTCAGTAGATTAATGATATATTCTTAGGATAAAGATTCAACACACCAACAGCACTCTGTCACACGAACAGTGTGTTTATTATATTAGTCACACTTTAAAGTTATTCACCCAACTTTCGTTATCTGACGGATGACTGCAAATTCTGACAGACCTGGTTCGCGAAACTCACTCGAAATGCTACAAGATTTTTGACCCTATTAACAAGGGAGTGCACAAATGTTAAAGATTTTAGAGCAACGAGCCTTATTATAAGTGAAACGGAAGAAAAAATCACTGAAGGAAAAGCATCAATGTTTGTGGTATACTTTCTTAATTTGTTAAGGTAATTTAATCTTTTTTAATTTAATTAATAACTGATAACTTTGTATAAACCACTTATTAATAAACAATATCGACATGTTTCAATAACAATGTTATCTTCTTCAGGATATGTTAATATTTATTTAAATAATAAATAATGCCACAAAGTTATTTTGCAAAGATTGAAGAAGTAATTTAATCACTTAAATTTTCTCAGCACAGCACGAAAACACTTATATTCCATAGCAGTGAATGTGTTAATATCGATTTGGATTTTATTATTATTCGACCTCCCGGAAAAAACTTTAATTATTGTTAAGTGTAAGGAACCACAAAACAATGATACCACAGCTGTTGCCAAGGAACCTTGAAAATCAATAATTTAATCGAAACCGTATAATACCTATTTTTACAATTCGTAATAATAATTGTTATGATAAAGCGTTCATTCCATTTATAATTTCTTATCCTTTTAAGGTGTGCGCAAACATGTTGCTGAAAAAAATTCATCAAAGAAAAACAATTTGTAACATAAAAATGAAGACGCCTGACATCATTAGCCAAATTAAGTAAAAACTAATGGTACTTTTATTAAAGTGGTGTAACGAATTACGATATTCCGGTATAAAATTGTAAATACTAAGTCAGTACAGGAAGGAGTTCGTTTGTTAATACATACAAATATATGTGAATACCTATATCGGACGACCAGCTTAAAATGAATTTTTCATCTGGTGTTTTGGTCTCATTTAGAATATGGTTGGCAAGGCTCTTTGGGTTTCAAACCTTAAAACTGAGTGATAGATTTTCAAAAACCGAAACTCCCGCTCGATATTACTCAGTTTTACTCATCGTGCTAATAGTAATATTAGAAGGTAATCGGGTACGATTCGGAATCGATTCATCCAACAGCGAATTTAAATCAGAAACCAAAGTTGCAATAGTGATATTATCCTTAGCAGGTGCCGTAGCTGCAATATCAGCCATCTTGTCGGATTCGTTCATTCACGTTAATGAAAAAGTTAACCTGTACAATAATTTTCAAAAGATTAATAATATTTTCTTGGAGGAAAAATTCAACCTATCGACAGTACTCGGTCATACGAACAGTGTATTCGTTATAATAGTCGCACTTAAAGTTTTACACTCTGCTTTCGTCTTCTGTTTTATAGATATTGGTTTGTACATAATATACGCAATCTTAAGAAAATTCATTTTATCTATGATGACTCTGCAAATTCTGTCAGAAATAAACACATGTGAATCCCATGTAAAATGCATCAGAAACAAGTTTCTTTGGTCTCATTGCCAACAACTGATTGCCCAAAATGAAATCGATTTTGGAACGAAATCGAATGAATGTGAAGAAAAAATAACTCTGAAGGAAAACCACGAATCAACTACAAAAGATCAAATGAATGTATATGCTTTAATTAATGAAAATTTAACGTTAATTTCAAAACGATTTAAATACGCGGTAACTATAATAAATTTATTACGCGTCTAATTGTTTTTATAAACTTTGAAAGGGTGTATTCTTCAATGTATAATGGTTACCGGACAACTCAGAATGAATCCAACTCAATACCTCCCTTGAAAGGTCATTAAAAGTGTTGAAAAAATTGGTTAAAAAGGTTACGTTATGTTAGGTTATAGACTATTTTTCAATTTTTTTTATTCATAGCTTTTAATGACTTTTCAAAGAGGTGTTGAGTTAAGGTGGTTCTGAGTTGTTGTAATGGGATCCAACGTAAAACATCACTGAAAAACAAGATTATACTAATATACCTAAACCAACCCAAACACCAAAAAAGACACAGAAAAATAAAAAAAATAGGTCGCAACTAAGAAGGATCTCTTGACTTACCGGGACACAGCGCCTTGCACAACTCAGCCATTGGGACCTGTTTATTTTACGTCATTTTTGTCGATTTCATATTTCAAATTCAGAATTAACAATATTATCTTCAACTAATGAATTTGTAATATGAGATCGACAAAAATTATATAAACAAATATGTCGCAAAGTCTGAATTGGGCGCCGTAAAGACAATCTGCAAGAGATCCTGGGTTCGATTCCCAGTTGGGAACATATTTAAAAAAAAACTTGATTTATTGGTCACATAATTTGTATATTTTTCGACTACCATGCTAGGTAATGCCCGTGTTATGGTGGTTTCTGTTTCTTTGCTTGATTTCATATGTGATTTTTCTGTTTATTTGCTTGATTTCATATTTCGTTTAGATTTTTTAGTATTACCTTCTTCGTCAATGAAATATTTGTATTTGTATCGTATCAACTTGTTTGAAGTGGTTTTATAAAAGAGAAAAAAAAATAGATAACTAAATAACAAAATTTTGCAAAAAATAAGGGAGATGATATACATTACATGCAATACTTATTATAAAAGGATTTTTTTTATCTTCCGATGTTTCAGTTGTTATTTTCAATTATGGCATCGGCCATAGGTTTAGTGTTGATTGGAAATAACGCTGTTTCGGACCAGGGACTTCAATTTCTGGTAAAAATTTTGTATCTTTGACTTCAATTTATTGACTTTGCAGTGAAAACCGTTTTTGTAAAATGCCAATATGTTAATAAATGCCAACCTATTTCAGAAAAGCACAATCACAAATACAGGTTGGGTAGCGGAATTGTTGTGGTTCATAGGAGGTATAGCTGTTGGCACAGAGTCTCTGAATTCAGAAGTCGAGAGGCTTATTCAAACCATCTCAAAAATCGCCATTGTGAAGCAAAAAGGTAGCACTGATTGGGTTATGTTAGGACAATTTGAAATGCTCGGTAGATTGATCATCACTGTCGTTACTTTACCTTTATTTATTATTTATTTAACAATAAATGACTAAACGATATAAAATGAGATAACAAAATGAGGTCACAATACTCACCAAACACTGCACAACGCTTGGTTTTGCGCCTTAAACAATTGGTTTTGTTATCGTTTCTCAAAATCGTTTTATACATTTATTTAATAACCATTTGATAAAATGCACATCATAATATCATCTAATAAACAGTGTATCTCCGTTCAGAATCGAAGTTTGTTTTCATATTTGAATATATTTTTACAGTCATAAGGTTTTTTACAGTTTCTTGAAATATAAAAGCATTTTTTATTCCAGATCAAAAAGAACAAAATGATTTGAATGGATTCTTGAATCTATTGCTTGAAAAGAAGCCAAGCTTTGTGATTGCCGGATTGGTACAGTTGGACTTTTCATTTCTGTACTCAGTATCAGCTGTCGTCACGTCTTACATGATCATTTTCTACCAGTTTGATCACGCTAAAAACTAAAATTGCAGGTGTACTAGCGTGCCCAAAAGTAATTATCAAGGCTGTTGGGAATAAGTTGACTGCTGTCAACGCGGGCCACGCGTTTACCGACAGTGGTGGGTGGTTTGGTATATTTATGGACAGTGGCCTGGATGTTCAAAACGCGTCCATACAAAACATTTCATTTATGAAGCCAAGTTTACATTGGACTGAAATATTACGCTCGACATTGATATACATTAAAGGATTTTCTAGTTGTACCGTTTAGTTTCAAAACCCTCCATAATGGTTTTTGTTGCTTTCGAGTAAATCAAGAAAAACGTGTGGGCTGATAAGTTTCCATGATTCCAGTTGTTCAATTTTTTTACACGTTCTTGTTCATCACCTGTTTCAATTGTTATTTTCTATTTAAATGTTGAATATATATTTAAAAAACGTGTTTTAATTTTCATTGGGAAGGATTTTGGAACTCACTTTTAATTACGGAAGGTTTTGGAACTCATCGAATTAATTAGGGAGGGTTTTGGAACACACATATTATTGAATTTCTTTACTTTTTTGGCCAGTGCGGGAAAGTGAAATGTTCGAAATTTTATAAAAAATATATTATTAGAAAGAGAAAAACTACACAACTTATTAGAGAAGATATTATTTGTTTCATTTGGTGACCGGCAAACTCAGAATGAAACCAACTCAGAACCACCTCAGAAATGTCATTAAGAGTGATGATAAAAGTATATAAAAAAAAAAATTAAATAGGTTACCTTAGGTTAGGGTTAACTTGATTCTGAGTTGGCATGGAACCGTTTCATTTATATTTAATAAAAAAAGTAACAGCAGTTACGATAAGACATATTAGTTAGTCGGGATATATAGGTACATACAGAAATAGAGCATTGTTTTTAAAAACTTAAAAGGCGTTGTATTATTAATTATCAGAGTAATATCATTTTCTCTGGCTTCACATCAAAAGAGAAGTTTCTAGTTGTGTAATTTCCGAAAGATTTTCGGAGATATCACAATATTACAACTGTTTCTAATCGATGACATATTTTTTTTTTAACAAATTGTTGACATCCTTTACTTTTATCTGGAAAAAAATATTGGAAATATAATTTCATAGATATTTCATATCATCTAAAATAATTAAACTAAAAATAGGACGCCATTGGAATGAAATTCAGGTAAAACTTTTGAAATTATTCTTCCACATTTCTGGTTTTCCTATTAACTTCATGGATTTACCAAAAAGGTATTCAGCTAGGTACTATTATTAGGTAATTAGACGTGATTTTGTTGAGAAATTGGTAGAATAAGGACGACAAAAATCACCCAGACGAAGGAAATTTGTGTGGAAAAAAACTAGTGATTATTTTGAATTAGTTGCATGAAATGCTGACTTCTGATTGGCTGTCTAGTATTTTGGAACTCAGGTCTTTAAACACGACGTATAAAGCAAGTAGGAAGATTTTGGAAATAACAACGACAGCATCATATACCTGGATAGAAATCTCAAAAGACGGCATTCACATCTAATCTTCAACAAAAAATCATTAGGGAGGATATTGGAACTCAACGATTTAATTCCATTTGTATTTCTACTACCATTTGTACTTTCGCTTCCACTTCTGTGTCTAGTTATCAATGTACCTTTATGGAATAATTTAATAAAACATTTTATGAAATAACGGCCTGGCATTATTTATGGAAACTTCTATTTATTTATTTATTACACGCCCTAGTGGGCTTTTCTTTTTTCTTTTCTTGGTAATTCAAGATGAATAGTGGTCAACAGTGGAACACTGGTCTTCGATTCCCACAGTAAGGTGGTTGTAAATATAAGATTGGGTTTTGTACACGGAGTCGCACTACCAATCTCGTGTTATACATATATTACACAAACGGATGTTACGATGTTGGTTGTTAACTCTTCAGGTTTCGGTCTCATTCTGTCAGAAGGGTGGAGTTTTATCTGAAATAAAATCCAAATAAATACAAAATTTCTAAACGTATCTGAATACTAAAAACTGTTTTAGAAAGGTTTTTACATTTTAAAACTTTAGCTGATGCAATTTTTAGCCGTAAGTTGTTGTAGTGGTTTGTCTAATTTATAGTTAGAAATAAGATTGTATAAACGTATTATAAATTTGTACAGCGCCCTTGAGGTGATCTTTCACAAAAACGGCGCTATAGAAGTCATCCAGATATTATTATTAATAAACCTCACCCCATGAACCCGGGAACCCCCGCTAAGTCACCAAACGTAACGAACCACTTGGGGTGAACTATGGTAGGGGTGTTGGTAATCTAATAAATGGTACCTGGGGCGGCGGTACTTATACCCGCCTCCCAAAACCTTACCTCAAGAAAGTGGAAATAATTAAGTTCATTGATACTCAAAAAAAAAATTTTTAATGTAAAAAAAAAAATTGTAAGTAAAAAAAACGCGGTCCATCCTCTCTGCTTACCCTTCTATAATTACGGTCGTCACCCTCACACAAACGAATCTCGTAGGCGACTGAAACGAGGTAGTGTTTGTAAGGTGATTTATGCATAACAATCCATACCTCGTTTCAGTCAGTAGCGCGACTGAATCGCGGTAGTGATTGTAAATACGCTTCCGATGACGGGTTAATCAATAATTTATCACACTATGTCACCCAATGTTCAATCACTGATTTTTCTCTTCTTTGTATTTATTTTTATGAAAATAAAAATTTCAAATTCAAAATTTATCAACATAACATTTCCTTTAAATTAATCATATTTTTAAAACATATCATTGAAGAAAAATATAAACGAAAATATGAAAGAGAACAAGACACAAGTTATCGTTTAGATTTTATTAGTGTCATCTTCTTCTTCAATGATATATTACATTGATGGGAATATCCTTGAAAAGTTATAAAAAGAGAGTTGTTCTAATAAAAATTGAATATTTTTAAAAGTTTGTACGTTTTGTTTTAAACAATTATTGAACATACATTTTTCCAGGCACAACTAATAGTGCAGCTAGGATGGGTTTTTAGAATTTGTAGGACATATAACAAGTATCTCCATTGCTGTGGAATCTCTGAATTTAAATGTGGATAGAGCAATTCAGATTATTAGCAAGATGAAAATCGTAGAACACAAAGGTAGGTAGGTATACAAATTAATTCCGCATTTTAATTTTAAATAAATAAAATTTTATGTTTCTAAACGTTTTATTTTATTTTGTAAACTTGTTTCTAGGGGGAGTTAATAATAACCTATGAGTGAATGAAAAACGTTTGAAGATCAGCAAATTTGGTGATTTGAAGATCAGCAAACATAGTAAATAATCTTTTGTAAAACTTATTAATGAAAATATAATTCACACGAATTAAAATTGTACACAAGGTGGCCAGGGAATATCGCCGTTCTTGCTCATAAGACGACCAGGGAACGCCTAACCGCGTGGTGTGGGGGTTTCTCTGTTAGGGATAATAAACCCTTATTTTTTTCGAAACGAAGCTGGGAACGCAGTAACCGTGAACCATGAGCATTACGTCAATGTATCGAACATTTTTTTCTTCCCGCAATCGAGAAAATCATAAATTTGGATTTTCCAACAAGATGGTGCAACATGGGTTTACTAAGACAGGCGCTCCCCGGTCGCCTTATGAGCAAGAAGGGCCATTTTCCCTGGCCACCTCGTTGTCCTGACTTGTCCACCTGCGACTTTTACCTTTTGGGGTACCTAAAACCACAAAAGTGTTTCAAAGGAAACCCCCGACGACTACCAAGGTACTCAGGCATTAACATTAAGAAATCGACGTGAAGTGGTTGCAACACTACTTGAAATGCTGCGCAATGTGATAGGCGGCTTTGCAACGAGGCTGCAAGAACGTGTACGACAAAATGGAGGCCACCATTCGAGCAATATTTAAAAAAAAAGTTTTGTGCACTCAAATTTCCGTTCGTGTAGATCATGTTTTCATCAATAAATTTTATAAAAGATACTTGATAGAATGTTTTCTGATTTTTCTAATGTTCTCGTTTTATTGGCAGAAATTGTACAGCTCCAAAGGGAATTTGGAAAAAAACTTCTTCAGGGGTAACAACTCAATTTTGTGTTCGCCGGAATAGTTACGCTGAACTGCGAATTCCTATACTCTGCTGCAGCAATTATCTCTTCATACATGATCGTCTTCTATCAGTTTACTTAAGCACGAACTTTTGTATGCGAAGCTTAACGTGAAATTTTCTGGATAAATTGAAGATTTTTATGTTTTTTTTAAATAAAAATATTACTTTCATATAAAAAATATAATAAGCCTAAAAATATAGAAAAAATTTAATTAATTTTATCATTAGATACGTATGAAAAATTAATTAATTATTAAAAAACAAACTCATTATTTGGTTAAGATTATATGTGACAGTTTCCCTAGATTTTTTTCTTTCTTATAAAATTATTCACATAATAAATAAATAAATAGAAACCACTTTTGCGCTTGAAATCGAACGTTTCTCGGCTCCATTTGCCAAGCGATTTTTATGACTATTACCTATGGTGGCGAAATAAGGTGCACCAAGGATATAGACATTTTTGGTTTGTGGCATAAGATACGTCTTCTCCTCTATACCTAAAAACTAAATTATTTCCATAGTTTCAGCCACAATTTAAATTGAAAACGAACCCATAGATCTCGGGCATTTTCTGTCAGAAGGTCAGAGAATCTCTGCTTTGGAATAAAATACAAACAAATAGAATATTTCTAAATTAATCTGAAAACTAAAAACTGTTTTTGAAAGGCATATTCTATCAGGCTTCCAAATATTATTATTAGAAATAAACATAATTACTGAAATATTAAAATTTTTAATAAGAAAGTTTTAATTTACGTTTTTTATATCTAAAATTACTGATACCGAAAAAAGTCAAACCCATACATATTTTATTAGTTAAACGTTTTATAAACGATATTATCACCTCACGTTTTTGTCGTTTCACAAAAAAATAATTAATAAAAATTCCCGAAATTTTATAAATTTTTCTAAAATTGCTATCGGAAATCTTGGTTTCATAGAGGTGCACATTTAAATTGTTCTATAGTTAAATTCTAGATTTCAATATAAAGCTCGGAGTATTTCATTTCCAACGCGCCGTTTAGATCATATTTCTCACCATGACGGTAGATAAAACGATTTATACGAGGCCAATGTGAGCTGGTACAAATTTGGTCTACTATGATTATAAGGGTTAAGAAACATGCAGCTACACATACTAACCCAGTTATAATATCACCTATATGCGCCAACAAGATCACCGATTTAAAGAAAAAAATATTTGATGTAAAACGGGAAAAAGAATTTCAAATGCCCGCTGTCCAGGCATAAACGAACAAGAAAAGTCCACAATTCACAAATTAAAAGGCTTTTTAATAATAAATAACTAATTAGATTTTGCATAGACCTTCCAGGATTTAAAACATGTCATTTTTTAATTCATTACCCAAAAATATGAATATCTTTTTAGTTCTACGTTTAATTAAAAAAGAAACCATTAGATAAACACTGATGAAACAGATAATAAATTTAAAATTTTTTAATATAATTAAATTAAAAAAACACTTTAATATAATTAAATCAATTACTTAGCAATAGACAGACAAAATATCCAATAGAGACTTGTCAGGTCAGCAAGTTTTATTTATTAGGTTAGTTTCCAGAATTAAAATAAAATAAAAATGTAACCTTACTGCAGCACAAGGTACTATGGCCGCATGTGCAATAATAATGTGCATAGTATTGTTATAATACAATGTAGTTGCATATAAAAAAGATTAAAATAAAATGAATAATTTTTTATAATTTAATGAGTAAAACCTCAAATTTTTAAATTTAATAATAAATTAATAAAGGTGGGGAGAGGGGGGGGGGGGGTAATTTCACGTTACTTGAAAAGGATATACGAAGTGGCCCAAATTTATCTCACCAAGGGGAGGGGGGGAGGGGTCTAGATTAGAAGAAAAACTGCTCACGTAATTAATGTATGCCCCCTTGCCGGGGCTTGGACCCATTTTTTTAGAAAAAAAATCGTTCGTCGCAAAGATTGTCTTTAATGATAAATTTAATACACTAAAGGACTAAAGCATAGGTTCTCAACGTGGGCGTTTGAGTCTTTCAGGGAGCGGTAGAAGATCCAGAGAAAACTAGGGGTCGTTGAGGAAAACTAGGAGGCGTTAAGATGGCATAGTAAGGGTGTGGGTAGGTAAAAAAATGTGGTCTAAAAGAGACAAAAAAAACACGCTTATCATGGACTGTACGCCTGTCTCAACACAGGTATACCCTAGTGAGACAGGCATTGAATAATATAATGTAAACATACCTTATATAGATAAAAAAAAAAAAAATCTTAGAGTCAATTCTTAATCTTATTATTAAGAATTGACACTATATCATGAATATAAGAAGGAAGGAGGTAGCAATCCGGAAACCCTCCCTGTTGTGGTAAATATAATCGTGACAATAGATCTTCCTGCCGGATATGCCCTGATGATGGACACTGCAACGCTGTCCGAAACGTTGGCTAAAGAAGGAGGTAGCGCAACACGGCATAACACCCCAAAAACAAACAACGAAAATGCTTTTGGCCGTGAAAATCTAAAAAACGTATGTGACAATAGCTGTTTCAGACTCGCGATAGATAGTAAGTAAAAACAATTGGGGGGCCATAGAAAAAAAATTGTCAAAATTGGCGGTGGCCAAAATAAGGTTGGGAACTTATGCACTAAAGCAATGATGAGCAACCTGCGAGCCTTTCGTACTTCTCATCACTTGGCTAAATAAAATATCTAAAAGTTTGCAGTAAAGAATTTTCAACGGTTTCTGTTGTTTTAAAAAGGGTCGAGCGGAAGGCTTCAGTCTTTCATCAAAATTTTGAATCAGTCCCTCAAAACAGTAAGATGTTTCTTACATATTTCGTATCGTTAAAACAAACGTACGGTGAGCCATTTTCAAAACTTTGTTATGTTTGCATTAAAAATTTGAATAAATCAGAAATTATATAATTATTTGTATTAATAACATTTGAAAGCGTATTTCATTACTTTTCAGAAATCAGAAATTATATAATTATTTGTAATAATAACATTTGAAAGCGTATTTCATTACTTTTCAAAAACAGTTTTTAGTTTTCAGTTACAATCTGAAATATTCCTATTATTTGGATTTTATTACAAAGCGGAAATTTTCTGACCTTCCGACAAAATATGGGTTAAATCCGTTTTAAATTGAGAATAGTTTTTAATTTGAGACAGCGGGTATTAATACATAACTTGATTGTTAAAGGAATATAAATTTCTTTTTTTCAAATGTGGTTTTAGTTTAGGGTTGATTTGTTTTTAGTTGAGTTGAGAATCTTGTATTCTCACCCAATTAATAAGGTTAAAATATAAATAAATTATTTTAATAATTACTTCTCTACTGGCTCAGAAGTGACCTTCCTCCATATAATATTCTTCAGATGAAGGGAGGTCGAGTTAGGGGTAGCGGCTAAGAGATTCGAGGTTAAAAATTATATTTTCAATACGAAAATACCCGATAGCTAGCTAAAATAAAACGAGCCAAAAAGCTGAACCACTCGTTTTGGAGCTGACGGCCTTGTTTTGGAGCTAAATCTAGCTCTAAAGGACAGTTTGGCATCACTGGTTGCAGGTACATGAACTTCCCCATCCAAAGATACCGTACTGTAAATAGACTGGCAAGGAGCATACTATATTAATTTGTAAGAGTTTTTTTTTTTACAAATTGGCCTCAAAACAACCACTTTCGACTCGCAATCCGAATATAGCAGGATCGAATCCCGGCGTGCGTAAATAAATTTTATGTGATTAATGTGTTATTTCATAATTAATTCATTTAAAATAAAATATAGTATATTTGCGGTACTTTCCAGAGTGAAAGATACTCTCAGTATCGCCCTGGTGTAAGACCACCATTCAGAATTGAAAAGTTGTTTATAATGGCTCTATCACTGTTTGGTGACGAGATCTGATTAGCCAGATACTTCCCCACCTTCCTCTTCTCCATCTTCTTCATCTTATCACTACCTTCCGCCTCACAACATACCCCAATTGGGAATGTTATAATCTCACTGGCTCCAGACTGGGACCCTTGTGAGGTAAAAAAAATTAAATATGGTGTAGATTAAAAATATTTATTGGAAAATGTAATATTCCACGTGGAAAAAACGCCCTTTTACCATATGCGTATATTCATTCAGTTGAATGTTACCAAGTCGATATTGAAATGGTTAAGTAGGTAGAATAGGTAGATACTTACCTGATTACTTGAATGGACTTAAATATTTGTAAACATGGTTAAGTGTATGTGGTGGGAGGATTAATTACAATGGATCTATATACTTAATATTGTTTGAATAAATAACCATCGACTGCCTTTGTTCTATCACACTCTCTTCGATCAACTGCTGATCTAAAATTGTGTTCTACATTTCAAGATGAAAAACATTTCAAAAAATTGGTTGAGTTTAAAAACATGTATTTATCGGATTTGCGGATTTCGAACATTGATGTTTGACGGAACGTTTAGAAAAAACACTTTATTTTCGGGATATTATTCAATATTCGTTGCGTTGCTTTTTGTTTTGGCAGAAATAGTAAATATGGTGCAGTCCAATTTCAGGTACGATCCGCAACATTCTACAACCCATCAAGTTATTTCACTGGCGTATATCGTTACTTCTGCATCGTGCGCTGTGTTATCCATTTTATCCGAATCTTTCATAAATATCAACGAAAAACTACTAGTGCATAACAAATTTCTACAAATTCACAATATGCTCTCAACACGACCCTTTGAAGCTTCCGAGTCTCTCGTTCACATTCGAATGAACTTTATCATATACTTAATAATAAATACGATTCAAATGATTTCTACAGCAATAATATGTACAAACACCTGGTATAAAGTTTACTATGACATAAGAACATTGGTGATTGTCTTGAATATTTTGGAAATATTGATGGAAATAAACATCTGCAGAAATTATGTCAAAGTACTCAACGAGGCCATTGTGTCGCGCTATTTTAAAAACATAAAAGGACAAAATACTATTGATTTTGGGAAGACCACTCTATATTCACGTCTTGAAATTAATTATGAAAGAGACCAGCTACTAACAGAAAACCAAAAAACTGAAATTGATTACACGAAAATTTATGATTTACTAAGTGAAAGCATAAAGCTTATTTCTTTACGATTTACATATACGGTAAATGAATTTATTAAATAATTATTATAGAAGAATATTTGCTGAACTAATAAATATATACGCTTTTAATAACATTTTAATCTCTTCTTCTAACACAGCAAACTTATTGTGCGCCATCATTTTTTTATTCAAATTAATAAAATACTTAGTTTTTACCACTTTTATTTTTTATAAAAACCGACATATTTCGTGAGCAACACTCACTTCTTCAGGGTTTTAATAATACTAAGGTTACATACTAGCGTTGCTCACGAAACAGGTCGGTTTTTATAAACAATAAAAGTGGTATAAACTAAGTATTTTATTAATTTGAACATTTTAATCATTTCAGTTTCTACCGATATTACTGACATCATCAATAGCCGTCGTGCTGATAGCAAACACATATGTTTCAGAATCTCGGAGTTCGGTAAGTTAAGTACCTACTTACAACAAATTAACACAAAAAATTAAGGTTGAAGCTTTATATGTGTTTATTAAATTACCTGAAAGTGGCCACAAAAAAGTCAATGTTACCACGATAAAGGTTTTAATCAACAAAATCAGTGATAAGGCAACTCTCGTTGGCAGAACCGTAAATCGTCAATGACGATTAACATCGACAAAAATGTTATTAGTTTATCGAACTCGTTCGCTCCCTAGATAAAGATATTCACCAGTCTGGGATTCAAAATGTGAACTTAAAGTCATAAAATTCATAATTATATGTGTGTTACAGAACCAGATATTGTCTTCGGCGGTGTGGTTAATAGAGAATGTGTGGTTCATTACAAGCGTTACTCTTTCTGTTGAATATCTAAATACGGAGGTTCAGAGGACAAAACAAATAACTTGCAAATTGGTAATCATGGAATGTAAAGGTATGTGTTGTATTATAATATTTACTGTGATCAACAATAGACTTAAAACGCACTAATAAAGTTATTATTAAGTTCTGCAGTGATCAAACTATTTGGTAATGGCCTTGAACGCCGAAAAAGTTGTCACAATAATATAAAACTAATATATTCGCAGAAAATAGTAATAAAATAAAATTTGATTTTGGTAGGAACTTTATTTTTTTGACCCACTGCCTTTCTGAGCTCGTCAATCGTATTAACTGGAACTTTGTCGGTTTTTTTTTCTCCAATTATGATTAGATGTTTTGAAAATTTTTACATACGACTTTCATAAATAATCAATCAACACGTGAAGTTTCCCGATTTGATTGTGAAGCACGGAGTAAATCATATAATTTTATTTATTTCTGTCGCCAAAGAGATCTAGTTCAAGCTAGCGATGTGTAGGTTCAGCTGGAGTGGGCTCTTAAACTCGGGTTCTTCGCGCGGATCCTACTTATACTCACTTTTCAAATCATCTACTCCAAAAGAACCCGGTCCATACACCCAGAAAATGTAGAACTTACCCATCTCTAGTTCAAACATTAAAAAAATGTTCGGGATTCTGATTAGGAGATTGTTTTAGTTTTAAGTCTGCGGGACTCAGAAATATAATTTTTCCAGACCAAAAGTACGAGAAGGGCATGGAGAAGTTGATGGGGCTGTTGCTGAGAAGGAAACTAGTGTTTGTAATTGGCGGAGCTATTAAGGTGGATTTTACGCTTTTATATTCCGTTGCCGCTGCCACTGCTTCCTATATGATTATATTCATACAGATGGACCAGTAATCTAAACATACCTAAAAGACAAATATCAATTTAATATTTGTTAATAATGATTAAAATTTTAAATCATAATTGTGAAGCGAGATGATTTAATCGCTAAACAGCGCTATATGAAGTTGACTAAATAATAATAATTATCTATAATAAAATTTTACACTCTGAAAAATTGGTTCCGGAGTTTTAAATTAGTATTAATCAATGTTATTAGATTGATAAAATCAATAAAGAATATATATTACAAAAAGTAAAAAAAAAAAACAATTATCTAAACACCTAAGTAAGTATGTATTAATAAAACAATTTCATTTCCTTCTAGTGTTAGATGTTCATTTTTTTTATTTTTATTTATTTTTTATTATTAAAAACATACAACGAAGTTGCACTCCCATGAGTTATCAAAACTCATTAAGGGATCGCCAGTTGGTACTTTTGAGAAGTTAAAAAGATTATAATTAAATTTAAAATAAGAGAAATTTATATTAATACTTTTTATCTACTGCTTTTCTATGAAAGAAAAAAAAACAGAACGTCGTGCCGTACAGTCACATTTTTAAACATATACATATAGGTACTAAAATAAAATGCACTTAAATTCGGGAAGTGATTTTCCTATTTTTTACGTTAAAGGAAAAGGGTATGAGGGGTGGGTAGGAATCTGGGGGTCAATGTGTCCAGGAGAGTCGGACGTATGAATTCATCCCTTACTCTGCGGTGCAAGGCGATATTCCGAGAGAGTACGTCTGGAGATGCCAAATGGACTCCATCAAACATTCTCTTTCGATCCGGCCTGCCATGCAGCTGCTGGGCAGACGCATCCACCGCCAAACCTAGACAAACCTCACCCTATGAACCTGAGCACCAGTGGCAGTCAGTGACTTTTTGTATTTTGTAAGGGATGCTGAAGTATATACCTACCTAATATCAAATATAGAAATCTATATATAGACTAGCCCACGAACAAGATGCGATTACTGAAAAAAATAGTATGTCAAATTAGCTCTATAAAACCTTTATGCTTCACACCAATTATTTCTAGGCGTAAAATTAAATTAATTAAATAGATATTCGAAAGATATTCAACGCATCAATCAGCTCCAGTAATTCAAAATTCAAGCCAAACCTAAGAGTATATTAGTTCCATGAGCCAAACTGTCAAAATGGGCGCGCGAACAAATCTAATACGTACTGAATTAATCCACGCGTTTTGTTTGTGCTATTCTGTGCACTATGCCTACGCGCATTGAAGTCGTTTTCTGCCCGTTGGATGCTCCCATGGATGCTCCTATCAAATGAGTTACTGGCTTCAGATGACACTAGGCACGCAGAACTAAATGCGTATGCGCGAATATCTTACTTTTTTTAACATCGTGGATACGGAATAAAAAGAGAATCCACTTTGTTCCTGAATCCTGTTGCTAGTGTTGGTGCGTCTACGCGACATTCGACACACGAGCATCGAGAATGGTATATGTATTTCGGCCCTGTCCGTGCGTTGTGTTTTGTTGTTTTTGGCCTCTGAGGTTTGGACGGTGTCGTTAAATTGCAGTATCTATTGCTGTTTACGGATAGAAAAAATAAATCCAAAGTTTTTGTAAATTCAGAATAAATAAACAGTAATTATTATTATATTTATTACACGCCTAGAAAGGAAGAGATGCGCAGCATCCACAGAATGTATGGAGGGACCGCGTCTTATGGGCAACCCTGCTAAGTCATCAAACGTAGCGAACCACTTGGGATGATCTATGGCAGAGGTGTTGGTTATTAAATTAGTGGTTCCCGGGGCAGCGGTACCCATACCCGCCTCCCAAATTGTGATCCTACATGATGAAAATTTAAAAAAAAAATGCGTTTTTGATCCATACAATTTTTTTCCACAGAAGATTTTTTTTTCATGCAACTGAAAACTACCCCAAAACGTTGGAATTTCGAAGAAAGTTACTTATATTTTTCACTTGTACCTACTATCATTTGATCACCTCCCGAAGTTAGTACACTGATCCCCGGACTATAACTAAAGTAGATATAATTATATGCGTAAGTAACTAAGTATAATCAATATACTCATACGAGTCGACTATGATTAGACCTTTCAAGCCACAAAATGAATATTTTATGGGAGATAATAAGTCGGGCCCTTGATAATAAGTCGGATACTTGAGTCGGGCCATGTCAAAAGTCGGAATAATAGAAGAGTATGTATGAGACGATGTATGAATGTGAGTGAGGCAAAGAGTGTGTGCCAAGACCGAGTTGTTTGGCGGTCCGTCCTCTCTGCCTACCCCTGCGGGGAAACGGCGTGATGGTTAGTTAGTTAGTTAGTTAGATAATAAACATAAAAAATCGTAAAATTAATTAAAAATCGTGAAGTTAATATGAAAATGGTTACATGTTTATCAAAATACTGATTCTATATTGGAATTATATTTACAATTATGATATATTTGAGGGTTGCATAAATTCAGCCGCAGTATTATAATAATAATAAACCTTAAAAATTTTGAACGTACCAATTTAGTTTTCAGTATTAAAAATGCCTTCACCATCAAAAATTCCCGTGTTGTTCTTTGAGGACTCTGCTATATGAAAATACTGAAAAATAACATTTCCAAAAATGTGGCTTGAAAGGTTTTACCAAAACACAGTCGATTTAAATAACATATAATATAACCTAAAAAAGAATCGTGGCTCCCTTATCAGGCACAAGAGATCCTCTTTTATGAAAAAATGTACAGGTATAATTCATCAATCAAATAAAGAGTATATTAATTAATTAATAAATACGAAATTTTTAAACATTAAGTTCACACAGGAGGCCCCGAGGAAAAAAAATATAAAGTCATATTCGGGGACGCTGGGTGGAGGGTTTTTCAAGGATATGAAAGAGAGGATCTTCTGGAAGGAAAGGGGTTTGAGGGGTGGGTAGGAATCTAGGGACAATGTGTCAAGGATGAATTCATCCCTCTCACTGCCATGTAAAGGTCTCTCCTGATCCGGTCTGCCATGCAGCAGGATCCCAAAAATTAGTTAAAAACAAGAAAAGATAAAACACAATAAAGTAAGCAAACAATCTTTAAATGTAAATTTTAATAAAACAGTAACGAATTTTAAAGAACACAACGAAACAGAATGCATTTTGTTTCCGACCCGGTCCGACGATCAGAGATTTCGGGATCGAATCCCGTTAGCACAAAAGTATTTTATATTTCTAGTGTGTATTTTTAACACTCTTTGAGTATTATTAATACCGAAATAATCATAATATTGTTTTATTGTATTATGTTAATAATGTTTAATTTATTACACACTATCACAGGGTTTTTCGTAGATTTGTGTAGATTAGCCCAAAAAGGATGTCCCACCTAGTGTGTCGTGAAGCACAAACACTTTGGTAGTCACTGCCCTTAATGAAAAACTAATGACTGATGACAGGTTATTACTAGTTATCAAAACGTAAACATTTCAGTAAGTTAAAATTCGTGTTTGAGTATAACGGACACCAACATTAAAATGTGTATTTCACCGAGCGTTTTCATCACATTCAGAACAATTTTGAATATATTATTTGGATTTCAAACTTATAAACTGGATGACAGATTCTCCAAAAGCGAGAACATGGCACGATTTTATTCACTTTTTCTCGTAGTGCTGATTTTAGTTCTAGAGGCGTTCAGCATCTACTATGCACGTCCTCTAAGTAATATCAATTACACATTACCCGATCTGACAGTATCACTTCTATCCGCGACCACTGCCATAAGTGCAGCATTAGCCATTCTGTCGGACTCATTTTTTTGCGCTAGAGAAAAAGTTAAACAGTACAAAAATTATCAACGAATTTATACAAGTTTCTTCAATGACGCTTTCACTCAATCTACCGCTATCCGGGATACACAGCCCGTCTTTACTACGCTAATCACAATCAAAGGGTTTCACATGGTCGCGGCTTTTCGGATGCTTGAGTGGAATAAGTTTACGATATTCTTAGTCTGTAGAACAATTATATTGACGTTGCTGATTCTGCGCATTTTTACGGATATATGCACGTGCCAATTTCAAGTCAAATGCATAAAAAACAATATTATCTCTACCTATTATCAACACCTGAGTGCACAAAATGGAATTGATTTTAGAGAAACGAGCTTCGACCTAACACGTTGTAAAGGAGACGAAGAAGAAATGTTTCAAAGTGATAAAAATAATTCAGATATCCAAAGACATATGAAAATATACGCTTTAATTATCGATAATTTGAACATAATTTCTAACCGATTTAAATACGCGGTAGGTATAAATAAAATATGTTACAATTTTAAAATTGAAGAAATTTGGCAAATAATTAGTTAAGACAAGTATACACAATGCGCTTCAGTGAAAAAAAAAACAAATATTTTGTCAACAATTTGACACAACATAATTGTTGAAATTCCTTTTGTTTCAGACAATTTTCACAATCTCATCATCGACGATAGCTTCAGTACTAATGGCAAATTCCGTCATTTCTGACTGGAGACCTATGACTGTGGTAAAACTTTGACAAGCAATAATAAGATTTGTATAGTTCGAAGGCGGATGAGAAATGGAAACTTCGCTTACAACTCTAAAAAATGAAACGTGAAAACGTTATTTATAAAATAAAATAATGAAAATGTTATCAAACTGTTATCAAAATATTCAACATATTTTAAAATCAATAGTTTCCTTAATAAGAATACAAATTATACTTTCGAAATAAGTTTCATTGTCTTATTTTATTAAAATGACGCCATACAGTGACTTGTAACTTATTAAAGAAATTTATTTATTAATTGCAGATTACATTCACACACCAGGTAGGGTGGATGGTAGAACTAATGTGGTCCATTAGTGGGATAGCCGTTGGAGCAGAGTACATAAATTCAGAAGTCGAGAGGCTCATTCAAATAATCGCAAAGATTACTATCCTGGAACATACAGGTATACAGATATTTAAAGATTTGTTTGGTTGATTTCAAACATTGCAAGTGTTGTTTTCGCAATTTCTCATACGTATTTCTCTAGTGTTTCCAATACGAGGGCTGAGGAAGCAAAAAGTTTACCTGGCATTGCCAACTTGTTAATTTTTTTTTTAGAAACTGACAACTCTAAGTCTCAAAATGATTGGATATATCACACTAGGAGCCATTTGCGTAACTTTTTCAGTCAATTTATCAACTTGATTAACCTTTTTTTTCATATGTACAAGTAAAATAATCGAGGTTACAATCAATCCTGCACGTGTTTCCTTATGCACTACCGATTTTGATTTATCATCATTGTAACACAAAATTACTATTTTCATAGTTTATTGTATTCAGTTTAAAATATTTGTTTAATTACAGACCAAAATCTGCAAAATGATTGTAAAAGATTCTTGGATCTTTTATTAGGAAAGAAGCCAAGCTTTGTGATTGCCGGCGTAGTGAAGTTGGACTTTTCCTTCCTGTATACCGTGGCAGCTGTCGTCACATCTTATATGATCATTTTCTACCAGTTTGATCATTCCAAATGAAATAAATAGGTACGCAATTGAAGTCTGTATAATATGTACATTGAACTATTTAATCCATAAAGGATCTGGAAACATTTAGAAGTATTTTAAAAATCTAGCATAATATAAAGTTAGTGTTGTGATTCCTATTTACTATTTTTCCATCTTACATTGTAAATTATTTTGTTTTTATATTGTTGTGCACTTTTGGACGTTCTGTGTCTTAATTTTTTTGATGTTCTTTGTTTTAAAGCCCAGCTGGGCGTGTAAAAAAATAAAACAAAAATATAAATAATGAACGTTGTTTATCACTGACCAAGTCACTTACAGCCTTACCAATAAAAAACAAAGTCCAACCGTCAAACAAAGTTTTGAAAAAGTGAGATAATTTCAGATATTTTATTTTTGAATTGACTGTTAATGCGTTAATTTGATAAAAATTCTGTGAAAGCGATGTTTTATAAAAACAAGAATGTCTTATGCATGTGTAGGTACATATAAATCCTAGAATTGAATCCAACATGTAGGTATCTCTGAAATAAAATAAATGTGCTTTCTAAATTTCGTGTATTCCGTATAATTTTTATAATTTTCGTATTCTATAAATTTCTAAGAATCCGGGTAGTACAAAAGTATTTTTTTTATTTTATGTGTCTGTTTTGACATATTATTTGATTATTAATATTACCCAGATAACCGATAAGAAATATAATGTTGTTTCATTATACTGTTAATTATGTTAATAAAGTCTGATTTATTACACACTAGACACTAGACTATGACTGCTTGTAGACGATGCGCTCATTTGTATTGCTGAAGATAAGTATATTTTAAATATTAGCGTACACGAAAATGTGAGCTAGCTAATAAATAAAAAAAAAAAATTATTACTACTTCAGATTTTTCGGCACGGATGGCCCACCTAGTGTGTCGTGAAGCAAAAACACTGAACTTACATTATCCTAATTGAAAAACTCTTCGACCAAGTCCTATTTGGTCAGGAAAAATATTAGTTTAAATTCGTGCTTTGAATATAACGGACACCAACATTAAAATGAATATTTCACAGACTGTTTTCATTAATTTCAGAATATGGTTGAATAGAATCTTCGGGTTTCAAACTGATAAACTGGGGGACAGATTCTCTAGAAGCGAAAAGATAGCTCGATGTTACTCGCTTTTTGTGATCGTGCTGATTGTAGTTGTAGAGGCCTTCTATATTTATTACTTACGTCCTTTAAATAACAACAATTATAGAATATCTGACCTGGCATTACTACTAAACTCAGTGACCACTACCACAAGTGCAGTATTGGCCATTCTGTCGGACTCATTTTTCTGCACTAGAGAAAAAGTTAAACAGTACAAAGTTTTTAAACAAATTCATACCAATTTCTTCAACGAAACGTTTACTCAAAGTACCGCTCTCCGAAATACGAACACTGCCTTTATTATGCTATTCACAATCAAGGGGTTTCACATAGTCGCAGCTTTTCGGACGCTTCAGTGGAATAAGTTCACGATATTCTTAATCTGTAGAACAGTTATATTAACGTTGCTGATTCTGCGCATTTTTACGGATATATGCACGTGCCAATTTCAAGTAAAATGCATAAAAAACAATATTATCTCTAACTATTATCAACAACTGAGTGCAAAAAATGGAATTGATTTTAGAGCAACAAGCTTCAAATTTCTAACACGTCGGAAAGGATGCGTAGAAGAAATGTTACAAAATGATAAAAATAATTCAGTTATAAAAAGACATTTAAAAATATATCTTTTAATTATCGAAAATTTAAACATAATTTCTAACCGATTCAAATACGCGGTAGGTATTAATTAAAAGATTACGTTATAATTTTAAAAATAAAGAGATCAAGTGAATACTAATGAAGACAAGTAGAAAAAATTATTTATAATACAATTGAGAAAATATAATTTTTAAATATTTTCAATTCATTTACGAGAGGTTCTGTTTTTGAGTCCCAGTTGCGACAATTATATTTTTCATTTTACTGTGTCTTCTCTTTCATATATTCGTTTAGATTATTCGTGTTATCTTCTGCTTCAATGATATTTTCAATTCCTTTTATTTCAGTTGATGTTCACAATTTCAACATCGACGATAGGGTTAGTGCTGCTTGCTAATGCCGTTATTTCTGGCTTCTGGACGGTAACTGTGGTAAATTTTTGACAAGCTATAATAAGATTTGTATAGGAAGTTTGACGGTGGACAAGAAATGGGCAATTCACATACCACTCCAATTAATAAAACAGTTAACAATTAATTGCAGGATACACTGGCAAGCCAGACAGGGTGGCTGTTAGAACTACTGTGGCACATCAGTGGCATAGCCGTTGGAGCAGAATACATAAATTCAGAAGTCGAAAGTCTCATTCAAATAATCGCAAAGATTACTATCCTGGAGCACGCAGGTATACAGATATTTAAAAATTTGTTTGGATGATTCGAAATATTGCAAGTGTTGTTATCGCAATTTAAGGTATTTCTCTGGTGTTTCAATTTGGGGGCTCTAGAATCAAAAAGTTTTCCTGGCATAGTCAACTAGTTAAAAATTATCATTTCATATAAACTGAAAAGTATTTCAAAATGATTTGATATATTACTCTAGAAGCCGCTTGCATTTTTAAAGCGATTTATCGAAGTTACAAACAGTTGTCCTCAAACATAATAATTGAGTTGGTAGAGATTGTTGTCTTTGCTTCTTCAACTCTCAATTGATCAATTCTGTATGTATCACCTAATGTACTAGCCATGTTTGTATTCATTATAACATAAAGTTACCATTATCGTCATTTACTATATTCAATTGAAAATATATGTAAAATTACAGATCAAAATGTGCAAACCGATTGTAAAAGATTCCTGGATCTTTTACTTGAAAAGAAGCCAAGGTTTGTGATGGCTAGAATAGTGAAGTTGGACTTTTCCTTTCTGTACTCCGTGGCTACTGTTGTCACATCTTACATGATCATTTTCTACCAATTTGATATTTCCAAATGAAATAAATATGCACGTACTTGATTGTAACAATATGTTAAAAAGTAATCGTCTAGAGTTTCTATGGCAGTCACAGAGAACGTGAAAATTTTTAATGGGGAAACTGAACGAAAGAAGTATAATATTTGTACAACGAAAAAAAAACTGAAGCCCGATTTTGATGACAAAAGAATAAAAATATAAAGAATTATAAAGAATCAATGTTGTTTATCACTTTCCAAGATATTTAACCTCTAGATTAGTCTATATTATTACTTATGTAACAATGTCAATATAACATGTCTGGGTCAAGTAGAAAAAGTTAATAGCAGGTTTTTTAAAAGAAAATGTCGGGCATCAATTGCTCATAATAATTTAGCGACAGGAAAAATAATGCTTCTAAGACCTTACGGCAATTAATCATATTGGTATATTCGTGTGTATATATTTTTTTTGTGGATTCTCCACAGTTTTAAATAAGATAAGAAAAATAATGCTTCGAAGACCTTATGGCAATTAATTATATTGGTATATTCGTGTGTATATGAGGTTTGCAGGAAATCGGTCGAAATTCGGATAGCGGTCTCTTAAGTGTGTGGCAACGATTACCTTAGTTTTTATTTATAAGATAAAAATAAAATGTTATCAGATTATATGTCGAATAGTGTTAGTATTAAGAGCGTAGCTGGTCATTTAGAAATATCGTCAATAGGCATTGGAACGAATGTCTTCTATTCCATTCCGCGCTCGGTCAAATGCTCACACATCTATAGTAGCATCGCGCTGTAGATGTGTGAGTGTGTGGCTGTGAAGCTCTTGTGAGTGTTTCCGCGCACTCAAGTCGATTCTTGTACGTTTTCTGCCTTTGCCGGCTTTAAGTAGGTGCTACCCATGGAACTAATATTGAATGGAAGCGGCATACCCAGCTAGGAATGTATAAAACCGCCAAAACCAGTGTAGCTCTCTCCAGCCAGAAGAGGGGATAGAGACGCGGGGTTGCCACTCAGCGAGCGGGGGGAGGGTTACGCTCTATAAGAAGGGCCGAACTGGTATTGGGCTTAACAGTATTTAATTTGTTTTTTAATTAAAAAAAACTTTTGTCAGTTTTTTTTCATATTTTAGGCACAAAATATAATAACCCATTACGCATTATTTGCTGAACGAATTTCTTTATCAAAATTAATAGTTTACTTTTAACCACGTTCATTATTTATAAAAAATCGACATATTGCGTGAGCAATGCTCACTTCCGCAGGGTTTACTTACTTTAAAAAAAAATTAAGACAATATTAGCGAAACTCAATCGAAAATCTGAAAACAAAAAAAAATCAGAAAAAGATTTGGGCATATCTGGAAGGTTTTACTTATAAAGTTAAAAATAAAAAAAATATCGTATATTTGCAGAAAAGTCAATAGATGTCGTATATTAAAAATAAAATGGATAAAACTATATCCAGACACTTTCTAGATAGCATTTAGTTCGGGTTTGAATCTTGCAATCATACATGTAGATAGCAGTCAATAAAATATGCGTTAAGAAAATGAAGATAATTTCAGTAGTTCTTAGTTGAAATATGATACAGTTAAAAATGACCGAATCCGATAGGGACACATTAACTCAGTTGGCAGAGTTGCGGGCCCGGAAAGCCGAAGTTCTTAGGTTCGTGTCCCGATTTAAAGAAAGCGGCAATACTGTTTCGAAATGTATGGGGACAAGCGAAAACCTATGTAGCCATGCAAATTTGTAGTTGGCTAGTGAGAAGGGATGGGGACGGGGCGTGTGGCCGGCGCGTGCCCCTGGATGGCGGCGAGCTGGAGATAAGGGTCGAAATGTGAACGGGAAACATTATTTTATTTATTTAATTATTTTAAACATTTGTAAATTTTTTCTCACATTTCGGACGTAAAATATAATAGCCCAATTGAAAAATAAGTAATGAGGAAATGGGAGTAACAAGAGACTTATGTGTTGTTTATATATAACGTATATATATAACATAAAATTCGAATATTTGTTTATATATATGTAAATAACAAATAATTCTACCACCACAACACGGGCATGTGCCTAGCATGGTGGTCGAAAAATCCCCAATGCATTTAATGAAAAATCTAATGAATAAAGAAAACTTAAAAAAAAAATCGAATATGTACATATGTATACACATAATCGAATATATATCACAAGAATCCCAACTGCTTCCACCTGAAGCCAGTGAGACTATGGTATGTATGTTGTGAGGCTGAAGATAAGTGGGGAGGGGAAAGAGATGGGGTCGAGGAAGGTGGGGAAGTACCCGTTTATTCAGATCTTGTCAACAAACACAGCTAAAGCCATTTCAAGCGACATTAAAATTCTAATTGTTGGTCTTACACCAGGGCGATACTGAGAGTATGTTCCACCTGGAACGTGCCGGAAATATACCTTATATTATTTTTAATTATTAAATTTTGAGAACACAAATCAATCGAATAAAATTTATCTGCGCGCACCGGGATTTGAACCCACGACCTCCGGATTGCTGGTCAAGAGCTTTACTGCTCGACCACAGGGGCATGTCAATGTGACTTTTACATAACAATACAGTGATTATATACTATGAATTAAAATTGTAAGCATATGTAAAAGGAGTGTTAAATTAGTAGGAAAAGAAATAAAAATATCAGTGCAAAAAAGACGAAGTAAAAACGTATAAAAATGAATAAGCTAAACGATAAAAAATACGTACATACGACATGTGTAAATCAGAACTTAATATTTGTGCGTTCATTAATAAAAAAATAAAAGTTTTTTGGTAACTTTTAATTATTATAATTTAAGTTGACTGATTCGGCCCATTGCCAGTCGGAGTTCACGTGATAACAATTATAAAATGTATATTTAAGCTATGTTTAAACACTTATATGTGAAAGGTAAGACCGTCTTTCTTCTTAAAGGTCTTCATAGAACTACTTTTACACAATTTTACGGCGCATTGGACCATTTTTCTATGTTTTATGAACGTTTTACTGGGAGCTCTATACGCGACCGAGGTGTAAAAGCCAATGTCAACCGTCTTAAAACCGTTCGGTAATATTTTTTAAAGGCGCACTTTGGGCCAGTGGGCACACTTTACATGCCGTCTCTCTAATATCCATACTCTTAGGTGCTACCACTTAAGCCAAGAAATAAAAGCCAAGATACTTATTTTAAATAATACTTCCAAATCTGTTCCGTCTATATCTATTTATTTATTGATTAATGCCCTTTTTCGGGGCTTTTACATATCTAATAACCATTTTGCTATTTTCGGACAGAAAGAATTGATTAGGTACATATTCGTAATAAAATTCCTAGGTCTACATTATCTAATAATTTATTCAATACTACTAAAATATGTACGTACATTTAAACTGTTTCTCGACTACGAATACCGGCGTGCGGAACTTAATTTTATTAAATTAATTTGTATTGTTTCGCTAAATTAATTCATTGAAAATAAAAAAAAAAAATTGTTTCGAGAAGTAGTTATTTTTTTTCATTATCAAAACTTTACCATGCCAATCAAGTGATTCAAGTTATTTGAGATGGGGAAAAGTATTAAAATAAAATATTTTGGTAATATAATAAATGGTGCCACAAAATAAGTTTGCTGTTTTAGAAGAAATTTTTTTTTTAATAAAAATTGTAGGTAATTTTATGTTCTACTAAACTTGTGAGGTTACTTTAGCCGAAAATGTTTTTGAAAACCAGATAGTTGAGAAAAACTAGATTTTGGTCCGATTTCGGCTGTTTTTTTTCAAAATCGCTAATTGCACTGGCCTTTAAGTCGCGTTACCACTGTTAGAAAACTGTTGTTTTAATTTCTTTTTTATGTTGTAAAAAAATTAAAAATTTGTACAATAAAGCGTTTACAAACAAAATAATTTCAATTAATCACTGAAGACAATATAAACGACTCTCAACCAAAAATTTGAAACAGATTTAAAAAAAAGTTAAACTACACATTGGAGGCCCCGAGGAAAAATAATCGCTCAGGGACTTTGTTGGAGAAGTTGTTGGACATCATTGGAGAAGCCGTGTGGAGGGTATTTTTCTGGGAAAGGAAGGAAAGGAAGTTCTGGGAAGGGAAAAGGTATGAGGATGTGGTAGGAATCTGGGGTCAATGTGTTCAGGAATTATGTGTTCATGAATCTAATCCTCCCTCCCACTGCGTCGCAAGGTAATGGTGGAGAGAGTCCGGCTGTAGAGATCAAAAGGTCTCCCTCTTCCAGTTTCTCCCAATACGGCCCGCCACGCAGTAAGTGGACAAAATCATCCGCCACCAAAACCCATGCAAACTGCTAACCTCACCCGTATAGCCATGAACCCATGCGGACCACTTGGGGTGACCTAGAGGCGGGGGTGTTGGTTATCCAATAAATGGTTCCCGGAGCGATGGTACCCATAACGCCTCCCAAATTGAAAACTTATTATAATACTTTACATAAACAAATTTAATTTGGCACAATTTTAGTATGAAAGCTGGATCAGTATTGGTATACCGAGATAAGTCACTAAACAGAAAAAAAACTAATAAAAATATCGATTACTCGGGGAAAGACGACACCAGCCTACCGATAAAATTCGTTACATCACTACTTCGCTTTGTATGTATTTGTCAAAACCCGCGTCTCCCGACTCCCCCCAGGGGAACTGAGCGAAAGGGACAACTGCACATCGGGCCGAAAATACCTAAATTAAATCTTCAAAATCGATGTTTCGTATTCCCCATTTTTCTTCTCCAAAACTGGACCGAACGATTTTAATATTTATTTTCACTAACCGTATTAAAAGAAAATATTCTATGTCGGTCAGCGGCGGATTGAGTGTTGAGAGCGCCGTAGGCAAGCAGCACATCGGCGCCCCTCTAGCGGCTATTTCTTTTTTTACATTCCAAGTTTCATCATAATCCGTTAAGTATTTTTTTGCATGAAGAAGTAACATATACCTGTACATATACACACTTTCGCAGTTATAATATTAGTAGGGATAATTAATAAAACAATTTAATACCTAATATTTGATAAATATACAAAATAAAGTTATCAATTATTAATTTAAAAATTGGTATATTGAAGGACAAATTAAAAAAAAAATTAAAATGTCTGCGTCTACATTATTGTCTTGCAAAGTTGTCAATAACGTCGTCTTAGTTTTAAGATAGCATACAGTTTGATTTAATATTAAGTATTGCTAACGAATTTAATCTCTTATCTGTCACGGAAAAGCGAAGACAATTGTTCACTCTCCTTAGATAGGAAAAACTCCGCTCACTACTGCAATTGCTAACTGCCGTAGATACGCACATTCTTAAGGCTATGTCGATGTTTGGGTAAATTGTTTTGAGTTCTTTATTTCTTAGAACCTGTAAAATCACTTTGGTTGTTTGGAGCAGTTCTCTATCACGAGCTATCGTTGTGAAATAAGAACGTACATAGACGAAGACATTCATCAACAAAGCAGTTTTCCATATTACTAGAATATATAGTAACTAACATACTAGCACTATTTTGAACTTCTTAACTGTACAAATTGATTAAATTCTATAAAAACGTAAATTTACAATAAAAATTTACTGATAAAGGTTTTTTCCACTATGGGTAAATATGTGACTTTTTAAATATCCTTTTGTAGCACATGAAAAAGCATGCAGTAAGGACACGAAAAAGGTTTCTCTCCACTGCGAATCAGCGAGTGATTTCTTAGACGTCCCTTTTGAGAACATGAATAGTTGCAGTCGGGAAACGAAAAAGGTTTTTGACCACTGTGGGTTAACATATGATTTTTTAGATATTCCTTGCGATAATATGAATAGTGGCAATAACATTTGACGGCCGGCGTAGTTAAGCGGTAAGGCTCTCGACTCGCAATCCGAAGGTCGCGGGATCAAATCCCGGCGGGGAAAATAATTTTTATTTTATTAATTTGTGTTATTTCACAAATTATTCATTTAAAATAAATACTTATATAGTATATTTGCGGCACCTTCCCGAGTGGAAGATACTCTTAGTATCGCCCTGGTGTAAGACCAACATTAAAAATTGAAACGTTGCTTGAAATGGCTTTAGCCGTGTGTGGTGTCCAAATCTGAACAGTCAGGTACTTTCCCACCTTCCTCATCCCTACCTCCTTCCCCTCCCCACTACCTTTAGCCTCACAACATACCCCAATCGGGGCTGCCATAGTCTTACTGGCTCCAGACTAAAGCAGTTGGGACTCTTGTGCAGTATTCATGTAAAAAAACAATCGAGACATGAAAAAGATTTTTTTCTCCTCTGTGAATATAAACGTGACGTTTTAGTTGTTATTTTGTAAAATATGAAAAGTTGCAGCCGGGACATGAAAAAGTTTTTATCAACTATGGGAAAACGTGTGACTTTTTTAGATTTCTCTTCGTAGTACATGCAAAGTTACACTCACAAAATGAAGGTTTTTCTAAACTGTGAATCGCGCTGTGGATTTTTAAGTCTCCCTTTCGAGAACTTGAATAACTGCATTCGGGACAAAAAAAGGTCTGGTCAGGTTTTTTTCCGCTGTTGGTAAGCAAGTGATTTTGTTGGTGCCTCTTTGTAGAACGTGAATCGTCGCTGTAGAAACAAGTAAAAGGTTTTATGTCACTAAAAGTCAGCAAATGATTTCTAAGAAGTTCCTTTGTACAACATGAATAATTGCTGTCGGGACATGAAAAGGGTTTTTGTCCACTGTGGGTTCACATGTGAATTTTTAGATACTGTTTTGTAGCACATGTATAGTCGCAGTCGGGACATGACAAAGGTTTTTTATAACTCTGAGTCACAAGTGCTGTTATAGTTGTTTTTTTCGAGAAGAAGAATAGTTGCAGTCAGGACATGAAAAAAGTTTATCTCTACTGTGGGTAAACATGTGAATTTTAGATTTCTCTTCGTAGTACACAAAGGGTTGCAGTCGGAACATGAACAAAAAAAACTCCACTGTGTGTCAGCAAGTGACTTCTTAGATATCCCCTTCGAGAACACGAATAGTTGCAGTCAGGACATGAAAAGGGTTTTTCTGCTCTGAGTATTATATTATGGATTTTTAAATCTCTTTTTCGAGAACTTGTAAAATTGCATTCGGAACATGAAAAAGGTTTTCACTACGAGTTAGCTTCTGAATCATAGTGGAGTAAAGTGTTGCTCCTCAGGGAAACCTTAGGAAAATTACTTTCCTTAGGGCCTCCTCAATGGAGCCAATGTTAAAAATAGTATTTGTTGTAAAACCATGTAAGTATATTATAGGTAAGACAGTGTTAAATTGTGGAGATCCGGAAGGAATTCAAGGCCGATAAAAAAGGAATAATTTCAATTTTTTTTATAGCGGCGTTTAGTGATAAAATCACTAAGCCTGATAGGATTAAAAGGTACAGTTATTTGGCGAGGGCATTAAAAAGAGTTGATATGATATGAAGTGAATCGTGGAAGAAGTCAGGGAAAGCCAAGAAAGTCATGGTATGATCAAGTGAATCAAATACTTAAATAATCTTGGACCACGCCAAGAGACCGTATATCGACCATGTACCGACAAATCATTTTAAAGAGCGCACGTTTGAAATTATCTCCTACCCGTAGTATTCTTCCGGCACTGTTCACCGCAAAGCAACCATGATACGATTTATGAATGCGAATGAAGCAAGAAGTGTGTGTCGATACAGGGTTATTTGGTGGTCTTTCTACAATACTTCAATTCATTTTTTACAATTCAAAAGAATCTTTTATTTTGTGTGAGAAGGTGGATACTTACTTACAAAATTAATTATATTTTTTTTTTTTGTTTATAAATCGGTGCCCCTTCGTAACCTCGCGCCCATAGGCACGTGCCTACTTTGCCTTAGGGATAATCCGCCACTGATGTCGGTACGTTTCGCTTGTTTTAAAAACAGATTGCTTAGTTGGTATACTGAACGTCTTTTGACGGCGTTTAAATCAGGCAATTTTATTCATTTTTGGAAGGTCCTAACTTCTATAAGAAGTAAATTATCAAAAAAAAAACAAAACGTACCGACACGCTAGTGGTCAATATCAATATTTGAAAAAAAAATAGCTCTAGAGTCAAAATCCAGAGAGATAAATGGGGAATACGTATGTATGGAAAAAACGCCGCCATATTTCCTCTTAATAGTACAGTTCATTGGAATCCTACGAGAAACTGCAATGATTTTAGGCTTTCTAAAACAAATTTACAGGGAACACAAAACACTTTTTATTATAAAGGTTAAATGTTCACGAATTAACTCCCTGTAAATGTTGATTGGGTTATGTCCCAATGTTGTAAAGTCCAAAATTTAGTACTTAGGTCATAAATTAATATTATAGTAGTTTTAGAATAATAAACTAAAAAAACAATAAAAATTAATACCTTTTTTCTTTTTATCTATTCAAAAATTTGAAAGGTACCTACCTACAAAATGTCCAATTCTTACTTTTTATTTACAGATATTAATAATTATATTATTTCATTGGAAATTAGATTTATTTATTTAATATGTAGTAGACATCTTCGCAACTTTAAATATGTCTTACTTATTATTTATTACGTACCTACCATTAAATATTTTCAGTGTATCTAATCTTCTTGTAAATTTAGTTACACATACAATATAAATAATGAATCGCCTGCATGTACTTGGAAATAAATATGTTTTGGATGAATCTATAAACATTGCTAGTTTAACCTCATACAAACACTACTTAATTAAAACTGTCTGTCAGCGCTTCTCAGCTTGATTATAATCAAATACAGTTTTAAAGTATTAATTTCTTAATACATATTATCCGGGATTTATAATATGTTGTATTGTATTTATAATAACCTACTCGTTGTACTTTTTTATGTTGATACTACAATTTCTATTGTTCTTTTTTATGTATTTTATATTTATATTTTTTTATATTTATATATTTTTTTATCTAGTATATTCTGTATTCATATGTAAAATAATTGTAATTCTTTTGTAAAAGCCGCTTTAATCGGCGTTAATAAACAAATAAATAAAATAAAAAAAATAAAATACTTTTTTATCTTTGCAGTATTGTATTCTTCACACATTTACAAGATTTAATTATTTACGTAGGTCGTTGGCAGATTTGTTAAATTTTAAAACTAAATTTTGAATTATACAACACCATTTCCAATCATATAATGCAGTAAAATAAATCAATAAATTATCTGGGAAAGCTACGTTTCAGAATTTTAATTTTAGTTTAAATAAAGTCATTTAAAAAAAGATTCGCACACGTGTATTGTGACGAAAATACTTCAGTTTGTCTATTTATTTACGGTCTTACAAACTATTTAAGTTTTTTTTACATTCTTATCTTGCTTAGACATAATTGAAAAATTATAAATACGTAATTATATTATATATATAATAAAAAGTACATAATTTTAATAGTTTTATCATTACGCCTTTCAGCATTTTTGAATGTAAGCAAATTTTGAATGAAATAAAATCGATATTGAGTTATCGTTTAAAAAAGCTGGTACAGAGAATAATCAATCTTTCTTATTGGAACCGCCCTGTACGATCGTAAGAACATCTTTCGACGAAATATGAATTCTCGGCCGCTGGCTGGTTAATGGCCTTTAACTTCAATTTACTATACTTTGCTGTTATACACGCTCATGGGCTCTTTATTACTAACGCAATTCTAATTTTGTATGATATAGTTTATTTGTAATGGAAACTATTATATTTATGTAAAAGCTGAAAGGTTTTAATGACATAAATAAGTAAACAATAATAAATATACCACCTAAGTGAGAACGACAAAACGTAAATATAAGTAATATACATTTCATAACCCATTATTCATCCAATTAAATAGTTTTCATTTCATAGAAATCGACCAACTCAAATAAATTTAAAAGTTATTATTCTAACCGTACTGTAGTTCTAAAAAAACTAATTTCTTGCTAGTTGAAAAATCCATAAATACTGGAAACCATTTGACAACTGGAAATGTGAAACGACTCTTTAATTTCACTAATGAAAAAAATTATAATGGTTATAAAGTGTAAAAAAGTCTTCTTCAGATGAATATTATATGAGGGTTGTTCGGAAAGTAACCTTCGTTTGGCTATAATAAAAAATAAACCCGCGTACACAAAAAATTTAATAAAAAAATAAAAAAAATTATCCACACATAAAAAATTATCCACAAGTAAATTCTTATACAACAGTCCACCTCATAATAATAATATACCAAGTAATAATAATCAACCTTATCAATGGCGTAGAATCTTGTACATAAATAATTTCTCTCAAAACAGCGTTAAAAACCTCCCATCAGATATCAAACCAGCATTTTACACTAATAATAGTATAGGTAAGCTTTTAATGAACGGCAAGGACAAAGATAATAGTCTATCTCACTCGGGAATTTATTCACTTCAATGCAGCGACTGTCCCTTTTCTTACATAGGCAAAACAGCACGCAATATAAACACCCGTGTCAAAGAACACCTTAGATGTTTACACAGCTCTGGATTTTCGGAATTTGCAAACCACTTGATCGAAAAAGACCATAAATTTGTTAAAAAGACAGGCGCCACACTAATTCATAAAAACAACATCGGTATTAGGATAGACAATCTAGAAGCACTTGAACTAAGGAAAGCCATAAACACTAACAGTAAGGTAGTTAATAACCAACTAAATTTAAATATAAGTCCCATACTAAGATTGTTACCTATTGACAAAGAACACGCCCGTTCCCTTCCCAATTCTCCATCTACACCTATACCTAATTCCTCCGTTACTTGAGGAGTCCAGCCCATTTGGTTAAATCATGTATTAGATATAACACACATGTAAATTAATTTTAGTAGAGATTGTACTGCCCTGAAGAAGCTACGGTTGTAGCGAAACCCGGTCGGCATAAAGTATAAAAAATAAAAGTGGTGTTTACAAAGTTATTGTTTTATTTTAAATTATAATGTCACATCACAAAGTAACTGCTTTATATGAACAAAAAATTTACGTTCCGTTAAAACTCCAGCTTTCCACTCTTTTCAGTATATTCCTTCTGCATAAAACTCTTAGGCCGGGAATGTAGCCAAACTGTCACAGCATTTTGAAGATCTCCATCGTTATCTGGCTGGCTGGCTCTCAAGCAACATCTTCACGTGAATGAAAAAATGGGGCCAAGTCCGGGACTGACGGGGATGATTTCCATATGCATATATTCACTCACATGAAGAAGCGACTTGGGGCCCAAAGTTCGATAATGATGAAAGTATTACTTTTTTGAGCAGCCATTGTATATAAAATGCTGTCATGTGAAGTTTAAATATGTCAGAGGCTGGAAGTTGGTGTGAAGAGAAGGAAAGTTGTCGAAATCACATTACAGTTATAAAATGTGGTTTGGTTGAAGTCATTGGTGAAAATTTTATCGATGTAAATATCGAGAAGCCGAAATCACACTTTTGTAACTCACCATAAAAAATTGAGTATATTTTTTTCATTGCATTGCATTTTTTTTTCATTGCATAATAATTTTTTCCATTGCATCGCATTTGTTTTTCATTGCATCGCATTTTTTTCATTGCATCGCATTTTTTTTTCATTGCGTAATAATTTTTTTTGCACTCCGTTTGGTAAAAAGTCTGTTTGAACTTCTCTCTGTAACTATCTACTTACTAACTTTGGAAATTTTACGCTTTTACGGTCATCCGGTGTTTTGGCGATAAAAAATCCAAAATTGAACCGATCTTCATGTTTTTTTAATGTCCCTTTTACGGTAGATTATTGAAAAAAAAAAGAAATCATTTTAATTACAGGTTTCGGATAGTTTTTCGACTTTGAATGGTAAAAAAAACTACAAATTATTATTTATAACTTTTTTTCACGCTTCACTAGGCTTATTTCTTTTTTTTCAAAATCTATGCAAAAAAATATTAAAAGTCGAGTGAGTTCAATAAAATATGTATAAACCTCGTTTCTATACCGGAGAACGGAATTCACAAAATAACAGAAACGAGATAAATCAATAAATGTAAAAATAAAGCGATAAAAAGTTTCATTCACTTTAATTTAAAACTTCTAAAAACTTGTTTTAGATAGATTCAGACTTCAAAAAGTAGTTAAGGCTCCGTTACTGGCCCCAAAAAGAAGAAGATGGAGAGATATGATATTACGAATGTTAGAAGAGCGCGCTAACATTTACAGCGATAAAATTGATGCAAAAATCATGAAAATCTATAATAAAACACGACTTTTTCACACAATTTTTTCATACATATAACTTGTAAAATAACTGACACAAACGTGTTTATAATAATTTTTGGAGCATACTTTCAACTTTCAATTTTTGGAGCATGGATGAAAAATCATCATTACATATTATTGAATGCATATTCGTTGTCGAGGGGTGGGGTTCACTTGACAGGCTTGCCCGGGGTCTACAGTTCAAGTTCCGGTACGCCCCTGAGATCGAGGCAATTGATTAATTTTATCAATGTCTGATGCTTCACCAACAGTAAGTGGAAGATTGTACCTAACAGGATAGGATGAATGATGATATGAAAGTCATTAGAGCGGGAAGGGGCACCGTTGCCACTGCCGCTTGTCACCGCTTCTGCTACTTGTCACTGCTTCTGCTACTTGTCACTGCTTTTGCTACTTGTCACGGCGATATGCTACTCCACTTCTCTACGAACTACTCCTGCTGACTGGCAATTATCCAATTCACCTTGTCATTAAAACTCGTTACGATATTATTACTTTATATTGGTTACAAGTTTGTTCGATAGTGAAAGGTTATTTTACTGAGAAGGAAAATCATCATCACCTACAATTTATTGATATTAATATTATAATTCGTTCAGTAATGATTTTATTGATTGAGTGATCGGCGGAACAGGCTTAGTTTCCTTCGCAGTAATATACAGTATATACAGTCAGTACAAATATACAGTCAGCAGGCTGGTACGAGTATGTACTAGGTATATATGTTTGGTAAGAACTTTTTCACCGCCTTTATTCCAACTTTTTTTATTTTTCTTGGAGAGATCCAATCCGTTTTAAGCAGTTGTTTGGAGCATCTTTAGGCGATTTTGATTGTCTTTTTCAGGGTGTTTTCTTCATTCCATTCAGTGCCGGATTTTGATTCACTTTAACGTAGCAACCACCACCCCTACAACCTGTTCCTGTGCTGCAAGTGTAGCTTTCACCTATTTTCTAGCATTTTCTCTCGCTCGTTACCAACGATACCTTTATGTCTCGACCTGGAACTAACGGGGTTATCTTTTTGATGATAACACTACTTCTTCCTTTTCCTGTAAACCAGTATAACCATTGCTAACCTGGATGTCGGGGGATTTTTATAATAAAAAAAAAAACACATTTTTACTAGGTTACCCAACATACCGATCATGAAACAAATCTTCAGATAAGTTTGTAAAGTTTATGTCACTGACATTCAATCTCCAGCGGTTAGTTAACCTCTCAGGCTAATTTGTTCGCTTTTCGCAACAACTCATCGGGGGTCAGCTGTCACGGAATCAATGATTTGATATAAAATATTTTAAATTATTCGATATACATAACTTTTGTTATGTAAGTTAAAAAAGCAATTATTTTGTTTTTAAAGTACCGGGTTGCTACTTTCTTCCTTTTTGTATTAATGATATATTCTTAATTAGACAATTTCTAATAATAATAATAGAGCACATTAACTTATTAGTACGTGATAAGCGTGTTTTTTGTCTTTTTTACACCATATGTTTTTACCTGCCCGCGCCCTCACTGTGCATCCCAACGCCCCAACTGTGCCATCTCAACGCCCCCTAATTTTATCTTGGTCTTCTACCGCCCTGCTGAATGTTTCAAACGCCCACAGGGGGGCGGTATCCCCCACGTTGGGAACCTATGATCTAAACGGTGTTAGAAAGTATGAATTTAAATCTAAGTTAACAAAAAAATAATTAAAACGTATCTACACATTTATGAATCCAAAATTTCCGACCGCGATTTGAAAAAAAATTATGAAACAATAAAAACGCATTTAAATTTGTTGCAGACCACTTTTATTTTATAAACACTCTACCGGTTTCGGAAGCACCCTTCCTTCGTCAGGAGAATATTATAACTCACCTATTATACAGAATATTGACAGATATACAAATGTACAAGAACAAATTTATATGTGTTTTTATTGTAAATTATGGCAAGCCACAAAGTTAATGCTTTTTACAAATATAAAATTATGAAACTTTTAAAAATTATGATTTTTTTTTATTAATTAATTTTACATGAAACGACTTAAATACGAGTTAATACATTTGTCTAATAAAATATGTATTTGTGTTTATGTTTTTTCGTTGTGAGAAATTTTAGTTAGAAAAAACGTAAGGTGAACTTTTTTTAAACTTTTATCTGTTAGCTTCCGAAATTTTTATGCTTATTTTGAATTTAACCGGATTTTAAAAAATTATTATAAACACATTTGTTTCAGTTATTTTACAAGTTATATGTTTGAAAAATTCACAGCGTTTCTTTAAATGCTGTTTAAGAAAATCATCGCGAGATTTTTACTCTTTTTTAAACGAGTCGTGTTTTATTAAAGATTTTCATGATTTTTGCATCGATTTTATCGTTATAAATGTTAGCGTGCTCTTCTTACATTCGTAATTTCATATCTCTCCGTCTTCTTCTTTTTGGGGCCGGAAACTGAGCCATCTACGCGTCGTATGTCTTTGAAGTACGAGCTTTATTTTCTTTTTTTTAATCAATAGATTTAACTTATAATAAAGAGGTAAAAATAATTGTAAAAAAATGGAGGAAAGAGGTGGTCGAAATTTGATACCACCGTACACATTGGGAAAAAATTATTAGGTTCAATCCAAAAGTTTATTAGAAATAAAAAAGAACAATTTGGCCATTTGTGTACAATTGGCATATTAGATCTATATTACTACTTGTGGAAATTTTCAAAACAATTTTTACCTTTTTTACATAAAGGGGTACTTAAAAAAAATGGTACTTCGATCAATCTTGTCCACATAACGCGTGCAATTATTATAATCATTTAAAGCCAATGGGTATGGTACCCTTGTAATCTCACCAGTTTTCTCTTTCCGGTTGACATGCATGGTATCCTTTGGGTTGTGAAAGTTTGAAGGAGATGCACAGCTCTCCTATCCTATCCTATCTCTCCATTTCATCATAGAAATTCCTGTATAACTCACGTACCAGTCATATTCACCTCTTTTTAGGTTTATCATCCTTCATCTTAGGCAAATGTTTTCTGGTTGATTGGACAGTTCCATATGAGAGAACATTCATATCTTTCAGATGTTTTTGTAGGAAGTAGCAATTAAAATAAATATCGAAGTAAACTGTTTAGTTACGACCTTAAAGAGATTGACAAAAATTTAAAACAACAGTTGGCCCTAAGTTACAGCGTAGTCACCAATTTTTCCTGTGCATATTTCGAATTTTAAGTTGAATGCATTTTCAGCATACATCATCCAGATTTTAGAGCCTCTCTTGATGGTTTTTTTTTTGGTATGTATTGCTGCTATGTGCTGCGGCCTTTGAATTTGACCATGTTCTCGTCAATTGATAAAGTAGGTGATGGCTTGTAATTTCGATCAAAGGTGTCTGTTCAAAAGTAGATGGCGATTGTGAACCAGAAGAGCTGGAGGTGCTTGCTATAGGGTGATCAAATGCGATAGACGAAGAAGATGCCTGAATTTGATTCCTTACACAAGACAGATGCACTTCAACATCATAATCGTCCGAAGACGCGCTAACTGTGACCTTTGCTAGATGCTCCTCCTGTAGCTCCTCTTCTTTATTGTCTGAGCACCCATAATAACTGTCATCATCAGAAGGAATTTCCTCTAAAAGTATTCCTTCAATATCTTCTTGGAGAAGACGTTTACTCGGCATGGTGTATATGTCGCAGGCAAATCGTAAAATCAGGCCGATCATGATGCGCCTCGAGCACTTCACTATCTGCCGCCAGGCTCTTAACGGAATAACTAGGCGCATCATGATCTGCCTGATTTTACGATCGGCCGCCGACATATCTATCAAATTATAAAAATGAAATCAGAATAAAAGCATTTTGTATAAGACTAAAAATTTTACCAACTCAAGTACGGTGGTCGAAAAACAATACCACCAAAAATTACGAATTATCAAAAAAATAGCAAATTCACAGATATTTCTTATTGATAATTCAACAAATGGAATACAAAACTAGTAGAATTCAAAAAAAAGAGAAAAAATTTAAATACATATCTCACTGTAAATTCGAAGATCACTAAAAACAACAATTCGCTGGCAATTGTTAAACTCATAACCAAACCGTGTAATGCCACCTATTATCGCTATTTGAAGCTAAATAGTAAATAATCCATGTCTCACATGGCAGTACATAAACTTTTCAATAGATGGCGGTTCGAACATAATTATTTATTTTCATGGTGGTCGATTTTTGATACCACAGTACTTCAAAGAGTTATTAAGTATGTAGTTGTACTCTTAGAATTTAGCGGTTTCCAACCAAGTTTTAGTTCACTTTATTTAATTTCTTAATGATTTATTAATGGTGGGCTACACTTTAATATTAGAACATAATGAATAATGAGTAATTTTGATTTAAATTTTACTTAGATTGGACAATTCTTATAAAATGGTCATTTCATAAGAAGATGAAAGAAATCAACCAAGCATCATTTTTAAATCAATAATATAAATGACCAATGTGAATGGTAGAAGAAGTCGGGGACGCCCGAGAAAGACATGAATGAACAATCAAGTGAATCAGATACTTGAGTCGGGCCATGTCAAGAGTCAGAATAATAGAAGAGTATATGTATCGTCTCATATATATATATATATATATGAGACGATGTATGAATTTAAATGAGGCAAAGAGTTTTTTCACAATAGTTCCACACAGGAGGCCCCGAGGAAAACAATTTTCCTCGGGGCCTACGTCATGTTTGGTGATGCTGTGTGGAGGGACTTTTTAGGGAAAGGAAGGAAAAAAGTATTGGGAGTATTGGGAAGTGGGTAGGAATCTGGGGGACGATGTGTCCAGGAGTGATGGACATATGGAACCATCCCTCCCACTGCGGTGCAAGGCGATGGGTCAAAGAGAGTTCGGCTAGAGAAATCAAAAGGTCTCCCTCAACCAGTCTCATCCGATCCGGACCGCCACACAGTAGGTGGGCAAACGCATCCACCTCCAAGACCTAGACAAACTTCACCCCATGAACCCGAGAATACCTGCTAAGTCACCAAATGTAGCGAACCACTTGGGGTGATCTATGGTAGGGGTGTTGGTTGTCCAATAAATGGTTCCCGGGGCGGCAGTACCCACACCCGCCTGCCAAATTGACAGTGGTGCCACCAACAGCGATGCCACCACATTGAGAGTGGTGCCAAAACCTTGTTATTTGGAGAAACGGCGTGATGGATAGATAGTTAAAAAATTACATATTACTTTAAAATATTAAATGGGTGCGCCAAATGTATTATGATAGCACAAAAATATCTTGACACATTTCAAATAGGTAAACATAAATAATAAGTGATTATTCAGTGAGGTTTTGCGACTGTTAGTCGACCGCACGTCGGCATCGATGTTACTACGATCCGCTCACTTTCCTGAACAACCCATATTACGTCATCCATCAACTGTTGAAAACATGAGAGATATTTAAAATGTTTTGTTACGTACAAAAAAAATAATTTACCAGATGTTTGGATTTGAAGAAATGTTATTTGACGAAACATTTAAAAAAAAGAAATCACTTTCACGATATTACTGCATTTTGGTTGTGATCCTTTTTTTCCTTGCAGATATCGAACATCTGGTCGAAACTAACTTCAGATACGATCCAAGATACTCTGTCACCCACCAAGTTACTTCCGTGGCTTACATGATTGTTGCTACGTTAAGCGTAGTTTTACCGATTATATCCGAATCTTTCATAAATATTAACGAAAAAATACAAATGCATTGCAAATTCATAGAAATTCACAAAATGCTTTCGTCGAAAGCATTTATCGAATCTGAATTAGTACGTACCACAACGAATTATATAATTTTCATTGTAATTAACACGGTTCAAATGACCTGTTCTATAGTAACATGGTATAAATCCTGGTATGGAATATATTTTTTCGTAAGAGTATCGGTGATAGCTATGACCATTTTGGAAATATTAACGGAAATAAATGTCTGCAATCACTATGTTTCATTACTAAACGAGACCTTTCTTTCAAACTATGCCCAAAACATAATAGAACACGAAACCCAAATTGATTTTCGAAAAACTACCATTTGCCCGAGAAATGAAAAAGTGCACTTATTCCAAATAAATCGAAATTCTAAAATTGATTGTATTAAAATTTATGACATGATTAGTGACAATATAAAAATAATATCTTTACGCCCAACATATACGGTACATAAAAAAATAATATTTGATTATTTAGGGAAAAATAAATAGTAGGTAACTATTGAAGTTTAAGTTTTAAATAATTATTTCAGTATTTGCCGATATTGATGGCATCGTCGTTATCATTTGTGTTAATGGTAAACCTAAGATTTAACAACCCTGGTAATATAACTTATGTAAGAGATAAGTAAAATAATTATTAATACATTCGTGATATATTGAACGTCAATTTTTCCGCTTTTTCTTTTTAAAGTCATTAAATAAATATTTCCCGACATTGAAGATTAGTGACTGCGTTGATATTCGAAGAATAGTAGAAAATGTAAAGTGAATATGAGAATGTTGGTTTTAATTCCAGATGGATATACTGATAACAGTAGTGTGGTTAATAGAGAATGGGTGGTTCATTATAAGCGTAGCTTTTGCCGTAGAAACCCTCAACTCCGAGGTCGAAAGAACGAAACAAATTGCTTGCAAAGTGGCCCTGCTAGGGTGCAAAGGTATGTTGATTTAATTTATTCATTTATTAATTGGGTATAACCAAAGATACTTAAATATAAGAGATGTTCTATCGGCAGTTTTTACTGAGTGGGACTGTGCTTTCTGGTGTCGCCGATATTGTTAACTAATACTATTACACACCTTCAAAAATTCAACTAAATGAACGAATTCTTTCCGTATTCAAAATACATTGTTTACCAATACACACACACCTTCAAAAAATCGACTACATTCTGTATTCAAATTAGGACCATTAAACCGTAGTCCGCAGACATAGCATAACTCTTTGGGTATAACATATTTCAATATCTTTGGGTATAACATACGATGCAGAAAAAATTACACCGATACTCATTTGTTATTTTCAGACCAAAAGCACCAAAATGCTATTGAAAAGTTAATGGAGTTCTTGCTTAGAAGAAAACTTGTGTTCGTGATTGGCGGAGCTATCCAGGTGGATTTTACGATGGTATATTCTATCACCGCTGCAATTACTTCTTACACAATTATATTTTTCCAGATGGATTATGTAAACTAAATACATGTTTATTCAAAAATGCAATTAGGTGATAAAATAAAAACAATACATGAGAGTATTGTTTTAAATAATGATAAATAATAAAATTTCACTTGTAATAATCATGAACTAAGTCATTGCCTACCCCGACCCCAACACAAAAAGCACGAATCGATTAAAACGTAACAATATTTTTATTAGTCTCACTAATGACGAAAACATTAAGCTATTAATAATGATAAAAAATTACCTTAAGTAGTTGTTCTAAAATACATTCAATGAATGTGCATAATCCAATTTAATTTACAAGTAAAGACAACGAATAGGGGTGTTCGCGTGAACACACGCAATATGTGATGATTGTTTTATTAATGTGTCGACTTCTAAATTACCCAGTTTTTTGTTCTAATAAAGTATATAAAAATGGTAAAAGGTGAAACTTATTAATTTACAATGGACAATGTTAAAGGAAGGCCACGTACTACATTGATCATAAAAATAATATTATATATGTATTGGCTTTTCGGATTCCAAATACTTAAATATTCACACGATGAAATCAGTGTTAAAGGTTTAAAACGACTAATTTATCCAGCAATAATAACATCAGTTTATGTCTTTTTTGCGGGTTATCGGATAAAAACTGGAGATTCTGACAGTGCGCCGTCAATGGCCATTCTGACAATCGTTGACGCATCTGTGGAAATTGTAGAAGCCTCAGTCATCGTGTTAACAATTATATTGGAGTGTTTTTATGCCGAAAAAAAGGCACAACTATATACCAACCTGAATCTAGCCTATAATGAAATATACGAGGGTGAATACTTTAAATCGACGGCAATCAAAAAGATTCTCGCAGCTTACGTAATTTATTTGGCGGGTTATTCCTTTCAAATCACCCTTAGTTATAATTATGCTGCTAATGAATTGGGGCTACTGTGTTATCTCATAATAATCATTCGAAATCTATCAGTGGGATTCATGATATTGCAAAGCGCTGTGGAAATATATTTTTGCACTTTGGGATTTTTTTCTATAAACGAAAGCCTCTGTAATTATGGTAGGGACAATCCTTGTTTTCATAAAAGGTTTCAGGAAATTGATCTCCTATCCATTGACATCTATCATAAATATTATCATAACGAATGGTTTGAAAAAACATTAAAAAAAAAGAAAAATGAAGCAAATCTACCGAAAATATTAAAGGTATATAATATTTTGTCGGGTTGTGTGGATTTAGTGATCTTACGATTTGGAATATTGGTAAGAAAAGAGTATCTACAATATATTATATTTATGTCATCTTATGGAGTGAAAACGAATATTTTGAAAACATGTTTTCTTATTCAAATAAATACTTTTCACAAAATTTAATCTTTTAAAATCTTTCCAGTTTCTAATACTCTCCATGAATGCATTTTTGACTTGCATATTTGTTTCAAATACATTTTTGTATAAAGTCAGCGTTAAAAGGGTAAAAAAATATTTTATATATGATTATAAATTAACTAGCTGGGTTACCCGGCTTCGCTCAGGACAATAAGATAGTGTTCTGGAATGTTGCACAATGATGTTCCCGATTTCCTATTTCTGATCATTCCACGACATACTCCGCCACTCCTTCCACAACTTTCTACAGCTCTATGGAAATTTCTAGAACTTTCCGGAAGACTGTTCTAGAAATTTCAAGAGGGCGAAATTTTCAGCCCTTATATCTTTAAAAGCACGGCCTTTAGGTAAAAACAGATACCCTTATTCCCTAGGGGGGATAGAGATCTACCACATCATATAACTCCCTTGATCGAACCGGGACTCGTTTTTAATATTTTGCGAGCTGCACTTTTTTTTGGACTTTCTTTTATAATACATGCCATATTCAAATAAATAAAATGTTACTCCTTACATGTCCTTTCCCGTGCGTTCCCCTCCAGCGTTCCACTTCCACCTTCCCCGCCACCGCTCTCCCGCTCCCCCGTCCCGCAAACCCCCCTGGCACTGCATTTCTTGACTCCTCTCCCGCGCGGCCCGTAGCCGAAACTTTTTTCTAATACTAACATTTTTAAACTCGTGATATCTTTCTAATTAAATATCCGAATTGAAAAATTCAAAAAGTTAAATAAAGGTATTGAAGCTGTTTTGAATATGAAGTAATTTATTTTGATAAGGATTAAAACCAAGATACAAATAAAGAGCCTTTTCAAGCGGCGACATATTAATTAAAAATTTTAAATAAAAGAATACTTATTGTGGCATAACCATAATAGTTAGACATATGCTGTCGCGACCTTTTTTGTAAATAATGATGTGTTCTATAAAGTCGTAGTACATTATTTTATTCTATCATCAATAGTTTTCGCAGCGCACGCGATTTAAAGAATATTTTAGGTAATTTTTTTACACCCTGGGTTACATTATTGAAGTTTTAGTAAGAATGCCGATTTTTTTAAAAAATATAATATAGCCTATGTCACCCAGGGATAGTGTAGCTTCCCAACAGCGAAAGAATTTTTCAAATCGGTTCAGTAGTTTCGGAGCCTATTCGATGCAAACAAACACACAAACAAACAAACAAACAAACAAACAAACAAACAAACAAATATTACCTCTTTATATAGTGTGTTAGATGTTAGATAATGGTTGCTACAGCATTCCCAAAGATGACAAAGGCCCTGAGGACAATTATTAACAAACGCAAAAATACTTACGTAATACGATACTCCGACTTTGAACAAAATGCACTTAACCCTTTTTCAGATACAGGTGAAAAAAGGTTCATGTTTCGTAATTATTAGTTTTAACTTGTTTATTTTATATTTTATTTCTTTTGTACATTCAATAATATTATTATTCAATTAATAAAAACAATTATTTTTTTATTTATTGTAGCAAGTTCTGCTGTGTAATTATTATTACGAGTGACAGCTGTTTCGCCTTCTGAAGGGATTATCAAACCGTCCAAGGCGAAACAGTTTTCATGCCCAATAATAATTACACAGAAGAACTTGTTTAAAAATAAACTGTTTTTACTAGGACAATAATAAAATTATTGAATATGTAAAAGAAATAAAAATTAAAATGGAGTTCTACAAATTAAACTTGATAGCTTGTTATTTTCTACAGAACAATAAAAATTGGTTAACGAGCTCGTCACGGTTAGACGGAGAGGTCTGGGTTCGAGTCCCAGTTGCGACCATTGTCTTTTTCTGTGTCTTGTTCTCTTTCATATTTTCGATTAGATTATTATTGTTAACTTATTCTAATATGAATAAATAACTTGTTTATTTTCTTCAGAACCACAATGTCTTCGAAGGACAAACTATTAAGATGTTAAATAAGAATGCAGAGCTTGTGTATAGTTTGTATATACAACTGAGCCAACGAAAGATGTGTCAAATTAGACATTGAATGTATAGAAAAAATGCCAAGTGTCATAGGTTTTTTCTTGATTTTGATTCAGATAAATGAAATTTGGGAGCAGATTTCCCAAGTTCTGTGGATGATTCAGTGCGGTTTTGGCATGCTGACTGGTGTGGTAGCCATGGAGACCCTGAAGATGGAACGCAGAAGGACTAAGAGGATTCTCGCCAAGTTATTGATCTGTTGCTCTCCAGGTACCTGGACGACATGTGGAACAAATATAACTTGAAATTTAAAAATAAATTATCATTTTTACTCAAAATAAACAGGAATCGCAGGATAGTCTGTTAGGTATTTTATATCCAGTGAGAATTTATACTGGTTTTTTTCTTATACAAAATTACCCCTTTTACTCAAAATAAGCTTAGGAATCGCAGGATAGTCCATTGGGTACGTTATATAACACGCTATCCAGTGAGCATTCATACCGATTGTTTTCTTATACGGATTACCCTTTTTACTCAAAATAAGCTTAGAAATCGCAGGATAGTCTGTTGGGTACATTATATTACGTGATATCCAATGAGAATTCATACTGATTGTTTTCTTATACAAATTACCCTTTTTACTCAAAATAAGCTTAGGAATCGCATAATAATCTGTTAGGTACATTCTATTTCAAGTTATACAGTAAGAATACATACGTCACAGCTTCTGGGTAAAGCAATCAAATACTCCAGTTGATATAACTCTGGACCCTCGCTGCTAGTATTACTCGTACGTTTGAGCGGCGATGATTTGAACATTTCAATAAAATCCTCCTTTTTTGGTGATATTGTTGATATGAATTCATATTTTACTCTTTCGTAGATGGCGCGAGTTTAATTATTTTATGGAAAAATGCTTTTTACAAAAATATTAAGAGGAATAAATTTTTTGAGCCCGTACATACGCAATATATATGAATAAATAGTTTTGTCAATAAACAAACTCAAATCTTTCAAAAAAAGCTAACAAATACAATATTGGATTGAATCATTGATATAGAATATAAATAGTTCTATGAATGTTCAAGATGTCCGCAAACTAGACGTAAAATTATGCGTACGTAATGAATTTGCAATTTAAAAGCATTATTTTCCATCTCCGGTAATTTTAATATTTTTTCTTAGAGTAATTTCATTGTTAATGATGCGTAGTGTGTCTAAATAATAAATATTTATCTCTTTTTGTAAAAAAATACCACACCAAGGGAACTTAACTTTCCATAATAATGTTACCGATTTGGTAAAGAAAATGTTTGTTCCGTTTTTTTACACGTTGCAATAATAAATCAACACTATTTGAATTTTGATTTTGACACTCAATCAATTCACAACACTTTCATCACTGTTGGAACAATCAATATCCATTCAAACAATTTAACTTACATACAAATAATGGAAAATATTCGGCAAATGCAGCTACCGACAGTGCGACATCTGACATTTTCGAGCATGAACCTAGAAAGCCCTTTTAGATTTTTCATATTTTCGAGTATACTTAGATAGTTTTGTAGTGTAGATTTTGTTTTTAATAATGCTGAGTTAATTTGTTTTAGGTTTAATGAGAAGAAAAAAAAAACAAAAAACAACCATAAATGATATGTAATTGTGACCGTATTGTAACATTTTCCTTTTCAGCAACAGAAAGTCTCAAAGACCTTTTGAAAATCGTTAACATAGCGACAAAAAGCAGTGACGGAAAGGCAGTTTATGGAATTCCGATAGATTTATCGTTTGTGTCATCCCTAGTAGCCGCTACAGCTTCATACGTCATCGTAGTCTTTCAAATGATGGAACAGAAGAAACAGTGTCAACCATAGACACTAATATACGAGTAATATGGAGAATAAAATAAATGGCCGTAATTGGTATTTTCATTGGCATGTTTTATTTAATATTCAAACAACAATAATTTAAGAATGCAATCATTCAATTATTTTGATTTATAATTTATTAGCTGGAGTCCTTGGCGTTGCAGAATTTTTCGAAATAAGATTAAGACAGTAATTTTCGTCTTATTTTTATTGTCAAATGAACAAAATTTTTTCAAGAAGTATAGAAATTCTTTTTTGAGAGATGGAAAAGGGGGGTGGGGTGGTTTTCGGAAATCTCATGCAGACGGTGAGCTTCCTGCTTTATTAAAGATCAATTGGTCAAAATTTCATCAAACTCTAAAATAAACTGTAAATTTTTTTAAAAAAACAAACCCACACCGTGATAATCTTCTTTATATAATACACGTATGTGTTGATAGAAGATAGATAGATAGAAGATGAGTAAAAAGACTTGTTTTTCTTAAAAATATGTTTCAATAAAATGCATTATTTGATAAAACACATTGAAGGAGAAACGAAAACGGGTTTTAAAAATTACATATTTGGAAATTTTGAAGAAAGTTAAGGATATAATCACACGAAGATTTGCATGTTTTTCAAAAATAATAAACATTACTTAATGATTAAGAACTACTACTTACCAATCAAAAGGTATAATATATGGTAAGTACTTACGCACTTAAAATTGGAAAAACATATTACAAAAAGCAATAATTTCTAGAATCCTCCTAAAAACTTTAATTGCCAAAATGAACATTGGTAAATCATTGCATTCTAGCGAAATTTAGAATAACAGTTAGGGAAAACACAAACTAAACGGTTAATATTATGAATAGTAGTGCAAGAAAGATTGTCGTTAAAAAAAACATAAGCAGTGCACTATCCCGAAATCTGCACTAAAATAGAAACAATAAAATATTAATTAGATGTGACCTAGAGGAGAGCCAAAAGTATGTTTAGTCACTGTTGTATTATTTTATAGAATTTTACCAGACATTAAAAAAAAATAGTAACATAGGTAAAAATAGTAAAATAGTAACATAGTAACCAATGAAATTGGTACAAGGTTTTAAATTTAGAGAGCATACTTCTTTCAGTTCAGCAACAAATCAAATGTTTGTTCCCTTGATATGTAATTTATTATCTTGATGACTAAAAAAAGCTGCATTCCATTTGATAATTTAGGTATGTGTTATGATAATTTTGTTTGAAGTTCGTGTCTCTAATATGAAATGATTCATAAATTTAGATTCATTTACTAAAAAACGTTTCATTCACTAAGAAATGAATATTATTATTAATATCGAAATAAGTAGATCGTTAAATGGAGAAATGATTGAATTCTGCAAACGACACAAAAAAACAAAAGGATTGAATTCGATTCCTGAATTAATCGAATAAAACGAACCGTGAGTCAAAAGTTAAAAAATGATTCTACCAGCCAGAAAGAAAATCTACCAGATCGGAAGAATAAATCTTAATAATATTACGAAAACATTTAATGAAAGATTTTCAAGTAGTTAATTTGTCAGCTTCCTGCAGGGAGGTGTGATTGTGAGCCCCCTTCTTCTTAACAAGCTGTCCATCAATGAGGGTGGCCGTACAGAGGCATCTGGTGTACTTGTAAAACTTGCACTTCCACCAGACCCGGTGGCCGGTGGCCTTCACAGCGTAGTAGGCGTGGTCGCCGATCCACAGGCAGCCGTGCACGCTCTTGGAAGGGAGAATACGCACTAAAATAGAAACAATGTTACATTTATTAGATGTGACCTAAAGGAGAGCCATAAGAACATTGATTGTTTGTATATTATTCAACATAATTTTACCACACATATTATAACCTGATCTTAATATAAAGTACAAAAAAAATTCTACCTTTTTAAAATTTTTAAAAAATCTTTTATATATTCGATAATATTATTATTTAATCTATAAGAACAGTTTTATTATAAACAAGTTCTGCTATGTAATTATTATTACTCGTGACAGCTGTTTCGCCCTCTGATCTATCTAATTATGTTCAAAACATAGTAAACAGTCCATAGTATTATGTTCTCATCGATAAAAAAAAATGAAAACAATGCGCGCGATACGTGGCAACGTTTTAAATACGACACTTGTCTGGAAGTGCCTGTCGGCCGCTCTGCGCCCTGCGCCCTGCGGCCACTTTCTTTCGGGTGTGCACACTGTTCGGTCGTTAGTGGTGTTATTTGAAATCGGAGAAAACTTACGCAAAGTTAGAATTGAATATGGTATGTTCTTTCAAATTTATTTATGTATTTAATGATTTGCCTACTTAACATTATTTTTATTACTAATTAAAAAAATTTGGAACCAGTGTCAATATTTACGATTATTTGCCAAAGTTTCATTAAACTTTCAAAAACGTGTAAATTTGTACCTCTAAGTGAAACAATTTTCATATTAAACCATTCTTCATTTGTCTGCTCTTACGTGTTCTTTTGACTTTTGCAGAGCCTGTACCCACGATCTATTATTTCGATATTTTACGCAAGAATTGAAAGAGGTGGGATTGGGTGCGAAATTGAGTAAAATGAAAGTATGTTGCCTATTGTATGCTGATGATGCGGTGCTGATTTCTAAAATTATTGAAGATCAAGTCTCTCGTATCTAGGATGTACGAAGTATGTATGAAGAATGAGTTAATGATGAATGTAAGTAAGTCTAAAGTCATGGTGTTTGAAAGAGAGAATTCGAAAACCGTATGCAATATAGTTGTGAATGATGAATACTTGGAGTAGGTGGATGAGTTTGTGTATATGGGTAGTATGTTTACGAGAGATGGGAAGGCTGATAGAGATATTGAAAGAAGGGTGAATGCAGGTAACTCCATTAATTGAGGACTGAATGCCGTTGGCGCTAATACAAAACTGTCAAAAGAAGCGAAGCTAGCAGTCGACAATGGAGTCCTAGTACCTACCCTGATGTATGGCAGTGAGGCATGGAACTGGCAGAGAAAGGATGAGAGAAAACTTAATGCTGTTGAAATGAGATGCCTGAGGCGTATGTGTGGTAAAACAACATATGACCGTGTGAGAAATGTGGATATCCGCAAAGAATGTAAGGCTGATGTAATCATAATGGGTAAGATTAAGAAAGGGACCCTCAGATGGTTTGGGCATGTAGAGCGAATGAACGAAGAAAGTAGTGTAAGAAGAATATACGACGCAAATGTGAATGGTAGAAGAAGTCGGAGACGCCCGAGGAAGTCATGGAACATTCCGACTCAAGTATTCGATTCACATGGAGTGAATCAGGTACTTGAGTCGGGCCATGTCAAAAGTGGGAATAATAGAAGAGAATCTATGAGACGACGTATGAATGTAAGTGAGGCAAAGAGTGTGTGCCAAGACCGAGTTGTTTAGCGGTCCGTCCTCTCTGCCTACCCCTGCGGAGAAACGGCGTGATGGTTAGTTAATTAGTTAGTTTAAAAGAAAAAAAGGCACGTCAAATGTGAATTGTCAAATGTGAACATGGAATGTTTATGAAAATATAAACATTTTGCGAAGAAAAAAAAAACGCAAGTCTCGAAGAAAATTTACTAAAGAAGCACATTGCTTCATTTCTATTAATCTTTCATAGAAAATGGACCATGGTTGGAAGAAGTACTCTAAAACTCAAGTCAATTATGAGACGTCATTATGCATTGCCCTTTTTCTTGCCCGAAAGGATAAATGTCAGAAGAGAACTATCGAAATACAGATACTTCAAAAACATCGCCTTAAAACACAAATGAAGATTTGTTTCATACACTACTTATTATGTTCGGGTCCTATAATATCCAGAATTAACACAATATAAATAAAACATCCCAGTGATTTCTTTATTAATACTAAAAATTATAGGAAGCATATCATCAAAGATGCAAATCAAATTGATGATTTATGTAGAAAATGTTTGGCTTTTCCGGAAACTATATAACATATTATATCGGGATGTTCTGTATTAGCGCCGTCCGAGTATACATTTAGGCACAATCAAGTTTTAAAAATAATTCACCAAAGTTTGGTAATTAAACATAACTTGATTGACTGCCGTAATATACCATATTATGAATATGAACCAAATTCATTTTTAGAAAATGAATTTTATAAAATTTATTATGATAAAACTATTCTAACAGACAGAATAATTAATCATAATAGACCCGATATAGTTTTACATGACAAAATAAAAAAAAATTACTTATATCAATGACGTCGCTATTCCAAATTCTTGTAATATTCAAAAACTGTTTCTGAAAAAATAAGAAAATATACAGATTTAGGAAATGAGATTAAAAGAATTTGGCATTCTCAGACTATAAAAATATTACCATTTGTTATTTCGGCTACTGGCATTATACCTAGCTCTCTCATTCAAAATTTAGGCGTATTAGATTTGTCAAAAAATTTGTACATAAAAATGCAAAAGTCGGTCATTTTAAATACTTGTAGGATTACGAAAGATTTTTTAAATATTTATATTGAGGGATCAGTAGGATTTATCGGACCAGTTAGGATTTCATCAGAGCCGAACCCTCTGATATGAAAATATCTGGAGTCGGTGAAATATTTTCCCTTTATGTTTCTGGTGGATTGACGTATTGTTCTTGTATTGTTTTGTATTTATTATACTTATATAGTGCACTTACATTGCGTGAATTTATTAGATATTCATTTGTGGAAAAGTGTGTGGAAGGGTTAAGTCTTTCATTTGGGAAAGATTTAACCCGGACATAAAATCTGGAGCACCGTAAAAGTCGAGTGCCAGCGAAGAAACTGCAGTAGTCTGTTGACAGTGCCACTATAGGAACATTATTATTTAACAATAGTGACGGTAGTGACTCGGCCAGTAGTTCATCAACAAATATTATTACTATTGTAGAAAGCAATCACTTTGTGGTTTGACATATTTAATAAAATATACTACTGTTTTGTTTAAAACCACGAGTTTTATTAATTTTTTTGAACCGACCGGTTTCGCTTTACTCAAGCATCATCAGGGTACAAATTAATACTGTTAATAATATTAATTTGTACCCTGATGATGCTTGAGTAAAGCGAAACCGGTCGGTCAAAAAAAATTAATAAAACTCGTGGTTTTAAACAAAACAATATTATAACTTTATTATGCTTAAAATAATTTTATTTTTTTCAAAATTTTTTGTATTCATTGCTTTGAATGGTTACATCATTTGAGGATTTTTCAACCACCATTCTAGGCTCATGCCGTCGTTAATAATATTTATAAACTAATCAGAATAAGCCCATTGTCATTGACTTATTTGAACCATTGTATGTACTATACACGTTGTTTAATATTATTTTAATTTGAAAATTCTGTAACAGTGGTTTAAATAACTGTATATTTTTTTAAGTATTTTTTATTATATTGTGACCTATGGAAAAATATTTTTGTCTAGCTAGATTGGGTTTTGGGACCACTGTGCTCTGGTACGTCAGGGCAACGCAACGACTCGAGAAGAATCGAACAATATTAATACCGTAGCTTCTGCGTGGTTGAATTAGTTTTAGAACTTAGCCACGAGTGCATGTCGGACGCCACGTCATACGCGCCGGGCCACAAATAACATCTATGAACGTGGAATTTCACACAAAGCTACCGTTATAATTCGGTTTTGAATTCAAGAATCGATGTCGCTACTTCTGTCAGCAGGTCGGACGGGGACGTCTCCCCCTGGGTATTAACTGCTACGAATTTTAGAATATGTGGTATTTCTCCGGATATGAAAAGATTGACGGTAATACATGTTGCATCAAGTGTCTATATATTACATATGACGTCATTGCTCTGTCTCAGTTACTTTGTCCCGGTGACTTGCTACAGTGGATCCGAGGAACGGGCTGTTTTTGGAATCAGTTCGTATTGGATCTAAAGGGTCCGCCAAATAACTTTTTTTTTTTGAAAATGCTATGAAAAAAAAACTACTGAATATTTTCTCAAATTTCTTTTTTTATTTATAAGTACAATCCTTCCGGTTAATAATGAAAAATAATTTCATTCAAATGGCTGCCTCGGCTGGCCATGCAGTAGCCTACACGATCGGTCCAATTTTTAAGCACATTATCGATTGTGTGCAGCTGTATTTCACCAATGGCTTCACGAATATTGTCCTTTAAAGCGTCAATTGTCTCTGGCTTGTCGGCGTAACATTTATCTTTGAGGGCACCCCACAAATAATAGTCCAACGGTGTCAAATCGCAGCTCCGAGGTGGCCAAACGACATCAGCTCTGCGGCTGATAATGCGATCTTCAAAAACAGGGCGCAAAACATCGAGTGTAGCTTCGGCTGTGTGGCACGTAGCGCCGTCCTGTTGAAACCAAATGTTGCCAATATCCTCCTCTTCAATTTTTGTGAACAAAAATTCGTTCAACATGGCCCGATAACGATCGCCATTGACTGTAACGGCCACTCCTTGCTCATTTTCAAAGAAAAATGGCCCAATTATGCCTCTGGACCAAAATCCGCACCAAACAGTGACTCGTTTTGGGTGTACCGGCTTTTGACGCTTTAAAGGACAATATTCGTGAAGTGGGCCAATTGACGCTTTAAAGGACAATATTCGTGAAGCCATTGGTGAAATACAGCTGCACACAATCGATAATGTGCTTAAAAATTGGACCGATCGTGTAGGCTACTGCATGGCCAGCCGAGGCAGCCATTTGAATGAAATTATTTTCCATTATTAACCGGAAGGATTGTACTTATAAATAAAAAAAGAAATTTGAGAAAATATTCAGTAGTTTTTTTTTATAGCATTTTCAAAAAAAAAAAGTTATTTGGCGGACCCTTTATAAAATGGTTACCAACACTAACTAAGCTGAACCAAAAGCCGCCTGCAGGGTCTAGCGGTAAAAAAACTGTGGGTAAATATTAGCTGTTAAAAACCCGCTCAAATATGGAGCGGTAAATAACATATTATTCTTCGTACTTTGAAAAGAGATCAAATGTATTATGGAAACTCATTTATTCGACAATTGGCACATGGATACAGAATGAAAAGAAACATATATGTAAAAATGTAGGTACATATTTTAAGGTCGGTATACGAGACTTCTGCCAACTGGGAAAAGAAAGATTCAGAAAGCGATTCACTTGCGTATTTTACCGCACTACATTTTTTTTATCTGCATCCCACTATGAAACAACTTGTTTTTACTTGGGGTCGTCCGAAATACCCCTTTTCCATATTGAAGCATCGAATAAAATGGCAAGAAGAGTTTTTACTACGTTAAAAAATACATTTTCCATTTTGAATAGTAGATATATTCATTTAGAAAAAAAATCTTTACCAAACATAAAATAGTACGTTTATCCATCATTGGCGAAATCTAAAGTTACGGATAGATTAGGTACTACATTCAACAAACTCGAATCTTATTTTGGTTCAAATTTTACAATATTTTTTACTTAACTTTCAATTTAGGAGGCGTGTATGGGTACCACGGCTCCGGGAACCATTTATTGGATAACCAACACCTCTGCCATAGGTCAACCCAGTTGGTTCGCTACGTTTGGTGACTCGGTAGCATAATAGCAGGGGTGCCCGGGTCCATCACGTGAGGTGTGTTTTTGGCGGCGGATGCGCGTCGTAATCAGCCGGCTTGAGGACACTTTTTGACCTCTCCAAGTGGTCTCTCTCGACCCATCGTTTTACATTGGAGCGGGAGGGATGGATTCACACGTCCGTCACTTCTGCAAATACTGACCCCTAGATTCCTACCCACCCCTCACACCCTTTTCCTTCCCAGAACTTCCTCTACTTCTTTTACTTAAAAATACGCTCAACACAGCATCCCCAAACATGACATAGGCCCGGAGGAGAATTATTTTACTCAGGGCCGGGTGTGGGTTAATGCAAAAAAAGTCAAATTATATTGGCAGAATCCCTAAAGAAAATAGCGGTACATGCTCATAATACAAGACAAACTGCAAGCGATGGATATGTAATTCCCAGATATTAAAATAAACATGGTTCAACAACTCTAGCAAATTTTTCAATGGCTACATTGGCGAAAAACATTTTTTGTACAAATCTGTTTATTTTTCTCTGATTTTTTCTGTAAACATTTTCTTTATGATTCTATATTCAATTTCAATACCTTAAGTTACGTGTATGATTAAAATAATAATGTGATGATACAATACGTCCGAAAACCAACTGATAAATCTACATCACGCAGAAACCAAAAAAAAATCTTTTTTTTTATCCGACCATTTCATCTAATAAAATAAAATTTGTCTCCAACACAAAAAAAATTAGATTAATACATGTTTTAAACATAGTATTTCTCTGCTTATTTCGATTCCTTGACAGGGTCGCGTCTGCCCCTCCTATCATACAACAGCACCCCGTCACCAGACATCCTGTTCAACACGCATTTAATTTTCCCATCGCTGATATCAAGAGTGCGCTTGAAGAAATTCTTACAGACAATTTGTTTGATTCCATTTTCATTTGGGAGATAGTATAGCATCGTCCTACTTCTCCGAGTGACTTCTTCTTCAGAGGTGGTTGAGTTACCAGGTTTTTTAGGCAAAGGCTTTGCGATGACCTTATCAGCCACAAATGCATTTTTTAAAGACCACTCAAGAGAATAATATGTCTTGAATATTTGGTGTTGTCTGCGAGGAGGAATGAGTTTATGACACCCGATTTTGCAATAGTTGTTGCAGGGAGATGTGTCGCAAGCTCTTGGTCTTATGACTTTGCCGTCCATGTTAATGTGTCCTTCTCCGCGCATCACTTTGAGTTTTATTAGTTCTTTTTTGGTCATTTTATGGTAGGCAGGTGGTTTTTCTTCTTTGAGACTTTGCGCACCCGATGGCTCCCCTGTAATGGGGTCTACCATTTGGATCCAGATTTCTGGAGCTGAAAAAAGTCCGTTTGCTGTGAATATAAATATGAATTGTGATATAATAATATAAGTGTTTTGTTTAGGAATCTATATTTCAAAACATGGCTATATAATGAAATATAATGGATAATTAATACAGCATTTCAAGAGAAAAGTATCATCTTTCTGAAATAAATATTTCACTAAACACTTTTGATAATATGCAGAAAACAAATATTGTAAACCATCATTCATTAACAATGCCACGAAGCGTACGGCTGTGAAGATTAGCGGAGCCTGTCCGCTACCTGATAATCAAAGTTAGGGTAATTGCATAATAATAATATATTCTTTATTATCCGTTTTGGAAGAGCTACGCACACAAAATAGGTTATCAATTCCTGCCTACAAAATGTCTTTAGGATACGTTGCTCGATACACTGAGAACTTGAACCTGGAGAAATTCATAGTCACTGGCAAAGTGGAAAGTGGGACAAGCTTAGGAAAATTACCACCGATGCATTGAACTGACCAAATAAACGTTTGTCTGAAGGTCGCGCGTTGCGTCGGTGACCGTGGTGCTCCAGGCAACCATGAAGAGTGGAGGATCCTGGGGGAGATTGCGGTTCTATTTAAGGATAATTACCATCGATGCATTGAACTGACCAAATAAACATTTGTCTGAAGGTCGCGCGTTGCGTCGGTGAAAGTCAGCGCACCACTCGCGCCTCGCGCCACGAGTGGACGTGTGTAGCGTCGCTGACTACTGCCGTCCAATCCCGTCGATCTCGAACGGGATCTCGTCATATTATGCTTCGGGATTTATCCCGAAAAATGTCACAAGATCTCGCGAGATCGACATCCCGCGAGATCGGGATTGCATTCCCTAACCTAGGCTCCCTGATAACAAACAAGAATAATACTACAGAGGAGATCCAGAAGTGCATAGTGAACGCATATCGCTGTTATTACCGCCTACAAAACCGAATAAAATCCAGACTGCTGTCCAGAAACACAAAGATATTAGTGTACAAAACACTTATCAGACCAGTACCTACTCACATACGCAGCTGAGACTTGGGTACTAACTAAGAGGAATGAATGAGCTCTGGATGTTTTTGAAAGGAAAATTTTGAGGCGTATCTTCGGACCGGTTTCAGAAAATACTCTATTTAAGGATCTAAACGTCACAAAAATTATTAAACTGGGAAGACTTCGGTGGCTGGGTCATGTAGAGAGAATGACTGAGCATCAAGTACGAAAGTCCCTTCTGAACTCGAGACCGACAGGGCGAAGGAGCATGGGAAGACCATGTTTAAGATGGAGCGACAACGTCCTCAAAGATTTATCCACCTTGGAGATTGTTAACTGGAGAGAGCTGGCACAAAACCGTGACGAGTGGAGGAAGACTCTTGAGGAGGCCAAGACCCACCAGGGGTTGTAGAGCCAAGAGTGATGATGAGAGTGGCTATTATGGAATGTGAGTAGGTACCTATCGTTTGAAGTTACCCACACACTTATATTGTCCTAACCTTTAACCTAACTACCCATGAAGCTTTTGTTCACAAAAAAAAAAAACAATTTTATTTATTGGAAACTAAATTTTAAAATAAAAAGGATTATTTTATTTTTTAATTTATTAAACGCATAAATAAATAAGACTTTCAAAAATGACATGTCAGGATAACAGCTTAAACGCACATTTCAAGTATAGAATTTAAAGAAAGTTAGTTGTAGACAGGTTATGTACTATGAATACTTTGTAATAATTCATATGAAGATTTTGGGGTAAGTTCGATCGGTCGAAAAAAAAACAATTTTCAGTTTAATAATAAATCGGTGACCGGACAATTCAAAATCATGCAACTTCAACACCTCCTTTGAAAAGTCATTAAAAGTGATGAAAAAATGGTTAAAGTGGTTAAGGTTATGAATTATATGAGCTATTTATGAGCTATTTAAAAAAAAAATCATCACTTTTAATGACTTTTCAAATGGGTGTTGAAATTGCAAGATTCTGAGTTGTTATGTAACCTAATAATCACTTACATTGGTATTTAGATTTATAAGTACAAGTGATTGTATCATTATACCGTAAAAGGTACTATATTTTTAAAAAATTAATAAAATTTAATAACACTTTCCAGAGAACTCGAATAAATGTAATATGTATATATGTACATAGAAAAGCTCAATAAATAAATAAAAATTCGCTCAGCTAGACTTCGCTTATTTGTGACAGTCGAACAGCCGCGTATTTGGGAAAAAAAGTTTGTGTCCCGATGTGTTTCAATTAAGCGGAATCGACTGTACGCCTAATAATATAAATAAAAAAAAATAAAAAAACATGACATCAAGAGTTTGTGCTGCGTCACAATACTCAGAAGCTTTAAGAGATTTGTTCTGCACTACACGATTATTGTAGATTGCTTCCTTTTTCAGGTGTAGTGTTTCTCATCTCATTCGATTTCTTGACAGAATCGCGTCTGCCTCTTCCGTCATGAAGCTGCACCCCTTTACCAGACATCCTGTTCAACAGCCCTGTAATTTTCCCATTGCTGATGTCAAGAGTGCGCTTGAAGAAATTTTTACAGACAATTTGTTTGATTCCATTTTCATTCGGAAGATAGTAATAATGCATAGTTCTGTTACTTTCGGTGACTTCTTCTTCTGAGGCGGTTAAGTTATCAGGTCTTTTGGGTAAAGGTTTTGCAAAAATCTTATCAGCAACAAATGCATTTTTTAAAGACCAGTCGAGGGAGTAGTAGGTGCTGAATATTTGTTGTTGTCTGCGAGGAGGAATGAGTTTATGACATCCGATTTTGCAATAGCAGGGAGATGTGTCGCAGACTCTTGGTCTTATGATTTTGCCTTCCTTATTGACGTGTCCTTCTCCACGCATCACTTTGAGTTTTCTCAGTTCTTTTTTGCTCATTTTTAAACGGGAGGCAGGCGGGTTTTCTTCATTGAGATTTTGCAAACCGGATGGCTCTCCAGTAGTAGGGTCTATCATTTGGATCCAGAATTCTGGAGCTGAAAACAGTGCGTTTGCTGTGAATATTAATATGAATAATGACATATTAATATAAGTGTTTTGTGTATCAATCTATATTTCAAAGCATGCATACATATTGAAAGATCAAGTATTAATTATACTTGATCTTTCGCTGTGTTAATTACACAGCGTTTTAAAGTATTTCTTGAGGGGAAAAATATTATCTTTCTAAAATAAAAATATTTCACTAAACACTATGCAGAAAAAAAAAATTATAACCCATCATTTATTAACAATATCATGATGCGTAGGACTGTGAAGATTGGCGGAGTCTAACCTTCAGGACAGTTCGAGGGCTGGAGGTTGGGGATAGTAATTTTACATTATTCTAAGTATCTACTTGAAAAGAGAGCAAATAATTTCTGAAAACCAATTTATTTGACAAGTTGGCATACACACACAAAATGGAAAATTCTATATTTGAAATGTGATTTTTTTTGTTAATTTTATTACAGATGTCGTAAATTTTAGAGTTAACAAACGGTGTTCTTTCAAAATTTCTGAAGGTCTTTTGAAACCAGAGGAAAATATATTTTTAAATACTTTCAGTTTCACAAATCCTATAATTAACACATCCCTTGATTTTTCATATTTAATCAATTTAAAAATAAATGAAAAAATATTGTAAGGTCCCTAGGCCAAACCTTTAGCAAATGAAATTCTGTAGAATCTCGAAGATTATAAAAATATTGAGTAATTTGTACCCGATAGTCGATAAAAAAAGAAGTAGGTCAATCTAAGAAAGAGATTGATTGCTTATTTTACCTCTCAAGAAATGTGTATCTGTGTCCCACCATACAACCACTAATTCACACTATCCGGCTTCGTTCGTATATAAAACATTTTTTTGCATATTGCACCATCTACCAATATGGCATCAAGAGTTTTTGCTGCGCCATAACGTACATTTTCCGCTTTGAATGGTAAAGCCATAGGGAGCAGACTTAACAAATAAAACATTTTTGTTCTACGAAGTTCAGAAGATTATATATACCTATAATTTAATTCTTATACGATATGCAATAATTAAATAGAGAAATTCAACAAAAACAAAACTTATTTTAGGTTAAATTTTACAATATTTCTTAGTCAAATTACTCTACAGCGCCCTTGAGGTGACTTTCACAAAATGGCTCTATACAAATTATCCAATTATTATTATTATTTAACAATGCTGAGTGTTAACAAAAATATGATGTTCCTAAATCATTGTTACACAATTCAGTAAATTTATTATCGGTCCATTCTGTGTGGCGGCTTGAAAGTCGGCGCACATCTAAATAAATTATAATAAAATAGTGATACATACTCATATAACAAGAATAAATGCAAACGATGAACTTTTAACACACAGACATAAAAAAGATACGGTTAAAGCACATAAGAATACTACTTTCCAAAAATTTACCACATGTTACACAATGTAATTAAAAGAATGTGAACTAATTTTCTGGAGATGCATGCCGAAATAAATGTCTGTGAAAAACATTTTTTGTACAAATGTGTTTTTTTTTGTATTTTTTCTATAAATTAATATCTTACGCATATGCTTAAAATAATAATGTAATAACATGCACCGATCTTAGATTTAAAAAATATGGATTTTTATTAACCTAGACAAAGTGCTCTTTAGCAGATATGATTTGAGATTTCTTTAGTGAACATCAGGGCAGATGTGGATACACATCGCTGTCCGAAACATTGGCTAAAGGAGGAGTAATACCCAAAAATATAATCACAATGCTCTCTAGCAGTTTTAAGTATTGCAATATATTAAGTAACATTTGGAAAAAAAGGAATATATATACATATATATATTTTTAAAATCCATTAGTCAAGCGTAATATTTAGTTTCATTGGTAGTATCGCATATGACTTCCATCATACGGCTGCACCTCCTTACCAGACATCCTGTTCAACAGGCCGGTAATTTTCCCATTGCTGATATCAAGAGTGCGCTTGAAGAAGTTCTTACAGACAATTTGTTTGATTCCATTTTCATTTGGAAGATAATAGTAATGCATATTTCTGTTTCTTTCGGTGCAATCTTTCTCAGAGGCTATTGAGTTACCAGGCCTTCTGGGTAAAGGCTTTGCGAAAATTTTATCAGCAACAAATTCATTTTTCGATGTCCAGTCGAGGGAGTAGTACGTCTCGAAGATATGTTGCTGCAAGCGAGGAGGAATGAGTTTATGGCACCCGATTTTACAATTGTTGTTGCAGGGAGATGTATCGCAAACCTTTGGTCTTACGACTTTGCGTTCCTTGTTGACCTGGCCCTCGCTCCGTGATACTTTGAGTTTTTCTGTTTTGCTTATTGTTCCTTGGTAGGCAGGAGGATTTTCTTCTTTAAAATTTTGCACACCGGAGGACTGTCCTATTGTGGGATCTATCACATGGATCCATAATTCAGGAGCTGAAAATAGTGCATTAGTTTTAGTAATAATATGAATAATGGGATAATTATGTTAGTGTTTTAACATAGAACAACAACAACAATAGAAATTGTACAAAGAACATTTATTAAAAATATATTAAAAAAATCCTTGGACTACCCAACAGAACGCCTATTTGATGAATTCCAAGTATGTACCTACATTTAAAGATTTATATATTAAAAATTCATTAATTCAAACTATAAAAGAAAAAGATAAATATCAATTTTTAAATAAAACCAGAACGCGACTTAAACATGTTTTTCTATGCCCAAAACTAAATACGTCTTTTGCACAACATCATTACACTTACCAGGGAAGAACTTTTTTCAATCGTCTACCAAAAGAAATCAGAAGCATTAATGATAAAACACGAAAACTGCTCTCTGTCAAGAGACATTTTAAAAATATTCTGAAGAAAAAAACTACTGCCACTTAATTAATCTTACAAATATCCTTAATTTTCCATAATCTTCTTTCTTTTCTTTAAATATATACTATTATCAAAATAAATACTATAGCACACATATGTTTATGTAAATGAATTATTTAAGTACTAAGTAATAACCACATTTATGTACACTCCCTTCCCATACACAAGCAAATGCTTTCAATGAAAAAGTAGTAAAAAACCTAAGATGTAAAATTATCATTATGTAACATGTAAAACATATTATTAAAAATAAAAACTAATTAAAAAAAAAAACCTCATCATTCATTAACACTTCCGTTCCAGAGGGGGGAGGGAGGGGTTAATTAATGATGAGAGTTTTGGATGACATCTAAGTTGTTTTGTACCTTCCCCGTGTTGAAAAAACTTGTAAACGATACGCATTTAAAAAAAATTATGCACTTACTATTCCGACGAAATTACTCTCCTCTCCCCCACAAATCGCCAGTCTCGCCGTAAACAAGCCGTGCATTAAAGGTGCATTTTACTGTAAAAGTCTATAATAACATATTTGAGTCACGCTTGTTTTCGAAATATCTCTTGTACGGTTTTGAATCACATAATGAATGAGTGCTGGGCACGGTTAATCCAAAATATAGTTCGGTTTATATCAGCGTAAGATTTCCTAGCGAGGAGGATTAAGAAATTATTCTATTTCTATTTTTAGGTCTTACATATTCCTCTTAAAATGTCAAAATTATACAGTAATTAGTAAAAATAAAATTAAAAAAGGCAGGTTAGTAACGAATATCTGAGCCTTACTAGAAAGGGCAAAATAAAAATTAATAGAAACGATTGCTTCGTGATATTATGAGGGACTCCAGTGACCCCCAGTCTGATCAGGTACGTAAAGGCAATGCCATAGAGCGGAGGACTGTGAAGACTGCAATAGTCTGGTCCATCAGGGCAATTGGAATGGGGTCACGATCCTCAGTAATGACACGACGACTTAAACAGAATTACATATCCTAAGTACTTCCAAAGAAAGCAAATATTTCTAATAAATTATTTATTTAAAAAGTTGACACAAGCATACAATATGGAAAACTATGGATAAAGGTTATTTTAAAATAAAATTAAAAGCGTAGGTACATTAAGTTATCAACGCAGCAGAATCTCGAAAACCAAAAAATGTTTGGTATCAAATATGTGATTCAGATACCCAATAAATACAGAAGTATATTGGATACGAAAAATAGATTCACCTGCCTTTTCTCATTATAAATAATTTTCTGATAATTTCGCAACACGTAACTAGTAGGTACTTACTACTTGACTTTTTTTTCCTTTATTTTTTCCCATTATATCTACTTACATTTCAAAAGTAATTTTTACATAATTTCTAAATATATATAAAAAAAAAAAACATTAGATACAAGTAATGTAAGCCTAAAGTAAATATATAAGACAAAAGATGCAAGTAACGTAAGCCTAAAGTAAATATATAAGACAAAAGTAGGTAATGGGAACCCATTAAGGCACTTCCTGTGCGTGGGTAATATATACTAAAGTGCTAAATTACATCAATAAGTACAAGTAAAATATATAAATTTTAGAGTAAAGGTTTAAAAATATAGGCATCTGAGAAGATATTATAGTAAAAAAGTGACACATTAAAGTTTGTCGATTTTTTTGTTATAGTTTCAAGAAAGTAAATAAAGTTTTGTCTTGAAGTTACAGTAGAATTGTATTGAAAAGCGAAGCATGAAGGTTTACATAGAATGTATAGGAAAAGTGTTTCAACATCTGCATCATTCATCCATAATTTTAATTCTTTTATTTAAAGTGATATCTTATCTGTCATTTGAATGTGTTTTGGTAAAAGATTAAATGTACGAGGACCAATAAAACTGGTATGTGTTTGGATTAATTTGGAATTGGTTTGGGGGTGTAAAACACATTATTACACCTTTTGCTAATTCTATTTTATTTTTTACGAAACAATATTTGTTTTTAAATACATATTTCATAGTTGGCAATATAAATAATTTACAGATATTGAATATTTTAGTCTCCTTGAATAAAAACTCGGTTGGGAATGTTTTATTCCTATTACGCATAACTTTAATGATGCGCTATTGAGTGATTTGTAAAGCTTTAATAAATGCATCAAGCATTTTTAGGCTACTAATATATTAAATTTCATTTATTGTAATAGAAGAACTTTTTCTATATGGTTATCTGCAGTTAATTGCGAAGATCTCTATGTAAGTATTATTATCATTTATACTGGATGATTCAAGTACACCATCTATTCTATCTGTAAAGAAGTAATTATAGTTTTCGGCAATGGTAGATGTGTCGGTTATTAATTTGTTTTTATTTTAACCTCATTTACAACAGTTGGAGACATACTTTTTTTGTTTATAATATTCCATGTTTATTTATTATTATTTTTAGCGTTTTCAATTTGTTCACAATAGTATTTCTTTTTACAATTTGGAATCAGCCTATTGAGTAAGTTTCTGTACATTAAATATTTTGTTTTCATAAAAGACATTATTCTGATGTTATTTTTTGACAGGCTTTCTGATAATTTAACATTTCTCTGTAGGGTTTACCTCTTTGTTTAATGGAATTTATTAGTCCTACAGTGATCCATGGTTTAATTTTTTAATATTTTCTCTTTTATATGTACTTTTCGAAAAATGATCTCATAGAGTTTTATAAAAACAATTCTATTGAATGTGGGTTAGCTATTGATAGCATATTGTCCCATTTTTCTGAATGAAGTAGATTGTAATAATAATAATAAAACTTGGATGACTTCTATAGCGCCGTTTTTGTGAAAAATCACCTCAAGGGCGCTGTACAAACTTATAATACATTTCTATCTTACTTCTAACTATAAAAGACAAACCTCTACAACAAATTATGGCTAAAAATTGCATCGATCACCGATACGAAACTACATGTACAATGATTTGACCAATAAACGTGATGCTACTGTAAAAATGTACTGTACAGGCAGAAAATATATACAGGCCAATACCTACCTGGAAGTTCATTGTTTATTTAGAGAAACTTAGGTAGAGTTCGCACGCAAAGGACACAATAAGGAACTCCAGTGAAAAATATTATGGCTTTAAAAAAATATGTTCATATAGACCAATAAACGCTGATTCTGAATATATAAGTTTTATTTAATAATATTAAACGTACAGTTTTTAAAAAAATATTAAAAAGTGCATTTTTAATATTCTCGTTAAAACACAGCGTAAGGTTGGTATGCTGTGTAATGCTGTTATGGTGACGTCACGATGGTAATCACTGTAATTACAAGTTTATTTATGCTGTACGTCAATTGTATGGGAATTTAGGTATGACGCAAACGAATGTTCTATATATTTCTTATTTTTGAAGATGTCGTAAAAGCATATACCTTTATAGAAACTAAATAGAATTGCCTTTTAGATTTTTGTATCTCACATATACGATCGTGTTTGAAAATTGCAGTATTTTAAGTTTCAAAATGAAAAAAATTAAAAAAAAAAACAGCTGACTGTAAACATAATCTATTAAATGGTCGAAAAATTTAGAAAAATTCAAAATTTTAAAAATACAGTCCTCTTACTTTATGAATTTGGAATAAAACTGTCACTTCACTTTTTATCTCGTTCATACAATTAAAAAGGATAAAAAAATATTTTGATGATTCCGAAAAAATAACTTAAAAAATATGACATCTTGGATTCGGTGTTAATGCCTTGATTTCTATATTTTGTATTTATTTACACATGCATTAGTCTTTTACATTATTAAATAATATTACTTTTATGGAAGTTTTATTAAATTCACGCGGAAAAGTAATTAAAAAACTTTTATTCAGACGTAACCTTAAACCTATCGTACAACGAAAATAAATCACCAACAAAACACTATTTAAAGGACTAAAACTGAAAAAAAGTTACGCAGCATTGGTACTTATGATGAATTACACTAATATCACAGTGAATTGATCATTTAAACGTAAATTATCTTCAAAATCGTAAAACTGCAAGTAAAATTCATCATGTCATTTTTGCGAAGCTTCTGGTCGCCATAGACGCCATTGCCCATACACCATAAATAGACCAATCAACGCGTTAAGATGGCCGGCGGCGCCTGCGCAAATCTATGTGAGATTCAAGGAGACCAACATAAAAATGATAAAATACGTTTTTTCGTATTTAGTAGATGACATATCGATGACGTCATAAAATGCATAATAGATATGGTGTTTTTAGAGGGACCTTGAAAAATTGAAACTTTGAAAATTATTTTAACTATTAAAACTAACTCTAAAAAAAAAAAAAATGCAGTTATTTAAGTTAGAAGGTCCATTATTCATAAAAAAATAAAAAAAATTGGACTGGACTTCTCTATTGGGAACTATAATATATAATATGTTCTGTAATGAACGTATTTTGAAAACCTAATCAATATTTATGATTGGCTGTACAATAGTACAGGGACTTGATCAGAACATCTATCCTCCCAAATGTGATTCGCTCCTTTGTAAGAGAGAGATTGATGTGAAAGGGAACGAATAATGTTAATCCAAAAGTGTGATTAAGATATACATATCAAAGGCAAAACAAGAATGATACTGTCAGGTATTTTTCATTTAAGAGTATGAGAGCCCAAAAAGGTAGGGTTGTTAGATAACAATTTTTCCCTACCGATGAAATACAAGGCCTTTAAGTCTATAATAGCCAGGTAACATTTTAAAATACCCACATGAGGTAAAAATTGCAAGGCGCATATGACGCCGTTCTATTTATAAAGAACATTAACTTTAAATTCAGTAAATTTAAATGATTCATCTCTTCAAGAAACATAAGAATCTAGTAAATGAAAAAAAAAAAAAAAAAAAAGGTTTTTAATTTGGACCTAATGTTAGGTAATTAATGTCAATTTTGTCGACAGTATCATAATTTTCTTTTAAATTTGTGATAAGATGTTGTGTCCGTAAAATGTTGGGAGTGGTCAGTAATACTTGATGTTATAGTTGAAGATGTAGTTTTAATCTGTTTATGTATTTTGACAAATGTGTGATCTAGGGTCGTGGAATTATTCAAATTTTCTCTTGTTGATGAGTTTAGTATGACTGATATCCTGCACATGATAAACAATCTAAGTATTCATTCAAATAATTTGTTCATGATTATTTTCATGTATGTTAATGTATATTGATATCACCAGTTAATATTGCAAAGTTTAAGCTATTTCTGTTAGTCACTTTTCAAAATGAATTAAGTTTGTTAGTGAAGAGAAATTCATTTAATGGAGGTGATCTATAGATAGCTAATAGCAGATAATTACAGTTTTTGTGGTTAAATGTTAATTTAATTGCATTTTCTGTTTTAAAATCTACAATTTGAAGGAAATTTTCTCAAGACAATTTTTCATACACACAGTGATTTCGACGTGCCTAGTAAGTTTGCATTCACATTAAATGGTTACATATCCTGGGAGGTTACATGGGATAACCTCTTTCATCTGTGTTTTTGGTTAAAATAAAAACACTAGGAGAAAAATCTAGACTATCGAGAAGGATACATAGTTCATCGAAGTGATTTCTTAAGCTTTGTATATTGACATCAGAAATGAAAAATTAACATCTTTTAAGTGATTATTTAGTTCACTTGTGTTTTTACAAATATAATTTTCATTAACAAAGTTTTCTTCAGGCATATTGATAGAAATTGTTTATGGTTGCTAGGTGGTTGTATGGTCATTTATTCGGAGGGAATATCTTCTGGCTCTCTTATTTTGAATATTGGAGATGTTTCGTTTTTCCTCATCATAATATTTCCATTTTTAGCCCAGATGAATTTGTACCCCGTTTATGATTGTTTTCAAAGCAAGTGTTGGTTTTATTGAGTAAATTGTTCGTTAATGCAAATTATATTGTTGGTATCTCTAGTGAAATTTTTATCTTTGGCGTGTAGTACACCATATTTTCTCATTTGGGAGATAATTTTATCTTTAATTCCTTATTCTGTAAGGTTACAACTATGCGAGGATATTGTTTATAGGGTTTTTATTTTTGATTCTGTATACATATATGTGACTTTTAAGGTATCTGTATCACATTAGATTGCTTCCAATATATTAATAAATATTTTTTATATGTTTTCATTTTATTTATAAGGAGTACCTAATAACTCGACGTCATTTTGTTTGAGATTTTGCTTGATTGTAGTTTTATTTCTTTATTATCTTTTTGTAACTGTTTAATTAAGATATCTTTGTTTCTGTTTTTCTCTTCGTTATCATCAATTTTTGCACAGCAGTATTCAACGGACTTCTTTAAATCTCTCTTCATATGAGTTTCAATATTATTTAATAACCTTATTTAATGAAGAATACGTAACAAAAAAAGTATGGCATCAATAGTTTTGGCCGCGTCAGAACATGCACTGTAGCTTAACAATTAAGATATTTAGGATTTTGTTTCCAGCACATAAAATATGTAGATTAATGCATGTTTTAAGCGTAGTAATTCTCTGCTTATTTCGATTCCTTGACAGGGTCGCGTCTGCCCCTCCTATCATACAACAGCACCCCGTCACCAGACATCCTGTTCAACACGCATTTAATTTTCCCATCGCTGATATCAAGAGTGCGCTTGAAGAAATTCTTACAGACAATTTGTTTGATTCCATTTTCATTTGGGAGATAGTATAGCATCGTCCTGCTTCTCCGAGTGACTTCTTCTTCAGAGGTGGTTGAGTTACCAGGTTTTTTAGGCAAAGGCTTTGCGATGACCTTGTCAGCCACAAATGCATTTTTTAAAGACCACTCAAGAGAGTAATATGTCTTGAATATTTGGTGTTGTCTGCGAGGAGGAATGAGTTTATGACAGCCGATTTTGCAATAGCTGTTGCAGGGAGATGTGTCGCAAGCTCTTGGTCTTATGACTTTGCCGTCCATGTTAATGTGCCCTTCTCCGCGCATCACTTTTAGTTTTATTAGTTCTTTTTTGGTCATCTTTCCATGGTAGGCAGGCGTCTTTTCTTCTTCGAGACTTTGTACACAGGACGGCCCTCCAGTAGTGGGGTCTACCATTTGGATCCAAAATTCTGGAGCTGAAAACGGAAACTATATGAAGGTAAAAAATATTTTTAAAACTATCTAGTTGTAATGTATATAGTCCGGTTAGTTAAGGAAAAAAACTGTATTAGCAGGAATGAAATATACATATCATATATCAAGAACGATACGTCTCATTCGAAATTCAATTAAATATTATTTATAAATGAAACAGGATGAATTTTTTAGAGGCACTTATATATTTTATTAACGCCGACTGGTTTCGGAACGAACGGTTTGAGAAACACCGTTCCTTGCTCAGGGCAAATTTGTGTGCCCTGAGGAAGGAACGGTCGTTCCGAAACCTGTCAGCGTTAAGAAAAAATATATAAGTGATTCTAACAAAGTCATATTGTTTCACTTATTTATAATGGATAACTACAAAGTTATTGCTACATTCAAAAGTATAAAATACTATTCACGCTTGTTTTCGAAATTTCTCTTGTACGGTTTTGCACCACACAATGAATGAGTGCTGGGAGAAGATGGGCGATGCACGGTTAGTCCAAAACATAGATTGTATCAGCGTAAGATTTCCCAGCGAGGAGGATTAAGTAATTATTCTTTATCATTTTTAGATCTTACATATTCTTCTTAAAATGTCAAAATTATATAGTAGATAATAATTAATAAAAATAAAATTAAAAAAGGCAGGTTAGTAACGAATATCTGAGCCTTACTGGAATAGTCAAAAGGAAAACTGATAGAAAAACGATCGCTTTGTAATATTATGGGGGACCCCAGTGACCCCCGTCAGATCTTACGTATTTTTTACTTTCAGGTACGTAAAGGAATTGCCATAAAGCGGAGGACTGTGAAGACTGCAATAGTCTGGTTCATCAGGGCAATTAGAGTGGGGTCATGATCCTCAGTAATGTTACAACGACTAAAACAGAATAACATATCATCCTAGGTACTTAGAAAAAAGCAAATAATTATAATAAATTATTTATTTAACAAGTTGGCACAAACATACAATATGAAAAACCATCGCGCATCGATAAAGATTATTTTAAAATAAATTTAAAAGCGTGGGTACATTAAGGTCGAATATAAACTCAGTAGAATCTCGAAAACAAAAAAGTTTGGTATCACATAAGTGATTCAGATACACAATAAACACAGAAGTATATTGGATACGAAAAGTTGAAAAAGAGATTCACCTGCTTTCTTTCATTATAAATAATTATATGACAATTTCGCATCATGTAGCAACTAGTAGGAACTTACTACTCGGCTTCAATACCCTTTTACCGATTTCATATTGATCAACCTTCTTTAATGAAGAATATATAACAAAAAAAACGGCATCAAGAGTTTTGGCTGCGCCAGAACATGCATTGTCCGCTCCACAGTTAAGATAAGGAATAAAATTTGTCTCCAGCATAATAAGAATGTAGATTAATACATGTTTTTATGATCGAAGTATTTCTCTGCTTATTTCGATTCCTTGACAGGGTCGCGTCTGCCTCTCCTATCATACAACAGCACCCCGTCACCAGACATCCTGTTCAACACGCAACTAATTTTCCCATCGCTGATATCAAGAGTGCGTTTGAAGAAATTCTTACAGACAAGTTGTTTGATTCCATTTTCATTTGGGAGATAGTACAGCCTCGTCCTGTTTCTTCGGGTGACTTCTTCTTCAGAGGTGGTTGGATTACCAGGTCTTTTAGGCAAAGGCTTTGCGAAGACCTTATCAGCAACAAATGCATTTTTTAAAGACCAGTCAAGAGAGTAATAGGTCTTGAATATTTGGTGTTGTCTGCGAGGAGGAATGAGTTTATGACACCCGATTTTGCAATAGTTGTTGCAGGGAGATGTGTTGCAAACTCTTGGTCTTATGACTTTGCCTTCCATGTTAATGTGCCCTTCTCCGCGCATCACTTTGAGTTTTATTAGTTCTTTTTTGGTCATTTTTCCGTGGTAGGCAGACGGCTTTTCTTCTTTGTGACTTCGCATACCGGGTGGCTCTCCTATGGTGGGATCTATTATTTGGTTCCAAAAATCAGGAGCTGAAAACGTAACCTTTATGAAGGTAAAAAATATATTTTTTAAAACTATCAAGTTGTAATGTACGAAGGCTGTCCGTGAAATAAGGTCTCCAAGGTGCTGTCGTCGTCGCGATCGACGATTTTACGAGTGATCCGACAACACTGGCGTGTAGCCTGGTTCCCCACCGCCAAAATGCTTACCACGCTTCGGTTCGCACCGATCGCGCGTAAAATCGTTCCTCGCGACCGCAGCACCTTGGAGTTTGGATACCTTATTTTACGGACAGCCCTCGTATATAGTCCGGTTAGTTGAGGAAAAAACGGTATTAGCTGGAATAAAATGAACATATCATATATTATCAAGAACGTTACGTCTTGTTCGAAATTTAATGAAATATTTTGCACCGGTGAGTAAAGACGAGATTAAAGACCGTAGTATGTGGAAATTAGTCCGGTCGCTAAATGAAAAAAAAAACGCAGGCATAAATCAAAATATTAACATTAGTTAAATAATTTAACAATATCCATAAAGTGGTATTAAAAGAGAATTAATTTATCGTTTTTTGTTATTTGGCCAATTGTTTTATTTGAATTCAAGATACAAAATTTACCAAACTGAGGAAAATATGGAGGGGTTCAAAACTTTATAAAAATGGATGTACAAAATTTACCCAAATGATAATCCAGGGGATGAATAGTGGAAACGTGATAGAGGAAGTAGCTGCAATCAGAAGAAAAGACCGGGATTTAAATATAGGTAGGCATTGTCGTTAATATAAATTTAACTAAATTTGCCAATAAAATGATTTGTGTCACGTTTATTAAATTAAAGAAAAATGGCAGAACCTGCGGACAAACTGCCGTGTGGCAGCTTTGCGTGACTACCTTTTTGTTATCATTAAAATTTTCGTAATATCATTGTTTTATAATAAAAATAATTGATGTGTCCTATTGTAGCAATATTAATAAGGTAAAGTGCCTAGGTACCTAAAAACATTAATCACGGATCTCATTAAACAAATTCATAAAATAATCTTTCTCGTTTTCTTAAGTATTGGGAATTCAAGTTGATCAATAATAATATAAGTAAACGGGATTGTATTGTATAAATATAAATCTTTCTATTTAGGTACATCAATATTAAGTCAACGGACAATATATTTTGTATCAAGCATGCATAATAAATGAAATATTTGGTATAATGAATACAAGTTTTTCTAGACTAAATTTTAAATATTGTCTACATGACCACCTTCGATCGTTATGACATACGTCTTGAATACTTCAACATTAATACGTTTAAAATAATTAGAAGGCGATTTATTGACTTAAGGCCCATCAAACAGCGATCGAGAATTCAAATTTCGTCGAAAGATGGTCTTGCGATCGTAAACTTGCAACTGTACAGGGCGGTTCCGATGAGATAGATTGATTGTTCTCCGCATTTCTAACTAATCTCTACCAGAATTTTTTAACTAATAACTCAATATCGATTTTATTTCATTCAAAATTTGCTTACAAGTTGGCAATAAAAATGCTCAATCACGTGATGATAAAATTATGAACTTTTTAAATTATTTTTTTATCACAAGTATTTAGAATTTTTCAATAATGTCTAAACAAAATAAGTGAATAAAAAAATCTGAAATATATTAGTTTGCAAGACCGTAAATAAATAGACAAATTGAAGTATTTTCGTCACAAACCACGTTGGTGGATTTTTTAAAAATGATTTTATTTGAACTAAAATTAAATTTGCGAAAAGAAGCTTTCCTAAATAATTTATTTATTTATTTTAGTGTACGATTATGAGTTGAAATGTGTGTTGTATAATATAACATTTTGTTTGAAAATTTAACAAATATGTCAACGTTCAACGGTATAATCTTATTACAACAATAAAAAACATACGTTTAAAAAAATTTAAAACATAACATTACTTAAAAAAATAACAATCGTTTGAAATCAATTATTATTTTATCGTAAATAGTCGATATATGTAGAATTTGATTTAAAAAATCACGTATTTCCGGTTGTGTCTAATTATTCCCTATTTATGTTTTCTAACCACAATTCGCAGTCACCTCGTTACTACCTTATGTCTTAGCAGTCCTGAAATATGTAAATGTTCTCAATTCCTATTACTATATGCGTATAGCATATTTCACTTGATTGATTCACAAATAATATTACCTATTAGCTCTCCCAATCAAACCAGCATCTCCCAATCCAGCCCGCCATGCAGAAGGTGGAAAAAAAAACACCTGCCACCAAGATCTGGGCCATGACCCCATGAACCCGGGCACCCCTGCTAAGTTAACAAACGTAGCGAACCACTTCGGGTGACCTGTGGCAGAGGTGTTGGTCATCCAATAAATGGTTTAACAGTTTAACGATTGTTTTTCCTCTCTCTGATACAGAAAATTAAACTGAAGTGGAAAATAAATTCGCCGAACCAATAAAGATTTGCGGGACATACGAGTACAAAGGCTAAGAATCGTATTGAAAGTTGAGTTAAAAGACAAGCACAATAAGAAATAACTGTGGTTCTTCTTAAATATTTGTATATTTTTGTAATAATTGTCATACACAGGGTTATAAAAATATATTGTACATGAATAGAAATTACTTGTAAACTAAAAGGTTAGAGACTACAAAAACTAAACGAAAAAGTCAATATTTGGTATGAATATTCGCGGAATTGGATGTGGTACTCCAAACGGCATTGTAGATTCAAAATATAATACTTCAACCAGTTAAAATTATATTGCGATGTTCTAATATCATGATACCCATACATTAGTTGACCTAATAATGAGTGTGATTGTCATTCATTATATTAATGACACCATCGATCGTATGTAAAGTGGCTCTGCATCCGTACGCTTTATATTTTCCACATCTCCAATATACTTTATTTGCAACCTTTTTCACCCTGTGAAATTTATTGCTCCCAACGAGTACCGTTCCAGTTCCATTTTCTGAAGGGTAAAATACAGCTGCAATAAAATAAACATTATGGTATAAAATGTATAAATCGCAAAATATTAACGAATCGCAACGCGATTAACTTTTAACCCGGTAGGATAAAATATTTTAAAAACTTGAAAATAACACATTTAGTGAAGAAACGAATCGTTAGAAAACTAAAACACAACATTTTAAGTAAAATATTTATTCACCATCTAGAGAAAAAACTACAGGTGTGTAGACAATTAGGACTTTGAAAAATAATCATTAAAAATAGTTCAATTATCAATGAAAAAATACCTTAATACCAACCCTTTTACTAAATAAGTCCTTCTCATGCACTCACAGCAACATCTGGAGAAGGCACATGAAGAGAAAGTACCTGGCCGAGGACTGGCAGCCATACTTGTACCATACCAACGCGTTGAACCAACCAACGCGTTGCAACGGGTGGAATAAGTCGGTATTTCGCATTGGTTTTTTATAATTTAACAAATTTCCCATCACTACTCAGGAAGTAGTTTGGAGGGGGGTGGTTATGCTCTCCCTTGGATGACGTGATTTTCTCGTCCTGGATGTAGAGCCACGCTTTGCAGCTCCTGGAGTCGTAGGAGGAACATCTCCAGCTATTGTGTTTCTTGCCCATGGACTGAAAGCAGTATGTGTAGTTGTTCACCATAGCCAAGGGGCGGCCTCGCTTCGAGGGAATGTACACAACTGGAAATAGAACAAAATATATAATTAGTAAGCCTATGCGACCTAACTCTATTCATAAACAAAACTGCTTCCCGGCTTTAGTTTAACCTTCTAAATATTTTTTTCTTAACTTTATTTGAACGATTGCTAAAAATTTTAAGGACGAGTTGTTTTAAAGAATTTGAACAATTCATAAAATTTCAAAGTTAATATTTAAGTTCTGTGAAAGTATTTCACACAACTTGAAATTTGATGAATGTTTAAATTTTGTGACACAACCCGTCTAAGAATACCTACGTGAAATCTGACTGGGGAAAACTTTAAAGAGAAATACATTTTTTTCATTTCTTCAGGTATAGAAATTTAATTACTACTAAATAATACTGTTATACATGTCACGTTAATGACGATTAAATATTTTCAAACAAGGTATACGTACTTTTACCACGATAAACAAATATGTACTAGCTCTTTATATTAAGGATTCCGGAGCAACTGAGATTTTGAAAACAGCAGCAGTGGAATGGGAAACATTCGCAATCGTCCCTGCTCCCATTCGTCAATCTTTCTTTTTTCTGTACTTTTCCTTTTTCGACCATCTTTCCATCTGGTGTCCGGTACTGGCCTTTCAAGCATCGGATACCATACACGGCATAGTCCTCCAGTTTGTTGTGTCGACCTAACTGGTATCACAGCATGTTATTTACCTTAGTCCTTCTGCAGGATGTTGGTCCCCTCTTCCTCTTTTCTTTCATTTTCCTTTCTATACCTACTTTGGACCGAGTGACCTGCATTAAGCTTCCATGTATCGAGTGCCACCATGTACCATGGTCACTCAGTGTGTGCTGTTGTTCAAATTGTTTAGGCTTGTCCTCAGGCGTCACAGAATTTTAACTTCCGTTTTGTACGTTTTGCCGGTCTTGAAATCACGTTACAGGCATTTGTCTTACAATTTCAAGCGCCAACATATTATATGTGGCCCTTCAGTCTGATGTGTCGTTGAATCGCTTCATCGTCATGGTGTTGGTTCAGTGGTTATGTATGAGATTCATAGAGTCGATGTAAGCCCCCGCGGTCCAGGCGAATGCCCTGCATCCAAGTCCCTTGGAACACTGCCACCTCACGCGGGATTTGGTCGTGTACTGGCGGCAGAAGGAGTAATTCTGGAGGATCAATATAGGGTTCCCTCTAGCGGATGTCGAAAAAACCAAACCTTCAAATAGATAAAATTTATTAAAAACTTTTTTTTTTAAATCTAAAAAGTATAAATAAATAAGCGTGTTAAAAAAAAAACAAAATCTATATGTTATTACTGTTATTAGAGAGCACGAAAAGGTTAGAAAATACATTTTTGTAAACTTAACGCGGTGGTTTGAGTTTAAGCAAAGGCAATTCTATATTTAAATAATACTTTGTTATCACACCAATTTAAACCTCAGGGTGCCTAGCATGGTCGATTAATAAAGGTTTTATCGTAAATGTAATATAACTTATGTAAGGTAACTTATCATCGCTCCTGAGCACGACTGCAGGCCGCTAACGAACAAACAACAGTTAACCTCAAATAAATTAGGAACCCTTAGTCGTTGCGAACTGTTGTTTGTTCGTTAGCGGCCTGCAGTCGTGCTCTGGAGCGATGACAAGTTACCGACATTTTCGATAAAACCTATATCGATCGACCATGCTAGGACCCCTGAGACTATGTTTTGCTTATCGACAGAGTATACTAAAAAAACCAATATAATAGTGACTTGAAAGAATGTAGTTGACAAGAATGTAGTGGAGAGAGCAGAAATAAAAAAAATTAAATGTTCATAAATTTAATTCAGAATAATTATAAGTAGGTATCTATTAATTTTTAAGACCAATTAGCCTTTGTCTATTTAAACCAACTTCTTATTGCTTTTTGAAATAAAACCGTTCTCGAGTGAGAAATACCAGCACCAAATTTATTTCGCAATCTATATAAGTTGAAAGCTTAAAGAAATATATATATTATAATAATTATTATTAATCTATCCCACAAGGAATGTGTAAAACATTCAGGCTACTCAGCCGAATCAATTTTTTGCAGACAAATTTTAATATTTATTTTTTTGTTATTTAAAAATGTATATGTTTACATTAAAATCAGATTTCATTATTCTTCATAAGCTTGTTGGTAAATAATGGTTTCCAACTCTTAAAAATTGAACAGCCCTTTAAATGTTTCCAGTTTTATGGATTTTTGGCGTTTCTACCTATCCAACTAAGAACGTCAGCGATGGTATCGCAGTTCCAACTTTCAGATATTCGTGCTACTAATCCATATTGGTCTTTTTTCCAACAAGGCGATATATAGATATATTCTAGCATGGTTCTTTGTGTGATGTGAATATTTGTCACTACGTTCTTGGTGAGAGTTCACGTACACATCCAGAGTCGAAGATACTCTCAGTATCGCCCTCAATGAAAGTTTGGTGACCAGATCTGAGTAGTCAGGTACTTCGCCCATCTCGTTACCCTCTCCACTATCATCAGCTTCGCAACAAATCCGAATTATTGGAGAGGGCTTAGTCTCACTGGCTCCAGATGGTTGGAAGCAGTCGAGATTCTTATGCGGCATTCCAATAGAGAAAGGTAGCATGCATTTATTTACTGATTGAAGGGATTGAGGTACGAGGGTTGTCCCAAAAGTACCCGACCTAACTACCTTTCAGCTCGACACACTTTTCCCAGCGTTGTTCAATAGCTTCGATACCCTGTTTATAATGAAAACCGTCGAGCACCTCAAAATAGCCATGTTTATTTACCAGGATTTTATTTACCTTTTCTGACGTGGTCACCTCATTTGGTCAACCACTGCGATGTTCATCTCGGCAGCTCGTATGTCCTCGTTTAAACTCTGCCACCCCATATTCTATTGTAAACGAAGAAGCAAACTCCCTCAGAGTAGAATCTAAGCTCGGCTTCGATATTGGTTGGACTTAGACATTTCAAATGAAAATTTTGTATCACAAATGAAATCTATCACGAAATGATAATCTAGTCTCCTTCAACGGAAGCATTCTTCCGAACAGGACCTCCATTGATATGCTTGGTGTAACTCAGGTATGGGGGCTTAAGTGACCAGCTCAGGTATGGGGGCTCCATCGAAACCAGAGTTAAGTTAGCCACTCAGAAACTGGGCGTACTGTACAGGGCCCGCAAATACTTTAAAAGTATACAACTGTTAACCCTGTACAAATCGCAAGTGCGCCCCACGGTTGAATTTGGCAGCCACCTCTGGTCTGGAGGTCCAAAATACCTAAAAAAAACCCTTGACTCAGAAACGAACGGTCCGTTTGATAGATTCTCCCATCTTAACAGAGGGATTGCAATATTTAGAGCACAGGCGTCAGGTAGGAATGCTGTCCTTGTTCTACCGGTATTACGATGAAAGATGCTTCGAGGAACTAGCGTCATTGATCTCCTCGGCACCGGTGCATAGTCGGGAAACAAACAAACACGCGCCCAACATTTGTACATGGTTGACATTAGACACATGAGAACGGGTCGTTTTTACGTCTCGTTCTTGAGTTGAACAGCTCGGTTGTGGAACGATTTACCGGCCTCTGTGTTTCCTCCCTCCTACAACATGGGTCTCTTGGAGTGAACATCAAGACCCATGTTCACTCCTTTCTTTCCTCAAAAAGACCCTGCACACAGAATCCTCAAAGATGACATAGGCTCTGAAGGAAATTATTTTCCTCAGGGCCTCCTGTGTGGAGATAATGTAAGAAAAAAAAACATGACGACTAATTTGACCATGTTTACAAATTAACTGAGATAGTTCGCTATTGATGGCTGCCAAAAAACACTAAACAACGTAGCGCCTTAAAACTTGAAACTTAGGCCTTATAAGGTTGGTGCTTTCTACCATCAATTTTTTTTAAACCAATAACCAAGTACCCGAGCTGACGTACTTCTGGGGACAACCCTCGTATCACCCTTCTTGAGGGTATGACAAAGTTTGCTGAAGGAAAATTCTTCTCTCAATTTCTCTGAAGTGGCTTTCTTTTATTAATTTGAAATATTGCCGACAAAAATCTCATATGTCATAACTGAAAATAGGATTTTTACAAAAGTAGCCCTGTGGAATAATCTCGGCTTCATGTCCATGGTTGTGTTCGTCATGAGCATTCACGACGATATTGTCAACTGTGTGAATGAAAGATTTGCACTTCTTGTAGTAGAGGTAACACCTCCAACGTTTCTTGGCCCTGTGCTGGTAGCCGTGTTCCATCAGATACCTGACTCCTTTGTAATGGAGGGAGGGATGACCTCTCCTGCTCACTGAATACATAACTGCAAATAAATATAAAGAATTAATTCGAATACGTGAATATTATGAGAGATATTTATGTTTACTTTAATAATCACAAAAAAGTTTATGAAAGAGATAGTAAGAAAATTAAAATGTTATCAGGATAATCAATATCATACAAAACTATTTAAATATGTACAAATATATCACAAAAAATAATAAATATTATCCTTTCAAATGTGTATTAGGCGTAATAAAAATTTAGATAAAAAAAGTTTTTTAAATTATTTTATTGAGTACCGTAAGACTTGCTAATTTTGACCATCATCGTTGACCAAAAAAGTCACCCCGGAGCCAAAAGACAAACACAGTTGAAAAAGTGATCGAACATCAGCGGTTTCATTGTGAATCGACACTACTAGTCTAACGTGTCAGCGTCCGCTTAATTCACGAGAAGCAATCGAAAGGGTGATACGTCGTTTTTTTTTGCAAAAAAAGTACTTTGACACAATCCAGTTGGATATGCGAGTGGGAGTTATATGGATCCCATATGTTATTAGAGGTAAGATGCTTGACGTTTTTTTAACTTTGCAACTATTTTTTATTAAACAATAATTTTTTATTAATTATTTAAAGATTAAGAAATATTAGTGAAGTATTTTATTCTAGCGTTGACGGCGGTCAAGAAGCTCACCAAAAGAGAAGAAGCCATATTTGTAGATCATTTCTTCATAGCACATGGAGATTCCCAATGACATTAATTATTTAAGACACAATTATATCTGGAGAAGATGAGAAGAAATCAAAAAGAATGTCAAAAATGTGCTATTTGAACTATATTGATAAATTTGAACAGTTAACAATTGAGAACCCGCAAACTGTTTTCAAATTCTCTGAGACTCTTAATAATAAAGAATCAGGATTTCCTCCCACAATGTATTATAAACACAGAATAGCCGATAACTCTTTAGATATAGTTAACTTATTTAATGATTGCTTTGGTGAAGTCTATGACACTAAAACTGATTCCCCATTACATAATTTTACATTTGACGATTCTTTTGACTTTAAAAATTATAGATTTGATGAAGCTGATGTTAAAAAGAAAATTATCACTTTAAAACAAAATATATCCGCTGGCCCTGATAACGTTCCTCCAATATTTTTATTAAAATGTGTATCCATATTAACAATTCCACTAATGAACATTTTTAACCTTTATTTGAAATCTGCAATTTTTCCTGATCAATGGAAGAATAGTTTTGTGGTGGTACCTACATTCGACATGAATTGAACAGCCCAAAAGGTATTTTCTGAGAAGGCAACACCGTTGATGACAGATACGGGTGACTTGCGGTTTACGGCAAGCTCCGATTTTATTCCCGCTGGAGACTCGCCTTCCGTTGGTCGTTCTGTGTAGCTTTCAATTATTGTAATTTACTAATTAAATATTGTCGCAAGTAAACTTAAATATATAATGCAATTTTATACAGCCTGATACTAAGTGCTTTTATTTCCCTCCTGTGATAGAGAGTTAAATATCGTAATGGTAGTAACACCCATACGATACATTGGTGACCCGACATTTTACACAATTTTTAATCCATCATCGAGTTTAAATCGTGATGTTATTCTTTTTTGCATTAATAAATATCGAACACCACGGGAGGGGGTCGCCAGCGGGTTTCCTGAGACTTATGTAAGTACAAATTCAATTTTAAAAATTCTTTCAAACAATCAGTATTTTAGTAGCTTTATTAAATGACGTCTCAGTAATTTTAAAATAGTATGCACGTAGTGCATCCCGTTGCGATTTCGATCGTATCGGAAATACAGAAATCTGTGAATCTTACATACCTTATATGATTATATGATATGATTATTGTCCCAACTAATGATTTTTAAAAATTATCGTGTTTGCAATGACCATTAACTGCGTAAAAACATCAATTTCAGAAACAACGGCCACCAGAGAGAAAGCAGCTCGCAGCCTGTTCCGGAGCACACCACCAGCTTCCTCCACAGCAGCTGACTTTCAACAGAACAGCTGACTTCTACCAGGGCAGAGTCTACGCATCAGCAGAGAAGCAGAGCCGATGTCCAGGCATCAATCGAGCAGCTGCTGGACAGCAAGATTCATCCGGACGTAACGTTCAATCTAATCCATAATATTATCCAGAAATTTTCCTACAATTTTTAAATGCATACCTACAGTTCAAATGTTGCAAAATTTTACGAATCATTGAAATTGAAAACCTACCTCTCACGTATTCAAAGGTCATTGTGCATTATAATTACCAATGTAGAAAACTGCAGATCACAGTCAAATAAATTTAACAAAACGCAATAAAATTATGGTTTGAGTCTTGGATTACGCAAATAATATAACGTTTTAAAACACAGAGGTCAATGATAGTATCACTTTCGGGATTTAAAAATATATTGTTCTTAAAATTAGAAATCTCAACAATAATATGATGCAAGGTTGCAATATTTTTTATATAGCATGTTGTGAAATCTTTTGGTTTGAATATTGTTTTTTGTGTACAATTGAATAGCACGATCTTATCTTTAATATTTTTAATTTACGTCTGAATATTATTAAATTTCCGCCTATTATGCGTAAGCTCTCCTACATCTGAAAAAGTTTATAATGTCAACCGAAGGGGAAAATCCCAGATCAACGCAAATACCTGAAGCTATTCAATTAAACAAGAAAACAGACAATATGGAATCAACAAGTCAGAGCAGCAGTGAGCCTGCTATCCACCACGTCTCGGTGAGACTATCAACATGCTGGAAAGAGAACATTTCGCTCTGGTTCATTCAGGCCGAATCACAGTTTGTAAACTCACGAATCAAGGAAGACTTTACAAAATATAATATTATAGTCGCAGCGTTGGATGCACAAACATTGCAGTGCGTCAGCGATATAGTCACAAAGCCGCCCACCACGGACAAATATTCAACCTTAAAAGCCGCACTGATCGACAGACTACAAGATTCAGCAGAAAAACGACTAACCAGACTTCTAACTGGAATTCAGCTTGAGGATCGCAAGCCGACAGGTCTTCTACGTCACATGATGGAATTGGCGGGACCAGCGTTGGCAAATAGCGCTATAGTTCGTACACTTTGGCTTCAGCGCTTGCCTCAACATGTTCAAGCAATCCTATCCGCCCTCACGGATAATGATATTAATCAACTAGCGACGGCTGCAGACAAAATCACAGATGTCTACCAATCAACGGAATGTAGCGCAATGGAACATATAAGCAAACCTGCAACATCAAAACCTGAAAACATAGAAACTAACCTATTGTTACAACTTCAAAAACAAATTTCAGCGCTCACACAGGAAGTGACTCAGCTTAAAATATCACAAAACGACAACTATTCTACCTTCCGAGGACGACGAAACCGTAGCCCTCAGAGAAATTTTTCTTACCAGAAGTATTATCAGCAGAATCCCGCTAGAAGACCGAGGTCCGGGTCTCGCGGTCGATTACCCAAAGGAAACCAAGACGGATATTGCAAACTTCACATGAAATATGGAGAAAAGGCGTATAGATGCTACCAACCATGCTCTTACAACAAAGATAAATCGAAAAACAACGGCGACGCCACACAGTAGTGTGATTTCACAAACAGTAGCAGTCCATTCCTTACGCTCAAGTAACAAAAAACACTTGTAGCAAATAAATAGGCACAGGCAACAGGAAACTGACCATTAGAGTCAGACAACAGGTAACAGGCAACAGACACAAGACACAGGCAACAGGAAACTGGCCATTAGAGCCAGACAACAGGCAACAGGCAACGGACAACAGACACAGGCAACTGGACGCAGCTCCAGCCAACAGGCAACAGATATCACCAGCTAACAGGCAACAGGCAACTGGACAGAGCTCCAGCAAACAGGCAACAGGCAACTGGAAAATGGAAAAAGGAATACTAAAGGACAACTCAATAGCTACTATCTCAAATTTAAAAAGAGACAAATCGATTTTACCGCCATCTTCTCTACTTCAATATTTTCTATAATTCATATATCAAAGCACTATCACACATATTCCAAAATACAGTAGCTGACACAATATCTCAATCTGAAGAGACTAACTGTCCTACTTCAAGCAACTAAGGATTGAAGGGAAAGCGCAGAGTCAACCTGACGATTATATTAAGGCAAAAGATGACTCCGCCCTCGTCCTATGTTGAATTAATGTTTCCTGATACTTCAATATGACCAACAAAATGTTCCCAGCTGAACTCACATTGGGTAGCACACCAAAATCACCATGAGATTTCTTCAATGAAACTCTTAAGGAAGAACCTGACATCTACGTCGGACGACTGCAGAGAATTTGAAAACATCAAATCAACACCTGCCAGTACAAAGGATCAAGAAAATGTAGAGGATAATACGCCAGCTTCTACAACGGTTCCAAACTCTTTTGCCACAATACCAACAAGATCTGGGCGAAAAGTTCATTTCCCAGACAGATAAGGGCAAGCTTAGAGCATAAAAAGGCATTTCATTTTTATCAGAAATATATAAGAACCTTCAATAATTAATACTAAAAATCATAAAATTGCTCTAGCAAGATATCAAAAGTAAAATTATTTTTGAATTACTAAGAAAAAAATAACAAAGTCTACAATATTTCATACAAATGTTGAGCTTTTTGTTTATTATCATCATTCATAATTGAATATTTTTTACAAACAACAAAATTAGAATACAATACTAATATATGCAATTCATTGTCATAGAAATGATGCATTATCAATTGATGAAAAATTTCATCCTTCAAAATCATGTACCTGCATGTAATTAATTTAAGCATATTTAAAACACTGTATATCAATCAATGAAAACTGCGTGTCTAGCTATAATCGCTTTTCACAAGACTTGTAATCATTATGCTAAAAATAACCTTTCATAAGTGTATAACTATGACAGCGTGGAATCTTAATGTATACTATATGGGATAGGTATCCAATATAGCATATATTGACATTCATATACTTAAAATAGTATCTAGCATTATGCGAATAACTTTTAACTAACAAAGGTATTAGATATAAAGAGCATTTAAACTAAAATAATACATTACAAAATTATCAAGCTATGTAGAGTAAAGTTTTGTTTTTAATAATCCCAACCATGATTACTCAGATGTACTTACAAAATACATACATCTGAGTGAGCATGTTGATGAAACTGTTATGATTGTTTTCAAATGTTTACAAAAACGAGTATATTTTATTACTCATTAATAATTAATTGCAATAATCTAATAAAAACAATAATATATCTAATCTGGACGCTAAACCATAACCAGTCTAGTTACCTTTTATAAAAAACTCCTTAGTATGTTGAGTAAAAATAAACCAGATTCGGTAAACATTTGAAAATAATTTTATTAGTTAAGAATTTATAATTGTAAAAATAAGAACGGTTGTCTGCGCAGTAAAGTATAGTATAACTCAAATAACAACTTGTCATTGGATAACATTTCATTACATCTAATGTGTTATAAGGAATTATTTTCCATTCAACTCGCTCTACGCGAGATATCTTATACAGCTTTTATATTATAAAAATAATTCAAGTAAAAATGATTATGTAAATAAATATATCTGCTCAATATTGCAGCATCGACTCTGACATCACTTGATGTAGCAAGTATTGAGTTTTTATAACTATATAGTGTATACTGAAACACATCTGTTTTCATATTTCGTTAAATCAATTAAATATTTACAATATGAAAACATACCATACCAACATAAACATAACAGATGATTACCATGTGTGCTTCAGTAAACATAGATTAATATATATTTTTTTAAATTTTTGGTATAATCATTCTTGTATACAACTAGACACTTTAGTTATTATTTTCATATTTTTATGACACAGAGTCATGAGTAAGTTGAATAATAAAAACATTATTTCAACGTTTAGTGTCAAACTAACCTTCGCAATCAATGCAAAATATTATATCTAGTATAAGTTAAGTTAATCAAGTATGTATTTAAAATAATAATCTAATATAGGATAATTTACTATAGCGTACTGTGATACTTATACCAGCAGCTTATTAATTACATACATCCAATAATTGCTTATATCAATATTTCCTAAACATTTTAAACATTGAAAACAAGTAGGTTTAAAATAAATTAAACACTCAGTTATTTTTAATTATTATTATTTATATAACAGAATACAGGTGTGTATCACAAAATAAGGTGATTCAATTATCTTTTGTTTAAAAACAAGTTATATATCATGCTATTTCTATAGAACTTGGCAACTTTTAACACAGCCAATGTTTGGTTATTGATTAATATAAGGATGTATATACAAGTAAAATTATGTTTAAAAACTTCCAATGCGTTCACAAATTTATGGAGATATTATTCATAAAAATACCTTCACACATATTGACATATACTATATATTTCTGAACGCATAGGAACAAAATATTTTACAATGATGTCAAGTATAGAATATATTATATTTTAGTAACTCATTATATTTTCACATGATCTCACATCGCATCAGGAAGCCTATTGCAATTCAAGACGCTTTTAACAGCGACTACCATCATTTATTAAAAAACCCAGGCACTGACACAATGTGACGTCATAAGTTAAATTTTCCTTTGTCTTGTCCGACACGCTACACTCAAAAAATATCTTTTGGAATCCCTACCAAATATTTTTCATATCGTTTAGCAACTGGGGGGAAGGTATGTGGTGGTACCTACATTCGACATGAATTGAACAGCCCAAAAGGTATTTTCTGAGAAGGCAACACCGTTGATGACAGATACGGGTGACTTGCGGTTTACGGCAAGCTCCGATTTTATTCCCGCTGGAGACTCGCCTTCCGTTGGTCGTTCTGTGTAGCTTTCAATTATTGTAATTTACTAATTAAATATTGTCGCAAGTAAACTTAAATATATAATGCAATTTTATACAGCCTGATACTAAGTGCTTTTATTTCCCTCCTGTGATAGAGAGTTAAATATCGTAATGGTAGTAACACCATACGATACAGTTTCTTGACGCCTATATTCAAAAAAGGTGATAAAACTGACGTCTCTAATTATAGGCCTATATGTATACAATCTGCATTCCTAAATTATTTGAATCTATTTTATTAACGAAACTTATCAGGGAATTTAGTAAAGTTATTACACCATTTCAACATGGATTTATTTCGGGAAGATCAACTCTAACGAATCTTTTGATTTATCAACGTCAAATAATTGAAACATTGAATAAACGATTGCAAATTGATTCAGTTTACACTGACTTTAGCAAGGCATTCGATAAGGTATCTCATGAAATTTTAATCCAAAAACTAAAAGCTCTTGGTGTCTCTGGTACTATGTTAAACAGGTTCATAAGTTACTTGTCATGTAGAAAACTTTCTGTGAAAAAATCAGATTGCATTTCAAAGCAATTTGTGGCTTCCAGTGGAGTTACTCAAGGTTCATATTTAGGACCTGTTTTATTTTTAATATTTATTAATGATATTTTTTAAAAATTTAAAAGAGTAAACATACTCTCGTTTGCTGATGACCTAAAAATTTACAAAACGATTACCTCCATCAATGATTGTAATATCCTTCAAGCTAATCTTGATTGCTTACAGGATTGGTGTAATTATAATGAACTATTTTTAAATATCGATAAATATCAATTTATATCTTTCTGTAGAAACAAAAATCCTATTATGCCACATTATAGTATTAACAATATTTCTCTTAAAAAGATGTCTCATATCAAGGATCTGGGTACCCTTTTTGATAAAAATTTACATTTGTTCCACACATTAATGAAGTTACTAATAAGGCTATGAAATGTTTGGGATTTATTTTAAGAACAGTAAAAGTTTTTTCGTCACTTTATTCATTTAAAATTCTCTTCACTGCTTTAGTTTGAAGTAATTTAGAATATAATTCCACTATTTGGTCCCCATACTATAAAGCACTCAAAATAAAAATTGAGAATGTTTAACATAAATTTTTAAGGTTCATTAATTTCAAACTCACCATACCCATTGAACAAATTAATTAAGTTAACTTAATGAAAATACTTAATTTAACTGACCTATCGTGTAGAATAAGCAAGAGCGATTTGGTTCTATTATTCAAATTAGTTAATGGATCACTTGACGCACCTGACTTAACAAAACTAATAACATTCCGAGTACCAAATATTGACACTAGACTTCCAGAGCTGTTCTTTGTTTATCCGTCTAATACTAACTATTTCATTAATTCCCTTAATTAATAACTTATGTATCTATAATAAATGTGATATTGTAAAAGCCTTCAAGGCGTGAATAAATAAATAAATAAAGAAGAACAATATTATCTTTAACGCTAGTCACTTGACGTCGTATTAACTCCACGGCTGCACGTGAAAAAATTAAGTTACTATAATTCTGATGGAATCACGCTGTATACGAAAACCAGCTTTACAGAGTAGCCTACCAGTAGGCGATTTGTGGTTGCATCACAGTCGCGTAGCTTGTAAGTATCTCTGTGTAAGAAATTATAATTTAAGTGTAATATACTGTTTGCTTTCTTGGTGAATAAAATAAAAAAAACAATAATATGTTAAAAAAATAAATTATTTATCAATTAAAAAAATGTAATAGAAACCGGCAAAAAAAACAATATTTTGGTACTCCTGAAAGTTCCAAATGTGAGATTTGAGCCTGTTGGTCATCAGACCGATGCTATATATGCGTATTCGCCTCTTACTCCATGCGAATCCATGTTAAAGGCGATATTGTATGGATTCAACATGATGAATATGAGCAGATATTAATTATATTATTAACATATTTATTAATACCAAAAGCACACACAGTTTATATTTCAAAAAAGACCCTACTACATGGCCATTAAAGTAAATAACAACCTTCCACGTAACATTATACAAGTAAACGAAATTCTTAAATCTAACTCATCGCTAAAAACAATTCTTTTGAACAAATGTCATTACACTACCTATAGATGAATACGTTACCTAAATTAAAAACCTCTGTTTTTTATTTGCAAATAATATAACTTGTAATTGTTGGACTAGCTGGAAAAAATAGGATGTAGCTATAAGTTATACCTTTTGTAATTTGGGGGCATACATTAATTATCAGCTGTTTTTTTTTTTCAATTTAGATTCCTCCCTCCCCTTGGTTGAGATTAAGTGAGATTCGGTGGGACCCCCCTCCCCCTCACGTGAGATGAACACTACAGTTTTTAAAGGACTAAATTTATTTTCATAAAGAATAAAAATAAACAACTTTCAGGTATAATATAGCAAATTTATTTAAATTTAATAAAATTTAAAGTAAAAACAGAACAGCACCACCTTCCTAATTTTTTTACTCACTCCATGGATATTCATGTACTTTTTCTATTAAAATAATTGGACACATGACGTTTATGGTAGTATAGGAAGGCAGATATCAGAAGTATCTATATCCTCCTCGTGCATTAAATTCAGATTTTCGCGCACGACGCATATAAGCCCTTCAATTTATATTATTTTACAGTTGACGTGAGATTTGTTATTGACCACCATCAGTTTAAATGAGATTTGATGAGATGGACCCCTCCCCGCCATTTTGAGCTTATTTAATGTATGCCCTCTTTCTGTATTTTTGTGCAATAAACGTTTTTCGAATTTTATGAAGACTGGTACGGCGCGTACTGTCCCAATAGTGCGAATGTGAAACAAGGTGACTCTTTTTGGCGTGTTATAGTCCTGCATACTTGCCCTAGCATTGCAGGTGTTTTAGTGGCTATGACTGCCGACAGTAGCCACAATGGTATTGTCTACAGTATATATGGCAGCCTTGCAGCCCTTTCGGAACCGACAACAGGACCATCGCTTCTTCACCTTGTCCTTGTATTTGTACTCAATCTTGAATTTCTCGCCCATCCAGATTATTGAGGGTGTTCCTTTCCCGGAATAGATCAGTTGAACTGAAAATACACGATAAAATTAGTGACAATGAAAACAGCTTTCAAAATTCCACGTCTGTTTTCGCGTTCTAGAGAATCAAATTAATTGCTCATGATATTCTTAGTCTATTCATTTCCACCATACAATTGGAGAAAAAACCAATGACGACATTATTTGTATAATAGGTTGATAAATAAGTTCGAATAAAAAACGTCAATTAAAGATTAGGTAATTTTTTTATTACCGGCGGGGGAGGGGGGAGAACATATTTATTACGAAGAATCAGCTAAAACAAATATGAGTTGTGAAAGATAAAAGAATAATTATTTTATAAAAAATATATATTTCAGTTCAACATAAACAAAGTATGCTTACTTTGTAAGCACCAGGTGGAGTTTGAAAAGTCCACCAAAAGTTTAGGTACATTTACCGATAAAATTTGTTTAAAACATACATAACAATGCCAAGAATAGGCGTATAAAAACGAATATAAAAAAAGATATTGCATACCAATATTCGAATGACACTAAAAATAAAGAAATAAGAACACAGGATGAAATTCATATTAACTTCAATTAACATTAGGCGTACGAAGTCTAAGGACAAAGTATAAGGAGTATAATCTTATGCACACCATAGTAGGCGAGTGGACAAGGATACAAGACAAATAATAAGGAGTATAATCCTATGCAAACTTCGACCAATATGCAAACCAATATTAGGCAAGTGAACAAGGATACATAACAAAGAATAAGCAGTATAAGGCAAGCAAGGGCGTAGCGAGGTACGGGCAGGGTGGGGCGGCCGCCCCCTCCCCCCCCTAGAAGATTCAGGGATGCTCACAAACCGTAAAGTAATATTACATCGGTAGCCTATTGTTTGTGAGAATCAATTTAATTTTTATTATTACCTTTTTAGTTTATAATTTTTTTGTGCATCGTGGAAAGTTGGGATAAATATTAGAAAAGCTTTTTTTGTACCCGCATAAATTACGTATCTAACTAAAGATTGTACGTTTATTTGTATTTTACTTTTCCTTTTTTTATGTAGGTATTATTTTTACGTGCATTTGTAAAACTTCAACCATGTACGGTTCCAAATGTTTTCAAGCAGTTTAGGTATTTATAATTTATGACTTAATCCATAGAGGCCCTCTAACCCTTTCCTTAGAAATATGTATTCTCGAAGTAAAAAATGTGTCTTTAATTGTTTTATTATTGCTTCTTTTCTTAAATTTTAAAATGCGGTTAGGGCCCTGAGGGCTTCAGACACAGAATTGGGACTTATACTCAAGTTAGTCAACAAAATTTTTTGTTAGTTCCTCATAAACAAAATGCCCACATGAGCTAAAGGGCCGTCCATAAATTACGTAACACGAATTTCATGATTTTTGACTCCCCCCTGTCCCTATCGTCACATTTGTGAGACCCCCTTCTCCCCCCCTAGTGTGACTTCACATATTTTGCAATTTTACATCTAAAAATAGTCAAAAGAGTAGTTCAATTTTTTTTTCATGTGACGTCACAGAGCTGGTGACCCCCCATACCCCTTGTCACACTCACCCTAACCCCCCCCCCCGGCTGCCCCCCCCCCCTTAACAAAATCCTAGCTACGCCCTTGAAGAAGGCAAGTGAATATGAATGAAATACATAATGAATGAAATACAGGACAAAGAATAGGGATGATACAATTAATAAACACGAACACCAATAACAGGAGAACAAAATAAAGATAAAGGACATAGAATCAGGCAGATAAAATTAATACACAATAATTTGAGGATTCAATGTTGATGGTTAGTACCAAAGAATAGGAATACGAAGATTGAGGTCACATGACCAAAATATAAAACTCAAATTATCAAAATGACGAACGAAAAAGAAATCACATGTTAACCCCTCAGTCCTTGGGCCCATTTTGTCGGAAGGTCAAAATATTTCCGCTTAAAAATAAAATCTAAATAAATGGAATATTTCTGAAGGTATTCGAAAACTACAAACTATTTTTGAAAGATGATGAAAACGTTTTCAAATTTTATAACTTGAAACAGAAACATAATTTAAAAAAAAAAATCACATATTTAATTAGGCAAATGTATTATAAACGTTATTGTCACCACGCTTTATTGTCGTTTCATGCAAAAAAAAAACACTTTCATAATTTTTTTTCAAATTGCAGTTGGAAACTTTGGTTTGATAAAGGTGTACATTTTAATTCTATTGTGGTTAAATTTTAGATTTGAACATAAAGCGTGATGTTTTCTCTTTCTTACATCGTTTAGATCATATTTATAACTATAATAGTAAGGGATACACAACGATTACTTTGATATCCATATGAGTTGTTCCGAAAAGCGAACAAATTAGCCTGAGAGGTTAACACAATAACATAGTACATTGGCCTGTAGTTTAGCAAAAGAATATTCAAAAGGCATAGACATTTTTAACATAACAAATCGATGTTTGAAGCACACCTAATTGATGACAATATATTATTTTTGATAATTTTAGATAATTTTTTAATTAACTATTTTCAATTGCAAACCATACGCAACGGTTGTTTATTACAGACCATTATATTAAAAAATGGTAACCATTTCAAGTTTCCGATGTATAAACCCCATGGGCGTACAAAAGATTAAATAAATATTATGTATAAATGAAAAGAACATTGATACCACTTCCTAGTTATCATGGTTATGTATGGAGTTAATGGTAATAATCCTGTCGTTTAGTGTGTGCAGGGAGGCCCGACACTTGACCTCTTTAGCCTTGTAGCAGGTCCAGCGCTTCTTAGGTCTGCCACGATACTTGTGCTCCATGATGAACTTCCGGCCCCGAAACAGAATGGAAGGGCGTCCCCTCTTCGTGAGGCTGTAGAAAACTGAAAAAAAGAAAAAAATTGACTTATTGATTTTTAAATAACATTTACATTCCGTTTTTTATTTTTTTTGGGAATGTAAGTAGGGATAAAAGAAGGGAGGTTGGGAAATACCTGGTAAAAAATTTAAGCGATTCCAAACAACTTTTAGATTCTGAAAGCTGATTTTAGCAGGGCGATAATCAAAGAATCAGAGAATAATACTAATTCGAGAAACAATCGTCCCTTTTATAGGGTAGATCTAATTCGAATAAATTTTCGTTAATTGTTTTTGGGGTGTTAAGCATCCGGCAGGATCTGCCCTGATGATGGACACTACGACGCTGAAGGAAACGCTGGCTAAAGAAGGAGGTAGCGCAACACGGCATAACACCCCAAAAACAAAAAACGAAAATACTTTTGGTCGTGAAAATCTAAAAACATATCTAATTCAAATAAAGTCAATTACCAAATGAGCCATCACACAGACCTTTACCAGTGCTGTATTTCTTCACCACACAATGGGCCGTATTCATAAAACTAAAGGAAATCCTTGTAAGTATAAGGTAGAAGTATAAGGTTTTGAGTTGAAGAAAAAGGTGGGAGAGTAAGAATTTCCCTTTTTTCGTATTCATAATGATTACCTTATACTTTCAAGAATATCCCCCAAGAATAAGTAAAAGGTTGTTGGTATGTTGGAAAAGATACTGTAGCTTGACTTACACCCAGTTCTAGACCAATGCCTTTCTGATACGCAGGGTCACTGAGATAGATTTAACATATCCGCATTTTTAGGACGGATGATAACGCACCTCCTCGAGTTCCAGCATTATTTATTCCCAAAAATCTGTTGGCAAGCCATTGCACATTTTCCTCTTCAAACCGGTATAATTCTTTGTTATCACGAACAGGTGTTGATAACCGCTGCTTGTATTATTTAATCACTCTCAGTTCCACAACATCTGTCATCGCTACAACTGATCACTACAGGACTGAGTCTGCTACTGACCACACTCGAAATTATTGAAGGATATCCTTTTTATTTAGAGTAAAAGGTTACGTTTATGAATAACAAAATACTTTTTGTGAGGGATATACGCATACTCTATAATTATAAGGTTTTACTCGGAATATTATGAATACGAGCTGAAGAATTTGCTTTATATTCTGCAAGTATAAGCATAACCTTTTTTTATGAATACGGCCCATTTACTTATTTGAAGTTGTGCAAATGTTTTACCTTCCTTCATGTTGCACTCCCCTTAACTCCACTGGTTGACATACTTTCATACAACAAGTAGAATGGATACCATTGTAACAAAATGGGGCCTAACGCAGAATTAAATTGCGTCATTTATCGCCTGTATACTTCAGGAAACAAGCACTATAACAACACCACGGGTTTTGAGAGCCTAACAACATAATTATGAAAATAATGTTATCAAAATTGCATACCATTATTGAGAGTTCTTGATATTTTGTTACTGCACTTGTTTCCTATTACATTAGTAATTTGCACTGTATATTATTTTAAATGATATCATGTTTCTAAGTAATTCAATATTTTATTATGTAATTACTATTCATGAAATATAAAAACCCAAGTGGAGCGTGAATAAATAAATATTTTTTTGTAATGAAGTGTTCAAACAAAACAAAAATCCACGAGGTGATGTCGAAAAACTGTCTATTATGTTAAGGAATTTATTTTTAGAATTATCTTCTGTAGAAATGGCGCCACATTTAACGAAACACAGGAAATAGTAAAAATATTTTAATGAGTGAAAAAATTATGAAGCGTCACAATATAAACCATGGTTATGAATATTTTTGGTAGATACAATAATATCTCCTACACTATTTACACATGCTCTACAGCCCCTATAATACCTGTAGCACATCCAGCGTTTTTTTTCAAGGTTCTTGTAATTACTATGCAATATGTACCTATTGCCCATATAGTTTAATGTCGGTTTTCCTCGCTGAGATGTGCTGAAACTAGCTGAAAATGTACAAATATGTTTTAGGCTTTGTCCGAATGAATGAAAAAACTCATGCCGGTCTTCTGCTGGTCCCCTACACTTTCTTACGAACCAATGAATAAAGATCAAGAGTGGATTTTCCATATAGAGAAACAAATGATCAAATATACGAAAGTATTGTCAATTTTACGGTTTAAAGGTATTTATGTGATACCATACAACCATTCTCACCGTACTGAGCCACTGTACTACAATATCCCAGTTTTGGAAAATGTTGTGAGATTAATAAAGTTGTGGTAGAAAAGTCAGAAAATGTTAGGAAGTACCCTGTTATTCAGATGTGGACACAAAACACATTAGTCATTCCAAGCAACGCGCAACTTTTTCATTCCACACTCACCAGCACCTTTTTAAGAGAATCTTCAATAATTCACAAAGTAAGTAAATCACTTTCAGGGAGATAAGTTTCACCGGACAGAAAAAAAACAATAGACTGAACAAATTTTATTTGAATGTTAATACAAAAAGAACACCTGTAGACAAACTAATTTAGAATGTCCTAAAGTGAATCATGGTTGTGAATATTGTTGGCAGATAGGACAGTGTCTCCCACAAGAACGATGTTTGCTTTGCAGCCCTTATAGGATCTGAAGCAACACCAGCGTTTCCTCATCTTATTCTGGTATCTAGTATTCAAATTGTACCTGCCGCCCTTGTAATTTAATAATGGTTTTCCTTGCTGAGATGTGCTGTAGAAAACTGAAAATTAAAGGAAACTGTTTAACGTGTGGTTCCCGTAATTAAAAAAAGGATTTATTAGCACTTAGTAACGGAGTTTTTTTTTAAATATAGTTAATCTGTTAAGGCTCTGCGCTACTTGGGTAGATCACAATCCCAGCCCAGCCTCTCCCCGCAAAGCATTTGGAGTAGTTTCTCCCAACTTTGCCTGGTATGGGGCAGAGCCTGGTCCACTGGACGTTATCCCCCTGCCTTCTTGCGTTCTTAGTAAATGACCAGGCTACCTCATTTCAGACTTATATCAACAATGAAGGTAAGGAGGATATAGATTTTAAGTTTTCTGGTCATTTAAATTAGGTCCGTATCAAATATGATGACTAATTTAGATTTTTGATAGTTTTTTTGACAGATTTTTGATATTTTTGATACAGGGCCGTACTGAGATTATTTTCATTTCTGGGGTAGGTAATTCACTTTTAGAGAGGTAGAAACAAATAATAAAATTAATATATATATATATATATATATATATTTAAAGGAAATCAATAAAAGTATCTACATACAATTATTGTACATAATGTAAAACAAGAATAAAGAAATCACTGAATAGATAATACACACAAGATTGGTTCGAGCCCTTTAAGCACGCGCTCTATCTCTCTTACACTTGCCTGACATCGTATATCGCCATCCCGACTGTATTTAATAATGATGATGAAAAACAGATTTGTGTAGGAAATTTCAAATGATCTTATTTATTAATAAACGAGCAGAATTGAAAAAAAATGTTTAGTTTTAAATTGGGTCGTGGTTGTGAATATTTTTGGCAGTCAGGACAGTATTTCCCACAATAAAGACGGTTGCTTTGCAGCCTCTACGGGATCTGTAACAAGTCCATCGTTTTTTCAGCTTATCCTGGTACTGAGCGTGCAAATTGTACCTGCCGCCCTTGTAATTTAATAAAGGCTTTCCTTGTAGAGATGTTGTGTAGAAAACTGAAAAATAAAATAATTTTTTTAATGTCTGATTTACGCTCTTATTTTATTTATTTATGTCACCTCGTAGGGTAGAATTTTTTTTTAAATAGATTTATATGTACATTTATTGGAAGGAATACATTTCACGATTTGTGACCCAAATCATTAAAATCACCAACATAATGCGAATAGAAAACGTTACGTAATTTGATCAGTCTTTAGGAAGATCTCTTGAAGCAAACGCGAAGCTTTAAATAAATACTAGACGGTTCATAAAAACTAGTGAATATTTTAATATATATCTACTATTAACAATTCCAGGATTTCTTCTCCAGATCCTTACAATAATTGGGAATTCATTTAATATCTTGTAGACCGTCACTGAGGTTTTTTTTTTACTTTGTCGTCTCTTTCCGGAGGCTTATAATCGTATGATTAATGAATGAGGATCGTCAGTGGTTTGAGCACTTTTAGAAATTTATACAAAGAAGAGTGTGTGTGGCGGACAGTGGACGAGCATCGTGAATCTAATCTGTGTGCAAATCTACAGTTTTATTCGGAGGTTGATAAAATTCAGCACATTTGACCATCAAAATAAGAAGACGGTCACTGTCTACATTACATTTCCAAAAACTAGACACATTATCTTTTCCCACTCCCTAAAGCAGAATTTTGATATTTCCTGATGAAATATTACACATTTGAAGCTCAAAATAAGAGAAAAATTACTGTCTACATACATCTGATTTTATGTAGAGCCGAACTTCAGCTTGTCAAATATAAATCATATAACGAGCTAAACTTTAAACTCACATTTCCAGACATTTGTATCCATTAAGTCAAAAACATTTCACCTTCACCTTCTCAGCCCGCGACATTGTCAATAATTGTGTAAAAATGGAATAATCTTATTATTTGTAAGTTTTGTAAAGGTAATTTCATAAAAAAAATCTCCCGTCCTAAAGAGACCTAAATTCTACAGTCTTTCAAAATAAATATCAACTGCACTTTTGACATTAACCTTCTCATAAATGTAGTATCAACAGTAACGGGGGTAGCAAATGTAAAATCATTCAATATCCAGTGTTATAAATTAATATAGTGTCCTCCGCGTGCAATGTCGTATCTTTTACAAGCATAAACTTTCTAATTAAAGTGTGTTCATCGGAAGTGACCTGCCAGGTAAGTATGTTTTTGCATTCATTTGTAAATAATACATTTATATAGAGCCTAAGAATTCTTAATAAATTGAACGGCGCCCTTAAGGTGATTTTTCACAAAAACGGCGCTCTACAAATAATGATTTAATTTAGTTCATGTGAAATCCCGCAAGAGTCCTTTCCATAGTTAGTGGGACCAGGTATAGCATTCTCATTATGTGAAATTTAGTGAGGTTAAGTTAGATTACTAAACAGCTAACTCAACATCGCGCCATTTCCCGCATGGGTAGGCAAAGAGGAAGGACCGCCAAACAACGCGCTCTTAGTCTTAGGTTCGCCAAAGATCTGATCAATGAAAATAAGTTTTCAAATATACATCAATAATTATGACAATCTTTGGTTTTGAATGGTGGTATCTCATGTTTCACCAGAGCAATACTAAGAGTATATTCAATTCTGGGGTAATTAATTAACTCTTAGTGATGGAAGTTTTACTCGACAGAAACAAACAAATAAAATTTATCGAATTTATTTATATGTAACAAATGAAATGATACATACAAAATATTTAGAATTTATAATAATTTAGTTGGAAAGTGAGTCGTGGTTGTGAATATTTTTGGCAGACAGGACAACATCTCCCACAATGACTACGGTTGCTTTGCAGCCCCTGTAGGATCTGTAGCAAGTCCAGCGTTTCTTCACCTTATCCTGGTACTGAGTATGCAAATTGTACCTGCCGCCCTTGTAATTTAATAAAGGCTTTCCTTGCAAAGATGTAGTGTAGAAAGCTGAAAATCAAAATAAATAATTAATTACAAAATAAATTAACTTAATACATATATGATTTCCGCCCTTATTTATTTATAACACCACGTTAGACAGTTTGTTCTAAAAATAACTTCTCGATATGAACCACGGTTGTAAATATTTTAAACAGATTTTTTTGAAGTGAAACCTCTTTAGCACCGTTGTGATTTAAAATTAGGATGAAACAGAAATGACGCATTACAGTAGAGGAGATGTACCGAATATGGCATACGTCCCTAATATGAGATGGTGGTGTTTCTCAAAATTTATGTAAGAAAAGCCTCTTTAAAACTAAGCGTTCCCGATTCCCCACCGACTGACGTTGAAAAGGTAAGTACTCGTCCGGACGCCGAACACACCACACTCACCTGAGAGAGTGATTAAGTTTTAAAAATTTTTGTTTGTTTTTTTACGTAAGTTTCACTTTAATTTTTCTCAAAAAATTTTCTCCACCAAATTGTCAATCTTTCACTGATAGATTTATTATTATTTAAATTTTGGGTTTTCGTAATAATTTAAAGTAAAATTCAAGCAGATTTTATTGTACGAATATATTTGTTTGTACTGATCTTATTCCTAATATGGGATTTTTTGATGTCCCTATATGGAATACTATCTCATGTTAGGAAGAGTGTTTCCAGTATGGAATTTTAATAGAACAATTTTTTTTTGTTGCTATTCCAGGTTGTATTTTGGCCTGTCGTAGTCGGAACAGTGTGAAACAATGTCGTAGAAAAAACAGCGGAAGACGTGGGACAAAAAAAAATGATAAAAGTCATGGAAGCTGTAAAATCGAAGTCCGTGGGATATCAGAGGCGAAGAGTGGATCTAATGTTTAGTCTGTCGCCATTGATGCCATTTAGAATGTTCGGGAGCCGATAATATTGATTTTTTATGTGATTATTGCAAGCAAAATTTAAAAAATCAGTGTACCCAATAACAGGAGCCCTTTTTTAAATGTGCTATGCATAAAAATCTTTTTTAAAACGATAGTTTATCAATTAAAGATAATAACTTTTTTAAACAATCGTTTTTTCTATTGTTTTACCTTTCGTTTAAAATGAAGACGTTTTTGTGTTTTTTTTTTAATACTTCGTTGACATTTTAAGTTCTGTAACTATATTTCCAAAGATTTCAGTGTACCTATAATACTTAATAAACGATTCAATTATAATTAATCAGTTTTTTTTTACCTAAGCTATTCCATATTCGGTACATCTCCTCTACCTACGAAGCGTCTAACTGCGCTCATTGGCCGCTTTGATTATGATGTCACTTTTCAAGGCTCCTATTGGTTGAGATTATTTTGGTGAAGTTTCCCTTCTACCGCGTGTGAACTGCATTCGATTTTTTTTATTACTACATTACATTAGATACATTTATATAGCATAAATAACATAGTAATATGTACTAACTGAAAATTATTTACGTTTACGCTTTTAGGACTCGTACTAAATTCAGAATGACTTCTCCAGTTCCTTGTAATAACTAGATAAAAAGCACAATGGACCGATAAGGTGAGGTTTTCATCCATAATATTTACGTGCTGAAAAAAATTAGTTAAAAAATACGATTTTTGCGAAAACTTTTCTGAGAAATGTATTTATTTTTGTCGTCTCCCAGAGATACTTCAATTTCAAAGTTCAGCAGGCATTCCAACTAAGAAACAAACATCAATGCAGATTTTCGCAGATTTGAGCGTGCTTATAATAAAAATGAATCACAAAACAAATCGCGAGCAATGCGCATGCTAGGAAAAATGTTCAGTACAAAATCTTTGTCAATTGGCAAACAGACTAGTCACTCCCACAGTTACAAACTCACAACATCGAAAGTTAGGATATTCTTCACGTAGATATACAGCGTGCTAAGGGACGTACTTGACTTACTTTAACCAGTGATTCCTGACATTATTTGGAGTAAAAAATGTTAATGAAATTTTGGTCTCCGGTGACTTTTTTTGATGACTTTTTTTTTTTAATAATTTTATTTACATTTTTTACTCCAAATAATGTCAGGAATCACTGGTTAAAGTAACTCAAGTACGTCCATTAACACCCTGTATGAAGCTAAACACCCATTAATAAAATAATAAATAAAAATATATATCCTGACTTGCGAAATTATAAGACTGCATCCATAAAAAAAACCTCAACATCAATCTCTCATTCAACGAAAAAGGGCTTTGACTTATCGCCACTTATTGTAGTATGCACACGACTAAACCATCTTTAAACGATTACGCAAAATAGCGCAAGAGCCTTGCCTGGAGCCAGTGAGAATATAGCATTCTTATTTTGGGAAAATCGTTGGATTGAAGTGACGGTGTAGAAGCAAATTAAACCAATTGGGGAGGCGGGAATGGGTATCGCCACCCCGGGAACCTTTATTGGATAACCAACACCTCTGCCATAGGTCACCCCAAGTGGTTCGCTACGTTTGGTGATTTAGCAGGGGTGCCCGGGTTCATGGGGTGAGGTTGATCCAGGTCTTGAAGGCGGATGACCAGGATACACTGAACCCCAACCCCACCCACCCTTAAACCCTTTTCCTTACCAGAACTCTCCTCTCATTCCTTTCCTTAAAAAACCCACCACACAGCATCCCAAAAGATGACATAGGCCCTGAGGGAAATTTTCCTCAGGGCCATTTGTGTGGAGCTCATGTAAAAAAAAACGGTGTAGAAGCAAATAGAGAGACTGAACATAGGCCCTCAATTTGGGAGGCGGGTCTGGTTACCGCCGCCCCGGAAAACATTTATTGGATAACCAACACCTTTGCCATAGATCACCCCAAGTGGTTCGCTACGTTTGGTGACTTAGCAGGGTACACGGGGTGAGGTTTGTGCGGGTCTTGGCGGCGGATGCGTCTGCCCACCAGGTGCATGGAGAGAATGGTTAAGGGAGTCTCTTTGACTTCTCTAGTCGTACTCTCTAGGAACATCGCCTTGCACCGCAATGGGAGGATTCATACGTACGTAACTCCTGGTCACTTTGAGTCCGTTTTTCCGTTTCAGATTTTCGAATCTAATATTACAATTTGAGGTTTTACTCATAAAGTTAAAAATAAAAACAAATATAAATTTGATTTAAACCATTTTATTTTTACAAATTGCTACCGGTTTCAGAAGTGCCGTCAAGATAATATTAAAACTAACATAAGATACAAAATAATACTGACAGATAGCTACATAAAGGATACTTAGGTGTTGAAGTGGGGAGCAGAAAGGAGAAGGATTAATTAAGGCGAGACATTATCACTTTCACCGTGAAAGAAAACCGAAGCCCAAATTTTAATTAATTCCGACGAATTCATAATAATAATATTATTTTCCGATGCTGCACAATGGATGCAAAATATTTATTTTTTAGATAAATAAAAACCAAATCTTACCATTATATTTTTTTACATAAAATGTTTAAAAATAAAAATTATACAACATTTTTCAACTATAACATTAGCGGTAAGGACAATTTTATTTTTCTATTTAGACGATGAATTAGTAATTTCCCAAGATATGCTTCGAAAAACATCTAATATTAGTAATAATATCATTTAATATCAGATCGTACGTCACTATAAAATTTATGTGGAATTCTTCACTTAGGCTGGTTGGTAGCCGATGAACATTCGAGTGAGGGAAATTTCCAAATCCAACGCTCAGAAATCTCGGTGGCTGGACTCATATTTTAATTATTAAGGTTAGAAATTTTTATAATATCTATAAAATACTAATTTCAGTTGTGTGTCGGTAATCTGGTTCAGTGAACTCTAGAACTAGGATTTGTTTTGAATTTAAGTGTCATCGGAAACGATTGTAATAAAGCGATAGATCGATAAAATACCTACCTGTAAAATAATATTATTTTAACTATGTTTTTTCACAATTGGAATAATAATACCCCGTGATTTTTCACGGATCTGTAGAGTTCATACTCCCACACTACAGGGGACCAGAAGGGAGGAGAGATGCGGCACGGGACCATACCCCGTGACGAACCGTGCCTCGGTTATTTACAAAGTTTAGTTTAGTATTCAATAAATACAAGTGAGTACCAAACTTATTTTATTTACAACTTAATTTAACCCTACTTTAACACCTTTTAGAGACATTAAATTTTATATTATGAGAGTTAAAAATAACTGCCATAGATGTACGCTGGTTATTTGTAAAAAGTGATCCTGTCGACGGGAATAAAATACAAGGTGCACAGAAATGTCATAGGGTTGTTCTGTCGGTTTCTCATACCTGAGGATCGTAACCCACAATCCAATTACTATGATGGACAAGGCTGCTCCATTACTCGCGGTTCTGCGCTGCGTGGAGAGCTACGGAAACCGTCGTACCGACACAGTGATATGTACTTACTTGGTCGCTCCAGCGCATTGGTAACATTCCTCTACCACTCCTGCCTTCCACTTTGCCAGTGACTATGAGTTTATGAATTTCTTCAAGTTCGAGTCCGAGTTCGAGTTTCGCGAGCAACGCGTCTAAGGTATCATCACAGTGTCGTAATTTGTGTTAATTTCCGCAGTGGCGCCAATGTCACAATTGAGCATACATAAAAAAATTATAACTTTAACATTTTTTTTTATTTTTTATTTTTTTTATTGAGTAAATTTTTTACAATAAGTTTATTTCATTCTAAAATTACATATTTTATATACTCTCCTAATAAAGCTAGTGCTTGTGTTTAGGAGAGGACAACTTGATAATAACTTTCTTTTTTTTTTTTCAAAACCTTATAACAAACTTAAGAACTTAACTTATGAATAGATTTAGACTTAATAACATATTTTTTAAAGATTATAAGGGTAATTAAACAAAGTATATATAGGATGTACATAAAACCTTTGGAATAACAAACAGTCAAAAACATATCTAATAAAAGTTAAAATTATATGGTGGGACTACCAAAATATGATTTAATTTTTTTTTTATATTTGTCGTAATTTTTTTCTGTTCGCATATCGGCGGGTAATTGATTAAATAATTTTATTCCTTTATATACATAGTGATGCTGTTGTGGTTCGTATGGGTGGTATAGTTAGTCCACCAATAGAAGTATTCCTTATGCTAATATTTAGCAGTGGGGTAATATTTTTTTTAAATATATCTTTGTGTAGCTGAAGTAGTGCTATTTTTTCGTAAATTTTTGTAAGTGGGGGAACAGGGAATTCTTGGAATACGTTTATTGTTGGGTAGTAATACGGTTTTTTTAGGATAATTTTTATAAAAATTTTTTGAATTGTTTCGAGTGGGAGAAGGGATGATTTATATGCACCCCCCCAAGCTATGATTCCATATTGTAATACCGAGTGCGCAAGTGCAAAGTAAATTTCTTTTAATATTTTTAATGTGATAGTATTTCTAAGTCTGAAAAATATATATTAGTTTTCTCATTCTGTCTATTGTGGAGTTTATTTGATTTTTCCATTTAATGTTATTGTCGATAATTATTCCAAGATATTTTATTTGTTCTTTACTACTAATATGTATACAATTTGAGTTACAGGGTGTGATTTTAAGTAGACAGTTTCTGTCGTGAACTTTAATGTTTACATTTATATTTGAAATATGTTCTGTTAGGCTCAGAGGTAGAAAATGAGTTTTTTCAACATTTAAAGAAAGTAAGTTTTTGTCAAACCATTGTTTAATGATATTTATTGCATTATTTGCCGATATTTCGGCTTCTTTCCAAGAGTTTTCTTCAATTGTTAATACTGTATCATCCGCATAAGATATAATCTTTCCGACGATTGGGAGTTCAAAAAGTTCATTTACATATAATAGAAATAGTATTGGGCCCAGTACAGTTCCTTGTGGGATTCCAAAATTAATTTTTTCTATGTCACTTAACTCGTTATTTATTTTCACTTGCTGTGTTCTTTGATATAAATAACTATTTATCCACGATTTAGCTTTGTCGGTTATTCCTATATTATTTAGTTTGTTGATTAATTTTGAGTGTGAAACACTGTCAAAAGCTTTACGGAGGTCAATGAATATACTTAAGCATTTTTTCCCTTTATCCAATGCTTTATAAATAACTCTAGTTAATTCCGCTATTGCGTCTTGTGTGCTCATTTTTTCTCTAAAACCGTATTGACTAGGATTAATACATTTTTTATTTTCCACATAATCTACAATTTGTTTCTTTATTACTCTTTCGTATATTTTAGCTACATTGGATATTAACGATATTGGGCGGTAATTGTTTATTTCTTTCGAATCTCTGGATTTATACACAGGTGTTACAATGGCTTTTTTGTAGTTTGATGGGAATATTCCATTTTCAATGCTTACATTAATTATATGAGTAATTGGTTTAGTTAGTGAGTTAGAACATTTTTTTAGGATTTCTGTAGTTACACCATCATATCCAGGTGCAGCACCATTTTTTAGTGATTTTATTATGTTTTCAATAGTTTCCTCCGTAATCGATTTAAAAACTGATAGATTGTTTTCACTTAGTTTATCTTCATGTATATCATCTGGTTGATAATTTTGATCAATTTTGTAAGCAAGTTTTTGTCCGACGTTTACGAAAAAATTATTGAAAATATTTGCACACTTCTTTGATTCGTGGATAGCATTTAATGTGGTTCCATTGTTGTTTATAAGATTTATAATTGATTTATTTTTATGCATGCATTTATTCATATAACATGCTGAAAAGAACCAAATACCAGGAGCACAGAAATACGATTAAGTATTTCCATTGGTTATAAATATAAAGTGACAGTACTTGTTAAAAATCACAAAACGAGGAAATCAGCTTTATATTTTTAATATTTAAAATATAGTTATTTAAATTTCCCGTTTTTCTCACAGGTGAGCGCTAATATTGCAATAATTATGGAAAGCCATAAAGTATATACTATTTACAAATACGTGAAGAATAATTTAATTTAAAACTGAGTCGTGGTTGTGAATATTGTTGGCAGACAGGAGAATATCTCCAACAACGACGACGGTTGCTTTGCAGCCCCTGTATGATTTGTAACAAGTCCATCGTTTCTTCATTTTATCCTGGTACTTAGTGTGCAAATTGTACCTGCCGCCCTTGTAATTTAATGAAGGCTTTCCTTGCAGAGACATTGTGTAGAAAACTGAAAAAAAGAAACCGTTTAAAAACTTTAAAATCGTATAAAATTCTTCGCATGAAGAATTTCCTATCGTTTTCATTTGTCAGCTCTTAAACCATAATAAGAAAATAATATCTGTAAACCTTTACTTGTAAAGGTTTGCGCGAAAAATTTTGGTATTCAATTATTGCCATTGAAGTAAAATCATGTATTGGTTTCCGTAAGTTTAAACTTAAACTTTAGGTCGCACAGTTTACACTCGCGCTGTGGAAGCGGGTTCCCCACAGAGCATCGGACCATCCCATCTTAATATATAAAACCAAGTCGGGTTAGTTACACTAGTTATAACTCGAGAACGGCCGGGCCGATTTTGATGATCTTTGATTTGTTGGATTTGTCTCCGCCCCGGAAAGGATAATAACTATTAAAACATCACAAAAATTAACGAAAAATATAGTTATTAAGTAAATTCTTTTCCCCATACATTTTGTATGGCATGAATTCTCATATTTGAAAGAGCTGCGGGCATTTTGTGATAAGTACCTATAATATTGAGTAGTGAGTGAGTTCCAAAAATTCAAAAACGTCAAATGTCAATGCGCTGATTGTTTTGCATTTGTTCTTAATCGTGTAATGCTGCCCCTCTTTCTTACACACTAAATGTCAATAGCCGAAAATGAGACAAACGGTGGACGTATGTCTGCAGCCCCTCCAAAGGAAAAATGCAATAATTATAATAAAAAAATGACGCTTTTTTTTACATAAGCTCCACACGTGAATCCCTGAGGAAAATAATTTGTCTCAGGACCTATGTCATCTTAGGGGATGCTGTGTGGACGGTATTTTTAAGGAAGAGGAGGATAGGAAGTTCTGGGAAGGAAAAAGGATTGAGGGGTGGGTAGGAATCTAATCTCCAACTGCGGTGCAAGCGCAGATCTGGCTGGAAAGTTCAAAAGGCTTCCCTTAACCAGTGTCTAGATCCGTCCCGCCACGCAGCAGGTGGGCAGAAGCATCCGCTGCCAAGATCCGGAAAAACTTCACCCCATAATCCCGGGCACCCCTGCTAAATTACCAAACGTAGCGAACCACTAAGGGGTGATCTATGGAAGAGGTATTGGTTATCCAATAAATGGTTCCCGGGGCGGCGGCACCCGTACCCGCATACCAAATTCCCGTAATTAAGTGGAAAAGTAAGAAAAAAATCCGTACCGGACAATCCGTAAAAACACAGACAGCTTGCGCATCTATAATTGCTTCATTGTGTAATAGTTAATTTAGTAAAAAAAACTGAATTTAATTCAACAGTTATTGATTCTGAGGCGGTACGAAGTTCGTCGGGTCAGCTAGTATGTATTATAAAAGAAAGCCAAAAAAACTGCGGCTCGCAAAAACTCAGAAACGAGTCCCGGTACGATCAAGGGAGTTATATGGTGTGGTAGATCACTATCCCCCTCCAGGACGACGGTTCTCATTTTTACCAGAAGGGCGTGCTTTTGAAGATGTAAGGGCTGGAAGTTTCGCCCTCTTGAAATTTTTAAAACAGTCTTCCGGAAAGTTCTAAAGGGTTCCATAGAGCTCTAGAAAGTTCAGGAAGGAGTGGCGGAGAATGTTGTGGAATGTTCGGGAATAGGGAATCGGGAACATCATTGTGGAACATTCCAGAACATTCTCTAATGCTGTTCTGGGCGAAGCTGGGTAACCCAGCTAGTTATTATATAAAATAAAATTGTAAACATACTTTTTTGGACGCCAGGTCTACTACTGTTCAAGAATGATTATTTATATCACCTCATAAGAGAGTGTATCGCGATGAATAAACAAAATCTTTGCACCTAGAATATATTTCTACCGCTTTTCAAAATATTATATATTATTTTTATAAAATTATTTTTTCAACAATTATAAAACAATTAAGAAAAACCTGCAGATATTTGGTAATCAATAGGTAAGTAATAACTAAAAAAATAAATAAAAATCAGTATGTTTTTCTCCATATTTTTAATTTTATTTTTATAATAGCTGAAAAAAACCTGTTTCACTTATTCTACCTATGTAATACTAACTTTTTAACTTTTTATACTAACTTTATATTTTATATGTTTTTTTTAAGTCTATTTTATACTTTGGGTACTTGGAAATATAGTATTTTGTTTTAATATTACCCACACTTAGGCAGTGCCTTAGTGGGTTTTCATTTCTTGTTCATACTAATTGTTATTATATGTTATGTTATTATATAATATTTGCTATTATACATTATATGTACAAAGAATTGGGAATAAATAAAGTTTAAAAAAAAAATAAAAAAAATAAGGTACCTCACATAAATGATTTTATAAATTAACAGGTTTTTACGAAAAATATTAACTAATACTTTTAATCATCATACAAATAACAATATGGGAAGGATTAATAAAATCAAATAAACAAGTCTTCTCAATGCGGCTAAATCGTAGATGTAGTAGTTGATAATGGCCCTGAACAACTAAACAGTTGTCACAATAATAAAACCTAAAATACCTGCAGAATTTAATATTAACATTATAAAATTTCATAAACTTTAAAAAGGGAGTTCGAAGAATTAAACATTGTGTAAAGAAAGGTTCATTGGGCAGGTACCACAAATGAACATCCAAACTGAGAAAATGCATTTAATAATTGTAAAAGATAGAATATTACAGACAGAAAAATTCATATTGTCTTAAAACAAATCATGGTTATGAACAGTTTTGGCAGACATGACAGTATCTCCTACAATAGTGACGCTTGCTTTGCAGCCCCTATAGGCTCTGTAACAACCCCAACGTTTCTTTGTCTTGTCCTTGTATCTAATATGCAAATTGAATCTACCGCCCAGATAATTTAATAGAGGCCTTCCTTGCTGAGATGTGCTGTAAAAAACTGGAAATGGAAAAACTTGATTAAAGCTAGTTTTCCTAATCGCATCCTAATTAACATAATTAAAATTTTAAAAATAACTATCATGGCATGCGTGAAAGGTTACAAAACCGTATCTGTACAAACAATTGTCTTAAAGCGATGCTCTACTAAGTAATCGAAATTCACGTGTTTTGGTTAGAAAATTAAGATAGTTTAGAAATATTTTACGTGTTTTAAATAAATACTGCGTGAAGAACACATATTTGCCTTTTTGAAGTAATTGAGATTTTTTTTTATTAGTCTTTCTATAAGCCCAGAAAAAAAAAGAATCAGGCCTATAAAGAATGCTTTTAAGTTAAAAATCTCATACAATAAATACACATATAAATTTGTTGTAGACCACTTTTATATGTGTATTTATTGTAAATTATGGCGAGCCACAAAGTTAATGCTTTTTACAAATATGTAAAAATCTCCTACTTACGAACCCCTTTTCGGATACTGTATAATGTAGAATATATCGGATACTGTATAATCGGATAGTGTTCATTAGTAGCCACAGATCTCGTTGGAGCGAAGATGCTACTTTCATCTCTTTTTAATCTACTCGACCGTAATAATGTGAATGCTTTTTGATCACTCAAGTGGCGAGTTACTCCTCATTCGACTTCGCTCCTAGCCTAGTCCGAACAAGCCTTAATTGAGTGTAAGAAGGAGTTTTTTTTTTCCATATTAGCTCCACACAGGAAGCCCTGTTAAAATAATTCCCCTCAGACCCTGTGGCATCTTTGGGGATGCTGTGTAAAGTGTCTCTATAGAAAAAGAAGGAAAGGAAAGAGGGAAGGAAAGAGAGAAGAAAAAATACTGGAGGGGCGCATAAATCCAACCCTGCTCTTGCGGTACAAGACGATGTTCCGAGAGAATCCTGCTTGAGAGATCAAAAGGTCTCTCAACCAGTCTCTCCGATCCGGTCTGTTATTCAGTTGGTGGGCGCATCCGCCCGCACCGCAAATTGTACATTCATGTACTTATTATCTGAGTCTATATTATTTTATTGTACTTTTCATTAACACAACACTTTCATTGTACGTACATAGTACACAGTGATAGTTTATGAAAAACTCGTACATACACCGCAGACAATATAAAAATAAACAAAATTAAGATTGAAATAATTTATTAAACATAGATTATTTATATTTTACATATTGTTAACTCCGTGGCTATGAACATTTCTGACCGAAATGGCCATTTGCCCGAACATAGTAATACTGGCTCTGCAACCCCTGTTGGCCATGAGACACACCCAGCGCTTTTTTACCTTGTCCTTGTAGTAGCTGTGCAAGATATATCTGTTGCCCATGTAGTTTAACATGGGGTTACCTCGTGAAGATTGGCTGTAGTGAACTGAAACTTCAACAAAAAAACATTACCTTAAATTATGTTCCTATGTATTTTACAACTTCTAGCGACAGGAGTCAACAAGGACGTACCCGATAGACTTCAAACCTTAACCGGGCACCAGATATCCGGAAGTTTATTTCATAATTTTAAAGGCTTTTTTTTAGAAGAGGAAGGACTGAACTTGGGACTTGTTCTATGTTGTAGAAGGGGGGAAGCACAGAGGCCGGCAAATCGTTCCACAGCAGAGCTGTTAACTTAAAAACGAATCGTAGAAAAGGAGTTAAAGTATTTTTATGAACATTTTCCCTGGTCATTCAGTAGAGTAACTGCCTAAAACCTAACGCTTAAAAATGAGTTTATGTGAACAACTCCAGGAAAAAGTTGTGATTTCCACCCTCTTATCGGTGAAAAATGAAGTAGTAAATACACTCCCATAGCCCACATAAGAAAAGAAATTATAATGTTTAAGACTTTTAAAGTCTATGAAATGTAATAAAACCACACGATTTTCGTCAGAATTTATTGATTATAAAATATAAAATAAAAATATGAGGAGGTACAATATGTAACGGTTTTATATTCATTAAATTAAAATGACGCCAGAAAGCGAATTTGGGATTATTGAAAAAGTTTTCTTTTTCAATTTCGACAGAATGATAGCCCACATTAAAAGATTAAGAGGAGATCATAAGTAATGAAAGGAAATAACAAAACTAACTTATTATATACAGTGAGTGCTTGTTAGCACATGCGTCATTTGGATTAAATCTTGGTTAACATTAATATCATCACAACGATCAGACCGATGTCAGTGATGGCACAAACCAGATGTTTCATCGTTTGAGGTGGAGGCTTTTGAGATATTATCTTTTTTGTGTTCCAACCAATTTTTTTTTTTTTAATTGTTGAGTCCTATTTGATGAAGTTTTATGTCTTATTACTAAATTGCATATTTTACACTGTTTCTATCCAAACCTTACTCGACAAATGTTCAATTTTGTGTCGTACAAACTTTTGAGTCTTCACTGGTGTCTGGAAGAGAGGGGGCGAGGGTAACTCCGTAATTAAAGGCATTCCCTATCATTTTATTTGTGATCCCCACCCTAATCTCTAGCATCTTCAACTCTCTCTTTCCTATTTTGTAATTATCATTTAAGACGTCTTGCAGTAGCATCCATGCAGCTTCAAGTGCTTCCTCAAGGATCCTTTTGATGGATTCGTTGTCAAAATGTACAGCGTTTAAATTCATATACATCGATGAATTCACAGCAGACAGCTTTACCCTGTAATTCGATGCTTTGACATTCAATGTGCCAAACACACTGTGAAAATCATAAAGAACGCTTTGGGTCATTGCTACGCAAATAATTCTTTCCCTCTCAATATTATCAATTTCCCAATGTGTTTCTATTTTTGGTTGAAAACCGCATGAGTCCGTTCCTGCTTTCTGAAATGATTCGTGGTTATGAATATTTTTGGATGATACGACAGTATCCGCCACGACGTAGACACGAGCTTTGCACCCCTTGGCGACCATATGGCAGACCCATAGCTTCTGCTCACTGTCCTTGTTATTGTCTTGTAATATGAATCTCTCGCCCAGGTACTTCAGTGATGCATGTCCTCGACGAGACGTGATGTAGTGAGCTGCAAAGTTGAAAACACAATATCATTTAATATCTATCCATTTGTACAGAGGACTTCAAAGGCTTTCTTGAAGTATTTTCTTTAAATATCAAAAATTTAAAAAGTGCATAAATTGTTAACCAGACTTTTAACTAACTTTTAATTAATTTTCTTAACCGGTTAATAACAGACGGATACCGACTTACTTACATTCAGTTATTTAATTTAAAAATTTAATTCTTTTCCTTTGCCCACGAGTAGTTACACTCTCGTAAAGGTTATATATTAAATACATATATATAAATATATGTTTATACAGATTATTAAACAGGAGGTAATTACTCATAATTCATATATATATTACATGTATATGTATATAAATTAATAAATAAAATTAAATTAAAAAGCGTGGCATAACGCTGAAACGGCTTCCAGAATAATAAAAAAGTAACAACACTTTAAAAACTTTATAAAGAAAATCATTATTTAATTATATTAAATAATGATTTTCTTTCAATAAAAAAAACTAATTTTTTTAATTATCAAATATTCAGAACTTTTTAAATGATATCCGTAAATCTTTATTTTTGATACAGTAGACTGGGCAGAGGGGGAGAACCTATACATCTTACGATCGCAACAATTAATATAGTAGCAACGCTAATTCAGACTTTAGCACCTATCTATGGAGGTGATAGAGAAGAATAAAATCATTTTACTCAAAGAAAAACATTATTTATTAATATCCCCACAACTTTGGGTTTAAAAAATAACACAAAAAAATATATTAAACATTAATCATATCAAAATCAAAATCATTGTTTTATTTTAAATAAACTACTTTTCCTTCGAAGCAGGACGGAAAATTTTTGAATATATACGTTTTGAAAATTATATGTTATGTATTGGCAGATCGGTAAAATCGCGCTAGTGGTGAGTATATAAAATAGTTAGTGATATGGAAAAAGTTTAGTACGGACACGGACTTGCCCACCACACAATATCATCTTCAATCTTCGGTGATTACAACGTACTTCAAATAATGTATCATTCACCTGAAGTAATGTAAAATTGACCGCAGATACCGCCGGCACACAAATATGCCCAATTAGTTCGATTTTTTAGTGCCAGTGCACAAGAAGCATCGAAAATAAAATATTATAGAAAGTTTTGAAATGATTCGTGGTTATGAATATTTTTGGATGATACGACGATGTTCCCCAAGATATAGACATGAGCTTTGCATCCCTTGGTGACCATACGGCACACCCAGCGCTTCTTCTCCCTGTCCTTGTAGTTGCTTTGTAATATGAATCTCTCGCCCAGATAGTTCAGCAATGGACGCCCTCGACGAGACGTGTTAAAGTAAACTGCAAAGTTGAAAAAATAATATCATTTAATATAATTTTCTAATGTTTTCTCGACCATTTTGACCAGTGTCGTATATAAACTTGAAAATTGACTTAAAATAAACACAACAAATTTAAGGAGAGTGGAATGATTGTAAATCATATTTCTTAATTGAGAAAAAAAAGTTTAAATTTGAAAAAGTCATAAAGTTTCATAAAGACCTGTCGGAATATCTGCCATAAGCAGGCGCTCTCGGCGTAAATAGGACCAATTTTGACCAAGATTTTTAAAATGTCTCTGAAGAGTTGCTCTGTACCCTCTGGTTGGAAAAAAGCGGTCATTCATACAATTCCAAAGAAAGGTAACCGCTCCAACCGGGCCAACTACCGCCCCATAGCGATCACATTTATTCTGTGGCGCATTTTGGCGATCACATTCGTTCAAGGCGACGGAATGTGTGATCAACGACAAACTGACACGCCCCGAGAAAACAATAGGGATTCCGGCGCAACCGCTCCTGCGGTGATCTTCTCGCGAATGTGACTCATTTTTGGAGGCGGTTCGGTGATGGAACATTACGGTGAAACCCAAACGTTTGCACTGGATATTTTCAAATATAATTTTAAAAAATCAAAGCATTTGGCCGGTTTGGTACCTAGGACTTGTCAACAAACTGCCTTCTTACGGACTTCCCGCATCCTTGTGTAAGTGGATTGCCGACTTTTTGGCGGAGGGGTCGATTCAGATGGATGCTGATGGTTTCACCTCTTCCTCACATTCAATAGATGTCAGCGCCCCACAGGGATCGGGTCTGTCGACTTTATTTTTGATGCACATGTTGCTCATGTGCACCAATTCATTGTTACGCGGGTGATAGTACAGTCTATGATAGCTATTAGTTTAACAGTTCCCCAAAGAATAACAGCACAGAGGGCTTTGAAATAGAGAATGGATGGTTACCACGAGAGGGTGTCCTCTTGGGGTACGAACAATCTAGTCGAATTTAATGTTTCAAAGACCCAATCATGTCTGATTACGTAGTTTCATTCAACGGAAGCAATCTTCCCAACACGCCTTCCATTGATATGCTTGATCTAATTGCTGTAAGTGACAAGCTCATGCACGGAGGTAGGAAGGGGGGGGGGGGTTCCATTAAGTTAGCCTCCCAGAAGTAGGGCGTAGGTACTGCATAGGACCAGCAGATACTTAAATAGTATTTCAATGGTAGGTTCTCCGAGGAACTACCTTCATTGAACTTCAGCACCTACCTGTGGAGATGAGACAGAAGAAATAAAGCTTTTTACTCAAATAAAAACAATATTTATTCATATGTTTTATTCATATGTTTGGGTTTTGAACAACAAAATTAACAAAAAAACAAACAAAAAAATGTGTAAACGTTAATCATATCAAAGGTCACAGACAAAATCTATTATAGTAGGTACCTACCTAAACTTTGAGTCAAAAATGCAAAAATAACCTAATTTTACAACTTATTTAATTATAACGAGAATTTATTACCAGAATTTTTTTTGTTTGTTTTTTAAGTGAACCAACATAGGGCTTTTACAAACATAATACATGTCGAAAAATAATAATAAGGTAAAAGGATAAGAAACATTTGTTAGTTAAATATTACGAAAAAAAATAATCGACACTTAAAATAGAAATATAGATCAAATGCATTCTCAAATACTTACTTTTCCTTTGATGAAGACGGAGAAGTTTTGAATATATGTATTGAAAAGGTCTGCATATTATGTATTCGTAGATCGTTAGTGATAAGCGATATGACCGTAATAAATACTTAGGACGGGTTGTTTCAAAAAATTTGACGGATTCATCAAATATTTGAAATCAATTTTTACGTTCTGTGTAAGTTCTATTAAAGTTCTGTTATTAATTCATTATAGGCCAGTTGCTCCATAACACTGAAATAATCACAGAACTTGAATAAAACTTACACAGAACGGGAAAATTAACTTCAAATATTTTTAAACAATCAGTAATTTTTTTTAAACAACCCGTCCTAGGGTTATTGTTGTCACAGTGGAAAAGATGGGGGTCGAGTAGATTTAACAAGGACTTGGATATTTACCACATTTGAGGTAGTCTATGAAGTTATTCAGTAATTATAAATTCTTAGAATATCATTAATCGTTCTCCGGGTAGAAAGTAGGGCTAGTTTTAGAAAAGTATTACAATTTCATATCAGAAATAAATATTAGGTTGTTTGCCTGGCCTTATTAGAAATAATTTCACAGTGAAGATCAAAGTTTAGTGTCCTATCGAAAATAACTCCAAGTTCTTTGATAAATGGTTCTAACGCAATTTCGATATTATTGTTTGAATACGACGTAGATATTGGATTCCGCGAACGGTAAAAACTAACGTGGAGACGTTTTTCTCGCTTCTAAATTATTTATTATTTTTCAAACCAGCTAACAAGTCTATCTCCATTTTGCTGAAAGATAAGTGTATCATTTGAACATTTAAATCTCGAATAGCTTTCTACAGATCAAATCAAAATAGAATTAATTTAAAATCATGGAAAAAAAAATCATTTAAAAACATAATTAAGGTAAGTGGGCCTAAATGAGGGCCTTGAAGGACTCCCGATGTCACTTAAATTTATAAACTCTGTTATTTAATTTTACCAGAGGTAGCAATTCATTCATTTTAGGAATGATGCATGTCAAAGAGCTTTTGGTTTCGCGAGAAGGATATAAATATTTTCTTTTTTAGAAATTAGGTTTTTGGGAAATCATTGTACAATTGAATCTACTTGTGCACGAGCCATAAAAGCTGCACAAGTATAGTGTTCTTATAAGAGAAGAATCATGTTTTACCGGCTAGTTACAAAACCATTCTTTTCTGGAGTAATAATATGTCTAAACATAACAACATATTTGAAAACTGGTGTATTCGATTTATATAAGAACTTTCGAATCCTAAGGCCTAGACAGGCCGATACAATTGATAATTTATTCAGTTTAAAAACGTAGATCAATGTTTCACTATTACAAGTTGATGTATCTTCATTTTCCAGTGATTAGTACTTCAAATACTAGAGTACTTCAAATAATGTATCATTCACCATAGCAGGTTCTGAAATGATTCGTGGTTATGAATATTTTTGGATGATACGACGGTGTTCCCCACGATATACACAAGAGCTTTGCATCCCTTGGTGACCATATGGCACACCCAGCGTTTCTTCTCCCTGTCCTTGTAGTTGCTGTGTAATATGTATTTCTCGCCCAGGTAGTTCAGTGATGGGTGTCCTCGACGAGACGTGTTATAGTAAACTGAAAAGTTATAAAAATAACATCATTTAATCTCTCTCATTTTATGAAGGGGTTTGAAGGTTTTCTCGACCTATTCAAACAGTGGTATTAAACACGAAAATTTACTTGAAATTAACACAAAAAATCTTAAGAAAGTGCGTTAATTGTAAATCAGATTTCTTAATAAATACCGAATTGAGAAAAAAAGTTTAAAAGCGGGTTGTTTCACAGAATTTGAATAATTCATCAATTTTCAAGTTCTGTAAAACCACCGCCCCGTGGTGAAAAATAATAAAACTTGAGTAGAACGTTCACAGAACTTAAATTTTAACTTTGGTGCATTGTTCAAATTCTATGAAACAAACCGTCCTAACTGTTTACAAAAATAATGTATGCACTAATAACAACTATCGCATGTCAGCTAAAGGCGTAAACCCCTGAAAAATCACGAAATCTGACTTTATTTTAACACCAAGAAATTGAAAGAAAAGAAATACTCATATCAAAAATAAAATAAAATAATTTTAAGGTTAAAAAGTGTATATAATGTCATTATAATATATTGTCTGAATTAGTTGAAACAAATAGTTAAATTTTGAAAACGACACTCAAAGTTCATAGCAAAACCGAATCCTAGAGTTCATTGAACTGGATTTCTCTTAGAAATGTGTTACGTCCACTAGCGATTATCGGTGGGCACGGCACATATACCGGATTTTGTAGTTTGCGATCGTTCGGCGTTAGAGCGTTGGGAGTATTGGAGATCAAATCGGACTAATTGGACGTAGAAAAGTGGAACCTATTTTTTCGCTTCATGTCTCACCTAAATACAACACATGAATGTATGGTATCTGGCATTGAAGCTCCATAGCGCATGATGAAATATACATTGCCAACCGAAGCATAGATTAACTAACAGATTGAAATAGAAACATCCGTTTTATCATGACTCACAACTTGTGTATTACCTTTTCAGTGATAACGACATACTTCACCGATTGAGTTTTCGCTGCTTTCACAACTTTAGTGTGGGACTTGAGATAATACATTTATTAAAATTACAAGAAAAATATTTTCAAAATGCGTCCACCATTTGACAAATTTAAGAGTTAAACACAGTGCCAACAAATACCATTACCATAATAAGGGGTAATTTTAAATAAATATATTTAGCTCATTGTGAAAATAATTTTTAATATATTTCAATAAATATAACACATGAATTTATCTAACTTATCTATTACATTATAAATCAATAAATATGATGCAAAGTAATAAATATCTACATAACAACAATTAAAACTTGTAGGAATACTTGTCTTGGTATTTATTGCAGAAGGGCGCTGCATGCGTAGCTCCAATTTTAACCAAGTTTTTAAAATATCTTAGAATTGTGGCTCTGTACCTTATCTGCAGAGTAAATTGATTCAAACGACCTAGCTAGAATTTCATTTTTTTTTAAATGGGAATATTAAAAGGAATAACCATAACATCCGAAATTATGTATCTGTAATTCCATTAATTAATTAATTCCATTGTGTTGAAATGGTGTGCCATAGGTCCAACATTTGTACATGGTCGACTTTAGTCACATGGGAAGGGGTCGTTTCAACGACTTGCCGGCTTCTATGTTAACTCACCTCCACAACATTAGTCTCTTCAAGACCCTTGTTCACCCCATTCTCTCCTCGAATAGACCTTCCACATAGCATCCCCAGAGATAACTTAGGCCCTGTAGATAAAAAATTATTATCCTCGAGGCCTCATGTGTGAATTTAATGTAAAAAAAATAAAAAATGATATTGCCCTCTTTCAATACCTTCATAATATTAATACATTTTTGTAGACAAACTATTTGATAAAAAATCATTTTGCTAAAACTTTCGTACTCTACTGAGCAACCCGGTTATAGTTAGGTACTTCAATATTTTAAAATCTCCTACTACCACCACAGTAAGCGGAAATATTGCTTTTGTCGTGATGGAGGACTTAACCAGTCGAGGAATTGAACTCACCACGTCTGGGTGGGACCCATACGCGATGCCAACTCAGCCACTAACCGGTAACAGCATTTAGATTAGAGATACAACGGATACCCGCTTACTGTACGGTATCCGGCTACAATGTTGTCCAAATTTTGTTAGCTAGAAATATAATCCGATAGTAAGTAAAATAAGTAGACAAAATAAAAATAAAAACATTTTTATTTTCTCTTAAATTATTACAAAAACCATGAACGGTGAATTAAAAATCTTTTCAGCGTTTAAAGGTAACAAATGGTTAAGTAAACTGTCGTTTACATAGCCAACTTCAGAAAGCTAGCGACGTGTACAGCTTCTCTTGCAGTACACGCTGTTGTAAGGAGATGATAGCTATATCTTCGCAAACGTTTACCAAAACTGGGTACGTACCATTTCTTTTACGCACAAATCAAGCTCTGTACTGGCCGGATACCCGCTCAAGGGATTTGCCGGATATTCAGTATCCGGCCAATTCACCGTCCGTTGCATCTCCAATTTAGATTTCTTTGGACGAAATAAATGGAAAACTACACAATAGAAAATAATTAGCTTAGTACATGTTGTAAGCTTCATCCCCTATTCCGTGGTCATGTGTATTGGTGGTCGAAACCACAATGTCTCCCACAGTGTGAAGAGCGGCCTTACAACCTTTATGGAACCTGTAGCATCTCCATCTCTTCTTGGGATTTTTGTCCGTTTTCTTTTCATACCCCATCACGTACCTTCTGCCCATGTAGGTTATGGAGAGCTTGCCCTTCTGAGATGTGCTGTAGAGAACTGAAAAATAAATTTCGATCATCAGTATACTAGCAAAATACCTACCCTACAAAACAAGAAGCAGTATGCCAACATGCTTGAATGTATCGCCAATCCTAAGGTTAATTTGTCATAGCGATCAAAAACCAGAGATCTTCCTGTTAAATATCAAACGCTTGTTTTTATAATTTTTCACTTTTAATATAACAAATATTTTCAACTAGAATCAGTAGGTACTCAAGTACTTGCATAAGTAAGCCGTTTAAATTTAGACTGGCGATTTAAGTATATTTAGGTAAACTTTATACCAGGTTCGTAGAAAATGTAAGATAAACACATTTCCAAGAAGAATTTCAGGTGCGGCAGTCGAATACAATAAAACGAATAAACAAAGTTTACCGATAAAATTCTACCCTCTCTTACTACAGAAAATTTTGCGAAATGTTACGAGTAGCAGTCATCAAGGCTGCAGAAAAATGAATCCCCATTAAAATGAAACCTAACAAAGGGAAACTTCCCCAGCTCCGTAACGGGACATTGAAGGCTGAGACCAAACAAATATATTTGGCTCAGACGTAGTAGATTCAGGAAAAAAATATGGGAAAATGTATTAAAAAAATATGAATCAGGAGAACTTCCAAAAGTATAAGCATATTGAAGCTAAGACCAAACGCCTTCCAAAAAACAAAAAAAGGCAAGGCAGGAAAAATGTTTGCTCATCGTTAGTTTTTTATTATTAAAAATATATATTTTTTGTAATAACCTAACATAAAGGAATAATGAATAACACAAGAAGTGTCTTGTGGGCCTGTTTTGTGACATCCAAATATTTGCCCAATTTGGGCCCACATTTCCGTACAAAACTGTGTTTTAAAAATCCAAATGGGATGGAAATTTATCTCTCAGGCGAGTGTAAGTGAGACACAAAGCTGTGCGTTTAACGGTGGTTGCAAATGCTCTTTATTGTCTCATAAACATGTAACTTCTTTGTTTCTTATAATAAAATAATAAAATTTGGTGTGCTGATGAAAAACTAAACAATATTTATATTTCATATTTTATTTTGTAAATTGTTATTATTTTGATATTAAACATGTCATTTCAAAAACAATTTATCCTTTTTGGGTACTTAGACAAGTTAATTTTCTGATAAAAAAAGAGTAGCGGCAAAGCCGTTTTTTGGCGCTTTTACGCAAAAAATCCGCAGACTTTTTTAATGATCACATTAAAAAAATGTTTCTATTATAAAAAAGTGTTTTAATATCCACAAGGGCAAACACCACTTGAAAGTTTACAAGAACTTTGTCAAAATCTAAATCAAAAAATACAAATACAAAAAATATCATTCAAGGAAGAGATACAGGAACTAAGAAAGTAGTTCTTTTTAAAAAATACAATTGTTATAGTTAAAAAAAAATAAGAATTTGATTTTTGAATAGCTTTCTTTAGAAAATACGTTTTAAACTAATTTATAAAAAAAGTAGAATAAAAATTAAAAAAAAATAAATATACATAATTTCGAAATGCAAACTTTTTTAATCAGTTAATGTTAAGCAAAGGGAACTTTGATTATGTATATAATAAAAGATGTATCTAGCGGTAAATAAAATATACTGATTTAACTGAAATTAAAAAAAAAAATTTTTAAAGAAAAGTACTTCTAACCCAGCGGTGGACAAACTTTTTTCATGGGGGGCCTTTAAGAAATTATAGACGAGGGCCAGGAGTATAGCCAAAATGCATTTTGTTCTAAAATCTATATTTTAATTACAAAACTTTACACACAAACGCTAATATAAGTTACAGATCACAATTATTTAACTTTTATTCGAAGTCCCTGCTATGGTAGGTATGTGAGACATATGAAATTGTTTTTGATTGGCCATAATGTTTGAGCTGCGACGAAGTAACCTTTAGCAGCGAGAAAAGGTGCTCGCCAGTAATCGATATCTGACTGAGTTTTTCCGCAATTTCATGGTCGAAAAAGTCTGTTCGCAGACAAACGACGACCCAAACATCGCTATTATTTTTTGGGTTTGATCAATTATCTTTGGATATTCAGTTTTCGGCAGTGTTCTATAAAAATCTAATTTTCAGAATTTAAAAACAATTGTTTTAAATAGAGGCTGCACTGCATTTCAACAATTTCTAACGGCAATTCTGCAGAGACATTTTCCGGGTCCACATTAAATGTCATTGAAAAAACATCAAGCGATGACTGAATATTCTTAAAATCTTGAAACCTAGTTTCAAATTCTGGGTGAAGTTTCTTCAACGCCAGACTGAATTCTTTCAGTTTGTTCTCACTCACTGGTGCCATTGGGGCTCCATCTGTAGTTATATTGAATAATTTTGAAATAGATTTTGAAGACCTCCGGAAATTTCGTTATAAATTATTTGGCCCATAGTTTTTCATTTCAGTGATTGCAAGCAAGCTAACTCTTCAGTGATATTGAATTCGTCGTCAACTCCCCCAATGAAGATCAATAATTGAGCAGTGTCACTTCTATCCGTACTTTCATCCATAGTCACAGAAAAATATTTAAACTTTTCTATACGTTGCCTAAGTTGAGTGGACAAGTTTGATGCAATAGCATCAATTCGCGTTGTTATTATTTTTCGCGATAAGCTGACAGACTCAAACTCTTTAGCTTTTTTCTGGGCATAAAATTTTACTTATACTCACCATGCAATCTTTTAAAAACTATCCTTCCGAGTATGATTTGTTGTTTTTAGCTATTTTATAAGCCACAACATATCCCGCCAATGTAGAAGCCTTCTGTGCAGTATTTTGCTTTATGGGCGTATTCCGATGCTCAGACAGTATTTTCTTTGGGTTTTCCGCATTCACCTTTCTGCATCACTCATAGAAACATATTTGGTTTTAGCGTGTTTGGTGTTAAAATGGCGAGAGAGGTTAAAATCTTTAAATACCGCCACTCCTTAATTACATATAAGACATATTAGCTTACCGTTATATTCTGTAAAAAAATATTTGAAAGCCCACTCTTCTTTAATTAGTCGACACTCAGAATCGACTTTTCTTTTTTTTAGTGCACAAACACTTGCAAGCAAGCAAAAACACAAACAACTTCAAAACAAAGTTACCTTACTATTACTACAGCTTTGCTTGCAAGCTGCAAGCTTGCAAGACAATTTAGACTCCTTCAACGGATGCATCGGAGGTTCGATCTTTTTTAGACATAGTTTGTTATTTTTTTATAAATTTGGTTTGTTTTATAGATGTAATATAAAAAAATCCTGTTCATCAATAATTACTGTTTTTTTAATAATTTGTTTTATTTAACACGTATTAACTGTCTGAATAAGTGTAAAAAATAAGCTAAAAAACAGTGAACAATCGATTTTTAACATGTCTAAAAAAGTTTCGGTTTCGGTGGAAAGTCCTTTTTCGGTCGGAAACTAATATTTTCAACATTTACTTAATAATTTGCAATAAAAAAAATACATTTTTCGTTAAACGTTAAAAGGTTTTGAATACCTGAGTAGTTGGTATCCATTTAGTTGAAAATGCAGTGAGTTCAACATGGTATTGCAACTATTGTCAATATGTAATTGGAGGAATTATGAGCTGAGAGCGGCCACTGTTAACGCTCAGTGTAAACACGCCAAAGCTAACGATGCTTCCAGGAAATTAATAGAAAACAAACTACCTTATCTTGATTCTGGTTGCATATTGAGCACACTACACATTGGGTGCACACAGCAAGTACACACTTTGTATGGGAATTATGGCCATAGAATGTGCTGTTGTGTGCAGAGTGCGGTGGACACTGAACTATACCAGTGTTACTCATAATCAAAAAATAAGATACAACCACGAGAGCAAGGCCGGGGTAGGTGAAATTGTTACTAAACATGGCGCGCGTCCGTGTTTTCTTACCCGCGTCGCTGTACGGGGAGTTGTAGTAGCTGTCAGAATTTAAACCGACCGGTCACCAGGGTTAACTCAGTACTACGGCGTTGTAACTTTCGAAATGGCGAACTTTTACGAGAATCTTGACGTTTTGAATGGAGCATTGGCAAATATTGACCGTATTCGCGGCATTCGTGTACCACGGCTACCGAAAAGGTACAAAAAAGGTACGATCCATTTACGGCACTTACGGAAGGAGATTTTAGGTCTAAATATAGATTTACAAAAGTTAATATGAGACGTTTGATTGATTTGGTGCGGCCGTATTTGGATGTGAACAATAAACGGGGTGGAAAAATATCTACCGATCTCCAAGTTCTTTGTGCCATACGATACTGGGGTAGAAACGAGGTGAGACAGTGTTTATAATTACCTACGTTCTTGTGAAACAAATCAGCGAAATCGTTAACCAAACAGGCTTTATTGTTATTATTTTTTTATAACATTTTTTTTTGCAGATACAGGATGATTGTGCCGACATACACGGATTTAGCCAACAATGTCCCGTATAGCTAAAAGGGTTGCAACTGCATTTGCCCGCCTTGCTCCACAGTACATTAAAATGCCACAAAGTATTGAAGAACAACAAGCAACAGTTGCAAATTTCCAAGCAATAAAACGTTTTCCCGGAATAATGGGTGCCATCGACTGCACACATATTAAAATAAGGAATTCGAATATGTTGACGCTTGACCATAAATATACCAATCCCCGCTTGACGCTGTTCTGTTCTGTTGACGTATGAATAAACGTGAAGTTGGCAACACGCCGCGAAAAGCCAAATTTACCGCGTTTTTCAGCTTTGGAACAGAGTGTTGCTACCGCAAAAAAATCATAACAGCTGTCGAGTAACATTATGAAGATGAGTAAAGATTTTTACTCTGAGAGGTGTAGTGTACCCCCCTGTGTAGTTACCGCGACTCGGTAGAGTCGTGGTAGGGTTTCATTATGAGTAAGGCTGTACAAGTATAGAGATGCACTAAATCCTGGATTATAATGTTAAATCCACTCTGCAAAAATTAAAATGGATCAAAATGAAATCCTAGTCTACTTCAACGTAATTAATCTTTTCAAAAGACCTTCCTTTAATATATATTCTCGGTGTAACTCTAAAGTGACCAGCTCAGGTACGGGGGCTCAATCAAAACCAGAGTTAAGTTAGCCTCTCCGAAGTTGGGCACACTGTATAGGACCCGTAACTGCTAACGCTGTACAAATCGAAAGTGCACCCATCGAAATGATAATTTAATCTCCTTCAACGGAAGCATTCTTCCGAACAGGACCTCCATTGATATGCTTGATGTAACTCTAAGTGACCAGCTCAGGTATGGGGGCTCCATCGAAACCAGAGTTAAGTTAGCCTCTCAGAAACTGGGCGTATTGTACAGGGCCCGCAGATACTTTAATAGTACACAACTGCTAACCCTGTACAAATCGCAAGTGCGCCCCACGGTTGAATTTGGCAGCCACCTCTGGTCTGGAGCTCCAAAATACCTAAAAAAAACCCTTGACTCTGTGCAGAAACGGGCGGTCCGTTTGATAGATTCTCCTATCTTAACAGACGGATTGCAACCTTTAGAGCACAGGCGTCAGGTGGGAATGCTGTCCTTGTTCTACCGGTATGACAATGGAAGATGCTCCGAGGAACTAGCGTCATTGATTCCCTCGCCAGTCTCGGCACCGGTGCATAGTCGGGAAACACGCCAAACACGTGCCCAACATTTGTACACTGTTGACATTAGTCACATGAGAACGGGTCGATTTTACGACTCGTTCTTGAGTTCAACAGCTCGGCTGTGGAACGATTTACCGGCCTCTGTGTTTCCCCCCTCCTACAACATGGGTCTCTTCAAGACCCATGTTCACTCCTTCCTTTCCTCAAAAATACCCTCCACACAGCATCCACTAAGATGACATAGGACCTGAGGGAAATTATTTTCCTCAGGGCCTCCTGTGTGGAGTTAATGTAAAAAAAAGCAAAACTGTACCACACGTTGGGCTCGATCGGTGACAGTTATAGAAATGGCTTCTTTTTCAAATTCAAATAATTTACTTTATAGGTACAGTTGGCTATAATAGCCCGCGATATTTATATTTTGACCCCGATGAACCTTCGAAATTAATAGTATATAATAGGCCTTATAATTTCGAAAGATCGTCGGCAGGCCGGATTAAATCCTTTTAGCGGGCCGGAGCTGGTTCGCGGGCCGTACTTTGCCCATCACTGTTATTCACTAACCGGTTATCACTTTGTAAAGGCATTAGTTATTTTATTAAAACGATAAAAACTTAGTTTACTTAACTTTATTTTTATATATACAATCTTAACAGAGTTATTTTTCTTAATAAAATTTAAAATGACTCATTCCCACTCAGCTGATTAGCTGGGGTTTCGTAACCAGTCAGCTTTAAAAAAAAGTAAGTTGTTTAGATAGTGACTAGCATTTATTCCATTAATAATGGAAAAAACACCAGGTTATTAGGTTAGCTTCAATGAAATAATCAATGATTATGAATTTCGGAATAATTGACCAAAACTTCATCCACAGTAAATAAAGCAGCTTTGCATCCACCGGTTAACTTTGAACATCTCCATCGCTGTTTGGACTTATTCTTGTATTTATGTTCCAGGTAGTACCTGCGGCCCAGGAAGAATAACGCCGGTGTTCCTTTTCTAGAGGTGCACAAGTAAACTGGAACGAAAAGTTAATCGAGTTGATGAATCTAGAAGGAAATATTTTACTGTAATATTACATTCGTACACATGTGTTAGCGCGAAGACACATGCACCGGTTTAGCCGGTCAGTGAGGTAGGTATTAATAGACTAGGAGACGAGGTAGGTAAACCCTACGTCATCGAGTACACGGATGAAACTACTTTGTAGTGATAATGGACACTTAGAAAACCTTAAAAAAGCTGGGCTGCCGGTGCGCCTCTTGGCAGGAGCCGCGCTGCCATGGAAATAGTCAGCGTTTTTTTTCGAAAAAATTACGTCATCGAGTACACGAACGGGAATGGTGGCAAATGATAAAGGTCGATTAGAAAATGAGAAAAAAGCAGGGCTGCCAACCGGCAGCCTGGCAAGTTCGCAGGCAGCCGGCGTCAAAGTGGGGTAAAAAATAGTAATTTTTACGTCATCGAGTACACGAATGAAACTAATGAATAACTATAGTCCAGATCATTCCGTTTAAGAATTTCTTGGTCTGCCGACCCGCAGCCTGGCAAATTTTTGTGTACGATTTTTTAAAGTTTTTTTATTTTTTTTTAATTTTTCGTTTATCTTTATTATTATTTTTATTTCATTATATTTTTAAAAACTTTGAATGCCATATTTTAAAAATATGAACGATAATGATAAAAAAAAAATAATTTGAGAGTTCCGAGTGTACTCATCCGTCAGGTGAGCCGTTCGACGCCAAACCACTAACGAAACCTGCCGCGGTGCCCCTCACCGCTGTCGCGTGTCAATATTATTGTACAAATTTATAATATTAATAGTTCTTTTAAAATTGCCTAATAGTCCATAGTAGTTGGAAGTTCGAAAAACCAACGCACCATCGCTGTAAGAGCTGCGTTCGTCCGTAAAACGACGGAAATTTCTGAAACCCCGTTCGTTTCATATCGGTTTCGCTTGCCCTGCTGCACCAATTACATCGAATACAAGATCGAAACTAATGAAAAACTGTAGTCTAGATTATCTCATTCATGACTTCTTTGGTCTGCTACCAGGAGCCAGGTAGTTTTTTGTGTACGATTTTTTAAAGTTTTAATTTTTTTTTTTTATTCTTAAATAATTTTTTTCAATATCTTTATTATTATTTTTATTTCAATATGGTTTTAAAAACTAAGAATGCCCGATATTAAATAAAATAAGTGGTTATGATAAAAAAATAAATTTTGAGTGGTCCGAGTGTAATCGATGCAGCAGGGCAAGCGAAACCGATGTGAAACGCACTGGGTTTTGAAATTTTCGTCGTTTTTCAGACGAACACAGCTCTTACGGCGACGGTGTGATGGTTGTTCAAACTTCCAACCACTATGTTCTATTAGGTAATTTTAAAAAGACTATTATTATTATAAATTTGTATAATAATATGGGCATGCGATGGCGGTGAAAAGCTCCGCGGCCAGTTTCCAGTAAGTTGTTTCGCGTCGAAAGGCGCTCCCGTCCGATGGGTACACTCGAAACACTCAAAATTAATTTTTTTATCATTGCCACTTATTTTATTTAAAATCTGGCGTACTAAGTATTCAAAACCATATTGAAATAAAAAAGTAATAAAGTTATTTAATATAATTTTTTAAAAATTAAAAAAAAAATTATAACTTCAAAAAATTGTACACAAAAAACTGCCAGGCTGCTTGTTGGCAGACCAAAGAAGTCATGAATGGGATGATCTAGACTACAGTTTTTCGTTAGTTTTGATCTTGTACTCGAGTTAATCGATGTAGCATGGCAAGCGAAACCGATATGAAACGGACAGGGCCCGGAAATTTCCGTCGTTTTCCAGACGAACGCAGCACATAATAATTATAGTCTTTTTAAGATTACCTAATAGTTCATAATGGTTGGAAGTTTAAATAACCACTGCACCGTCACCGTAAGTGCTGCGTTCGTCCGGAAAACGACGGAAATTTCCGGGCCCCGTCCGTTTCATATCGGTTTCGCTTGGCCTGCTACATCGATTACACGAGTATAAGATCAAAACTAACGAAAAACTGTAGTCTAGATCATCTCCTTCATGATTTCTTTGGTCTGCTAGACAGCAGCCTGGTAGTTTTTTATGTACGATTTTTATTTTTTTTTTGTTATTATTTTCAATATCTTTATTATTATTTTTATTTTAACATGGTTTTAAAAACTTAGAACGCCAGATTTAAAAAAAAAGAAGTGGTAATGATAAAAAAATACATTTTGAGTGTTCCGAGTGTACCCATCGGACGGGAGCGCCTTTCGACGCGAAACAACTTACTGGAAACTGGCCGCGGAGATTTTCACCGCTATCGCATGCCCATATTATTATTCAAAATTATAATAATAATAGTCTTTTCAAAATTACCTAATAGAACATAGTGGTTGGAAGTTTGAACAACCATAACACCGTCGCCGTAAGAGCTGTGTTCGTCTGAAAAACGACGAAAATTTCAAAACCCAGTGCGTTTCACATCGGTTTCGCTTGCCCTGATGCATCGATTACACTCGGAACACTCAAAATTTATTTTTTTATCATAACCACTTATTTTATTTAATATCGGGCATTCTTAGTTTTTAAAACCATATTGAAATAAAAATAATAATAAAGATATTGAAAAAATTTATTTAAGAATTAAAAAAAAAATTAAAACTTTAAAAAATCGTACACAAAAAACTGCCTGGCTCCTGGTGGCAGACCAAAGAAGTCATGAATGAGATAATCTAGACTACAGTTTTTCATTAGTTTCGATCTTGTATTCGATGTAATCGGTGCAGCAGGGCAAGCGAAACCGATATGAAACGAACGGGGTTTCAGAAATTTCCGTCGTTTTACGGACGAACGCAGCTCTTACAGCGATGGTGCGTTGGTTTTTCGAACTTCCAACTACTATGGACTATTAGGCAATTTTAAAAGAACTATTAATATTATAAATTTGTACAATAATATTGACACGCGACAGCGGTGAGGGGCACCGCGGCAGGTTTCGTTAGTGGTTTGGCGTCGAACGGCTCACCTGACGGATGGGTACACTCGGAACTCTCAAATTATTTTTTTTTTATCATTATCGTTCATATTTTTAAAATATGGCATTCAAAGTTTTTAAAAATATAATGAAATAAAAATAATAATAAAGATAAACGAAAAATTAAAAAAAAAAAAAAAAACTTTAAAAAATCGTACACAAAAATTTGCCAGGCTGCTGGTCGGCAGACCAAGAAATTCTTAAACGGAATGATCTGGACTATAGTTATTCATTAGTTTCATTCGTGTACTCGATGACGTAAAAATTACTATTTTTTACCCCACTTTGACGCCGGCTGCCTGCGAACTTGCCAGGCTGCCGGTTGGCAGCCCTGCTTTTTTCTAATTTTCTAATCGACCTTTATCATATGCCACCATTCCCGTTCGTGTACTCGATGACGTAATTTTTTCGAAAAAAAACGCTGACTATTTCCATGGCAGCGCGGCTCCTGCCAAGAGGCGCACCGGCAGCCCAGCTTTTTTAAGGTTTTCTAAGTGTCCATTATCACTACAAAGTAGTTTCATCCGTGTACTCGATGACGTAGGGTTTACCTACCTCGTCTCCTAGTCTATAATTTGAATGGGTCGAGGCCGGAGTAAATTTGCCAACTTGAGTATATATTTTGCCATACAAATTAACATTGGCCCATCCTGCAAAACCCGTGCTTATGGTCTTCGCGCTAGAGAGAGATAAAAAAACGGTGTCTTATTTATTTTATTCATAAAATAGGGGAAAAAACCACTGAGTGCTAAAATAATCCCAACCATACACAAACGGGCAAAAGAAGAATGAGATATAAAACACGCCAAATAAATATAGTACGAGGCAATTTATATTAAATTTCTAACTAGGTTTAATAGCACACCTACATCAGCGTGGTTATGGACAAATTTTGAGCGGTTATGTCACCTAATATGTCTTTTTTTAAACCTGTCTTAAATATGAAATTTTTGTTTTTTGTTCTGATTATGGAAATTAGGTACATTATTGATGTACAAAGCACGTAAATACTTAATAATAAAAAACAGATAATTAATATTAAATTAAAAAGAAATATTTCAACTTATAAATTATTTTGATTAAAAAATACCTACACGGCAACAAAATATATCATAATATGCTACAGTCACACTTTTAAAAGGTATCTTGTTCAGGGTTTTTGAATGCTAAGTTTAATTTATGAACGTACTTTGAGTGCAATGTGAGGGAAACTGAGTTATTTACAGATTGTCTATAATATTATAAGCATAGCAATTGAAAAATCAGAATTTAAAGATCGTTATCGGCGATAATAACATTCATAGTATGATGAGAAGCTGTTATTATGGGTGCAGTAAGTGCCGAAGCTGTGTCTGATTGAGTTTTCTTCCTTTTTATGACCAACTCCAAAAAGCACACTTTTTCATCAAATGTTTTCATAAAACAAAATTTGCATACGAGTTCGGACTACTCGTTGCTGTAAACAGAGCAAGTGCAGCTAACCTCTCTCTTTGAATTGGCATTATAATTCATTCGTATTTTCGTCGGATTTATTGAAATCAATGAGGCAATATAACTGGCTCTTTATCACGACTCCCTAAATTCCAGTAATTTTTTTATTTATTTTTTTTATTTAGAAAAAAAGTAAATATTCACAATTATAGTATCATTTCATAACATATCATTCATCAATTTGTTTGGTTGCCCAATTAGTAGAGAAATATTCTCGGGTCTAACTGGGGAGCCAGTCTATGTACTTAAGTTATATATTTAGAACTGCTTATAAATAATATGTATAGTTACAAAATGGAAATAAAATACTCTAAAATACTTTAAAATGATTGAAGGAGTTAATTCATATCATTTTTATTTAACCTCTCACTACATTTTAATCGACAATGAGTTAGAACTGATATTTTCTTTCTTTTTTTTCGTTGTTTGATTTTAGGGTGTTATGCCGTGTTGTGCTACCTCCTTCTTCACATCTGTCGGATCTGCCCTGATGATGGACACTGCATCGCTGTCCGAAACGTTGGCTAAAGAAGGAGGTAGCGCAACACGGCATACCACCCCAAAAACAAACAACGAAAAAATTTTTGGCCGTGAAAATCTAAAAAATATATTATCTATTCAGTTTTTAACTTTTACTACCTCTCCGTTTCAGTGTTCTTGTAGGATTTACCAGCGTTTCTCAATTTTTGATTTTCCTCTGGCTGTTTTTCAACAACTTTTCGTCAATTTGGTCCGTCAATAGTCGAAGATTCTGCAAACACCGTGGATTCAACCTTGGATTTATTAGTGACAACAAAAAAAGATTTAATATATTAATTTAATTATTAATATAATAATTATTAAAAATATTAATATACGATTTTATACTATTCGAAGACCAGATAAATTTTCACGTGAACATGATGGTACCAACTACTTTCAAATATTTCTTCATCACATTATTAGACGCATAACATCGGGAACCACAAAGCTATCATCAGAACTTAAAAACACATCTTTAAAAAATAAGCGTTATTATCAGAAACATTATAAATATTGCATACATCATCATTGCAGACATTAAAATCACCAAAGTCATATATTACATTCTGATGCGAGTACAATATAAATAAAAAGCATTCCAAATAAATAACACTTTTAATAAAATAAATATTAAAATTTTAACAAGAAAATTATTAGCTCTTTACGAAAAATATTATCTTTCAATAAGTGAATGCCACTCTTCGAAACAACTCGGACATAAAGGGGGTGAATCCGGACACCCTTTACATCGGTAACTAGTTTCTTTTCGAATGTGTTTTTTGGAACACACTTTACATTTAAGAAAAGCATGTTTATGTTTAGTACCTGGTCGAGCGGCAATTTGCTTTGGCCAGTGATCAGTATTACAGTCTTCCGGGACTGAGAGCTCTGAAAGCGAAATGATTGAAATTATTGAAACAATTTTAGTAACAGGAATTTTAAAAAGAAAAAGTTTAGGTTGGGACCAAGATTCGAACTCGGAATCTTCCTCTATCCGGAAGGATGCTACCGAAACCCATCGTCTTAATGATTGGGTTTACTATGAACATCGGGACCATCATAAAAGTACAGAATATATCATCGGCGTTGTAACCCTTGAGGAGTCTTGGTAGCCTCTAGTAGTAAATACTATTATAATAATAGATTGGTTATTCAAAATTATCAACACATTATATTAGAAACTTTAATTACTCGGAAATCGCAACAGCAGTCGGGGTTATCGGAAATTAAATAAGATTAAGAAAAAATACATAAGAAGAGACGGTATTATAAAACATCAATATATTAATTATGTAAAACACAAAAAGTTCAACAAATTAATAAATATTTAACAAAATTTAAAGTACAACGCATCTGATACGTGTGTGTAGAGTAAAATCCAAATCAACTCAACGTTGACCAAGACAATTATTTGGTACTCACATATATATGTAATTATGTTGAACAAACATAATTTTTTTACAAATTTCAATATTTTATTATTATATGTTGTTTTATTAGAGGTAAAGTCACAAGGAGGAAATCCACAATTGGTTTTATTTTGGCTATATACTAAACATGCACATGCCGAATTTCCCAAAAATTAGAAAATAAATAAAATAATAAAAAGTTTATAAAAAATGTAACGTATACGTATATATACATAGCTTTATAGTGCCTTTCTTACATTTTAAATTCTTAAAATCCAAAATACAAACAAGATAGAAAGTAATAAAAAAAAGAGCTTTCATACATGAAAAGGTAAAAAATTAATTCTATTGTTTTATTTATGGAAAGTGTTTAAATGCACGATGATATAATGAATTTACTATTTCGTCATAAAATGTTCGTCAGGTAAGGGTAAAACTTTTAAAAATATGTGCACGTTTTAAGCACGGTAACAATATTTTTGAAGTAGGCTTTTTATTGAAAAAATCGTATATTCGCCAATTACGCCCGTATTCAAACTTTAAAAAAAAAATCGGTAAAAATAATTTTTTTTTTTAGAAACGATTATTTGTCCAAGCAATAATCAAAGAAAGAATCCTCAAAACAAACGGACATAGCAATTCAATTTTTTTATAACTTGTCGATATAATGAGTTTAGCTTTACTTTTACTTACAAAGTATTCGCTCGTGTTTGCAAAACTTCTCGAAGGTTGGGAAATTCTGGTAGGAACTTAAGTGTACTCATTGCCATTTTCGCGAATAATTTCTTTCCGAAGTGTCGCGCGATGAACGTGAAACGCTTATTAAGAAATGAAATAATAATATAGAATTGGAGTGATAAACTAATGAGTAGGGAAGACAGGTATCGGTCTAACGGGTTCACCCTCCGGAAAGTGATTGTGGATATTACTAAAGACGACCACCCGATCCCCCTCCGTGGAGAGGACTGACTTGCATCCCTTGAAGAACTTGCAGCACCTCCAGCGCTTCCGGGGCTTGTCCTTGTAGTGGGGGTCCAGGATAAACCTACCCCGGTTGTAGTGCAGCAAGGGCATGCCCTTACGCGTGGTCCCGTAGCTCACTGCAAATTAAATTACCTTCAAATCTCTGAACAAGTTACCAATCAATACATTCTTATTCCCTTTTAAAACCGATTGCGATTGTGGTATCAGTATATAGTGCTGAACCACACTACACAGTACAGTTCATAACAATTCACATCACATGTATCACAGGTAGGAAGGAATACACATATATTAATAAATACATCACACAGTAGTGGTTGAGGTTATGGTAGACCTGAAACTTCAGATTTTTTTCCTTCTACTCCTTAGTAGGTATTTTCAAGAAACCTAACAACATAATCAGGTTTTTACCAAATACTTATGGGTATATACCAAATACTTATAAAATGGGTAATAAATAATAGCCATAACTGACTTCAACAGTACTAACGCCACTATACAACAATGAAAAAACCGGCAATCATTAGATAAAAATTAAAGGTAAGTGCCTCACATAATTGATAAATCGGGAGGTAAAACGGTTTTTACCGAAAATATTAATAAATCGTTTTAAACAGCATATCTAAAAATAAAAATAGGGTAGAGGAAAATAAAATCTTTACTTTTATTTTTTAAATTAAACCGTTTAATCACAGGAGAGCACATTTGTCCCAGCTCACATAAGTCTTATAGAAATCGCTGTGTCTTCCTTACTATTATATGATCCAAACGGTATAGGAAAGAGAAAACAACACGCTGTATAAAAATAAGCGTTAAGAAAATGAAGATGATATTGTTGATAGTTCTTGGTCGAAGAACGATACAGTTAAATATGACCGAATCGGATAGGGACACATTAGCTCAGTTGGTAGAGTGCTGACCCGGCAAGTCATAGGTCCTGGGTTCGAGTCTGAGAAGTAACCGTGTCTTTTTCTGTTTCAGATTTTTGATTGAGTTTCGCTAATATTGTCCTCATTAATTAAGTAAAATCTTATAAATAAGTCAACGGTGTCAACAACGCAAAACACAAACACTCTAATAGCAGGAGTTTAATGGCGGCTCACATTTAATTAATTCCGACGGATTCTTAATTATATATTTTTTTATACCGATATCTACGGATTTACGGAATTTATTTATATTTAAGATTAATAAACAGTACACAGTACCATTAAAATATTTTACGCAAAACGGTTTAAAAAAATTATAAAAAACTATAAAATTAGCGGTAAGCACCAGATTTTATTTTTCTAGACGACCAGTTAGTAGCTTTCCCTGTGTATTAATTTAGAAACATATAAGATTTTAGTTAAACCTTTATCAGAATTAATTAAAATAAACCCCGCGGAAAAATCAATTTCCTAGGCCTGCGACGGCGAATTCGACCTTAGGTCCATCCAATATGCCGGGCCGCACGCCGAATATTTTTGAACACTCCATTTGATCGCACTTCATTTTGGAGTATTTGCTGAGGCAAATTAGACCGTAGGTTCGTCCGCCCAATAACCGGGGCCGCGCGTCTGTTATCTTAATCTAGCATGGACAATTATTGTACAAAATAAGTTTTACAGAAATTAGTTTTAATATTTCATAGTGGAACTGGCCCCCGCTGTCTTATTGGCGGTTAATGTTAGGTTAGGTTAGGTACCATTCATATATAAAAAATACACACACACGTCAGCAATATTGCAGCGAGTGAGTTGGCTACGTACACTTAAATGACTAAATTAATTGCCCTTTAGAAAAACAAGAACAAAGCATCACAAAAAATTTGATATTTTTGACATAGACTTCGTGATTATGTTTTTGCTTAGTGCAAACAACGATATCTTTCACAATGTAGACGACGGCTTTGCAAAAACTTTTGAACCTCCAGCACTTCCAACGCTTCTTTTCCATTTGCTTGTATCTGTGGTCCAAGTAGAACCGGCTGCCCTCGAAACACATGGTGGTTCCTCTCAGCGAAATGACGAGGGTTGCTGGAGAAAAAGTTGGGGAATGTTGCTTAGTTAGATTTGATGAAAAGGGAAATAACATGAATGATGCCTTTTAAAGCACGACCATTCATTGCTTTATTGCAATATAGCGAACAAATTATGAATAAATAAAAAAAGTTGGATTTTTAACAAAATCATTTTCATATTTATACGTTAAGCGCCAGTTTCCATTATGTGATACATTGAAGTGCGCGTATCTGTACTTAGACTACATTCGAATCGCCCGGAGATTTGGAGAACATAAAAACTCAGATGTTTTGAAACAGTGAGAAAATAGGACATTATTAATGACACGACGATTCATATTCATCTCGAGTATCATTAATTTATATTCGTGTAGGTGTAGAAAAGAAAAGAACTTTAACAGATAGATAATCACAATTTTATTTTTATGTAGTTTACGAAGATTCTAAAATATTACAATCGTGGTTATGGATATTGGTAGATGACACAACAATGTCACCCACGGTGTACAAGTTCGACTTGCACCCCTTCCTCACCCTGTGGCAAATCCATCTTTTTTTCATTTTATTTTTATATCTGTGATCCATGTGGTACCTAGTGCCCATGAAACTTAATAGATTTGATCCACTCCGCGATATGTTGTAACTGACTGAAAAAAATTATACTTTATTTGCATCATCATAAAGCAAAAACATCTATTATTGTCTCATTAAAAATATTGTTACAAATATTAGGCTCCGAAAGACATCTAAGTGTTTTTAACACGCCTTGCATTTCATGAAAATCAAACAATATAAACGTATATTTGCATAAAACAGTCAGAATAACATTCGTGATTGATTTTTTCGGCATCTGTGTAGGTACACCTGGAAAATAACCCACCTTTAAAACACCACCGGGAGGAAATTCATAAGCGAAACTCGTTTTGAATTGAACGTTTTCATCTAAAACGCAAAAACTACATCTTATCTAAGGGTTAGGCTTGAAATAAAAAAAAAACTAAAAAATAATTATATTTATTAAATAAAACAGGCAGTTGAAGTTGGCTCTCGCTGAGTTTTGAACTCGCGAAGTCTGGATCTTTGAACTAGAAGAAGAACCCAAACATGAATAAAAGCCAACACCTTTCCAAAGATATTTACACAATATCTCAATGCTTCAAACTTCGCTTATGTCGATATTATGATATATGGAGATACAATATTTGGGTGTATCTACGTATCTAGTGTATCTACCACGGAGGTTGTCAAATAAAAAGTTTTATATGCTTTAATCATGATGAAATAATCGTGAATAGCAGCTACTAGGCCCTGCGGGCGGCTTTTGGTTTGCATTCGCCCAGTTAGTGTTGGTGACTATTTTATAAATCCGATAGGAAATGGTTCCAAAAATAGCTCGTTCCTCGGATCCACTGTCATCCAGTAATAGCTAGTCACCGGGACAAAGTAACCAGGGCAGGCAATGACGTCATTATGTTACACTTACCGTCAATCTTTTCATATCCCAAGAGATACTCAAATTCACAAATTCGTAGTACTTATACCTGCCAGGGGCACGTCCTGCTGACGGAAGTGGCGACATCTTTTGACGAATTTTTGGATTCGAAACCGAATTACAATGTTAGTTTTGTTTGAAATTGCACGTACATAGATGTTATTTATGTCGCGGCATATACGGCGTGGCGTGAGATATGCACTCGAAGCCGAGTTCTGAAATTCAACCACGCAGACGCTAGCCTATTAATACTGTTCGATTCGATTGTAGTTATTGTGATAGATACGGCCGTGTCTCCCACAACTGCAAAGCTGCCTTGCAACCCCGCTTAACCCTCGAGCATATCCACCTCTTCTTGACCTTGTTCTTGTACCTGGGATCCACATGGTACCTGTAGCCCATGTATAACAGTATCGTCCAATTCCAACTGAACGTGATTGTGGTTATTGGTGATAGATACGGCCATGTCTCCCACAACATGTAAAGCAGCCTTGCAACCCCGCTTAACCCTCGAGCATATCCACCTCTTCTTGAGCTTGTTCTTGTACCTGGTGTCCAAATGGTAACTATCGCCCATGTACCACAGTATATTCCCTTGCCGGCTGAAGGTGACTGAAAAAAATGCCAACAAAATTATAAATTATTAGTATTTAACTCAAACACAAGATGTCCATATTTATTTAATTTACTTTTTTTACAGCGAATACCGCACAAGAATCTCAACTGCTCCCGTCTGGAGCCAGTGAGACTATGGCATCCCCAATTGGGGTATGTTGTGAGGCTGAAGGTAGTGGGGAGGGGAAGGAGGTGGAGAAGAGGAAGGTTGGGAAGTACCTGGCTATTCAGATCTGGTCACCAAACACGGCTCAAGCCATTTTCAAGCAACGTTTCAATTCTGAATGGTGGTCTTACACCAGGGCGATACTGATAGTATCTTCCACTCTGGAACGTGCTGCAAATATACTATATATTATTTTAAATGAATTAATTGTGAAATAACACAAATTAATCAAACAAAATTTATTTGCGCACGCCGGGTTCGAACCCGCGACCTCCGGATTGTGAGTCAAGAGTCTTACCCACTGGACTATGGAGGTCGTCAATATAATATATATCTTATATCATAAAAGAAAGTGTACAATGTGTGTGCCGCTAAAACCCAGAAACGAGTAGCGGAACGATCAAGGGAGTTTTATGGTTTGGTAGCCCTCTATCCCCCATCCATAAAAAAGGTCCCCGTTTTTATCTGAAGGGCGTGCTATTGAAGATATAAAAGCTGAAAGTTTCACCATTTACAAATTTCTAAAAGAGTCCAGAACCTTTGAGAGTATTCGAAAGTATTCCACAACATCCCGGAACATTCTGGAATGCTGTGGAATGTTCGGAAATAGTCTGGAACATTCGGGAACATCCCAGATCATTGTGGAACATTTCAGAACACTCTCGAAAGTTGTAGAATGTTCTCAACCATTCGAAGCCTTTTTGGTATGGGTGGGGTTGCCCATTGGTAGGAGTATACCAAGCAAGATCCGTCGTGGGTTCGTGGGTTCGTAAGTCCGTTCAATCTCATATCAACTCCCTGAGCGAAGCAGGGTACCCCAGCTATTTAAAATAAAACAATAACTTAGTGAACACTATTTTTATTTTTTATTCTTAATACCGAAAGGGTTTCGAAAGTTTCGTCGGTCAGCATTAAGTATAAAACATAAAAGTGGTGTTTACTAAGTAATTATTTTATATTAAAATAGTAATTTTGGTTGTCTGTCTGTCCTGCATTGATATGGTTCAACGAACTCTAGAACTCGGATTTGCTGTGAAATTTCAAAATCAGATCATGTATTAGTTTGAAGAATTAAGACAAGCTATAAAGTACACACCTTTTCAAAACACAAATTTTGGCTGCGGCTCTGTCTATCTGTAAATCCGGTTCAAATAACTCTAAAACTATTGCTTTGAATTTAAATTTCATTTTCAAAATTGGAAGACTTTGTTTGGAAAATTCAGACAAACGATAAAGTAACTACCTGTAATATTTTTAACGGAAACATATTTTAACTACCATTTTCAAATTGGAACTGATTGCCGAAAATTCATTCTACCTATCCCTATTGATATATTATGTAAAATTAGGCAGGAAGCGAAAATAGTATATTAAAATATAAGTGGATAAACAGGTCTTTAAAACACGCGCGATTTTTCGAGCACGACGGCGTAGCCGAGTGCTCGAAATAAAGCAAGTGTTTTAAAGACCAGTTATCCACGAATATTTTACGCTATTTTTTTTTTATTGGTACACTTTGAAAACATAAAAATTGATATTATTATTAAAAATTTGGAAATAAGAACTATTAATGAATTCGTGATGTGACATCACAATATCTTGTTGTCATGGAAATGAAAAACACAAACATTAATTTGCAATCTGTCACATAAGATTAATAGTTGACATCACAGTTTTTACTAGTTATTGTGTGTTGTAAAATGAGTTCTAACATTGATAATTTAAATACTAAAGCAGAATCGCGGTTAATACCTGAAAAATCCAAAGACGTTTATAAAAAAGAATATGAAAGGTTCATAACATGGATGGAGGAGCAAAACGTAGTAGATGTAGATGAACGAGTTGTGCTTGCTTACCTTCAGAAAATGTCGGAACAGTACAAAGCATCGACTATGTGGGCCATAAATTCGAAATTGCAATGTCTGTTGAGGATAAATAAAGGGGTTGATTTAATCTTTAAAATACAATGTTTTATTTGACATTTAAAATATTCCTGTCAGATTTATAGTTAAAAGTTGACATTTAGACTTCACATTTTGTTGATTTGTTGATGTTGCCATGGTAACTTTAAAAAACGCGCGTTCCATAAAGTGCGATTTAAACACGCTAGAGCGTACTTTAAATGAGTAAAAGGGGCACCAACAAAAAAAATTATTCCACTTTTTTACCTCTATTTATATGACTTTTAACACTCTAACGCCGATCGACCGGAAACTAACGGAAACTACCGAAACCGGTCCCCGCGCACACCACTGAGTACATGATAATGGTGGAACACGATTTCCTCCCCCCCCCCCCCTCCTTTCCCTCCTAGTAAAAGTTAATTGGTAGATAAATATACTCCCGTAGCCCGTACGGGAAACGATAATTATAATGTTGTGTTCTAAAATTGGATAATTTTTTGAAACTTAATAAAACAACAAGTTTTTTATCAAAATTTATCGATTATATAATTAATTTATTATATTTACATGTGATTACAAATTGTAACGTGTTGTAATTTACAAAACATTACAAGTTATGAAAGTCGGCAAAGCAAGGAACACTGCATAATGCTATTTTGCACACGCTGCATTGATATTTGGATCTTTTGTACTTGACCCTTGTACTACAATAACGGCACATTCTGTATGTAGATGGAATAGGCATATGTTTACCAACTTGGGACAGACGCAATTTTTCTGGCACCCCAAAAACGCCACCTTTTTTGTTTATGTGGGATGTCCTATGGATGTGGCATGGTAGATCGTGGTCTACAACGAAAAACGAAATTTTTAAATAATAACATAATCATTCATTTTTAATTAAACAGCCCATACCTCCAATAGGAAATGGTAGAATGTATCCTACAGACGTCTAGAGAACTTTAAGCGATATAGTGAAGTATGTGTTACCATATTATTTCAATGCAAAATATTAATAGCCCGTCCAGTTTGGTCGTAGCTCGGTGACAGTTGGGAATATTGGACACGCGTTTTGCACGCCTCTAAGCTGTATACCACTACCAGGCCAAATGAACTAATGTTGCTATGAGATCTTAGGAACACTTACTTATTAACTTGTTGAGCATTGAAACCCTATGCGATAAAGGTTTTTATAGCATTTATTCATTTTTTATTTTTTTTTCGTTCCCATTCGCATTCTGGTTTGTTTTGACCATCCTGTCAAGGCCGGGGGCATTTTGAATGAATAGGGGTCGACGGTTGGTCAACATTGCATAAAAAAACTGGAACGGGATTAGAATCGGCGATCAACAGGGAAAATTCCAAATGCATAAAATTCAAAATTTCATCGATCGTCTACGTGTATGCAGGAAATAGTTCCTGTTAGCCTTTTATATGAATAAAACATATTTTTTATTCATAAAAAAGGCTAACAGGAACTTTTTCTTGCATAAAAACAATAACTTCCCCGCCTTTTCTCGGATATTCCAGGATGCCGCTTCAAGAATAGCTTCATCCAGCTGTATCCTGGTTTGTCGTCGACGAATGGATTTGTTCTAGGATTTTTCTTCAAGAGTTGCTGAACTGCATTTAAAATATCATTTTTATTTCGTGTAAATCCTTTTTCAGCGTGATATAATATATAGGATACGATCAAATTTTCTTCTTCAGCTGTTAAAATTGAACTGGGGCCACGTGTCGTTCTGGGAGAGGGATTTTTTACTTGATATTGAAGAGTACTTCTGGGTACCCCAAATTTCCTTGCCACAGCTCGTAAAGGCTTATTGCCGTGGTCCGATATATATTTTAGGGCTTTCTTCAATTTATTCGCATTATCTTTCGTCGATTGAAATGCTAAATCTGAAATAAATAAAAATACTAAAATAATAAAAAAGTCTGCCTAAAGTACGAGTATTGATCAGGTGGCGAATATTTATTTAGAAGGTGTAGAACTATGAGAAATACGCCCCAGATATAAAAATGAAATTTAAAATCATATTTTTTTAATAAAATCATTATATAAAAATGAATGTATATTTTTTGCTCGCTTGCATGTATGCATCCTAACGTTCCTGATGCGTTGCTAACCCATTCATCCAATTGCGATGAATCTTTGGGGATTTGATGTGCGCATGCCCACGAAGGTTTCTATATATAATAGTGAGCATTGGCGTCATGAAATGATGCATTGTTAAACCATTCATCCGATTGCGAAGAAACTTTGGGGATTTGATGTGCGCGTGTCCGCGATGGTTTCTATATATAATAGTGAGCCCTTGGGAGGGGGATTCGAGGGACGGGGAAGCTGGAGAGGGGAGTGGGGAGAGAGAAGGCGGAGTGGGAACGCCAGAGGGGAAGAGGACGTGGTAGAGGAAGGGGAGGCGGAAGGGGAACGGGACGAATGGGAAAGGACACGCAGGGAGAAATTATTTCTTTATTAAGAGGCATTGCAACGCATGCCGGGAACTCGTTAGTATTTCATATATTAGGCAATTATTGGCCGAGGTGGAATTCATTGAAAAAGTTTCAATTGTTTGAAAAAGTTATTAGACATCTCCCAAAAACATTGAAGTCCTGATTCATGAAAGCGGATTTTTTTGTTTACTTGGCTTCGGGTGTACCCTCGTCACATTGGATTGATAATCACAACTACCATCAGCGACATTATTAATGGATAGCGGTCGATCAACATTTGATAAAAGGCTGAAACGGGCCGAGAAACAGCGTTTAACGGGGATAAGTTCAAATTAAAAAAAAAAAAAAAAAACTGATCGTTGATTGGATCGTCAACGTACTTGTTAAAAGTTTTTCAAAATGAAAAACTTTTTTTTTCATGAAAAGACTAATAGGAATTATTTTAATAGTTTTTTTTTACACTAGATCCACACAGAAGGCCCTGGGGAAAATAATTCGCCTCAGGGCCTATGTCATCTTTGGGGATGCTGTCTCGAGGTTTTTATTGGGAAAAGGAAGGAGAGGAAGTTCTGGAAAGGAAAAAGGTATGAGGGGTGGGTAGGAATCTGGGGGTCAATGTGTCCAGAAGTAACGGACGAATGAATCCATTCTTTTCACTGCGGTCCAAATCCTTTTGAGAGTCCTTCTGAAGAGGTCAAAAGATCTCCCTCAACCAGTCTCTCTCGATCCGGCTTACCACGCGGTTGGTGAGCAGATGCATCCGCCGCCAAGATCCGGAAAAACCTGACCCCCGTGAAAGTTAAAACCTTTCCGTTATATCCTGAGTTAAAACCAGATGTGAAAATATTTTAATAATACAGGTACAGAAATACAAAACTAAAATTCATATATTAGGAAGATATTAAAAATGGACACCATTTAAAAGTACCAAAGTCGGACAATCATGTTGATGGTTATTTTGCGCGCACACTTTCATGCCATATCTAGTTTTGTTTCTATTATCTATGGTACCTACTATTCGGCTGCATAAAAACAATAACTTCCTCGCCTTTTCTCAGATATTCCAGGATGCCGCTTCAAGAATAGCTTCATCCAGCCGTATCCTGGTTTGTCGTCGACGAATGGATTTGTTCTAGGATTTTTCTTCAAGAGTTGCTGAACTTCATTCAAAATATCGTTTTTATTTCGTGGAAATCCTTTTTCAGCGTGATATAAAATATAAGATGCGATTAAATTTTCTTCTTCAGCTGTTAAAATTGAACTGGGACCACGTGTCGTTTTGGCAGAGGGATTTTTTATTTTAAAGCGAAGAGTACTTCTGGGTACCCCAAATTTCCTTGCCACAGCTCGTATAGACTCACTGCCATGATCCGATATATATTTTAGGGCTTTCTTCAGTTTCTTCGTATTATCTTTCGTCGATTGACATGCTAAATCTGAAATAAATGAAAATGCATACATAAAAAGTATTGAACAGGCGACGAATATTTATTTAGAAGGTACCTACATGTACAACTATGAGAAAAATGCCCCAGACATAAAAAAATAAATTTAAATACAATCATTGATTAAGTTTCAATTATTTGAAAAGGTCGTTAGACATCTCCCAAAAACGTTGATGTCCTGTTTCATGAAAGCGGAATCATTTTTTTTAATTTAGTTTTAGGTGTACCTTCACGATTGTTAATCACATCGACAGCGGTCAACGGTTGATCAACATTTCATAAAAGGCCGAACGGGCCTGAAACAGCGTTTAATGGGGATAAGTTCAAATGTTAATAAAATAAAATGGCACTGATCGTTGCTTGGATTGTCAACGTGCTTGTGAAAAGTTTTACAACATGAAATTTTTTTTTAATAAAAATAGAATCTAATAATAAGAACTTTTCGATCGATTAACTATATGACCGGTCAGTGGCTGAGGGGCATCACGTTTGAGTCCCACTCGGGTGTCGTGTGTTCGATTCCTCGGCTGGCTAAGTCCTCTACGACAACACAAGCAACATTTTAGGCTTTCTGTGGTGGTAGTAGGAGATTTACAAACATCGTTGGGTTATTCATAACCCGGGAATGTTTATCTTTATTTGAAAAAAAAAATTAAACAGCGAAAACCTGATGTGAAAATATTTTAATAATATAGGTACGTCAATACTAAAATTTACATTATTAGGTACATTTAAATATTTATATGTATATTTCAAAAAATGGAGACTATTTAAAAGTTGCCCATCTTGCCAAAGTCGGAACAATGATGAAAGCGCACTTGAAGTGAAATAACACAAAACTGTGCTATACAAATATTGTGTCATAATAATGTTGTTGGGTATTTTACACACACAGTTTCATGCCATATCTTATTTTGTTTCTATTATCTATGGGACCTACAAATAAAAACAATAACTCCCTCGCCTTTTCTCTGATATTCTGGGATGCCGCTTTAAGAATAGCTTCATCCAGCCGTATCCTGGTTTGTCGTCGACGAATGGATTTGTTCTAGGATTTTTCTTCAAGAGTTGCTGAACTTCATTTAAAATATCGTTTTTATTTCGCGGAAATCCTTTTTCAGCGTGATATAAAATATAGGATTCGATCAAATTTTCTTCTTCAGCTGTTAAAATTGAACTGGGGCCACGTGTTGTTTTGGCTGTGGGATTTTTTACTTGATATTGAAGAGTACTTCTGGGTACCCCAAATTTCTTTGCCACAGCTCGCAAAGGTTCCTTGCCGTGGTCCGATATATATTTTAGGGCTTTCTTCAATTTATTCGCATTATCTTTCGTCGATTGACATGCTAAATCTGAAATAAATAAAAATAATAAAAAAGTCTGCCTAAAGTACGAGTATTGACCAGGCGGTTAATATTTATTTGCAAAGGTAAATAAATACCTTACATTTGCAACTACGACAAATATCTGGGGCACAAAATTGAAATTTTGAATAATACTTTAAAAAAACAATCATTTTCAATATTTCATATATTAGGCAATTATTGGCCGAGATGGAAAATAATAAAAAAACGTTTTAATTGTTTGAAATAGTTATTGAACACCACCCAAAAAACATTAACGTCCTGTTTCATGAAAGCGGAATAATTTTTCAATACTTAGCTTCGGGTGTTTAAACCTTGATAATCAAATCTACCATCAGTGCCATTATTAATGGATAGCGGTCGACGGTTGATCAACATTTGACAAAAGGCTGGAACAGACCGAGAATTCGCGTTTAACGGGGAGAAGTTCAAATTCTAACAATTTAAAATGACATTAATCGTTTATTGATCCTGAAGTAATAATAAATAATACTATTTGTATTGTCCTGGCAAAATACCACTTTATTGAACTGATAAATACAAAAATAATGCTGAAACTTTTAATACTTTACTTCCTGTAACTTTTACTAAACGAACGCTAAACTAAATAAACAAATTCTTTCCGATTCAAACTATATTGTTAATCAATAATAATGCATACATTCAAAAAATCAAGAAAATGAACAAATTCTTTTTGTATGCAAACTACGTGCATTAGGCCGTAGTTCGGCGACAGTCGCGCGGACATCATAGCATATCTCTTTGTATTTAAATATCTTTAATTAGGCCGCATAAAAACAATAACTCCCTCGCCTTTCCTCTGATATTCTGGGATGCCGCTTTAAGAATAGCTTCATCCAGCCACGTCCCGGTTTGTCGTCGGCGAATGGATTTGTTCTCGGATTTTTTTTCAAAAGTTGCTGAACTTCATTTAAAACATCGTTTTTATTTCGTGGAAATCCCTTTTTAGCGTGATACACAATATAAGATTCGATCAAATTTTCTTCTTCAGTTGTTAAAATTGAATTAGGGCCACGTGTTGCTTTGCAAGAGGGATTTTTTAATTTAAAATGAAGAGTACTTCTGGGTACTCCAAATTTCCTAGCCACAGCTCGCAAAGGCTCCTTGCCGTGGTCCGATATATATTTTAGAGCTTTCTGCACTTTTTTCGCTGTTTCTTTTGTCGACCGACGAGTCGGTCGGGTTGAATCTGAAATAATAAAAATATATTTTTGATATACTAGTTCTCGAAAAGCATTAAATATTAATTTACTAGAAGGTGGGACGATGCGTGATATCTAATGTAATGCCATTTGTTAACATCACTTCACTAGGGATGTAGGCAAGGATCACAACAGATTGATCAACAATTGATCCAGGCGGCACACAATGAATAAGATAAAAAAAATTAAACAATCAATCTTCAGAAAACATTTTGGCCGATAATTTAAAACTTATCAAATTGTATTACGTAGCTTAGTGTTTCAATCTCATATGATTGACTAAAACAAACGGCTGAACAACATTTGATAAAAAGCTAAACCGTTGACTGGAACCGTTTGATTATTTCCAGGAGGTAGCATATCGTATAGGCCCGTGGTCGTCAAAGTGCGGCCCGCGGCCGATATTTGTGCAGCCCGCATTCTTTTTATATACTTAACAACAAAAAAAATTATTCATGTACAGCATGGGACTGCACTAAACCTACCGGAATAAACACTTATTATTATTATACTATATTGCAAGAATTACAAGCTGATTATGGCGATGTTGTCCTACATACTGCCGACAGATGGTTAAGCAAAGGAAAAGTTCTAGAACGGTTCTGCCATTTATAAACAGAAATAATTCTATTCTTACAACAAAGTGGTAAAGAATATCCCCAACTCCATAACGATGAATGATGGGCACTGACGGCTTTTTTAGCCGATATTACTATGAAATTCAACAATCTAAATTTAGAGTTACAAGGATCTAATAAGATAATCGAACAAATGACTAATAAAATATTCGCATTTGAAGCCAAACTGCAATTATATATAAATGAGCTCGAAGCAAGAGACTTTTCCAATTTTCCTACTGTTCTGCTCTTCGATCCGAGATGTCTATTACCGATAGTAGCTCTCAAGATATGGTATCCTACTTAAAGGAATATTTGGAAGAAATTAAAAAAAGATTTAATGATGTCAGAACTACTAAGAACTGTTTTATTCTTGCAGAAAACCCTTGGCACTGTGAAAACGAGGACTTCAAATTTTTCTTCCAGTTTGGTTTTTCGAAAACAAATTTGATGAACGAAATTATTGAATTAAAATTCAACACAGTACTAAAAGCTTATTTCATTGAATGCCGCGAAAAGCAGGAGAATGTTGAATTCTAGAGAAATGCGCCCAGCAACCTTAAATGTTTACAAGACTGCGCACAATTTATTTTGACAATATTTCCTTCGACATATCTCTGTGAAGCTTCATTTTCAAAAATGAGCTTTTTGAAAAACAAAAACCGCAATCGCCTTTCCTCTCACTTAGAAGACGCAATGAGGATTACATGCAGTCCCAAGGACGCCAACATAGACGAAATAATGAAAAAAATACAACATAATAATACCTAAAATACACGATAATTTAAATTAACATATATAATATTTTAATTTTATTTTTATTCTAATAAAAATCTTGAAATTACAATGTTTTTCAATTTTCATTTAGATATCCATACCTATTAGCACCCCACACGTACACTTCGGAGGGCGCCTCATATCCCCCCTGATGTGTGGGCTCTAATAAAAGAATAATAAGCACAACCAGATATACATTAAAATAGTATCACATTAAAAATATCAAATACTTAATAAATTGAAAAAATAAATAAAAATACAAAAAATCTAGTAAGTATTAAAAAAAACATTAGCCCATCATGTTGCCAGAGGCAGCCCACACATCGAGTAGAAAAAAACCATTTCGGTCTTTAGTATTCCCCCCCCCCCCCCCCCCCCCCCAATTCCAGAAGTGTGCGGCGCACGCCCTGTTTTGCATTGTCCAATTAGGTCCTTGACCAGAAAAGTGTGACGACCGCTGGTATAGGCTATCGGGCGGTTTTCAACACAGACATCATGCTTCCACACAGGCTACTGCACCAGCCGGTTGTGCGTTCGTGCCCAAATTCAAATACACACGTTGAAATATCGAATGTTATTTCTAAAGCAAACAACAACATGAGAATAACGATTCCTCTCGATGGGAAACAAGCTACAAATAAATTAATGTAAGCTTCAAAAGAGATCATAATATAATAATAAAAATAATAATTTATTTCAGAAGGTATGCAAGGGTAGTGCAATGCTATTTTAAATTGTCTCCACGTTGATAAATGTAATTAATAATTATACATATTTGAACGAAATATTAATGCAACTTTTATTGGAATAACTTCTTTGAAGGCTATACCGATCAATGTAATATATCATTGAAGAAGAAGGTAATACTAATAATAAATCAAGAAAAAGAAAAATTAAAGAAAGTTGGGACCGTTACCTTTTTATTTTTCTATGTCTTGTTCTTTTTCATATTTTCTTTTAGATTTAGTATTATCTACTTTTTCAATGAAATATATTACTTAGACGATTGTTATAATTTCTAATAATATATTTTTTAAAAGATTATTGATGGCGCCGATTAAGCTCTCGGTTTGCCTTTCGCCGAGACGTCCCGGCCGGGTACCGTTTTAGGCTACCCTGCGTACATTACATATTGATACGGGGTTTATTTTCAGTGTCATTTAAATATGGTTATGTGTGCATATTGTCGATGAGTATGAAACCTAGCTCTCTCGAAGACGGCTTTGTGGAAAGTATCTTCCATTTCCAGCGCGCCAGTCCATGGGAAACGAATTAACCACGAAATGCCGTCTCCGAAGAGAATCAGACCACACATCACCAAGTTTAGAGAATGAGTTACTACTATAGTTATGGGGACAGTTTTAATCTCCTTTCAGGTTCATACTCGAAGCGAAGAAGTTTGATTCTCCAGCAGGTCGTCCGTCCGGTTGGCATCCGTTGATCGTCCGCTCAGGGGGACGCGTTCCCACCATCGTCTCCCATGGATGTGCAGGAAGTTACCCGGATTGCCAGGTGAAGGTCAAGTTAGGTTCAGTACCTGGCCGACGCCCGGACATCAGGCCTTAATCCGACGGATTTGACGAGATCCTGCCGGATTATGGATTCACGTGCTTCCAAAACTGCGTCAAATCAGCTCCGTGAGTAGCCCGGATGGATATTTTTTTACCTCTTCCGCCACACGCGGTCAACATTTTAAATCTGACCCACCTCAGTATTATACCCGGTAATGGATTACGTAAACAAAATAATGACTTTATTGTGTCACTTAAGGCATAATGCCTTACTTACCCTGACGTTAAGAGTAAAGAACCGGAAAAAGAACTCCCGCGACCAAATCCGAAACCTCTCACCAAATGTTACCTGGGTTAGAAAAAAAACATAATATGCATTATATTATGATTTCTTCGTAACAATATAATACAATACAAATCAGCGCCGGTCGGAGAAAACAGGACGGCAACAGGCTGCAATCTGCTTGCGACTTAACGAGGATCGTTCAAAACGAAAATAAAACTAAATTCACTGATCGTCAATGTGTTTGTGGAAAGTTAAAAAAAATTAAAACACGCTATTAAAACACGATTTCTTTTTATTTGCTTCACAAACAGGCTAATAGGAACAATATAAACAACAAAAACAAAGTGTAAAAATATTTGAATAATATACATACATCAGTGTAAATAATAAGTAATATACATAACAGAAAAGAAATATTTTGTGAAATAATGGACACTATTTAAAAGCCCACCTTGCCAATATCGGCCCAATAGTGTTGATGTGTATTTGAAACGGATATGACCATGTCTCCCAGAGTGTACAAAACAGCTTTGCACCCTCTCTTGACCAAGCAGCAAATCCACCGTTTCTTCTCCCTGTTCTTGTATCTTTGGTCTAATATGAACTTCCTATCCATGAAAACTATAATTCGCGTTCCTTTCTGAGACAAGCTATAATGAACTGAAAACAACAAAAAATATATTATTTTTTATGTGTAAAGTTAGCCGTATTCAATCCAATACCCAAAATAAGCACGCATCACTGACATACACAACAACCAACACAAACACAAACCCGCCGATAACCAGATCATTGATAAGTTTGAGTGGACCAAATGGAAGGTGGAAACAAGAAGAATTTTCTTCTTTATTCGACGTTTCGGACAGCGTCATAGTATACGTGATCAAGGCAGTTGTCACATATGACATGATGAAGGACGCTCTAAAATGTTACCCTATACTCTTATTAAACCAGTAGTAGGTATATGTATATATTGGTGCTTCAGATTTTATGTCCGGGTTAAATCTTCCTCACAGGAAAGACTAAATCCTTCCACACAATTTTCCAAAAATGTTTATCTAGTCAATCCACGCTATGTAAGTGGACTATATAAGTATAATAAATACAAAACAATACAAGAACAATACGTCAATACACCAAAGACCAAATGGGAAAATAATTCACCGATTCCAGATATTTTCATATCAGAGGGTTCGGCTCGGTAGAACTCCTAACTGGACCGATAAATCCTACTGATCTCTCAATATAAATATTTAAAAAATCTTCCGTAATCCTTCATATATTTAAAATGATTGTTTTTTGCATTTTTATATATAAATTCTTTGACAAATCTAATAAGCTTAAATTTTGAATGAGAGAGCTAGGTATAATGCCAGTAGCCGAAATAACAAATGGTAATATTTTTATATTCTGAGAATGCCAAATTCTTTTAATCTCATTTCCTAAATCTGTATATTTTCTTATTTTTTCAGAAACAGTTTTCTGAATATTACAGGAATTTGGAATAGCGACATCAATGGTATACATAAGTTATTTTTTAAATTTTGTCATGTAAAACTATATCGGGTCTATTACGACTATTTTGATTTTAAATTACTATTTTTTTTTCATTTGACACAGATTATTATTATTTTGATTAAAAACCTTTATAAGTTTTTTCCAATTGCTATTCTCGTTTTTTCACTCTTTTTTAAACAAGTAGAACAACTAATAAACGTTTTTAATCAGATAAATCATATTAGTATTTGTTTATGTAAATTGAAATGTTAGGTAGTATATTTATTAAATTTCATGCTAGAATTATACCTAATTTGGTGGTGGTAAGGTCTTAAGATACGTTGTGCTAAATTGTATCAAGCACATTAGGGTAGGTGCGCACTGGGTACCTACTAAAATAAAAGACAAGCTACAAATTAATTTATTTAATTTAAAATACCAACCTATCGAATATTAATAATATGAAAAAACAAAATAGTTTAGTAGTTATAAAAATCGTGGTTGTGCACATTTTTGTCTGTAGACACTACAGTGTTTTCTATGGTGTATAGCGCCGCCTTGCAGCCCCTATAGGCGAAGCAGCAAATCCACCGTTTCCTGGGCTTGCTCCTGTACCTGTGTTCCATTATAAACCTGTATCCATTATAGTTTATGGAGGGTTTTCCTTTTTGAGTTGTGCTATAAAGGACTGAAAAATTATGTTTAAGTCAATTATTTGGATAACTGAAAACAGGCAAATACCTTAGCACCATGTGGCTTACTTTGATCTGTGACCAAAGATAGCCTGTGTGCAATTTGTCTAGTTTGGTTTCGAATAATAATTATTGTGCAATGAATATTTGATAATGATTGTATTGCTATCTTCCGTTGTTGTAACCAACTGAACCAATTGTTGTAGCCAACTGAGAGGCGTACAAGTTCTTACTTACCTATTTGTTAGAAATTTGTGCAATTTTAAAATATTGTTATATCTGTACCAGTGGCGGCTGCTACCCTGAAAATGTGGTGGTTCACTGATAATAAATCTGTACCTATGAGATAACGATTACTAAGCTACATTAGGTAAAAATAATTCCACTAATCTTATTTGGAGAGAAAGTCTATTCTAAGCTGTTTTCGAAGAACGAAAACTGCCGAAAACTTCTAAATACCGCTTTTTTATTATAATTTAAAAAAAATTGTACGGATCTTTTTGTACTAAGAAAATAAAAACACAACACAAATATTTCGTAAATAAATCTTAAATTTCAACCCAAAAAACAATATTTTTTTACAATGTTTAATTTCTTTTATTTTATATTTCATTATAAACAGTATACAAATAGAATTTATAAACAACGTATAAACACATAAACAGTACGTGGACAAAATTATCAAGGTTACCTATAAAAAAAATTATTCCTTAATGATCTGTGTTTTATAATTTAAAACACAGTAAGATATTATAAAGTAATTTTAGGCGATATAATTTACCAGTGCTGCACACGAACACACTGTGCAACCAGCCGCCCTTGATCTGTACATGGTTCGTCGTTTTTCTTAGGGTAAACACAGCTTTTTAGCCTTTATGTAGATACCGCATGCTACTGTTTAGCACCATCTCATTGTAAAATGTTGGAATTTTTAAGTGGAGGGGTAAGTAGGAAAATTGGCATTTTCAAAAGATTTACAGATGTCGTGGGCTCTGAAAAGAATCAGATCAGTAAAGAATGCAAAGTATAAAACAAATGCGAGATTTAAAAGTCTGTTGCACGATAACTATTTTTATACCTTCGAAAGCCGCTCCCAAACAGCAAATATAAATAGGGAACAATAAAGTGTATGAAATTAATTGTGACTGTAATAAAAGTAATCGCGACAAAAGAAGAAAGAAAACATGACATTTATTTAAAATAAAAACGACTTTTCGCGTCTTTCGATCAATGTTCAAGTATTTATTTACATACTTGCTAGTTTAGAGTCGCTCTCGTGTGTTGTGCGGCTCCTCTGTCTATACGAAGCTAATATATTCAAAAGCTAAGTAAATAAGATATTGTTTTTTAAAAGTGTAATATCTGTATATGGATACAAATTAATAAAACAAAGAATGGAATATATATATTATTTTGTATCGTAGATCGTAGGAAGCAAGTACTTAGAGGTATGATATTATACGTGGTGTTAACGGACGTATTGGATTTACTTTAGCCGGTGATTCCTGAAGTTATTCGGAATAAAAAATGTAAATGAAGTTTTGGTCTACAGTGACATTTTTTATGTTTTTATTTTTTAACTTAATTCATTGAAAAATCAGTAGGCATTGGACAGTTAGTGACGACATGTGAAAGGATTTTTTTAAAACTTTTGGGTTAGAATTTTTTTTTTAAGTTTTACAACCGGTAGGTACATTGGGCAAATGTATTCATCCGATGTTCTTTTGCTGCATTTTTTTTGTTTAATGAAAAACTTTGGTTCTGCTTATGAAATTTATTTATTTAATCCATTAGAATTTATTCCATCAAATGGAGAAAATGATAGCGTTGATGACCATAGTTGATGACCATAGGATGACAGGTTCTCGCATTCCTGATGAATATTCTCCTTAAGGGCTTCAGGCTTGTTGACGTAAACCCGCGACTTCAAAAAATCCCATAAAAATAAGTCTGGAACGGTTAAATCGGGTGATCTGGCCGGCCAGTGCAAATCACCAAAACGAGAGATTAAGCGACCCGGAAATGCTTCCTTCAGAATATCGGTTGTGGCTCGAGCAGTGTGCGCCGTTGCACCGTCCTGTTGGAACCATATGTTCTCCAGACCCAATTCATCCAATTGAGGAAGAAAGAACTCGGTAATCATGGCTCTATAGCGCGCGCAGTCCACAGTCGTCGTTTGGCCCGCGGCGTTCTAAAAAAATGGCCCGATGACTCCTCCAGCGTAAACAGCACACCACGCAGTAACTTTGAGCGGGTGTAATGGCTCATCGTGGGTGACACACGGATTTTCAGTGCCCCAGAAACGATTATTTTGTTTATTTACTTTCCAGGAATGCGAAAACCTGTCGCCCGAAGCTCTGGCAAGAGTGATGGAAAATGTCATAAAACGGGCCCGTATGGTCAACAACTCTGGTGGTGGCCACTTGGCCGATATCATTTTTTCAACTTGATGGAATAAATTCTAACGGATTACATAAACAAATTTCACAAGCAGAACCAAAGTTTTTTATTAAACAAAAAAATTACAGCAAAAGAACATCGGATGATTACCTTTGCCCCACCCTGTATAACAATTTTTCGTGTTATTAATACTAGATACAAGATAGTGTTATAAATTCTTCCTAAGGCAAACATTATCATACTGAAACACAGATCGTACCAGAGCAAAGTAAATAAATACATAAGAGAGTTTTCTAATACTTTTAACACATATTCTTAAATTTTATATTACTTTGTATAGTGATCCCCAGATACTTTACATCTGCAGTTATAATTTTCACTTTTCCCCAATTTCGTATTATTTCGTAAATTGGACGAAGGTCCGTTAAAAAATAAAATAAAATTTGTTTAAAGCGGCTGTCAAACATCCGTTCATTCAAATGGTAAATAATATGACTAGGGGTGAGAGAGATACACTATTTATAAGTACTTAACTATTTATTTATGTAATAGTATCTGAAAATATATATGCATATACATAAGTGTAAAAATGGGCAGGTACTTCAATAAATTTGGTAAAAAAAAGTAAAGCTTTTGTAACAAGATATTAATTCGGCGACACCCGGTCGTCACACTATATATGTTTTAAAAATTATTTATTTAACAAGATTCGTACCTATTGCTAATTTCACACGAGAGCTATAATCTCGTTATATATGTGGGCTTCACCTGTTTTTGTTATATGCCAAGCCCACATATATTACTACATTATAGCGGACGTGAAATTAGATCAATATTATACAATACTCGTACCTACATTTCTTGGCATTTTTTTTACACATATTTATTATATTACGAGATAGAGGGATAACAGTTAAAACAATATGTGCTGCATGAATATTATATTTATGTAATTATATTTTTTTTTTTGAATCTTCACATGTAGCAAACAATTTGTGGGAATACAAAATTATAATAAACACAATTAAATAACTTAGTTGCAATTCCGCTTTTTATTTTTTGAATTGTATAATGGTTGGTTTACTGGTGAAAATTACTTTCAATTTTTATTAGAACAACCCTCTTTTTATAACTTTTGAAGGTTATTCCCATCAAAGTATTATATAATTGAAGAAGAAGATAACACTAATAATCTAAACGAAATATGAGAGAGAACAAGACACAAAATAGTAAAAAGATAACGGTTGCAACTGGGGCACGAACCCAGAACCTCTCGTCTTACCGGGACGAAATGTCCCAGTTGCGACCGTTATCTTTTAATTTTTCGGTATCTTGTTCTTTTTCATATTTTCCTTTAGATTATTAATGTTATCTTCTTCTTCAATAAAAATACTTTCAATCAACTCAATGGGAATACATAAATTCTGATATAAATTCAACAAAGTATAAATGTAATTTTTTGAAGTGAGATTTAGATGAGAAAATAAAAAATAAAGGAATAAAAGTTAAGAGTAGCAGATAATGGTAGAAGTGGGGCATTAAGCCGATATAAACGATAATGCTTCGTTTCATATGTTAATCGTGGTTATGAGAATTAGTTGTTGAAACAACACAGTCTCCAACGGTATGTAAAGCCGCCTTGCACCCTCTATGAGCTAAACAGCAAACCCATCTCTTCTTCGGTCTCTCCTTGTATCTGTCCACATGTTCCATGATAAATCTAAAATCATTGTAGATTAGAGAAGGCTTTCCCATCCGAGTGCTGCTGAAGTGCACTGAAATAAAAGTTACACCAAGTGAAATAAAAATCAATAATCTTTTCTGCACAGGGCTGACAGACATGTGAGCAGCTGCTCAGAAACTTATATAAAAAATACAGATAATTTAGTTTTTATTATTATATATTTTTCTACACATTCATTTGTAAATAATCTCTACATATTATAAATTAAAGTCCTCCCCCCCCGCTTCTGTCTGTTCCGATAAACTCAAAAACTACAGAATGGATTTTCATGCGGTTTTCCCCAACAGATAGAGTGATTCATGAGGAAGGTTAAGTATATAATTTGTCAAGGTTTTGTGTAAATTGGTTGAAATATATAATATATAAAGGAGAATGTCTGTATGGTGTGGACGAGCGTGCTGTCAAGCGGGTGGTGTGGATTTGATTTGTATGCAAATCTACAGTTTTATGCCAGGGTTGATGAAATTTTGCACACGTGACCTTCAAGACGAAGGTCTACATTTGATTTCGAAAACTCTGTGCAAAGCCCGGACATCGCCGGGGACTTCAGCTAGTAAAATATAAAGAAGATTGTCCAGTCTGAAAATGTCCATAGTAGGATGAAACCGGTCCTGGTGATAATAAACAAGTGTTTTAATTTCAATTCAAAGAAATATTATTATTACAGCATTTGATGGCCATCCCTGAGGAAAATATTGATTTACTTACCGATAAATTTTAATACCGTAAAGAGGAGGACGTTTCACCTGCTGAAATCCATTATAATAGATCGACTACCATCTATGTAAAGAATGAAACGTAGATATAAACTAGTAGCAAAGTAGTTAAAAGCGTCGGGTTCCCATCTATGCGTAGCGAGTTCAATCATCTACTAGCAAAGTTATCTAACATAATGGTGGAAAAAGGAAGAATTCACATTTTTTTATCTTTCTTAATCTACCGCGACACAGGTATTTTTTAAAAATCAACCTATAATAAAAACAAGTTTTTTTAAAACTATAATATGCCTATTTTGTATAATGTAGTGAAATTATATCGACTTTCCGCAACGGCCCTACGTATCGAACGGCACGACTTTCATTTGCCTAGTTTCAGCTCAATCAGATGTCGGGAAGGGGACTAATTTCCACTTCCAAGATTTGCATTCATTTACCAAAACAAAATCGAAATTCAAATAGATGTATTTAAAATAAATGGTTACCTGTTCGGGGGAATTCGCAACAGTGATCCCATACGTGCCATATGTACAGGAGCACCAGTTAGAAAATCGGAATACCTGTTTATAATTCGTAGTCATTGGTGTCGGCAGTAGAGATGGATAAGTTCTGCATTTTGCTGGAGGCCTCCAAGACGTGCTCAAAAGTACTCGAGTTCTGGGAGCAGGTTCCGGGTCCGATTTCTTGCGTGCGTAATGGGTACTGGGTGCTGTTGCGGCTGCCGAGACGCATGGGTTCGGCCGGAGCCGGACCTCAGAGCCGGAACCCGCAACAGAGCTCGAACCCGGTAACTGCTCCCGACTCGCGAATGGCTCCGAGAATGACTCGCGAATGGAACCGAGACGCACGGGTTCGACCGGAGCCAGAACTCGTAAAAGAACTCGAACCCGGGATCTGCTCCCGACTCGCGAGTAGCTCGGACCGCGAACAGGGGGACGCCGGTGGAAGAGTTCGAGTTCCGGCTCCAAGACCGGCTCCGAGATCCGGGTTTTGGCCAGAGTCCTGGACCGGTTTTCTGGGAGCAGTCCATTTGAATAAGGAGTAGGAGTAGGATTCGCTTCCCGCGAAGAACCCGAGTTCAAGAGCCAACTCCAGCTGAACCTACACGTCGCTAGTCGGCAGCATGAAAATAAGGTTAATATATTATTTTGTAAAAGGCACAATTTTATTATTGGAACAAGTTCATTTGGATCTTTCTATCTTATTTTGAGGAGGACCCTTCTTCGAAACTTAAAAAAAATCCCTTCCTTAATCCGCCTCACAACGCCCATCATCGTGCGGTGGTTTCTATGAGATGAAACATGTTAAGGCGGTACACAACCCTAATATTTTTTTTTGCTCAAAACTCACATTTTAATCATTTCCGGTGAATTCGTAACTATAATAACTTTTTCATTCCAACAGAACACTGGGGATGTAACAATTGTCAGACAGAAGAATTTTCACTGACTTGGTATTTCTGTATAAAATTCTAAATAATTTAGTTGATAGTCAGGCATTGCTTGAATTGATAAGCTTTCGGATTCCACTACGTAATACTAGAAATCAGGATTCATTTCAGTGAATAAACTCTGGAACTAACTACCATATGTATTCCTCTTTACCCAGAATACTAATGGAGGGAAATAATTATACCAAGTCAGTGGAGATCTTCAATTTATCATTAAACAAATACAAAATACTGTTACTGGGGCAGTTCAATTATGTACAATAAATACTTAATATATCTCTTTGCAAAAGAAATATAATAGGTATATATTTAAAATATACAAAGGTTATATATTTTATTCAATTTGTAAATATGTTAATTTCTTATGTAAAAGCCCCGAAAAAGGGCGTAAATAAATAAATAAGTAAGTTCTTTGTATTTAAGATTAATAAAAACAATACCTTACCATTAATATATTTAGCGTACAACGATTTAAAACTTTATAACCCGTTTTTCAACTATAAAGTTAGCGGTAAGCACCCGATTTTATTTTTCTAGACGACGAATTAATAACTTCGGGAGTAAGACATTAAGACATACATATTTTAAATATTTGTAACATATTTGTCTGCTAGGGTGAATTCGATCGTACGTTCGTCCAATACGCCGTGCCGCGGGCGTATATTTGTTTACGCGCTTTCTTCACTTAACGTCGTTAAGATTCCGACATTTACTTGTCTTCTTTTTCTTTTCATTGGTAGGGCAAATTCGACAGTAGGTCCATCCAATACACGGGTCATGAGTCGCAATTTGTATACACGGCTTCTTATGGTATATTGTCGTTTTAAGGTTAAATATATCTAGATGCGCTGCATTGTTGTGTGATTTTGATGTTATCGCGTTTTTGAAGAGAAACTTTTATAGCCCCGCTATGATTTCGATTTCGGATGAAACGGAAATGACGATTACTGCACCTGCGACGCATCAACTGCGCTCATTGACCGCTTTGATTATGATGTCACTTTTAAAGGTTCCTATTGGTTGAGATACGAAACGGAAATTACGCTGGTCTGCGCTCATTGGTGGCTTTGATTATGATCTCACTTTTCAAGTATCGGTTGAGATTGTTTTGGTAAAGTTTCGCTTCTACCGCGTTTAAACTGCACTAGATTTTTATTTATTCTGTAGGTATTATTACTCAACTGATGTAACTATTGTCCTTGGAAAATTGATTTTTATGAGGAAAATTTTGGACTGAACCTCGTTTCTTTGCCCCCGAAAGAGCTTGTTGTGAAAACTTTACCAAATAGTTCGTTTCATGTATTCACAATAAACTCGACAGATACAAAAGTATATTATAAGCTTTTATATTCGTCTCGTGGGATCAATTAACTATGAGCTCTAAAAATTCACATAGAAAAAGTTTTTTACGCTTACTATACATTTTAGTCATAGTTTTTACAGTTCCATAAAAAAAACAGAACATTGCTAAAATTAAACAATGAAGAAAGATAAAGAAACATATCAAAGAAACCTAATATAATCAAACCTATTATTTTATCTTGTTCTATTTTTTCACTGTTCTGTTTTATTCGGTCACCGTTTTATCAAGAATAAGATTTTTTAAATGTATATAATTATATAAAGACCAACACGGAAAAAAACATTTTTATTATTAAAAAAGAGTAATATTTTAAAGAAACAATTAATATAATAAGAGATTAAAAACATCAAATGGTTATAAGAAAATTCAAATTAACAAGTAAAAATTCATGTGCCTACAAACTTAATTGAAAGTAAACCACAGATCAAAATAACACATATATTTACATGAACATACCTACCTCTTCATTTATTAGTAATTCTGACGTGCATGATTGTTCCAGCTTAATGGACCTCAAGGCATTGATTTTTACATTAAACTTGTGATAGTTGAGTGTTTCTTGCGTGGGAAATGGGATATATTCGTCCATCCATTTTTGGTTTCGTTTTTCAAAAGACGCAAAAGATATTTTTTCATTTACCCACTTTTTTCTAAGATTGCTGTTGTACCGGCATATCTCTTTTTTTATTGACAGTACATAATCTGAATCATGTTGTTCAGTAATCCCAAGCTTGGACATTACATACGATAAAACAGCAAAGTTTTTTTTTTTGGTTATTCTTTCTTGACGCCATATATGAAAGAGTTCTCTTTTCGTGACCATCATGATGCCTGAAATAAAAGGACAAATTATAGTGAAATTTATTAATTCGATGTGCGGTTGGCGACCCTCCACCACAGATACAATCGAAAGTGTAAGCTTTGTTACGGTAAAAATATTTTATCTTATATATCTAAATATCTCGGACGACTATATTACGTCGATGTAAATATAAATTAGAAAGTTTTTTTTTATGTGAATACCTCACGAGAGTCCCAGTTGCTCCCTGCGTCTAAAGGCAGTGAGACTATGGCATCCCTAATTTGGCTATGTTGGGAGGCTGAAGGTAGTGGGGAGGGGAAGGAGATGGGAAAGGGGAAGGTGGGGCTACCAACCACGGCATTCATGCAACGTTTCAATTCTGGATAGTGATCTTCAATCCGGGCGATACTGTGAATATCTTCCATTCTGGAACGTGCCGCAAATTTATTGTATACCTATTATTTTAAATGAATTAATTGTGAAATAACACAAAATTAATCCAATCAAATTTATTTGCGCACGCCAGGATTCGATACCACAACCTTCGTATTGTGGGTCAAGAGCCTTACCCCTCGACAAGTCGTCAAGTCAAGTAAAACATGATTATTGATAGAAAACTTCAAGTGACGATGCTATCAATTAAGTAGATTGCAATATAATCAATAGTTTCACTGACATAAAATATGTTAGTAAGAATATGAAATTATATTAATGAAAACGATGTACCTTCATTTTCTAATAAGTTTATTCAAATTTAATCATACTGAAAATAACATAATAGATAACAAGAAGAAAAAAAGTGAAGCGCGAAAGTACCTACTCACCATCAGGGTTGCCACATCCTTGATAATATATCGCCACGACACCAGTGAAAAATAAACAATCTTAATATTGGTGAACTGAGGATTTTTTTTTATTGATTGATGCTGTTGTTTAGAACACAATGTGACTTCTTATCCAATATGTCTTTATCATTATCTCTTTGACCGAAATTATGGAAATAAGAATAATCATAAATTAATATTATTAATATGTGAAAATTAAAAAATAAATAAAATTAATAACATGCGATGAAGGCCCTCAAGTTGCAAAGTGGTTATGCACATTTGCAGTAGAAACAATAATATCCCCAACAGTGGTAACGATACATTTACACCCCTTATAATATTTCGTGCAAATCCAACGTTTCTTCGTCTTCTCCTTGTAGCGAGGGTCCAAAGCAAAGCTATATCTATTAAGTTTAAGCATTGCAGTTCCTTTCGCTGTTGTACAGTAACGGACTGAAATAAGAAATAGAACATTAAAACAAAACAAAAAATGTTTTATGTATTAGATATTAAAAATTAAAATTAAAATATATTTTTATTTATTGTAAGACAAAACATTAATAACACAAAAATATTTGAAAATCCCAATATACTACCACAGTAAGCCAAAAATGCTGCTTGAGTCGTGATGGAGGACTTAGCCAGCCGAGGAATCGAACACGGAACGCCTGGGAGGGACCTACACGCGATGCCCATTTAACATCTGACCGGTCAAATAATTCAATTTACGTCGAGATCTTCCAAACAAAGCCAAAAGCTGATTAAATTAATTGTTAACTTTCCCTTATCCGACATGGCAATCCATTAATACATTAATATTACCTAGCCTCTTTAATTATCAGTTTGAATTTTATTACGAGATTGACGAAAAATTGCACAATTGACTTTCAAAACAGATGGAAGGTAACGGTGACTGTCTACATCAGATATTCAAAAACCACCCCAACCCCTTTTCCTACCTTTTAAAATGATGAAATTTTGCACACCTGACCGAAAATAAGAGTAAAATTGCTGTCTTCATCTGATTCTGAAAAAATACGCGTAAGGCGTGGGCAAAGTGAGGGACTTCAACGAGTTATAAATAATTTAAAACACCTTAAATAGTTTGAATAAGAAAACATAAAACTTTACGTAAAAAAAAATATAAAACAATACATAAAAAATTAAGCGAAATATGAAGAACATATTATTCATGGACACCAAGTATTAAAAAAAGATGAATGATTTTTTATAATCCTTATTCACATTTTTGCATTTAATAAAATAATGTAATAATAAATATTACGTGTGACATTCGTTTATTCAAAAACATAATAGAACAGGATAAAACTTTGTAAGTAACGCAAACATTCAAAAGGGGACTCTTAGGAGTGGAAAGAAGGTTTAGAACCACAAATTTGGAAGGTTAACATAGATATAGGTTATATTATTTTTATTAACATAACTACTAATGCGGGAACTTACTTTCCTTCCTTAATCTATTATTCATGATGATTGTGAATTTATAACATTTTTATTCCTAATGAATGATGAAATTTCCATGTGCCAAAAACACTTTTTTACAGGAGAGCAATAAAAATCATAATTTTATAACTAATTTATTTTTTAAAAAGATCATATTTCAAGACCATTACTAACATAATAAGCTATAAAAGTAATGTGTAAGAGGATAAAAAAAGAAAAAAAAAACACGCGGAGAAACTTCGAAGCGCCATGGTACCTGAAAGGATTTTGAGGACAATAATGAGCGTACTTTAAACAGCTTTAGAAAATTTAACTGGACTAGCAATATCTTTATTTCGTAGGAAATTAATTAATCGGTAAATTCTGGTAATAACGTTTGATATCAGGTAATTTTTTTTGCACATCCGTAATTTTTCCTTCCCAAAGAGATGATTGTTTGCAAGCCGATTCTTACTAAATACATATACAGACATATTTATCTACTCATATTCTAAGGGCGTCGAATTTTGTTCGCCAATAGTGACTTTCGTCATGCTGAAAGGCATCAATATTTTGTCTTAGGCCCTCTGTTCTGGGACCTCTTGTTTTTGTGCACGAGAATGCCATCTTTACATATTTTCTGAACCATTGAAAGTCTTTTCTGCGATATTGCAAACATACTCGTATCTAGAAACGTTGTCCCGATTTTTTTTTCTTTAACCCCACACAGGGTTATAGGTCGCAATTTCTGTAAACCCAGTTTGCCACCTCTTACCAGACCTGACGGCTCTCTGGCAAATACCGCCGCCGAAAAGGCTAACTTATTAGGCAAAATGTTCGCGGAAAACTCGACCCTCGATGATCAAGGTGCTACCCCGCCGTCGGTTCCTCATTGCGGTTTTCGTATGAAAAAGCTGAGGATCCGGCATCAGGATGTACTTCAAGTCTTACGAGGGCTTGATGTTAAAAAGCTAGCGGGCCTGACGGAATTCCTGCCCTGGTATTGCAGAGGTGCGCTGTAGAAATAGCTCCAATTTTGACGAAACTTTTCAAGATGTCCCTGAAGTCTGACTCTGTGCCCTCTGGTTGGAAAAAAAGCGATCATTCACCCCATTCCAAAGAAGGGTGACCGCTCCAACCCAGCCAACTACCACCCCATAGCGATCACATCTGTTCTGTCAAAAGTGATGGAACGTGTGATCAACGACAAACTGCTCACATACCTCGAGAAGAACAAAATTATTAACGACCGTCAATACGGATTCCGGCGGAACCGCTCGTGCGGTGATCTTCTCGCGTATGTGACACATGTTTGGGGACGGTGCCTGGAACGTTTTGGTGAAACCCAAACGGTTGGACTGGACATTTCCAAGGCCTTTGACCGGGTTTGGCATCGAGCGCTTGTCAACAAACTGCGTTCGTACGGACTTCCCGCATCCTTGTGTGCGTGGATTGCCGACTTTTTAAGGGAGAGGTCGATTCAGGCGGTTGCTGACGGTTTCACCTCTTCCTCGCATTCAATAAATGCTGGCGTCCCACAGGGATCGGTTCTGTCTCCGACTTTGTTTCTGTTGCACATCAACGACCTCTTGTCATGTGCACCGATTCATTGTTACGCGGATGACAGTACAGTCCATGATGGCTTTTTATTTGACAAACCTCCAAGAGCACACAAACCCCAATAGCTCGGAGGGCTTTGAAGCAGAGAATGAACGGTTACCTCGAGAGTGTTTTCTCTTGGGGTAAGAATAACCTCGTCGAATTTAATGTTTCAAAGACCCAATCATGTTTGATAACGTCTAAAAGGGATCGAAATGATAATCTAGTCTCCTTCAACGGAAGCATTCTTCCGAACAGGACCTCCATTGATATGCTTGGTGTAACTCTAAGTGACCAGCTCAGGTATGGGGGCTCCATCGAAACCAGAGTTAAATTAGCCTTTCAGAAACTGGGCGTACTGTACAGGGCCCGCAGATACTTTAATAGTACACAACTGCTAACCCTGTACAAATCGCAAGTGCGCCCCACGGTTGAATTTGGCAGCCACCTCTGGTCTGGAGCTCCAAAATACCTTAAAAAAAACCCCTTGACTCTGTGCAGAAACGGGCGGTCCGTTTGATAGATTCTTCCATCTTAACAGACGGATTGCAATCTTTAGAGCACAGGCGTCAGGTGGGAATGCTGTCGTTGTTCTACCGGTATTACAATGGAAAATGCTCCGAGGAACTAGCGTCGTTGATCCCCTCGGCACCGGTGCATAGTCGGGAAACACGCCAAACACGCCAAACACGCGCCCAACACGGTTGTTATGTACACGGTTGACGTTAGTCACATGAGAACGGGTCGTTTTTACGACTCGTTCTTGAGTTCAACAGCTCGGATGTGGAACGATTTACCGGCCTCTGTGTTTCCTCCCTCCTACAACATGGGTCTCTTCAAGACCCATGTTCACTCCTTCCTTTCCTCAAAAAGACCCTCGACACAGCATCCTCAAAGATGACATACGCCCTGAGGGAAATTATTTTCCTCAGGGCCTCCTGTCTGGAGTTAATGTAAAAAAAGGAGGCCCTGAGGAAAATAATTTCCCTCAGGGCCTATGTCATCTGGGATGCTGTGTAGAGGGTCTTTTTGAGGAGAGGAAGGAATGAACATTGGTCTTGAAGAGATCCATGTTGTAGGAAGGAGGAAACACAGAGGGCGGCAAATCATTCCACAGCCGAGCTGTTGAACACAAGAACGAGTCGAAGAAGCGACCAGTTCTCATGTGACAAATGTTGGTTACGCGTTTGGCGTGTTTCTCGACTACGCACCGGAACTGAAGGGATAAATGACGCTAGTTCCTCGGAGCATCTTCCATTGTAATACCGGCAGAACAAGGATAGCATTTTATTGCTTCCAACTTCCTCCAGAACGTTGGTCACTTTCCCCAGTTAAATAAAAGGCATATTTTATAACGTTTGACACAAAATGAAGTAAGGCACAAGAACTAGCGCCGTACTTTCACAGATGTTACTTCAAATACTTCAAAACAACTGTTGGCAACAAATGTAAAGCACGCAAGACCACTGGCGATGGCTCATAGAACCCGTTCAGTTTTTGGAAAAAATGTGATGTTGGAAAAATTGCACTTGGGAGGATTGGGATTTCCACTCAATAACCGATGTCAAAAATACAGATTTTTATCGAAAGTACAGGATCCGACCTAAATATGGGTACTTTTTGAGAAAAAAAAACTAATAGTAAGAAAAAAATTGATTTATTTTTCAAACATAAAGTAGTTTTAAAAATACAAAATGTAAATGATCCTTATGGGTAATTATTTTTCAAGTATTTTGCCGTGTTACCTCCGTCTACCTCCTTCTTTAGCCAACTTTAAAGAAAACACGATTTGAAGTTTCGCACCACGAAACCGTGCAGTTCAAGTATTTTATTTGTTTGCATTTGGGAAGACTTCCTCCACTTTATTCATTAGTTAAAAATAATGACTAAAAAGCCATCCCATCAGGATGGTGGTTATGAAGATTAGTAGTAGAAACAATTATCCCCCCCACGGTGGACAAAGCCGCCTTGCAGCCCTTAGTGACCCTGCAGCAAATCCAGCGTTTCTTCGGCTTCTCTTTGTACCGGGGGTCAAGGGCGAAGGTACAGCCCATAAATGTTACTGTTGGAATCCCTTTCGGTGAAGTACTGTAAACAACTGAAACCAAACATATCTTTAGATCCGGGCGGTCAAAATCACAGGGGTTCCTAACGGTGGTACCTATAAACTAATATTTTATTTGGAGCACGCTTTCCGAACCGATATTGACTACATTGACAACGATTGACAACGCTGGCAACTAGTACTGGGCGTTAACGATAATTCCATCCAACGCCAACGTCGTTATCGTTGGCGATGTTCAACTGTTAAAAATAACGTCGACGTTGACGCAATTACAGATTGAATAGACGCGCGACAAGCCAGTACAATCAAACATCAAACTAAACGTATGAGAGATCGACAAGATATTAACAAAGAAACAAACAAAAAATAGATCAAAATCGTATTAGGGAATCCCTTTTAATGGGTGGTTTTCCGGATCATTGATGTATTATAATTATCTCTATGCCCCACTAATCCTATAATACGGTTGAATGTTGAAACTGTTGGAAGATGTTGGTTTCGGTGTTAAAAACATTACCCTGTTGAAATATTAAAGGCATTGAAGTTATATTTTGTTTGTCACTGATAAATTCGCTTGTTGCTTGGCGCTACGGATCGGCCGTGTCAGATGGGAAAACAAAAAAAAAAGTGTAGTATGTAGGACGAAGGTACATTACCAAAATACCATTTCAAATTAGGTATAATATCGTTCACGAAGTGTGATCTCTTGACCCTTTTGATTTAACAGGCCAACACTGTTGAAAACAATAGGTACAAAACGTAGCTGGTAGGCGGCCGACATTGATAATTACCAATAGGTTATTTTTTGCTTGTCGTTGATAATTTTGATTGTCCCCAAGCGCTGCGTATCGGCCGTATAGGATTAAGTACATTACCAAAAGACCATTTGAAATATCGAGTAATGTTGTTCACGAAGTGCAAACTCTTAACCCTTTTTATTTATTAGGCAGTTGAATCGTTGACTGCGTTGAATAATATTCGCAGGTAGGTATTATATTTCAACTATTTGCGTTAATTTTATCAACAGCGTTGGACGTTGAAACAATATAACTATTGTTTCCAACGGCTAGTTATATTTTGATACAGTACTACTGACAACACTGAAGGTGTTTTCTATGAATTGACACCACTAAATGTCAAACACCAAGCAATTACGTAAAAATATTAATAAATTGGCAATGTAGAATTGGAATACTAACCTAAATATGCATTGGCAGTCCGCATTTACTTTTTGATACTAAATGGGAGTTAATTATTTAATGAGGTCTTTATTTATATTTCGACCATTTTCGTTTCTCAAAGATCGAGCGGAATAAATTGGTTGAATTTAAGATGCATTGATCACGTATATAACTTATTTCATTTCTAAGTCTATCTATTTCGTTAATTCAATACGTTAATTAAACAACTCAGTAGTCATTTTGCATAACGAACGACATAATTTAAAAAAAAATATGTATATATCGATAGTTAACCGATACTTATCTGATGGGAGGCCGCGCTAAAATTTGTCATTCGTCCGTCGGAATATATGTATGTTAACAATCGTAGAACGTGCTCGCAAATAATGATACGAGTAACTAACCATATACGACGGATTAAGTCAATATCGTATTAATAAAGGGTTTTATCGATCGACCATGCTAGCCCACCAGATTGAATTTTTTAAGGTTAGGCAACCTCGCGGGTACGTTATGCGATAGTCCACATCGTATAGGATACGACTGGGGATAAGGCCATAGAATCAACTAAAGCGCATCTTCCGTAAAGTGGTTATGAATATTTTTTATAGAAACGGCGGTATTTCCGACTGTAGACAAAATAGCCTTGCATCCCTTTGAGATCCTGCAGCAAATCCATCGTTTCTTCAGTTTGTTCTTATACCTGTGGTCCAAGACAAAGGTAGAACCCACGAACGTTGCCGTTGGAGTTCCCTTTATTGATGTGCTGTAGATCACTGAAATAAAACGCCAAGCTTTAGACTGAATTTCGACGTAATCCTGACACAACATATCGGGAATCATTATCAAAATCATTAAAAAAATTATATTTTAATAATTACATCAATCACGGAAATTCGGAATGCTGTAAAGAACAAAATGTTAATTGTTCGGGAGAGCGAAAAGAAAGTTTTTTTTTTTTTAAATCATACCTCCTGTTTTTTAGAACTATAATTATGATTTTTTTATTATAAAAGAATATTGAATAGATCTTTGTAATCTTAATATTTTGTTAATTTATTTAATAACGATAATTAATTTATTTTCAATTTTACAGAAAAATAATCCTCTTAAAATGCACGTCGTAAAAGACGGAATTATTTTCATAGGAATATTTCGACGACGCGGATCGAAAGAGAGAAAAAACCGACATATTTAATACACTTTTGTATTAATTTTCCTGTATTTCAAATTTCCGCTATCGACATAATAAAGGATGATTTTGACAAAACAATTTTTAACTCCTTTCCATTTTTTATTTGGTAAATCCTGTTAAGAACAGAAGAGCTGAAAAAGTATTTTACTTCCGCAATAAAATACAAACATTAGAGAACATAGAAATAACACAACAACTCGTAATGTATAATCAATTTGAAAGTGCTGACTCCCTTGCTAATACGTAAATATATATTTTATTATTAATTTATCATCTGCTCCATTGCCAATATATATTTTATTAACATTCAAACATTACAAAAAGATTGCGCGTAGGCCAAACGAACCACGAAAAATTAAAGCTAAATTAATAATTAAATGTTTTATGTAAAATCTATTGTATTTAAAATGTATATAAACAATAATTCATAAAATAAATAAACGATGTATATTATAATGTTCTTCAAAATTATTCGGAAGATTTATTATCATTATCTGCGTTATGGCACTCGTTGCAGATGAATGTTGTGTGTTCGCGGCAGATATTTCTTGTGCAAGATCTGCAGTGAGTTTTTGATTGCCTCCTTTTCTTAGCAGGACATAATTTGCAGGACCCGCTCGATGTTTCTCTACTACTTAATGTACTATCTTCTGGTTCATTGGTGCCGAAGTCGAAGTTATCTCTAATTTGGAAAAATTCCCCTTCTGTAGCGTGATTATGCTTATTTTTTGTAACGACGGTATTTCGGACTGTAGACAAAATGGCCTTGCATCCCTTTGTGATTCTGCAGCAAACCCAGCGTTTCTCCAGCTTGTTCTTGTACCTGTGGTCCAAGATAAAGGTAAAACCCATGAACTTCGCCGTTTGTGTTCCCTTTAATGTTGTTCCGTATACGACTGAAAAAATCGTCAAACTTTAGACTAAATTCCTATGATTTCCTGATGCCAAATTATGGAATACTTTCCAGTGGAAACTGTTCTGGTCTACCAAAAAAGGAAGGCAAAGTTAAAAAAATGATAACACAAAATTATAACAATGGAATTTCAACACGAAAACGTTTCAAAAAAAGACATTTTTGAATAATCACCATAATCATTTCCTTGGATTGGACTATATTCTGAAGTGGATTGATGAGGTGGTTGAATAAATGGAATCTTTAACAAAGGTCTAGAAGACCTTGAGTTTCTAATCGAGATTGTTCATTAAGGTCACAAATGCTTTATTGTAAAAAGCAGCGTTATTTTGTGACGTATATTTGTATCCATCATTATTAGTATGGCATCCTCAATTTTATTATATTGTGAGGCTGAATGTAAGGGAAGGGGAAGGAGATGTAGTGTGATAACTAGCTATTCAAATGTGGTCACCAAACACGACTAAAGCCATTTAAAATGAATTTCGATACTGAATGGTGGTCTTTCACCAGGACGATACTAAGAGCAATCTTCTATCCTGGGAGGTGTCCCTAGACTACGTCAATCCAAGAAAACAATTTTAAATGCCATGCTTCAGTATGGAATCCGAAAGACAGAAAACATCAAATATGCAATACATACATATTATGGATTCAATGACATCTAACGAAGGGATTTTTTGTTGTTTTTTTTTCAATCTATTCCTTGCTTTATAAGCAAGGTATTGCATTACACCCTGCTTGCATACTTTCTGGAATAAATTATCTTAAATAAAAAAAACTCTCCAGACAATACCTATTTAAGGCTCCGAAGACTAAGATGGGCCGGACATGTGAACCGGATGCCAAGCACACGAGTACCGAAGAAGGTTCTAACAGGACACCCGCGAGGTAAACGATAGGCGGGCAGACCTAGGCTGAGTTGGGAGGATGATGTAACGAAGGATGCAAGAGGACTATAGCTTGTAGCGTCATTGAAGAAGAATAATAAATAAAACACAGAAAATGTACAAAAACCCATTATTTTAATAATTATTACAATAGGTAAAGATATGCGAACGATCTAGCGGGTGTTCTCCAGATATCGTACGTAGAAGGAATGATTTACAATAGGTACAAGATCGTGATTATGAATATTGGAAGACGAAACGATTGTATCTCCCACGGTATAAAGGGAAGATTTGCAGCCGTAATTGTACTTGCAACATCTCCATCGCTTCTTGGGATTGTTCATATACCTTCGTTCATTCTCCATGAGAAACCGATGGCCCATATACTTGATCAGGGGCTTTCCTTGTTTTGACGTACCATAGAATACTGAAATCGATTGGTATCATGTCAGAAGGAGTTATAAAACAAATATACACATTTTCTTATGTGAGTACCGCACAATAGTCTCAACTGCTTCCAACCATCTGGAGACAGTGAGACTATGGCATACCCAGTTGGGTTATGTTGTGAGGCTGAAGGTATCGGTTAGGGGAGTGAGACGAGGGAGAGGAAGGTGAGGAGGTACCTGCTTTTCAGATCTGGTGACCTGCTAAAGCCAATTCACAGATACACTATAAATTATTTTTAATGAATAAATTTCTATATAGCACAGATAAATCAAACATTATTTACTTGCGCACACCGGGATTTGAATCCAGGACCTCCGGATTCGTAGCCAAGGATGGTAACCACCGAACCACAGAGGCCTTCGATAATTCAAAAATATAAATAAAATTAGTTTTATGATAATATTATATTTTAATTTAAAATAACTCTCAAACGCAGTGTCTATAAATATAAAGAAAATTATTTTTCGATAATAACTAGAGCTAAGAAAAGCTAAAAAACATAAATAACAAAGTAATCAACAATCAAATAAATCTAAATTAAAGTTCGATACTTAGGTTATTCACTATCGACAATGAGCTACCTACCCTAATTCCTAACTCCTGAATATTTAATTTAATTTATAAGTTTGTCCTGACGAAGAAACTGGTGGTTTTAAAACACGTCGATTAGTTTGATTAAATAGTGGTGTACACAAAGTTATTTATTTTTTACTAAATTAAGTAGGTATGTAAAGTTAATAAGTTGTGTTACTGTCGGAGATCTGTGAAACAACTGGCCCATAGAATAATAACAGAACTTGAATAGAACTTAAGAAATTGAAAAAGCAACAGTTCATTAGTTCATATGGGAAATAAATCCAAGTTTAAGCCTTTTGTTCGTTTCTTGTGGCTTTCACTAACAGAGGTCGTTACTGATCTAAGAGTTGGGTGTCGTGAATGGGTCCCGGGAAAGCACATTTTGGATAATGCTTTAAAAACCATAAACTATTACTTGAACCGAATTATTTCAGGATATTGAAAAACATGTGAATATTCACCGGTGATGAGATAGTGACATTATAGACAGATTTAAGTCACCACATATTCAAACATCAATAGCACCTTGGTTTTGTAAAACATTGCTTCATAGGCCTAACATTCCTACACCTAGGTGCTCAACGTGGGCGATAACATCCCCTTGTGGATGTTTCAGACTGTAGGCAGGGGGGCAGTAGAAGACCCAGAGAAAATCATGGGGCGTTAAAATGGCACAGTGAGGGCGTGGGTAGGTTAGGGGGCATCCATTAATTACGTGAGCACAAACGGGGGGGGGGGGGGGGGTCCAGCAAAAATCTCACGTTACTTGAAAAAAATATACTAATTGGCCCAAATTTATCTCACCGAGGGGGGGGGGGGTCTAGATTGGAAGAAAAACTGCCCACGTAATTAATGGATGCAGCCTTATGGTCTAAAAAGACAAAAAAACACGCTAACCACGTATTAATGCTAAGTAAACTTTCTACTTGGTTGATTTTTGTTATTGCATGTATTTTAATATTTTTTATCGCGTGTGCGAAAATTCACAAATTGTAGATCGGGAAGTGGATGAAAGATACAATTACAATCAGATCTAAATTAAATTATATGATACGATTTTTTTAAATAATATTAGCATCTATCTATAATAATATTATCATCTTACGTGTATTATTATTATTAAGAATTGACAATATATCATGAATACAAGAAGTAAAGAGGTAGCAACCGGTCCGTTAAATACAAAAGAATTGCCCTTTTAACTTGCTAAAAAAAAGGTATAACAATAATATATAAGGTTAATAATTCATATAGAATGAAACAATTACTTTGTTTAAAAACCAGTTTATTTTTATTTATATGGGTTGACCGGTTTCGGTTAAACTCAACCTTCTTCAAGACAATAAACATATAAACTAAATTACAGTACAGACTTAAGATTATAAAGTAAACAAAATAAATATAGAGCAAATATACCTATCTGAGAGTATCATACTTGTATTGCCTATGATAATGTCTTAATCACACTTTTCTTACTGAATTAAAATTACTCGAATCCTTACACATCAATCTGTCTCTCGGGAGATCAAATCCTTGTACTACTGCACCGCCCACCATTAAATGTTGCTTTTACTTTCCAAAATACACTCATTAAAGAATATATTAATATTAAAATATTTTCAGGATTAAACAACATGTGTTCACAATTATGTCCTCTGCGTGCGAACTCTATCTAAACTTCTTTAAATAGACAATAAACAGTGTTAATTTCAAGCGACCTCCCAGGTAATTATGGTCCTGTATTAATTCATTTTTAGGCAGCATCGCGTTCATTGGTCAAAATATTGTACATATATTTTCGTATCGGTGATCAATGAACCGGTGTATGCAATTTTTAGCCATAAGTTGTTTTTAATTGTTTGTCTAGCTTGTAGTCTTTCTAGATTTTAGGCATGTATGGTAAGTTTGTACAGCGCCCTTGAGGTGATTTTTCACAAAAACGGCGCTATATAAATCGTCCAAATATTATTATTATTATAATTATAAAAGAGGGAGAATAAACTAAATTACAGTACAGAGTTAAGATTATAAAGTAAACAAAATAAAGATAGAGCATATAAGATAGGGAGAGAACATCAGATACTGGTTGGTGGAAGGGTAGGGGGAGGAGTCACGGGCGGGTGGGGGTGGGGGTTACCTAGGAAGAAAGGGAATAACTTTAAAATCGGACTGTTGGTTAATTCTAACTGTTTGATTAAAATTTGGCAATTAGATAAGTTTCTTTGATTTGGATATTTCTAATGCTTCTAAATTATTAAGGCGTATTCCTAATTTATTGATATGTATTATTTTTACTCCTGTATTTATGTTAAATGTATCAATTAAATGGTTAGCAAATTCTGAAAAACCTGTGCTTGTAAGGCACCTGACGTGTTCTTTAACTCTAATATTTACATTACGCTCTGTTTTACCTATGTTTGTGGCTGGGCAATCGTTACAATTAAGTTTATAAATGCAAGAGTGGCTTAAATTATCCTCTGTAACTTAAGAATTAGTTAGGAGTTTAGCTTAATTATTGTTAGCATAGAAGGTCGGCCTTATTTCTGATGGAAGTGTCGACGTGCAACGGGAAGAGAATTTACTAATGTACAAAATTCTATGCCGTTGAGTAGTTATATTATTATTAAAAAATGGTAGGGCTTTATATAGAAATTTATTTGATGCGATTAGTCGACGTTTTTTTGAGAGCATTTTATCTATTAGATCGGCGGCATATCCGTTGTTAATAGCTTTGTTAATAATTCAATATATTTTTATCGAATTATTGATTCCGTGACAATTGCCCCCCCCCCCCATCAAAAGTAAAAAAAAATGGAGGGTTCTAGAAAAAAAAATTCTCAAAGTGGGTGGTGGGTAAAATAAGGTTGAGAACCTATGCTAACACCTAGGCTAGCGCACACATCAGGTTTTTCCATCCGATTGTCTGATCAGACAGCCGGAAGGCCTTCGCGCCATACATTTCTTATGAAAATCGGATAAACACCGCACACATCCGATTCGAAAATCTGACCGGTAATAAAAATAGACCACGCCCTTCGGCGCCGGCTGTCCAATCCTGTCCGACAACGAGCGTGGCCTCGGTCTTAATACCTATCCGGTTTTCGAATCGGATGTGTGCGGTATTTATCCGATCCGATAGTCCGATCAGACAATCGGAAAGCAAAACCTGATGTTTGCGCCCGGCCTAACATTGTGTTATGATGTTTACATCGAATGGTTATGAACGTTTTTTGCTAAAACTACGACATTGTCACAGGTTTGTAAGGAAGCTTTGCATCCATTGTAAAATTTGTAGCACATCCAACGTTTCTTGGGTTTGTCTCTGTAAGAGCTCTGCATGATGAACCTGTAACCTTTGTATTCTAAAGCATTTCTTCCTCTTTGAGAAACGGAGTAATAAACTGAAAGAAAAAATATCTAAATTAATGTGAAACCATCTTACGTAATTCCAATTGATATTTGTTTTTACAAAATTATTATTGTAATGTATATTCAAATTTATATTTGTGTAAACATATTTAAAATTTCGTTTCCATTTGTAAGTAACTTTTATTGAATCCCCTGCGTGGCCCGGGCTTAAGACAAAGTTTTTAGAAATCACCTTCCTCTTGTTTTGAATCGAGATGCAAACCAACTGTGAAAAATTTCATCCATTTCAGAATAAAACTGTAGATTTGTATAAAAATCAAACTGACGGCCGGCGTAGCACAACGGTAAGACGCTTGACTCGCACACCGAAGGTCGCGGGATCGAATCCCGGCGTGGCAAATAAATTTTATTTGATTAATTTGTGTAATTTCACAATATAGTATATTTGCGGCACGTTCCAGAGTGGAAGATACCTACTCTCTGTATAGCCTTGGTGTAAGACCACCATTCAGAATTGAAACGTTGCTTGAAATGGCATTAGCCGTGTTTGGTGACCAGATCTGAATAGCCAGGTACTTCCCCACCTTCCTCTTACCTATCGCCTTCCCCTCCCCACTACCCTCAACCTCAAAACATACCCCAATTGGGGATGCCATAGTCTCACTGGCTTCAGACGGGAGCAGTTGGGAGTTGTGCGGTATTTTATTTATTTATTTATTTATTTATTTATTAACGCCGATTAAAGCGGCTTTTACAAAAGAATTACAATTATTTTACATATGAATACAGAATATACATAGATAAAAAATATGTACCTGAATTTAAAAAAATATAAATATAAAATACATAACAAAAGAACAATAGAAATTGTAGTATCAACATAAAAAAGTACAACGAGTAGGTTATTATAAAATCAATACAACATATTATAAATCCCGGATAATATGTATTAAGAAATTAATACTTTAAAACTGTATTTGATATAATCAAGGTGAGAATCGCTGACAGACAGTTTTAATTAAGTAGTGTTTGTATGAGGTTAAACTAGCAACGTTTATAGAATCATCCAAAACATATTTATTTCCAAGTACATGCAGGCGATTCATTATGGAATTGAGTTCAGCGTTAGATCCTGTATTGTTGCAATGATAAGTTAATTTGAAACGAACTGATCGACTAGGTACATGGAAACATATTAACGAAAGAATTTCAGGGGAGTTCAACAGGTTGGTAACGATTTTAAATAAATAAAATAGGTCTGAACAAATTCTTCTTTCTTTTAATGTATCGAGTCCCAATAATTGTAGCAGAGAGGGGTAATTGATGTTTTCGATGAATATTCCCAATTTAAAATTAATATAACGTAATAATTTATGTTGAACTCGCTCAAGGGAATTCTCATGTACCCTGTAGTAAGGATTCCAAATGGTGGAGTTAAATTCTAGTTGGCTTCTAACAAGCGAAGTGTAAAGTAATTTGACAGTTTTTAAATTTTTAAAATCCTTTGAAATCCGTAAGACAAATCCTAACATTTGCATTGCTTTACTGGTTATATTATTAATATGTTTAATGAATGTTAATTTAAAATTCTTTTAAATTCGTTGTAAATTCATATAACAAAAAAAAAACAACGCAGCCGCCTGGTGTCTGCCCATCCGCCGGTCACCACAGACAATCTTCTTCATATAAATGCATCTAAACCATTGACGTATGATATTGATCGATGATCTAAACAAAACACTAGTGGGTAGGTATCTATGCCTATGGGTAGTCGTATTTCCAACAAGACAGGAAGAAAGTCTAAAAACAATTTTTTTTATGAGTTATTACGTCAATTTATGGAATTTAGGGTTTCAAAATTTTGTCGCACAGATCAACAATAAAAAATGTAACAATGCAATAATTTATTTACATTGTAAATTTAACAAATTCGTCGTAAAATTTTGTCAGAATAACAGTAACCTTTCTGACATGCGAAAATTAACATTCATATTAACCTAATTTCATATTTTATTTTATTCTACACGTCTCTCCTGACTAGGATGAAAGAAGTATGTATGAAGAATGAGTTAATGATGAATATAAGTGATTCTAAAGTTATGGTCTTCGAAAGAGAGAGATTACGAAAACAGTGGGCAATATAATTGTGAATGATGAATACTTGGAGCAGGTGAACGAGTTTGTATATCTAGGAAGTATGTTTACGAGAGATGGGAAGGCTGATAGAGATATTGAAAGAAGGGTAAATGCAGGTAACACCATTAATGGAGGACTGAATGCCATTGGCGCTAATAAAAAAAACAGTCAAAAGAAGCAAAGCTAGCAGTCCACAAAAGAGTGCTGGTATCTACTCTGATGTATGGCAGTGAGGCATGTAACGTGTGGTGAAAGTAAACTGAATGCTGTTGAAATGATATCCCTGAGGCGTATGTGGGTAAAACAAATAATGCAATGCTGATGTAAGCGTAACGATGACCGATGATGAGACAGTGGCATTATAGACATTTAAATCACCACCATATTCAAACATCAATAGCTTCTTGAGTATGTAAAAAATTGCTTCAAAGGCCTAATATCCAAACACCTTTACATTGTGTGATGGTGTTTACATCGAGTGGTTATGAACTTCTTTTGCATAAACTACGACATCGTCACACGTTTGTAAGGTTGCTTTGCACCCATTGTAAAATTTGTGGCACATCCAACGTTTATTGGGTTTGTCTCTGTAATAGCTCTGCATGATGAACCTGTAACCTTTGTATTCTAAGGCGTCCCTTCCTCTTTGAGAAACGGAGTAATAAACTGAAAAAAAAAATATCTAAATTAATGTGAAACCATCTTACGTACAATTTTTATTTATTTATGCATATTTAAGTAACTTTTATTAAGTCCCCGGCGTTGCCCGCGCTTTAGACAGAGTTTTGCGAAATCAGACTTATACAGTGACCTTCCTGTTGGTTTGAATCCAGATTCAAAATAAGTGCACGAAATTTCATTAATCTCGGAATAAGACTGTAGATTTGAATACAAACAACGTAGCCGCCCGGTGTCTGCCCGCCCGCCGCCTGACACAGACAATTTGCTTTATTTAAATAGATTTAATTACAACACTAGTAAATACCTGTAGGTCGTGTTTTAAACAAGACAGGAATAATGATGTTTTTATAAGTTATCATGTCACTTTTTGTATTAATTATGAAATATGGTACCGCGCGCTTTCATACTCCGACAAAATATCCTTCAACATAATATCCCAAGCACAAAATGTATTTCCAATACGCTGAATTCTTGTTTTCGTTAGGTTAGGTTAGGTTTTAGCAGATATTTTGTGGTGGATGTTATGTCCGTGAGATATTTTGTCGGGGGATGAGTCGCGGAACAGGGGGTTTCAAAGTTTTGTGACAAAGGTTAACAAAAAAATTGTAACAATGCAATAATTTATTAAAATTGTAAATTTTAAAAATTCGTCATAAAATTTAGTAATAAACAAATTATAATAATAATAATAACTAGAGACCTATGATTTTTTTGTTTAATTTGTTAACCCTATTTTATTTAATTCGCCACAAGTTTTTCTGAAAACCAACATTCATATTAATATAATTTAATATTTTATTTTATTCAACAAGAGATGACAATGCAACTAATTAGATTTTCAATAATTATCACGAATGGTTGTGCGTGTTTTTACTGTAGATGATGCAGTCCTTTAACGTATGAATAGCGGCCCTGCAGGACTTCTTGGTACAACTCCACCTGACCTTGTCTTTGAGTCTGTATTTGCTCTCCGGCGTGTACATGTGTCCGTTGTATTTGATAGCAGTTCTGCCCTTTTGAGACACCGTGTATATTACTAAAATTGAAAATTATTGAGACCGATTAGTGTATCTCATTCTCTCGCAGGCTAAATCCCATAGATGTATCTGTTTGTCTCTATTCAGTGTCGCTATTTTTCGTTTCATAGAGTTTCATATCACAACGGTGTTAACGAAGTATTTACTTCAAAAACGACTGTAGTTCCCACGCGGTAGAAGTGAAACCAATAGGAGCTTTGAAAAGTGAGCTCATAATCAATGCGGCCAATGTGGTAAGGTTTCATTATATATCATTCTCTCGCAGGCTAAATCCTATAGATGTATTTGTCTCTTTTTAGTGTCGTTTCCGTTTCATCGAGTTTCAAATCACAAAGCTAAAGAGTTTAGTTTAGAGTTTCAAATCACAAGTTTCATTCCAAAATATCTGCATATAGGTACTTAATTTGGTACCTAGTGGTGAAAGTATAACAAATCTGGCATGCACTTAGAATCTACCATAAAATAAAAAAAGAACACAAGAAATGGATGTGGACGTGTTTCGGGATCCAAAAGTCTGTTTCAACATTATAAAAATTCAAAAGGGATGTCGAAGACACAGAGCGTGTGCTAAATTACCTAGAACCAAAAGGTATTTAGTCAATGGCGATATTGGTTTGCATTCAAATCTAAATGGAAGGCATTTCTAGCATGTATTTTCTATTCAGTGAAATCTACAGTAGACTTCATAAGCTAGTTCTCCCTTTCTCGGACTACTCGCAACTAAATTGTATTTTGATTTGGGCTTGGGGTTACCGGTTAGTATAATATGATTACATTATATGTGCCTGGGTGAGCATCTCTTTCCCGCTTCCACAGGATCATTCCGTATGTATTACCTACTGCGAGCTAAATAGTTACTAGCTGATACCACGGGCAACGTTATAACTTTCTTCAGTTCGCGTTTCAAATTTTCAATCCTTTTATATTGGAATGAAGAGATTGTAAGATAGGTACATTCTTTATATGTTTATAGTAGCAGAGGCCTCATTTATATATCTTTAGAGCTTGTCTCTTTCACACACATCACGAAATACTTACAGTTTACACGTATGCATTGACTGAAAGTGCAATACAAATACAATACCAAATATAATAGGAATACCAACGCAATGCAAAATAAATTAAACATCTAATACTGTATTTTGTTTTTAATTGTAAAAATGAAAATAGAGACAAGACCCAGGTAGCCCTGAAATAGGCACATGAAAAAACAAATGAAATAATAGTAATAAAATACACATAAGCAAAAAAAACAGTTATAGCTATCGTAATCATAGTTGAGTCATACATGTCACAGAAATAGAATAAAGAAGAACACAAGAAATGTGATGTGGGGGGGTTTCAAAAGTATGACGATTCTTTGCATAAATTTCAAATGCATAAATTCGTTCGCCATCATTACGAAATTTTCAGTGTATGAGAGACAGAGCGCGTGTGGGCTAATTCGGCTGGAACCGAAATTGTAGAAGTTGTGGCAACAATGAGTTTCTTTCAAAACATGGAAGGCTCTTCTAGCTTGTATTATGCACAGTAGCAACTCAGACAGTTTACTATTTTAAACAAGATATTCGACTTCAGAAAAGAAATATCCAGTAAAAAAATAATAATACCTAATAAAAAGTAAAACCCTTTGAATGATCAAATTCGATGATTGTATAAAATTGTTGGACCTTTCTTGCTAACGACAATAAATATGGGTAAACGAGACAAAATACTGTTTCTGTTGACTAATTTTAATTGTGCGACCTACGTAAAATACAAACATAATAAAATAAGAAATAATGTCGTGATGTAAGAATAAATTCCTTAACGAGGGATATCCCAGTGGAGAAGATATTTTGAGAACATTTAGCAATCAATTGTTATCATTTTTGTCATAATGTGTATGCACAGGGTTGGCTTTGATGATGGTATCTCCCATGGTATAGAGACATGCCTTGCACTTGGCTGGACCCCTCATGGAGCAAGCCCAGCGCTTCTTCTCCTTCATTCTGTAGCAGTTCTCCAAGAAGAATTGACAACCTTCATACATTATGCGGCGGTTTCCCCGGGATGTAATAATATAATGCACTGTAATCAGGTAAGAACACACCATTGCATTAATACAAATGAAGGTTGATTTTTTCCAAAGGTCATGCGTCACCAAACTACGAAATAATGTGGAATCTAGGAAAAGTAATAACAAAAATAATACTTTGTACCTATTTTTAATTGATAAACTAACGTTTAAACAAGATTTTTATGCATAGCACAAAGGGTAGATAACAAATATTATAATCAATAATTATCAGCCTGAAACACTCATCTACATTGAAAAATGTAATAATAAGTAATTGTCGAATGAAACACTAGTATATATTGAATTATTTGGCGGGTATTAGATAAGCCGCCATAGCTCAGTGGTCAGAGCTGCTGACCGGCAATCAGAGGGTCACGGGTTCAATTCCCGTTGGCGGCCAGTATCTTTTCTCGGAAGATTTTTTCAATGTAGATGAGTGTTTCAGGCTGATAATTATTGATTATAATATTTGTTAACTACACTTTGTACCTAGTTACCTAGTGGAACCTACTTGTTAATTTTCAATGGGATTTCGACGGATGGGATTTCGGAATAATAGAAGAGCATTTATGAGACGATGTATGAATGTGAACGAGGCAAAGAGTGTGTGCCAAGATCGAGTTGTGTGGCGGTCCGTCTTCTCTGCCTACCCCTGCGGGGAAAAGGCGTGATGGTTAGTTAGTTAGTTAGATTTCGACCGAACAAGTCTTTTCCTTTGGAACGCCGAGCACCCGAAGTGTGCCGAGAGTAAACATCCCACGAACAAAGTGTATTAACGTCAGATTATTTTGAAAATCTCGCGATTGTAATTACATACTCGTATATATCAAATGTTAAAGGAAGACACAAAACATCAATAAAAAATATGTTTTAGATGCGTAAATTCATTCGAGATGATATTTTTTTATGCTAGTATGCGGAAATTTTTGTTAACACTTATTTACTATTATTATTCATTACGAATTGATAAAAACACCAGATATCAGGAACTTATTTCAAGTAGTCATTTTGAGAAAGCTCGTGATACATTACATATCACACAACTTGCAACATCATTTTTTTTTATATTTTAAATTAAATTCAAAAAGGATTAAAACACAAACTTTGCTTTAAAACTTATTTTTATTTGACATACCCTATATACACGCTTATTCGAAATGACATGTACACGAAAAAATAAATAAATTATAGGTAATTTCAACTACCTATAAGAAAGTGCCAGTATGGCGAATGCAATCGCCACGGTAGTTAATCAGTCTGGGCAAAATACTTACAATAATAAAAACCTAACAAAATTATAATTAATTATGTTTTTTTAACATGAAATTAAATTAAAAATACAATATTTCTAAATCAACGTAGCAGCTTACAGTAATACCTGTTATAGTAAGATATCATTATTTGTCTTCTTTTTCTTATGAATACAAAATTATATACTGTTAGGAATACATAATTAACACCTTTTCCTGCTATAAATAACATGTTATGTTAGTAAACAATGTAATATGAATTTAAATTTGTCAATTTGACTGGCCTAAAACAGGATCCATTCCTAGTTGGCTAGTCAAAGTTTCCACATATGTTTTATTGTTCAATTTTATGTGAAATAAAGTTATTATTATTATTATTATTATAGTAAACGTATCTATTCCATTTAATAAAATAAAGACAATATTAGCGAAACTCAATCGAAAATCTGGAGACAGAAAAACCGGAAAAAGATATTGGTTCCACTGGGACTCGAACCCAGGGCCCTTTGTTGACATGACAAGAGCTCTACCAACTGGCTAATGTTGTCTTCATTTAATTAAAAATTATAATTTGAGATTTTACTCATACAAAATTCAAAAAAAAAAAAAGTATCTATTCCACGTTGCAACGGTGGAAGCTCTGTATTGCCCGTAAAAAAATTAAGCGATTTGAAATGAAAGCGAAAATGAAACACCACTCTGTAAGGGCACATGAGAGATATTTCGAGTACGATTTAAAATGGCAAGCAAATATAGTTCGGTGAATAGATTATGAGAATTCAGAATATTCCGTAATTTTTCACAGGTCTGCGCTAGTGAATAATAAAAAAGGCATAAAATCTGTGTTTAGAAGAATGAAAAATGGAAAACACATATGTATATTAACTACTAACTCTCATATGTATTCCTCTTTGCCCAGAATACTAACGGAGAGAAATAATTAATTTAATAACCAATTGAGTGAACATCTTTAATTTATCCTTAAACATATTCAGTGATGTACAATAAATACTGTATAAGTTTTACTATACATATGTAGCCCCTAAAACGACGTTAATTAATAAATAAATAAGATCAATGGAGCAGATTATAGATAATACATTATTCCAAATCGCTCGCATCGAATGATTCGTTCCAGTTGGCACGTTGAGAGTGTGAGCCATTAGCTTTGGCGGGAAAGGAATCGTGAAAGAAACACTGCAATCAGGACAAACGAGAAAAAAACATGGAAATAATGAAAAGAGAAAAACAAAACAATGAATGTACGTCTATTTCATACCGCTTGCATCGAACGATTCGCTTTACTTGTGGGAATGTTCCGTATGCCCCCCGACAATACTACCGCCCACAGTGTACAGAGTGGCCCTACATTTCTTGGAGGATCTCAGAGAACATGGCCAGCGTTTTTTGAATTTATCTTTGTATTCAGCTCCGAGGTAGTATGTCTGCCCCGCGTACAGAATGTTTGGTATTCCGTTACGAGAAACCGTAAACCGAACTGAAAAATAAGTAGATATTTTTTCATGTGAGATAATTATTATGAACATAAAATTGCGGAGGGAAATTCATTATAAAATAATCCTCTTGAACACAATATGTGCGTATCATCGTGATCAATTTTTGGGCAATGCCGTGTTCCGCTTCCTCGTTTATAGCCAAGTTCAATTTCAACAATTCAAGTTTCGGACGTTAGGGAGCATACATTAATTATGTGAGCTCAAAAGGGGGAGGGGTCTAGATTGGAAGAAAAACTGATCACGTAATTAATGTGTACCCCTTTAGTGTTCTTTCCTGCCCTAAAGATGGACAAAAAGCTACGCTGTCCAAAGCGTTGGATAAAATATGAGGAAGCGTAACCCGGCGTAATAAGATAAAACTAGCTTATGCCTGTTGCAAATGCAACTAACGGGTTAAAACTAACTTGACTTACTAACTAACAGAAAAAAAATTCATAGTAAGCGGGTAGGTACCTACGGTTAAACATACAAATATATATAAAGCCGCCCACAGGGCCTAGCAGCAAAAATCTGCCATCCGTTAGTATATAGACACCATTGTAGGCATGCACACATCAAATCCCCAAAGTTTCATCGCAATCGGATGAACGGTTTAGCAATGCGTAATTTCATGATGCCAGAGCTCACTTTTGTATACAGAAACCGTCGTGAGCATGCACACATCAAATCTACAAATTTTCATCGCAATCGGATGAATGGTTTAGCAACGCTTAGCGGTTAAACACACAACTATGTTTAAAGCCGCCCGCAGGACCTAGCAGCAAAAACCTGCCATACGTTAGTAAATAAACACCATTGTAGACATGCAAACATCAAATCCCCAAAGTTTCATCGCAATCGGATGAATGGTTTAGCAATGCGTAATTTCATGATGCCACAGCTCACTTTTGTATACAGAAACCGTCGTGGGCATGCACACATCAAATCCTCAAATTTTCATCGCAATCGAATGAATGGTTTAGCAACGCTTAGCGGTTAAACATACAACTATGTATAAAGCCGCCCGCAGGACCTAGCAGCAAAAACCTGCCATACGTTAGTATATAAACACCATTGTAGACATGCACACATCAAATTCCCAAAGTTTCATCGCAATCGGATGAATGGTTTAGCAATGCGTAATTTCATGATGCCAGAGCTCACTTTTGTATACAGAAACCGTCGTGGGCATGCACACATCAAATCCTCAAATTTTCATCGCAATCGGATGAATGGTTTAGAAACGCTTAGCGGTTAAACATACAACCATGTATAAAGCCGTCCGCAGGACCTAGCAGCAAAAACCTGCTATACGTTAGTATATAAACACCATTGTAGAAATGCACACATCAAATCCCCAAAGTTTCATCACAATCGGATGAACGGTTGAGCAATGCGTAATTTCGTGTTGCCAGAGCTCACCCCCACTTCACTTCTAGGCTTCTCCGTATCGTAAACCCCCTCCCGAGTTCCCCTCCCCCCCCTTCCTGTTTCCACCCCCCCCCCCCCCACCGGCCGCATTATTAATACACTAATTCCCGGTACATTTATTTTTCAAACAGCTCGCGCGCCATCTATAATTTTTTTTTTACAAATTTCGTAATGCCAGAACTCACCAGTAATTTTATACAAACCTTGTACTAACAATAACGAACACAACAAAAAAAGAATTTTTCAATTTGTTGCAGTCCTTCGGAAGTTATGAGCGTACGTACATTTTCATACAAATTTTATAATGCCAGAACTCACCAGTAGTTTTACTGCTTAAAATAAAGCGCTATATGAATTTAATACTTTTAAAAAATATTCCGTTCAACTTCGAGTAATTTCATTGTAAAATTAGAAAACTAATACGAATGCAATATCGTCTGATGATATCGAGTGTTTATGTGCAGGTAGGAACCTACTTATATTCTGAGTATAGGTACTTGCATACATACGTAAAAAAAACTCATATTTAGGCTGGGTTGTTTAACGAAATTAAAATTTTTTTAATTTTTCAAGTCAATTTTAACGTTCTGTAAAAGTTCGGTTCGAATTCTATTCAAGTTCTGTAATTATTTCAGTTTTATGATGCAACTGGCATTTACTGATAAAAAAACAGAACTTACACAGAACGTGAAAATGAACTTTAAAAAATTGTTAAATTATTCAGTATCGTGGAAACAACATTACCTTAGTAAAATAAATTGCATCAAAAACCTAAATAATTGTCCAACTACCTATTCCGGCAGGTACCGGCGCATTTCCTTACAAAATTCCGGCAATGTGTTTGCTTTTCTCATCATATTTGCAATACTACCGAGATAAGTAGGTACCTACCCTGAATTAATAACATTTCAATTTGTACCTACTGGCCGGTAAATATCCACCCTACTGAAGTGAATCTATGGACACCAATTTTCTTGTTTTTTTTGGAAAATTTTATAGGTTTTTCGGCGACCCTGAAATTTTTTACATGGAACGGACACAAAATTTTCGTGTTAAAAGTTGCCTTATATTGCCGGGTACCGAATTTTTCAAAAACATCTAACCGGGGATCGTTTTTTCGGCTGCAATGCCGTTTCCCGAAAAACAACAACCCAAACCGCTGAGAGATCCGTTTTGTTTTGACATCTCGGATAACTGACCTGTCTCAACATTCTCTCTCGTATTTTCCATTGCATTGAAACTAAGGCCTAATTTGTGGTTTTTTTTTTTAATGCGAACCTGTCGGCGGGAACTATAACTGAGCCGAATTGGTTGATTTAATGAGTAGTTCCAGTTTTCGCCGCAAATTTATATAATTTTCGCTCTTAAAATGTGTCAGTTCAATTTTATGTGAGTTTCCTGTCTAGTTTATTTTTTTGTGAAAATCGTGAAGCTAGCGTATTTATTTAAATTCAGACGAAGCTGCCATTTCGAACGGATGAAAATAGAACTACAACAGTATTCGATAGACATTTGATTTTTTCTAATGTTAATAATCCATACTTGTATTCCGCACCGCTAGAAGTCTCCCGTAAAGTTTTGGCAAACATATTGATAACGACGAAAAATGTTTCCCCTATCAAAAAAAAAACAACTGCTAGTGGCTGGAAAATAATCGACTCTTCGAAGGATTGTGAACCTTGAAGTGTTTTAAAATACCGAACGCTAATGTCCATTCTCGCGTGTCAGCCGTAGGGATAATTTCCTTTGAACAAAATTGAACCTTGAGGTGTGCGAAACTCGAGGATCGGAGAGGTTGTTTTGGCGTGCCAGCGGCATTTTTGCGTCGCCAAGCCAAATTAAACCTTGAGGTTGGTGAAACGCGAGGGGCGGTGAGGTCGATTTTCCCGTCAAGCGAAAAGTGAGTTTTTTGAAAAACTGAGCATTAATATATAACTAGCTTATGCCTGTTGCAAATGCAACTAACGGGTTAAAACTAACTTGACTTACTAACAGAAAAAAAAATATTTCATAGTAAGCGGGTATGTACCTGTTAAAAATACAAATATATATAAAGCCGCCCATAGGGCCTAGCAGCAAAAATCTGCCATACGTTAGTATATAGACACCATTGTAGGCATGCACACATCAAATCCCCAAAGTTTCATCGCAATCGCATAAACGGTTTAGCAATGCGTAATTTCATGATGCCAGAGCTCACTTTTGTATACAGAAACCGTCGTGGGCATGCACACATCAAATCTACAAATTTTCATCGCAATCGGATGAATGGTTTAGCAACGCTTAGTGGTTCAACACACAACTATGTATAAAGCCGCCCGCAGGACCTAGCAGCAAAAACCTGCCATACGTACTAAATAAACACCATTGTAGACATGCACACATCAAATCCCCAAAGTTTCATCGCAATCGGATGAATGGTTTAGCAATGCGTAATTTCATGATGCCAGAGCTCACTTTTGTATACAGAAACCGTGGTGGGCATGCACACATCAAATCCTCAAATTTTCATCGCAATTGGATGAATGGTTTAGCAACGCTTAGCGGTTAAACATGCAACTACGTATAAAGCCGTCCGCAGGACCTAGCAGCAAAATCCTGCTATACGTTAGTATATAAACACCATTGTAGAAATGCACAAATCAAATCTCCAAAGTTTCATCACAATCGGATGAACGTTTGATCATTGCGTAATTTCGTGTTGCCAGAGCTCACTATTGTATACAGGAACCATAGCAGTCATGCGCACATCAAATTCTTAATGTTTCATCGCAATCGGATGAATGGTTTAGCATCGCATAGCGGACATACACACATGACATTTTCATACAAATTTTATAATGCCAGAACTCACCAGTAGTTTTACTGCTTAAAATAAAGCGCTATATGAATTTAATACTTTTAAAAAAATATTCCGTTCAACTTCGAGTAATTTCATTGTAAAATTAGAAAACTAATACGTATGCAATATAGTTGGATGATATCGAGTTTTTATGTGCAGATGGGTACCTACCTAAATTCCGAGTGCAAAAAATGTGACTAAAACAACACATATTTAGGCTGGGTTGTTTAACAAAATTAAAAATTCTTCAATTTTTCAAGTCAATTTTAACGTTCTGTAAAAGTTCGGTTCGAATTCTATTCAAGTTCTATAGATATTTTTGTTAATGATACAACTGGCATTTACTGATAAAAAAAATAGAACTTACACAGAACGTTAAAATGAACTTAAAAAAATTGTTAAATTATTCAGTATCGGTGAAACAACATTACCTTAGTAAATTAAATTGCATCAAAAACCTAAATAATTGTCCAACTACCCATTCCGGCAGGTACCGGCGCATTTCCTTACAAAATTCCGGCAATGTTTTTGCTTTTCTCATCGTATTTGCAATACTACCGAGATGAGTAGGTACCTACCCTGAATTAATAACATTTCAATGTACTGGCCGGTAAATATCCACCCTACTGAAGTGAATCTATGGACACCAATTTTCTTGTTTTTTTTGGAAAATTTTATAGGTTTTTCGGCGACCCTGAACTTTTTTACATGGGATGGACACTTTATATCGTTATCAAAAGTTGTCTTATATTGCCGGGTACCGAATTTTTCAAAAACATCTAACCGGGGATCGTTTTTTCGGCTGCAATGCCATTTTCCAAAAAACAACAACCCAAACCGCTGAGAGATCCGTTTTGTTTTGACATTTCAGTATCTTGAACTAAATCAATATTCCTAGCTCTTTCTTTTGCATTGAAACTGAAGCCTGTTTTGAAATATTTTTTTGAGACCTGACACCTGTCGGCGGGAACTATAACTGAGCCGAATTGGTTGATTTAATGAGAAGTTCCAGTTTTCGCCGTTAATTCGTATGAGAGAATAAATCGCTAGCGACGTTTTTTTGTCTACAAAAAAACTCTATTTCCGCGATTGAATTTCACCTCCTCAGTAAACGGTCTCTCAGAAACAAAAGCTAGTGTCAAACAAATTCAAAGGATTGTGAACTTTAAATTGTTCCGAAATACCGAGCGCCGAGGTCCATTCTCGCTTGAGAAGACTGGCACATTTTTTGGCTGAATTTTTCCCATACAAAGGGTGTGCCGCGGGCCTTTGAGGGAGAGTGAACCTCGAAGTGTGCGAAATAAGAACAGGCTAGAGGTCTTTTTGGCGTGCCAGCGGCATTTTTGCGTCGCCAAGCCGATGTGAACCTTGAGGTTGGTGAAACGTAAGGGGCAGTGCGGTCGTTTTTCGCATCAAGCGAAAAGTGAGTTTTTCAAAAACTGAGCATTAATATATAGTACTAGCTTATGCCTGTTGCAAATGCAACTAACGGGTTAAAACTAACTTGACTTACTAACTAACAGAAAAAAAATTCATAGTAAGCGGGTAGGTACCTACGGTTAAACATACAAATATATATAAAGCCGCCCACAGGGCCTAGCAGCAAAAATCTGCCATCCGTTAGTATATAGACACTATTGTAGGCATGCACACATCAAATCCCCAAAGTTTCATCGCAATCGAATGAACGGTTTAGCAATGCGTAATTTCATGATGCCAGAGCTCACTTTTGTATACAGAAACCGTCGTGGGCATGCACACATCAAATCTACAAATTTTCATCGCAATCGGATGAATGGTTTAGCAACGCTTAGCGGTTAAACACACAACTATGTATAAAGCCGCCTGCAGGACCTAGCAGCAAAAACCTGCCATACGTTAGTAAATAAACACCATTGTAGACATGCACACATCAAATCCCCAAAGTTTCATCGCAATCGGATGAATGGTTTAGCAATGCGTAATTTCATGATGCCAGAGCTCACTTTTGTATACAGAAACCGTCGTGGGCACGCACACATCAAATTCTCAAATTTTCATCGCAATCGGATGAATGGTTTAGCAACGCTTAGTGGTTAAACATACAACTATGTATAAAGCCGTCGGCAGGACCTAGCAGCAACAACCTGCTATACGTTAGTATATAAACACCATTGTAGAAATGCACACATCAAATCCCCAAAGTTTCATCACAATCGGATGAACGGTTGAGCAATGCGTAATTTCGTGTTGCCAGAGCTCACTATTGTATACAGGAACCATAGCAGTCATGCGCACATCAAATTCCCAATGTTTCATCGCAATCGGATGAATGGTTTAGCAACGCATAGCGGACATACATACAGCCAAACATTTTTTTGATTTTTATATATATAGAAGATAGCTGGTACCCGGCATGCGTTGCGATACCATTTAATAAAGAAAATGTTTCTACCTGCGTGTCCTTTCTCATTTGTTCCGATACCCTTCCCCCCCCCCCTTCCTCGCCAGCGTCCTCTTCCCCTTTCCACTCCGCCTCCCTCACCTTCCCTCACCCCACTTCACTCCTAGGCTTCTCCGTATCGTAAACCCCCTCCCGAGTTCCCCTCCCCCCTCCGAGGTCCCCCTCCTCCCCTTCCTGTTTCCACCCCCCCCACCTGCCGCATTACATACACTACTTCCCGGTACATTTATTTTTCAAACAGCTCGCGCGCCACCTATAATTTTTTTTTTACAAATTTCGTAATGCCAGAACTCACCAGTAATTTTATACGAACCTTGTACTAACAATAATGAACACAACAAAAAAAGAATTTTTCAATTTGTTGCAGTCCTTCGGAAGTTATGAGGGTACGTACATTTTCATACAAATTTTATAATGCCAGAACTCACCAGTAGTTTTACTGCTTAAAATAAAGCGCTTTATGAATTTAATACTTTTAAAAAAATATTCCGTTCAACTTCGAGTAATTTCATTGTAAAATTAGAAAACTAATACGTATGCAATATAGTTGGATGATATCGAGTTTTTATGTGCAGATGGGTACCTACCTAAATTCCGAGTGCAAAAAATTTGAGTAAAACAACACATATTTAGGCTGAGTTGTTTAACAAAATTAAAAATTCTTCAATTTTTTAAGTCAATTTTAACGTTCTGTAAAAGTTCGGTTCGAATTCTATTCAAGTTCTATAGATATTTTTGTTAATGATACAACTGGCATTTACTGATAAAAAAAATAGAACTTACACAGAACGTTAAAATGAACTTAAAAAAATTGTTAAATTATTCAGTATCGGTGAAACAACATTACCTTAGTAAATTAAATTGCATCAAAAACCTAAATAATTGTCCAACTACCCATTCCGGCAGGTACCGGCGCATTTCCTTACAAAATTCCGGCAATGTTTTTGCTTTTCTCATCGTATTTGCAATACTACCGAGATGAGTAGGTACCTACCCTGAATTAATAACATTTCAATTTGTACCTACTGGCCGGTAAATATCCACCCTACTGAAGTGAATCTATGGACACCAATTTTCTTGTTTTTTTTGGAAAATTTTATAGGTTTTTCGGCGACCCTGAACTTTTTTACATGGGACGGACACTTTATATCGTTATCAAAAGTTGTCTTATATTGCCGGGTACCGAATTTTTCAAAAACATCCAACCGGGGATCGTTTTTTCGGCTGCAATGCCATTTTCCAAAAAACAACAACCCAAACCGCTGAGAGATCCGTTTTGTTTTGACATTTCAGTATCTTGAACTAAATCAATATTCCTAGCTCTTTCTTTTGCATTGAAACTGAAGCCTGTTTTGAAATATTTTTTTGAGACCTGACACCTGTCGGCGGGAACTATAACTGAGCCGAATTGGTTGATTTAATGAGAAGTTCCAGTTTTCGCCGTTAATTCGTATGAGAGAATAAATCGCTAGCGACGTTTTTTTGTCTACAAAAAAACTCTATTTCCGCGATTGAATTTCACCTCCTCAGTAAACGGTCTCTCAGAAACAATTGCTAGTGTCAAACAAATTCAAAGGATTGTGAACTTTAAATTGTTCCGAAATACCGAGCGCCGAGGTCCATTCTCGCTTGAGAAGACTGGCACATTTTTTGGCTGAATTTTTCCCATACAAAGGGTGTGCCGCGGGCCTTTGAGGGAGAGTGAACCTCGAAGTGTGCGAAATAAGAACAGGCTAGAGGTCTTTTTGGCGTGCCAGCGGCATTTTTGCGTCGCCAAGCCGATGTGAACCTTGAGGTTGGTGAAACGTAAGGGGCAGTGCGGTCGTTTTTCGCATCAAGCAAAAAGTGAGTTTTTCAAAAACTGAGCATTAATATATAGTATATGATTTTTGGGGTACTATATCGCGCTTCCTCCTTCTTTAGCCAACGATTCAATAACCTTGAAGCTTGCGAACACCATTTGCCCTGGCGGCTCTCTAGACATGTACCCCCAAAATCAAAACACAAATTGTTTACAAACCTCAATGACTGATTCACTTCACAAGTGGGAATGTTCCGCATGGCCCCCGATGATATTTGCGCCCACAGTGTACAGAGTGGCCTTACATTTCTTGGAGGCCCTTAGAGAGCATGGCCAGCGTTTTTTCATTTTATCTTTGTATTGAGCTTCGAGGAAGAATGTCTGCCCCGCGTACAGAATGTTTGGTATCCCGTTTCGAGAAACTGTAAATTGAACTGAAAAAAAAAAATTTTTTTCATTAATAAGTCATGTCACGAACTTAAGATTCTGGAGAGAAAGTCATTATGAAATGATGAGAGAAATTGGGAGTGGATTGATCCAGAAACTGATTTTGAGAAAATAAAATTTGACTTTTCACAAATGATTTCATAAACATATTCATCTATGCTTATTAATTCTATATTTACTTATATATTCACTTATATATATATACTTCCCCACCTTCCTCTTCCCTATCTCCTTCCCCTCACCACTACCCTCAGCCTCACAACATACCCCAATCGGGGATGCTATAGTCTCACTGGCTTCAGACGGGAGGAGTTGGGACTCTTGTGAGGTATTCATGTAAAAAAAAAAAATATATATATATATATATATATATTACTTATAAAATTTTACTTCCCAAAAATTATTTCATAAACATATTTATCTATGTTTATAAACATATTTATATATATTTATCTATGTTTATAAACATATTTATACATATTTATCTATGTTTATGATTTCATAAACATATTAAAGCACAGAATTTCTTTAAAAAATGTTTTATTTAAGTCGAGCAAATTTAACGTCATGCAGGCAAACAGATACTATGCACCTTAACTTATTAATAAATGTTTTAAAATTAGGTATTATTTCCTATGAATACTATCATTATTCTTTCGTTTGGTATTGATGTGTGAATGCGGATGAAAATTGCGGCTAGAAGGACTATGAAATGATGATGCGAGAAGGACTATGAATGATGTTGCGGTTTGATCAAGAATGGTTTAGTTTGTCGGAGGACCTTGCGATGTATGTTACGATGCAGATGTGTGTTTAGACCACTGCACAAGTAAAATTGAAAGCACAAAAGGAGAAGGAAAGGAAGTGTCTTACGGTGGAATCTTGACTCCTGGACTTGACTCCTCAACCTCCTTGAACCTGGGTTTTGTTCATGAACAGTCGTAAGACTATGGTTGCGGTACTTTTACTGCAGTTTGACGATGCGGGGGGCGTAATATTTTACATACTTCTTCACGCGGCGAGTTCATTGACGACACTGATTGTTATGGTAACGATGACAACATTGGGATGGGATAGGTTGGGGAAAAGGGACATCATAGGGATGGGATATGTGACAATCAAGCTACAAGTACAGGGTCTATGATATATGTAGATGTGTAGGTAAGTGTAGCTTTGGATTGTGTTGTAAACTCCCAACCAGGTATTGAGGTTGGGAATGTACAAGCGACCAAGTACGAGTAGTTCATAATAAGAACAACGGAGATTCACAGAACCTAAATTTAGATTTGTCTCTCTCTATTTACAATTATAATACGGAAATGGCTATAATAAATGCTATGTTAACATTTTAATTATCACAACCTCCAAGCAGACAATGCACGCGGATGTAAATCCGTTATACCCCGTTTATTGTTCCTACGATCGATGGTGTTAAGATTAGTCTTACATTTCTTGAATGTTTTCAACGAGAATAGCGAAATTGTAAGCCTGTTTCGAGAAATTGAATTTAAACTGCAATAAGCATTCAAAATTACATGCGAATATTATAAAAATATATGTTGCTGTGTATTTACATCATAATATTAAAAATATTATGATTTACACAGCAACACAAAATGAGAATGAGTCAAAGCAGAACATATTTTATTCGATATTTTCAGCACTGCGTTTCATGACGACATCGAACATTTCGTAAGTAATGAAAAACTGTAAAAAATCTATAAATCTATACAAAGGTATTCCTTGGGAAACGGGTAAGAAGGTAAATGAATTATCAGGACGACGACATTAATAAATACAGTACAATAATGAGACTTATATGTTATTTTTAGTAAATCAATAATAATAAGGGCCTTCGCTCATGGAGAAACCGAAAACTGGTTGGCAACTCAATTCATGGTGCAACTAAACTTTACGATTTCAGTAGATATGTTACTGTGAAAACCCGTAAATTGGCAAATCTTAGGTTTTACTAGTAAATTTTAGGATTTAACAACTTTTAAATCTAAGATTTTAATCTTAGAAAATACTGGAAAATCTAGAAAAATTTACCGTAATACGGGATTTTAGAGTAACATATATATCAGCTTGTTAACAAAAATATAATATATTCATAATTTATCAATTATCAACCTTAAAATATAAAAATAATTTATCAATCTCTTGAACGAAATCGATTATTTCCTGCACTGACATATCGCAAATTACTCAAAAACTTGACAGGTTGTGAGGCGTAATCATGGCAATATGTCAATCTGGCAACTGAAACGCCACTGGCACTGCGAGTTGCAGCGTCGCGCGTCGCCCTTGACAACTGGTCTTTAATAAAGTTGCCTGTGTGCGGACAGCCAATGAAATTCGCAATTTGATTTTTTTGGGTAGCGATTGAGTTGCCAACTGTTTTTTTTTCAGTTGCCCCATGAGCCAATGGACTTATTGAATTCCATATTTTCGAATACCGAAACTTAATTGGGCTTCAGTTCTTATAACAGCCCCTGTCGACTAGGCCACCATGTATTTTCAAGTACATTGCAGCTTATTCCAGATGCATTGACATATATCTTTACATTGTTTGGCTTAATGCTCTATACTCAAAGACAGCGATGGGATGGATCTCCCGAAAGTTCCCTACCCGCAAGTATAATTGTAATTTTTTGAGCATTATTTACCAATTTCAAACCTAAAATCGACTTCAAGATACCTATAATAATAAGTCGGTATGGATATGAACTTTTTTACAGTACCAGTTTTTTTGTAATTATACGTTGGTATATCCAGTAAATAGACAAATAGTTTTTCCTTTATGCATTTCAATAAAAATATGTTTTACAATTCTGTTATCCGGCGGTACCTACATTCTCTCTGCAAAACTCTTAGGGGACACTTAGTTATGATTTGTTTAAGTAGGTATACCGTATTTTCCGAGGCTGAAGATGGTAGAAAAGAGAAGGAGATAGGGTAGAGGGAGGCGGGGAAGTATCTGGCTATTCAGATCTGGTCACCAAATACGGAAAAAGCCATTTCAAGCAACGTTTCGAATCAGAATGGTGTTATTTCATCAGGGCGATACTGGAAGTACGTATCAACAACCCTGGAACATGCCGCAAAAATACTATATGTTATTTTAAATGAATACATTGTTAAATAACTTAAATTAATCAAATAAAATTTATTTGCCCACGCCGGGAAATGACCTCTCGATTTCCAGATTCGTAACCACCCAACTACGGAGGTCGGAACTGGGAAGATGGCAGGAGAACGAGAATTATTGTGGTGTGTCCTAAAGGTGGTTAGGATACTCCGAGCACTGATGATGATAATGATTATGTAGGCAAGAAAAAACATCTATCGGATTCTCCTTAATAATAATGCACCTACTAACTTACACTTGTAAATAAGGTCCATGAAGGTATCTTAGAGCACATTTTCAAAAATACATAAATTTAAAATGGTTCCATGACAGTTCGTCAGGCAACAATTCGTCCGGCGACAGTTGGTCCGGCGACAGTTGGTCCGGCGACAGTTCATCCGGCCGACAGTTCGTCCGGCCGACAGTTCGTCCGACCGATAGTTCGTCAGGCGGACAATTCATCCGGCGACAAGTCATTCGGCCTGAAGATGTTTTCTTCAAGTAAGTATGCAAAGAGGATATACGGCCGTACAACCAAAATCGATATACTTATATCTGAAGGCATCTTGAGTGGAAATCCGCTGTAAAAATATTTTTACTAACAATAATTTCGACTCTCCGAAGAAGCATTTTCTTTTTTACGTTAGCCCCACACAGGAGGCCCTGAGGAAAAAAATTTCCCTCAGGGCCTATGTCATCTCAGGGGATGCAATGTGGAGGGTCTTTTTAAGGAGGGGAAGGATAGGAAGTTCTGGAAAGGAAAAAGGTATTGTTGGAAGTGTTTGTTAGTTAGTGTAGGAGTGGATGGAGAGTGTTTGGTGTGGTGATCCTCTCCACGTCAGGCAGGATTGCCTTCATACCTTACCAATATTGAGGTTTAAAATGCTCCTTGAGATCACGGTACTTCCAAGCCGTGATCCTGTGTTCAGGCTTATATAATAATGATGATGTTTAATTGAAAACACTTATTTGTCCGCGATATTAACTTTTATTTAAAATATTATTTACAACAAATATGCGTTCGCGTACGAACGGGTAGAGAGGTAAATTGCCGTGCAACCGGATTGATCGAGTACTAGAAGCGGAATAATAATATAATTGCATTTCGGAGCAATCGGTGAGATTTTGTGCGGGTCATCTGGGATACCATACGCGTGAAAAAGTGTTGTGAATAAGTACTGCCATAGTATAAGGCGGCCAACCGTCCCGCATTGACAGCTCTAGTCCCGCATTACAATATTTACAAAAATTGTCCCGCAAATCGTCTGAAGCGTCCCGCATGTCCCGCATTCGTATATTTTTTGGTATTGTCTATGGAAGTCAAATAAACTTCTTCTATCTTTAGTCTATTTTAGCCATTTGGTTAAAATTTAACCCTAGAAAAGGCCCGAAGATATCGATCAAGGGATTGGTTTATTTATGTTAACAAGCAAGATTCAAAGAGCGCCCGTGTAGTAGTGATTGAGTTGTTTTGTTTACTAATTATTGCATGAGGTGACATGAAATATTGATAACCAATATTTATCATTCAAATTAAATCAAATAATTTGTTGGCCTTGCCGCCGACCGCGATAAAGCGATATAGTAAGTTGTAAGTTCAGTGAAAACTTTCGAAAAGAATGTATTTTTTGGCAAAAGTGTTTACCTTTGTTTCTGAATAAAGTTTTAATTCGCCGCATACAGACTTAATTTAAACCAGTTTTGTGTTCAGAATGTAAAATTCCGGTTGGATTCGTCTGCTGACATATTTCGAAGGAAAATATTCTCTAATTCGAAGTGCATTAGAGGGGACCCCATCTTACGAAGTGCATTTATAAAATTCTAGTTGAAAACTATGTGTGTGCTGCCAGAATCAAAGAGAAACCATTTTTGTTCTGAGTGTAGTTTTAATTCGCCGCATACAGATTTAATTTCAACCACTTTTGTGTTCAGAGTGTAAAATTTCGTCTGCTGACATATCTATTTTGAAGGAAAATATTCCCGTATTCGAAGTGCAGTATAAGGCGGCCAACTTTATAAAATATCAATGCGGGACACAGTGGCATAACGCGGGTGTTCGGGGGGGGGGGAGGGGAAATGCTTTTTATTTTTTATTACGACCTCACTTTACGCTTATTTTTATAACCACATAATTGAGTAGGTCTTCAACTAGAATTTCCTAACTGAACTTCGAATAAGAGAATGTTTTCCTTTAAATCACCAGCAGAAATTTTACATCCTGAACACAAAAGTGGTTTAAATTAAATCTGTATGCGGCGAATTAAAACCACACTCAGAACATTAAAATGGTTTCTCTTTGATTCTGGAAGCACGTACAAAGTCTGCAAGTAGAATTTTATAACCACTTCGAATAAGAGAATAATTTCCTTCGAAATATGTCAGCAGACGAATCAAACTGGATTTTTACATTTTGAACACAAAACTCGTTTAAGTTAAATCTCTACGCGTCATCGAATTAAAACTACACTCAGAACATACAAATGGTTACTCTTTGATTCTGGCAGCACATACATAGTCTGCAACAAGAATTTAATTACTGCACTTCGAATAAGAGAATGATTTCCTTCGAAATATGTCAGCAGACGAAATTTTACATTCCGAACACAAAAGTGGTTGAAATTAAATATATATGCGGCGAATTAAAACTTCACTCAGAACATAAATTGGTTTCTCTTTGATTCTGGCCGCACACACATAGTCTGGTTTAAAATAAATCTGTATGCGGCGAATAAAATCTATACTTAGAAATGAAGGTTAACACTTTAGCCAAAAAGGAAATTCTTCACTGAACTTACAGCATCACTTTTTCGAGGTCGGCGGCAAGGTCAACAAATTATTTGATTTGAATGAAAAATATGGGTTATCAATATTATGCAGTAGTAAAATTCTAGTTGCAGAATATGTAAGTGCAAGAATCAAAGAGAAATCATTTGTATGTTCTGAGTGTATTTTTAATCATACTTTTGAATTAATTCGCTGCATACAGATTTAATTTAAACCAGTTTTGTCTTCAAAATGTAAAATTCCAGTTTGATTCGTCCGCTGACATATTTCGAAGGAAATTATTATCTTATTCGAAGTGCAGTAATAAAATTCTAGTTGCAGACTATGTATGCGCTTCCAGAATCAAAGATAAACCATTTTAATTTCTGAGTAGTATTCATTCGCCGCATACAGATTTAATTTCAACCATTTTTGTGTTCAGAATGTAAAATTTTGTCTGCTGACATATTTCAAAGGAAAATATTCTCTGACTCGAAGCGCAGTCATAAAATTCTAGTTGCAGACTATGCATGTGCTGCCAGAGTCAAAGAGAAACCATTTTAATTTTCGCCGTATGCAGATTTAATTAAAAACCAGTTTTTGTGTTCAGAATGTAAAATTTCTGCTGTGGTTTCATTTGCTGACACATTTTGAAGGAAAACATTATCTTATTCGAACAGTTATGAAATTCTAGTTGAAGACTATGTATGTGTTGCCAGAATAAAAGAAAAACCATTTTCATGTTCTGAGTGTAGTTTTATTTCGTCGCATGCAGATTTAGTTTAAACCAGTTCTGGCTTTAGAATTTAACAACAAATTAAATAAAAAGTTGCATATTCATCCTATTACAAGGTTACCAATCTCGATTTCCGAGATAACACTTATAAATTTGTGGTAGTAGAATTCATAAACATGATTTTTATTTGAAGAATACTCTTTCTCTCAATTATGTGGTTATAAAAATCTGCCTAAAGCGGTGGTAATTAAAAAATAACAAATCATATGATATAACTTTTTTATATCTATATATAACATAACTTATATAATATAATATAACTTTGTTTGTCTTTGTTATTCACGCATGCTTCTTTGGAGAGTCGAAATTATCTTACTTGAAGATAAAATCTTCTAAATGATCAGGCCGGATGAATTGTCGCCGGATGAATTGTCCGCCGGACGAACTGTCGGCCGGACGATACGTCGGCCGGACGAACTGTCGACCGGATGAATTGTCGCCGGACGAATTTTCGGGTCACCATTTAAAATATTTATTGGTTATACGAGTCACAGGTCACGAGGTATATTTTAGAGCAGCCGTACGGCTAATGAAAAGTCCTGAAGGTGTGATTTTCGAATATATTGTACATAATTTAACAATTTACACATTTTTAAAATCAAAATACTAACGTTTTTCCCAAAAGATTCATCCAAAATAACGCAAATTTTTAGGTCCCTATAAGCATGACGTAAGAAAATTTCCAAAAACAATTCCTTACTATCAGAATAAACAAAAATGAAATTTCAAGTCACTGTACAACTCATACAAACATACATACATACATCTTCTTCCCCTTGTCCTATTCGGGTCGGGGACCCATTGCGTCGACAAGGCTCCAACTCATATCATAAAATAAATCCGCGATTACAGGCATAACACATATAGAGGTTTTAACGGAGCTATGAGTGGAAGGGGAATGGGACGTTTCTACGCCGCCGGTTCTTCGCCGCCAGTTCATCGCCGCCGTTTCTACGCCGGGACGGTTCTACACCGGCCGTTTCTACACCGGCCGTTTCTACGCCAGCCAGGTTAGGTTAGGTTAGGTTAGGTTAGGTTAGGTGATTATTTACGTGGCCTAGCACACAATTACCAAATGACGCAATAATCTTATTTTTCCTATTTATTCTTTTAATTTAAAATAAATGTTAATGCTACTTTTTAAATGATTCGATAGTTTTTGTATTTTCTATTTTATTTTCTATGACTGTATGTATGTGTTAAAACAATAAAGTTTAATTGTAATTGTTAATTTAATTTGAATGCGGCGTAGAATCGGCTGGCGTAGAAACGGCCGGTGTAGAAACGGCCGGTGTAGAACCGTCTCGGCGTAGAAACGGCGGCGATGAACTGGCGGCGAAGAACCGGCGGCGTAGAAACGTCCTAGACCCGAGTGGAAGGACCATTATTATAATGCGTGTGTAAAATTGTAATTTTTGGGGATTATTTACTAATTTCAAACATAAAGTCGAATTCAACTAACTAACTAACCATCACGCCGTTTCCCCGCAGGGGTAGGCAGAGAGGACGGACCGCCAAACAACTCGGTCTTGGCACACACTCTTTGCCTCACTCACATTCATACATCGTCTCATACATTCTCTTCTATTATTCTGACTTTTGACATGGCCCGACTCAAGTATCTGATTCACTTGATCGTGCCATGTCTTCCTCGGACGTCTCCGACTTCTTCTACCATTCACATTTGCGTCGTATATTCTTCAAACATAAAGTCGAATTCAAAAATACCTTTAATAATAAATTGGTATGGATATGGAATTTATTTGTGCAAATATTTTAATCTTAGTTAATTTATGTTAGTTAGTTAAGTTATTTTGGTAAAACAGAATATTTCAGCAGTGAGAGTGCTTCAAATTGGCCGCAATTATCAAACTGTCCACCGTGTGAATGGTTGCCTTGCATTTCTTCGAGGACTTTAAGGAACATAACCAGTGTTTCTTCAGTCTATCTTTGTAGCGAGCTTCTAAAAAGAAAGTATGCCCCTGGTACAGAATGTTTTGCTTTCCGTTCCGAGAAATCGTATATCGAACTGGAAAAGAGTATAGTTAATTAGACCTTAATATGAAGGACAGGTTTGATACAATGAATAATTGAAAATAAGTTTACATAATTGTTGGTATTGTGAGACCATGCGATTCCCAATTCAGATAGGTTAGGAGGCTGAAGATGGTGGGAAAGGAAAGGAGATGGGGTAGAGGAAGGCGGGGATATACCTAGCTATTCAGATCTGGTCACCAAACACGGATAAAGCCATTTCAAGCAACGTTTCGAATCAGAATGGTGTTCTTTCCTCAGGGCGATACTGGAAGTGTCTACACTCATGGAACGTGCCGCAAATATACTATATATTATTTTTAGTGAATAAATTGTTAAATAACACAAATTAATCAGAATATCCCCATAAATCGGATCAGAGTCCCCATAAAATTTATTTGCTCACGCCGGGATTTGACCTCTCGTTTTCCTCTCAACCACAGAGGCCGGAACTAGGAGATGGCAAGAGAATAGGAATTATTGTGGTGTGGAGGCGTTTCCTAAAGGCGGTTAGGATACTCCGAGCACTGATGATGATAATGATCATTTAGGCAAAAAAAACATCGGATTCTCCCTAAAAATAATACACCTACTAACGTACACTTGTAACTTATGAATAAGGTATATGAAGGTATCTTAGAGCACATTTCCAAAAATACATCATATTTAAAATATCTTTTGGCTATTCGAGTAACGAGCAGCCGTAGGGCTAATGAAAGGTCCTGAAGGTGTGATTTTCTAACGTGTACACATTTCTTATTAATAATCAAATAAACAGAGACGTTTTGATGGATAATTAAGCACAACCAAAAAACTCTTGTATTCTTTTGAAAAACATTTAATAAAGAGCGCGTAGGTAGATCTGGTACAGGTGTTTTTTGGGGAACTGCTAAATGGCAAGAGAGGACCGAACAGCCACGCGTTTCTTTGTTTGTCCACAGCAAGCATTCTCTCGCTTGTTCTCGCATACTTTCACGCACACATAACACACTCTAATACAAAATCAACGTAATTAGAGTTGTACAAACATTTCAATTAATGATTTAGACATAACTCTAAATTTTGCGTTTTCGAAAAAACGCGAATTTCGACGTGTAATTCCACATTTTTAGAGAAAAAATACGAATTCTGCTTTTTTTCACGAGAATAACGCGAAATTAACAATTTATGGACATTTTCGTTGTTAGTTTTTGGGGTGTTATGCCGTGTTGCGCTACCTCCTTCTATAGCCCATTTTTGGGCAAATAAAACCGTTTTCGTATTTTTCACACGATTTTCTATTTTCATATGCACAAAATAAACGGAGTTCCTCCACTTTTTTGCTGCAAAATGTTAATTTTCGTTGCAAAATACTACCGCTGTTAACAAAAATCAATACAAAATAAAGCTAATTTTCAGATCCCTATAAATTAAATAAAGCAAATTTTCAGTGACATAAACAAACTTCCAAAAATAATTACTTAGTACAAGAATAAACAAAATTGAAATTTCAAGTCACTGCCCAATTTATATCACAAGATAGATCCGCAATTAAAGGCATAACACAAATAGAGGTTTTAACGGAGCTGTTAGTGGAAGGACCGTTTATAAAATGCGTGTATAAAATTGTATTTTTTGTGCATTATTTACTAATTTCAAATCTAAAATCGACTTCAAAAATACTTTTAATAATAAGTTGGTATGGATATGGAATTTATTTGTGTAAGTATTTTAATGTTAGTTAAATTATGTTAGTTAGTTAAGTGAGTTCGTTAAGTTATGTTGGTAAAATAATATATTTCATCAGTGAGAGTGCATCATATTGGCCGCAATTATCGAACTGTCCACCGTGTGAATGGTTGCCTTGCATTTCTTTGAGGACTTTAAAGAACATAACCAGTGTTTCTTCTCTTTATGTTTGTAGCGAGCTTCTAAATAGAAAGTATGCCCCTGGTACAAGATGTTTTGCGTTCCATTTCGAGAAATCGAAAAAGTAGCTGGAAAATACGAAAAAAAATATTCATAGAAGCAAGTAACAACATAACGAAAAATAAAAATAAGAGTACTTTTAGATCTTGTAGAACTCTTTCTATTCTAGTTAAATGCATACTACTTTTCTACAACAGACCTTATTGCCTAGTTGTAGATGTACAAGAAATCAAAATCAAAACAACATTTAAAATGAGCGGTAAGGCTCTTGACTCGCAATCCGAAGGTCACAGGATCGAGCAAATAAATTTTATTTCATTAATTTGTGTTATTTCACCGCAGGACCTAGCAGCAAATAATACTGCTAGTAATATAATATTATGTACCAAACCCATCACGAAATAAAAATTGTGATGAATTTTAGATTTGATTTATTTATTTCGTTGATACTTCTTTTCATGTCACTTCACCGTGTCCCAAAGGGTTAAAGTTCCTATTATTTCCAGGCAAGAAATAATACAATATATTATTATTTCTCATACCCACGCATGACGTGTACACTGTACACGAAATAAAAAACACGAATATCTTGAAAAACATAAATTTATTGCCTTCGACAAATGATTTTCAAAAATATCACAATATAATCAGTATTTTTTTAAACCAAGTACTTACTTGAAATAATATATAAAGGATACAAAGAAGTCAATTTAATTCAAAATTTTATCAGGAAATATAAAATAAAAAGTTAATTTGAAACATTGTTAAAATTACAATTGGCCCTTGCCATCATATTATACAGAAGTTGCGTTATAGTAATTAGCCAGGTTCGGCACTCAAACATGGTCCTAAATGTCATCGTTGTAATTGGCCCTGAACATCAAGTAATACATAAAAAAATGATTTACCTGTAATATAAATATAATACGGGAAGTTAATAAAACGAAGATTTCCAGTGACAAAATTTCAACTGTAATATTTTAAACCAGCAAGTAAAAATCCGCTTACACTGTTTTTTGTTCTGGAAGTGGCTGTTTAAAACTTTTCGGTTTTTTTCAGCAACAGCCAAAACGAGCGAATTCGTCAAATTTGTCCAATTGGACTTAAGTTCTTTTAAATTCTGAAATTATAGATAATAAAAATTTCTCTCAAAATTATAGACGACAGTATTTAGGTTTGTGGCTAGCACGTGGAACGTATGTACAAACGTACATGCACAACAAACCTTAGCAGCCTCTAAAGGTTCCCTATGGGAACATCACACCTTAAATTGTAATATTAAGGCCCTCCGCTCAGGGAGAAACTGAAAACAAAAACAGTTATTCGCTACAGTCGCTATTCACAAGAAAGGAACTTGCGAATTTCATTGGTGGTCCGCACACAGGCAACTTGTTAGAGACCAGTTGTCGAGGGCGACGCGGCGACTTGTAGTGCCAGTCGCCGCGGCCGTCGCATTTCAGTTGACAGGTTGCCATCGTTACGCCTCACGAACTGTCAAGTTTTCGAGTTATTTGCGATATGTCAGAGCAAGAAAATGTCGATTTTGTTCAGGGTTTGATAAATTATTATTATATATTAAGGTTGATAGTATAATCGATAAATAATTAATAAACAATATTTTTGTTAAGCAAACTAATATAATTACTGAAATCGTAAAGTAAGTCAACCAGTTTTCGGTTTCTCCATGAGCGAAGGCCCTTAATCATTAAAGACATTAGCGACTTCAATTATTAAAAATGACATATTGAGGTTTTACTCTTTTTTTATCAAAGACAACACTATCTAGATTGCATTTAGTTCGGGGAAGAATTTTGCAATCATCAATAAAGATATCAGCCAATAAAAATATGTGCTAAGAAAATGAAGATAATGCTGGTATTTCTTAGTCGAAGTTTTATACAGATAAATATAAGATGAAGGGGATAGGGCCGAATTAGCTGTGGTAGAGCAGAGCCACAGCGAGGCTAAGGTCCTTGGTCCAATTCCAAGATGCGACAGTATCTTTTTATGGTTTAAAATTTTGATTGAGAGTCGCTAATATTGTCTTCGAACCAAAATATAGAAATTCTTTGAAATACATACCAAAATTTCTGGAATCGGTGCAGTTTGAAGCATTTTGGAACTTTTTCGTATAATTCCAAAATACGTATTTACATCTTTGTATGTACATGTGAGGTGCTTTACACCGTGAAAGTGTATTTCATAATAATATAAGTATAGAGCTTTAAAGCCACCAGTCGAAGAACTTTTTTCACTGGAAACCTTACACATAAATAGATAATCATTCGCAGCATTTCTCGCGTTAGCAGACTACAAATGTATGTTTTAAGAGTGAGTGAGATTACAATGATATAATATTTAAAGAGCTCAAAATAACACAAAACTCAGCACGGGTAAGCTAAGCACCCAGGGAGGCCAAAATTATAAATAAACAAAAATAATAATTAAAGATTAAGAAACAATAGAGATGGGCCATGAACAATTATAAGTGTGAAACAAAAGTGTCACCAACACTATTCAGTCTAATGCAAATCTGATCTAGGTACAACGGCACCCCTCCACCTACAGATCAAACTCAGAACATTAATTGGCTCGACAGCTTTTGCAGTTTTCGCTGATATTTCACAACTTGAAATGTTGCAAGGTGTGATAGCGTCTGAAGCATTCCCCCGGATGCAATCCAGGATTATTAACACATGTTCTGCAATAAAAATACGTCTCTCTTCTTCCTCCTCGGACTGAACGATTGGAGCAAACCGCACAATCTTTACGTTTCTTTTTCGAATTCGGGGCAATTATATGCAATTTTCCATTTAACCGATTCAAGTGACAAAATGGGCTTCCCGACAAATACAAATAACCTTTAACAAAAAACACAAATACGTTAAAGGTAAAAAAATATCATATTAGAATAAGTTAACAATAATAATCTAAACGAAAATATGAAAGAGAACAAGACACAGAAAAACAGAAAAAGACAATGGTCGCAACTGGGACTCGAACCCAGACCTCTCCGTCTAACCGGGACGAGTGCGTTAACCAATTTCGCTATTGCCACCATCTGTCAAAACGTCATAATTGTCAAACTCATATTTTCAAATTTTAGAATTACATTATTATCTATCAACTAATTATTTATCTCTATATTACGGGCAACTACCCTTTTTATTGGAAACAATCATTCTAAGAATTGGTTTGTGACCTGGATAGCGTCTCGGATAGATATATCCGAATTTATTTATATGGAACAATTGACTTTTATGAAAGTCTAATTGAATATTCAATTTTTATAAGAAAAACTTTATTTTATACTTTTTTTAAGGTTATTCCCATCAGTGAAATATATCATATTAGAATAAGTTAACAATAATAATCTAAACGAAAATATGAAAGAGAACAAGACACAGAAAAACAGAAAAAGACAATGGTCGCAACTAGATATATTTCACTGATGAGAATAACCTTCAAAAAAGTATAAAAAGAAAGTTTTTCTAATAAAAATTTAAAAAAATAATTGATTCAAATTAAAACTACGTGAATTACAAACACTATTGCTTAGGACTCACCTTCCGGGGGTTCAGACCGTAAACAAATAAAACAATGCATGAGTTCGTAGGCAGGAGCCTTTATTAATTTGCTTCTTGGTTATAGATGACTGGGATATTTACAACAAAGTTTTTTGAACATACCCGAGAGCCGTTAATAGTCGAATGAATGAGGGTAGCGTCCAAAATGGTCGCTCCACTTCCAGTAAATAAAATAGTTTGTACAGCTAGGGGCAAGGTTCGTAATAAATGCATACCTACGCAGGTTAGCTCATCGAGAAAGAAAGTAGAAACGACCTGTTCTCAGGAGATAAATAAAGTCAAGCAAGTATACATTTACATAGAGTAGATATATTAAATCACCATACAGGCAGCCGCCTAGTATAGTGATCTTATATGACTACTCTATGTAAATGCCTTAATTATGTATCATGTGTTTTATAAATAAATAAATAAATACATGTTGGGCTAGTACTCGTAGCTCAACTGGTGGGCAGATGCAGAAAAATAAACATTTGTTTCGCTTGATGACGCCATATCTTCCTCGGGCTTCCTCGATTTTTTCTATCATTTATCACTGCATACCACATTGTAACTATTAAAAAAGCTACATTATACTGAATTTAATCCGACTCCGTATTCAGTTTATAGATATTGCGTTAAGTGTTCCTAGGGCGTCCCCGACTTTTTATACACATTCACTACTGTGTGCCAAAGTTTTGCTGTTTAAAAAACATTTTATCAACTTTAATTCTACTCGAGAACACAAACGTAAGAGCTAGAAAATGAACTCAGATTTACCAAAAAATAATCTTATATACCTACCAGTATACGTATACCTAGTGAACAGTGAAGAGATCCCTTTCGGACTCCAACTGGACTTCGAGCTACGTCACGAGCTTGCGAGCGGCCCGATGCGTTTTTTTCTTCTAAAAGTGCCTGTATGAGCGAACCTTATTAATATACATTTTCTACGAACCTTGAGCTAGGAGCGTGTATAGTACGTTGTTTTATAAGAGAATTTTTCCAGTAAAACACCATTTCTAACCAGGTTTCCTTGTTTGAATCCCCCCCCCCCCTCCAATTCTCCACCACCACCTTGCAATATATAATAATCTTATGTACTTTTTTAGTTTTAAGAATGCTTAAGTGCATCGATTATCGCCGGAGCGATACTTTTAAGACGATTATATTAGTACACAATAGCGCCCTTAATTGTATAGCTGCATGCCTTGTTAATTGAGGAATTTAGTTTTGCTTGTGCGTGTATAGAGCTAGTAGTTATTTCGTAACGCCGCGCCCATAGTAAATATCCGTAAGGAAACATGTCGTCAAGCCCGTAGTAAACACCAATGAGACGAAATATGTCGTCACGCCCGTAGTAAACACAAATGAGACGAAATATATCGTCACGCCCGACCATAGTAGATACATAGCAGTGACGAAATAATACGTCACACCATAGTATCACGAAAAGAAAAACAGAAATAATAATACGCAGCTAAGATTGATTTATCTACCTTTATTGAAAATGCGACACAATATAATGATCAACAGTACACAGTCTGCCATAGAAAAACAATTTATGATTATAAAATAAAGGGTGGAACGTTATCACGAGTAAAATCCGTGAAGGATCTCGGTGTCGTCTTTGATACCGAACTGACATTCTCTAACCATATATCAACTCAGTCTTGTTACAAACTTCCTGGGTTCATCATCAGGACTTGTAAGCAGTTTAATAAAAAAGAAGCTATGCTAGCGTTATTCGATGGCATACTGAGAAGCAAGCTGGAGTACGCGAGCGATGTTTGGGCACCGTACCACCAGAAGTACATTAATATGTTAGAGCAAATCCAGAAGAAATTCCTCAGGTATGTTTATATGCGGAAGCATGGAACTTATCCAAGGTTCATGCACCATATTGATTTACTTGAGGAAACTGATTCTGTGAGTCTAGAAACAAGGCGGAAAGCAAGTATTGCTATTCTATCTTTCAAAATTTGGAACAACTTCATCGACGGCCCATTTCTCTTGGGATGTTATTATTTATATGTACCAGACTACTACATCCGAAATCGACATCATGACTTATTTAAAGAACCGAACGGCAGAACAGACGTCTTGGCAAAGCATAGCATGACGAGGGGAATGGTGCTGTTAAATGAAATTGCAAACCATTTGGATGTAAGTAACTGTTCTTTATATGCCTTAAAAATATTTTTGAGAAGTCATTTGCCTAAATGCCGATAGGGTAACAAAATTGTACTGTAATTGAAATTATTCTTTTGTACAATAATAATAAAATAAAAAATATATACAGGAACATGGCAACACAGCTAAAAAAATAACAACAAAAAACCTAAAAGAGAAAAAACAATTACATCAAATTACATATACAATCTTTATTTTTTACTTGTGGTAGAAAACTAGTTATTTATTATAAATGTGTGAAGTAATAATAAAGGGTTTTATGTAGTGTGAAAATTTTTGAAACAAATAGGCAGGCATAATGGCACCCTGCAATCTGAACACCAAAATCTTGATTCTTTCCGTAAACCCTTTTTAGCACATAATTTGCATCTTCGTGAGACATTTGCTTTTGAGGAACTACTCGGAATGTAATCTGAAAAATGTCTTCCCAAAAGCCGCGATGGCTTTGGTGAAAATGATGGTCGTCCTGCGTCTTCCTGGCACGTCTCTAACACGCACGAAATTCCATGCAATACTGAGAAAAAGAAAATTTAAAATCAAACGCAATAAAAACACTCGGTAAGTGCAACTTGATGCCTAGATATCTTTATATAGTATAAAATGAAGTCGCTCCCGCTGTCTGTGCGCTTAGATCTTTTAAACTACCCCACGGAGTTTCATGCGGTTTTCACCAACAGATAGAGTGATTCATGAGGAAGGTTTTTAGGTATATAATTTGTCAAGTGTTTGTGTTAATTTTGTGGGCTGGCAAACGGGTGGTGTGGATTTGATTTAACAGATGGCGTTGGTTATAAAGTTTGGGTAATGGCGTGGCGTTGTATTTCGTTAGCCACAGTTATGTGTGGCCGGGTCTGCTAGCCTTTTTCATATGAAATGCAAATATCATCCATAACTCGTCACTGGGAGGCGGGTATGGGTACCGCCGCCCCGGGAACCATTTATTGAATAACCAATACCTCTGCCATACTCACCTCAAGTAATTCGCTACGTTTGGTGACTTACCAGGGGTGCCCGGGTTCACGGCATGAGGTTATAATAATAATAAGAGATCAATACTCTGGTTCCCGGGGCACGTTACCCATACCCGCCTACCAAATTAGCTAATCATAAAGAGATTTATTTTAATATTTTAACATAATAAAAAAAAGCTATTAAGAGAGTTGGTAAATGAAGTTTATTAAAAAACAAATAAATATCCAATAAATAAGTAGAAACCTAAATTAATATAATATTATTGAATAACAAACAAAAACAGAATTCGAGCAGGAACTCTTGAAAAATGGGTTAAATCGACCCTAGGGGGCGATGTGGCCTCAAGTGCAAGTGTAACAGGGTCCTGTTATAAAGCGTTGAGGCAAATAAGATCGGGCTGAATAAAACAACTGACTTCAAATATTTCATTACATACAAGTAACATTTTTCAAAAGGAAAAGTAAAACTCCATCTCTAAGTAACTTTAGTAACTTTAACACAGGAGACCTTTTTGGCTTGAATTAATTTAACTTTGTATATATGTATGTCTATATTTTATGTATCAGCGGTTTGTCTCTTACAAATAAATAAATAAATATTTTCAGTAAAAAATGTTAATTTCTTTTTGCTGTCCGACGATATATTATTAAAATCGAAAACAATTTTTTTTTCAATCACACATCGCTAATGATCCCATCTCTATATGCGCGCTATTTCGTGTGTTACCGTGATGCTAGAACGGGACGCAACGAGTATCGAATGACCCGCTAGGCTATAAACGCGCTACTCTCCTACCATTGTAGTTGCGGCGTGTGATGGAAAAAACATTTTTAATGTTTTTAATAGAAAAAAATGTCGTCGGACAGCAAAATGCTATCAACATTTTTTACTCCAAGTATGCTCAGGAATCACTGGTTAAAATCCTTCGGGTAAGTGTTGTTACGCCCTGTATATCGAAATGAAGAAGTGCAATAAATGGATGTGAGGTGTTGTTGTTTTTTTTATGAATTTCGTTGTTCTACGAGTGGTAGAATCAGTGGTTGTGTTGTACATTTCCAGCGACAATGATATCTCCCACTGTGTTGAGGACGGCCTTACACTTCCTAGACCACCTCACGGAACATGACCAGCGCTGTTTCACCTTGTTCCTGTAACTGGGTTCCAGGCAGAAATTATATCCTTGGTAAAGAATGTTACGCCTGCCGTAGCGGGAGGTGACGTACTGAACTGTAAGGAAATTAAATATTTAACATCGAACTAAGAGACCCGTGAAAAATCACGGGATATTATATAATTGTAATTAAGCGCCCTTGATTTTTCACAAAAACGGCGCTCTATAAATTATCCAATTATTATTATTATTATTATTGTAGAATTTATTAAACTGAAAATATTCTCTAAGAATTGCCAATCAAAAAAATTATGAGAGAGAATTCAAATTTATAAAAAAAATATTAATGGGTACTTGGGTAATTAAAATAGTTAATTAAAAATGTTATATATTATAATTTATTATATTGTATCTTCACTTCAAAATTTTAATTTAAAAAAAAAAAAAAACACTAGTAATTCAGATTTAGATCTGTCAAAAAATGAAACAAAATAAATACACATTTTAAATATAGAAATATTATTAATAATGTACAAAAAACTTGGTACCCATTTAATCGTTTGGTTCCCACAATCGGTTATAATTTTGAAAATTAAAAGCTTATTGAACGTGAATCATTTCATTACATTTTAGCAGGATTTCATATCACCACAGACAACCGAAATAAGTATGTTTAATATTATAAAGTGTTTTAGAAAAAATCATTGGGTTCCTTACCGAGGAGTAGGTACCTTAGTGGAGTTGAGCGAACAACAAGGAACACAACTTTCAAGTGTTTTTCAGAACTTCATAAATCCCTATCGCATTCTCACCCCTCACACACCATACCCCAAATTAGGATGCAATAGTTCCTACGATTGATTTCGAGAAGTTGGGACTGATGTGCCTTGTTCACATAAAAATAGTGATTTTAAGGGCAAAAATAAAACAGCAGGCCTTGAGGAAAATAATTTACCTCGGTCCTATATCATATTTGAAGATGCTGTGTAGAGGATCTTTTTTGAGGAGAGGAAGGAGTGAATATGGGTTTTTAACAGTTGTAGGAAGGAGGAAACACAGAGGCCGGCAAATCGTTCTACAGCCGAGCTGTTGAACTCAAGAACGGTCGTAGAAACGACGATAACAATAAGCTGGAACCAGCGAACAATTCTTATTCAGGATAAAATAGAGACGCTTGGTGCAGATTATCAGTTATAAATATTCATGATTATGATGATTGTTCACATAAATGACGTTCCCGTCGACTGTTTTGACGGAGGATAGACAACCACGGCGCGCGTGGGAACAAATCCAGCGTTGTTTGATCTTATCACGGTATCTCGAGTCCAGGTAGAAGGTTTGACCGTTGTATTGCAGAATGGGCTTCCCCCTCGTGGTGGTGAATGTGGAGAACTCGGCTACAACTGAACACGTGAAAACATTTTTAAAATCAATATATAATAGTAATTAAAAGTGCGGTAGGCAGGCTTTACTTATTGCGACCTCGGGATAAGAAAGTAACACATTTAAATACAGTGAAGACTCGACATACATGTGTATATAAATTCTTTCACCGTTAGTTTATAAAGTATAATAGTTGGTCTTACAGGATGTTCTAAACACGATTTCAATGATTGACAGTAATTATTATACGAGAAAAATATGATTATCAAATTATCTTGTGTAAATAGAACCTTCCAGTAACCACACGGTTAGATATTAGTTTCAATATATTTTTAATGTTAATGACATGTTATACATAAACCTATTACCTATTATAAATTTATTACCTAATGAATCTGGGTTACCTACTGCGGTAATTTTAATATGCACACTATTTGCAAAAATTGACTTTAAGGCAATGCACTACGTCGTGTAAAATTGGAATCGGGACGCTACAATAACACTTCTTGTGAAGATGGCGATATGGTTTAAATTCCCGCTTGACAACAGCCGCCTGTTTCGATTTATGGAAGAAAAAAAAAATTGCCAAAAAGTGTGTTTAATTTTATTTTGCGAAGTTCAGTAACAAATATAAAAATGTTTTCCGATAATTTTCTAAAGAACTTAATTGGTCACATTACACAATAAAACCTTAACCGAAAAGGAGGTTCGTAAGTAGAAGATTTTGAATTTTAAAGCAGTTTTTACAGGCCTGATACTTACTGATTTTTAATGAATGACGAGCGTGAGTAAAGAAGTTTTACTTCAAATAAACAAAAATTTTAACAAAACAAAAAACGACTTCAAAAAATGCACTAAAAAGTAAAAAAATAATTTCGTACGATTTTTTATTTTTGGAGTCGGTGTCAGCCAAGATCTCCACATCTCACCTATGTATGTAGTTACCTTGGCTGACACCGACTCCAAAATTAACAATCGTACGAAATTATTTTTTTACTTTTAAGTGCAAGTCGTTTTTAGTTTTGTTAAAATTTTTGTTTATTTTTTTATTTTTAGTGACGAGCGTGCGTAAAGAAGTTTTACTTAAAAAAAAGAATCATCGAAATCTGTTGGCGTAATATTGTGTTATTCGTCCATTTGTCGCGCACATACTTATTGCAAATTTAAGACATTCTCATGGATCAAGGTTTTCTCATGGATCCCATTGTCAGAACTGGACCAAATTAAAATGGGACCACACGGGAAGCACCAGCTTTCTAATAAAAAAAGAATCATCAATATCGGTTCACCCAATCGAAAGTTCTTAGGTAACAAACATAAATTTTTTTTTTTAAAAAAACCGTCGAATTGATAACCTCCTCCTTTTCGAAGTCGTTTAAAAAAGAATCATCGAAATCTGTTGGCGTAATATTGAGTTATTCGTCCATTTGTCACGCACATACTTAATGCAAATTTAAGACATGTATGGTTTTCTCATGGATCCCAAAGTCAGAACTAGACCAAATTAAAATGACCACACGGGAAGCACCAGCTTTCTAATAAAAAAGAATCATTAATATCGGTTCACACAATCGAAAGTTCTGAGGTAACAAACATAAAAAAAAATTAAAAAATACCGTCGAATTGATAACCTCCTTCTTTTCGAAGTCGTTTAAGAAGAGGAAATTTCACAAAGTTTACTGACGTTTTACACTAAACAATATTGAGAAGGAAACTACATCTTAATATAAAATATTTATTTGATAAAACAAAAAAAAACTTATAATAGTACATAATATGTTATTGTAATAACAATAAGTATTGAAACTTTATACAAAGCGATAATCAAAAACTTCAAAATTAGTAAACAATTCAAAATACTAATAAACTATATTCACAATAAATAATGTGTATTCACAATTCCATAAAAACAGTCAATAAACTTTCCATAAATAAGTCCACAGTATGAAGCCAGCGTTATTTCCGCGACGATTAAAGAAATTGTATCGTACACAGGATGCACCACAGCCTTTCTTGTTTTGATGATGGGTCTTATATAAACCATAGTATCGTGAACGGTGCACAACAGAGTGTAACATCCCATGCGATTCTTTCAATGACATGTGTTCATTCATCCTACAAGTTCAGCACAATGCAATAATCCTGACGTCCCTTTCTTACACGTGATCATGATGGCTCATTAAATAAACGATGGTATCATTGACAGTGTGCAGAACAGCGCGACACCCATGTCGATCCTTGGCGCACACCCAACGAGTCTTACCCTTCTTCTCGCTCTGGCGGCGGAACTTTTTTCCGTTGTATTCTATCATTGTTTTCCCCTGCTGGGACACCGTGTATTTCACTGGAAAGGGAGATAAATATTGTTGATACGTAAAAATATTAAATTAAATTGATATGATCTGAGATTTTCGCGGCCAAAAGTATTATAATCAGGGCAGATGTGTAATTAGACGTCTGCCCTGATAATGAATACATTGGCTAAAGGAAATAGAGCAACATGGGATAATAGCCCAAAAAATAAATCATCATGATGTTACAATATTGTACATAGGGAAGTCACAAGGTGGCTTGAAAGTGAAGATAATATACGATTATGATTTAAGATTCAATGGCCAGTATCTAGTGTCGTCGTATTGCAGAACTAGTATTTTAAACTTTGTTTATTCATTTAAAATAAAATAAAGTATGGAAATTATGGCTTAGGATGATGACGCACGGCTCAGTACCCCAAAAATCTAATAAAATGATATCATTTAAGTATGAAAAGAAGGGTGGGCACATAAATAAAATAAAACAAAAGTTTTTAGTTGTTGTGATATATTGTTAGAAATTAAAAAAAAAAATCTACATGAATGTACAACCCGAAAAGAACTACAATATTTTGCTCCTGATGATCTCCTATATTGCAAACAATTTAACCACAGATTTTTAAAAAAATACATTTTTAGGATACCTATCTAGCCACAAACTTAAACTATGAATATAGTTATCACGGTGCCTAGACTGGCAGCCCCAATATATAAAATGGTTTTTAAAAACATTCACAGTACATCGCACATAATTCACCGAGGAAAATTCACCGCGGAATATTCACCGTCCACAAGTCACGGCGGAATATTTACCGCACACCAACAAAATTATTCACTTGGGTTCCTTTGGTGCCTCTGTCTGTTAATCAGGTTCAATGAACTCTAGAACTTTAGCTTTAGTTAGAGAATACAGAAAAGTACCTACCCACAATATTTTAAAGAGAAAATAAACGGAAGATTCACCTTACACCACTAAAATTACTCATTTGGGTTGCACCTCCGTTTGTAACCCCGGTTTAATGAACTCTAGAAGTTAAGCTTTGAATTTAAGCTTCATTTAAAAAATAACTGTAATAACCAAAATATAATATTTTTAATAGAAATATTCACGGCACATAATTAAAATTACTTTTTTGGGTTGTGTCTCTGTCTGTAACTCAGGTTCAACCAACTCTAGAACTTTGAATTAAATTTAAGCTTCATTTTCAAAATTGGAAGTGCTTGTTTGGAGAATCCAGAAAAGCATTACAGTACCTACCTGTAATGTAATATTTGAATTATTTTAATTGCCATTTTCTTACATTAAATAACCAGAATATGGATTCTTATTAGTAGAGTTTGGAAAGCAATTATATTTATTGACACCAAATGGAGCTTAAACGTATGTGCTTTTTAACAAGCATAAAATCGGAAAGCGGATAAAATAGCAAGGGGACAAAATATTACTTTTTTATGTGAATACCTCACAAGAGTCTCAGCTACTCCCGTCTGGAGCCAGTGAGACTATGGCATCCCCAATTGGGGTATGTTGTGAGGCTGAAGGTAGTGGGAAGGGGAAGGAAATGGGGGAATTGGAAGGTGGGGAAGTACCTGGCTATTCAGATCTGGTAACAAGTAACAGATAAAATAAACATAATTAGGTTACGTCAGCTTAGTTTAGGTAATATTAAGTTTATTGTTACTTTTCTTCGCTTATATTCCAATGTACTATATTGTCATGGAAACTTTATAAATAATGTACATTAACTAGTGATGGAAAAAGACTAATGAAATCTCCAGAAAAAAGTCAGCACGATCACAAAGCATGTAGCAGAATATGATGTTATTTCTTGGATTTAGGCGGAGGATGGTTGTGGTCGCCCTTCACCACGATGATCTCCCCATCGACCGTGAAGAGTCTGGCTTTGCAGGCCTTGTTGTTGTCAACCGCGCAGCGCCAGCTCTTCCTGCCTGTCGCAGCGGTGGAGCAGAGTCGAAACGAAAAGTCCCCGAGCTCGATCATTGGCTTCCCTGTCTTTGATAGCACGAATAGGGCTGTAGAAGAAACAAGCTTTTAAGACTCCCGTTCTGAGCGGTCAAAAAGAAGAAGAAGAGGACCGACCGATACTAGATTTTCAGTCGAAACCGAAACTCATTTACATCCTTTATCCCAGAAATATTTTATTCATATTGCATATTTGGTATATTTGGCAAAGATCCCTTTTTTAACACACACAGGAGGAACTGAGGAAAACAATTTTTCTCAAGACCTATGTCATCTTTGGGAATGCTGTGTGGAGGGTCTTTTTAAGAAAAGGGGAGAAAGTTCTGGGAAAGAAAAAGGTATGAGGGTTGGGTGAGGTGTATCCAGGAGTGACGGACGCATGAATCCATCCCTCTTGCTACGGTGCTAAACTATGGGTCGAGAGCTGTAGAGGTCAAAGGATCTCCCCAATCCGGCCTCTCTCGATCTGGCCTGCCACGCAGCTGGTGGGCAGGTGTATCTGCTGCCAAGACCTGAACATAACTCTTATGATGAACCCGGGCACCCATGCTAGTCAGCAAACGTAACGAACCACTTGGGGTGACCTACCAGACCTGGCAGAGGTTGGTTATCCAATAAATGGTTTCCAATAAATGGCGGTACCCATATCCGCCTCCCAAATTGAGGATGCTTAGATAGTAGGTATACATGACCTAATATTGGACTTATTTGCCTAATCGACAAATACCAATACCTAATGTCAAAGGAGTCAAGTAGACAAAAAACAAATAAACCCTTTATACATTTGTCAGCATCCACCAGCGCCTTGCTAGCAATGATTTTAACTAATGTATATTTTGACAAGGGATATGTAATATAAACATACATTTAATAATAAAATCCCGCCGCGAGTGCAAAATCGTTCATACTGTTAAGCGATCAAATAATTACTCTCTGAACAGCAACATATTTGTGTTTACTATTTGTTTTCACGTGGGGACTTGTCGTATTTGCATTTGTTTGCACGCCTGTACGTCAATTATTTTGCCAAAAGGAACAAAGACACAATCACATACATATATGCAGTACCAAGTGAAGTGCCACCATTAGAGTTCATTAACACTCCATTAGGCGCACCTCCATTTGACGTTAGTGCTTGCGCGCTCTACATATGTAGAACACTTTTAATCTAAGGGTTTTTAAGGGAAAGTTATTATATACGGAAAAAACGATTGTCACGTTTATAAAGGCTTTATTATAAATATAAATCTTCTTAAAATCAGACTTCTTTAACTTTAAATCAGACTTCATGAAAAACTTGAAATTACTTATTTGAAAAAATTTTGGTCCTTCATCCTGTAGTTTTCATTTCTTTATGCACTCATGTCCTCCACCTCCATTTCTTGATTTTTAGTGCAGTCCGGACATAGAAGAACTTGATGGTCTCGACAAATCCACTTAATTACATGTGTAACACTGTTTCCTAGTTGACCTATTGCGCGCTCTACCGCAGAAAAAAATGTCACCTGGGCCTTAAGCTTGGAATGGACTGCCACATGACTTAAGAATGATCACAGACACAGCAGAATTTCGAGCTAAACTTAAAACTCACCTTTTCAGACAGTCATATCCATAAAGTCAAAAACCTTTCATCTTCACCTTCATTGCCCGCGACATTGTAAATAACTTATTGTGTAAAAACGTTAAAAATTCTTATTTGAAAGCTTTTGTAAAGGTCATTTCATAAAAATTCTCCAGCCCTAAAGAGTCCTAAATCCTCCAGTTTTTTCAAAACAAACATCAACTGTACTTTTGCCACTAATGTTCTCACAAATGTAATACTAATAGTGATGGGAGTAGCAAATGTAAAATCATGCAATGTCCAGTGTTTTAAATATAATGTCCTCCGCGTGCAAATTCGTTTCTTCTCCAAGCATAAAATTTATAATTAAAGTGTATTTATCGGTAGTGACCGGCTAGGGTAAGTATATTTTATATATTTACTTGTTAATACTGCAATTAAAAAGAGCCTAAGAATTGAATCAAAATAAATTGTACAGCGCACTTGAGATGATTTTTCACAAAAACGGCGCTTAGGATATTATCCAATTATTATTATTTTTAAGAGTCTTTTGTGTTACACAACAGCAATAGAATACTTGAATAATTATTATTAAACGATAAATTTTGAAAAAAATTTTTTTTTAAATCACTAACTAACTTTGAAATTCTTTAAAAATAATATTTACTCTTAATTTACTATTAAATAATGGTTACTCTAGAGTAGAGGCAGACACACTGTGCACAGTTGCACAGTTCACGTGCCCTAGTAAAGCTGAACGTGATCAGACGGATCGACACGTCACGAACGCAGATCAGAACAGCAATAACCAGAAGCAGCAAACGCTGTCGAAACGCTGCATTAGCGCGGTAGTTCAAACAATACTCAGTAGTACTGATGCATATAGAAACGAACAGAGAGCATGTTTTCAGGGATATTTAAAATTATCTCTACCGATCAATATTGTCGCCTTTATTAATATGATGCAAGATGTAATTATTTTATGAAATGACATAACATTATTATGCAATAAATCAACACAATGTTTTATAAAATATTATTTTATTTAAAACGGTTGTTAAGGTTCATGATGGAAAAACCAACAGGCACATTTAAAAAAATCACAAAATTTTGTTAATCAAAAATGATGTTCATGTTCTTAATTTTATTGCATAAATACAAAAAAAATAGAACATTCACTTATATTATAATTCCGCTTATATGTATCTCTTCACTTAATTGGCGCTTTTATTATTTCCACGGTTACGACGCGTCAACGGCACAAAAAGGCAAAAAACGTTCGTTCTTATCACAATAATGCTACATTTATTTCTTACACATATCTTATAAATAATAGAGAGCAAACGACGTACGTGTGTCTGCTTCCCTCATAGGAAAAATACAATCATTATCATACATCTCCCTCACTCGTATTAAAGAAATGAGACGCCGTACCGTTACCGTAGGAATTTTAAAAGCAGCCATTGGATACATAATTTAATCCTAGTAAATCTATAGGTTATATGTTAGGAAGGCACAGTATTCTTGACTGACACATATAAATTATACAGGCGTCTTTAAAGTTTCAAACTAAAAACTATTTTCATGAACAGTTCAAAACATATTAATTAATCAACAGATCTTCCTAATATATAAGGAATTCGGAGATCGATTAGCAAATTTGCGAATTAGAGGAAAGAAGAAGAATCATGAAAAAATCATATAAATTTCAATGTGCTCTACTAAAAAAGATTTACAAATATCCTGTATTATAATTATAAAATAATGTTATTCTTGGAAAGAACAAATATTACAACTAAGAATAATAAAATATTCAAAAATAAAATAATAAAAATGCATTCCAATACATATCACTGCTTTATGTTTGTAATTCATGCAATACACATGAATTTTATATCAATTTCAATACCAAAAAATATTTTTACAGAAAAATAATTTCTGAGAAAAGTCCTTACGATATTATTATTATTATAAAAACAATAAAATAAATACCTATAAAAGCGAGAGGTCGGGCTATGTAGGCGAATTATTTTACGTAATTCGTAAACGTTTGAAAAATTCATTTCGCATGTAATCATTATTAATAGTGAAATGATTACCTGTTATGTGGGTTCAAACCATAACTTTTACAAGTTGCTTAACTTTTTTACGTTATATAAAAATTTTTATAACCCGTATTGTCTACTGTAGAAGGTCTTCGCATTCATGATTGTGGTTTCCAGAAAGAAAGGCGATTTTTCCATTCTCCGTGTGACATCGGATACCGCATTGTCGCTTCTTCTGTTCCCCGTACAGAAAACTGCACCTCCAGAAAACCTTGTGGTCCTTTCTTCTTGTCATCTGAAACTGGTATCCTCGAACCACCATCAGGGTTTCTCCAGTTTTTGTGATTTTATAGAAGAAATCTGTAAGATATAGATAAAGTTATCAAAAGATCCAAATAATTATTAACAAAACTGCATCATCAAAACCCTTGTAGTATTTTCTTCTAGACATCTGGATTTGGCATTCTCGAACCACCATTACAGTTTCTATTGCTCATTTTATAGAAGAAATCTGGAAGATAAATATTAGGTTATCAAAAGTTCGATTAACAAAACTGCTCCAGTAGAGTAGTCCTTTTGATTGAAAAAAATAAGAAAAAATACCATAATGATCATGAGTCAGATACGGGTTAACAATCCAAATAAAAATGTTTTATTAAAATAATATAAAATCTATATGTACTTATACTCAGACTAGTCCGGTCTGAAGATGTCCATGATAAGCTGAAACCTGTAACGGTCATAATTAATTTTTTTAAATGTTTTAATAAATCATTATAATGGAATAGCACAACGAATAAAACTGAAAAAACAAAAATAGACATATCCCACATAATGTAATACTGGTGTAGAACTGTTTAAAATTACGGATAATTTAATAACAGATAATTTTTAATTGAATTTTAGAATTTTACGTACTCACATCACATTCGATATTATGTTGTTTAAGGGGGTCGTCCCAAGGCTTTGGTTTTTTATTTTTTATAAAAAATTTGCAAACTAAATAAACACACAATTGTGAGATTTTCGTGAATTTCAGTCTTTTGTTTAGTGTTCAACAAGATGCTAAAAATTTTCCTTTAAATATTTTTTAATAAACCTAGTTCAAAAACTAGTTCAGTTTAAAATGCCGTTAGTTTCAGGTAAGTAGAACATCCGCAATCGTGGTCACCGCAATTTTGAAGATGCTAAGTTGCCGGATACTTTAGCAATTGTTACGGGTGAAAAAATTGTGAAGTGAACTCAAAATATGAATAAATATGAGGTGAAAAGTTCGCAGTTGTAGGTTAATTTAATTTTCCAAAAGATATCTTAAAAATGAGAAAAAAAGAGCAGCCACACTGGATGACTCCCTTAATAATAAATAAATAAAACATTGTTTTCCACTTATTTTTACGGCAGGACCGATTTGGTCCTGCTACGGGATCTTCCGACCAGGAAATTTATGATAATTTTTTTATCATCATGACATACTTACGACAACATAAACTATCTGTATAAGTGGATTCATTTAACCACATGTACAGTAGAGTTAAAACAACAACTATACATTGAAAATAATGATTGTGTTATCGGTTTCCGGATGGTTTCCGGGAAACGCGAATCCTTACTAAATTCGAAATGTGGGTTCGATTGTTGACTCCTCAACATATTTACCAATTATTATTTTAGGTGTCTATGTATGTACGAGTATGTAGCAATAAAACAAATTAGGGTTTATTTATTTAAAAAAAAACTCTTTGGTTTTTATTTCGTTTATATCGATAACGGAAATTTGAAATGCTGTAAAGGACAAAAAATCCAAAAATTAGTTAAATATGTTATTTTTCTCTTCATTATAGGTCTATAAAAACCAGAGACACGATTTTTTGAAAAAATAAAAAACTTTCTTTTCACTCTTCTGACATTTTGTCCTTTACAGCATTTCAAATTTCCGTGATCGATACAATAGAATTACAAGTTTTTTCACGGGGATACAAACTTCGTGGCTTAGCCGTTGAATAAGAAGTAGAAAATGCGATTTTTTTTAATTATGACCCAGAAAATGCGCAACTTTTAAAGAAAAATTACTACTAAAAATACATAATTTATTATATTATTATTACGAACTTAAGAAGCAAAGAGCCCATAACATTTCAAAGAATTTATCAAAGATAAGTAAGTACCTACACATTATCACAAAGTATTTTTTAGAATTTTATTCAGTTTACCCTAATACAGTAAACACTGAAAGTGATAAATAAACATAGGCTATGAAGGTATACACATTTACTATCTCCTTCCCGATAGCCTGAAAACGAAGATAAGAGAACAAAATTATGCTGTACTTGTAATTAAAATGTATCTACTTTATTGTGGAATAATTTTTAAGATTTCATAATATACATAAATAACCTAACATAATTGTAAGATATAAATGATATTGCATATATATTTTTTTATTGATAAAAGCATTTAATTATGTGGTTAGAAAGCGAAATATGAATTTTTCTTTAAGTATAATAATATGTTGTAAATAAAAAAAACCACGATTTCTGGGCATATAAGGAGTAAAAAACATAAAGTTCATTTTGATGTCCGATGACACATTTTTCAAATATAAGAAAATATGTATGTTTATTATGTATATCGCACGTCGCGCGTCGGCGTCGCCAATCCACCCTGCTACACGTCGCAACCGATCACGTCATATGCTGCGTGTATAGGCACGAACATGAACGCGAATATGCGCAGGAATTGCTAGTTAAAATCCTTCGGGTACCTGCTGTTACACCCTGTATATATTTATGGTATATGTTATACGCTGTATACAAGATATTGTATACCCGTAAGAGTAAATATATTTAATTAAAAGATAAATTGATATACCTATCACAGCAGAGGCTTATTAGAAAATATTATAAATTATATCAAAACGAAATCCTATGAGATACCTTTGCATATTTTTAATATTTATATTTCATTAATCTTATTTAGATAAATCTCTTCTTAGACTTACTCTTGCCTTCAGTAAACTTATGTTTTACTATATTGATAATATTCGTGATTATGTTGGGTGTTGGCGAAAATGATAATATTTTTTAAGGTATGCACCAGGGCTTTGCAGTTTTTATTGAAGTGTGTAGAGCAGCGCCATATTAGTTTGCCTGACAAGGGTTTGGAGTTACTGCAGGAAAATGTGAATCCGCAATACTTTATCAGCTGACCACCTTTTCTTGATTTAACGAAGACAGCTGAAATTTTAAAAAATTAGAACTTAAATACATAAATACAGCTAGATAATTAGATTTCTTTAAATTAAATTAAATCAGGGACCAGCTGTTTCGCAGAAATAAACGTGTGATAACGTAATCAAATGGCAATTCAGCGCGATTCTGTTTTTGACAGTTAGAAGGTTCCCGTTAAATGCAGATTCTCATTCCGTTTCAGAAAACAAAAAAATCAAAATAAACATTAAAAAAATTAACTAAGATAGAATTCTTCATTCGCTAAGGAGTAAATCGTGGTCAGAACTATGTGAAATTACAAATCCAGATGATGCCTGGACATACTTTATAAATTACTTACAAACAACCATTAACCAACAAACTAATATTACTGTAAAATATGTACCTAATAATATCTTACCAATGAAGCCATGGATTAACCACACTATTAATAAATCTATTCTTAAACGTAACAAGCTCCACAAAAAACTTATTAACAATCCTTACGATATACACCTTCGAAACTTCTATAAAAGATATGGAAACATATGCATCCAAATAATAAGAAAGGTCAAAGAGATATATTACTAACAGAAAATTGTAATAATGTTCTTAAAAAAATTTGGAAAACAGGAAGCCACTTATTCTCAACCTAATCCTATTATTGACTTGAAACAACTCACTATGAACGATAAAATAATTAGATTTACTAGTAATCCCAATATTATTGGTAATCATGAAATACTTTCCAAAAATTGGTGAAGAATTCGCAAAAAATATCGGTGAAAGTTCTACCAATTCTAGCACACAAGACTGTAATACAAATTGGCCCAATAACTTGAATTTTAGTCTAAAACAAATTTCGAATGAAGATACTAGGACAATCGTAAACTCATTAAAGTATTCATATTCACTGGCTTGGATGATATTTCACATATTGCCTTAAAAAAACTTTTACCAGAATTCACCATTCCCCTTACAAATCTCATTAACTTAAGCATCGCAAAAGGCAAATTCACCGATAAACTTAAACACGGAATCATAATTCCAATACATAAAGGAGGATCCAAAGCTGATATAACTAACTATCGTCCAATAATATTACTAAATTCACTATCCAAAGTCTTTGAAAAAGCAATTAACGTTCAATTAGTCGAATACCCTGAAAAAAATAATATATTATCCCACAACCAATTTGGCTTCAGAAAAAATATAGGCACCTCCGATGCGATTGTGACAGTTACCGATTTTTTAAATGAAAACTTAGACAAGGGATCAACATGCATGTCAATATTCCTAGACCTATGCAAAGCATTTGATACTACCTCACATTCCAATAAATGTTCAACCAACTCTCAATATCGACTCTACACTCCACACTGCACAGATTGGGCCCTCATCCGACCTGGTCAGTATTTCAGAAAAAGATGTTAAGGAGGCACTCTAAAATTTAAAGAAACCTCACTCCATCGGTCCTGACAATATTCCAACATTTATACTAAATGGTTGTTCCGAACTTTTAATACCACCATTATGTCATCTCTTCAATATATGCCTAAAAAACGGGATTCTCCCAGACATCTGGAGATTAACTAAAATAACCCCTATCTACAAAAAGGGAGACAAACGCGATATCCGGAATTATCGACCAGTTGCCGTTCTATGTTCCATCATGAAAATATTCGAGAAAATTGTACATAAATATATACTTAATCACATTAATCCAATTCTTGACGACCATCAATATGGTTTTAGATCCCAGATGTCAGTAACATCAAACCTCTTATGCATCTCAGATTTCTTATCACAAACTCTCGACAATGGTGCCCAGGTGGATGTTGATTATTTTGACCTGGAAAAAGCATTCGACAAGGTTGACATCGCCATTCTTCTAAATAAGCTAGCTTCATTTGGTTTTTCCAAAAGACTACTCTGTTTTTTTGCTTCATATTTTCGAAATCGTAGACAGTTTGTTTATTATAAGGGATCCAGTTCTTTTGAATTCGTAGATTTTTCTGGAGTTCCTCAGGGGTCTATCCTTGGACCACTTCTGTTTTGATTTTTATTAACGACATTGGTTCAGTCATCACACATTCGCTGTATTTACTATTTGCAGATGACTTGAAACTATATCGCTCAATAAAAAATCTTCTTGACTGTATTCTCCTTCAACGTGACATTGACTGTGTCTCAAACTGGGCTAAAATAAATGGCTTGAACTTCAGTACACCCAAGTGCAATATCGTCTCGTATACAAGATCAAAGAAACCGCATGTATTTCAATATAAAATTAATGAAATTATTCTCCAACACCTTAATCAAATCAAAGATCTAGGAGTTATTTACGACAGCAAACTAACTTTTCACAAACACATCGATGATTTAATAAGCAGAGCATACAGGCTTCTCGGCTTCGTAATTAGAAACTAATATCCGTTTCGTAACACAAAAACACTGACGTTATTATAAAACACACTAGTCCTGAGTGTACTTGAGTCAAATTCGATCATCTGGGCCCCACACGAATTAACATACACTTTACGCATTGAAAGAGTCCATAAGAAATTTTTAAGGTTTTTATTTTCGCGGCTCTATGGACGTTACCCTTGGCTTTACCCATCGATTTATATATTAGGCATGACCAATTACCACTCCCTAGAGACACGTAGATGTATTGCTTTGCTTACATATTTTTTTCAACTAATAAACGACACTTATCTAATAATGAGATACTGGCCCAATTAAATTTTCTTGTACCAGAGTCTCACTCTCGAGGACGTCATCACAACCTCGTATATAGTAGAGCAAGCCGCACTAATTTTTTTATGAACTCACCCGTGAGGAGAGCTACGGGCTTTTTTAATGCGGTGAATAAAAAAATAGATTTATTTTTGTGTCCTATAGCGCATTTGTAAGATTTTTGGCATTGTATATACACTGCATAAATGGTACAATTATAACGTCTTAGGCTATATTGCCTGTAATTTGTTATAAATAAATGTACAAATTATATATAAATAAATAAATAATTTCCAAACTACCACAAAAACTATCAAACATTGGAATAAATGGGAATGAACTTAGTATTATTCGAAATTACCTTTCAAACCGTAAACAAAGCATTAAAATCAATTACTGCCTCAGCAATTAATTGCCAATTAGTTTTGGCGTGACCCAAGGAAACGTCCTGGGTCTCACTTTATTCATAATTTATATAAATGAACTGTGTAATCTGCCAATAGATGCCAAAATCGTAAGTTTCGCTGATGATACGATTCTCCTCTTCAAATGAAGTAACTGGTATTATGTTTAAATGTCGTTGTTAAGATTGAACTGTAGGTACAACCATATGTTTCTTAACAACGACACTGATGCAAAGGGCCTATTTTCCCCCTGCTCAACTGAAGATAAACCTCTTGTACCTTTCAGTTCCACCTTGACAACAATACTGACTCTCTCTTCCAAACGTCACCATATTTAAAAAAAAACATACAAATACAAATAATTAATATGGTACATTAAGTGTGGGAACAGAATATTTTTGCGGTTCCCACAACTGGATTTTAAAATCTAGCAATAAAACAATTGCCCAAAAGTCGGCCGAAAAAGGCCACCAATAAAACTACATCTTAAACACTTAAGGACAGACAAATATTGCAAATTTTACTATTATAAAAGTTCCTCTTAGGTTGGGCCATAAAAGGCCGACAGCAAACACTTTCCCTTTGGGCTGCCATAAATATAAAACACTTTGAAAATAATAAAGGAATTTGTTCCAACTTTGTAAAGCAATGTCTCCATAATAATACCAGCCAAAAACATAATACTTAATTACTAGGTTCGGAACATATTTGAAGAAACCGTGGGATAATATTTTGTTTGCACATTTTAAAAGGCGAGATTTCGTTTACATGAATCTTACGAAATAATTATTATTTTACTTAAAATTAAATAGAAAAAATCGCATTCTGGAACGAACGACCCCTATCTAGAACGTGTCACAAAAATCAAATACTGGGGTATTATTTTTGACAGTAATTTAAAGTGGAAATAACATATTATTATCACTCTAATCTAATTCTATATTTAATATATCGTCAACAGATCTTCCAAATCTCACTCTTTCATATCTCCCTCGTTTGTCTGGTAACAATTTTTCATCAGAGTCCTTCTTGTGAACGGTGGTAACAACAGCAGTGCTGATGTGCAGAGTGGACAGGAAAAACAGTTTGCATACCTACTCTTATTTTAGCATCTTCATCATTTATAAAATAAAAAGCTTTATTAATGCCTCTTTTACTTCCAGGCAGTTTCCTTGCGTATTTTGGAAAAACATCTTCCATGCGACGTGATATGAATTCCCGTCGCGTCCCCTATTTCCAATATTTTTTGTTGATTTCTGTAAAATATTTCAAATAAACCACAAAAAGGGTGTCGAAGATATTACATATAAAAAATAAATTTTAAAGTTACAACTATTTTGCAATACATGTGAGACGGCGACAATGAGATAACGAAAGATAAATACACTTTAAGGAAATTTGATTTTTATTGATAAAATTCAAACGACAAAAGTAAATAATATGAATTGTTGTCTAAAGAAATCTGTCATGATTATCACATTGGTTATGTGGATCCATCGCATAACTGTGATGGTTTGAAAATTCGATCAAATTTCGATCGGTCTTTGTAGGTTTCATGTGTATATTGGCGAATATGATACACTTGTTCAGCGCGTGAACCAAAGCCCGCGCATCAATACTGTTATTCCTTGTACAGCCTCAGTCTATCGGAATCTTGTCTTTCAACCATAATAATAATAGTTAATTTATATAGTTCACCTGAAGTGCGCATTTCGTTCGTTTATGAAAGTTAACAATGAATATAACATATCAGATATTTTAAGCGATCTTAGTTGGTTTCACAGTTGTTATGAGTTAGTTATGTTGGTATACATAATGACATTGTTGAGCATCTGAATCAGAGCCCATGTTAAATAAATGCAACATCAGTGACCTCAGTCCATCGCAGGCTATTTTCTTCAGCATAATTAGTGATGGTAGATGGTTTGTGAATTTATAACGTTTTAGTTATTTCAGACATTTAATGATGATTTTATTGTTTTCTTGCGTATTGGCGAATGTGGTGAAATTGTTGAACTTGCGAACCAAAGCCCCTATATAATTCCTGCAACATCGAATACCTCAGTCAACCGCAGGTCAATTTTTTCAGCATAATAAGTAATGGTTGATGGTTTGTTCGTTTCTAACATTTTAGGTATTTCAAAATTTTTGTTGATCCTTTAATAGTTTTCTTGAGTATTGGCGATTATTGTGACATTGTTAAACGTGCGAATCAAAGCTCTTGCATCATTCCTATTCTTACATCGGTGGGTTTAGTCCATAGCAGACTGATGGTTTGTAATTAAAAAAAAGGATGATTACCCTACGGGTGACAGAAACTGTCCAGCACAGATAGCCGCAATAGATATTCAGATCAGGATGACCGATTATGGTCGCTAGTGATCCTCACTTTGTCTTTGTTTTTAGTATACTTTCAATTATTTTATATAATTTTTTGTTTCTTTTCGTGATTTTGTTCATTGCATTGTATATGTAAATTTTTGGTTGCGATAGTTCATTTGAACATTCAAATATATTCTTTTTACCTTACCTCTGTCGCTGCATTTTACAGGTGACATTATTTGTAAGTTTAGTTTTTCTGTTATAATTTTTCAACTGTTTGGAGCGATGGCTTTGTAGTTTTTATTTTATTATTCTATCAATAATACTACTAACTATATTTTCTGAATTATTTCATGCTACGTTCATCAATCATTATAACTAACCCATCACCCCATCACTGATTAACTCCTGCTTCACAGGGACATTTGAAGGTTTAGCGTCGTTCAACATAAAAGTAGCTTCATTATATAAAAAAATAGAGTCCTTGTGAAAGCCCTGAAGCAGTAACCATATGTTACTTATACCAGGGCGGGAAAGCGGTTGGAGTACCCCAAGTGATGGTTTGTAAATTTCTAACAGATCAGAAGTTGCAAGCGATCATATTTGCTTTCACAGTTATGCCGCGTGCTGATGGATACTAATAATGACATTTTTAAGGTCAGATCTGAGATCAGATTGACTACTGATCGGCTTATCACACAGGCCACCATCGTTACTAGTACTCGTTTATGCACTGAATAGGTATTTCAAGCGATCCTTACTGGTTTCATGGTTATGTCGCGTATTGGCGAAAATGATGACATTGTTGATTGTGTGAACCAAAGCCCGGCAGTTGAGCGAAGTGCGGTGGGTTGAACATCGCCATATAAGTTTTCCAGAACATGACTTTGTCGAATCTTTAGCAAACGTGTGACCATCGTATTTTATAAGAAATGCGCCTCTTTGAGATTTGACAAACACGGCTGAAATTAAAATGTACACATCTTAGTTAAGCATTAAACCAGTTAGTGGAAATAATAAAATGATATCAGGTAAAAAAAAATCTGTTACATACAAACAGATTGGATTATCATTTTTCAGATTTGTATTTGAGATTCAGTACTTCATCCATGCTTGCGTCGTGCGTAGGTACTTAGTTAGTCTACAATACAATTAGTTAGTCTACATAAAACAATCAATTAGATAAGTGTTATTAAATTAAAATCATAATAAATTAAATTTACAGCTACATTGGACGGGGTAAGCCATTTCAAGCGACGCACGACGTTTAAATTCTGAAAGGTGATCTTACACCAGGGCAATATCTTCCACTCTGGAATGTGTCGCAAATATATCTACCATATATTATTTTTAAAGAAACAAATTGTGAAATAACACAAATTAATCAAATAAAATTTATTTGCCGACGCGACGCCCGGATTCGTTTCCGCGATCTTCGGATTACGAGTCAAGAGCCTTACCCCTCGACCACGCCAGCCGTAGAAAATATAAATATATTTTATAATATTTTATTATAATATTAATTAGCAATGCAATACATGTTATAAAAAGAAGGTGGAATTTGTTCCTGAAGTCCATATGAATCGACATAATTTAATAAATAGAAAGAAAAGAGAAAATATAAGTTATAAAAATCAATTTAAATTTTTTTTTATTTTCAATAGGTAGTATATCACGCATCCAGCGAACAGTCAGATAACTTAGTAATCCCGATTCTTCTAATTAATTACCTAGTAGCAACACCCCACTATGACAATATTTCCGCTTACAGCGAGCGCAGCTTGGAAACTTCGCGACGTAGCTCAGTTGTTGACTTACGCGACACCATAATAGTTAATCCCAGAACAGTTGCCCCTCGGCTTACTTTTATATAGCCGATTTAAGGAAAATGCGGTATACATAGTTACACAAAATAAGTATAGAGAGGATAACACCGAATAACAAAAGTATAACACATTTTTTCATTCAAATGCATCAATGATAAAACTACCTGTTTCTATACTATAGAAAGAGTCTATACTGTAGTAGAGTCTATACTGTATTTATATATGTATACCAGCGGAGAAGTACAAAAATCTACACTGTAAATAAATTCGTGGATATATCCATACCAACCTATTATTAACCTTTAATTAGGCGCGTCAAAAAACTGACGTCATTAATTCACGCGGGGTCGGCAGCTACCACAAAATGACAGGCATTAAATAAAAAAATATTTACATTAATAATCAAATTTAACTATTCTTTATTTACTTGCTACCTATAATTTTTTTCTAATAACAAAAAAAACGTTAAACATATTTTGACAAAAATTAAAAGAAATTTTGTTTTTCGTAAGTACAAAATTAGTAACAATTACAAAAAATTTTCTTTGTGTGGTGAACGCAGATAAATTTGAAACAGTTAAGGCACTTCATAGTCGTTTTTCTGTCGCTATTTCGTGGGCAGAGGTGGCATCTTGCTCGTCTTCTTGTTTCTAAGCCACTGCTAGATGTTGAAGGGCCTGGGACTTCACGATCATATAAACGCTTTTTCAAAGCACTAGGCAGGGACGAAATTACTACTGGCGCTAATCTACGATGAAATGTTTCTGCGAATGATAAATACCCCTAATATGATAAATGTCACAGTAGAATAAAATAAACATATATTTTTAGCTGAAGCATGAAGAAACAACGAAATATAATAGCGTACGCCCACGAAAGAGGAGGTTTGACGACCTCCGTAGTCCAATGGCTAAGACTCTTGGCTCACAATCCGGAGGTCGCGGGTTCGAACCCGGCGTGAGCAAATAAATTTTATTTGATTAATTTGTATTGTTTCACAATTAATTCATTTAAAATAATATATAGTATATTTGCGGCACGTTCCAGAGTGGAACTGATACTATCAGTATCGCCCTGGTGTAAGACCACCATTCAGAATTGAAACGTTGCTTGAAAATGGCTTTAGCCGTGTTTGGTGGCCAGATCTGAATAGCCAGGTACTTCCCAACCTTCCTCTTCCTCACCTCCTTCCCCTCCCCACTACCTTCAGCCTCACAACATACCCCAATTGGGAATGCCATAGTCTCACTGGCTCCAGACGGGAGCAGTTGAGATTCTTGTGCGGTATTCACTGTAAAAAAAAAAAAAACGAAATAAAACATGAAACAAACTCTCCATTTCATATTTTAAAATAATATAACTGCACTTGACAGTAAACAGTCATATTCTTGTAAAATTGACAAAATAAAATAAATTAATGCTAAACAAATTATAAGTTAAAAATATATACTAATCTAGATTTGAACAACACTAATAGTAGCGCGGGGACGCTGCGTCCCCACGCTACTATTATTATACGTGGATCACAAGCACCGGGTAGATTGGCGAGACAGTAAAATGATACTAGGCCGAGACAGTTGGATGGACGAGTAGTTGTTTACACGTACCGAGCACTCGGCCCAGAGCACTCTTTCGCCCATCTATTCGGTCCGTGTGATCAACGCATTCGTGTGGTTCAAATTTAGATATGAGAGACAGCGCTCTCGGGCGAGTGATCGGTACGTGTAAACAAACACATTTAACTGCATCAAACAATGTTTACATCATCAAATGTTTACACGTACCGAGCACTCAGCCTAGAGCACAGTCTCGCCCTTCTGCTCGGTGCGTGTGATCCAGGCATAAGCAATGGCATACAACACGTCTGACCACTTCAGCTGCGCGGGCATGACGAGCTAGGAAGCTAGCAGAAAGTTAAGAATGCTAGATTAAATAACAAAACAAAAAAACTTTAATTGATCAGATCAGATGGGTATCAAGATCGAGATCACGTCATGGAAAAACGTATTTTTGTAGTCGATTTTGGATTTGAAGTTGGGTTAAGTAACGTACAAAAATTATAATTTTATAATCATTATAATTCTCGGGGGCTTGTTTATTCGGGAGCTTGCCTTGTAGAGCCGCTGGGAGAGTTCTAGAAGCTTTGGGAAAAAAAATATTATTTGCGTTATAATATCCTAATATCTTGGTTCTAGCATCTGGATAAAAATAATTCGTTCTTCAAACTTCGCAAAATTACTTTGTGGCATCATTAATTATAAAATGAATAACAGATCACTTTGTATAAACCACTATATTATAAACAATATATGATATTGTTTATAATATAGTGGTTTATACAAAGTGATCTGTTATTCATTATAAAAATAATTCGAATTCAAAATTTTGTACAGGCGCTAGAAATCTGTCTTTCATATTTCGCATACTTTGAAAGAAATTATATTTTGTATCCGTAGCACATAAATAAAATAAAATTATTGAATAAGTTAATAAAAATAGTTAATTACATGAACCAATAAGTACAAGATTATACCTACTATAATACTCATTCTGTAGTCGCAGATAGATTGACTGAGAATCAATTGGACTGTAAGTAATAAAATTATGAGTTTTCAAAATGACAAAACTGTGGGAATTGCTTGGTGAACAGTGGACACTGGGGAGGAATATGAATTAAAATAATTTCACACAGCACATTATTTTGAGGTTCAATATTACGAACCGAGGGAAGACGAGATTAAGCACTGCACAAGTTATCGTAAGAATCGGTATTAAAATGACTGATATGTATATCTTAGGAGATGATAACTGCAACCCAAAACACAAAAAATCTATTGAAGTAACCCCTCAATAGACTGCTTGTTTCTAGGGAGTTATTGTTCCAAAATCTCACATGTAGGTTATATTGGCACATATTGTCAGATACTACGCAACCAAACTATATAACTGCATGCCCACCACACTGAAGCAACTACTAACTACAAATACATCTACAATTCTTCACAAAAAACACATCAAAGACTGGATCAAACAAGAAGGTATTCAATTTACTCAAAACATTATAACACCTAACCAAACATAACCCGACCCAAACATCAGAAAAATAATAAATAAAACTTTCTTTCGGGACAGAAAATATTAGCACAATATTATTTACACCAGTGGCGTGTGGTCCATAGAAAAATATTCCTACCTATTTATCAAGATAATTATTTATCTTACACATAATCTATATACTAAGAATAACTGTACAAAGATCCTACTGCAACTAATCTTTAATTTATGTATACGATACTGCCGCTATGTGTCGACCCATAGAGCCCTTCTTGACAATGTCAAGGAAGATACGGTGACAGAATAGCACTTAATCCCAAACATGGGAACACCTCAGCACAGGTTCGCCTAGTGAGGTGTTCACAAAATACTACCACTAACCTATTAACATACATACATCCGTAATGGATAATTAACATTTCTTTTTCTTACTACTACCTACACTTATTATCTATGTAAACCAATGTAATAATTTGTAAAGTGTAAATTCAAGGATAGAAATAAATAAATAAATAAAATAAATAAAGAATAGGTATGGAAAGTAGGTTGGATGGATGAAGGTAGATCGTGGGTGGACTGGTCAGTGGCTGAGTTGGCATCGCGTCTGGGTCCCACCCAGGAGTCGCGTGTTTGATTCGTCGGCTGGCTAAGTCCGCCATCACGACACAAGTAACATTTTCCGCTTACTGTGGTGGTAATAGGGGATTTTCAATTATTGTCAGGTTATTCGTAAACCGGAAATGTTTGTCATTCTTTTATTTAAAAAAAGATTATACATTTAGTATTTTTTATATTTTTTAATATTATATATATAAAGTTGCGTCAACACATTATTTCTTAACTTTTTGCACTTACACACATTTTTCAGTGGATTATCTTGCGAAAATATAATAAAGATTAAGATAAATTAACCGGAAATTTACTCTTGCACAAGTGTACGTTATTAATATTGACGATATTATTTTCAATTGTATGGAGGCGAGCGGTGCACCGGGGCTTGGTACACCTCCACAGGGATTTCTTGCCCGATGTGTAATCGAATCGGAAGTTGAACTCGTTCAGGCGAATCATCGTCTTTCCTTGCTGAGACAAAACGTACTGAACTAAAAATGAAATTAAAAGTTTAAACTGAACTATTTCACCATGCAAATGATACTACTCATACTATGCCTACACTTCTATAGATTGGATACCATTGTAGTTCTTCTTGTATCATTACAGGGTGTAAATGGACGTACCCGCGGGATTTTAACCAGCAATTCCTGAGCATATTTGAAATAAAAAATGTAGTTGTCATTTAGGTGTCCGACGATATTTTTTTTCTATTAAAAACCAAAAGTATTTTTTCAATTACACCGCGCTACTGTTCCGATCGCTATGGGAATTATCCCGTCCTGATGTGTGTGAGCGATACGCGCTGTTTCGTATGGTAAATATGCTGTTAGAACGAGACGCAACGCTTATCAAGTGTCCGCTAGGCTATAAACGCGCTACTTTTTAACTAGTCAGTTGCGGCGTGATGGAAAAATATTTATATTGTTTTTAATAGAAAAAAATGTAACAGCAAAATGATATTTACATTTTTTACTCCAAATATGCTCAGGAATCGACGGTTAAAATCCCTCAGGCACGTCCTGTTACACCCTGTATTATGTAACACCAATTTTTCAAAATCATGAAACCATCCAAAGATTCTATAGGTCCCAAGGACTACAATGGGCTGGATAGACTGGAATTCCAGATGATAAGACACCAACATATTATTATTAAGCGTGTGCCCCAGTGAAAGCGACACAGAGGTGAGCCGAGGAAGAGGTAGTTACACTTTGTGGAAGAATATTAGAGCAGGATGGAAAGGACTGATGACGAATGCGAGGACCGCAGCAAGTGGAGAGAATTTGCGAAGTAGGCCAAATCTCATACAACACAGTGATTTTTTTTGTCTCAAAAGTTGACCAAAACTATGGAGTGAGTTTTTTCGAGTTGTTTTATGATAGAAGGTATTTTGGAGGCATTATTTAATATTCTTGACTGAATGATTGAATTGATTTGTATCACTTCTTTCTGGGCTTTAAGGGATTTGTTGAAGCCTACGTTCGAAAAACGAACGCTTTTCATCAATATTTCCATTTGAAAATTGTTTTATAAAGTCGAAATCAAACTTTCAAGAAAACTTTACCACCTTCGGAATATCCAACAAAAAATGATACTCGTACATAAGGTTTTAAGAAAATTCTTTTTCGGCACCTAAAAGTTTAAAGTTATGAAGTATGATTAAATGGGGCAAAAGGCACAGTGTTTTTTTTACCATCTTATCAGGAATAACCAAATTTTAAGGCACCATAAAAATTATAGAAAACTCAACTAATAAACCCACATAATTAAATATTTGTAATGATGATCTTTTGATTGATGAATATCGCAGAGTCCCAACTGCTCCCGTCTGGAGCCAGTGGGACTATGGCATTCCTAATTGCGGTATGTTGTGAGACTGAAAGAAATGTGGAGAGGAGGGAGATAAGGGGAAGGAAGGTAGGTGGAGAAGTACCTGGGTATTCAGAAGGGGAAGGAAGGTGGAGAAGTACCTGGCTATTCAGAACTGGTCATCAAATGAATGAAGCTTAAAACAGCATAAAACCCAAATAATATTTAGGCCATGAAAATCCCAAAACATAACTCTCTTTGTGTCATTTTGTGGAAGGGTTCTCAAAGTAACGGGGTAAATCAAAGACTTTTATAGTTACACATTTAATATTCTAACCGACCTTCTAATTTTTCCCATAATACCCGCATAGTTATTTTGCAAATCCATTCGGTGTAAGGGGATCTAATTTGTGAAATTCGAAAAAATTCTTCAATGAGGTTGAAATTCTCGCTTTACATCGGCCGCCTGTTTCAATTTATGCAAAGAAAAAAACTATTTTTTTGCATTCAGGCATAGATATTTTAATGCTTTCCAGTAATATTCTAACAACTTAATTTGCTACATTCTACAATAAAACCGAATTCGAAAAAGGGGTGGTATTGGTAAATAGGACACTTTTCACAAGTCAAAGCATTTTTTATACGACCGGTATATTATATTTCCTAAACTTAGAAAAGAATTCACAAAAAAACACGGTTAAGGCAAAGGCCAAGACGTATTAAACTCGCGGTACTTACATAAAGTATCTTCAATGTTTTTAGGCCATTAAATTTTCAAACCAAAAATACGTGATTTTTCTTGATTTTGCATTACTTCTCATGGCATCGCCAATCAAAATCACAAAAGAACAGAGATGTAATATTTTTTTCAAATCTATGTGGGAGTGCATAATCCCCCGTAACACATTGAATGAAAGAAATAAAAAAATTGTAACATGTATAATATATATTAAAATCTTCTCTCCTTAAACAAAACAAAACACAAAAATTACATGTACCATTCTTTATCAATAAATTTTAATCAAAACAAGAATTAAAAATTAGAATACACCCCCAGTAAACGTAGCTCGTAATTGCAATCAAGCATGTTCAATCAAGGTAATTTTTTTGGCGTAAAGATATAAATCAACATTTTAAATGGAAACACATATATGTTAACTTAACGAATCAGGAAATGCATTTATATATTTATAATACTTCGAAACATTCTTAGACAAGAAAACCTTAAATAGTGTACTATGCAAGTAATGTTCAATCAATATTACAATATGGTATCATTGGCTGGAGAGGAACACATAATAATTACAAATATTTCAAACATTGTTATGTAATCTTGTGAAAAAACAATAGATAAACACCCTTACTGTTAGAAGGGTTTTAAATGTTACACAACTGATAAACAACAAGTAATGTATGGTAAATGATTATTTATCAGTTCTGTAAAATTTAAAACACGTTTAGCAGGAAGGTTAAAAATGAATAAAAAAAATATTCAATACTACAAAAATTTGAATTTAATATATCAGCAAGATATGATAATGCCGTCAAAATCCCAAAATTGCAACAAATGCATACACATTCAAAATAACTTTTTCTACATATCGAGAAATAACTTACTTTAACAACCTTCCTTTTAATTTAAACATATCGAAAATATTAACGAATTTCAGCTTAAATTGAAAAATTACCTAAAACTACTAAAGAGTCCTTATCCATTATTATTTAAAAAAATCTTCTTTTTCTGTTTGCTCAACTCTAAAAAACAGATAAATTTCATGCAAAAAAAGGAAACAGTATAAATTATATATTTGATAACATATGATATGGGGGTTAGGCGATCATGAAAATGGAAAGACATTATGATAATGATGTTCCTCGACTTTGTAATGATTATGTCTCGGATCAAGTTTAACGATGACATCATCAATTGTGTGAATCTTCGCATTGCAGCCCTTGTTCATGTGCGTGGAGCAGATCCATATAACCTTTCCGGCTCGACTGGTCTTCTTGCGGCAGTAGGTGTACCCCCCGAGACGAATCATCCGCTTTCCGTTCATAGACCTCACAAATAATATTCCTGAAAGCAAATGTACTTTTACTGCATCGGGTCTCAAACAATTTTTTATAGATATTTTGTGGAAATAAGTTTGAAAACTCTTATAAAACGTGGTCTAATACTAAAAATTCTGAAATTATTTAATCTTCTGCATTTTTCAAATATTAACTCCACGCAAGAGGTCCTGACGAAAATAATTTCCCTCAGGGCCTGTATCATATTTGGAGATGCTGTGTGGAAGCAGTGGCGGCCAGCTCTAAGGTGCGGAGGAGCGCCGCACTCCCAAAATATATCTATTAATTTAAATCTAATCTAATTAATTAATTTAAATCTAAAAATTCCCGAGCGCCAAAAAACATACTTATTTCCGACACGCCTCATCACAGTTCACAATATACACTCGGCTATAATGCATGCGTAATATAGGTGCCTACTGGACTGCGCGGCACTGCGCGCGTAACAAAGCAGATCGTTGTGTGCCTATATTCAGAGTGGTGGTTCATTTTGCAAAGCGATCACAGGAGTTCTTCTATAATTCTATAATGAGCCAAAATCGTAGGTAGGTTGAATGCTTTGCAAATTTTACGAAATCGCCGGTGACGATCCAAAAATTTCCACCACATCAAAAGGAATGGTTCGTTCTGTAGCATGTTAAACGGGGACACGTTTGTGTCATATTATTATCCATATCGTGTCTTTATTTTAATATCTACTCTTTTTCATGCTATGTTTCACTCAGCATCGACCAACGACAGCTTATCAACATAAGCATTGCGGACATTATTTGTTATGAGTTATGACAGTATATATTTCATTGGAGTTACGGAGCGTAATGCGGGGTCCATTGCGCCGGCAAACGCCCGAATTTTGCTTGACAGTCCTATACAACAATCAAGGTCACAATTTTTGCCAACACAAGGCCGCAGTGTTTGTGCTTCCCGTGTTCGGCGGAAAACAAAACTTAAACATCTCATCCCGGGTGAAGCGGGAAGGCAGGCGGGGTCCAGCGGCGGGGGGGAGAATTCATTTTTTGACAGAAGTCGCGCGGTGCGGTCCGTGTATGTAGAAAAATCGGAACGGATTTTTGTGGTTATGTGCTATGTATGAGCGAACATAATCACGAGTTTAAAATATTATTATACCTAAATATAATATAATAATAGAAATATTTGATAATATAATATCAAATATTTATAATTATTCTGTTTTTTACGTAAATATTTACGTACTTTAGAGTAGAATTAGATTTTAGATAGATAATAGAATTTAGATTCTATAGTTCTAAATTAGGTCGTGCAATAAAATGACGTTATTATATAATGTCATTGGTGCAATAATCGATATTAGTCGGAAATCTTTCCTGATAAACCCTGATCTGTGTTTTCTTCCTGATGCAGGTAGCATCTTTTCTACATCGAACGCATTTTAACATTTATGCAAACGATAAACGTCAAATTTTTTGGTACGCGGACCTAATAATTATGATTTTAAGTTGTAAATAAACACACTGTCGTAATGGATGATTATTTATTTCGTGAACTCACTTGTAAATAAAGTCTATTAATTTATTAATCGGTTTCAGAGACACGGGAGAAATTGACCATTGTAAATCGATATTCTATTTTTGATGCTACGTAATTATTTACGTAGCAAAAAAACGTATTCACTCTAAATTCTTAATAAATAGTAACTTTAGGTCGTGCGTATTAGTCGGAAATCTTTCCTGATAAATAAATATCTATTGAAATATCTGTGTTTTCTCCCTGATGCATCTCTTTTGTCATCAGAACGCATTTTAATATTGATATAAACGTCAAGTGTGCGTGCCGTGGACACGTCCGTACCTCAGACCACTTGTCAAATTGTGTGGACCGCGCGAACTTCACCCCAATTGATGTTGGTGTAAAGTTATGGCCTTGAGTGTTGGCAAAAATTGTTAACATTTATGACCTTGATTGTTGTGTTGGACTATCAAAAGTCTGGCGTTTGCCCGCGCAATGGACAAAGCTTAAGGAAGACTTTCGGATGTGTGATAAACTGAACGATTTTTTAACTCGATTTTCGTGCCAATAAGTATCTACATACAATTTTCTGGATAGGAGTCAACTGTTATTGAATTTGAATTTACAATCGCGGCGACTTTACAAATGGTGATGGATCAATATTTATTTTACTAGAACTCTTTTAAAATAATGGAATATGGAATGCTTTTTCAGTGAGTTGTTCCTCACAATCCTTATGACATCTGTTTAGATTGAACGATGTTGTTAAACTTTAAAAGAATTTAATCTATCTTAATAAATAAAATTAATTTAGACTCAATGTGTTGCATGCACCCAGAGATAATGGAGGATCGACCTAATTTACAAATAGGTATGATTTTTTCATAATTGAATTTATTTTAATTAGAGTAGGTAGGTCCAAGATTTATCGGATATCTCTATGGGATGTGTGGGATTGCACTCACCTTCCCACATCTTGAAATAAAGACCATTATTATTATTATTTTAGCGCACCACCTATTTTTATGAACACCAGCCGCCACTGTGTGGAAGGTCTAGGAAACACAAAGGCCGGCAGATTATTCCAGCTGTTGAAATCAAGAACGTGTGTGTCGTCGAAACGATCCGTTCTAATGTGACAACTATAAACATGTGCAAATATTGGGCAAATGTTTCGCATTTCACCGGTTCGGAAGAGATCAAAGATATTAGAAACCCGAGATATGCTATGTTGGCCGCCAGACCGTGGACGGACTACGGCCTACGGAGCGGAGTGTGAATACGGAAAGAATTCGTTCATTCAATTGGTTTTGTGTCGTAACCGCGTACAGTTTGTGCCCGTTTTATTCAAAATGCCGTCTTGTTCAGTGCAACTATGCAAAAATAATACAAGAAATGTGAACTTCAAGATAAATGGAGTTTCATTTCACCGGTAAATACAAAATTAGAGTACGTTATCAATTTTTAATGATTATTCGAAGTTTTTATTGACATAAGGCCCCGTAAAAACAAACATCGCCGCCATTACGATGCTAGTGATGGGGACGCGAATTCTTTTAAATACCGACCATCGATATTTCGTAATATTAGTAGGGCTTTATAAAAAAAATATAAATATGTATAAACATATTATTTTTGTAGATAATTATTGTTGTAGATGCTGATTGGTGGTAGAAACAAATACAATGCTTTTCTTTAAAAATCATTATTTATATAAATTAATCTTTCTTTGTCCCGCATGCGTTTGTATAGCATTTATTCGATTTTCAATGGAACTTTGGTGATTTTTAGTGCCGGAGCCCATGGAGGTTTCTATATACGAGTATAATGGTGGGGTCTAGCATTATAAAATTATTTCCTATACCATTCATCCGACTGGGATGAAACTTTGGTGTTTTCGTGTGGGCAAGCCCGTGAAGGTTTCAATATATATAACGGTAAGCTTTGGCGTTATAAAATTCGTAATTTTTTTGGCGCATGATCAGTTTGAGAAATGTGCGTGTTTCATATAGTTTACCCTCAGGAAGGGAAGGAGAAGGGGAAGAGAATCCGGGACGAGGGATCTGATATGGGGAGGATTATGTGGGTGGGGGAGGGAAACGAAGGAGGGGGTTGGCGGGGGTGAGGGAGTGATGAAAAAAAGCGTGATAATTTATTTATCTTAGGTAACGTATAATTTATATCCGTTTTTAAATGCAGTAACTTATAGTATTTTAATTATTTCAGATTTCCGAAGGACGGAACAATTAAAGAAAAATGCCATGACTCGCCATAGCATCATTTGCTCGTCTCACTTTGGCCAAAACGATTTTAAACCAGCAACAAAAATTCGGAACCTTTTTGAATGGGCTGTTCCTACATTCAAACTGCCACTTATATATGATCCGGTTTGTTTTCTATTTAGTTTTTACAAAGCATATTTTTTAATTATTATTTTTTTAATTATTTATTAACCAAGATATTACAATACATATATATACAAAATACAATTTACATTTTATTTTTTGGTATATACCACCTCACTAGGCTGAGCCTGTTCCGAGGTGGCAGGAATTTAAACTAATTTTGATATATTAATCTTGGAAAAAAAATAAGATAAATAAAAATATTTTAATTTGAATAGATAAATAAAATAAAAGAAAAATTAAATAATTAATAATTTAGGAAGAATAAATATTTTTTTCCCATGTTTGCACAAGTTTCTGCCCTTTTAACCAGTAATTTTGGTTAGTTACAGCTCTTAAGTGAACCCACAACGTCGACTTCACTCACTACAGCTGAAGCGCAAACACCAACTTCACTCATTACATCTGCAGGACAAACACCAACAATTGATGCACCTCGAGAAAAAAAGTTGCTGTTATTGATTGAAAAGTATAAAATTATTATAAGATCTCAAAGATTGCATGTAAAACGTCTCCAAGCAACCAATGGTGCCTGGAATCTTCCAGTTCGGTATTTTTTTGTTAACGGTGTGTCAGGTGAGCAGCACGCTAATTTAGTTAAGCAGTGCCTAGAACTGGTTCATACAACGGGGGTCGAAATAGTATCATTGACTTTTGATGGATGCCCAGCCAATGTTACAATGGCAAAACAGCTAGGGTGTTTATTAGATACTAGTGAAATGAAAACTAGCTTTGATCACCCTGTAACAAAACAACCTGTTTATGTTTTTTTTGATGCGTGTCACATGCTAAAATTAGTTCGAAATGCGTTTGAAGCAAATGGAGTATTTAAAGATTGTCACAACAGGTCTATTAAGTGGTCTCATTTACAAAATTTAAATAAGCTACAAGAAAAGGAACACCTTCACTTAGCTAACAAAGTTAGACATAGTCACATTTAAAAAAAAATCAAAAAATGAAAGTTAAGTTGGCTTCTCAATTGTTTAGCAACAGTGTTGCAGATGCTCTAACATTTTGTACGGGTCTAAATAATTGTGACTTTAAAGACGTTGAAGGTACCGTTGAATTTTTAAGAACCATCAACAATCTATTCGACGTTCTTAATTCGCGCAACATGATTCAACTTCATTTCAAAAAGACACTCAATATGTTTAATAAACATAATTGTTTTTGAATTTTTGGAGAATGCAGAATTATATATTAAATCTCTTACTCTTTTTGAAGGATCTAAGGTGATAATTCTAGCAGAAAGACTGGGTTTTTAGTTTTTTTATATGCATTAAAAGTCTAAAAGAGCTATATCTAAGACTTATCGAACAGGAGAAAAAGTTGCAATATCTTCCCACATATAAATTTAGCCAAGATCATATTGAACTGATGTTTGGCCATATACGTGCCCACGGAGGGTGTAATACAAACCCGACCCCTCGGCAATTCCAAGCAATTTACAAAAAACTTCTTGTTAAGTCAGAACTGAGAGATTTCCAAACAGGAAATTGTAAGTCATTGGAAGAGATATCTATATTATGTTGCTCGTCTGCTTTTGAAAAAATTAATATCTCCACTGACAGAACAAATCTCTTAGAGAACTTTGATGATGAAGTACAATTACTCTACGAACAGGCATTGTTTGATGAAGAAGTTGATATTCTTGTACGAGATACTTCACAATTTAGTTCTCAGGTAATAGCATATATAGCTGGCTTTGTTGTTCGTTTTCTATGCGGAAAATTAAAATGTGATACTTGTGTCGGTGCGTTGATTGCAAATGAAATTACAAGTCATCATGGATTTATAAAGTTAAAAGATAAAGGTGGCCTTTTTTCCCTTCAATTGATGTTATAAACATTTGCAAAACAATGGAAGTGATAATAAAGAACGCTATTGTAGATAAAAATAAACTGAAAATTAAATAAAAAATAATATTAAACAGGATTTAGTAACCAAAGCCTTACGACATTTCGTTGGAATCAAAGTATTTGAAGATATTTATTTTCATCAATATGACCAATCACCAATGAATAATCATTTAATTCAACTCACTAAAGCCGTTTTGGAAAAATACCTTGATATCCGTTTACATTACTTAGTTAAAAACGTAACTCCAAAATTATCGAAGCGACAAGTATTAAACAAATATCTATCTCCACTTTACCGGTCAATAATATATATTTTTAAAATGTTTGTTTGCTAAATGAAATACCTCGTGTACATACATATTTCTATATATTTTTGTTAATTATACCAAGGTGGGTTTTTTATTTAAATTTTTTTATTTACATATGTTCGAGATTGATGATAACTAGCACATTTGACATTCAAAAGAGGAGGAAAATAACTGTTTACATATTATTTAAAAAAACACGGGTAATAAATAGATTATGAAACAAAATATGAAATCGCAAAATAAAGGCCCTAACACGGGTAGAGCACCCAACGTTGCCCAAAATACTTGTCATTATTATTGTAAAATTATTAATTGTGAAACAGAATTGTAAATACTTTCAGTATAACCCTGGTTAAAGACCACCATTCAGAACAGAAAGGTTGCTTTAAATTTATTAGCCGTGTTTAGCGACCAGATCTGAATAACCGGGTACTTCCCCACCTTCATTTTCCTCGACTTCTTCCACTCCTCACCATCTGAAACCTCATAAAATACCCCAATTGCGGATGCCCTAGTCTCACTGGTTCCAGATGGTTGGGAGCAGATGGGACTCTTGTGAAGTACTCAAATACAAAATAAATTAACATGAGTAAAAAATGAGAGTTTATTTTTATGGATTTTTACAACAACAAAAACACACTGTGAGTGTTATTGTGATTAAAGTTATTGAACAAAACCAAAAACTGTTAAAATTCAGTTATCTAATTATAGATTAGAAACAATTGATTTGGATTTGTTACAAATGGGACACGTTAAACGTGCCCAGAGTCCAGATCACACTTGTTTCGATTTATCGGTTCTGAGAATAAGAATTTTTCATCAAAATTTTAACTGGAACCATTTTTTAACTAAAATGTCGATCTCTGTCGATTTGTATTCTTGTAAGCCTTATTCGTCATCATTTCTATGTATTGCTAATTGCGAATGCGTTCGAAACGTGTACGCATAGAAATCTGTTCTAAGTATTAGTGCCAACGAAAATGACAAGTTTTAAGTGTGAGTTCGAATACGGGCGTATACTTTAGCGTAAGCGAAGGTGTGTAATAGTATTGGTTAATAATATCGGCGACACGAGGAAATACAGTTCCACAAGGTTTAAACTGCCCATAGCACATCTCCCTTGGTTTATATTATCTGTGGAAGAGATCAATGACGCTAGTTCCTCGGAGCTTCATCGATTGAAACACCATTATAACAAGGATAGCAATCGCACTTGTCGCCTGTGCTCTAAAGATTGCCACCCGTTTGTTAAGATCGAAAATTTGTGAAGTGCGTAGTATGGTAACATGGACGTTAAACCGAGCGTTGATATCGAAGATTTGTTTTAAACGTGAAAATATAGACTTATCCCCAAAATTTTATTTGACTGGTGTGCAGTCCCGATTCAGTATCTATTTTTATTCTTACTTTAATACTTTTTCACATGTAACTTTCGTCCTTGGGAAGTAAGGGTACTACCCAAAAAAGAGATACACGGGTAAAGTAATTTGTGGGCATTTCTGATCGTACTGGATATAAGGCAAATTTCTTAGAACTTCGTGATTTAGTCTTTTCAAATGCCAAAATTCTTTCTTGAAGAGATAAACAATTTGTTGAAACACTCGAAACCTTGATACACTGTCAAAAAATACTATGTAAATAACTGTTTATTTACGGTTTTATTAACTGGTTCAAGCACAACTTTGTGCAACTAATAGTTCGGTTGTGTATTTCCTTTATTAATGCATCGGTTTGGGTGGAAGTAGGGTTGCCGTCGAAACAGGAAACACTTCTTATTTTTATATTTCTGTTAGGCTGCTGAATTGCGCTTTATTGCTAGCCACGTATACACAATTTATTTTTTTGTTCAGAGCCTAGGAGTCGAAAGGTCCAGGGAATTGATAATATTAGGCGTCTTTAGAATCGATGCAGATAGTACTAATAGATATTATCTGTTTAGTGGTGTCATGCAAGATAAATCAAGGAAGGTAATGCAGAAGAAAAAAAATCAATTTAATATGTAGTTTGTTTATTTACCTACACGATATAAACACATTTTTGTATCCAGACAAAAACATGTTAGTCGAAAAGATCAATTTTATTTAAATTCATGATTAATTAACAAAATGTTTGTATTGCAAAAAAAAAATTGATGATGCATCCCTCGAATGCTTTCAAAATTTGAGAAATAAAATACCTTAAAACATATCAGTACGAACACTCTGATACTTGTAAGTACTTAAATATCAATATACTATAATCTAAATTATATCACACTCAGTCTTTTTTCAAAATTTAATCAAAAATCTAAAATAATGTCACAACAGTCATATACATATCTATTTTACAAAAATAATGGATAATCGATACTTTAAATAAAGGGAAAACCATCAATAATAAAAATTATAAGTAAAACAACATAAAACATTTTTATGAAATTATTAGTATAATATTTCTATTTTCGATACCGACAATAATTCGTGGTGGAATCCATTTTATTAATATATTGAAACATAATTAAAGTTTTGACAATTTTTCTTATATTTCTGACCGTTACCGGTTTTACACATTTAAAAAAAAAATAGTATACATAAATATATACACAGCATTTGGGGAAAGGGATACCGGGGGTGGTAAATAGTGATTTAAGACAATGATAGGCTGAAACCGGTAACGGTCGGAAATAAAATAAGTGGAAAAAGTTTAAAATTGTTTAAATATATTATTGCTAGTAAAATTTTAGCCTAGCGTTAATTTCTTCACGCTAACAATTAAATCTACTTAGATGAGAGCTAAGCGATTTGTATGGGAAGCACATAAAACAAATGAACATCTACTTAAAAAAATATTATAAGCAATAATTATCAGCCTGAAACACTCATCTGCATTGAAAAAATCTTCCGAGAAAAGATACTTGCCGCCAACGGGACTTGAATCCGTGTCCCTCTCTGATTGCCGGTCAGGTCAACTCTACCACTGACCTATTGCGGCTTACTAATACCCGCCAAATAATTCAATATATACTAGTGCTTCATTCAACAATTACTGCTTATTACATTTTTCCACCTGAAAACAACCATTTTTTTTCGTGATAAGATGAGTGTTTCAGGCTGATAATTATTGCTTATAATAATTGATACCCTTTGTGCTATGCATAAAAATCTTGTTTAAAAAAAACGTTAGTTTATTAATTAAAAATAATACAAAAAATATCATAAATGAAATAATTGATAGTCTGCAACCTGGTTAACGAGTTTTCCTATTTTTGCCATCGTTCATGATTTGAAAGATGGGTTGTGGGTTCCTCCGACTAAGCAGGCAGCGAGTCCCCTGACTCGACACCAAGAGAATTTTTATGGGTAAATTGGGCAAAATTATGGGCAAAATGATCATAGATAAGACTAAAATCTAGACTACAATCAGGTTAACTTGTTTTCATGTATCTGCCATCGTCCATAATTTGAAAAATGGGCTGCGGGTGGTTGTGGTTACCCCTGACCAAGCAGACAGCCTGCTCCAGGGTGTGGACGTAGGCTTTGCACTTGGCCGAACCCCTCTGGGAGCACCTCCATAGGCAACGCCCCCTCGACAAGGGGTTCCCGCCCGAGAACGAGTATCCGCTGATCAGGATGGAAGTTCTGCCGGTGGTGGTGAGGATAAAGCGCGCTGAAACGAGGGGAGAAGTTATAACTGGACAGTGATAACTATACTACAAAATAAAATAGGAGAAACCTGTAAGGTATCCTTAATAGCTAAGTGTATCAAACATTGGTGAAAGACTACGGAAGTACAGAATAATTGGAATCGTATCTTGATAATGGTATTTTAACCCATAGCGAGGTCTGTCCTAAGCAGCATTCGTGCCCTGCTTACCGGATGTCGACTGACAAGAACACTCCTCCTTACAGTAGATAATGTCCTCTACGTGACATTTTTAGTTGTTTCTGGTCGTATTTTAAACCGGCATGCAGTTTCATTCCTATCTTCTTTAATACGGGCGTTTTGGTGACCCGCATTAACCCTTCTGGTACCTTCGAATTAAGAGGCGGCGGTAACCATACCCGAAGTCCCAAATTAAAGTAGGTAGATTTTCCCTAAACCGACTGCGTCAGGCATATTGTATATAAGTATGCCGGGGGGCCTACTGCCGGGGATCAACCGTCATGGAATCATTCATATAACTGTTATATTTCTATATACTAAAGTTTTTTTTAACTTTATCGTAATCAGACATATTAATGTCGATTGTGGTCTATAACTCTAGTTCAATGAACTCGGATTTGCTCTGAATTTAAGTGCCATTTTCAAAATGGTGCATACCTACAACATAATATTTTAATATAAATTTATTTTAACTGCCACATTCAAAATTGGAACTGATGTGTCAAGAATTCAGACTATCCCATACACTACCGTGATTTTCACGGATCTGCCGCTAGTATTATGTATAACAATGTAATTATTTATGTATTTTTTATGTATGTAATTTATTTATTTATTTATTTATTTCTATTCTTCAACATACATACATATTACAGATAATTACATTGGTATACATAGATATTAAGTTAAGTAATAAGGAGAAAAAATAAAATGTTACTGATCCGTAACTGTATATAGGTAAGTACCTAGTAGTATTTTGTGAACACCTCACTAGGCGGACCTGTGCTGAGGTGTTCCCATGTTTTGAAATAATTGCAGTTCTGACGACAAAAGTAGAAACACCGTATCCTCCTTGATATTGTCAAGAAGGAGACTGTGGGTCGACCTATGGCGGCAGTAACGTATACATAAAATAAAAGATTAGTTGCAGTTAGGATCTATACATAAAGTTATACATAGCATCTAGTTTATGTAAAAGATAGATAGTAGTTTTGAAAAATAGGTAGGTATATTATTGTAGGGACCACACGCCAATGGAATCAATAATATTGTGATTTTGTTGAATGTTTTGTCTTAAAACAAAGTTATAATTGCCTACTAATTATTTTTAATATTTGTTTTTGGTTATGTTTGGTTAGGTGTTATGATTTTTTGAGTAAATTGAATACCTTGTTGTTTGATCCAGTCTTTGATGTATTTTTTGTGAAGAATTGTATATGGATTTGTAGTTAGTAGTTGTTTCAGTGTGGTGGGCATGAGGTTATATAGTTTGATTGCGTAATACTTGAAGTGTCTTTGCCCGTGTGAGGTATGAGTTATCGGTATGTTAAGTGTTTTTTTAGTAGAGGCCCTGGTTTTAATTGCTAATTGAGGTTGCATTTGAATGTAAAGTTTATGTTGGAAGAAGTATAGTAGTACAGCTTTGGCGTAGAGTTGTCTTATTGTCATGACGTCTAGTGTTTCGTAAATTATATTCGAGCATGCGTAGCGAGGAACTTGTAGGATTAATTTAATTATTGCCTTTTGAATTTTTTCTAATGGATCTATTGCTATATTCGTTGCACTTCCCCAAGCAAGTATGCCATATGTAATAATGGATTGGCAAAGTGCAAAGAATATGGTTCTGAGGATTGTTATTGGAAATATGTTTTTTATTGTCTTTATCAGATGCATGACTCGTTTCAGTTTATTTGTGATGTAAGTTATGTGGTCAGTCCAGCGTAGGTAAGCATCTATTATAACTCCTAGATATTTTGTGTGGTCAACCCTTTCAATACGCTCGCATAAACATGTGCGAGAAGTTTGTCCGCAGTCGTGTAAGATAAGGTCTATGTGCGGTGGAGGTTGGCCTCTTTGTGTGATGCTGTGTGTAATATAATTGGTTTTTGTTGTATTCAGGGTAAGAATGTTGTTATTTAGCCAATTTTTGACCACAGATAGACTTTTTTCGGCCTTTTTATATACATCATTCCATGTTTCTGCCTGGCACAGAAGTACTGTATCGTCAGCAAATGTTACGATTTTACCGTCGATATCAATGTCACACAGGTCGTTTATGTAAATAAGGAACATTAGGGGACCAAGAACGCTTCCCTGTGGTACACCGTATCTAGATAGAAGTGGCTCGCTTACCATGTTGTTGATTTTAACCTGTTGCATTCTACCCGACATGAAACTTTTCAGTAAGTTTAGTTCTATGCCACTAACTCCGACAATTTTTAGTTTATTGAAGAGTTTTTCGTGAGAAATTGTGTCAAAAGCTTTACATAAGTCTAAATAAATTGATATAACTTTTTTTTTAGCATCTAGGTTATGTGTAATAAACTCAGTTACAGTGGCAATTGCGTTTTCTGTGTTCCTATTTTTTCTAAAGCCGTGTTGGTTTATTGAAAGTAATTGATTGTTTTCCAGATAATGTTGTAGCTGTACTTTTATTGTTTTTTCAAGAATTTTTGACATATTGTTTAATAATGTAATGGGTCTGTAGTTGTTTACATTGTTTTTTGTTCCTGATTTATAAATAGGAATAACCAGACCTTTTTTTAAAATGCTCGGGAAAATTCCTTCTTTAAGACTAAGATTAATTACGTACGTTAGTGGTATAAGCAGTTGTTGGCTTAGTGTTATTATTGTTTTAGAGTCTATTCCGTCAGGTCCCGATGTTGAGTTATCCTTTAGAGATTGTATTATTTGTTTGGTGTCTTCCAGAGTTACTTTTTTTAGTTTGAAATGTCTGTCATTGTTTATAATAGAGCACTGAGTCATATGATTTTGAGGTTCTTGATTGTCGCTTCCAGTCGTAATTTTTTTTATATTTTCGGCTAGGCTGGCTCCGATATTTGTGTAATGTCTGTTTATGTAGTTAAGAATAAGTGTAGGATTTTCGTGGAAGTCTACTTCTTCGTCATTGATAATTAAATTTTTGATTTTATCATCTTTGTTTTTTTGTGTATGTGTACTTTCTCTCAGAATTGACCAGACACTTTTCGGGTCAAAGTTTGCAGTTATCAGTTTGTTTCTGTAATATAATTCTTTGGCTTTGCGTATAATTAGCGAACAAATATTTCTGTACCTTTTATAGTAAGAGTAAAGAAAATTATCATTTGGGTTGTGTTTAACTTGTTTGTGCAGTTTGTCCCGTTTTTTTATGCTATTTAGAATGCTTTGGGTAATCCATTTTTTAAGTCTTTTTTTACGGTGCGTGATAGAGTTGAATGTTGTTGTGGTGTTTTGAGTGATGAGCGTTTGAAGGTATGCTATAAAGTAATTCCAGACTTCTTCTGTTGTGTTAATTTTTTTTAGATGTTCCCACGTTTGTTTTTCTAGACAATTTTTTAGGTTAACGTAGTCAGTTTCATATTTTATGCTAATATTTTGAATTGTTGGGTTCAAAGCCTGTGGAGTCAGGCCTATCATTGTTGTGTAGTGATCTGTGATTGTTGATTCAAATACTACGCTACAAAATTTGCTTTTGGATTTGATCATTAAGTGATCTAAACACGATTCTGAGTCTCTGGTAACTCTGGTTGGAGTATTGATGGCGCTTATTATGCCATGTTCCAGGAGCATCAGCTGGTATTCGATATTTTGGGGGTGGCCTTGTGGAAGTATATTTATGTTTAGATCCCCAGCTATTATGATGTTTTTGAAGTGGGCAATTTTTTTAATATGAGTATCGAGAGCTAAAATAAAGGGCGCGATGTTGTGTCTGGATGGAGATCTGTAAATAGCGAGAATGCATGTATCGGGGTCGGCGATTATTTGTAAGCAGTTAGTGTTTTCTAAGGCGATTTCTGAGACAGAGGCGTTAAGACTATCTTTTATGTAAACAACAACTCCATCATTTTGATTTTGGTTTTTTGTTGTGAAATATGTGGAATAGTTTTTTTTGTGTTTTATAGTAAAAGCGGTCGAGATCCAGCATTCCGTTAGAATAATAATTTTGAAGTCTATTTTGAATGCGGACAAGAGTATGTCTAGTTCGTCATAGTTTTTGTTGAGGGATCTTATATTTTGGTTGAATAGAGTTAGGGTGCCTGGATTGCTAAAGATAAAATCACATAGTTTTGTATCATTGGTTGAATAATGTAAGTGAGAGCTAGTTAAGTTCATTGAGTTTAGTAATTCGGCCATATTAAATTAGTTGCAATACATGAAATTTAGTTTAGGGGGATTAGTCATCTACGATTGTTTCATCATTTTTTTTAGATCATTTTCATGAGATATTTGGATAATTTTTTCCCCAGTTGCTTTGCGGACAAGCAGTTTACTAGCTTTGAACCACACGAATTGATAGAGGTTGTCTTTGGCCGTTTGTTTTGTTTTCCAGAGCAGTTCCTTAAAATATGGTGACAACACTTCACTAAGAAAAATTGGGGATTTAGAGTCTAAGGATTTGGCTGCATTTTTTAAAGAGAGCAAAGATTCCCTAGTTTTTTGACTATAGAAGGTGATGTGGAGTTTGTCCGGCGTATTCTGTATTATGTAAATCAGATTTGGGTACATTTTGGATATCGTAATAATATAAAATGCCATGCCTTATTTTAAAAATCAATATTGTTGGTAATGTTGAATAAATGAAAACAAATAAGAATATTGAACATTATTTTTTTTATATATTTTATTTTTTATTTGTAAGAGACAAACAGCTTAAACATAAAATAAAGAGATAAATATATACATTAAGTTGAATGAAGCCAAGCCAAAAAACATATTGAAACATTACAATAATATAGTGTACCTACACAAAAATAAAATTCAATGGGAATTCAATGGGAACCACATTTTAAACTAATAGAAAAATTTATTTTATTTAAACAAATTGTCAAGTAAAACGGATCCAAAAAAACACTAAAATAACAAATAATACACAAAATAAGTTGAAATGTTTATTAAATAAATAAAAACTTACTAGTAAAAAAATGGAGATTTTAATTATACGTTTGCCTTTTAGCAACAAAATTAAGTAGAGATTTGCAATAATTGAGATAGTTTTAATAAAATAACTACACACGATGCTCTAAAAAAAAATCATTAAACATTTAAAATAGATTAAAAACAATGCGATTCATTGTCTTTGTAAAGTTACGTTTTGTAGATAAATAATCTCATTGACAGTTGATTATTTTAGAATTGTTCACTTTTAAAAAATAACACCATCAACTTATTACTCGTAGACATAGATTATTGAAATCACTAGCCCCTTTATTACTGGAATATTAAGTTGAGAGATGATAGATTTTTCTACGTATCGTCAACTCTTATCAACTCTTAACGCAATTTTTTTTCTTACCTACCTATTTTCTATAATTATATTTTAATAATATGATATGAAATGTGAATTCTTTTCACATAACCAAAGAGATCCTCCGACGGCCTCCACGGCCGACGGGTAATACCTACTCTAGACTATTAATCATGAGTTCTAGGGTTCAAATCGTGCGCAACTAAATTTTATTATACTAATTTGTGTTTTCTAATTAATTAACTTAAACATTATTTACAGGAAGATACTCTCAGTATAGGAAGTACTATGGTGAAAAATCACCATTCAGAATTTCTTGAAATGGCTTTAGCCATGTTTGGTGGTCAGATCTGGACAGCCAGATACTTCTCCATGTTCATCCTCTCCTCCCATCTTTAGTATCACTGGCTTCAGAAGGTTGGGAGCAGTTGGGAATCCTGTTCGGTATTCACACTTACAAAATAGCTTAAAATATAATTTTTTAATCTATTTCCTTAATTCATACGTTTTTAAAATAAATCACAACTTGTCGGGATAAAATGAAATAAAATGAATAATTCAAAATTGATTTTTTGTAAAAAACACTGACATTGCAATGGCATTAAAAAATTAAATTTCTAACTCACCCTATTCCAAAGACAACAAAAGTAAGGACAACACATGAAAAAATCAAATTATCGAGAATTCTGATTTTCATAATAGTTAATGAAGTCACAATACCTTGGCTGCCATCAATACATTATTATTATTGTCAAATAATAAAAACATGACCTTTTAAAACTTTGCATGCCCCAATAAAAGATCTTTTTTCAATTCTTTTCACGATCAAACCCATACAAGCATAAATAGTGAAAAACTTGACTCATAACAACGAACACGAAACGCTGAACCGGCATTAAAGAATCAATAAGGACAATTAATGCAGATTTTGGTATTGATAGTTTTTTAACAAAACTTTTAAATTACTTAAGAAATATTAGAGATTATCAAAAATAATTACGAAAAAGCTTTATCAATAAAAACAACGATGGTTTGTGAATTATACACCATTTTCTGGTTGAACAAACTCGACCTTCAGCAATTTATCAATAGTGGGTGGTTTACGACCCTTCTTATTCAATCTGTAATATTTCCCATCAGCCCCGATCTTAAAAGACGGGGCCGGGTGCGTGTGAAACCCGTTGATCATCTTGGCAGCCCCTTCGACAACCTCTAGGCTCGCCCTGCATTTGTTGGACGTTGAGGTGCTGCAACGCCAGAACTTGCTTGACTTTTTGTAGAAAGGATAATGGTTCACCATCAGTAATATTTTGTCGTTGTGACTTTTTATATAAAATGCCCCTTTCTTCTCACCTGATAAAAAAAAAATCAGTTAGTATATATAAGAAACAAAATTAGTAGGTATATGAAAAGCCAGGTCTCTTGCGCCCTCTGACAGGTACGTTTGCTTACACATTAAACCCCTGCCACACGGTGACCGGCCAACTCAGAATGAAACAAATTCAGAAAGGTCATTAAGGGCGATGATAAAAAAAAATCGTTAAATAAGGTTAGGGTTACCGGCTATTTTAAAATTAATTTTTCATAGCTTTTAATGACCTTTTTGAGGTAGTTCTGGGTTGGTTTCATTCTGAGTTGGCATGGAACCCTGCCACACAGAGCTATAAAAGATAAAAGATCATCGCACTCCATACAATCCCATCAGACCTGTCATACCTAAGCAGTTTATGCGCAGATCAACCATAGACAATATAGATCTTACGCCGTAACCGCTCCTTATGCGACCCCCCTCTCTGCCGAAAACAGGAGAGGGGGTTATTTTAATTTCGGAGCTGCCTAAACGGGCGAATGACAGCTGTCAAGTTGATAGGTTCAGGGTATATTAAGTCAATGGTTCAGTTCAAAGAAATGGCATTTCGTGGCAGCTCTGTAATTCAACTGACACCCTCGCCTACCATAGAAAGAAATATTTGATAACCTCGTGTGACGGTACAACACATAAGCGCTCGCAGTTCAACAGACATCTGCTCGCGCTTTTATAGCTGTGTGTGTCACCTACATTACTATAAACGTTTTTCGTTTTCCGTCTCCTCCGTTTGTTGAAACATAGTTGAAACATTGGAGCGAAGTGGGCGTGGCCACATGCATTTTGTCTAGTGGGCTCTGGTGAGGACGTATTTACGCAGTAAACACTTACGGCCTTACTAAAAAACCCCGTGAAAAATTTATTCAATTGACAAACGGCCGCGGATGTGAAAACATTACTAATTAAAAAAATGTTCTTGGAAAAAAATACACACCGTTTACACAGCCTGGGGGGCTAGTTTATCTCTGTTTTAGGGATGATGTCTGAACGAAATTTGGAATTTTCCAAAGTATTTTGAATGTTCTATATATTTCTTATTTTTGAAGGTTCCGTAAAAACAAATACCATTTTTAAAAACTAGATAAAATTACCTATTAGATTTGTGTATTTGAAATACAGTATAGTTTAAAAAAACTGTCATATTTTAAGATTTAAACACGGAAAAATGTGTAAAATAATTTCTTACCAAAACATTTTTGATGAAAGTGTACAGAAATATTTAAAAAATTAAAATTAAAAAAATACAGACCTTTTATATAATGAATTTGAAATGAAACTGTCACCTCACTTTTTCCTCGTGCATACAATAAAAAAATTATAAAAAATTTCAAAGTTTTTTTTAATGCCAAAAAAATAACCTTAAAAATATTTCTGACATTTCAACACATTTCTTGCACCACTAAAGATGTTAATTTCTTTGATAAGCTTACCAACACGTGAATTTGATATTAATATTTAGAAAAACCACCACTTTTATGAAATTCTCATAAAATAAATATCATTAAATGTAAATATGAATTTTTATGTATCATATAAAAAACTTTTTGACATTTCAACTTTGAAAGTACAATTATTGTTATTATAACTTCACTAAAACTTATGAAAAACCACAAAAAACACGGTAAATATATCAATTATATGAATATAAGAGTGAATTAGTCATATTAATAAAAATTACGATCACTTTGGTAATATTACGAAGCACATCGCCGTACGCAAATAATCTTTCGCGGCTTAAAATATGTTTTCACTGCGAACAGCGAATGCGCCGGCGCCCCCATCTAGCGGCCATCAATGAAAACATTGAAAACAACAATTTTGTATGAACATTACTAAAAATTGCATTGTTGCCAGATTTTAAAACCTGTTTCAGCGTGAAATTCTTTATTGGTAGAATTTCGTGTTTTAGTGTAAATTTGTTGTACGGATGTTGCTACAAAAACACAGGTCATCGGTCGTGCTGTAGTTTTTTTTTAGTAAGGCTGTTAAAGTTTGACGTTTACAAAAATTTCAAGATGAGTTCAGAGGAAGAGATGCTATATCAGGGATAAAACACAAATTTCATAGATATTTAATAGATATTTATTTTTCAGGAAAGATTTCTGGCTTATATCGATTCCCCATTTAAGGCCCAGTTTACCCGCTCAAAAAGAAAATGGAGAGAAATGTAAATATGAAAGTTAGAGGGAGGGCGTTGATATTTAAAACGATAATGTTTAAGCGAAAATTGGGAAAATGTTTAATAAAACACGACTCCTTTAAAATTGTGCAAAAATCCCGTGTGGAATGTCTAAAATAGCATTTAAAGAAACACTGTGATTTTTAATAATGTTTATAATAATTTTCGAAGCATACTTTGCGATTTTTTTCTATCGAGGGATTTTCATGCAAGAGCTTTAAAACTTTAAAGTATTTAAGGAAAATATGTACCTAATAAATCGGTAGAAAGCCGGGACTTACGAATTTCGTCTACGGAAATAATTACGTAGACATCAAAAAACGTCCAGTTCTAATGCGGAATAGATTAAATAGGATAGAACTGGATAGAATAGATCCAGTGTTAGCGATAAAATTGTAATTGTTACATGTAAGTGTCAGAGAAAACGCAGATTTCCTTTAGACCGTACGACCTCGAAATTGTATTAGGAATTTATTGATCAGGAATTAAGAATAGAATACCGATTTGGATTGGGCACTTTCTTGTTTATCTCTGAAGAACTGGGTTTAATTATACTACATAAGCAAGAAAAATTTCACCATAAATACGAATTGGCATGACATTAATATTTCTGGCTACTAGCATTCGTGCATAACCTAAATGTACCATTTTAGAATTTCAAAACAACAAGTATTATCATAAATTGTTACGTAGGTTTATGAGCCCTCTACATACTAATGAATAGAATTTATTTACATGTGAGTTCAGGATAGAAATAATCATCCACTAGCAGGTAAAAACCCGCTCCGCGGGTTTTTGGTGCTAGGCCCTGCGGGCGGCTTTTAGTTCGGCTTCACCCGGATTGAGTGTTTGTGACCATTTTATAAATCCGATAGGAGCTGGTTTCTAAAATAGCCAGTTCCTCAGATCTACTGTGATCGAGTGACAGCTAGACGCCGTCGGTGAATCACCGAGACAAAGTAACAGTGACAAAATAATCGAAAAACGCAATGACGTGTAAGCATTGATATATATACACGTGTATGTAATTTATAACAACATCGTCAAGTATTGCCGACAATCTTTCTAATTCCGGAAGGATCGAAGGATACTTGAAGAATGAAAATCCGTAGCACTTATACCTAGGGGGGTATTAATCGCCGCGAGCTGTTGACGGAAGTAGTGACATCTCGTGACGAATTCTTGAATTTGAAACCGAACTGCAACAGTAGATTTGTGTGAAACTCCACGTACACGGATGTTATTTGTGGCGGGTGTATAAGGCGTGACGTCGAACACGCAATGGAAGTCGGGTTCTGGAATTCAACCACACGCAGACGCTAACTTCGCTTACGACAGTATTTATTTTTAATTTATTAAACTCGTAATTATTAGGGTCGCGTAGTTTATATAAGCCCAAAACTCCTTCAGCGATCGACGCCTGACATTATTTGGAGAAAAAAAAGTAAATTTAATTTTGGTCTCCGGTGACACATTTATGTTTTTTTTCAACTTAAAACATAAAAAAGACAGTAGGTTTTGTACAGTTAAGGCCGGGGTGAGGTGTTGAGCGGTAACTCGGCTGAGTGACCAGCGATAACAGGTGGTAGAATTTTTATGTTTGGTTTTGTATAAAAAAATTAGCCAAAATTTCATATACATTTTTTACTCCAAATAATGTTAGGAATCACTGGTAAGTCCAAGTATCGTAGATGTAATTTTAAATATAAAGTACCATCACAGCAAGCATTTAAGTAGCTATAAGTACATAATACTTGTATATTATACCTACCTACAGGTAGTTATTTTTTACAATTTTGAGTTTAACCGTCGGTATATATTTTGAGATAACCTTTCTTATATTTTACATAATTTTGGCATTAATATCGATCATCCAGTTGATTAGTCAAACATCTCCGAGAAATCGAAATTTGAGTAGGTATGCAGTTATAAGCAAAAATATATCTATCTGATACAATACTCAGATTACCATAAACACCTCCAAATCAATTAAAAAGCAGAAAACTAGTAGTGAATCAAACAAAATGTTAATTTTATCCGGGTCACTAGTAGGATAATTCAAAAGGTGATACCAATGTACCGGATAGGTATGCCTCCATGTCTTATTAGCATATTTAATATGTAAAACAGAGAAACGTCTAAATAATATTTGATTTATGGTGAAAATTCGAATATTGCTTTCCATGTTATCTCAGAACTTAGTATTTGGAGATATCTGACTAATCAACCGGACGATCGATATACTAATGAATGACGTATATTTTTCATCTCAACGTCATGAAAACAAAATTTAAAAATTGCTGAAATCAATTTCCCTTTTGCGTTGCAATCCTTTCTTCTGGAAGTTTTCTTCGCTATTGTCCATAAACTTTCAATGGAATTAAGGTTTTAATCTAGGAGGTTTTGATTGAGGTTTATTAAGGTCGGTAGAGTTCCAACCATTTAAATCTCGTATTTGGCAGAATTAAAAAATTGTTTCCATTTTGTTAGATGTTTGTAGACTGGGAGAAATAAATGAACTTTGAATATATTCCTTTTGTATAAATTTATTATATGTACCTCCAACTTTATTTTCTCATTTGACAATGCATTCATTATTATTGTTGTGTTATTATTTACTTTTTACATCATCTTATTATTTGTCTAATTTCTTTTGTTATTACAAAATATGGAATGTATTGCATTGCATTTTGCCCTGCATGCATTCTGGAATAAAATATTATTATTAATTTGTGCGTAATAATTGACCAGGTGCCGCATAGCAAAAGCTGGTTCACTTCTTGCAGGTCGTTAATGGCTCCTCCACAATTTATTCTCTCCACAACAACAAAAAATTCAGTGTCAATTCTCCATTGATGATTGCTTCAGCAGCTTTAGTTTGATAGTTGCAATACCATAATAACAATGTGGTAATTCCCAAGAAGTAAGATACTATATTATATCGCTTGAAATGTTTTTGGTTGCATACATTTTCATTCATTATCATTATCAGTCACTTTGATTTACAAATTAGGTACTTCCCATTTGATGTATAAAAACTAAATAAATTTTAAAAAATAAACATCTAACTTTCTCCAAAATTGGAAACTGACAACGCGCAACGGTGGGTTCACAAGGGACCTCGGAACACATTTGAATCCAAATTTACCATTTCAGATCATATAATGTTTTACAAACTTCTTGGGTTTGTGATACGACAATATCAATTAAAACAATAAAGATGCTTTGTGAATTATACACCGTTATCAGGTTGCTCTAACTCAATTATCAGTGTATCATCAACAAAGGGTGGTTTAAGAGACTTCTTGGTCAATCTGTAATATTTCCCATCAGGGCCGATTTTGAAAGACGGGGGCGGATGTGTGTGGACCCCGTTGATCATCTTGGCGGCCCCATCGACCACTTCCAGGCTCGCCTTGCACTTGTTGATTGCCGAGGTGCTGCATTTCCAGAACTGGTCCTTGCTTGACCGCTTGTAGAAAGGGTAACGGTTCACCATTAGCAATGTTTTGTCGGAGTGACTTTTTATGTAATATGCCCCTTTCTGCTCACCTGTAAAAATTATTGTAAAAAAAACCTCAGTTAGCGCTATGTAACAAACGATCGACCGACCGACGCGCGACGTCTTGAATGAGAGAGGCAGAATGAAATAATGTACAACCATCATTAAAAAGGCCATGACCTACAGTAGGTGAGAATGAATTGGGAAAAACATTTTTTTAATACATTTCTGACTTTTATTGGAATAATATATATTTTTAGTTATTTTCATAATTTTGAATTAAAATAGTACATACATAGTTTAAAAATGACCTTTACTCTTTTTAGGTAGATACATTTTCTATCGTTTTGGCATTATCATAACTAATGAATGAAATATTATATATTTTCGTTTCATCATCATGAAACCAAAATTCAATAATATCTTTTTTTCTGAAGCTTTTATTCGCTCTCTCTCTCTGGTTTCAATCCTGGGATTGGTTTGCAGCAATCTTCCCTTCCCGTTCCCTGTGGCGTGGGCGTCCCCTGGAGTTTGTCCCCTCGGTCATACCCTCCATTATGGCATGCAAGAGGCCTTCTTGTCGTATAACATAGCCGATCCATCTTGCACGCCTTTCGGACAAGGTCCTGGTCCTGGTTTATTCGCTTTCGTACACAAACTTTCAATGGTATTCAGGTTTAGAGAGTTCCCTGGCCATTTAAAAACAGTTATTTGGCTGGATTCAAAGAACATATGTATTTCAGTAGATGTTTGTAAAGACTGGGTGAAATAAAATAACTTATAAGATAATTATGTATACAGTATACTTTTCTCCCTTGACAATGCGTTAATTTACGCGTCCTAAGTGACCAGGCTCATTGGTAGGATAACTTTCGGTAACTTCTCATCGTTCCCTAGAATAATTGCAAATCGTAATAGTTCATAATGAATAAGTGTTCTTAATATATTCGACGTCAATTGTTGTTTGTATGTTGGCGATCTGCTGTCGTCCTAGGGAAAGATAGAAGTTATCGAAAGCTATCCTATCAATCCTTATCGATCGACAGTGTTAAGAATCCAGGTGCCGCGTAGCGAACCCTGGTGGTTTGCCTCTTGTAGGTCGTTACTCCCCCGTAATTTATTAGCTTCGCCAAAATTATGATTTTTTTTCTTGGTGGCAATTCCCATTGATGATTGCTTCAGCAACTTTTGACCGTTGACAGTTACAATATTTTGATGCATCCAAAGATAATAGCAACAAAGGGAGATTTTGCATGGGGCGTGAGACTGTCGCCGAGGTAGACCAAACTGCACTGACTACCAAAGCGGCAGAACCAATAAAAGTTATGCGTTTGATGTGTAGAAACAAGGAACAAAGGCGGAGCAGAACTGAACGTAGATGCGAGGTCAACCATGAAACTCGCTAATCACCATTCAGTCACAATTCCCGAAACATTCAGCATAACTTCGGCTTAGATGCGCAGTACCCAACAGGCCAAATGCATTCTTCAGTTTGCCAAGCTCTACTAATAATACGAGTATTTCATAGCCCATACAGATTGTCTGTGTTGTATATGGATTTATCTCAATCTTGTGGAAGTTGGTCCAGGAGACGAGAGATGATCTCTCTCCTCTCAGGCTCGCTTCTGTTGGCAATGGACTTGTGCGTGGACTCGAAATGCCTTTTTACCGAGGAGGTTCTGCATACCACTGTCTTGGAGCAGATGAGGCAACAGGTGGTCTTGTCGTCGTTCTTGATAAAGCCGTACTTGGTCCACGTGGGCTGAAAGCTGCGACTAGAGAGTCGCCTCTCCGACGAATTTTTCCCAGATCTTGAGCGACCTGCGGTAAAAGGGCGTGTACTGAATGAAAATTATAGTGATATCATAAGTTTTGTTGTGTTCATAATCATTTCATTATAATCATAACGGAGATTGAGGTTATTGGATAATGAACACCTTCGCTATACGTCACCAGTGACTCGCTACGTTTGGTGCCAGGGTTCATGGGGGTAAGGTTTGTCTAGACCTTGGCGGCGGATTTACTGCGTGGTAGGAAGGATCGAGAGGAACTGGTTGAGGGAGACCATTTAGCCTCTCCTGCAGGATTCTCTCGACCCATCCATCGACTTGCAGTGAAATGGGAGGGAAGTATTCATACGTCCGTCCCTCCCGGACGCACCGACCGCCAGATTCCTACCTAAACCTCATACATTTTTCTTTCCAGAACGACCTCTCCTTCCTTTTTTTAAAAGACCCTCCATACTGTGTCCCCAAAGATGATATAGACACCGAGGGAAATAATTTTCATCACTTCCCCCCTGTGCGGAGCTATTATATAAAAAAAATATACTTTTGACCCTCGAACAAAAAAGATTACCGATCTGAGAGATTATAACTTTTTATTAAAAATATTATAGAAAAAGCACATCAACCCAGACGAGGAGCGATGACGCTGAATGAATTTTAATCTATCCTCCCAGAGAGTCATATTTTAAGGAGGACCTTATGAAGGTAGAATCAACTTCTTCCAACCTGAATCAGTATCCTGGCCTGGCTTGAGGTGGTAATGAATTTAGTCGTTGAAGAAAGGACAGGTTCCTAAAAGTTCAAAATACTTACTCTATGAGGCCAATTCCATGTTTTTGTCAGTGAAAAGAGTTTTCGTTGGGAACGAAGTTGATTTTGTAAAAAAAAAATAATTGGTTTGAAAAGTATATTACATTTGCTCAGTTATAATAATCGTATTACTAAAAATAAGTATCTAGCCCTAAACATAAAAAAGTTTTTAAACTAAAATCACTGATAAAGAAAAAAAAAACGCACATATATTTTATTAGACAAATGTATTATAAACGTTGTTTTCAACTCACTTTTTTGTCGTTTCGTGTACAAATAATTAATAAAAAATTCCCTTTGGATTCAAAAAGGCGTATGTATATTTTATTATTTCTCGGTTAACTTTTAGATTTAAGATTCGGTTTTCGGAACAACTCATATAGGTCTCATGGAAATTATTGTGTCTGCCTTACTATCATGCTTAAAAATATGAATTAAACGGTATTAGAAAGAGAAAACACCACGCTTTATATTCAAACTTAAAGTTACCCGCAAAATAGTTAAAATGCGCACCTTTATGAAATCAAAGTTTCCGACCGCAATTCGAAAAAAAGAATGAAACTTTGAAACTTTTTTATAAACTATTATAATACACTTTTTACCTTACAAAATGTGTGTTTTTATTTTTTGTTGTCAGTAATTTTAGTTAGAAAAACATAAGGTGAGCCATTTTTAAAACTTTTTTATGTTTTGTTTCAAAAATTTATATTTAAAAAATCACCTTTCGAAAACAGTTCTATGCATAGACATACAAATAGATAGACCAGAACATACAGATGAGGGGTAAACACTAAACATGGCGGGGCGAAGAGAGGGACGATGACTGTGATTCGTCAATAAATCAATCTAACAGTATATAGGCATCTCGCATTATTATATGACCATTTAGTTCTTAAAAGTAAAATCTGCTTTTGAATGAATCGACCTTTTTACATGGGAGCGCGAATTGCTTGCCACGATATGAACAAATATCTGAAGTCCAAATTTGGCAAAGTAAAGTTTCACTTATTTTCGAAGTGACACTTTTACAAATGCTTCATAATTTACCTCAGTAAACAGTGGCTTTATGTTTCGCGTCGCCATGTATCTTGATGAAACAGCGGCTTTGTGTTTCGCGTCGCCATGTATCTTGATGTGTTATCCTATTATATGATCTGAATAAGCCTAAAATAATGCTTACCTATGGAATGTCATACGAAAATTGGGTTTTTTTTTATCTTAATCACTTCTATTTTTACATGTTTTAATAACACAAGTCACCATTTTTGCCGTGTTATTTCGTAAAATATACCGATGAGAGCTCGACACTGGTCCGGACAAGAATGATGACGTCACATTTTTTTAGATTCACGCAAGGCTGTCGCAAGCCTAGCCGGTTCCGATAAAATGGTTCCAATGGGAGGGGAAAATAATACGCCTTTTATCACTTAGGGCAGGTCCATCTATTTGTATGTCCATGGTTCTATGTTTCGGGTGCGTTCAGAAATATTCAATTTATTTGGATTTTATTGCAAAGCGGAAATATTTGGTCGTTCTGATAAAATATGCCCGAGGCCTGAGGGGTTAAAGAGTTAGAATGCTTTCTTATACAAAGACTAAATAAAGGATTATAGAAAGTTTTCTTATCCAAAGCTAGATTAGCTTGTACTTTCCGTCCGGATAAAAGAGTTAAAATGTTTTTCTTTCCAAAATCAGATCGATCCACCGGTTAGCTTGTACTTTCCGTCCGGGTCCACCTTGATCCTGTATCTCGTACCATACATGGATGGGTCGTAGTTAGCTTCGTGATTATGGTTGCCGTAGATTTTGAAGACGAGTCCATCGACGATGAATATCCTCATGGGACAGTTGGTTTTGTGTTTGCGGAAGTAGTTGCAGCGCCAGGACACCCGTCCCTTGGCCTTGTTGAAGGCCATCTCGTTGAAGAGATTGTTCTGTGCGACAAGCTGGACTGTGCCGAAGTGTGTCTGGACGTAGAACCATCCTGTTCGAAAAATTATGAATTAGAAAAATAAGCTTTAACGCTGCTTTATCATCACAATGTAACTGTTAAAATCAATAACCTGCTAGGTAATACTGTCCTCTTCGGAATACATTCATATTAAATATAATATTGTATAAAAATGGTTCTGCGCTTGGCTGAACCCCCTTTGTGTATTCTAGTAGCTAATCATCAGTTGGTAAAGTAGATACCTAACCCAGCTGTTGGATGTCTCGTTGATTGTTGTGTGGTGTTTATTTTTTTGTGTATGTTTCGTTTTTTAGCATTTTTTATAAAAAGGTACAATACACGCTTTTATTCTTCCCTCTAATTACCTGAAGCAACCAACGTACTAGGAGTGTCTTAGATTCCGGGACCGAGCCGTCGTGGATTGTTGACTGTCGATGTTCCATGTAGAGTCAAAGAATAGTTCAAGTCATGTGTAACATAAAATTGTAAATAAATTATCGAATACTTATTTGAAACGGAGTATCTTCGTTTTGAATTTGAAATTGAGGTCTTTGGAAATAAAACAGTAACAATAAAAATATTTTTATTCCATCGTGGTTTGTGTGGGGTGGGGAAATCCCGCCATATTAAATAAGAAAAATAATTAAATCGAACGAGAATACAACAAGCGCAATCGCAATAAGGACATCAACTTGTAGGCGGTATTTTATAGGACAATTAAATTTATGCATTTCATTTGTGCACTTAGTAAGCTCGTTAAAAATTATATTAAGAAGAAATTCTACCTGCATTTTCATTCAGGTAGAATTTCTTCTTGTTGCAAAATGTGAATGAAGAAATCAGGCAAAAGGGAAGAGTATAAGAAAACAGATCTGTGTTGCAAAATATGCTGAAGTAGAGGGAATGGCTTATTCCACGGAGAGCGAAAATCTGAAATGGTGATTGATTCATACAAATATCCATACAAACGTATTTCTCAATTTCCTGTCTGGATTTTGACATTAATGCATATATTTTTGTTTATATAATATAGATATCGACCAGTAGCGTGTCGGTACGTTTTACTTTTTTTGATAAGTTACTTCTTGTAGTAGTTACGTCCCTCCGAAATCGTTAAAACTGCCAGGTTTTAACGCCTTCAACAGACGTTTAATATAAAAAAGTAGACAATGGATATTTTTTTAAAGCAAAACGTACAGACGAAGAGTATTTTCTTTTAATGTATGTAGTTAGTAAAAAAAATCTTTAAAATCCGTTCAATTTTGGAGGAAAAGGATGGAGAATACAAAACTTCAATTTTGATGATTTTATTTAGATATTATCAGCCTGAAATGCAGTTCACCCTTTCGCCCAGTACCTATCCGGGAGAGTAAGAAAGACAAAGTTTTGATAAAATGCCTATTGTTCAAATTTTTTGGGGGCCAGGTTTCTTCTTAAGCCGCTTTTACACACGGCAGTCAGAAATCTACTCAAGTTCACAATTTGAGAAACATGCACAAGGTAAAATAAAATAATTAAGTTTAGAATAAAATTCGAAAATATTTATTTAGAGGTAGGTAAGAAGTTTTTTTATAAATATATTTTATTCACATTAATAAAACATTATAATAACAAGAAATATTAATTCATAATTCTTATAACATACTTTTGCAAATCTAACATCGGGTGTGTTAAGTAAAAACGTCTACCTACACCTATCTGAAACAATGTCATTACTTACACCGAACACAAAAATGCATTTCTCTTGAAATTTTCCCAAAAAACTTGATATGAGATGTTTTTATTGTGAAATAAATAAAATACAACTTCAAAACCATTTCAATCAATCATTTATTTCATACGCAACAATAGTATACAACATGATAAAAATAAAATATTAAAAATCATCAAAAATAATCACGATAGAGCCAGTCTGAGATTTAATTGGTTTACCCGTGGATTACCCAGATCATTTTCAGTATAAGATACCTCAGGCAAATAAAATATGTAAATCGCTACCTTATAATATATCGATGAAGTGTTGAGAGATCAATACTGTGCTGTCATCGGTAAAACTCAAGAGTTCTTAATCGTATTAAAATATACTCTTTTTCTCTTCTTTCATACAAAATATAAGATTAAAAAAATAATTATTTTATTCTTCAATATTCACAATTCACTTTGTGGCGTCATTTTTAATATATGAAAACAAATTAGTTTTACGGATATACTACTCATTTAATGAAAATTATCAACATGTTAAAAACCAATGGTTTCTTAATCAGGATAAAAAAAAATATATATATATACATATAGAATCACAACAATATTTATTATAATTTTATCGTAATGAAGAAACCATTGGTTTTGAAACACGTTGAAAATTTTGATTAAATAAGCAGTGTATATGTATATGTCGTAGGCCGATCGTAAAATCAGACGGATCATGCCTAGCCATATCGTGATCTGTCGTATCGTGAAATGGCGGCAGATCGTGATGTGCCTGAGGCGTATCATGACCTGCCTGATTTTACGATTGGCCTGCGACATATTATACAAAGTAATTTGTTTTTTTATAAATAAACATTTTAAATTATTATTAGGTAACTGGTCCGTGATGACGCCGTTTTTTAAATTTAGTAGATAATTAGTTGTTACTACTTACGGTGCAAGTTTTTGGTAATTATTCTGCATTTGGCTGTTTATTTAAACCTTTAAAAGTATAATCACTCAAGTTAGTGGCGTGTTGTCATTTATACATAGGTACTCGTACATAACACAAACACAATATAATAAATATATAAAATATTTTAGTATCAAATAGTAAAAAAAAAAACTTTTTGATAATAATATTATGCGATCATACCGATTTACAAAGCATGTTGAAAAAAAATCAAACTCATTCATGCCACTCAAAGATTTTTATTTGGTAGGGGAGAGGTGGCATGAAGAGGTCATTTGTTTTCAACAAAATCATATATTTTTTACGAAGGCATATATGAAGAAAAAAATGCCGACCACAAGGAATATACATATTTAGCTAATATTAATTTAACAAAATTATCTTTTAAACTTTTCGAAAAACTAATATTTTTAAGTTTATAAAAACATCCAACATTTGGCCTTTTCGTAACCAGTGCGTAATCAAAAAAGCCAATATGTTACATATATGTTATTTGAATTTGTACACAAAAACAATATTCGATTTGTATTAATTAATGCAGCAATATATTACACTCACCAAAGATTATGTCATGAATCAACAAATAATCTAAAATTTACTTTTTAGCGATGAAAACTTTGAACGAATGCACATTTTAACGTTTTGTCTGCCAACTGTCAAACGACAGCGTATGTATATATGGACACCAGACAGTAATTGATACTAAAAATTACAAATACGTAATCGATACTGCTTAATGTGTTTGGGGGCTACCGGCCATTTCTAAACATTAACTAAGCAATTGCCAAAAAAAAATTAATCATAAAAAATGACATCATGCCCAAACATACCACGAGATGTCGTAGGTACCCGTAATCGTAGTTCTAAGCTTGGAAGCATTTGCTTCTTGAATCCTTCCCTTCCCAATGCGGTGCAAGACGATGTTACGAAAGAGTTTAGCTGGATAGGTAAAAAGATCTCCCTCAACCAGTCTCTCTCGATTCGGCCCGCTACGCAGTAGGTGTTGGTTAACACCTATGGCAGAGGTGTTGGTTAATAATTAGTGGTTTTTCAATAAATGTTGGCCGGGGCGGCTGTACCCTTTTCCGATCCTAAATTGAAAATATTTGCTTGGGAATATTTGACGATGATGTTTAAGTAACTGCAGACAGACGTTTTGCAACATTTACGTCATTACATTAATTGGTAATGCGTTGCTTGGGACTACTTGACGACAACGTTCCCAGAACCGACGAACCTCAGAATTTTGTTCATAACATCAATAGTTTGGGAATACTTGACGACCGACGCTCCTCAATATTAGATTCATAACATCAATTTGTTGCGTTGCTTGGAAACACTTGATAATGACGTTCCCGCAACTGTAGAGAGACTCTCCGCAGCATTTGCAACATAACGTCAAATGTTAATGCGTTGCTTTAGAATGCTTGACGATGACAGATGCTCCACAAGATTTATTTCCTAACGTCAATGGTTATGTGTTGCTTGGGAATACTTGACGATGATGTTTCCACAACTGTACACCGACGCTCCGCAACCCTTGCTTATTTTATTGCACTGCCACCTGACTAGTCCTGTGTTGGTGGTTTTATGTTTGCAGTATCTATACTGACCTATTTGGATGACGCTGTTTCCACGCTGAGAAACCGTTAGTACTGCATTGGGCGAGAGAGTATCCAGACTTTGAAGGAGAATTGCTGGAAAAAAGGCATCAACTGATTATTTAAGAAATTGATTAAAATATCTATGGAACTAAGTTCACACAGGTCAACAAGTCGCAAGTATTTTCGGACTATTTAAATATAACATAATCCATTTTATAAATGTATAATTTTAGTTTTTTTGTCTGTCCTGGAACGGGAAACTTTCCTAGTTGGACAGGCAAAGCTTCCTAATATGTAATTTGTACTTTATTTTGTATCTATCTATAATAATAAATAAATTTTGTATTTAGATGATTTGATTGTACCGCATGAATTCAGAAGAGATTTCGAAAATCATTTTTTATTCCCTTTCTTCATATTTTTTATCTCTTTCTAACATTGCTGTCTTTTCCTAATACATGTTCTCTTTTATTGTATATTTTAATTAACTCTATCTTTCTATTCAGGGTATTAAGGGACATAATTGACATACTTCAACCAGTGATTACTTGCATTATTTAGAGCATGGTTGGCCAACCTTTTCAGCAGCCGGACCACATTTCACAAATGAGATTACCTACCGGGCTGCACAACAAAATTTCTTTTATTATTCAAAGCAAACGAGAAATATTTTGTTTTTAAGAAAATATATCAAAAATGAGAATCAAAGATATTTATTCGATTAGAGTTAGGCAACACAAAAAATAATAATAAAAATAAACTAAATATAATAAAATTTAGTGAGACGTCTGATTTTGCATCAATGTTGATAACGATTGATGTTGTTGCTACGCGCAAATATTTTTCCAAATGCTTATTAGTGATTCGTGTTCTCATTTGAGATTTAAGCTGTTCACACGTTTAACAAATAGCGAAATCTTCGATAGAGCCCGTTTGTAAAATGCAAGATATTTCTCCTTGTCCAAATGTGTTTTGTAAAACTCTTTCAAACCAACCTGATTGAATTTCTCCTTTAAATGTGCATCACAACATTTTTCACAATGTTCCATTTGTAAAATTCCTGGCAATAAATTCACATCTACGCAGAATGGCTTTGCAAATGCAGAAAAAAGCACACAGCTTTTTAAAATCTTGAAATCGGTTTTCAAATTCTAGGTTTAAGTCGGATATTGACGAATCGTATTTATCCACCGCCATTTCTGTGACGTCTGGCTGCAATAACAATGTAGGAAAGTGAGAGAAGATTTTTGTCCTTAACTGTTGTTCCCAAAACCCAAGTTTCATTTGGAATGCGGAAATAAGATAATACATGTCATTAATTGGTTGATCTTTCTCTTGTAGATGGGTATAAACAACGTGGATAACTATATCGACCAGAAATGCAAAGTCGCCAACCCACTCCTTGTCTTCAAATTCTGGGATAGGTACTTTTTGACGTGCTTGCAAATAATTATTGTATTTGTTGCATCAAATCAAACACTCTTTTCAACATTTTGGGATGGATCAGCCATCTTACTTCTGCATAAAATATAACTTCAATATACTGTGAATCTGACGGTGATTTGACCCCTTCGACTTAATAAAATTCACTGTTTTGATGACCACCTTCATGAAGTGATCCATTTTAAGGGACTTGGAACATAAATTGTTCTGATGAATAATGCAATGAAAATTTTGTATCGAAGTATTACCAACTTTGCAGGCCTCATTTTCAATCAATTTTACTAAACCTTCGTGTTTCCCAACTATTGCTAGAGCACCAACTGTTGTCAAGCCTATATATCGTTGAGTTGTAACAAAAATCAATTCAATGTCTATGTAAAAGTTCCTAACAAATTACGTGAGTAAGTAGTGTCCTTAAATGGATGCATTTTGCTAATTCTTAGTGATTATTACAGTGATTGTTTGTTAACACGAATATACTATAGAAGAAATTGTCACGATAGTTAAATCAATGTAGTTAAATCAGATACTTCCATATATGAGATATGCTACGAACTTAGCACGTTGGAATGTTCTTTTGATGGTTTTTAGTACACTAAAAAAAAATGTGTGCATATGCTCCGCAGGCCATAGACACCCATGTAAAGGAACTTTTGGTCTCCGGTGACATTTTTGATATTTATTATTTTTTCAACTTAAAAAATTACAAAATCAGTAGTTATTCGACGGTTAGGGTCGGGCTGAAGGGTTGGGTGGTTACTCGGTTAAATAACCAGGGACGACGTGTAGAAGAATTATTTTTTTGTGTGATGTTGACAAAAAAAGACATCAAAATGTCACCTGACTAAATTTAAGGGTCATTTTTATAAATGTTTTAAAAAACCCAGATTTGTGTGCTGAAAAAAATTAAAAATCACGAAATTAGAACATGTCGTAGGTGCCCAAAAAAAATTTTTTTTTAAATTTGTCACTTAAGAAGAATGCTAACGTAGGTATTCCTCATTCACAGTGATTATACAGGAAATGTATCAATACCAGCGTTGTCACCGTCGCACAGTTAACAATTCAAGGTATCTTGCTTGACTTTATTATAAAATCCTAGGTTCCTTAGCTATTTAACTTGTGTTTTAATGTGATAAAAAATATTGAAGGAACGATTTTTCAAAACGTATTTTTTCTAAAAGTTTTAAATTCATCGAGAATTTTAAAAATGTATCCGAATGTATCCGGCAAAATTTTACGTTTTCTGTGTTTAATGGATATTAATGTGTCACTTTAGTTTTGTGATATATTCAGGGTTTACTTTAACAACATTTGATTTTTGACTGTAGTAATTTTTTTATTCAAATTTCATAACGCCAGAACTTATGTATAGAAACACTCTTTTGATAAAATGCAATGTTCTGTAAATTTTTCAAATTCTGGAGATTTGCGAACCCAAGCATACGGAACCTAAATTTTAATATGTATAGATTGCTGTAGGTATTAACAACGACTGTATCAGGTTGAATCGCACAATATATTTTTTTTTACAATTTTTTCATATAATGGTAATTTACATTGTCCCAAAAACAAACAAAAATAATAAAGTCAAACTAGATACTCAAAATTACTAATTGTGCGTTGCTGTAAAAATGTGGTAAAATATAGACGGAGGAACCACGAGTTACAACCACTCAAAATAAGGAATAGCTGGAAAACTTTTTTATCGATAGTAACTGTCTTTTGACTTTGATTTAAAAAAAAGGTTAAATTATATCATTTAAACACGCTCATTAATGCTTTAGATTCTTTAGAGGGCTAAAAGCAGTCAGCAGCTTTAGGTCGAGGTTTCTTGACAGGTTGAGTAGTAAATAAGTTAATGTGTAGAAGATGAAAAAATTTAAATAGTAAATACTTATTATAGTTTATTGACCAAAACAAAGAAAAATTGTTCATCAGAACAGAAAATGATATACAACCATCATACCTAAACAGGCATCACAGAAAAAAATGCCTTTTTTAAGTATTAACTAGACCAACGTTTAGTCTTAACTTTTTTCTTTCTCCAAATGCTGACCGTATTGGACCATTACTAACGCAAAGGGTACTTTGGAAAATCTGTTGACACACTCGAATTTGCACACCCTTTTTTTTCTAAAGAGTAAATTTTGTTTGTTGCCCAAATCAAATTCATACAAATTTTGTTTGTGTGAATTTAATTGTAATCTTTTCGATTTAATTTCTTTAGCATTGACTAGAATATATTTTCTTTGACTTCTTTTATCCAGATTATTCCAGAAATTTTTACAAATTTCTAATCTTTCGTCGGCGGTAAAGTGAAAAGTTCATCTGAAACAAAATCTTAACCAATTTGATCGACAACACATGGCCAATTGATTACCAACAACGTTTTATGCAATTGTGACAATCATATCATTCCAAAATAAATTTTAATTTGGCCAAAAATTTAATTTTACAAATATTTTTTACTCCAAAAATCTAAGGAAGATTGGTTCAATAAAGCGAATGTGGTTGTGTTACGTTTTTAATTTATGGAACATTACGGTAAATTAAACAAAGCTTCAACATTTTCAAATATATTTATTTTAAAACAATCCAAATCTAACAAAATGACTAATTTTCCTCTTAACTAATATAACATTGATTAAACAGTTGTAAATAAAAAATCTACGATATATAACATTATTGTCATAAAAAAGTACACACAGCCCAAAGCTTTTCATTAGTTTATATAATAATATTAATTTCCTATGTGGAACTTTTGACCCAATAAAATAATAATTAAAATTTTAAAAATTTTAAGAATATTTAGCACCATTAAAAGCATTTAAATACTATAAAATTGGGTTTGGAATTTTTTTACGCATTTTAATAAATTAAAATAATATTTAAAAAAGAACAATTTTTTGGTACACTTGCCCCTATAAGTAAACATAGAAAACATGTTTAGATTTTTAGAAAATAATTTCATGTCCAGAGCTCATTCAATCTATTTATTAGGCCTGATCTATTAAATCTTCATTCTTACGAACACATTATGAGGTGTAAATATACTATTTATAAATTCAATAAACTCTGCACCTACGTGAACAAACCGTAAAATCTTTATTTTCAACCGGAGGATTTTAAATCCACGACCTCTGTTTCCAGAGCCAAGAAACTTTATTAATCAGGATCAACGACCAAGAATAGTGAACCTTTCATAAATAGAGTATTTAAAATGTATTTACCTTTAACGTTTAGACTGAAAAACGTTTACCATTATTGATATAATGGGTGTGAAACTTAGGTTCGTAGCGTTCTAGGTTTTCAGGGAAGGGGATGCTTTGGAAACAGTATCAGCAAAGAGGTATATCAATATCATTATAATGCCACGGATGTTGTTAAATGCGCAGGATTAATTTTATACAAAAGAAAAATTGGATTAATGCGTATTTAAGCAATATTCCTGAAACGTCACTATTTTCGAGGCAAACTGAAACCATCTTAAGCCAGGAAGTTTTTTAGGTAAACCGAGAGCGCCAAGGAGGATCCGAAGAGCAGGAGCAGCAAAGCAAAACCGCGCAATAGCAGACGAAATTCACGTCAAGCCGCTTGGTTCCGTAACCGTGCGATTCAACCACACTGTGGCACTATTCAAAAGATTGGTTGGAAGGGTATTCCACAAAAGCCCTAATAATTCTTCAGATCTTGCAAATTAGATGTTCACCTTGTCCGCTTTCTGCTAAATGATATTCGATGGATCTCATGTAATGATAATGCTTTTAAAATTTGGTTACAAGATTTCTTCAATCACAATCGTGGAAAAATTGCCAGAACGAAAGGATTACGGCGGGTAAATTTTAGGTTACCGAACAACAAACAGATGACCATTGGGATAGGAACTCCTTAGGACGGTGTCATTGGATGGGAATAAAATAATGTTTGCCAACAACAATGGGATGACTAGAAACATGTCGTCTATGGATGGGGGCGTAAAAACTGGAGACATTTGAGTCGGGGCTGTGCCCAAAGCTAGATTCCAGAAGGCTTAGGAAAACTCAATAGATATTATTGATTATAAAAAAATGGAAATTGAATAAAACGCTACGAACACAATTACGCACAAACCCAATCACTTAGTAAAATAACCCTCAAGTGTCAGTTGGACAAGAACTGCGGACAGTGATTGTGCACCGTCATGGACTTGACGATGAGCTCATTCTGCGTATATAGCTTCGCCCGACAGTGGGTCAAGTGACGCTTAACGCATCTCCAGAGAACTTGGCCTCGAGGCGTACATCTCTCTTTCTGGAAGCGGAACCCGTCCATCACGATCACCTTGTTGCCGTGGCGAGAGACACCGAATGTTGGCACTGGAAACACATCACAAATTATTATCTGCGGGCTTGGGAGTAACTCGTTCTGGGAGAAGAAATAGTAGTCTTTTCAGGTTTTGAGGTGGAAATAAGTGTAAAAGTTTTGAAACTTCCAGAAATGTTCCTTAATGCATCAAATTTATTAATAAATTCGGGACGGATACTTAACTTAGGAAAATGAGGAACCTTAGGAATACATTTATTTATTTATTTATTTACATATATACGGCACAACACGTGCCATTAACATAATTGACATACTTATAAATAGTACAACAACATGAAGAATGTTAGTGAAATTTAAGAAAAAAGGTAAACAAGTAAGGTAATAAGCAGTGAATAAAATGTAAAATGTATAAAAGTAAATTATAAAGTATAAAATATAAACTATTAACTATAAATTATTAGGGAAAAAGTAAAAATAAAAATTTTAAGTGAGAAATAAAACAATAAAAAGTAAAATTTAAAAATATAGGATATCTCTAAAAGGTACCTACAAAGATTTAAATATAAAATACAACAAAAAGTAAAATTAAAAAATATAGGATATCTCTAAAAGGTACCTACAAAGATTTAAATATAAAATACAACAAATACAACAAAAAGTAAAATTTAAAAATATAGGATATCTCTAAAAGGTACCTACAAAGATTTAAATATAAAATACAACAAGTAAAAAATCCTAGATTATGTTATCCGATATAATATGATAAATTTTACAAGTACCTATGATTTCTTGTACATTAGTTTAGTGTGAAGTACTGGTAGGCATATTATGTTTACATGGTGTATTATAATATTTACGTGGTACTAGCAAACAAATTGAGTTTAATGGATCTTTTATATGAGGCCAGATTATTGGCGGCGTGATCGATATTGGCATATTCATTACCTAAAATATGCAAGCGATTTATGATTGAGTTTTGTTCTGCGTTCGTCAAAGTATTGTCACAATGGAAAGGTGTTTTGAGTCGAGTCGGTCTACAAGGTACATGATAATTTATTAGCGATACCAATTCAGGGGAGTCAAACCAATTGTTGTTTATTTTAAATAAAAAAAATGAGATCATTGAATATTCTTCTATCTTTTAACGATAAGAGTCGCATTTTTTGTGATAGAGTGTCATAGTTTATGTCAACCGCGGGAATTCCTAATTTAAAATTAATTGATCTCAAAAATTTGCGTTGGATTCTTTCAATAGAATTTGCGTGGCTTTTATAGAAAGGGTTCCAAATGGGGGAATTATATTCTAAATTACTCCTAACCAGAGTTGTATATAGTAGTTTAAATGTTTGGATATTTTTAAAATCTTTACAAATTCTTAGAATAAAACCAAGCATTTTCATTACTTTACCAGTTATTATATCAATGTGGTTGGTAAATAGTAATTTAGAATCGAAGGTTATTCCAAGGTCCCTTATTACAGGTACTGACAATAAACTGTGATTGTTAAAGGAGTAACTATATTTGATAGGGTTTTTTATTCTAAAGAAACTCATAATTTGACATTTTTTAATGTTAAGGGTAAGTTTGTTAATGGTACACCATCCTACGAATTTTATAAAATTGGATTGAAGAGACAAGCAGTCGTATATATTTTTTATGATTTTATAAATTTTCATGTCATCAGCAAATAATAAAATTTTCACATCAGAAAATATGGAAGTGACATCATTTATGATAGTATAAACAATATTGGACCAAGGTGCGAACCCTGAGGCACACCGCTAGTGGCTTCAAATTCGTAAGACAAGTATCCTTTAATATAAACAGTTAGTAAACGTTTGATAAATAATTCTCAATCCAGCATAATAATTTACCACTTATTCCTAGTTTAGACAATTTATTTATAAGAATTTTAATGCAAACCTTATCAAAGGCTTTACTAAAATCCGTATAAATTGAGTCAACTTGTTCTCTATTAGCAAGAGCACCTGAGATAAAATGTTCGTCAAGTGTAAGGTTAGTTAAGGTAGATCGTCCAGAGATAAAACCATGTTGAAATGATGAGATATTAAAATTTATGCAAGAACATATTTTTTGAAGAATTAACTTTTCAAAAATTTTTGGTATCAACGATTGTATGCATATGGGTCTGTAATTTTCAACTAACGATTTGTCTCCGCTTTTAAATATTGGAGTGAGAAAGCTATTTTTCCATATTCGCGGGAACTTGCCTGTTAAAAGTGATTGATTAAATAGTAGGTACAGTGGGTAAGAGACACTACCTACACAGTTTTTAAGAAATATGGGGGGAATTTTATCTGGACCTGAGCAAGATTTCGGTTCCAGAAGTTTAATACATGCTGTGATTTCTTTAATCTCAATATGTAACTGACTTAGTTGTAAATCTATATCTGACTCAAAGTTTGGAATGTGTTCATCAGGGATATCATTTTCATGCACATCTTTAAAAAAGTCTGCAAATAGATTGACAGTTTCTTTGATTTTACATGAGGTTTTCAGTTTGTAGTGCATAGTTTCAGGTATGCCAAGGTTATTGTTATTTTGTGTTTTACAATAGTTGAAGAAATGTTTTACATTGTTAACAATAGAAAATTCAACATTATTGATATAATTATTATAACAAATGTTTGATAATTTATTACAGTCTTTACGTAGCTTGCTAAAAATTGCAAAATCGGAAAGCTTTTTTGTTTCTTTATAAATTTTATGAGCTTTTTTCTTTTCGATTACAATGTTAATGAGGTCTTTGCTAAACCAGTTAGGGAAATTTGAAGATGATTTATAGCTTATTGGAACAAAGTTTTCTATGGCTTTATATAGATGTTGATAAAAGGCTTTAATATTTTCGTCGAGATTATCTCCTTCTATTATAGACCAGTCGGTTTTATATAGGTAATCGCGTATTGCGACGTAATTGGCTTTATTAAAGTTAGGAAATTGCGTCCGGTTTTTAATTTGGCATTTTATGGGGTTACATAATATAGTTATGTCTAAAGGTGGGTGGTGAGAATCAGGAGCAAGAACTGAATCGAGTGACTTATCAACCGCAGTTGCCATGTCGGTACAAAGAACAAGATCTAATAATCTATTATTGTCATTTTTACATTATTTAATTGAGCTAAGTTAAGGAAATCGCATAATTCAACTATTTCTTTGTCTATTTCAGATAAGCTAGAGTTTTGTGATACTGTGGAATTTTCGCGGGTGCCCCAATTGATTCTTGGTAAATTGTAGTCACCGATGATAGTGATTTTACTGTTAGGAAATTGGTATGACAGTTGTTCAATATCCTCAAAATGACTCTTGTATACACTTATATCCGATGATGGCGGGATGTAAACACTACCTATGATAGTTTTTTGATTTTTACCGTTCAATAAGATGTAAACTTGTTCCACATTAGAATTTTTGGTTTTCAGAAGTTTGGAGGGATATTCCTTGTTGACAGCTACCATGACGCCACCGCCTCTAGATTTAGAGCTGGTGTGTTGACTTCTGTCAGACCGGTAAATATGATGGTGGGGTAGGCCGAACTCAGCAGAGTTGATTGATGGTTCCAGCCAGGTTTCCGTTAGAATGATGATGTCATGATGCAGAGTCGGGGCATGTGTTTTGAAGTCCTTAAGTTTAGTTTTCATGCCTCTGACATTTTGATAATAGCATTTCAATTTGTTTTGGTTGTGTCGTTTTTTGGTATAGTTGATACAATGGTTGGCTTGGAGTTTATGTACTTTATTGTTAGGTTCGGTTCACCATTTTCTTGACGGTACAATAATTGCTTTCTTAGTTCTATGAGTTGATTCCGTTGAATGATAGTTAAGTCATTGCTCGCTTTTACGCAAAGGTATCGATCGAAACATCAATTATCAAAATTTAACTTCAATATTAGAGCGCAGTCAGTTCGAGGTAATTTTGATTAATGTCTTGCAGAAAAATTGAAAACATGCCACATTTCCCAATATGGCGTCGCCGGCGTTTCCTCAGATCTGATTACAACAAAACGTGATTACTAAACTGGAAACCAAACTAAATTTATTTTTTACTACCATCATTCAAAATCGTTACAATTCCGGCAAAGATAAAATAAATCGTTGGATACTGATAAAATAAATCATTCAACATCATCAGAAAAGTACGAGTAGGCATGTTTTTTTTATTAGTGGAATTCAATTCAATTCAGTTCATCTTATCAATTTCAGATAATTTAAAAACATTATAAAATTGGTAGAAACTTATTTTTCGGGTTTTATGCCGTGTTGCACTACCTCCATCTTTAGTCAATATTTCGGACAGTTTTACAGTGTTCATCATCAATGCAGATGATTACACATCGGAAGGAAGGAACACATAAAGAAGGAAGTAGCGCAACACGGCGTTATACCCCAAAAATCATATAACACTTTCGGCCGTAAAAACCTAAAATCATTATAAAATTGTTAATTTGAATGCGTTTTAACTAAATACATAAATAGAAACAGATGTCAACTATACTAGTAGCAAAAGTTGACATAATCCTTGAAACCTTGACATAATCCAGTTGGATCTGCGAGTGGGAGTTATATATGTAGATCCAATATGTTACTAAAGTTAAGTTGCGTAATGTGTTTTTAATCACGGTTTGCAGCTATTTTTTTTTAAACTATAATTATTTATTACTAATTTTAATATTAAAAAATATCATTGCAAAATGAAATTTTTTATTATAAAATTGATCGCGGTCAAGAAGCTCACCAAATAATAAAAAGCCATGTTTGTTGATCATATCTCCTTAGCGCATAGTTTCCACATGATAAGGTTTTCAGACGCTGAACATAGTTGTGTCTAGAGAACACGGGAAAACGCCTTAATTCAAAGATATTTTATCTGGTACTCAGTGAGCAATAAAGATAATCAAAAGATGTGTGCCATTATTAATATCCAGACTAGAAAAAAGTGTCAATACATCGCACAAATCACAAAATATCAGAAGAGAAGTATACTGCATAATGTACGAAAAGAAGTGGGAAAAGGTTTGTATGGCTGTAAATTCACGGAATCACAGAGAAGAAACAGATATAAGTATTTTCTCTATCACACGCAGACGCGGCTCGCCCTAACGTTCACTCGTGCGTCGAACCTCAACGTTAACGTATTTCTATTAATATATATTTTTTAATTTAAATTACGTAGACACAAAGTTAAAAATAAAAATTAATTAGGTATTTAAATTCTTGAATTTTGGAAGCGAATTAAGGCAGAAACATACTTGCGTGTCGTGGCGTGTCGTGAGGCGCCAGAAATACATCGGTTTCATACATTTACTATGGTTAGAGACATATTTGTAGGTCGTGGCGTGTCGACACGCTACGACGATTATTGGTTTATTTATGGTCATGACACGTCACGACACGCAAGTATGTGACTGCCTTGCAGTCGGTTGGCGTTCTTTCCCGCGCGCTAAGAACTAGGAATCTACATAGGTACATACCATTCTGCGCGTTTCAATCAAACGCCCCGTTTGGGAATTGTCATTTTGTATGGTGCGCCTAGAAATCCCTATTTGAAAAAAATGATGTATTTCATAAACAGGGTCTTTCATTAAGAGCTTCCTATCTTTAAATTTAAATAAAACAGAGTGTGTGTGAGATATCATCGAAAAAAAAATCGTTTGAAAGCCCTATCGATGCCATATGAAATATAACATCCTTCAAATGTCCGCCGCGGCTTCTCTGGGTGGAGCGCATACGAAATGTCCTATTTTCCATGACTGCGCATAAATCGCACTGGATTTGACCAATGGCATGGGTTATGTTGGCTTTGAGGGCTGTGGTTTGTGGCTTATTTGTATAGACCTGCGACTTAAGAAAACCCCACAAGAAAAAGTTTAATGGGCTCAAATTGCACGATATCAGTGGCCAGTTCACATCACTTCCACGTGAAATGACCTTGCCCTCAAATCACTTGTGCAGGATGTCCATTGTGACATGAGCTGTGTGGCACTTAGCACCGTCGTGTTGACACCACAAGTCGTCGGGGTCCATATCATGAGCATATCTGTATGGTGGCGGCCGGCGTGGTGCAGCGGTAAGGCGCTTGACTCGTACACCTAAGATCGCGGGATCGAATCCCGGCGTGGCAAATAAATTTTATTTGATTAATTTATGTTATTTCACAATTTATTAATTTTAAATAATATATAGTATGTTTGCGGCACGTTCCAGAGTGGAAGATACTCTCAGTATCGCCCTGGTGTAAGACCACCATTTAGAATTGAAACGTTGCTTGAAATGGCATTAACCGTGTTTAGTGACCAGATCTGAATAGCCAGGTTATTCCCCACCTTCCTCTTCCCTATCTCCTTCCCCTCCCCACTACCCTCAGCCTCACAACATACCGCCAGCCCAAAATCCACACCAAACAGTGAATTTTCGGAATGCATTGGACGCTTTTGGATCTCTTAAGTTGCAGGTCAATGCGAATAAGCCACAAACCACAGCCCTCAAAGCCAACATAACCCATGCCATTGGTCAAATCCAGTGCGATTTATGCGCAGTCATGGAAAATAGGACATTTCGTATGCGCTCCACCCAGAGAAGCCGCGGCGGACATTTGAAGGATGTTATATTCCATAAATAATGGAATCGATAGGGCTTTCATACGAAAAAAAAAATTCGATGATATCTCACACACACTCTGTTTTATTTAAATTTAAAGATAGGAAGCTCTTACTGAAAGACCCTATATTTATGAAATACATACATTTTATTTAACCATCTTAGCAGAGAGAGAAGGAGGGAGGGAAGGGGAAGGGGAGGCGGAAAGGGAACGGGAACGAATGGGAAACGACACTCGGGATGAAACCATTTCTTTATAGTGGAATTGCAACGCATGCCGCGAACCCTGAGTATATAGAATAAAACAGATAATTGTGTTTATTATATGGAGAAAAGTCATATATAGATTTATTTATTCAATACAAATAGGTGTATCTATAAAGAACAGTATATATTTATAGTAGAATAGAAATTTGCACACCATGCAATATTTTTTCTTTAGATCTTAGGAAATTTAATAAACATTACTACCCGTCAGAAGGAGGATAGTAGTCATGTTTATTATCACATCTCATAAACAATCTTTTGGAACAGGAAAAGAACAACAATATAAATATACACACTAATAATATCTAATTGTCCAAAAAGATAAGTAGCAGAAAAATCGACAGATTCGGTAACCAACAAGGGAGCTTAGTAAAAAATACCATTCATGACAGTTCGTTGTATTTTTTAACACGCAACATGTAACAGCATACGTTTATTTATTTAATATAAGAATATTGTACATTGTATATTATTTTTGTGTTATTTCAACCGCCATGCTAGGGATGTCCCTGTGTTATGGCGGGTGAAGTTTTCAGAAAGTAAATTATACTATACATGTTATGTTTGTAAAGTAAAAATTTAAGTTATAGAAATTAGATCAAGTTGCAAATATTTTATATCATGGTTTTTAAATGTAATAATAAATATTTTTAATAATAATAATAGTAAAATTAAAATTAAATTAAAAGAATTTGGCATTCTCAGACTATAAAAATATTACCATTTGTTATTTCGGCTACTGGCATTATACCTAGCTCTCACATTCAAAATTTAGGCGTATTAGATTTGTCAAAAAATTTGTACATAAAAATGCAAAAGTCGGTCATTTTAAATACATGTAGGATTAAGAAAGATTTTTTAAATATTTATATTGAGGGATCAGTAGGATTTATCGGACCAGTTAGGATTTCATCAGAGCCGAACCCTCTGATATGAAAATATCTGGAGTCGGTGAAATATTTTCCCATTATGTTTCTGGTGGATTGACGTATTGTTCTTGTATTGTTTTGTATTTATTATACTTATATAGTGCACTTACATTCCGTGAATTTACTAGATATTCATTTGTGGAAAAGTGTGTGGAAGGGTTTAGTCTTTCATTTGGGAAAGATTTAACCCGGATATAAAATCTGGAGCACCGTAAAAATATAATAATTAGGTCGATAATAAAATTCAATGTGAGTAAAAGTTGTAGAATTATTTGTTAGTTTAAATAATTGATGTTAAATTATACAATTTCATTGCGAAAGAATAGTAAGAATAGTATATAATAATAATTAGGTCGATAATAAAATTCAATGTAAGTAAAAGTTATAAAATTATTTGATAATTTAAAAAATTGTTGTTAAGTTATACAATTTAATTGCGAAAGAATAGTAATAATAATTAGGTCGATAATAAAATTCAATGTAAGTAAAAGTTATAAAATTATATGTTAATTAAAAAAAAATGTTGTTAAATTATACAAATTAATTTGATAATACTATATATTAATGCTCAGTTTTTCAAAAAACTCACTTTTCGCTTGATGCGAAAAACGACCGCACCGCCCCTCGCGTTTCACCAACCTCAAGGTTCACTTTGGCTTGGCGACGCAAAAATGCCGCTGGCACGCCAAAACGACCTCTCCGATCCTCGAGTTTCGCACACCTCAAGGTTCAATTTTGTTCAAAGGGAATTATCCCGACGCCTGACACGCGAGAATGGACATTAGCGCTCGCTATTTTGGAACACTTCAAAGTTCACAATCCTTCGAAGAGTCGATTATTTTCCAGCCACTAGCAATTGTTTTTTTTTTTTGATAGGGGAAACATTTTTCATTGTTATCAATATGTTTGCCAAAACTTTACGGGAGACTTCTAGCGGTGAGGAATACAAGTATGGATTATTCACATTAGAAAAAATCAAATGTCTATCGAATACTGTTGTAGTTCTATTTTCATCCGTTCGAAATGGCAGCTTCGTCTGAATTTAAATAAATACGCTAGCTTCACGATTTTCACAAAAAAATAGACTAGACAGGAAACTCACATAAAATTGAACTGACACATTTTAAGAGCGAAAATTATATAAATTTGCGGCGAAAACTGGAACTACTCATTAAATCAACCAATTCGGCTCAGTTATAGTTCCCGCCGACAGGTTCGCATTAAAAAAAAAAAACCACAAATTAGGCCTTAGTTTCAATGCAATGGAAAATACTAGAGAGAATGTTGAGACAGGTAAGTTATTAGTTATCCGAGATGTCAAAACAAAACGGATCTCTCAGCGGTTTGGGTTGTTGTTTTTCGGGAAACGGCATTGCAGCCGAAAAAACGATCCCCGGTTAGATGTTTTTGAAAAATTCGGTACCCGAAAACATTCGGCAACTTTTGATAACGATATGACGTGTCCGTCCCATGTAAAAAATTTCAGGGTCGCTGAAAAACCAATAAAATTTTCCAAAAAAAACAAGAAAATTGGTGTCCATAGATTCACTTCAGTAGGGTGGATATTTACCGGCCAGTAGGTACAAATTGAAATGTTATTAATTCAGGGTAGGTACCTACTTATCTCGGTAGTATTGCAAATATGATGAGAAAAGCAAAAACATTGCCAGAATTTTGTAAGGAAATGCGCCGGTACCTGCCGGAATAGGTAGTTGGACAATTATTTAGGTTTTTGATGCAATTTATTTTACTAAGGTAATGTTGTTTCCACGATACTGAATAATTTAACAATTTTTTAAAGTTCATTTTCACGTTCTGTGTAAGTTCTGTTTTTTTATCAGTAAATGCCAGTTGCATCATAAAACTGAAATAATTACAGAACTTGAATAGAATTCGAACCGAAATTTTACGGAACGTTAAAATTGACTTAAAAATTGAAGAATTTTTAATTTTGTTAAACAACCCAGCCTAAATATGTGTTTTTTTTTACTCACTCTTTTTTCACTCGGAATTTAGGTAGGTACCCATCTGCACACAACAACTCGATATCATCCAACTATATTGCATACGTATTAGTTTTCTAATTTTACAATGAAATTACTCGAAGTTGAACGGAATATTTTTTTAAAAGTATTAAATTCATATAGCGCTTTATTTTAAGCAATAAAACTACTGGTGAGTTCTGGCATTATAAAATTTGTATGAAAATGTACGTACGCTCATAACTTCCGAAGGACTGCAACAAATTGAAAAATTCTTTTTGTGTTGTGTTCGTTATTGTTAGTACAAGGTTTGTATAAAATTACTGGTGAGTTCTGGCATTACGAAATTTGTAAAAAAAAAATTTATAGGTGGCGCGCGAGCTGTTTGAAAAATAAATGTACCGGGAATTAGTGTATGTAATGCGGCAGGTGGGGGGGGGGGGGTGGAAACAGGAAGGGGGGAGGGGGACCTGGGAGGGGGGAGGGGAACTCGGGAGGGGGTTTACGATACGGAGAAGCCTAGGAGTGAAGTGGGGTGAGGGAAGGTGAGGGAGGCGGAGTGGAAAGGGGAAGAGGACGCTGGTGAGGAAGAGGGGGGGGAAAGGGGGGGGGGGGGGGGGGGGGGGGGGGGGGGGGGGGGGGAGGGGGGGAAGGGGATCGGAACAAATGAGAAAGGACACGCAGGTAGAAACATTTTCTTTATTAAATGGTATCGCAACGCATGCCGGGTACCAGCTATCTTCTATATATATAAAAATCAAAAAAATGTTTGGCTGTATGTATGTCCGCTATGCGTTGCTAAACCATTCATCCGATTGCGATGAAACATTGGGAATTTGATGTGCGCATGACTGCTATGGTTCCTGTATACAATAGTGAGCTCTGGCATCACGAAATTACGCATTGCTCAACCGTTCACCCGATTGTGATGAAACTTTGGGGATTTGATGTGTGCATTTCTACAATGGTGTTTATATACTAACGTATAGCAGGTTGTTGCTGCTAGGTCCTGCGGACGGCTTTATACGTAGTTGTATGTTTAACCGCTAAGCGTTGCTAAACCATTCATCCGATTGCGATGAAAATTTGAGGATTTGATGTGTGCATGCCCACGACGGTTTCTGTATACAAAAGTGAGCTCTGGCATCATGAAATTACGCATTGCTAAACCATTCATCCGATTGCGATGAAACTTTGTGGATTTGATGTGTGCATGTCTAAAATGGTGTTTATTTACTAACGTATGGCAGGTTTTTGCTGCTAGGTCCTGCGGGCGGCTTTATACATAGTTGTGTGTTTAACCGCTAAGCGTTGCTAAACCATTAATCCGATTGCGATGAAAATTTGTAGATTTGATGTGTGCATGCCCACGACGGTTTCTGTATACAAAAGTGAACTCTGGCATCATGAAATTACGCATTGCTAAACCGTTCATCCGATTGCGATGAAATTTTGGTGATTTGATGTGTGCATGCCTACAATGGTGTCTATATACTAACGGATGGTAGATTTTTGCTGCTAGGCCCTGTGGGCAGCTTTATATATATTTGTATGCTTAACCGTAGGTACCTACCCGCTTACTATGATTTTTTTTTCTGTTAGTAAGTCAAGTTAGTTTTAACCCGTTAATTGCATTTGAAATAGGCATAAGCTAGTAATAGTATTAAAACTTACAATTCAAGTAACAAGTTTTATATATAATGGTTTCTAAATGTAAGGATCCATTGTGATAAAAGTTTTTTTAAAGGTGTGGGGTTGGGATTCGGTTTTTATTTTGTCAGGGAGAAGGTTAAATATTTTAGGAGCTAGGTATATGAAGTGTCTTTGAGCTGACGTGGTATGTAGTGTAGGTACGTTGTAGTGTCGGTTGGTTATTGTTCTAGTGGTGTAATTATGATGTAAAAGGGTTTTTTTCTTATATTTAAACATGAAGTACGTTAGGGTAGATTTTAGATGAAGTTGTCGTATGTTTAGGACATTACATTCGGTGAATAGTCGAGTGGAGGGGTATGTTGTCGGTCGCTTTTTGATAGCACGTAATATCGTTCTTTGGGCTTTCTGTAGGGGATCAATAAATTTATGAGCACAGCCGCCCCAAATTATGATGCCATATACTAATAGGGATTGGCAGAGAGCATAGTAGACTGTTTTTAGTACTGTGGGAGTAAGGATTTACAACAAGTACGTACAAGTTTACGTACAAGTGACATTTGCATGGCATTCTAGTGCAGCTCCCTTCGAGGATTTACATCAGCTGTCAGGTCCACCGTACCTATCGCTTCATCACCGCCCCACTCCTGTGACTACAAGGTCCGCTGTATCTTCTGTCCAGGAACAATGACATTAATACTGGACGCGGGGTAGAAATCTCAAAGTGGGAAGCCAAATACAAGAGTAAGATCGTGTCTTACCAGCACTTACCAGTACCTAACTAAATTGCATTGCAATGCCCTCCTGTGTGATGAGAAAATGCTTCATTTACACGGCAAATAGTCGAAAAGGAGACAGCGACAGCGTCCCACATTCGTTTTATTCCATTGGGAAAGATGGGGTAAAACGTACAAAGCGTAACGCGTTCATTGATTTAATAGTAGGACCGTTACTATGTGTTATGGTGTTATTAATGTATAATCATTTGAACCTATAACCTGTACTGTATAATAAAATATGTACTTAACAATACTACTACAATAGTACCAATATTGTATTACTAATGATAACTCATATAATTTTAATAAAAAAATATTTGCCCGTGTGTCTCATTTTACCTACCTTTACCCTTCCCTGTGCATAGTGTAACCGAGTGAGAGTATCTTGTTATCTCAGTCACACCCGTGATGTGAAAGCAGTATTCGGCGAAGAAATTAATATGCCTCCATAGACGTTTTCCATGATTCGGGAAACTTCCCTGTTTCTAAAGATTCGTTTATTAAACTAAGAAACTGTTCTCCTATTACAGGTAGTGCATCTTTTAATATTTGAATTGTGATCCCATCTTGGCTGGGCTTTGATTTGATGTTGGACAGTATTCTTTGGAGTTTCTGGCCGTCTATTTTTATGTTTTTTCATCAAAATTGAAAATTTCTTCTTCTTTTATGATTGGGATATTTTTGTTAATTTCTTCTATACTTGTCACAAAATATTTATTAAACTTATCGGCAATGTTCTTCTCGTTAGCCAATTCTTTTGGGAATATGATATCTTTTTCCACATCTTCACATTTATATTTTTACATTTATTTTTCATAAGTGACTTAAGTGTTTTCCACATTTTCGTTGGATCTTCCCTTTCCTGTTCAATTTTTTTGATGAAATTTTCATTTTTTGTATCCTTTATCAGTTTTGAGTACTTGTTTCGAATTGTTTTAAATTTATTCCAATGTTCGTTATCCTTTGTAATTTTTGCTATTTTATAAGAAGTATCTCGTTCATATTGCATTTGTCTTAGTTTTTTAGAATACCATTGATTATTGGTTTTAATTAATATACTTTGTTCAGGCATTATTTTATTTATTGCATCATTCATATTGGTTACTATAGTTTCAGCTTTTTTGTGAAAATCTAAGTTATTTACATCTTTCCAATCTTGAATCAATAATTCCTGAATCATTTTGCTCTTATCGTATCTTTTCAGATTTCTTCTCACAATAACTTTTTTGATATTTTTGGTATTTTTATTTTTTGCCATCACTATATTAATGATGATGTTGTTTCACAAAAGTTTGTCAATACACAATATTTTTTCATTTTTAGTTTATCATGCTTTAAAAGTTTATCGTTTAACTTTCAATAGCTTATGTGGTTTACCAATTCTGTTCTTATAATCAATATCAGCGATCGACAATTGGCGGTCCGCGGGCCAGACCCTAAGGGAGAATCCCTGAACGGACAATTATTATTACTTCCCACCATACCTTGGCGCGCCATCGGTCACAATTATATTTGGTTTTTTTTTTATATTTCAAGTTCTTGTGAAGAAAACACAAATGTAAGTTTTTCGTAAAGTTCGTCGCTTGTTGTACACATCTTTTTAAGAGCCATAAGACCGAGCAATTCGTCTCGAAGTATGTAATTTTCAACATCAAACTATTTCAGTATTGTCGGTAGATTTGAGAATAGCAACAGAGTAGAACTTTAGGTCGCTAACTACCACTTTCAAGCTGCTTGCATACTCTTTTATCATTTCGGAGTCATGGAATGGTATTTTGTACCGAGCATATCCAAGAAATTGAAAAATTATCATTAGAAATTGTTGCGATGAAGGGCCGCTTAAAATTGTTCTTTGTCAAAGCCTTCAAACAAGCATTTCGCTTTATTTTTTCGCAAATCAAAATGCCAAGGGTAACGAGTGCTGCAGTCAGCATGTTTTGTATTAATAAGGAAGTTGAGTGAAAAATATTTTGACTTATAAAAAATATGTTCATGTAGATCAAAAAATATCGATTCTAAATATATAAATACATTTCTATATTGTTATTCATAGAATTAATTAAACCTTCTTAAAAATCCATCAAAAAGCTACGAACTACAAACGCTTCATGAATGGTCGAAAGAATTCTGACGTCATCGGAACCTCAGTTTGTATGAAGAGCGGATCACCGAAATGTCTATGGTGCATCTCTTTCTATTACACGAGAGATGGTTTGTGTATGATGAGTGAGGTGTATCGGCCAAAAGTCGTTCACTTATGGGCCAAACGGTTTTGCATTCTATCCCCTAAAAGTCTTTTTAAGTTTAGTAATGGGGGTTTGGTATATTTAATAGTTTAGTAAACAAAGTTTATGTAATGCAAAATCTGTTTAAAAAACCACATACCATGTCAGAAATCGGATATTTTCAAGGCCAGTCCGTCTACCTACCAATCGTTGATTCTGACATGTTGATTTTATATTTAAGAGATAATACTGATCACATTAGTGCTGAAATTTGTAGAGTTAAAGCTTCCAAGTAAATACATCAAATTATTAATTGTGTTCATTTGCATGTTACAATAAATATAATACATTTTTACAGTATTAAATAATAATCATTACGTATTCTACCCATCTGACATCTGATGTTCCGCCATAAACCTCACTAGTTTTGTGCAAGTATATTAAATTTATTGATTGCGCATAACACAGTGAACTGCGCTGTAAACCGTTATATTACTTTCGGTCTTTACTCTTTTGCGCGGCGGCCTAAACTGGCGGGTGGCACTTCAACCAACGGCAATCGGCCAGCGACGGCAATACCGTGTTGTAAAGAGTTTAGGCGCGAGAAACAAAACTTCTACCTTTAAATATTAATTTAACTATGAAATCTTGATCAATTTTATTCTATAACATCAATTCTGATAAACGGTTAACATTGATAAAAAAAAATACTGGAATTCCTTATTGAAGAATTTAAAAAATCTCCATACAAAATGCCCAAGCGACGCGATTTTCTCAGTTTAAATGACGTCACACCCACACCCCGCCTCTTACCGCTCGGATTCCGCTCGTTTTGGCGGGCTTAATAAAATTTAAACTTTGAGAATTAATTTTACTATGAAAACTAACTTTTTAAAAAATACCAGTTTTTAAGTTTGAATGCGAACATTGATATTTTTTTTTTTAAATGGACTCAACTTCCTTATTCATTTAATTTGTTTTATGTCATTTCAAATTGTATTTTTTCTCTAAGCCCTTACTATTAAAGGAAACAATCATACTGTATTATTATTTCAGGAAGAAAATTGGAGGGATACATTTAATGTGGCTGAACAAGGGCTTAATGTAATTCAAAATACCCATTTTATAAGCAAAACTAAATATATAACATTTTCAATTAATTCAAGGAGCCAACCCGTAAAATCACTAGAACTAAAATTACACGATTGCCGTAGAAATAATGTTTAATGTCAAAACCCAGTTATAAAAAAAAACACAAAACATAAAATATCTTAATAAAATAAAATACTTTTTTGTTTAAAACCACGAGTTTTATAAATTTTTTGAACCGACCGGTTTCGCTTTACTCAAGCATCATCAGGGTACAAATTAATACTAAACAATAAGTCATAATGTGTGCTTATATAAAACAAAATAAAGAGGGAGACAAAATATAGAGGGAGACAAATTAAATACAAATTTGTATCATGTTGTAAAATCATAGACAGTAAAATGACAAGTACACACTTTTTGTACTCCAAATATTCTCAGAATTCGCTTGTTAAAATCCTTCGGGTAAGTGCTATTATATATACACGTATAATATATTATTATTATTTATTTAGTTAGTTCTTATTGTGTTAAATACACTAATTTACTAAGATAATGTGTAGGTAGATGGTTATTTAACAAATTTAATATTTTTACAGTAGGTATGCGCATCGTAAAATTTTAAATACTCCATTCTTCCTTCACTGTTCACACTTTCAGGCATCTTAAATTATATCAGTGCTAAAATTGGGTTTTGAATATTGGAAGGAAAATCGTTAAGTTTATATTGTTATTAATCGTGGTTGTGTTCATTCGAGAGGAAAATGAAGTCCCTTCCCATGGTTCTTATCTTCGCTTTGCATTTCAACTGATATTTGCTGCATCTCCAACTAGTGGTATCATCAGCGTGGGTCATTACTTTAAGAAAACGGTACATTCCAACGTCAATGCAGTCTTGACCCCTTATGGTAAGCGCAAATACAGGAGCTGAAAGCGTTTTTAAAATTGTTTAACAAAAAATGTCTCTTGTGTAACTAAAAAATTGTTGTTGATATATTTTCAACAACGGTTGTTTTTCGCCGGCCGTTGATGACGAATTCAAAATATTTTTTTTTTAAATTTTTCTTTATTCATTACATAGAAAATAGGGTTACATCATTAGTGGATTTTTCGACCACCATGCTAGGCTGATGCCCGTGTTATGGTGGTCGATTATGACCTGATTTTGTCCGTGAAAACCTAAGAGCATAGATATTATCATTCCATGGTGAAAAAAAATGGAGCAAAGGACGTGTTCAACTTTGGGGAGATGGCGACACACCTAAAAGGCCCTGGACAGAGCTCATCGAAAACAATTTTGAGCAGCGGGGTGAATCGGAAGATGTTTGAAAAATGTTCATACCTACTTAATTAATTAATTAATTTTATCACGACTTGTCCCATTCCCTGCCTCGTCAAATAACAAATAATAAAAGAATAAAATGAAGTGAATAAGTCATAATATGCATTAACAATATGCAAATAAAATAATAATTTATTTATAATTATAATATTTTACTCCACATACAAATTCTTTCAAAAGTTTGTCAAAACAATTATGGGAAATTACCCAGGCATTTTCCCCTCTCCCTTAATTTGTCTTCGTGTACGTGTCCAAAATGTATGTGTCCAAAATGCATGTGTCCGATATTGCCACAATGTCCCGAGACGCGAGCATATCTCGCCTTATCTCCACCGGCATCGGATCCTAAACATGTCGAACAGAAGGAAGTTACATCAAATGTGTAAAATGTACAATTTGATGCATTCGAAGGTTCCTTCCTATCTGTTCGACAGATTGCAGTGGTCCCGTGACTCTCATGCACACGGTACACGCCAAAGGGACCATTTATTTATTCTCCCGAAACATAAAACTGCTCTATTTGACGGTAGTTTCAGCTATTCCTTATCAAAACTTTGGAATGAAATACCACTAACTGTGTGAGATACCACTCGCTTCAAGAAGCCCTGCGACGAATGGTCGCCGACTGCACAGTCAACTGCACATTTTGATTTAAAAAATTACAATTGAAGGAATACTTTCTTGTGTTTTTGATTTGATTTGATAACGTTGTTTATTTTGATTATATTTTATACTTGAATTGATTTTATGTTGAATTTGAACTGATCATATTATAGGTATTATATTTTTATTTGAATTGATTTTATTTTGTATTTGATTTTTAATATTAAGATTATTGGCTTTACCTTGAATTCCGATTTAAATTATTAATTTTTTTAAATTTTAATTTCTATTATTTATTTATATTGTGTGTGTTGAATTAGGGATTTGATTTTTAAAAAAACATGTAATTTAATTTATGTATTTATTTTATCTTAATTTAAAGTTTTATTTTATTTTTTGTTTTACATTGGAGGCACTGCTGACAACGAGAAATCCTGAATTGTAGCTGAGCAGTGACTTTCCATCAATAGACTCAATGATAAAAGAACAAAGTGTATAATACTGTAAAAAATCTATTGATGAATAAACGTTTTTATTGTTATTATTATTCATTGTCAATCATACAAAATCACACTACTGCTCTGTCTAGGGCTTTTTATGATCAAGGAATCAGTAGTGTGCAGTCCATAAAGGCTGAAAAACTGAATTTAAGGAAAACAAACCGATAAAAATAAATCAAAAGTTTTCTTTTAAATCGAAAAATATCTTCTTCGTTTTTTTTTCAAGGAATTTGGTAAGTAACGTGCACGCTCATGTAATTATTTTTAAACAACAAAATAGTATTTTTCCAATATTTGTAGCACAATTTATACCCGGACATGAAAACTACACACATCCTACTTTTTGGACATAGAACAACGCACGTCACTGAATGGAGGGCACCTCTTTTCCACACATTATTTTTACAAATCCTTACACATGAGGGGACATAGATCGAGACCACTATTCAGGATAGAAACGTTTCTCGATATAGCTTAAGATATTGTTTAGTAACCTGACCAAGCCAAGCATTTATGTACAACCTCTCTCCCATCACTTTCTCCCAACAAATTCTTTCAGCCCACAATATTCTTTCAATGATGTCAGCCCGCTGATTACAGGCGGCGAAGGGTTCTTGTGAGGAATCATGTACAAAAATAAGAAATATGTACAATTAGCAATAGTAATATAATAAGTTATAATTTGGTTATTCACACTGTATTCTACTACAGTTAAGCACATTATACATCCGGATGGGAGTGATCCATGCCCAAGTTAATTATAGTCTTGTCCATAGTCCACAATCTCGCCTTGCATTTTCTCCTGGTATGTTGGTTGCACCTCCAACTAATGGTATTGTCTCGATTCGTGTGAAATTTTACGAATTTGTAGTTCCCGATGCAGATGCACTGATGCCCTTGAATGGTCCTTCCGTAAGTCACTAGAAACAAATTCTTATGTTGAAAAGTTGTGTACACATAACGACTTTTGCCTATGTAATTTATACAAAGTATTTGCCAGTGCAACTTTTAAAACAGACTTAACTTTAATTTATCTTCTATTTTAGTCATCTTCATTGAATCGCTCTCACTTCTTTTAGCCTCATAACATTTCCTTAAATTGATATAATAATATAGTAAAATATTGTTCCCGCGCGGGCAGTAGGAAGCGGGGTTGATGGACGTTAGAGACAATGAGGAGTCATCTTGTGCACAGCTAAACGTGCTTGACGCCGATGAAGCTGTCCACCTGCCTGAATCATCCAGCCGATGTAAATTGTTCCCTGGGAAATCAAATCGACTTTCGATAGGGTAATCCCTCAAATTATTCCTTATGCAAATAGTCTTCGAACCGCTGCTATGTTGGGAACAAAGAGAGACGTGTCAGAGAAAGCAGTGATCCACTGTCTTTTTCACATTCTTCACTCGGTTATCCAAGGAGACGTACTGCTCCGACACCTACAAATGGGATCGGAATGATGCATGAGGGAAATTTACCGGGTGAAATAGATATTGCCGTTTTCAATAATAGGTCGTTTACTCTTACTACTCCAAAGCAATATGCATCAGTATTTTATCTCCGCATTTAGATTCAACGGTTTTCACTTTGGTATTTCATCCAGAGTCGTGATGGGCGGTAGTTCTTCAGCACCACTCAGACTTTGCAATTAGTGTTCGAAATAATGTCACTTTGGTTCTAATCTATTCGCATACAATTTTTGTAACGCGTAGTATTTTTAATCGCATTCATTATTCGGTAAAGCTTTTTCAACTGTATTTTATCGTCAATTCTTACGTTCGCTACAAGTCCAGTAGGCTTAGTTTTTGTAAGGTTCTAAAAGGAATTGTGAGTAGAGTGTTATCATGGATTGTAAGATCATTTAAACGATACGTATACAGATAGTGATAGCGTTATCTGACCGTTCACGTTTCTTAGTGATCCGGGGCACATAATAAGTTATACCAGGGTTCGATGTCTGTCTTTAGGCCATATGGTAGTCCAGACCTATTTACCACACGAATTCATCAGGAAGGTATTCGGTAAGGTTACAAAAGAGCAAAAATAAGATATGCCACACCTTCGTGGTCCGTTCACACTTCGTGATTCAGACAAATTAAATTCTACTTTAGATAGTGTTGTCAGCGCAGAATTACCTGATAAAGATAGAGACCCAGGATTTATACAGTGCGGTTTTGAAAAAATAACATTCAAGGTCCGTGTGGTTCGACGAATCCTGAATGGATTCGTATGGTTGAGGAAACGTGTTTGAAGAAGTTTCCAAAAGCACCCCGCGATGAAACCGTCGTGGATTTAAAGTTATCTGACTTACAGACATAGAGCTTATATTTTACAGCACAGGTTCTCACACTTATTTCGGCCACTGCCCACTTTGAGATTAGAAAAAAATCTAGTGCCTCCAGTATCTCTAACTTACATTTTTTTTTCTTTTTTCATTACAATCTGTTACCTATCAATTAAAAACAGTGATTGCAAATTAAATTTTTAAACATGCAATATTATATGGACACGATAGATAGGGTGTGACCCATATCCTTTTTCGTTAATTAATGAATATTTCAATGAGAGGACATAAGGCTCATACATAATCATATTTAGAAGTACAAGGTATCCAAAAAGGGTATTAGGTATTTGATGGTTGGATAAAATAAAAAGTATAAATAATCCAATGGGTTGTTTATGTTTTATTTACAGACACTGAACGGGAAATTATTTTGAAAAAATAATGGTGTCTAGATAACGACCCTCACGCTGCTGACACTCCTCTAACCTTGAGCGAAGATTAGTAAAAACGCGCAAAATTATTTTGAAAAAATAACGGTGTGAGTGCTCGCCCGCGTCGGTCTCCGTGGAAATACGGACCGATGATGCCTTTAGAAGACATTGCAGCCCAGGCTATGACCTTTGGGCTTTGGAGTGGTGGCTGATGTTTCTGTTTTGGATTATCATCAGCCCAGTAGCGACAATTCTGCTTATTAACGTATCCGTTTAAATGAAAATTGGCTTCGTCGCTAAACAGAATGTTTTCAAAGTTAGAGAACCTCTCCATTATTTCACTGGCAAATTTTAGTCGAATAGCGTAGTCGGTGTCCTATAGTTCTTGATCCGCCTGTATTTTATAGGCTTTAAGATGTAATTCCTTCTTCAAAATTAAATGCAAAGACGATTTTTTGATATTGAGTGCTTGACTTTGTTTGCGAATGGATAACGAAGGATTTTTTCACCCCTAATAGACCGCAGGTGACCCGTGTTTTTAATTCGCACAATTGATCCGGTATTTCCGGCGAGAATAATATTCCGCATGATAAAAACGCTCAGCGCTGACTATGGAATCACCGTTTAGGTAATAGGATCGCACAAAAAAAGCACCGTGCGCCCCCGGGTATGACCTCATTGCTACTTAATCTCCACGAAGTAGTGCTCGACGCTCTACGTATCCCGCATTCCCGCACCGCTCCTTTATGACGTCACAAATAAAACGAAACCCCTCTACCGTTCTTGGACACCCAGTATATAATATATTAACATTGAAAGCCTAAAATCGCATCTCGAGCATTTCTGATAGGGATGGGATCGCCGATAAAAAAAATCACAGACAATTATATTTAGTTAACTTAACCATGGACTACGTACTTAAAGCTGCGTCCACAAAGCGTAAATGACTCTAATTTAACCATTTTTACGGGACTCCAGGCATTCGAGTTGTAATAAATTGAATTTCAAGTCGTATTTTTATAGATAGAATTCTATTGCCTCCCTGGAAGCCTCCAGCGCCTACAGGGGCCGTTATTGTCCACTTTGAGAAAGATTGGTTTAGAGGAAGGTTAAATTCCAAGTTTTAAGAGTGATAACAGGTACAATCAACAGTTAACTAGAAAATTCAACGCACACATCAACGTAGAAGTTTGTTATTCCGAAATCGCAATTAAGTACATATATATATATACATAAATATCTCGCCAAAAGATAAATAATGAATGTGTTGGCATAAAAAATAATCAGAATATTAACCTAACCTAACTTCTTTCCATATGACCTATCAAATATACAAATAAATAAACAAATTTCACATTTTCTTTTATTTAAAATTTTGAAGATTGCATTTTTTTTAAATTTCTTATAGCTTGTTTTAGGATGGGTTGTTTCAAAAAAATTAACAATTCATTAAATGACTTCTTCAAACTTAGCAAATACACTTTGTGGCACCATTATTGATTTAATGAAAACAAATAACTACGTAGACCCGTGGTCGTCAAAGTGCGGCCCGCGCAAATATCTGCCGCTCTCTTTTTATATATATAAAAAAATCTTTTTCTTTCTTTTTCATGCAATGATGGTTGTCCGTCAATGGTGGGTGCAAACAATGGTTTGTTGCCTTAATGAAGAAAGAATGGAATTTACCAAATTTGCTGCCCATTCACTGCTTGCTGCATCAAGAAACTTTGGCATGTCAAATTTCGAATAGCAAATTGAAGGATGTAATGAATACGGTTATAAACATTAAAAATTTCATTCGCGCGCGTGAACTTAATCATCGAAAGTTTAAAGAACTACTTGAAGAATTACATGCTGATTATGGCGATGTTGTCCCACATACTGCCGTCAGATGGTTAAGCAAAGGAAAGGTTCTAGAACGGTTCTTCCATTTAAAAACAGAAATAATTCTATTCTTACATCAAATTGGTAAAGAATATCCCCAACTCCATAATGATGAATGGGCACTGACGGCTTTTAGGCCGATATTAATATGAAATTCAACAATCTAAATTTAGAGTTGCAAGGACCTAATAAGATAATCGGAAAAATGATTAATAAAATATTCGCATTCGAAGCCAAACTGCAATTATATATAAATAAGCTCGAAGCAAGAGACTTTTCCAATTTTCCAACTGTTGCTGCTCTTCGATCCGACATGTCTATTACCGATAGTAGCTCTCAAGATATGGTATCCTACTTGAAGGAATATTTGGAAGAAATTAAAAAAAGATTTAACGATGTCAGAACAATTAAGAACTGTTTTATTATTGTAGAAAACCCTTGGCACTGTGAAAACGAGGACAAGAAATTTTTCTACCAGTTTGGTTTTCCGAAAACAAATTTTGATGAACGAAATCATTGAATTAAAATTCGACACAGTACTAAAAGCTTATTTCATTGAATGCCGTGAAAAGCAGGAGTATGTTGAATTCTGGAGAAATGTGCCTAGCAACCTTAAATGTTTACAAGACTGCGCACAATTTATTTTGACGATTTTTCCTTCGACATATCTCTGTGAAGCTTCATTTTCAAAAATGAGCTTTTGAAAATCAAAAATCGCAATCGCCTTTCCTCTCACTTAGAAGACGCAATGAGGATTGCATGCAGTCCCAATGACGCCAACATAGACGAAATAATGAAAAAAATTCAACATCATAATACCTAAAATACACGATAGTTTAAATTAACATAATTAATATTTTGTACTACTTTAATAGAAATCATGAAAATATATATTTTTTTCAATTTACATGTAGATATCCATACCCATTAGCACCCCCACACGTACCTACACTTCGGAGCGCGCCTCATATCCCCCGATGTGTGGGCTCTAATAAAATAATAATTAGCACAACCAGATATACAAAAAATATCAAATACCTACTGACGAAAATTAAATTAAAATAAATAATTAGAAAAAAAAATACATAAAAACTAGTATTAAAAAAAACATAAGCCCTTCATGTTGCCAGAGGCAGTCCACACATTGCGTAGAAAAAAAACGGTCTTTACTATTTCCCCCCCCCCCCCCCCCTCCCCAATTCCAGAAATGTGCGGCCCGCGCCCTGTCTCAAATTGTCCAATGTGGCCCTTGACCAGAAAAGTGTGACGACCACTGACGTAGACTATACTATAATACTATTAACGTTATCGACATGTTTCAAGAACAATATTTTCATCGTCAGGATCGAGATAAATATTAATTATTAATCTCTATACTGACGAAGAAAACATTGTTTTTGAAACATGTCGATAATATTTGATGAATTTAATGGAAACCAAATATTTGAAATTAATTTTCCCGTTCTGTGAAAGTACTATTTAAGTTCTGACAATATTTCAGTTTTATGAAGCAACTAGCCTAATATGATACAATAACAGAACTCACACAGACCGTGAAAATTATCTTCAAATATTTTATGAATTGTTAATTTTTTTTTAAACAACCCGTCCTTAGTGTTCAGGGACACTGTTTTGTAAATGAATGTCATGCATTAATGGACCAATATTTTGCCGTAGTAGCCAAATATGAATTATATGAGTCCAGAACCTAAAGAAATATAAAAATGGTAAATAAAATACATAACTTAGAAACTAATATTTATTATTTATAATATATATTTTTTTAAAGATGTGCCATTTAAAAATTAGACGTTTGTAAAAATTATATGGAAATGCTCTGTGAAATCAGGATATACGGATTCCCTGCTTTTTTTGCTTATATATATTAGTATTGGAATACTGAGGGAAATTATTTCCCTCGGGGCCTGCTGTTTATAAAAAAATATATGTTAATTACTGTCAAACATCGTTGAGGTAAAAAAAAAAAAAACGGATTTTTTTTTGTAAGTTGGCCAGGTTATTAAATTGTTATTATTGGTAGATACATATAATTAACTTTTAAATAAACAAAATGGTTTTAAAATTCAATTGAACCACTAATTAGCCATACCTTTCGATCAATCAATCCCAGGGGAGTTGTCATAGACCTTCCTCAGATGGCATGATGTGATGCATGATGGCATCATATTATAGTAATAGTGATACCTACATTAATAAGTAATAAGTGATTAATTTTTGTGTTATTATGCCGTGTTGCGCTTTCTCCTTTGGCAACGTTTCGGACGGCTTGAAAGAGTACATCATCATGGCAAATGTAGAGATTGTGGTGAAGTGATAACGTACTGCAAGCCTTAATCCTCTTAACGCGATTTCCGCATGTGGTTTTGGTGTAGCCGTCATCCTTATTTGAAACGACTCAGGTTTATTAAATTATCTTGAATGTACAATCTTGTGTACATTCCAGCCGATGATCACATTACAGTGCAGAGGAACACAATAAAGGAAGATATTTAAAAAAAAAAACGATAGTTAGCAAAAGCATATTTATTAAAATGTTTTAATTTTGCATTGTATAAAAAACGAGAAAATGGCATCAATGTCAATCTTTTAAAAAATCCTTTTAATCAAGAATACGGGTTATTATTTCTCGTGGAATGGAATGAACTTGCTTAAATTAATGCTTTTTTAATACATACCAAAGAAATATTGTTACATTCTGATTATTGTATTGACAATTTAATTTCACAAAAAAGGGATTTATTTATTACTTATAACCTACTAAATAAGAAAGGCACCTTTCATGAAATCTAAATAAATATTACTAATAAAATTCTGGTTAATGTTTTTACGACTTACTTTGTTGCACAAACGTTCGTTTTTATTTATTAATCATTTATATGTAAGGCACAATTGTATATCTTAATAATAATTATTGACGGTTTCTTAATGTACTAAATTATTATTATTATATTAATTATTTAATTCTGTAAACGTCTTCACGATACTACCATAAACATGATGATTTATATAAAAAAATAAAGAACACATTGAGAAATAAACAACATCGAGCGAGATTGGTCAAAGGTAAAGTTTGATAAAATTCGAAAAGGTGTTGCCTAAACTTAAAGCTTGATTTCATCTTAAGAAAATAAAGTTCAAGATAAGGAGATCCATAAAACTAAAAACATATTTTGTTAAACCTGAAGAAAAAAACAGAACCTTAAAATAAATTCGCTAAATAAAAAAACAATGTTTGACTAAATCTAAATAAAATAAAGCCTACAGAGAGATTCTCTAAATAAAAAGGAATGTTTGATTAAACCTAAAGAGAAAGGGACAGGGCAGGCTAGAGAAAGATTGATCAAACTTTTTTCCCTTTTAAAAAATGACGCACAACCTTGAGTGAGGTATTATCAGAAGTGTTACTGTCAGATGGCGTGATTACGTATCGACACTACTCTACGTCTACAGTGACATACATTTTTGTGATCTCATAGCATAGAGTGAGGAAGAACAATCTTATTATATTATGTCTCTTAGTTATTCACAAGAAAATTGGTTAAAATTACTTAATATGAAGAAGAAAACAATTGCAACTTCAGTTGAAATATCGACACCATTTGATCTGTTTGTTGCGGTGTGCTGGGAAGTAAAAAGCCTTATTCGGAAGGGGGTTCGTATCATTGCGGAGGAAGGATATTTTGAATTATCATACCTACGCTTTTATTACATAAATACATTATGTATCACGGATTTTCTAGTAAAAGCCAATAGGATGTCTAAATTTGAAGGAATCTAATTATTATTGATCATAAATGGAATTTTAATAACGACAGACAATAGTTTAGGCGGTCTATGACTTATTTTAGACTTTTTTTAATGTCAACAAAATCACCGGACTGTGTAGTGACCAAACTGGAACCCCCCCTCTTTTGAGCTCACGTAATTAAGGATGGGCGAGCGGCGTCCGTGTCTATTACTTATGTTGTCTTGCCGAGACCGTAGAGCAGGCAAGACACTTCTTGCAGCCATTATGTTGATTCAGATTTTCATATTTATTGCATAATTTAATATATACATTAGACAAATTCTGGTTTCTGCGGCTGGGCGTGGTTGTGCTCCGACAGCAGGTGCGCCACAACGCCCCCCTCGAGCTGCAACCGGGCGGGGCAGGCAGCGCCTCCCGGGGCGGCTACGAAGGCGCAGCGCCAGTACTCGCGCCCCCCGTCCCGGCACTGGTTCTCGTACTCGTTGCCGTCGTACACGAGACGTATGTCGTCTCCGTGCGATAGGATGTACGGCACGTCTGGAAGGAGATAAATTAGTTACGATTAGAGTAAATTAATGACGTAACAACAATGGGAAATAGATAACAAAAATAGATTTATGGTTCAGATTGTTTCCCTAATCAAAGTTGTGTCAAAAAGAGAGAGTTACCGACCTCAATCCGTCCTTTTGCTGGTCGAACGTCCTATCCGCCGGACTACAGGTAGGGTATGTATGCAGATTGCAATTATTTGTGCCTCTTTTTCTCCAGCAGAGATCTTTCATATTTTTTTATGAAGTAAAATTCTCGATAATATGACTTTCCTCGCAACAATGGCAACACTTTTTGTAGGCTATTGGTTTGAAAAATAAGCAGGAATCTGTATGAATCCCAATGTGAAAACGAAATCTAACTACAACATCGTATGTACACAATAAAGCGCACACAAATCTGATGGATGTTGTCTGAAAGCTTAGACGAAGAATTAAAGTTGTGAATGGTAAGTTACTTTGCTCTCGGCTAGCCCAAATCTAAAACCCGGCGAAATTTCCTGAAATTATTGCTCTTTCAGGAAGAACCTTTTCGCACTTGACCCGACCTTGGTGGAAGATACAGAATCCTCCAGGTCCATTGTAATATCTGTCTTTTGCATAATGGCTTTTATATTTACGATTTTACTGTGATATTGGGATGGCGGACTAATAATAGATAAAATGTTATCTTAATTAAGTAACAAGACAATCATAGTTACTCCAATATTAAATGCTTTCCAATCCTCTTCTTACCTTTTATGGTCCATCTCCAATAATGCATATCCTTGCATCTCACAATATACCAGTTGTCCCGTAGCAACTTGTCGTAGAAAGCGAGACTATTGTGTGGTATTAATTTTTTTATAACTAATAAAATTAACAAATTTTGAAAAGCGCATTTGAAGTGAAATAACATAAAACTGCAAGAAGAAAACGAAGTCATCTACTTCTCCAAGTCCAGTTCTCTACGAATAAGCATGGTCGCCGAGAACGCGGTTCAAGGTGGTTCGGGGGGGTTGGGGATAAATCATGAAACATAAATATAAACATCAAGCAATAAGAACACAGTAAGAATGTAAATAAATCTATTTATTTATTTTTCACAGCGAGTAAGCAGCAACATTATCATTATTTCAGACCCCAATTTTATTACACATGAAGTTTAAAAAACATATTATTTTTAACAAGAGTATATATTTCACAGGTTCACAGCGTTACAATATTATTACAGTGTAATAATATATTGTAAAATCTTAACAAATAATATTATAAAAAATATAACATTTTACGTATGGGAATGTCAATAGCTCGGATTATTTTTATTATTTTTATCCATATCATCACAAAAAGGCTGTAACGTAAGCACCTACCTAAGTACCAGGTTGCTTAATTAAAGGCACGACATTGCGACTTAAGAATATATTATTAATTAGGGTCAAATACCATAAATAATTCCATTCTAAAAACCCTGCTCTCATAGTAAAGACCTCATTAAATTTTATGAACGTTTTTTTTACAATAGCTCCTCAATCAGGAGGTCCTGAGGAAAATAATTTCCCTTGGGGCCTTTGTCATCTTTGGGGATTCTTTATGGAGGTAGTTTTAGGGAAAGGAAGGAGAGGAAGTTCAGGGAAAGAAAAAATATATGAGGAGTGGGTAGGAATATAAGGGTTAGTGTGTCGAGTGACGGACGTAGGTAATCCATCTATCCCACTGAGGTGCAAGATCGAGAAAATTCAGCTGGAGAAATCAAAAGGTCTTCCTCAATCAGTCTCACCCGATCTGGACAGCCAGGCAGCTGGGCAAACGCATCCGCCGCCAAGATCTAGACAAACCTCACCCCATGAACCCGGGAACCCCTGTCACGAAACGTAGTTGAACACTTGAGATGACCTATGGCAGGGGTGTTGGCTATCCAATAAATGGTTTCTCGGGCGGTGGTACCCATACCCGCCTCCCAAATTGAACGTACCTACATATATAATATATCTACAACTACAAAAACAATATAACGTTTTAGGAATGTACGAAGAACAGCTTATAATAAATTACATTTATCCCATTTTATGAGAATATAAAAATAAATGCATACAGATTAGGAATAATATTATGTCTTATACATACACACACACGAAAAGTAACATGTACAAAAAAAATTTATAACAACATTTTTTTAAACATTTAACACATTTTGTTTTATGTATTTAAGGCAAAGTCTTTTAGCAAAAAAACAAATCATGGCGTTGTTGAATTTCGTGAACGGCGACAAAAGAACAAAAAAAAATCATAATTTAACCCAAAAAGAGATACCTACATGACAAACCAAACTGTATTTCACATATGCGTACTAACAATATATATTATAAACAAAATTCATCAAGTAAATCTTTCAGTATAACTCTGGTGGAAGGTCGCCAAACTTTGCTTGAAATGACTTTATCCGTTTTTTGGTGACCAGATCCGAATAGCCAGGTACTTCCCAACCTTCCTCTTACCTATCTACTTCTCCTCAATACCTTAAGCCTCACAACATACCCCATGTTTACGGGTGCCATAGTTTCACTAGCTTCAGGCCGGTTGAGAGCAGTTGGGAATCTTGTGCGGTGAGGTAAAAAAAAAAGTAATTTTCATTCGGTAGACTCCTCGTACATCTTCATGAACTTTTAACGTGGATAATGTACCAACTTATATTTTTGCTGTTGTAACTGTGCCTAATTACAATACAACATACACAACGAGCAAAAGAGATCGCTATGAGTGGACGTAACCACCACACAACCAATAATAATCAAAGTAACAAATGCGCAATAGGAGAGGAGAGGAGTATGGGAATGTTTCGCAGTAGGCGCTAGTTAGGTGTAGAAATTCACATTTTTTTTGTATTTCTTGGGCATTAACTATGTAACAATTTCTAGACATTTTGTTTTGAAGGGTTTTACTTTCATTTTGTTACATAAAGTTTAATTTATCTGCTACTGGTTTTGACATATCCGAGTCATTCAATAGCAAACTTGAAACTCGCTTTTAGTTTGCTAACTAAGATGTGTTAAAACCGGTAGCAGATAAGTTAAAATTTAAATAAAAAATGTACATGAAAAGTAAAACTCTTCAAAAGAAAATGTAGAAATTCACACTAAATACCATAATAATTAACTGTTAGGTAGACAGGTCCTCCATTATAATGGATTTGAGAGGATACCTCAACCTCTTCGGCGGCAGATGGTTGTGCAGATTCTTCCTGGATATGACCACCCCTCCCACCGTGTGCACAGCGGCCCTGCAACCCTTATTGCAGTGCGTTGAACAGTACCAAAGAACCTTGTTTCGGTTCAGGGAGTTCTTCTTGTAAGAAAAGGTGAACTGGTCTAGCACCAGAAGGGTCTTTCCGGACTGTGACGTCATGAAGAACTGGGACCCTAAAACATGCGCGATAATAAAAAACATTTTTTTATAATTATTTTTTACAGTGTAATAAATGAGTGCTCACCTTCGCGTCACTTAATTTAATTTCAGTAATATATTCATAACGTTAATTTATAAAAAGAATTAGGATGGCGGAATAATAGTCAATGGACTGTAATGAACACAATGCATTATCTCGAGTAATAGGTTGTGAAGAAGAGATGTTAGAAAGACGATATTATTTTACTCATTCTATAAAATTAATGAAATACAGTATCATCATAAAATGTTAAAACAATTTATAACTCTTTTCCACTTAATTTATTTGTAACCGTAACCGGTTTCAGCCTATCAAAGCTATCTTCAGGATGGTCAACTGTTTCTTCTGAAATACGGTTTATATAAATAACCTACGGAGGAAGGGAAGGGGGGGATTAGAGGGTGGTATACAAGGATTTTAATCAAATTTTAAGGATTTTCCAATATTTTTTGGTCGCGACGACTTCGACGATTAAATTTCTAGTTATTTGGTTGTTAGCAGCAGGCATAATTACCTCGGGTTTATAGATTAAGTAATCTCTCTGTACACCACCGTTGACACCCCTCACCCTCCCCCTTTTGTTATGTATATATATATAAACAGTAGTTTGAGGAATGTCAACTCGGCCTGTTTCATACAAATCTTAATTTTGGATTCGAGATTAAAATACCCTACCAAACTGAGAAATTATTTTGTACTCAAAAGGTTAATCAAATATCTAGTACGTTTATGTGGTTCTTTATTTAGTGTTGCTTTCAATTACATATAAGATATATGTAGACCATTAAAGATTTTAATGTTTCTTGATTTAGAGGAAATTTAGGCAATTATTTATGAGTAAATGAAAAACATTTGAAAAATGGTGAGTTGTTTTCCACACGCCCGCGAAGATTTCTATGTATACCGGTGAGCTCTGGCATTATGAAATTTGTATAAAAAAATTGGAAAAGGTGGCCGGCAAGCTGTTTAAAACAGAATGTATCGGGACTGGACATGGAACTACAATATCCATATACTCTTAGAGACTGAATGTATGGAACGAGTGAGAGGGGAGTGGAACGCGCGAGTGGCGGTTCGCGGGACGGTGAGCGGGAGAGGAGAGAGGGGAAGCGGTGAAGGTGGAGGGGGAATGCGTGAGGGGAAAATGGACATGGGAGAAGGGGAAGCTTAAGGGGAACGGGAAAGACAATTTCGCAGGAAGAACCATTTTTTCATGAACATGCCGGGAACTCGCTAGTATTTATACACATAAATTAGATCAATCAGAGAAAAAAAATATTTCAATTTCCATTAACTTTATTCTACGGTTGCCCGGGTTAATTGCGTGGTATATAATTAAAAATAACGTTATATAATTTATCTGAAAGATTTGAATATCATGACAATATACAGTATTCATTTTATTGATAGGTGAAAATGAGAGGAAAGTTTAATTTTATTTTCTTTAAAATAAAACAACAAATTACAAGCCATTGTTAATATTAATTCTTATAGTAAATTTCCATTGCTTAAAATTATACAATTATTACTACCAGTTAGTTCTTACAATATAAATAATATTACAGGCATAAGAATTATACGAAATAAATATTCGAGACGCTTCAAAAATACTAAATGATAGTATTTTTGATGAGAAAAAATACTTTAAAATGCATATTTTCGGTATGTAGAGGAACAATAGTTCCTAGAAAATTTAAAAAAATGCAATAACAAAGATACCCGTTTTGTGATGTATGTAAACATTGTCTCCTACATTGATTCCTTTGACCAGTAAATTGATCGGAATATAAATAAATTAAAAAACATTCGAGTAGGTAGGTACTCGTATATTAAAATATCTATTTCTAAGACGACTAAAAGCAAATAATAATATTATGTTATATTCCTACAAAACATATTTATCTATATCTAATTAATTTATAAATCTATTCCACTCCAATACTTGCCACAAAATCCGCTCTAAATCTAAACTTTATACAATCAAACGAACACAAGCCAAACAGATTAGTTCGGATATCTGAATAAAAAGCGACAATTTTAAGAATTTAGGAACAACTATATTGCTTGAGAAAATCGTCGAAATTTTTCATTCCGTATAATAATAGTATTTTTTTAAATTTCTTTACATAGAATTGTCGTCCAGTTTTTGAGATACACTTCAACTATCTCCCCCACCATGAGGAAGCGGAAGACCCTGAATCTTTCGGTCCCGCAGGGTCTTCAGGTTTAAGTTTCCGCCAAGGAGGACCTGATTCCCTTGAAAGCGATGCTAGGTTTTCAGTTATTACTCCAGGATGTGCCGAAGGAGGTCTCGAATCTCTAGATTCAGAAGACGAGTCTTCGATTTTACACGCCAGCAATGGTGACGGGGGTGGTCCCGAATCTCTGTGTCCCGAATCTCTGTGTCTCTGAGATTCTGAATCTCTTGGTCCCGCATGTGATATTTCAGGGTATAACCTCTTCCATTGCGCAGAAGTCAGTCCTGCATACTTGGTATCTGCAGGCAATTCTTCGGCTTTTAACATCCTAGATGACATAGATGGTTGTACAGCATCTCTCGATTCCATTGACATGCCGCTATCTTCAGGGTTTAATCTTCTCCAAGGCGAAGGAGGGGGTTCTAATTCTCTTGAAATTTTATGAGGGTCATCGATTTCTACCGTCCAGCCGGGTGAATGTGAAGGCCCAGAACCTCTTTGTCCCATATGTTGGTTTTCGGATTTTGGTCTACCCCAAGGTGTTGGTGCAGTACCTCTATTAATTTGCATGGGAGATTCTACCGTTTTTAGATTTTCCGTATTGCCTTGCATGATACGGCCCATCTCCGTGAGGCTCTTCATCCAAGCATTGGGATGATTGTGGGCATTCTTCGCTCTGATTATCTTGCCCCCCATGGTGAAGATGACGGCCCTGCAGCCCTTGGTTCCATGTGTGGAGCAGATCCACCTGGCCTTGCCGGAGCTGGTGGACTGGTGGCTGTGGGTGAAGCCGAGATACCTGATCATCACGCGGCCCTTCTGCGACAGCATGTATTCCACTAGAAGGGAAATATACTATGTTTAAATGAGGACTATTACAACGCCAGCGAATACATGAATTAAGATCGGGAGCAAACTAATATCCATACATATATGGTGGTTCATATAATAATATACTTTCAACTTAGTAAGACATTAATTTAACTGAATAAGTTGATCTTAAAATTTAATACGAGGTACCTATATAATATCATCTGATCAAACTAAAAATAAATTTCTAAAAAGTCGCGAACGGTGAACTCTGGCATAAAAATTTTTTTACAGAGTAGGTATCTATTTGTTCTTTTCTTCCCAAAAAAATAGGACGCGACGCCACATCGTCTTTATTTAAAATCTAATTAAAAACTCCTAGTCAGCAAAAAAAATAAAACATTATTCTATGTGTAGTATTTATTCGTTTATTTTAGTAATTCAACATGTAAAATGGTTAAAACACAGGAATAAGAGACGTAAATACATTAAAAAAATTTTGTAGGAATATAAAAGTACTATAAGGTCAATAACTAGCCAAGATTATGCTGCGGAAAGGAATTTAATATCCTTTCTTCAGTAATTCATTCGTGGCTCTAATAATAACTATAATTAAATATTTGTATTATGTAATTAAAGTGATTATACTGTTCTATCAAATATAAAGACTTATTTGAAAAAAAATTTTACATAAATTTATTAAATTCACGTTTAACAAGTAGGTAAATGACACACAAACGCAAATTTATCGGTGGTTATATAAGTTAAATATATATAAAAATGATTATAGGTGGGCTAGTAAGTACGAAAGCAGTCAGAACTAAAATATTACTTCACCTAATGAATTCGTATTTCAAAGGTGTATAACACACATTGACACACAATTGCATATTTGAGGGCTATTCTTATATATTAATTAATTTTTATTAAACTGATTATGTGTAGGACTGGGGCTTATCAGTAAGATGCTTTCAGAACCTACACAGGGTGTCCCGTATACTATGGATCAACGAAGTGGGGTAGATAATGGAGGGGGTCATGAATAGGGGGTAGTAGTAATAGAGGGGGTCATTTGCAATTAAAATGATCCCATATGTAGTGGTCCGATTCTTAAACATTTCAAAGTTATATCGATTTTTGTGTGATTTTTAATGCTAGTATGCCATCTAAAAAAATCATAAAAAATGCCGTGTTTTTTTAATTCTAATTATGTTGTTAAATGATGTTTTTTTACATTAGCGCCATACAGGATACGCATACGCATTACTTATAACCTTATGTTTTTAACTTTGTAAGTAACATGTTATATTGTCATTAAAATTATGTTATTATTACTTCTGTAATGAAAGAAAATAAAAAGTAAAAAGGGAAAATATACTTAAAATGTAACCAATACACGACAGTTATATGCTATTATATTATATATTCATGATATTTTTTTGGATGAAATAAATTATTTAAAATAAAAAACAAGAGGCCCTGGAGAAAGCAATTTCCCTCGGGTTCTATGTCATCTTTGGGGATACGGTGTGGAGGGTCTTTTTAAGGAAAGGAAGTTCTGGGAAGGAAAAAGGTATTAAGGGGTGGGTAGGAATCTGAGTATCAATGTGTCCAGGTGTTAAGGACAAATAAATCCATCCCTCACACTGCGGTACAAGACGATGGGTCAAGAGAGTCCGGCTGGAGAGGTATAAATGTCTCCATCAACCATTCTCTCCCGATCCGGCCTGCCACGCAAACGCAGATACGTCTGCCCAACTGCTATGTGGCGGGCCAGATCGAGATACTGGTTGAGGGAGACCTTTTGACCTCTCCAGCAGGACTCTCGGAACATCGCCTCGCACCGCAGTGTGAGGGATAGATTCATATGTCCATCACTTCTGGACAAACTGACCCCCAGATACCTACCCACGCCTCATGCCTTTTTCCTTCTCAGAACTTCCTCATCTTCTTTTCCTAAAAATACCATCCACACAGCGTCCCCAAAGATGACATAGGCCCTGATTGAATTATTTTCCTCGGGGCCTCCTGTGCGGAGCTATATAAAAAAACATAAACATAATAATTTTTTTTAAATTAAAAAAACACCCCATTTTTTGGTAGCATATTGAGTTATTGGGTATTTATAAAAAAACACAAAAATCGATAAAACATTGAAAGGGAATCTGACCATTACAATTGAGGCATTTTGATTGCAAATGTTCTCCCTATCACCCCATTTCGTTTGATGCATAGCTTACGGGATACCATGTATAATAAATAATATCTACTATATTCGCATTTCATTGGAATAAACATACAGTGCCACACAACTATATGTAAGTAGGTATATGAGGACTATCCTTATGAAATATTTGTGTTTTCAAAAATGATTATGTGTAGTATAGACTAGAGCGTATCAGTAAGATGCGTTCAGAACCTATATTATGTAATATCCACTAAATACGTATTACAATGAAAAGTGATACCACAATCAAATGCAATGCATCAGATACCCCTTTCTAACAAGATTAATGATTACAAAAAGGTAGGTTACATTAGAAACAAAAAATCAACCTGTAAAAAACAAGGATTTTTTAATATAATTCATTTATTTTCAAATCTTTTAAACATAAAAAAATGGTTCGACTGCGGATTGTACCTTTCTACCCAGCAACTGGAGTCAACTACGCTAACAACTGAGCTAAATGCAGATTGGTAAGACCGACATTTATTTCGTATATTAAGTGCTGTAATGTCATCGCATTTCAGAGAAATGCATTCCGCGTGAGTGCCACCACAAGTTGATAGAATGCATGGTAATCGACAACCTGTCTATCTGCCGAGTTTCAGCTCGATCGGATGTCGGGAAATAGGTTAATTTCCACTCCAGGAGTCCACTTCATTCATATATTATTCAATAAAGAAAACAAAATTCAAATAGATATTTTTAAAAATATGGGTTATACTTATGTGGATACGCGGATAGAAAGTTACATCGTTGAACTCTCACAACTAATCTGAATACTTCAAAAGTTTATTAGAACAAAATAACCACATAAACAACCTAACCTACCCTAACCCTGGTTGGTGTGTGCAACAACCGCATTACCTAGGCAGAAATATAATATATGTATATTTAGACATAAATATATGTTTGACATATTATTACATCTAAGAAATATATTACTTATTTGGTACCCACACAGAAAAAAATTGTTAACATTTCTTATCAACATTTCGTACCTGGGAAATAACAATGGCACGACTCAAAAAACTTATTTTTTCAGGAGAGCAATTTGAATATTTCGTTTGAGTGTATTAAAGCAGTTTATTAACCAATAAAAAATCATTGTTTTACAAAATAAGGGAAGCTCTTATGTAATGTCGTTACAAATTTTTTGTTTTTAAAATTTCAATGATCATTGTGCTACTATTTTTGCTTGAATTCGAGTAAAATATTATATAACAATGACATTTTCGCTTTTAAGGCCACAATAATATTTTTTAAGAATTGTGTAATTTTTATCGAAGGTATAATAGGAACATTTCTGGATACTTAACTCAAAAATGCAAATTTTGACTAGTGTGACTATTATCGCTCAGGTACGATTTGAACCACCAGGTGTAATGCTAATAAAATTTTGGATTTAATATTAAATTAACGCAAAATAAATTTATTGCACGGAAATATCTATAAATAGATAATAATATCGACATAATATTTTAATAAAGCAAAGAAGCAACAAAACAACAAAAACCTAATTTGAGTTGTCGTGAATAATACGAAGATTAAGCGTAGGTTACACAAATCAACTTATTAGGAAAGATCGGCGTGAAATTGGAGTGAAAACACAAGAGCCTTGTCTCTTTATGGTGAGGAAAGGCTTTTATTGTATTCATATTACAAATGTGTTTAACATGTAAAAAATGCATAATTATTGTAAAAACATACAAATATTAAATAAAAAAATAACAAATTAAAATAGAAGCCTACAACTCGATCTGAGCATAACAACCTACTATTCATCTGATAAATCTAAATAAGAAATGTTCTTATTACTAGAAGACGAAGGTGTTGGACTTGATGTTGGAATAATTGCATTCGGAGAAAACGGATACAGACCACACTTTCTAAATCCATTCTGCAAAGCAGTCTCATCAATGGTATTCTTGATAACAGTTTCCAGTAGAGGAGCGAAATCTTCCTTTTTCATTAAAAGCCCCTCGAGCTCGGCCTTCCATTTGTCAACTGCATTTTTCCATGCGATCTTTATTGGCTGAAAAAGTGTACGTTCCAGGGGTTTCAAAATACAGTCCGTATTGCGACAGAGAGCCATCAATATAATTTCCTTTTCTTTGCAGAAGTCGCTCAAGGGTATGGACAGGACATGAGAAGAATCACCCCCCATATACACGATTACAGGGAAAGTAACTTGTTTCTTCAGCAGCCACGGGTAAAATGTGTTCATTATGTAATCAAGGAATGATTCTCGATTCAGAAAACCAGTATCAGATCGTCCCATTCCCCAACCGGCAGGAACTCTTCTGGCAACCACCGTAGGGGGCAATTTCTTGTAACGGTAAATGATTGACGGCGGTGCTAGCTCACCAGCCGCATTCGCCATCACAAGAGTACTCAGCTCATCGTATTTAAGAGAACTTGGTGTGTATTTCAATGTTTTCTTTGCGGGGACATCCTTAGGGTTCATGGACAGAATCAAATCATCGCAATGATAAATCCGCTTAGGGTCATTGAGAACTTTTTCGTGACTATTTCGAATGTAATAACTCTGTATTTTTGAAAGCCACTGGCGGATGTTAGTATCCATTTCGTTTACGGTGGGCGTGGGCAAGTATTCGTGAATGGGAGTAAATATTTTTGAGTATCTGTTCAAAAATGATTCAAACCATTTCATGGGGACGACACCTCTGCACTGCTCGGGACGTTCTTTTAAAATGAGTTGAATCATTTCCAGCAATACTCGTTTATTTGTATGGAAGCCTGTTTGCTCAATTCGGACAATCCACTCGACTAACAGTTTTTCTTCGGGAAAAGTGAGAGAGAGAGCATTTTCCGGTGTTTCTCCTCTAGTAACCGGTGTACTTTGGTCTGTAATTCAAATGTTCAAAATGTAATTGGTACATAATAAACAATTTTGAGTATTGTAAATAAAAATATAATTAAAAGATCACAAACTATGACTATCGTGTAAATAACTATGTACTAAAAATCAAAAACATTTTTTTTTTCATTTTTTTAAATGCGGATATAATATTATATACATGATGATTATCGAAAAAAATATCACAATGAAATTAATGCATAAACCTTTAGTTTACTAACTATTAAAAACATAACCAGTAATCTCATGGGATGCCTCCTTGCACATCGTCTTGGTACAGATGCGCGAAGCGTTTCCAGATTACCTTGTCACACAATTGCTCAAACGGTGAAAGGGCATCTCTTGCGACCCCACAGCCTCTGAGTGAAGGTGGATTTGTGGTTGTTCTCCCCCTGCATGTCGAGGACAACCCTGATCATTTAAAGTAGTCGCGGTTTTTCTGGTCACTTTGTCGCATTATTTCGCTTCCTTTTTAACATGGTGTCAGGTCACCTTGTCACATTATTAATTATTCACGAAGGTAAAAAGTTATTTCTAGCGACCTCACAGCGTCGCGTCGGCTTGGAGATAGTTTCGTGGTTGTGGTCCGCTTTCAAGTCGAGGACAACTCTGACCATCATCGTCCGCATCCTGCCACGAAACTGCGTTTTAGTGCGGCGGAAGAAGGCTCGCTTCCAGGTCCTCTTGTTAGTGTTACTCGTACACCACATTGTGTTATTAAACGATGAAATGGTTCATCTTGCAAATCCACAGTGAAGTGCTTCGGGTGAAAGTGCTTCTGAAATTGTGTAATATTCTGTTTTATGTCTAGGACAACTTTGACCGTAGTCTGGTTATCACTTTTTGGTGCGGGGAATTAGAAGCGCTTCCAGATCACCGCTGTTCAAACGGTGAAAGGGTATCTCTTGCGACCCCACAGTTTCTCCGTGTAGGTTGGCTCGTGGTTGTGGTCTGCCTTCATGCCGAGGACGACTCCGGCCATCGTGAGCATCCTGCCCCGGCACTGCGTCTTGGTGCGGGGAAAGTAGCAGCACTTCCAGGTCACCTTGTCCCCGATGTGGGACGCCTCGTAATAAACGTGGCCATCGGCGACGAGCTGCAAATTCCCCTTTTGGGAACGCATGTAAAATACTAAAAATAGGACAAATCATTAATTACACCATAATACCAAAGATATAATATTACACATCGATAATTTACTTATCGAATTTCTACTGCAAAGTCAAGTCGACGGCGGATACATCTGCCCACCAACTGGCCGGATTGGGAGAGACTGGTTGAGGGAGACCTATTGACCTCTACAGCAGAATTCTCTTGGAACATTGGCTTGCTCTGCAGAGGGAAAGACGGATTCATACGTCCTCACTCCTGGACATCTGACCCCCAGCCTACCTTTTTCCTTCCCAGAACATCCTTTCCTTCCCTCCCAAAAAGACCTTTCACATAGCATTCCCAAAGATGACATAGGCCCTGAGGGGAATTATTCCCCAGGGCCTTCTGTGGGGCCAATGTAAAAAAATCATACATAATAATAATAATACCAAAATTATGTATATAAAATTCCTTAGATTATATTGCATGAAAGACAAACATTAATATGTATTAATATTACGATTACATAAATACCACACCAACGCCTCTTCAAATTTGATTTTTTGTTTTAAATTATCATATGGGTAATTCTACGAAAAGTGGTTTATGGTACACAAAGGATACGACTAAGGAGAAAAGTTGTAGTTTTTTTTCCTGTTTATGTACCTTTTCACGTAGGGGCAAGTCACTTCATACATATTTTGTTATTTTTAGAATTCCAGGGTAAATATATCGGGCAGGATACAGACATCAAGATCAGGGTAGATACGTATTTGACCAGGGGAGAGAATTTGAAGCAATAAAAAAAAAATAATAATAATTAATAAAATCAACTTTATTAATCATTGTACTGAAATTATAATCAGACTCTCTATCATATTAATCATCAATCAGACTATAATAGAAGAGTTTAAGCTGACAGTTTGGCAGCTACAACTCTTCTATGAAAATTCCTTTGTGGCATTTTGAAGAGCAAGTCGGTGCTTATGCTCTCCTGCTTTCTTTTTCCATATCTTTCGTGCCTTGCGTAGCTCTCTAGGAGTCATTTGATCCACAGTTTTTATAATTCCTTTCTCCTTCTTTTTAAATAATTTTTCTTTCTTTGCTTTTGCAATTCATACTTTTCTGGATCATTTTTAATCTTTATCTTAGACTCTCTGCTTTGCGTTTCTTCTGTAATTTTTCTTCACGTGCTATTTTTTTAATGGCGCCATAGTCTGTAACAATATTAGACAATAATAATATGAACTGAGAACCTCCTTTATTTTTCTACCATAATTATTGAAGTCTTTTTGAGATCGAGATAGATCTCGGGCGAGATCTCCTGTCAGATTTGTGTGATTTTCTTTGGCTGTTATTGGCTTTTTCTATGGGCCAATGTCAGAATTTCAGCTGTGAGCTGTATCGTATTTTTTACGTACTTTAGGTTTTAAACAAGTTTTAAACGCGAATTATTTTTGAATAATTTATGCACGATTATTTATTCATTTAACAGCCTCATTTAAAATCACACAAATCTAACAAGAGATCTCGCCCGATATCCGTCTCGATCGAGATAGATATCGGGCTAGATCTCTTGTCAGATTTGTGTGATTTTCTAAGGCTGTTTTGCATGAATTCGTGTTTAAAACGACCTAAGCTAAAATACGTGACAGCTCTAATTCTGACATTGGCCCATAAAAAAAAGCAAATAACAGCCAAAGAAAATCAAAAAAATCTGACAGGAGAAAACATAGAGAATCGCTCGGCAGATTTAGTTTGCACAAACTTCTTATGATGCATATTACCTCCCCTGGTCAGTGGTCAGTCTCTCCCCTGGCCACCTGGCAGTTATATTGCCAGGGGAAATACGCCAGGGGAAAAACGGTTTTAATTGACATAATGCATTTTTTGGTTAATTATATATCACACTTTAACTATTACAGTGTAATTAAATTAGGGCAATAAATGCAAATAAATAAAATGAATATTATAACTTACCAGTGGAGAGACACAGTCACCTTGCGAAACCACCACACCGCACTTTCGCTTCGCAACAACTAACAAATGGCGGCGAAATTTGCCAGAGGGTAGATACACAAAAAAAAGCGGGACAAAAGTTAAGTTTAAAAATTACTGAAAATAAATAAATATTGTCGTGTTTTTCCTTAATCATACTTAAGTGTATTTTTTTAGCAGACTTGAGAAATGACGTCAACACCTAACATCCCCAGAAAACAATGAGAATGCTAACAATAATGGCTGCATTCTAAAAAGAGGGATTTATGTTATTATCCTAAATAATCAAACAAAAACAATCAAATAGAGTGGCAAAAAGTCAAACCAGCCTGTACAATGAACATGTTGAATGATATTTGTTATTATCCCGTTTGTACAGGAGGTAATAATGACGTCCTCGAGAGCGAGACTTTGTTACAATTGAAATGGCGTTTATGGGTAGGTAATTAAAAACGAAATGTTGCGTTTCCAATTATTTTATTAAATATTTTTATACATTTACTTAACAGTTACTATACTTAAACTAATGCACTTAAAATAAATAAAATAAGACTGTTATCGCGACAATGATAAGGTTAAACGTCACGTACGTTGTAATCTACGCATTCACAGATGGCGCCGATCAAATTATTTTAGGTTTTTAATACTTTCTGCACGTTAAGCTTTAAAATATTAAGGAAAAGTAATAGTTTGCGCTCGTAAATATTTAATATGAATATAAATAAATAGTTTTGTCCATAAACAAACCCAAATCTTTCAAGAAAGGCTGAAAAATTCAATTTTGTATCGGTGACTCAATCCAATGTTGTATTTTTCAGCCTTTCTTGAAAGATTTAGGTTCGTTTATGGACAAAACTATTTATTTATGTTCTAATTAAATATGTGCAGTCGCGAACAATTAATTTACCCTAATATTTTAAAGCTTCGTGCAAAAAGCATTAAAAACCTAAAATAATTTGATTGGCGCCATCTGGGAATGCGTAGATTATAACGTTCGTGATGCTGAAAATCAAAGGAATGTTTGGCTTTGGAAATTACAAAACAATCCAACGTCTGTGGTAGACAAAATAGGCACATTTGGTTTACTCCTAACTTAAAATGAAATCACGACTAGACCATCTACACATCAATAAATGTAATAATTAAAAAATACTTATTTCGGTTGTGTGTCTGTAACTCCGGTTCAATGAACTCCAGATAGAACTCGGAATTGATTGAATTTAAGTGTCAATTTCAAAATTGGAAATGTCAGTCGAACCAACACCAACCTATTTTTAGGATATATTTTATTTTAATTGTCTTTTCTCAAAATTGGAATTACAATATTCTGTGAATTTTCGGCGCCGTCTTCATGGATTCATTATTCTTAATATTGATATACTACATCAATGATTTTAGCATAACTTGCAAATGGTGACCGGCCAACTCAGAATGAAACCAACTCAGAACCACCTCAGAAAGGTCATGCGTGATGATAAAAAAAAATGGTTAAATAGGTTAAGTTAGGTTAGTGTTACCGGCTATTTTAAAATTATTTTTTCATAGCTTTTAATGACCTTTCTGAGGTGGTTCTGGGTTGGTTTCATTCTGACTTGGCATGGAACCCTTGCAAATAGTGTTTTATCCTGTGAAAGCGCCGTCTATGAAAGAGCAGATTAAGAATTCTTTTCCCCTTCTTTTTTTTTCGATTCGTTGTAAAGACTGGTTTGGTTCTTTGCCACTCGCAACTAATTAAGGTTAAACGTCACATACGTTATAATCTACGCATTCACAGATGGCGCCAATCAAATTATTTTAGGTTTTTAATGCTTTTTGCACGTTACACATTAAAATATTAAGGTGAATTATTGGTTCGTGTTCGAGTACACATTTAATTAGAATATAAATAAATAGTTTTGTCCACAAACAAACCCAAATCTTTCAAGAAAGGCTGAAAAATTCAATTTTGTATCGGTGACTCAATCCAATATTGTACTTTTCAGCCTTTCTTGAAAGATTTGGGTTTGTTTGTGGACAAAACTATTTATTTATATTCTAATTAAATATGTACTTGCACGAATTATTAATTTACCTTAATATTTTAATGTGTAACGTGCAAAAAGCATTAAAAACCTAAAATAATTTGATTGGCGCCATCTGTGAATGCGTAGATTATAACGTACGTGACGTTTAACATTAAATATAGAAAATAAACAAAACAACACGTTACTGGGTATTATTTCAACAGTATTTTATTTACATTATAAAAAAAAACTTTTTTTGTGTGTGGAGGAGTGGGAAAAAATAAATACGTACATAAAAAATAAGCAAAGGAAATACATTAATATATTATATCAACTTATCTTTTAGGTATCTCATTCAGTTTGTAAACAGTTGTTGTACAAGTTTATTTCATTTTATCCCTTTCGTTCCACCCATCAGGTTTGGGTGAGAAAAAAAAAAAAAATTTCCCTCCATTTTCTATTTTTATACACAATTGGGTGGATTTCCTTTCTAGAAATGCGTTAATAGTAGAATTATTTTATTTTTCTTAACACAATATACCTACACCCAAAGATATAGAAATATAAAAGAGATACACATTCTTTCTAACTCTTTTAAATTTAAATTCTTTTATATTATTTAATATATATATTTTGTATTCTCGCACAATTTTCTTTATATTGCTTATGTTAATGTACCTACTGTATAGAAAATCGACGACCACAACACGGGCATGTGCCTAGCATGGTGGTCGAAAAAACCAGAATTTATGTAATAAAAAATTTCAATGAATAAAGAAAACTTTAAAAAAATTAAAAATATGCTATGATATCCGGCCGACTGTCGACGGACTACTACCTAATAGGAATAGTTTGTGTATGGAAAGAACTGGTTCATTTATTTGATTTTTTTAAGGTGTGCGGTAGTACTGGTTAACAATATAGTTTGAATATGGAAAGAATTCGTTCATTTACTTAGTTTAACGTTATGTGATCTGAATTAGCTTAAAATAGTGTAAAATAATGCTTGCAATATAACAATTGGGTTTATTCTCTTTTTCACTTCTATTTTTACACGTTTTCAAAACACAAGCCACTATTAACCGTGTTATTTCGTAAAATGCACCGATGAGTGCTCGACGCTAGCTCGCAGAAGAATGATGAAGTCACATTTTTTAGATTAAGCCATACTCGATCACAGCCGGTTCCAATGGAATGGTTCCAATGGGAGGGGGAAATAAATCGCTTTTACTACTTAGGGCAGGTCTACTAATATATGGTTGCAATATAATCTCAAATCTCTCATAAAATGGTTCTTAAGAAATAAAAGTATGTTTATTATATTATAACATAACAATGTACTATATAACTCTGGTTTTATCACTATTGTGTGTGCGCAGAAGGCTGTAAGCATTGTGATAATACAGCAAATGTTAAATCTAACAAACAAAAAATCAGCTTTCACTGTGTATATTATATATGTACACATAGCTGTACATTTAAATAATATATTACATTCATCATATATATTTTGTACTTTCATGCATTATTTACAATAAAATTTCTTATATATATTTGAAAAATATATATAAGAAATTTATGATTAACCAAAAAAATTCAAAGTTCATCGGAAGGTTTATCTTTCAATCTGCCGATGGTCTTGGGATGAGAGTGTTCATTATGAGTGACAAACACACGAGAGCCAATAGTAAATAATCTAGCTCTGCACTTAAACCTCTGACTCTGGGTACACTGCCACATCTTCTTTACGCTGGACATCTTTTCAAAATTATAAGTCTGCCCATCATAGACCAACTGTGGGTTGCCACGGATGCTCAGGATGAACTCCAGAGGCTGGTAAATATTCTCCGATCTCTTCGGAGAGAAAGTCTTCACCATTTTGTAGATTTGCTCCTCCGTCAAATAATCTGTTCGACCCAATTCGCTGTTCACATCGCACGATGAGTCGTCGTAGTCTATCAGTAAAGTTGTGTATTCTTCTACAAAATAAAATAGAACAAATTTATCTCTTGGATATCATCTCATTAAATTGGATAGGTGATGTATCTGAAATATTTTTTATTAGAGAGCTTTATTTAGAGATATTAAAACAAAAAATAATACTTAATTAAAGTTCAACTTTACAGGGTTCATAAACGGGTATTTATATATCTCATAGAAATTGTTTATAAAAAAATAACATGAAGTTTTATTGTATAAAATTTATTCTGAAATGTGGGTATTGTGTGATACAGAATGAAAAATACATAGAATTTAATACAAAACATATTTATTGGTTATAAATCAGGTATTTTGAAAATACAAAGGAACAATAATTTATGAAACATACCAATTACGGTAGTCAGTGATATAATGCTATTCTGCGTAATGTGTGAAATTTTAATTATCAAAATTGGAAACTTGTTGTATCAGACTAGCTTTAAGGTAACAAAATTCTTTATAAACCAAAAGAAGCTATCTCAGAAATCAACGGGTAATCAGTTAGCGCACTAAACATGAAATTAAATTATGCTTCTTGCCCTAAGTGGACTGTAAATGGAATACAAACTAAATAATAGAAAATAGAAACAAGGAAGAACGGCCATGAACCATTATTAGTTTGAAACTACGTGCATAGGTGTCACCAACATCGTTCACCCGTACTATTGCAAATAGCATCTTTGTTTTTACGGACACACCAAATGCATAACCTTCATAAGTTTCGTCGCTTGCTGTTTGGTTGTAGCTCAGTGACAGTTGATAGCTTCCAAGCCATCTCTTCCTTTGTTTCTATTATTTATGTACTTATGAGATTTAAGAATTGTGACCTTTGTGAATTGAGCATTACATAAACAGCAAATAAAATTAAGTATCAATAAACATACTTACTTAATATATTAAAAAACATTGAAAAATCTTTGTAATATTACAATGATTTTTTTTACATTTCTTCATTATCAATAGTCTCAATTAAACTCTCAATCTGGTAATGCCGCCTAATTCTCTTATTATCAGGTGCGTGCTCATGTTTGCCAGATTGGGAATTCAACCGTCCATTGTGCGTAATGCAGCGAGCTTTGCAGTTACGGTTACAACAGGACCAGTAGATTCTTTGAGTCCTGCGCTTGGTCGCCCTGAACACATAACCTCCGACAACCAAACTGGGAGCGCCACGCTGGGTTTTGATGTAAGAGAGTTTTTCTGGAAGTAGAGATTATAAGTAAAAGATTAAGCGCAACATTATGATGAAAATCATTACATTTATGAAAATACTATCCTCATACATCAGCTTAAATATTAAAATTTTGGAATTTCTTGTATTCCTTCAAAACCTATAAACATAGCCTCATGATAAAATATGTAGGGTAACCGAGTAATGCTGTACAATGATCCCTCACGGTAGCAGAAGTTGTTTTGCGTGGCATGTCAAGGGTTAAAAACACTGATTGGTAATGCTTTCAAACACATTAAAGTTTATATCATTGGAATAGTTTTAACAACGAAGGATACTGTGTTAATGAGGCGATCAATCGGCATATTGTAAATGACCTCCGTAACATAATGGGGTACCACCAAGCAAAATGTACACTGACAAAATAAATTTCATACATACACCGTTAAATGTTACAAAAATAGATTTTACAGCCGCGATAAGGAAAAAGGACATTATCATAATTAATAAAAAGAGTATCACAGATTTAAACACAGCACCCTTAAGATGATTTTTTTTACAAAAACGGTGTTATACAAATTGTTGTATTATTATTAAGTATTATTAAAATGAGCATCGCACTGTTATCGAACAATTACCATTCTATCACATCAATAGGATTTAACAATTTGGAGAAGATACGAGTGGGCTAAAGCACTGCGTTTGCACTCAGTGATTATCGGTTCAATCCTCTGCAAGTTTATTAGCTATCGATGAAGCAAGAAGAATTTTAACATTTTCAGTGCCTAACATTAAACTAAATAAAACAACGTTTTCAATTGCAAAAACAAAACAATTTTATTTAAAAAAGGTCAATAAAAAACATAATTTATCTAAAAATGTTCCATGCTGACTAGCAATCAGAAATAACTGCCGTTTTTGAACATTCCAGTTTTCAAATAACTCCTAGGTTTCGTTCATCTTTATAAGAATTATTTATGAGTTTTTTACGTTAATTTTTCCTTTAGTGGCAAAAAATAAATAAGTAAATTAGGTGACAAACAAATAAACTAAATATTCCAATAGATTAGTTATGTATGTAAAAAGTTTACTATGAAGAACGTAGTGTTTAAATGTTTTGCTGAGAGTATTTAAAAAGTTACTTATGTGAAGTGACATACAATATAACAAGAGATCTCAATTAATCTGACCCCTGAGAGATATCTGAGATTTTAGTGTACAAATAACTTAGATATAACTATGTAAATCAATGAAGAAGACATTTATCTAAACCCCACAAAAATTTACTATAGATAACACAATGATTCCAACTAAGTACCATAAAATACCGAAGCATTTCTTAGTTTTGATTGCGTCATGTCCACATATTTATTTATTTCAGGATTAAGTTTGTTTGTATAATTATACTGTAGTTTAATCAATTATAAAGATAAAGAAACAATAATAAAATTTCTAAAATATCTAATAAAAAAATTAAGATGTACATTAAGAGTAGCCGCAGTCTGCAGACTTTTGATCGGCTGACAGTATAATCAGTTGCTTAATCAGCATGAAGACATTATGTGAGTGCGCACACCCATTGATTCGTAATCAGCCAAAAAATAAGTTTGTCGGGCAACCCAATACCTTTTCAAATTAAAAGTATGACAACTATCGGCCGACTGCTTAATTCCTAAGGTGTGCGATATGATGGCGCGGACTCGCCAACTATTCAATAGGCGATGATTTCAGTTTACCCCGAGTTTCGAAGCTTTTTTTGGCCCATTATTGGGCACACACTAACAGATTGACTCATTCATTGAAATATAAAATAATCACTGTACACATATTTCGGAGCTTTTCAATGCTGATTTTCATCGCAAGATGCAACCGTAGAATATATGCTATTAATATTAAATTTGATCTGTGTAGCAATCGGACGACTATTGGACAATGTTCTCAACAGTATAAAAAAGTTAACAGTTTCATTTGCGTAGTGTGCAAGGAAACGGCGTAATACGACTGAACTATCGTCCGAACATTTAGTCTATAGTCTGCACCTATTGTAAGTGAGTAGGGCGAAATAGGTTTATTGCTGATATTAAAAACGTGTTATGCTCAGGAGAAGTGTAAAAATACAGACGACTTAGACCATAATATATACAAAAGTTACTTTTCATATATAGTACATTACAGGCTGTCATAAACACAATGCATTTGCCAGAATTGGTAAAAGGCAGTTGTAAAATACAAACGGCAAAGTTAAATTGATTATTTTCCTTAAAATGACAACTTACCTTCTGCGATTTCAACTTTAGCACTTGAAAAATTACTAATAATATTAAAAATTTAACTTGTCAAAATCGTTTCAAAACATACAATCACATTTTAACGAAACCTAATACTTAAAAATATTAAATTTTCAATTGTGAACAACCAAACATAGGTCACTGATATTATTTATGTCAACACAAATCTTTGGTTTTTAGGTTATCTTAAAAATACACTTTTTTATTGTTTGACACCTGACAGCTCTAAAATCACACTATAAACTGATAGTTGTACAAGCACTTCGTATGAATAACGCATCCATGCATTAAATTTCTGACAGAAACAACTCCTTAAATGAAAAACACAAATATTTTGATTGAATTGTAATTTATATTATTGTACCAAAATTTAAAGGTTAAAATGGAAGTATCAATAAAGCGAAAACTGAAATACTTTTATATTCTATAAAAGGATAAACTATCAAATAAAAATATATTATTGTTGATCTACATCAAAACAAAACTCTCGAATACTTCATTGTGACATATGAAAAACCATGACAGACCGACGCCATTTCTGGCCGTCATGGCCTGTTTGTCTATGATAATGGTCATGGACAAAAGTAAAATATTAAAAATTTCAAATATTATGATAAAATATAATACATATACTTCGAACTTCGACCATATACATATATATTACAACTCCTACAAAATGATACTTTGTTCGTCCAACTGGGAAGGATACCCGTTTCAGGACAGCCAAATTGTATATTTAGTTCATAATATTTTCAAGATATCATAGGAATGAGCCTCTTCCAAGACAACTTTTGAGAACATTAAAATTTGTTTTCTGAACGAAGCGATGGTTTCTTTATGTCTTTGAAAGAATCGCAAAGATGTGTTTTTTTTTCAAGGTCATTTTGAAGAACATTAATACTTCAGAGTGAAATAGTATATATGTTGTTAGGTTCATAATAATATTTTTAATGACTAGGTACCTAAAAAATAAATTTTAAATTTTAAACGACAACGTTCATAATTTGAGGATTCCACAAATTGTTAACATTACTTCCAGTCCAATATTTTTTTAAATATCTAAAAAATCACGGGATGTTAAAATTTTAGGATTTATGAAGCCGGAAGTATTCAAATAAATATTTACTTGAGGATCTTTGCCCATCAAAAACAAAAACAATTACTCAATTATCTTAATTAGTCAATTATCTTTATAACAAAAGCAATAATATTTTTTTGTTGACAAATTATTAGAAAAATTAACAGATTCGGATAAGCACCGTTGGTAAACAAAACTAATTCACAAATATTTAAACAAAACTAAAAAATTTTGTAATATCTATTTTTTCCAACTCGAAACTAAAAAATGCTGTAATATCTTAAACAACTATTTTGTAAATGTTGGAAAAAATCTGGCTAACGCTATAAAAACATGTCCCAACAATAATAAAAATAATCCCCGCACTACCCAAGAATCCCAACACCAATATAATAATTTCAACAAAATAACAGAAACTGATGTTGGAAAAATAATCGATGATTTAAAGGGGGGCTCTGCTCCCGGTTACGACAACATAGATGTAAACATATTAAAAACAATGAAACAATATCTAACTTGCCCATTAACTCATATAATAAATACAAGCCTTATAAAAGGTGTATTTCCAAACAATTATAAAAGAACAATAATAACACCGATATATAAAGCAGACTGCCCTAAAGACCCACAAAATTACCGCCCTATATCCCTTTTATCAAATATATCAAAAATATTCGAAAAAATTGTAAAAAACCAAATCTGGGCCTTCTTAGAACAACATCAAATTATAAATTCTAAACAGTATGGTTTCAAAAAAAACACCAGCACCCAAGATGCCATTGCGAAAATAACAAATTATATATACACCGCCCTAGATTCAAATGAAAAATGCATTGGAATATTTATTGACCTTAAAAAAGCATTTGATAGTATATCTCATACTAACTTAATAAAAAAAATCAAATCAATTGGAATAAATGGAATGGTGTTATCCTGGATTGTAAGCTTTTTGGAAAATAGAACACAACAAGTAAAATTATTAAATGAACTAAGTGATTCTCAAAGTAGTAACTTCTCAATACCACAAGGCACAGTTCTAGGACCACTTTTGTTCATATTATATGTAAATGATATATTTGAAGTTGCTAAATACGGGGAAATAATATCATATGCAGATGACACAGTGCTTCTTCTAAAAGCAAACACGTGGTTAGAACTGAATAAAAAGGCTAACACGGACATAAACGAATTAAAAACATGGTTTGACAATAACCTACTAACGTTAAACTCTAAAAAAACACATTATATACCATTTTTCATAAAAAAACCAAACACGCCGCATGAAATTAACATAAGGATCCACTCTGCCCCAAACACTCAACAACACCACTGTAACTTACTGTGTACTCATATTGAAATGAAAACTTCAACCAAATATCTAGGAATTACTATTGACCAATGTCTAAAATGGATACCGCATATAACCAATCTTAAAAACAGAGTACGAAAATTGACCTATATTTTTAGCTGTTTGAGACACATTCTAAATAAAGAACTACTGAGAATGACGTACTTCGCTTTCTGTCAATCCATAATCCAATATGGTATAATAGGATGGGGTGGCGCCTATAAAACTCACACACAATCTCTTTACATTGCGCAAAAACTAATAATTAAAATAATATTAAAAAAATCATTTTTATATCCATCAGAACTCATATTCAAAGAATTTAAAGTCAGAAAATTAAATACTCTTTTTCTGTATCACTCAACCTTACAAGTCTACAAAGAGGATATCCTAAACAAAACTATACCTTTCAAAAACACAGCAAATCTCAGGCAAAAATACATGTTACCAATTCCCATTTGTAAAAAAACTTTAGGCCAACAAAACTACAAATACTTGGGAACAAATTTCTTTAATAAATTACCAGAAAATATAAAATCCCATTGTGACAGTTTCAAAAATTTCAAAACACAATTAAAAAAATATACTGAAAACCTTAACTAAACAAAAAAATAATAATAATAATAAAAATTTATATATTTATATAAACATACATTTATCTTATTATTTACATAAACTAAATTTCAAAGTACTAAATATAAATAAAAACAACAATAAAAAAAAATAAAAAAATAACCAAACAAATAATACTTCCTCCCGTACACACAAGCATTTGCTTATTATGGGAGAATAATTTAAAAATATATATTATATAATTGTAATAATTATAATTGCATTAAGCTTTTATATACTTTCATTTTATTTATGTATCTATTGTATTGTACCGAAAGAAAAATTTTTCAATAAAAAAAAAAAATAAAAAAAAAAAACTAATTCACATTTCAAATGGAGAATTAAATAATAAAATAATTCTGGTATATAAACTACTGATATTATTTTGTTAAAATATTTTGATTAAAATTTACGGTTACTTCTAAATACACCCTAATGATTTTTTTAAATTAATTTACTATAAACTTATACATATACTACATAATACTTAGGTACATAATATTTTGCAAAATAGTATGTAAGTTCATCATTGGTAATGTATATCATATCAAAAAAGAGGAGCTTTTGTGCCTGATAAGGAAGCCACGATTCTTACTTATGTTGTATGTTATAATAAGCATTTGGCTTCAGGGTGGTAACGAGTGCCCTTTTTCAATTTTTCACAAATTTTACATGGCTTTTTATCCTCATTTTTATTATATTCTGCATTCCCAAATGTTCTCCTATTCATGAATCTTTTTTTGTTGACCATATGTTCATACTTGTTTATTTCATTAAATAAATCCACAGTATCTTGTAATCCTTCTCTATCGATCTTGTTAAGTACGAATTCTGGTAGTCCGGAAGCAACAAGATCTATCAAAGTACCGGTGTCGATTGATCTTCTCATATCCAATAGAAGTTTTTCTTTTCTCATAGCATAATCCAACAGAGAACCATCTTTGTATCTAAATAATAGTGCGTAGGTGACAGGGTTCCATCCTTTGTTTGCGAATGATTCACAGAATTTGTTTTTCCATGTTGACCACTCTGAGTTCATTGTTAGTTTAATAATCATGGAACTATACCAATCTACACAACTTTTATCCATGAACAATCTTAGTATTTCTATTTTTTTTTCATCCATGGTCACATCAAATCGTAAACATTCTTTTTCAAACACTTCTATCCACTGGCTTGCATTTGTATTTTTACTACAGAATTTTTCTATAACAAAATTCTCAGCAATGTTTTTGAGGCTCTGTTGCTTATCTTCCATTAATTTTACCATCAATCTTCCCAGTTTATCTTCTTTTTGATGTACTTGTAAACTTTCGTCTTCCAATTCTTCGAGGTATTGGTCTCCGAACTGTAGGTTTCCATCTTCGTCTACAATTGTTTTTTTTAGTTCTTCTGTCATTGTTACCCAGCCCTTTAACTTTAGCCCTGGTATCTTTTTTTAAACTATTTTTTACTTTGCCAAAAGCACCACTTTTCATAATCTCCTTGTGATGGCTGGCGGATTGTAACATTTCTGGTATTGTAAACACTTTTTCATCACTTGTGACTATTTTTGTAATGCTAATAATATTTGACTTGCCATCGCCTCCAGGTAGTGGCGTAAATTCAAATTGAAGTTTCTCCATTTGTGGTTACGAAAAATGTCGTTTTATAATATGATTTAATTCTTTTCTATTGATTTATAAATAAAACACTTGTGTTGCAAAGTTTAACAAAGAAACGACATTTATGTTTATTTATAATAAAATAATAGAAAATAAAACAAGTGACAATTGATAATTACATTCCAAGTATTCCAACTGACACTACAGGATTCAAATTTAAATGGAATATATTGCCATTACATATAATATATATGTTTTGTACACAAATATTTACTTTTTACTTTGTTTTGATAAAAAAAAGTTGTTTTATTGAAATAAAACCTTGTTTCAAATTAATCAGTGCAAGAAAAAAAATTACGTCGAGAGAAAACATGCACAATATGTACCTATACGTAATTAGGTTTTAAGTTTGGGTTATTTAAATAATTTATACGTATTTATGTTGAAGCTCAACCTTTTTCTTTTTAGAAAAACTTTTGGCAAACTTCTCTACTAACAAATCAAACATGGCTTTGAATCATCCCAAAATAGGGAAATTTTAAAAGGAACTTCAATGCTTTTTTATCATTATTATTTTTAATTCTCGGGAGATTTTTTCAATGTTGATGAGTGTTTCAGGCTAATAATTATTGCTTATAATAATTGTTACGCTTTTTTATCATCTACCTCGACGTAAACAGTTGTTTCTTTTAGTAATTAGTTGAAACGAAGTTTTATTTAAAACATTAATATGCTTATTAAGAAGATATGCGGAGTACGGAAATATTAACATATTTAGTTTTGTTAGGTTTAGATAGACAATATGCTTTTACACTAATAATGTTTTGTAAAAGTAATTTATTTTTGTTGTTTTTTTGTTGTTAGTTTTTGGGGTGTTATGCCGTGTTGCGCTACCTCCTTCTATAGCCAACGTTTCGGACAGCGTTGCAGTGTCCATCATCAGGGCAGATCCGGTAGATCCGACGATGTGTAAGTAAGTAATTTATTGTCAGTTTTTTATAACGATACATTTTTAATATTTTTTCAAATACTGACTTCAGAAAAATTAAAAAATACTTTTCAGTATGGAAAAGTTGAACTTGAATCTTGAAAACATCAGGAGAGGTGGGTGTTCACTCTCCCCTTCTAAGAATTCACCGCTCTGCCGCATAGCCGTCCACCGAAAATGTATGAAATTAGGAAAGTCGATGTACTTATCGTAAAAATGTAATGAATCGCAATTTAACATTTCATTTCATTTACGTAACTAAAAATAGAACTTATTGTACGTGAATCGCAAAAATGTTACGATTCAGATTAGTTTATTGTAATGGTACCATTTATATATACATTGCTTGAGCGGAGTTATATGCCGGTCCTATTTAAACACTCGGAAAGGCGTTATGGTTAAATATTTTAATTTGAATATTGTACACCAATCTTTTTGTAATGGTCCCAACTATATGTATAATGTTTATGTATACAACATATACATAATATTATTTAATGTATATGTGATACAAGTCTTCCCCATCATCTTATCTCTTCGACTTTTTTGTATGATTGTAGATTGTAGATTATTTTATCAAAATAAAACTTACACTTTGACACTGGAGATATGCTTTTTTTTAAAAAAGAGAAAACTTCTTTAGCACCGTTGTTATTTGAAACTCGGTGAAACCCAAAATGGCGAGACCGAAATGAGACGAACACAAACATCTACCGGATTTACCCCGCGAGAGAATGAGATAATGTGATCGGTCTCATCGTTGTGCGATGGTTCTTAACCGTGCCACTCTTGCCTACTTTAGTTTTCTGTTTTTTTTTTTTTTACTTCTAACCACGTGTGAATCGAATTAACTGTTTTATTTGTAAGCATTAATTTGTACCAACGCGAAAACCAATTTGTTGTGATGTAATAAAATGCGTACATTTTTTACACATAAAACGTGAGTAAATGGCCTGACACCTACTCAACTTCTGATTGATGGAGATCTATTACTGTGGCAGGCAATAATCGTGGACAATATTTTTGTAGTTGTGGATTGGTGAGTACATATCTACTATATAAAAAGTTCACTCAAATGTATACCTATATTATTTTAAAAGTTACATCGGCTAAAAACAAATTACAATTCTCGAACGGGTTCATTGTTTTCACCTGCCTGAAGGGTGTTAATTTAACAATTAGGGTATTGAAATAATTAATATTATATTAAGTACATACATTCAAGGGCGGATCCAGGGGGGGGGGGGGGGGTCATGGGGGTCATGTGGGTCCAGGAACTAATTAAAATTGTTAAACATAATATTTTCATATATTTTTTGTCACAATGTAGATTTTATTTAAGTACTTTCAATACTTAATTAATTTTATATGTCTATTATTATCAAAATTAAATTATAACTTCTTGTGACTTGACCACAACTGTGTGACCCCCCTGGCGCCAAAGCTGGACCCGCCCTTGCATATATTTATAAACCTTACAAATATTCTGATATAAATTAAAAATGTTTTTTTCCGTTTCTGTACCTACTGAAATCCGAAAACAAGTACAGTTGTAATTTCTTCAATAATTACCATAAATAAGTTGACAACATTAATAAAAAATAAATCACCGAGGCCTAAATTTCTAACAGTTATGGCGGAAAAATAGCGGGAATGCGCTTGACTGCACATCCATAGTAGAAGCATCTATGAATCCGAGTGCTAGTTTGTCTATGGTTAGTTTTGTCAATTGTCACTCGGTATTATTATATTATTAATGATTTATTTTGCTGTTTTACTGCTAGTTCTTTACAAAATCGAAGTAAACAATTATTGGCTTGCAGCCCGGTGGTTTAGCATACGTTCGGCATGAAAATACTGTTAAATTTTGATGTTTCGCTATAAAATATAATATAACCCAACTTTTATGAATAAAGTGTTGTGTTTGCTTTTTAGTGTAAACTAGTGCTTATTTGGTAAGATATTTTAGTTCTAAATCTCAAGGTTGGTCGTAAACTATATAAATAATAATTAATACATGGGAAATCTACAGTTTAAACAGTGTAAATAGTTTGTGAGTTTCAATAACAAAACAGTGATTGTCATAATAATGAGGTTTTTGAATTGTGTGCATCCTTGTGTAGGTTTAATGTCATAGTTGGATACTCAGACGTGTCTCAAGTTTTATCTTTCTTCCTACAATATCTAATGGGGTAGGTAAGTCTTTTCTAATATTGGTTAGAATAATAATGTTATTAAAATTTTGGGCATGCATTCTTTTACTAATATTCGCCGACACGGTCATTTTCGTTACATTCTGCCTGTTGCTTTACTTGAAATCTTGGGTAATTCTTCGGAACAAACGTCAACGGTTAATACGGAATATTTATTTCATAACATAACCAATCAATCATAATTACACAAACCCGCTAGGATAAACCCTGCCTTGCCCTCAAACCATTCAAAACCTGGGATATTTTTTAAAATTATGATGACATGAAGCTAAAGGTTTTATCAAAAAAAGTGCGTATTAACCGTTGACGTTTGTTCCGAATATTTAACAAATCTTGTTTACAATTGTGTGATACTTTCTTACTTTTCATACAAATTTCAAGGTTTTCACTGCAATCCAGAAATTGTTTACTATACCTATTTCTAGATGTTATGTTGTGAAAGCTTCTATTTGTTTCATATAACTCTCTGGAATTACTTGGTGAATAATTTTTAAAACGTTATCATAATAGCTTGGTGGTGCACTCTTGTTGTAAAATATTATTTTACTGTATATTTATGCCGACCGTGTAGATACATTCAATTTAAGATGCATCTTATAAAACGTTTATATCCATGTTTGGCTTTGTAAGTATGGTTTGCCAAGGTTGTTCCAACTTCCCGTTGAGAGGTTGAGAATTGTAATTGGAATGTTTGGTTGCTAGGAAACACTTTTTGTAGTTAGATACGTTTTTAGATTTTCACGGCCAAAAGCATTTTCGTTAATTGAAATGTCGGCTAAAGAAGGAGGTAGCGCAACACGGCATAACACCCCAAAAACAAATAACGAGCTAAAACTTTTTGTAGTTGCTTGTCCACAGTTTTTATATTAATAAATTTTTGGCCGTAATCTGTCAAAGCAATCCAAAAATGCCCAAACTGTAAGGTTGTTGACAAAAGTTAGATGTGGGAATGTTCACTCTCAAATTATGTTGCATAATGTATTTATTTCACCAGGGACATGCTGTTGGTCCGTGAAGAAGCCTTTTTTTCGTTTTTTTTACATGCATGTCTTTCTGGCGCTCATGCTATAATGGTTAATAAAACCTTAGTTGATACTTTTATGTTATTCAAACAGCAAAATAACCGTGGTTCCGAGCCAGCCTAAGGTATAAATTAAATGCACACCAAAGCGCTATAATCTAATGGTGCATATATGAATATACGAATCATGAGTACGGTTCGGCTCGCAATGGCACATTTGTCATAAAAGGAGAATGACATAAAACAACACTCGTTGTGTATACAATGTTAATTTCCTATAGCCAAACATAACTTATGCTATCTTTACCTAGTTTCATTAAGTAGTTATTTCTTTGATTTCTGAAGCTGTTGTAACCTAACATTAATTCATTTTAAATTTTTGTTCTTACCTGCTGACATCAAACCATTATATATATTATCAGTTTACAACTAAGGCCAGGCGTACACGAGCAACTTTTGTCACAGTTGGCGACAGTTGCGTTGCTGCGTCAAAATCCACTGTGGTGGATGTAGTGCAATGTGACAATAGGGCAACTTTTTTTGGATTTGTAATTGTCACCCAACTGTCACCGCAACCAAATTCACTTGTGTGCGCCTTACACTAACAAAATAATGAGCTTCGTTTATTAGTTTCCAATTATGCCTATAACTAGAGATTGGGTTACATTATTATAAATTCCTGGCCTTTTATTAGTTTCCAATTATGCCTATAACTAGAGATTGGGTTACATTATTATAAATTCCTGGCCTTTTATTAGTTTCCAATTATGCCTATAACTAGAGATTGGGTTACATTATTATAAATTCCTGGCCTTTTATTAGTTTCCAATTATGCCTATAACTAGAGATTGGGTTACATTATTATAAATTCCTGGCCTTTTATTAGTTTCCAATTATGCCTATAACTAGAGATTGGGTTACATTATTATAAATTCCTGGCCTTTTTCCGCAAACTGTTTAAAATACTTGAGGATCCCTTTATTGATTCAATTCTTCAGGTTAAATGTCACGTACATTATAATCTACGCATTCACAGATGGAGCCAATAAAATTATTTTAGGTTTTTAATGCTTTTTGCACGTTACGCTTTAAAATATTATGGAAAATTAATTGTTCGCGATCTTACATATTTAATTAGAATATAAATAATTAGTTTTGTTCATAAAAAAAACCCAAATCTTTCAAAAAAGGCTGAAAAATACAATATTGGATTGTGTCACTGCTATAAAATTGAATTTTTCAGCCTTTCTTGAAAGATTTGGGTTTGTTTATGGACAAAACTATTTATTTATATTCTAATTAAATATGTACGGCCGTGAACAATTAATTTACCTTAATATTTTAAAGCGTAATGTGCAAAAAACATTAAAAACCTAAAATAATTTGATTGGCGCCATAAGGTTAAACGTCACGTACGTTATTATCTACGCATTCACAGATGCACGTTACCCTTAAAAATATTAAGGTAAATTAATTGTTCGCACCTGTACGTATTTAATTAGAATATAAAAAAATAGTTTTGTCCGTAAACAAACCCAAATCTTTCAAGAAAGGCTGAAAAATTCAATTTTGTATCGGTGACTCAACCAAATATTGTATTTTTCAGCCTTTCTTTAAAGATTTGGGTTTGTTTATCTACAAAACTATTTTTTATATTCTAATTAAATATGTACGGGCGCGAACAATTAATTGACCTTAATATTAACGTGCAAAAAGCATTAAAAACCTAAAATAATTTGATTGGCGCCATCTGTGAATACGTAGATTATAACGTATGTGACGTTTAACCTTAAATGCTTTGGGGCCTGTTTTCAACAATGTACCGTTAACCTCTAAGAGAGTGAGTTTCTGAGAGAAAAAAGTGTTCAAGAGAGTGAACTTTTTTCAAAAAAATAATTAAACTTAAATTTTTAGTATGTATTACAAAAAAATTAACTTTAAAAAAATAAACCTATGTAATTAATCAGATGTTAAGAACAACAAAAAAATTCATATTAATATTAATAATTTATATTATTAAAGCAGAATTTCTACAATAACCGACGCACCATGCGTGTCCATACTCCTTTGATCAGATTTTTTTTCGAACAACGGTGCGTCCATACTCTCCTAAAGGTTAATCCGTTGGTTGCTCAAAACTATTTCAAATGTATTATTACATTAAACTATCAACTTCCTCGCACAAAATTTTGTTAATGTTTCACGTAATTTTATTTTATTGCAAGCAATCTTCCCTTTTAAAGATTTTATTTGAAAACTTAAGGACAAAAGGAGAAACTTTGTATTGTACTTAAAATTTTACGCATAATAGAATATGCGTTTATTTGACATTTTTCAATATGTTATATAAATTTACTAATTAGCTGAAATAAATTATCCTACTACTAAATTATTTGTGCCCATTCATGACAACATTACTAATAAAAATATAATTTTGTTTGCTAACCAATGTATACAATAAGCTGCTCATAATAAAGTATTTGTAAAGCCTAGAACTAATCTTTCATTTCATTTCCTTACATTTTATTCTTTACCAGGTATATGTGAACTTTGAATATTGACAAACGAAATTAACTGCTGCTATAATATTATTTATCAATACAATTAGTTTTTTTGATATTTTTTGTGCTGTAGGCTATTAAATAGTATTGATATTTCTATTCGCCAAGAGATGGCGCTAGTATACAAAATTGAATAATATTGAAATTATTTGTACTCTGTATAGTGAAGTGTTTTTATAACTAACTATGTATGTAAACATTTTAACAGTGAAAGGTAATTTGTAACTATTATTTGGATTAAAAATGTGTATTTTTTTTACTAAAATTTTATACTTAATATTTTGAGGTCCTCATATCAATAACCTCATATCAATTAAGTTAAAATAAAATTATACTAGGTACATCTGTCTTGAAAATGTGCACTGTTTTATGCATTTTACATTGGTGTGTGTTTAATTTCTTGGGTATTTATTTATTTAATTTTACGGTGGATAAACGTGTATTGAGGAAAATAAAAATAATATTGCAAGGTAACGGTATGCGTATGTAAGGTAGGTATGAGGGGTAGGGTATCCACTGTGTAATGTGTGGTACTTTCAATTACCGTCTTTTGTGAACTGAATATTTTCTCTAGGAAAAAGGTGCTGAGGTGGTCAAGTATTTTATTTATACTGGTAAGTATGTGTATTATTTTAAGTTTTGATCCTAGTTTGCTGTTTTATTTTTATTGATTCATCTAACTGTAATAATCCAACATTTGAAATTCAATTATTTCAATACTGTTGCTATTAAGTATCTTTTGTGAACCCCCATTATTTCAGATTGAAAGTATGTTGTGACACTGCGTCGTAAAGTATGTGCTTCTAAAGCACAGGTCATATACAGGTGCAGTTCTCCGGTGAAGAAGCAAATATTCCAGAGTTACTGCATGAGCTTTTACACCTATGAACTATGGACGGATAGAAGATACTCACAAGGCGTCATGAACACACTTCGAGTACAATACAACAACGCATATATGTAGCATTGGGGCGCTATTCGGCCTACCTTGGTAGTACGGATGCAGTGCCTCGCAGTCCTTCAAGGAAGGAAGGGTACATGGGTTCGCCGCATTGATGCGCCACAGAATAGCCACAGCCGGGGTGAGTCAGCACTACCAAACATCGGAGAACACTCTCGTCCATACAGTGGCAGGCGGCAGTGCGCACCTCTTCACCAAACATGGAGAATTCATCTGAAGCCCCCGTAGTCAGTGGCGTGCACTGAGTTTTTAGTGAGCAAGAGTGCTAAGATTTAAAAATTCGACGTAAATGATGTTTTTGTAGCTGAAAACTATATTTATTTTTTTTTGAAATTTCAATATTTTGTATGAAGATTTTTTATTCAGGGTAGGCATACCTATAGGTATGCCTACCTATAGGTATGTCTACGCTAGATAAAAATCTTCATACAAAAAATTGAAATTTGAAAAAAAAAAATATTTTCAGCTACAACATAAATGATGTTGTATTTTCCAGTCTTAGCCCTCTAGCTCACTAAAAATTCTGTGCACGCCCCTGCCCGTAGTAGATATACGACTACTAAATATGTGTACATATATAGATACATTTAAAAAAAAAACCTTTTTAAGTATATTTTATTTTTTCTTTTTTTATCTAGTAAGTAAATCTATTTTATGTAATGTATATTTTTATATGACTGACAGAGTATTTGCACCCACCGCTCTGTTCGGCTGAAATAAACATTATTATTATTATTATATACATTTTTTATGATGGACATATGATTTAGATGTTAAATGCTGCATCATCCGGACGTGCTTTCAGAGAGTTGATATAAATAATTGCACGGCTAGTGTACTCACATCTCATATTCCACAATTAGGTTATAAAGGGTCCCACAATCACTCTCAGAAGATCTTTGTTGTCCGAAGAAGTTTGTACAATGTGATTTTTAACCAAGGAATATTTTGGTTGAATGAGTTTAACGGTGAACAAGTTAAACTGTTAAATAAGTTTAACTGTTGAACTCATAGTTGAATAAGTTAAACCCTAGGATAAGATTAATGGTTGAATGAGTAAGTACTTGTTGAATAATTTTAAATTTGATTTTAATATGTATGTATTTTTTTACTATTTATTTCTTTATGTATATTAAGTACTTTCAGTGTTTATCTAATTAAAGTTGTACATAATATATTTTGAACTTTTATTATGTTGGGTGTGAGGTAGGTTTGAGAAGGTGAAACTAGGGATGGGTAATATTGCGTGTTTCGTGAACACCTCACTAGGAGAACCTGTACCGAAGTGTTTACGTGGTTATGATTACGATAAATGATTAAATAAGTTAAACCATTGGTAAGTTTAATGATTGAACAGGTTAAACTTGCATCAGTAATATCTTATGAAATTATATTTTTAATCGAGGTTCTAATATTAAAATACACTACCTACTATAATTATTTATCTACGTACTTAATTATTACCATACAAATGAATAACATTTTGCTATAAAAGTGTTCTAAAAAGTAAAGTATTAATTTCGAGATGTATGGAAAATGAATTGTCCCAGATCAAAATGGTAATTTCTGTCTTCAATTTGGTTGTTAAATGTAAAGACAATTAGGATGTTGTTAATGAAATCTTTATCTTTGATATATTAACTGATTTAACTATTTTATTATTTAATAATAATATTTGGATGACTTGTATAGCGCCGTTTTTGTGAAAAATCACCTCAACGACGCTGTACAAATTTATAATACGTTTATACAATCTTATTTCTAACTATAAACTAGAAACTAGACAAACTACTACAACAACTTATGGCTAAAAATTACATCCACCGGTTCATCGATCACCGATACGAAACTATATGTGCAATGATTTGACCAATGAACGCGATGCTGCTGTAAAAATGTACTGTACAGGCAGAAAATATATACAATACCATACTTACCTGGAGGGTCACTAGAGATTAACACTGTTATTGTTTATTTATTTAATTATAAATATTAATATTTTGCCCTTGAAAATGTCCAGTTTCACTTGTGGTTACTCCATTAAAATTTAAAGAGTCAACTAATGGACAAACATTTTCTCCCTTATTTCACAAAAAACTAAGATTTTTTTCTTAAAATAAACAGAAATATACGGTCCCCCGGTAATTTTAATAATAATTTTAATAGTAATTTTAATAAATTTAAAATTAAATTTTAATTTCCAAAAAATCGTTTTCTTTAAAAATACACTGAAAATGTTGAGATGTTTGTGAAATAGGTACATATGTAATTCTAAATATGGACAAATTTTTTGAAAATTACCTGTACACGAGTACATACAATATTTTATACGTGCTCTTTTTTACGTTGTTTGATTGACCACAAGCATATTATTATGTATAAAAAGTGTGTTATAGTTTATGGGTAAATTAAAAATTATTCATAAGCTGTTCGTTCATAGATGGCACTAATTTAAATATTTTAGGAAAAAACATTTTTTGTAAGTTTATGCTTCAAAATATTAAGGTGAATTATTTGAAGCGGTTGGTAGGTATATATATGAATATGAATACATAGTTTTGTCCGTATATGAAAGGCACACTTTCTGTAAAAAAAATTTGGAGTCTCTTTTCTGAATGTCAGTCTTTGTTACTAGTAATTTTAAAGATTATTATGGTTTAGTTCACTTGAAGTTAAATAACACAAAACTGCGATATACAAAAATTACTTTATTATTATTATATTTCATTTAATTTTTTTTTCCATGTAACATATTTTAAATATTCCAATTATTCGACAAAATTGTGAGAAGATTACACTGCCACCCAATGGAGTAAGCTAAAATACGTCGCTTACAATAATTCTTATCGCCAACTATTCCGCCTACCGAGATACTGTTGCGCCACGGAAATGTTCTTTAAGGGACGGGGCCACTCTTTCAGAGCACTTCTCCGCCACCGCACGGGAAGCTTATGGCGAAGACTTTGCCATTCTACCATACCTTCATCACTTCCACGGTTGCCTGGATGGAGTACTCTCTGTTGGCCCGACAGTAAACAGCTATTTGCATAACAATGAAAATGAAAATTTGCATAAATGTTTGTATTTAATATTTTTCATATCTTTGCTGTTTTTTATTACTTATATGTAAAGGAACTAATGCTCGACACTTTAAGGAAAACACAATCTTTAGATGAAAAAAAAAAAATATTTATCAAAACAAAACAACTTCAGTTTCTTATGTATGAATACAGTGAATCATAGAAAATAATATTTTGTTATAAAATTTCCAATAATCAACATACTTTTAATTATTATAATTTTTTATTTTAATATTGTCATAAGTACTAATAGATGACATCATCAAAAAATAAAATCACCATAGGTAGACAGTCAGTTGCACTAATAGTTGACATACTACTTGACATACTACTTGACATTAATTAAGAAAGAAATGAAATACTTAATAACAATACAAACTTATTCTAATAATGTAAGTGTAATAATTATCCCTCAACCTCTAAGGCATTATCAAATTTGTACTTCTATCCCCTGTTATAATCATTGTTGGTGCATCAAGGACTTTAATTATTTGAGATTCAGTTATAATACTTATATCTTTTCATTTTCTTTGAATAAAGTTTTAGACTCGTCACATGCTACCGTAGCCATAACTTCAATGTCTCTTTTAGTTACCTTTTGAACACAAACTTATTTGTAATATCTGTTTTTGCCAGGAAACTTTACAATAATATAATCACTCTGCTTAATTCCACTTGCTTCCTCATTTCTTTCTTCTTCATTTTCCTCATCAATGCTTTCATCAGAAATATCACCCGCGCTGTCTCCAGACTCTACCCATTCTTCTTCCGTACCTGAGTTGTAGTCAGTCTTCCTAGATTTCTTTCTTTCATTATTTTTACTCTTCTTAGATAACTTCGTATCAGTCTTAGGTTTTCGTTTTTCTTTAGTCTCTTCTTTCTTCTTTCCTCAGCTCTTCTTTTTTCTCTTCATCTAATTCAGTCTTCTTTCTCTCTTTGTTTTCATAATATCTTTGCCATTCCAAAGATGATATAACAGAAGGCACTTTTTCTTTCTTTCTTCGTTTTGAGTTTTCTTTGGGTGTTGGCCAAAAAAAGCTCTTTTGAATGGACTTGGTATTACCATATGATTCTATTGAGCAACTTTTTTGTGGTCTATAATGCCTTGACGTAGGTGGTTCTATCAACGAACCTTTGTCCATTGTGGCCTCGAGATTTAGAGAAATGCTTTCTTGGACTTCTTTACAGGGAGTTTTAGGGTCTTCATTTAGGGGTAAATATTGTAATGGAGACTCTAAAATTGTATCTTGTGATATGGGTTTGATTATAAATGGATTGCTACTTGGACCCGTTGTAAGTGATGGTAATGTTTCAATGGTATTGCTTTGTTCTGACGTTGAATTATTCAATCATCAACAATTTTTTTCACACTGTCTTGTAAATTCACCTTGCCTAAAATCCTTGTTTCACCATTGCTTTTGCCCACTTTACAAGCATAGTTTAATTATCTTCTGAGATGTAGCATGTTCTTCCCATTCTTCTTTTCATTGGTGTCTTCCCCTTTACTTTATTCAGCAGAGTTACCCTAGGTACTCCAAATTTTTTTGCCGCAGTTGATGTCGGTACACCTCGTCTGCATTCTTGAATAGCTGCTACCATGTCCGCTTCGGAATAACGGAATAACGGAATATCTGTTCTTTTATTGGCGGCATGATTATCGGTCTAAAACAATAGAACCAATAGTTGACATCACGTATACCCCAATAATAGACACCATGTCTACCTTTAGTAAAAGTGATCCAAAATTGTTGAAATTTCTACAGTAACCTTGTAATTGGAAATGGTGATCAAGATAGTGCTAAAATAAACTTAAAAATTCTATATCTTAGAACACCAATGGAAGACACACATGTCATCTTTTAGATTTTTCCCTATTTTTTGAACTAATAGTAGACATGTCATAATTTGTTAGAAAAACATTAACAAAAACAAGAAAAAAACGTTTATAACTATTCTTAAGTAACATTGATATCTTCAGAAACAACTAAAAAAGTAAAGTTCTAATAAATATTGATTCAAAACTTACCTTCAAAATTTATGCTTCCTTAACCTGTAAAATAAGAAATCGCGAAACGCGCGTTCACTCAGTCACATAATTTACAAAAACTGACGTAATTTTGAAATTTCATTCAGAAACTCTTTGAAAGCTTTTGAGAATGATTTATAGATAGAGCAAGGAGTCCTATGATATTGACATTAGAGTCATATTACTAAAATTGTTCTTAAAACAAGAAGGTTTTTTGGTAAGTGTCTTCCTTTAGTTCACTTTCCGGCATTAGTGACTTTACCTTATGTTTTATTATTTTGTCTAATTTATTTTTTTATTATTTTAAAATATGGGAATGTATTGCATTGCACTTCCCCTACATTTTGGAATACACTATTATTATTAAGGTGGTAAAATGTGTTATTGGTAATACATGAAGTTATTTATAATTTTTAGTAATGCGTATTAAATATTTGGTTTTAGTAAGAAGTAATAATTGTATTATTCTGGGAGTCGGTTTGCAACTAAGGTTTGCCATAATTTCTTAAAAAAAGGAACTACATGTCAAATTTTTTTTTTCAATTTATTGGAATAACTTATTATGATTGTAAACCTTTTTAATTAACTGTTGTAATATTTTAATCAATGAGAATAATATGAACAAATCTGAAATATGTAAAAGAAAAAAACAAAGAAAATACAAAGGTAAAATGTAACGGAAAATAATTAGGTCTCGATAGTTTCATCACAGGCCTGCAAATTGACACTTTTTGATAGATTTTTTCACCGTAATGGGTGAATCGTATGTATTTTGGTGCACTGAGTCCAAATATGCCCTCAGTTTTTCTCCAGCACGTAGGGATTTTTCGCAAAATGAAAATGAAAGTTATGCAAAACTCGCAGTACATATAGGTAAAAATGCATTTTGAAATGAAAAATAAATATATATTACTAGTGGTTTATTTACATTTTTAAATACAATTTGATAAAAATAATATGTATATACAATAAGGATTTATAATTCTTTATAATATCTACATCTTTTTCCCTCAAAACTCCGTTTTGAGATTTTCCGTTTGTGTGGGATGTCTGGAAGTTCTCTATGGAGCATTCCACAGTAGTCTCCCATCATATTCACATCCCATCGTCCTTGGTACCTCCGTTCCATTTCTTTGATGTCTTGGTGAAACCTCTCGCCCTGCTCTTCACTTACGGCACCAAGGTTTTCTGGGAAATAATTCAAATGGGAGTTCAAAAAGTGAAGTTTCAAGCTCATGGAGCACCCCAAGGTTTTAAAACATTTCAACATTTTATTTACAATATCTTCATAATCCGGGTCCTTATTGTTCCCCAAAAACTTAGTCACAACTTCTTTAAATGATATCCACGCCTCTTTCTCAGCTTTTTTCATCACCTTTTCAAACTGATTGTCTTTCATTAGTTTCCGAATGTCCGGACCAACAAAAACACCCTCCTTTAACTTTGCCTCAGACAGTCCCGGGAATTTCTTTTCAAGGTACTTGAACGTTTCGCCATCTTTTGGCAATGCCTTGACAAACTGCTTCATCAGTCTAAGCTTGATGTGAAATGGGGGTAAAAGCACTTTTTTGGGATCAACCAAAGACTCAAAGTGAATTTTTTTTTCTCCAACCTTCAAAGTTCTCGTTGGCCACACTTTTTGGCTCCAGTGCTGTGCTTTTGCCCGGCTATCCCACTCACATAGGAAACAGGGGAATTTCGTATAGCCACCTTGTTGTCCAAGCACCATAGAGATGACTTTGAGATCACCGCAAATAGGCCATCCAAACTCCTTATATTTCAATTTATCAAGTATAAAAGCCATGTTGTCATACTTTTCTTTTAGATGCACAGAGTGCCCCACGGGTACAGAAGCGTATTTATTGCCGTTGTGTAGCAAAACTGCTTTTAAACTTATTTTTGATGAGTCAATAAAAAGCCTCCAATCATCTGACACATGTTGAATGTTAAACATTGACATCAACTTGGGAACATCAGAACAATATACAAGTTCGCCATCTTGAGAAAAATTTGGCTCAAATTGTTTTTCTCTGCTTCTGTACCAAGAGAATGAAGTTCCAAATCTCAACAAGTTCTTTTCTTGAAGTCTAGAGCCCAGTAATTCAGCAGACTCTTTAGAAAGCCCTAAATCACGAACGAGGTCGTTTAATTCTTCTTGTGAAAACTGTTGGGGTCCACAGTCTTCGACTTGAAACTCATCGTCCAACTGCTCTGACTCGCTCTCTGATGACTCTGGCAAATCGTCAAAATTGTGTGGGGGCACTGGTACTGGAATACCGAATGAAATTTTTATCATATTTCATAGTTTCTCATATAAAACTATAAAGCCGAATAGGAAAAACAATTTTTTTCGGCATATTCATAAATATACGCCTTAAGGTAGGCAATCCCGCAGAAAAATGCATTTTGCGGAAAATGCTTACGTGCTGGAAAAAAACTGGGGGAATTTCTGAACTCAGCGCACTAAAATACATAAGAATCACCCATTATTTTAAAGAAAGCAATTTGGTCGCAGGCCTGTGAATTGGAAAAGCGTTGTCCCCGTAAAACAGAGATTCTGGGTTCGATTTCAAGTTGCGACCGTTACCTTTTTATTTTCTGTGTTTTTCTATTCATTAAGGCAGCGTTTTGTCCATGCAAACGTATTCCCCAATTTCCTCTCAGGATTTCCAGACTACTGCAAGTATTTTATAATTTAGTATAGATACCGACCACTAGCGTATCGGTACGTTTTCCTTTTTTTTGATAAGTTACTTTTTATAGGATTTAGGACCCTCCAAAAATCGTTAAAATTGCCTGGTTTGAACGCCATCAACAGATGTTCAGTATACAAACTAAACAATGTATTTCTTTTTAAAACAAAACGCACAGTTTCTTCTAATACAGTTCGTAAAAAATCTTGAAAATCGGTTCAGTTTTGGAGGAGAAAAATGGGGAATACGAAACCTCGATTTTGACTATTTTTGTAGGTATTATCAGCCCTAGGTGCAGTTGTCCTTTCGATCGGTATTCGAGGGAGTAAGAGCGACAGTGACAGCAACAGTTTGGTAAAATACCTATTGTTCAAATATCTTGGCGACCCGGTTTCCTCTTAAGGGTTGTTAATATTATCTTTGAAGCCTTTTTATTTATTTTCCTTGTTATTTTATTTTTTAGAAAATAAAGAAGCCACGAAGTCTTCCAGAAAGAGAAGTAAAATTTGGAATCACTATTCTGAATTGGGCGGAGGTAAAAAAGCGCAGTGCAATTATTGTTCCCAAATTTTGAGTAATGGACCTGGTTGCTCTGGAAATCTTAATAGGCACTTAAAACAAAAACATCCGACTATTTCCTTTCAGAACCCAATGCCTTTCGTATCTTGTGACCACATTTGCTGCACCGACTGCGAAAATAAATAAGTATTTATTTTTATTTTTTCTTTTTCTTTATTCATCATATAACTTTTTATACAGTTTTACTCATGGTCATATGAATATTAATAGACCTGCCCTAAGTTATAAAAGCGTATTATTTCCCCCTCCCCATACCGGTTCCATTGGAACCGTCTGAGATAGAGTATGGCTTCGCGTGAATCCAAAAAAATGTGACGTCATCATTCTTCTGCCAGCGTCGAGCACTCATCGGTGCATTTTACGAAATAAGACGGCAAAAATAGTGGCTTGTGTATTGAAAACGTGTAAAAATGGAAGTGAAAAAGAGAATAAACCCAATTGTCCTATTACATTCCATAGGCAAGTATTATTTTACTTTATTTTAGGCTTATTCATATCACATAATATGATCGTTTTCGTAACATATACTATCACTCGAGATACATGGCGTGTGCGCGTCGCTGTTTACTGGGGTAAGTAAATTATGAAACATTTGTTAAAGTGTCTTAACTAAATAAGGCAACAAAATATTGGACTCCGAAAATAGGCGAACTTTTCTTTGCCGTATTTGGACTTCGCAAATTTGTCCATTACGCGGCGAGCAATTCGCGCTCCCATGTAAAACGATCTATTCATTCAAAAGCAGAACTTAAGTACTTTTAAGAACTAAATGGTGATATTATAATGCGAGATGCCTATATACTGTCAGATTGAGTTTTGAAGAATCACATATCATCAAAGTCATCTTCCCGCTCTTCGTCCCGCTGTAGTTGGTTTCTACCTCTCACCTTTCTGTTCTGGTCTAGTTTTTTTTATTATTTTTTTTATTAGTATCTATAGCAAATAATTTATAAATTATATTATATTAAGGTATTATAAAGTACATTTTTTTTTAGGTATTATAAAGTACATGTTTTTTTTCACACTCCTCCTCACTAGGGTTTCCTGTTCTGAGGCGGCCTGTAGTTTTTCCACATTTGTATTTAGTATCCAGTTGTCTTTAAATGGTCTTCAGGATGTTTGATAGTTCATTTTCACTTTGTTCTCTCAACCATATTTTTACTTTTGTTTTAAATTTATTTATTTCTGTTATTTTTTTTGTTTGAGTTGTATAGTTTTGTCGCATTGAATTTCATATTTCTTTGTCCAAAAGATGTTTTCAAACTGGCTGTAGCTAGAATATTTTGGTTTATTGCCCTGGTTGTGTATCTATGTTGGACAGTGGAGTATTCTGATATATTTTTTAAATTTTAAATAAAATATTTTTTGCATAAAGTTTTTGTATGTTGTAGACTTGAATCCTTTGAAACAATTCTTCTGTCGGAGTTCTAACCGGTAATTTCAAAATTGTCTTTAGTACTCCTTTTTGGGCTATATTGAGTCGGTCCATGTGAGTGCTCAAGGCAGATCCCCATCCAGTTATCCCGTACTCTATTTGTGATTGACATAAAGCGTAGTACACTTTCTTAAAGTCGTTTATGTTGAGGATGTTACGGATGGCTCTAAAGAAGTAAATGTACCTGGTGAGTTTTTTTGTGATTACTTCAATGTGTGCGTTCCATCGGAGATTATCATCAATTTCAATACCAAGATATTTGATTCTTTCGGAGTGTGCTATGGTAGGACAGTGGCATGATAAGCCTTGATTTTGATAGTTTTCTTGGCATGTATGTAATTTGAGATTAAAGTCATCCTCTGGCTGTCTGTGTTATAGAACATGTCAGATATTTTGTTTTATTGACATTAAGTGTAAGGGAATTTCTCTTAAGCCAGTTTTGCAGTAGACCAAGTCCATGTTCCGCTTCTTTGTAGGTACTTCTCCAATCTTTTTCGTTGAATACAATTACTGTATCGTCAGCAAAGCTTATGATTTTTCCTCTCGTTCCTAGGCTACCGATATCATTTATGTATATTAGAAATAATATCGGTCCTAGTACGCTTCCTTGCGGTACTCCATGGTTGATTAGGAGAGGTTTGCTTTTTTTCTTGTTAATTTGAACGCTCTGTGTACGCTCCGTCATATAACTTTAATAAGTTAAGAGTTCTATTTGACATACCAATTTTGAAAGTTTTGCAAAAAGGTTTTGTGATCTATTGTATCAAATGCCTTTTGTAAGTCTATGAAGATTGCCAGTGTTTTTTCTCCTCTGTCTAAACTTTTTATGATCATATCTGTAATAGTTTCTATGGCGTCACATTATAGTTATATTCATATGTCTATGGTTTTACCGGTGATTCGACTACCACGCTAGGCACATGGCTGTATTATGTTAGACGTCTTAAAGGCTTTTACATGTGATATTTCACAGTAACCTTGAGGTGATTTTTCACAACAACCGAGGATAAATCATGAGCCAAATATTATTGTGAGAAAGAATACGATTTAAAAATAAAATAAAATGCACAAGAATGAACGAAAGGCAGCAATAATAAAAAATCAACCCTGAACAAAACAATGTTTTTTTAACTATAATAAATACATCTATTTTCAATTTTTGGCCCATCTGTTGGGCCGGCTAGTTGTCAATTTCCATTGTTGAGTGAATGCATTGTCATCGACAGCGAGTCTCTCTGCCGAGTTTCAGCTCGATAGGATGTCGGGAAGTGGGTTAACTTCTACTTCCTAGATATCCATTCATTCATATCTTGTCATTCATATTCAGTTTGCTAAGTTCTAATTATTGTCGAATACATCCATATCGTCTAAATATTTGTTACCAAGACTATGTAAACATTGTATTTGAGAATGCAAACCATAGTTGGAATGATATCTATATATTTAAATACTAGTTGACCCGGAAAAAGTTGTTCTGCCATATAAATTATTTCTACTGAATATTATGGTTGTTTTTGTCGCGATTAAAAAATGGGAGGGGGGGTAAGACGGTAAAAATGTATAGGTATTTTTTGAGGCCAAATAACAAAAATATGTATTTAAAAAAAAAAGTTTTTTTTTTTTTTAAATCTGGATAGGGACACACTAATCACCCAGCGGTATGAAATATACTTTACGACCTATTCTCATACCTACAAAATATACATAAAAAATGATAAAAATCGGTCGAGCCGTTTCGGAGGAGTGCGACCACAAACACCATGATACGAGATTTTTTATATATGTATATAGATTTATATCTGTTCCGGCTGAAGGAGGTAGAACAAATACCCCAAAAACAAATCACGTTAAAAGTTTGTCTAATTGTTTGTTTCCGTACATTTTGTAGATTGATTAATTGCAGGAGTTCAGAACAATCGAATTTAGAGATTAATAATTTTAATAAAAGTTCATTTTATTTTTGGTCTGTTGTTAAGTTGGAAATTTTAAAACGATGAGTAATTTAAGTGCTCTAAAGGAGTGGCGCTTGGTGCTGGAAGGCTGCGTTCAACTCTTTATTTTACATTATTGCTGCATTGGAAAAATCTTTGTGCAATCATATTAGACAGTGTACTGATTGCATTTATTTTCATCTCATGAAGTTTTACTGGGAGCATCTTCCGTCTTCTTGGGTTTGTATATCACGATATGGAATCCTCAATATAAGGTATACATAGATTAAGTAGAAAGTATACAGAATCAATTTTCGAAACATTTACTCAAGAAATACAACAAAACTACAAATAACATGTTAAGTTTATAAAAAAGACGCACATTGTCAGATCTGTTGTTTCTATACAACCTGCTAAATAATAAAATATATAGTCCTGAATTGCTATCCGTCATTTGTCACGAATAGTGATTTTGCCGAATACCGAATATTCGGTGACACTTACTTAGTACATTTTTCAACAGTTTTCATGAATTAAAAATAATAAAAATCGTTTTCATGAATTAAAATTAATTGAGTTCATGAATTAAAAATAGTTTTCATGAATCAAAATGATTGAACTCATGAATTAAAAATCGTTTTTTATGAATTAATAAGAATCAATTACATTTCGCACATGAAATTGATTTTTACATGAAAACTGTTCGCGTAGGACAGCCGACCTTTACAAGTGGTAGTCAGCAAACGCAAAACAGTATCCAAGCCTAGCAGAATTGGCTAAGATTTATTTATCATCTCCCGGTAGCAGTATATAGTGAGCGGCTATTTTCGGAAGCAGGTAAAATTTATGAGGAAAAGAGCAATCATATGCTATCAACAAATGCTGAAAAATTGTTTTCTTTCGACAAAACTTATCTACCACTGATAGATTTGTGTTATATGTTATGAATTTTTTTCATGATTTGCTATTCGGTATTCGGCCGAATAGTTCGCAATATTCAGCCGAATACCGAATAATAAAAAAAGTAGCCGAATAGGCCGAATACCGAACAGTAGCCGAATATTCGTGGTATCTCTAGTTTTAATGTCCCAATGAGGCGTACCTGGCACGCTTCCCTTTTTCATGTAGAATGTAGAATCCAATAACACTAATGCAGCAAGTAACTCACCAATTACTCGCGCAATCACAACTTATACCCACTACGAATAATTACTACCCTATGACATTTTCCATGATTCCTTGCAAACATACAAAACTAATTTATTAAATTTCTTGGCGTGATACAAATACATATTATAAATTTTATAACTACTTAGCCTTTCACTAAATCTTAATCAGTCAATTACAATTAGTGAGCTTATAATTCTTGATTTTAAAATGTCTCTTTATCTCCCCCCCCCTCTTCTCTCTTTTTTTATTATTATTTCTGGTTCATTCACTAATTAAGTTTTACAACCCGTTCACATGTCAAACGAAACTACCAAATGACATTCTATGGACTTACGTAATAGGTACATAACCATGTAAAAATGAAATACTTTATAACTTGTATTATAATGTACTGTGCATGTCTTAATAAACGAATAAATAAATAAATAAAATGTTGTGGTCATTTGCACATTCATACATTAAGGGGGGAAATATATTTAGATTTTAGACGACTCAAAAAAAAAATAAATTATTTCATAAATCGTTATTTAGTAGTTAAAAATTTCAATTCTTTCCGATGTTATGAGGGTGTTTAAGTGAGCTTCCCCCCTGAAGTTCCGAACCGCGTGGTAAAGTGAAACGCGTTTTTCTCCCCTTAAGGGGGAAAATACCTTTAGGACTAGTTTAAAAAATATATATTTTCATGATTTTTTTTTGCCATGGAAGAAATGTATGTAATTTATGTAAATTTTGAGGTCATTTTATACATCTACATATTTAAAAAAATATTGTTTAATTATTTTAAGCTTTTCCTCGGAAAATATGAAAATTATCACCTACTACCCATCGAACGTCACCTTCAGGCGTAGCTATTTGTGTACATTCTGGAGGCCACAGTTTTAATTTCAAATCAATAGGGTTTTGAATTTAGTTTAAGAACATATGTCTCTTCTTCTATATGAACTCAACTTCCCCCCAAAAAATTGAAATTGTAATTTTTTACAGTAAATACGAAACCTTGATTTTTTGACATTTTTTTACTTGTTATTTTGCAATTAAAAAATACTTGGGGCAATTATATAACTACGAATTTGGGTTCATATAGAGCAGTGGTTTCCAAACTATTTTTGCCCACGGACCCCTTCCCCGCCCCGTTAAGCGCTGTTAGGTATTGGCAATAAGCAAACAAATCTTCATCTATTTTGCAATAAGATTTGGAAACTGAAAAAAATATTTTTGTCTTTTGTCCAAGACTAGGAAAATTTGTTGTATGCACTTCACCTGGAGTATATTATATTGATTAGCATTAGTAACTTAACATAAATTCCCGGTTAATAAAAATGTGTCACTTTTTAATATTAAACCTTGCGCCGACCCCCTGAATGATCCTGGGGACCCCTGGGGGTCCGTGCGGACCACTTTGGGAACCACTGATATAGAGAAAGTATCTGCAAATTTTTAAAATGATTGGTTAAAAACTTTTTGAGCTAGAGTGCACACTAATTAAAAAAAGGTCGTTTCGAGAAATTTCACGCTTTTAAAATTTACCACACGGTTCGGCACTTAAGGGGGGAAGCTCACTTAAACACCTTCATAACACCGGTAAGAATTGAAATTTATTTTAAACTGTGGGAACTTATTTTTAAATAGTTTTCTAACAATTTGTGAAATAAAATAAAAATAAATATAATGTCACTTAAACTGCTTATGTTTTAACACAGGTTTTACTAGTGAGACAGGCATAGGACATCACAAACTGTATTTAAATCTAGAATTAATAAAGATAAATAAACAAATAAAAAATGTTACGCGAAGAATGCCAAAGGAGACTCGTTGGAAAGATTGCTTCCAATAAACACAACTAACAATTTTTTTGCATTACTAACAAAGAAACATTTTGATTACAGTTCAATTTATTACAAGGAGAGGAAAGCCGATGATTGAGGTGAATGGGAGAACTTATTCATATAAGACGACGAGAAAATCCGGGACCCGCATCTGGATGTGCGTCAGGCGAACTAAAACTAGTTGTAACGCTTTGGTCAAGACTATAAATAACGAGATATTTTATATAAACGATATACATCGCTGCGGACTATCTCATTTTCCACGACCTTATGATGCTGCAGACGATCGATTTTTGTGAATATCTCTACTGATTAATCTTGTTTCAACATTATTTTGGTTGTAATATTTACTCTCCTGGAAGGTGTCTCCGGCGCACCGAATAACGTCAGAGCCGAGTAGGAGCCTTTTGATTTGGTGGTTTTTGAATCGTTTTCTTAATAATTCTATATCTTGATTTATTGGTATATAATCAACATTTGCGGTTCTCATTTCACGTGACCGGTGTAAACATATTTATTGTTATGTAAAACAAAAACAATTTAAAGGTTTGTGTTTACATGAATTATCTAACGGGTAATTCTGTAATTTTTAATATATATATATATATTTTTTTTTTAATTATTATTTTTATATATTCAATAATACTATTAAGTACTTATTTGAAATATAAAAAGAGTTTATTATGAACAAGTTGTTTGTATTACTCAATATTATTTGTATTACTGTAATTTGTAACTCCTCGTCACAAAATATTATTTATTAATAAACTCGCTTTTTCGGGGCTTTTACATACGAATAGTAACAGTATTTATTGTACATAACTGAACTGCCTCAGTAACAATATTTTATATTTGTTTAAATATAAATTGAAGATGTCCACTAACTTGGTATAATTGTTTCCCTCCATTAGTAATCTAGGCAAAAACATATGGCAGTTAGTCCCAGAATTTCTGCATTGAAATAAATCCTGACTTCTACTATTACGTAGTGGAATCCGGAAGCTTATTAATTCATGCAATACCGGACTATCAATTAAATCATTTAGAATTTTATATAGAAATACCAAGTCAGTAAAAAATTCTTCTTCTTGACAATTTGAGCATAATCATACCATTTTAAATAGTGTTGTAGTTCAACATAATTGCTGGAATACCCATTTTGAAAATAAGAAAAAGTTAAAATATTAAACATTTTAAAATACTAAAAAAAATTAAGTATATAATTTTAGCTTTAAAAGTTTGTACAGCTCATTTGGACCTTCCTTTCAAAAACTCATTTGAAAGTTAAATTGTATAAAGATACGATAAGTTAGACCAGGGGTCTGCGAGTAATTTCTTGTGGGGTCCGAATGCTTACATCGGTGCAGGGAAGACAAAAAACCCGAACTGCACCACATATTCGGTCACGGAATATTCGGTCACGGAACCCCAAAAAGTTATTTTGAAGTCATCAAAGGAACCAAAAAGACATCAGAGCCAAAAGTCATTACAAGGAACCCGGTCGAGGTGTAAGACATTAAAATTTATTTTCTACTCCAATTTATTTAAGTTAGAATATTATTTTTTTGAGCCAGTGAGACTATCTCATCCTTTGGGAATTGCTGTGAGGGTTAATAGAGTGGAATATAATTTATTACACCCAGCAAAACTCCGGAGAAAGCTCCGCATTCGAAAATATGTCTAAAATACCAACAATGCTGTTGTTTTTTGTAATTACGAATGAAAGTTTCCAATCAAAATTCAGTTGCCTACGCTTTTAGCATTTTGTTTTTATTTGATTCCAAAGAAAATTTTGTCACCAAATCGTTTAGTATTTATTAGAATGGAAACCGAATGGGATATGAATTTATTACATCACGAGAACATGCGAGAATGTATCGCTGACGAGAATTTATCTGCGTATAATGTCAAATCAATAAATAAAAATACAATTTTTATAAGAAAAACTTTCTTTTTATACTTTATTGAAGGTTATTCCCATCAGTGAAATATATCATACTAGAATAAGTTAACAATAATAATATAAACGAAAATATGAAAGAGAACAAGACACAAAAACAGAAAAAAGACAATGGTCGCAACTGGGACCCGAACCCAGACCTCTCCGTCTAACCGGGACGAGTGCGTTAACCAATTTCGCTATTGCCACCTTCTGTCAAAACGTCATAATTGTCAATCTCATATTTTCAAATTTTAGAATTCCATTATTATCAACTAATTATTTTTTCTCCATATTACGGGCAACTACCCTTTTTATTGGAAACAATCATTCTAAGAATTGGTTTGTGACCTGGATAGTGTCTCGGACAGATATATCCGAATTTATTAAATGGAACAATTGACTTTTTATGAAAGTCTGTTGTTGTTGTCCCAGTTGCGACCATTGTCTTTTTCTGTTTTTCTGTGTCTTGTTCTCTTTCATATTTTCGTTTAGATTATTATTGTTAACTTATTCTAATAAAATAAAAATACAGTTTCCTAACAATATTTAGTTGCGAAGTGGTTTATTATTAACGGAAACGGAGTGGGATGTTACATAGCATATCATCGAAAATACATATGTTGATTTTTATGTGTTAATTTTCTTCGACTCAAAGACTGCTTTTAATTTGTCGATTTTCTAACAATATCTCCAGCTGCAACATCCTCACGTATTTATTTTTAAAAGGGTTACCTATGAAAAGCAGTATAAATTTAAAAAAAATTGGGGGTCCAGTTTCCGGGACTTCGCGGTCTGATTTCGGTCCGCTGTCCACCTGTTGCCGTCCCCTGCATTAGACATTAGCTTCACGATAAAGAATGCCTTCGGGACAACGGGACAGGCTCAGGCGGGACAGGAAATTCGGTTAACATACGTTTAAGAGGCGGTTCTCCGAATTTCAACCGATTTCTTGCAATCCTCCCTTAAACATTTGAAGTTTTTTAGCTCTAAAAAAATATATGTTATTCTTGAAGATAATATCTAGACATTTGTCGCGCCGAAACGCAAATTATATAAAATTCCCTCGATAGAAAAAAATCGCAAAGTATGCTCCAAAAATAATTATAAACACGTTTGTTTCGGTTATTTTAGAAGTTATATGTATGAAAAAATTCACAGCGTGTCTTTAAATAAAATTAAAGACAATTATCACGAGATTTTTGCTCTAATTTTAACAAGTCGTGTTTTATTAAAGATTTTCGTAATTTTTTCATCAACTTTATCGCTGTAAATGTTAAGTGCCGTTTCCACGCTTGCCAAGCCTACGCAAACCTCCACAAACGCCAGCGTGAAAACAGGTCGTTTGTCTTGGCTTGCGTAGGGTTGCGTAGGGTTTGCGTAGGCTTGCAAGAGCTTGCCGCCGATCCAGTCGTGGTCGGATCCAGCGGCAAGCTTCGGCAAACGCTCAGTGTAATTTCCGAACAGACGGCGAATGCACGCCGTTTTTGCTCCATGCGGTATATCGATAATTAACATTACGAGACATATGTATGACGTAAGAGGCATGCCTGACTTATTAAAATGTATGCACTAATTTAATTTATTGGATTTACCTAAAAAGTCAATATAAATAAATAATCTTTTATTGATGATTTATTACAACAAAAAAACTTATGATTTTTGTTGGAATAACTTTTTTTTTATAATACAAGACAATATTATATTGTTTTTTATACTTTGCTTGTATTTCAAATAAAAGTATGTTAAACCAAACGCAATAGCCGACACAAGTTCGGCGTCCGCCACGCTTGGGTGTTGGTAGCGTACTGACGCAGTCACAAGCAGTGTTCCCGAACCCAAAATTTCAAAATCGGGAGAATTTTCGCCTAAAAATCGGGAGAATTTTGAAGAAATCGGGAGATAACTAGAATTATTATAATAAAATTCATCCCTTGTCAATATTGCGGATCCCTTTTATTATTCCGAAGCAGAACCTTAACAACAAATGAAAAACCCATAAGCAGCGCCATTAATACGATTATTGTAGATATTTCCCGTGGAATAACGCCATTTTCCCTAACGTTCAACGGAAACTAACTTTACGTTTGGAAACTCAGCACAAATTTTTGTGAAACTTCGACCTTGGGGGCCGTTCAAGAATTACGTAACGCAATTTAGGGGGGTGACTTGTTAAATGTTACTGTGCGTTATCTGTGCGGGAGGGGGATTCGAAAAACGCGTTACGTAACATGTTTTTTTTTATTATTTAAATGATAAACTAGGGAATGCTCAAGTTGGCAAGCCTTTTCGTTTATGTTTTACGGGGAATCCCTCGGCTGTATTGTACGTCATTTTTATTTTATTTTTGTTGTCAGTATTCGTTAGTATTTTAAACAGGAAAACGCATAAACACAAATTGCTGTAGTCAGAGTTATTAAAGTGAGTAACTATAATTTCCTCAAAAGCGAAAGATTCACATCATCAACTGTTCTTGGCTTATAAAGGCTCTCGTGATAAGGGAAGAACATGAAGAGTTGAAGTCAGGACACGAAAAAGGTTTCTCTCCACTGTGAATCAGCGAGTGCTTTCTTAGACGTCCCTTTTGAGAACATTAATAGTTGCAGTCGGGACACGAAAAAGGTTTTTGTCCACTATGGGTTAATATGTGATATTTTAGATGTTCCTTGCGATAACATGAATAGTGGCAATCGGGACATGAAAAAGATTTTTCTCCACTATGGAACGTACTCTTCGTAGTACATACATATTTTCACTCAGAACATGAAAATGGCTTTTATCCACTATGAGTCGCGCTGTGGATTTTAATAACTGCAAAAAAACTTCCTTTCGCGATCTTTAATAACTGCATTCGGGACAAGAAAATGGTTTTTATCCACTGTGAATAAACAGGTCATTTTTTTGTGCCTCTTTGTAAAACATTAACATAATAATACATAAATAGTCACAGAAGAAACATGTAAAAGGTTTTATGTCACTGTGAGTCGGCAAATGATTTCTAAGAAGTTTTTTTGTACAACATGAATAATTACAGTCGGGACATGAAAAAGGTTTATGTCCACTGTGGGTTAACATGCGAATTTTTAGATACCGTTTTGTAGCAATAATCGCAGTCGGGACATGAACAAGTTCTTCATCACTGTGAGTCAGCAAGTGCCGTTTTAGTTTTTTTCGAGAAGAAGAATAGTTGCAGTTAGGACATGAAAAGTTTTTCTCCATTGTGGGTGAACATGTGATTTTTAGATTTATCTTCGTAGAACAAGAAAAGTTGCAGCCGGAACATGGAAAAGGTTTTTCTCTACATGAGTCAGCAAGTGACTTCTTAGATATCCCATTTGAGAACACGAATAGTTGCAGTCAGGACATGAAAAAGGTTTTTCTCTTCCGTGAATTATACTGTGGATTTTTAAATCTTCCTTTTGAGAACTTATATAACTGCATTTGGGACAAGAAAATGGTTTTTGTCCACTGTTGGTAAATATGTAATTTGTTGGTGCCTCCATAGAAAAACCTTCTAATTCGAAGAGGCGTTACGTAATAAATTATAAATTCCACCTCATAATTCATAGATGATCGGTTTGCACGGGTCTTTTAATGGAGATATGCTTAGATTGCGCTATTTTGTATTTATTCCACATAAATCATACCATAATCAAAGAATCGATGAGAAACGAATTCGCTCAGAACTTCGAAAAATCGGGAGATTTTGGTGCCATTCCGGTAGATCGGGAGATGAAGGGAAATTTCGGGAGATCTCCCCAAAAATCGGGAGCTTCGGTAACACTGGTCACAAGCGTGTAAACGGCTTCCAAATGCCAGGCGAGATTTGCGTACGCTTGGAGCTTGTGGAGGTGTGCGTAGACTTGGCAAGCATGGAAATGCACCATTAGCGCGCTCTTCCAACATTCGTAATTTCATATCTCTCCATCTTCTTCTTTTTGGGGCCGGGAACTGAGCCTTAAATTAAGGATTTAAGGTTTAAATGAAGGACCTCTCATCATAAGAACATAATGAGTTATTTTCGGTTTTACCTATACCAATACATTCCTACCACAAAGATGTAATAGTGACAAAATGCATGCAAACAATAGTATTTTGCCAATAAACTGTAAATAAAACTAAGTGATAAGGCTTCGAAGACCAGAATGACTGACACACAACATAATAGAAATTTTTTATAAATGATTTATATGTATTTTTTTGAATAAATGATAAAATGTATAAGAAGGAATTGCCAGTTTATTTGTTACGGCCCAGTTAATATTTACGGCCCAGTTGTTTCGCAGGAATACAAATGTAACATTGTCATCAAATACCTTTCAACTGTCAAAAAACTAAATGGCGTTGAATGGCCATTTGATGACTTTGTTATACGTAAATTTATGCCAAACTACTGGGACCGGTTTTTTCACAGAATTTGAACAATTCGTCAAATGTCAAAGCTGATTTTCAAGCTGTAAAAGTTCTGTTATTATTTCAGTTCTGTGAAGCAACTGATCCATAATGATGTAATAACAGAACTTTAGCATGTCTTTCTCCGAACTGGAAAATTAACGTTAAATTTTTTTATTTAATGAATTTTGTTGTGTGGTATGCCGATGTTACGTATAAATTGGGCCGTAGAAAACTTTTCGTGTTATCTACCTGTACGAAACTTGATCACCGCACGGAACACGTGTCCCCGTTCCTCATTCGACGTTGGAAATATTGGCCAATTTTTTTTTTACTAACAATGTTTTTGTACAAACTTAAGTAACGGGAAACAGTTTCAGTACAAAAAATTCAATTTACTATGCAACAACTAAACGCGTCTAAAGAATTAAGGTAGTTTAATCACAGTTTTTGATTATTTTATTTATTTACTAGCTGGGTTACCCGGCTTCGCTCAGGACAATAAGATAGTGTTCTGGAATGTTGCACAATGATGTTCCCGATTTCCTATTCCTGGTCATTCCACTCCTTCCACAACTTTATACAGCTCTATGGAACCTTCTAGAACTTTCCGGAAGACTGTTCTAGAAATTTCGCGAAATTTTCAGCCCTTATATCTTTAAAAGCACGGCCTTTAGGTAAAAACAGATACCCTTATTCCCTAGGGGGGATAGAGATCTATCACACCATATAACTCCCTTGATCGAACCGGGACTCGTTTCTGAGTTTTTGCGAGCTGCACGTTTTTTGGACTTTCTTTTATAATACATGCCATATTCAAATAAATAAAATGTTACTCCTTACATGTCCTTTCCCGTGCGTTCCCCTCCAGCCATGGAACTTAATATCCATACTCTTAGCCTCCAGCGTTCCACTTCCACCTTCCCCGCCACCGCTCTCCCGCTCCCCCGTCCCGCCAACCCCCCTGGCACTGCATTTCTTGACTCCTCTCCCGCGCGGCCCGTAGCCGAAACTTTTTTCTAATAGGTACTAACATTTTTAAACTCGTGATATCTTTCTAATTAAATATCCGAATTGAAAAATTCAAAAAGTTAAATAAAGGTATTGAAGCTGTCTTGAATATAGTTAGTTAGACATATGCTGTCGCGACCTTTTTTGTAAATAATGATGTGTTCTATAAAGTCGTAGTACATTATTTTATTCTATCATCAATAGTTTTCGCAGCGCACGCGATTTAAAGAATATTTTAGGTAATTTTTTTACACCCTGGGTTACATTATTGAAGTTTTAGTAAGGATGCCTATTTTTTTTTAAAATATAATATAGCCTATGTCACCCAGGGATAGTGTAGCTTCCCAACAGCGAAAGAATTTTTCAAATCGGTTCAGCAGTTTCGGAGCCTATTCGATGCAAACAAACACACAAACAAATAAACAAACAAACAAACAAATGTTACCTCTTTATATAGTGTGTTAGATTCAACGCCCAGAGAGCTTTTACATGTTTCGTAGTACAATTAAATCATGACAGATGATTTTTTAAACAGATAAAGAAATAATATATTTAAAGTTAGATAAAAAATGAACACAAATCACAAAAATACAGCGATTTTATAGGTTTACAAAAATTCAGATATGTTTAGGAATAGTTTTGGAATAAGTTTTTTACAAGATCCACAAAATTCGTCAAGTTGATGTTAAATATGTCAACATCACCTAAGTACTGATTTCCCATAGTGTGAAATCGTTGTATCGGAGAGTGGGCAATGTAGTTCCGCTTATGAATGCTGCAGTAAAATAGTGTATTTTGTCGTGTGTTTACTGTCGGTATTCGTACTTACTTAAGCCCAATCTTAAGTGAATGGTACCGAGATTTATTTCATATATAATGCCATTCTATTACAGAAACATCGTATATGGGCGCGTGAGTGCCACCAAAAGTTGATATACCTAATGCATCGTCATCGACAACGAGTATCTGCCGAGTTTCTGCTCGATCGGAAGTCGGGAAGTGGGTTAATGTCCATTTACAAAATGTGCATTTATTCATTCAAGAAAACAAAATCGAAATTCAAATACATATTTTATTTTATTTTTATATTTGTAAAACTCAATCCAAGATCTAAAAAAAGAAAAATCAGAAAAAGATACGGTCACACCTCGGACACGAACCCAGGACATTCGCCTTGCCGGGGCGCAACTCTACTAACTGAGGTTGCAGTTTAGTACCTACCTGTATATTTTTTTACATTAACTTCTCATTGGAAATAATTTCCCTCAGGGCCTATGTCATCTTTGGGGATGGTGTATGGAGGGTCTTTTTGTGGAAAGGAAGGAGTGAATCTGTGTCTTGAAGATACCCAGATCTTACAGGAGGGAGGAAACACAGAGGCTGGTAAATCGTTCCACAGCCGAGCTCAATAACGAGTCGTAGAAACGACCCCGTTCTCATGTGACACATGTCAACTGTGTACAAATGTTGGCTGCGCGTTTGGCATGTATCCCGTCTATGCACCGGTGCCGAAGTGATCAATGGCGCAAGTTCCTCGGAGCATCTTCCATTGAAATACCCGTAAAACAAGGACAGCTTTCCCACCCGACACCTGTGCTCTGATGCAATCCGTTTGTTAAGATAGGAGAATCTATCGAACGAACCGCCCGTTTCTGCACATCGTCGAGGTTTTTTTTTCAGGTATTTTGGGTGTGTAGAGGTGACTACCAAATTCAGATGTGGGGGCGCACGTTCGATTTGTACAGGATTAGCAGTTGTGTGATATTAAAGTATCTGCGGTCCCTGCACAGTACGCCCAGCTTCTAAGATGTCAACTTAACTCTGGCTTCGATAAGCCCCGTACCTATGAGATGATTATTCAAGAGTTACACCAAGCACCAATAGAAGGCCTGTTCGAAAGATTCTCATTTCGATCCCAATTAGACGCAATCAGACATGATTGTTTTTTTTAAAATTTAATTTAATAATGTTGTAATTAAATTCTGCAAGTATTTAAGTTTTTTTTATTATTGTGACAACCGTTTCGAAAATGGTCTCGTAAGCCGAAACAGCTTTCACAATAATAAAGACACTAAAATACTTGCTGAACTTAAAATAACATTATTAAATATAAGTAAATTAAATTAATTAATTAAACACAAAACAATCAATAGACATGATTGGGCCTTTGTTAGGTTATTCTTACCCAAGAGGAAACACTTTCGAGATAACCGTCCATTCTCTGCTTCAAAGTCCTCCGAGCCGTTGGAGTTTGTGTACCCTTTGGCGGATTGTCAAACAAAAAGCCGTCATGAACTGCACTGTCATCCGCGTAGCAATAAATTGGTTCTCATGTCAATATGTCATTGATGTTCAACAAAAACGAAGACGCTTTCAGTATATTCTTAAGTATTACATAAACCTAAAGACACTTTCAGAATATATTAAGTGCCTATTTCATGCGGTTCCATGCCAACTCAGGATGAAACCAACTCAGAAACACCTCAGAAAGGTCATTAAAAGCTATGAAAAAATAATTTTAAAATAGCCGGTAACCCTAACGCCCCAACCTAACTTAACCTATTAAACCAATTTTTTTTTATCATCACTCTTAATGACCTTTCTGAGGTGCTTCTGAGTTGGTTTCATTCTGAGTTGTCCGGTTACCATTTCATGCAATAATAGCACGCAAATGAGTCTACTGCTATATAAAGAGTTTGAGATTTTTTCACGACCTTAGAAATAACTAAATAAGTAAATGTAATTAAACTTATTATACAAAGAAACTAAAATATTTAATATACGTAAATTATTTATATTTTGAAATATGTATTCAAAAACAAATATAATTTCGAAATAAATGAAAACAGAATGAGCAAAAGAATAAATAATATATTTTACACCCCACAAACCAATACTAAATTATTACAGACAAATAGCAGTTTCATTGGTCCTCGTACATTTAACCTTCTACCACTACAAACTCAAATGATAAATAAAATGATAAAATATATAAAAGAGGTAAAATTATGGTTGAATAATGTAGATATTGAAACACTTTTTCTATAAATTTATCCATCTTCCTACAACTCACTTTCTGTAACTTTCTAAACTGTAGTACAATATGTTTTTCTGTTTATTTATTTTTTTATAATAACTAAAAAAAAAAAATATATATATATATTTAAAAAAAAAATTAAAATCATTACTTATGTGTTTCTCCATATTTTTATTTTACTTATATAACAGTTGAAAAAAACCTTTTCACTTATTCTACCTATGTAATACTGACTTTATATTTTGGATGTTTTTTTTAAGTCTATTGTATACTTTGTGTACTTGGAAATATAGTATTTTGTTTTTATATACACTAGTGGACTTAAGTATGGACACTTTTCGAGATTTCTTGTATCTTGTCGTTTGCCTTATAAAAAAATGACTTATTTTGTTACGGAACCCTTCTAAGTTTTTTTTTCGTGTTCCTTGTGCTATTGTTGATTAAAAAAACATATCATACGATATGCCATATGGTGATACAAAATTCCTATCACTCTTTATGAGAAATGGGAGCAAACACCTTTAAAACAACCAATTTTTGATAATAACGTTTTTGAGTTTTGGCAACTCTACAATGTCTTGTGTTCTATCTTAACCAACCACAAAATGCAGAGGATCGTCGTGGGCTCCAATCAGAACACTTAAAGATGCAACACGAATAAGTTCTACACCCGTGTTAGTCAGTCATCCATTGAAGAAAAGTTATATATATATTTTTTTTTAAATATTATTAAAATGGTTCCTTAGGTTCCAAAACGTGCCGATTGGTCACCCAAAGAGAAGCAGAGGTGTTGCACTTTGTGTAGAAGGCTACACATACAAATAAATTGCAAAAATATTGGGTGGAGGAGCTACCAAGTCTGGAGTAAGAAAGGTTTGCCATCGCTGCAAGGAGACTAAAACTACAAAAACAGACCGAAAATCGTCCAATACCCAAAGGTTATGCCACAAAATGAAAGAAGCATATGTTGCCTTTCCCTGCAAAACCATCCTCAAACATCCAAAGATATTAACAAGGTCATTAAAGCTGCTGGACTCGATATTGCAGACATAAAATTTAGGAAGAAATTAGGCAAGAATAATAAAAGTCTAACCATAACATGAAACAGAGGTATAAACAACTGAGATGGGCTGTAACACATAAGGAATGGACTTCAGAAGACTGGGCAAAGGTGATATGGAGTGATGAGACCAAAATTTTCACTTTTGAGAGTGATGGAATCAGATTTGTTCGTTGCCAACAAGTTCAAGATTTGGCAACGGAATGCACTACTGCGATAATGAAACTTCCTCTGAGTGTCATGGTGTGGACTTGCATGATAAGGGACAGTTTTAGATGTCTGGAAGTGGTAGAAGGCACAATTAAGGCTAACAGACATCAATATGTGATTCTGGAGCCAAAATTATTGCCCAGCACAATGATTTGTTCGAGTGTAACCGTGGTAAATGCAATTTCCAGCAGCATGGACCCCCATGCCACATAGCAAAACGAACATAAAATGGTTACAGAACCACCATATTGTTATTCTAACTTGGCCAAGGAACCACCTGGACTCGAATCCTATTGAAAATCTCTGGTCTAGATTGAAAATACTGGTTTCTCGTCACAAACCCAGAAATAAAAGAGAAATAATTGAAGTGATTATTCAAACATGGTTCCATGTCATCAAACCTGAAAACTAGTGACGTTTGGTGGACTCCATGTGTAGAAGAATTGAGGAAGTTATTAAACTTAAAGGATTTCCAACGAAATAGTAACATTAAAATGTTAATTTGAAATATTATGCAAAATCTTCGTAATAAATAAATAATTTGTGTTTTGCCATGACGTTGTTTTATTCAGCATTTTTATTATTTTTCTAAACAAAACTTTTTAATCTATTCAAAATATAACAGTATAATATGTGGTTTAATTAATTAGCTAACCAAATTACTGTTAAACACCAACGTGATTTAAAAAAGAGCGAATGAACATCAAATACAAGAAATTTATAAAAAGTGTCCATACATAAGTCCACTAGTGTATTACCCACACTCAGGCAGTGCCTTAGTGGGTTTTCATTTCTTGTTCATACTATTTGTTATTATGTATTATGTTATAATATACTATTTGCTATTATACATTATATGTACAAAGAAATGAGAATAAATAAAGTTTAAAAAAAAAAAATTAATTATTGATAATTTCAGACTTAGTAACTTAGTTTCGATTCGTTTGTACATAATAAGATAAAGCATAGTAAATAAAATTTGTACTGCGCATTTAAAAGTGAGGTATGCCTCATACGTCATACATATATCTGGTAATGTTATCTTATCGTGAAAACAAGCTTGTGGGTCTGAGTGGTTGAGGTGATTTTTCACGAAAACGGCACTATAACAATTATCCAATAAATAGATTTACATAATTTCTGCAGTTTTTTGTTTATATTGAATGTGAGACTTCTTATCATATTTTTACATATGTACTTTTTATTTTATTATGTGGTTTTGTTTTTATATTGTATTACGTATTTTCTTTTCTCATTGTATTATATTTTCTTCATTGTTTTTATACTCAACTTATAAACTATAATGTAAAAGCCCATCAGGGCGTGTAATAAATAAATAAATAAATAAATTATTATCAGTGATCAGATCAGTATCACTGATACATCTGATCTCATCTAAAAGAACATTTTACATGGGACCCTTTCGACTATCAGATCATAGTCAAGTCCAGCACGTGGAGAAAAAATTCCGGTTTGTATTTGTGATCAGTTTTACCCGAAGTAGGGAAAAATTACGATTACTCTAGGCTAGGCATACAGACACGCCCATGGCATGCATCTATCGATCTCGCAAATTGTTTGTAGATGTAAACTAGAAGTAGCATGAAAGTTTTTCATATGTAAGAAAATATTTTTTATTGTTGTTACTTTGTGTTACCCACCTAGGTATGTTATTACGCAATAATTGATGTTTTTTTTCTTCTTATTTACAGTAAAGTATTCGATTTCACGAAAAGGAACACCGAACATTGTGTACCACGGGCATACTTTCTTTTTAGAAGGTCAATACAAAGACAAAGTGAAGAAACGATGGTCTTGTTCATTGAGGGCGTCCAAGAAATGCAGAGCCAGAATCCACACCGTGGACAGTGTGATTATTACGAGCAATACGGAACACACTCACTAGTGATGTCTATCATTTTATGTACACATAAGGTTATGTACCTACCAAGAATCGCAACCAGAGTTAAAAAAAATAAAATGTTCTAACACCTTTGACTAGAGCGCCCCTGTCTGCAAAGTGTAAAGACAGGAGAATTATATCGCCACCCATTTGTACATCGTTGTGAGGCGTGTTAAGGTAGGGTCGGTAGGAAGGGATTTATGAATAAGGGTCTTGAAGAGGTCCGTATTATCCGTTAGGAGGAAAAATAAATTCCGGCAACTCGTTCCGCGTGCGAGCCGAATACACAAAAACGAGTCGAAGAAACGATCCGCTCCCATGAAGCCAATTTCAAATGTAAACGGGTGTTCCGCTCGAATCCTTCGAATTTCGTGCACTTGCACCAGTGCACAGGGGATTAATACTCTAGCTCCTTTGAATAGGCTCTACTGAAACCTGTAGAACAAGAGTTGGTGCAAAAACAATCGCATTGGCTATGCACTTGCGCTATTGCGTACTAATATCTCGGCGAAGCGGACTATTAGAACCCGAATTTTGTTGCTTCTAGTCGTTAGGCATTAGAGCATTGGGAGCGTTAGAGGCCAAATCGGACTAATGGACGTATAAAAGTGAAATCTATTTTTTTGCTTCATATCTCATCTAATTATAATACATCAATGTATGCAAAAGGCTTCAAACTTGTTGACTTATTAAAACAAAATTCCAGTAAAAATGAAAATGTTATTACTATTTTCGAATATTCAAATTCGACCGAAGTGTAGATACACTTGTACTCCCTTTCTCGCCAATAACAGTTATAACAATAAGCAGGCGTAAGCAAGACAACAGTTTGCTTCTCACAACACAATCCTAAGTTTGTGTTGTGTGGGTCCACTCTTAAGGCTCGTACACATCAACACGAAACGCACTTAGATTAAAAACCGGATGTTGGACGCCTTCTTCACACTATACGATAATGTCGGAACGATACAAAAAACGGTTTTCGGTTCGCCAAAACATTCGATTTCTGAATTCTCCAATAGACGAAATTTTCTTTGTTTTTTTTTCAAATTTCTCAAAATCGTGCCTAATAGACCCCACCAAACCGAAAATTTCACGATTATATTTTAATACAGATCTGACGCTTTATCCGAAAGCACAATTTTCTCTTCGACTGTGATTAAATTATTATTTTATTTTTTATTTATTTATTTACTCAACGCCCAGAGGGTTTTTACATGTTTGGTAGTAGGCACAATTAATTCATGACAGATGATTTTTAAACAGATAAAGAATTAATAAAAAAATAAATTAGATAAAAAAATGCACACAAGTCACAAAAATACAAAAAAAAATATATACAAAAATACAGCGATTTGATAATTTTACGGAAATACAGATATGTTTAGGAATAGTTTTGGAATAAGTTTTTTACAAGATCCACAAAATTCGCCAAGTTGATGTTAAATATGGCAACATCCGCAAAGTACTGATTTCCCATATTGTAAAATGCGATAGTAACGTTATAATATGTGAATTTTTGTATTTTATAGGTCTTAATTAAATGTAGTTTCTGTACAAAGCAATTTTGTTTGGGGCTTCAAAATAAATTAATAATTTATGCCAAGAAATCAAAATGAGACGTGTTAATTTACTTTTTAGTAACTACTCTCTAGTTACGTTTTATTTCTTCTTATTCCACCGTAATTTCAGAACCCATTGGTTAATTTTTTACACGGGCAACACTAGCTTCATTCGGTTGTAGGTCTGACGTCTCCGCCATAACATTCATTGTGAAAATCAGTAACAACGTGTTTCTTTAGTGGGACTACTATTTCGAGACAGGAAATATTATAGCATTTTTGCACAAAACGGTAAGTCTTTATTTACTCATCTTTTAATACGTACGGTACGAATATTGATAAGCTTACATATTTACAGTTTTAAGTTTTATCAATCCATTGACTTTTTATAACCCCATTTTGTCTAAAGCTTGTTACAATTTCGTAACTTTAATTACGAATTTCGTAACGTAACGAAAAAGTACAATGTAAAGCTGAGTGTATACAGTTACAACCTGATTAAGAATAGTATATTATATTATTTACTCTGGTTATACCAGCTACAGCATAACGTTTTTTTAGGAATGCCCCAAAAAACCAATGCCGAAAGGCAAAAAGCTTACAGAGAAAGACTGAAAAAGGAAAGGCCGAAGAAATATGAGGAAATCAGAGTTAAGCATTTGACAAAAGTTAAAGAAAATTTCAAAAAGAAAAAAGAAATTCTTACAGAAGAAGAAAAAGAAGAGCTACGAGCAAAGTGGAGACAAGTCAATGCTAAAAGAGCTGAAAGAAAGAAAAAGGCTAATCCTATGACACAAGACGATAATATATTTGAAGTTAGAAAAAAAACTAAAATAATACAAAAATCCTAAAGGAAAGACTACAAAAGCTGGCTGAAGAAAATACTCAATTATTATAAAGACGAGGAAGAAATTTATAAAGCGCTAATGGATAGTGATTCAAATTAAATTATTATATTAAATTTTTAAATGTTTTAAACAGTGCCTGTTGTTTAATTTCTAAGATTTGTTGAATATTGTGTTAGGTTCTTAAATTTGGGAAGCTGATAATTTTATTAAAAAACATTAATTAATACTCCCTTGTTTTATTATAAACCCCTTACAATAGGTGCAACAAAATACAAGCATTTGGGTCGTGAGTTTATGTATGTTTGTAGTATGTACAATAAATTAAATAAATATTTCAAAAAAAAATTGGCATTGCATATAACAAGCCTTATGTTTACTATTTAGTTACATCTTAGGACTATTTCGTAACTACCTTTTCGTTACGTACATTTATTTTGAGAAATACTCATGTACAAACAAGCCCGCTTCCTTACGATTTACGACTGAAGCGCGAGCGGGTTGCGGGTTGCAGGGTATAGCGGTCGTAAGCAGCCCATTTACGTGCGAGCGTGTCCGGGGCGAGCATGACGTCACAAGCGAGCGACGAGCATTTTTATATGGATGTCCGCCGGTTATATTTATTATTAATTTTAATATTAAGTATTATATTTAGTTTATACTATGTAAAACTGAAAAGTATACTGTATTAAATAATTAGAAAAAAATGAGAGATTTCTTACAATCAAACTGATTGATCAGTTTCGTAAGATTTGTAAAATAAAATATTGTAAAATTAAAACTGAATAAACATATTTAAAAAAAAAATATATATATATCCATCCGCACGTGCAGACATACTCAGACTGCTCGCCTAGGACATGCTCGCCCGTCAATTGACCGCTGATGCGGAACGCATTGTAACGCAAGTGTGTAACAGTAACAGCTTTCATGCAAATCTACTACGAGCGAACGAGTTCCGAGAGGATGTTTAATCTGGCAATCCATTGGACGTAGATCCGGTGTATCAGTCAGTCCGTATCCTTGCTATGTACATTTCTTCTTCACATTTAAGCGGCAGCTTGATTGCATTTAAGCGGCAGCTAAATGATTTTATTAATCTGTAATCAATCTGAAATTAATAGTCTGGTAAGGTTTTATAAGAGGGATTTTAAAAGTTTCAACGTTAGAACAGTTTGTTTTCAGCGATTAGTTCGTCATAGTTTCACGAAGTATCCTCTCATATAGCACGTACTGATTGAAGCGGAGAACTTTTATAAAAAAAACTCGTAAATTAAACCCGCCTAAAAATAAACTGCTACCGTTGAAGTTTTGAAAGATAGTATACCAGTAGTTTGGTTTTACAAAGAAAAAAGAAACACGTTCCTCTATTAAAATCACAGCACCGACAATAGTGTATATTGGTGATATATTATAGGCTCCGACTATACATATACGGGTGATGGACCAAGCCGCACTAAGCTCGGCATTTCAATTTAAAAATGAACTAATATGGTTTGGTCCATAAAGTGTCAAAGACGACATTTAAGGTATCAATTCGATATTTAGTCGTGAAGGCTTTTTATCGTCCTATTTTTAATCGTCGTGGGTAAGTGGGAACGGTATCTGATTGCTCAATTTATTATGGTTCTACCATCGAGAGTTCCGTTGTAACCTCTCTTTCTATTTATTACATGCAACGTTTTTGAGAAAGAGGGAGGGGTTTTAGGCTTCTAGAGGTTACAAATTCATAACTCGACGCAAACTTTGATTTTCATTACAAAATGTGATTAATTTTAGACCTATTATCATTATTTTTTGCCCTTGTAAACATCTGAATAAACTAATTTATTATTTAAAAAATTTCGTTTTATTATTTTCCCTAAGATGATTTGTAAAGATAAAAAATTAATAAAACGGCGTAGTTGGTTCAATTTTTGCTTTTATTCGCCAATATTAATCTTTATTTTTTTTTTGCAACAGGTGCTTTTGCTTCATTTGTGACGACCAGCAGAGGGCGAAAGGCTATAGCTATGGGGAACTTCAGGTTTACCTTTCAGAAGGAGGGTCGAAACTTCACTCGCTGGTTGTGTAACAGACGAAACAACAATTGCAGGGCCAGTCTGTACGTGAGGGGTTCAATGATAGTGAAAACTAGTCACGAACACAATCATATGTAGGAAAGGGGTCTGTAGGTTCCGCCTGCATGTAAGGGTCGATCATTGTGAAAACCAAGCACGAACATTAATCATACATAGGGTCAGCCTGTACATAGTTATATGTTTGTGTATTCTGCATCTACTTAAAGAATTGTATAAGATTGGATATGCACTAATAACTTTTACGGATTAACTGTCCAAAGCTAAAATATTAAATACGTAAACCAGTTTCTGTGAAAATCATTGTTTTTTAAATTTTTCATAGTATTTTATGTTTTTATAGTGGTTGAAATTGGTTAGCAGGGTTAAGGCTAAGCAGGCTTAAGTTTTCCAAATCACACACTCTTTCCGATAGTGAATGTATTATTTATTAGATTTTCCAACATCCTGGCTGAACCAATATCTTTTTTTTATATTAGCTCCGCACAGGAGGCCCTGAGGACACTAATGTACCTCGGGGCCTAGGTCATCTTTGGAAATGCTGTGTGAAGTTTTTAATATACCACTTAATGTTGTCGATTTTTATCATACTCGTATATTTATCGAAGAACATAAATACAAAATCAGCTTGCGGGTATGGGAGGATTAATGATTTTTTGTTATTTATTTTTTTTAACTTTGGACATCGGATTTCTCATTGAACACATTCATTATTGTGTAATATTTTTTATAAAAGTATCAATTTGTAATTTAATTAGTAAGTCAAACTACTGTGTAATAGAACCTAAACATAACTGTATATTTAAAAAAATATATTTGCAACAATTTTTTTTCTTTTATTTTAAAAGGTTCGGTGGAAGCTCAGACAAGGAGCAGAATATGTATACATTATATATACTTATTTAGGAGTTTCCAAAGAGCCTTAAATTGAAACAAATAAATATTCATGAACAGGGTGCATGCTTTTTTATTATTATTTGTACATTTCGCACTCTGGGTGTAAAGTAGTAGTGCAATTACAAACATAATAATATGTACATATATTGAATTTTTCCAAGTTTTTTTTTTTGCATTTGCGACAACATTTTTTGTGTTGTTCAACTTTTAAAGATTTTACACCCTTTGTGCAATTTAATAAACAAAGAACTTTTATTCCATAAAGTTTAATTAATTTTAAAAGTTTACATAAATATACTAAATACATATTTAATTTACTAGGTTTTATGAGTTATACGATGGTTTAAATGTATTATTTTCTTTCGTAATAAATGTTTCCATCGTAAATTTGGTTTTATTTTCATTTGTCTCTCGAATTGATCAACTTGTTTGTCTTTATATTTATTATCCTTTAATCCTAGGTTTCGACTTATTTCTTCTAAACAAACGTCATTTTACAGAAACAATACTTTTTCTACGGCGAGTTGTATTTTATGCAACATTCAACCTCGTGATGTCATATTTTTTAAAAATCAAATGAAGATAATATAAGCGAAACTCAATCGAAAATCTGGAAACAGAAAAATCAGAAAAAGATATTGGCACCTCAGGGACTCGAACCCAGGACCTCTTGTTTTCCGGGCAAACGCGCTAACCACTGCGCCAAAGTGTCGATATCAAATTCGGTCATTTTTAACTGTATCATACTTCGACTAAGAACCACCCACATTTTCTTAACGCATGTTGCGATTTCACTCATAAAGTTAAAATAAAATATCATTTTTTTTTCTTTTAAGACAAAACTAAGGTGTGTTAAACTTTGTTATTCGTGAAAGTATTAATATTAATCGTTGTTTCAAACTTACCTAGAACATTGCTGTAACTGAATTTTTCATTGCAGTCGAGTTCGTGATTTCAAATCGTGGGCGGCGCCACTTGAAGCTGAACGGCTATACGTTTTACGCTGAGAAGATGCATCCCGAAATACAGAAAGTCAGGTGGCGTTGCACCAGGAGAACTTGCACCGCGTACGTGCACACAGTGCATGACGCGATCCTCGCCGTGCAGGACAACCACTCGCACGTCGCGCCCGTGCCCAAGTACGCGCACTCCCAGGTTATCTCCGTGACCCCCTCCATAGACTACATCATGCAGAAATGATCCTTGTCGAAGCGGTACGCAAGGAAGAAGAGACTGGCGAAGGTGAACGAGACTTCATTCTTCAATTAGGGAGCGTCCAAACTTGCGTTGGAGCAGGCTACTTGTTAGTCACACCGCTAAATAATATATAACTAAATCATGTTTTTTATTTAAAAGAAGCAATGGAAATATTGCTCATCTATTATTTTATTTTTACATTATGTAAAAATGATCCTTGTCGAAGTGGTGTGCAAGAAAAAAGAGACTGGCGAAGATGAACGAGAGTTGAGAGTTCATTATTCTCTTAGGGAGCGTTAAAACTTGCGTTTAACCCGACTACTTGTTGGTCGCATCGCTAAATAATATCTAAATCACGTTTTAAATTTAAACCAAGCAATTGAAACTTTGCTCATATAATAGTTTTAAAAGAGCTTAATTTAATTCTTGGCACCGACACTCATCTACCGTAATATATTACCTCCATTTATTGATCCTAAGTGCTTGAAATGAATCATATTTCTACGTATTTATTGAAACGGATAAAAACATAGATATTTTGAGCGATTTAATACAGTTGTTTGTCATTTTGGGTGTGATAAATGTATTGTTACGTGGAACGGACAATCTGCAATCGGTACGTCTTGCCATACCAGTGTGTACGTTGTGTTGATAAAATGTATGAAAATCTAGTAAAATGCAAATAAACACGTTTTATTTGCGTTTAGCTATAACCATTCCTCCATATTTGTGTACATTATATTTGATTGATGTCACAATGCATTGTGAGCAAAGTTCTTCTCTGCGTTCTCTATTGTTATTTTTCAATGTGATATAGTTAAAATTAACATGTATTCCATCTCTGCATTCCAATGTTTTAAAAATATATTTTTTTTTTCTGTGGAGGATACCCTGATTTCTCTTTAAGATTTTATGTTTTCTGTAAATGCTGATCAGAGGAGGATCTTTAATAATTCTCTAATGACCTAAAATCCGATTTTACATGACTGTGTTACTTTTAGGTTACAATATTGTAAATATTTAATGTTTTTTGCAGATATGTATGTATCTTATGAAAGTGCGTATATATCAAGCCTTTATTACAATGGTACTTGTATGTGTATATTGATCTTTTATAAGAGATGACAAAATAGGTTTAAGTAAATAAATTACTGAATAAAATGTAGCATAACTAATTTAAAATATTTTATGTACAAAATAATAATATTGTAGGGTGTGCGTATTGAAAAGTTTTCACAATCGGTGGAAAGACCATTTGTTTATACATATATGTAAAGTATTGTTGTTATTATTATATTGTAAAGTATTTTGTAATCCATGTTCGTTTTTATGTGCAGTACCTATCTGTTATGTATTAACCATCATCCCATCCCTTTTAGCTATTACTTCGTTCGATTTATTTACGATCGTTTACAACAAACCAACAATTTGTTAATTAGGTAAAGTCACAACAGTGTGTTGAAAATGAGAAGGTTCAGGAAAGAATGCTAGGCTGATGTAAGCTTAATGGTTAAGGTTAAGAAAGGGCGTTTAGATGGTTTGGGCATGTAGAGCGTACGAACTAAGAAACGAGTGTAAGGAGGTAAGTAAGATTCTAAATTTGGGAGGCTTAAGTAAGATTCTCAGTTAGTAAGGATAATTATTTGAAAACCGGCGCGTCTGCCTAAGGTCACCCCGGAGACTTTTTGATCTCTACAGCCAGACTCTCTCGGAACATCGCCTTGCACCTCTGTGGGAGGGTTGGATTCATCCGTCCGTTACTCATAAACACACTGATCTCCAGATTCCTACCTACCCTTTACAAATTTTTCCTCTCCAGAATTTCTTCTCCTTACTTTTCTAAAACCTTCCACAGAGCATCCCCAACGATGATTTAGGCCCCGAGGGGAATTATTTTCCTCAAGGCCTGTGTGTAATGTAAAAAAGGAGAATATTTGACGTCTGCGGAAGACATCACACGATCAAGTGATTTAAATGCTTGAGTCGTGTCACGTCAAGTGTATCTATGTACGAGAGGATACATGAATTTGAATGATGAAAGACGTGCGTGCCGAATATGAGTTATGTGCGCTCTGTACTCTCTGCCTATACCTGCAGGGAAACGGTGTGATGGTTAGTTAGTTACTTAGGTAATGTCACCTCATTTGAAGCTTTCATTCCTTTTCGCTTTTACAGTTTTGGAATATCTTATTGTTTTATTTTCCATGTTAGTATGTTATTCGTTATAGCCATCAGGTGAAGATGTATTTAGTTCAATTTCTCTACGCGCAAGCAACTGCAAATTCGCATTACATAATAAATATAGTAAAAAGTTTTATATCGCATCTATTGCTAGGATAAATGATAATAAAGTTTAAGAGGCAAATTGTCTAGTCAAATAAAGATATTATTTTGAAAGGGATCATAGAAAACATTCCAATACATTAACATTTATTTAAACATAAGAAACAAAACTATATGAAAATGTCTATGTTTTTGTAGTACATATTAAATCTAATTTTATGTATTTATTTATCAATGTGTAGTGTAGCTAAATATTCGTCCAAGCTATGTAAGATTAATTATGCAAATATAATTGCAATGGAATTAAGTGTTTTATTTCTTGCACCGATTTCAATCTAAAACCGGTTATCATAATTACCGATTACTCAGTAATTAACACTGGGCTTCATTTGCTGTCAATTAATGAAAATCGCTTGGTATGCTTTCATACTAAATTAGGTAGGATGGCATAATATTATATGCAAGACTCCTAAGTCACTGTGACTGCGACACTTGGACAGATACGAAACATTCGATAAAAACATTATTCCTAATATTTCATCATCTCAAACAGTGGTTCCCAACCGGTAGTCCGCAGACCACAGGTGGTTCGCAAGATCTTAAATGTGGTCCACGAAAAAATTATGCATTTACTAACAAAAACGAATCGAAAGGAATTCAAAAACTGATTCGTAACCTTTCCGGTATTAATTATGGAGAGGTAGCTGAAGAAGTCCAAGAAGAGCACATTGAATCGCAAAATGACAGTAATTGCAAGGACGCGTTTAATTATGTGATTAATGATAAACTATTATTGTACCTTGTGGTCCCTGTAAGAAAAAATAAATGTCATAGTGGTCCCTGGTCAAAAAAGGTCGGGAACCACTGCTATAAAACAATCAAGAGGGAATAACCAGACACAACCGGAAATATATAAAATGATTTCGAAAGATTGTTATTTTATCTAGTAAAGTTATGTTTTAAATTTTGAAAAGGAATGTTTATTTTTATTATAATAAGGTTATTCCAGTGGTCGTTGGCAGATTTGTTAAATTTTGTAATAAAATGTTGTATTATATAACACGTATTTAAAATCATATAATAATAAAACGGTAAAATAAATCAATAAATAATCTAGGAATGCTACTTTTCAGAATTTCAATTTTAGTTTAAATAAAATCGTTTTAAAAAATCAGCGCATATTTCAGATTTTTTTACACACTTATTTTGCTCAGGTTTTACTAAAAAATTATTTTTACTTTTGATCAAAACATACAGAATGTTAATAATTTTATCATCACGCGTTTGGGCATTTTTATTGCTAACGTATTGTATTATGTATGCTGTTGTATTACTTAGATATAAATTAAAGTAAAATTTGAATGAAATAAACTCGATATTGACTTCTTAGTTAAAAATGCTGGGTACGGAGAATAATCATACTTTCTCATCGGAACCGCCCTGTATATTTCAAGGGTACGATTGCAAGACCATCTGCCAACAAATTTTTCAATTCTCGTCGGCTGATTAATGGGCCTTAAATATGTACCTAGTAATTTTTTAACGGTTTTTACTATCAGCTGATTGAATCGAAATGATAATATTATATTTTATTTTTGGAATAATTTAATGAGTAAAACTTCAAATTGTAATATTTAATCATTGGGAACAATGTTAGCGACTCTCAATCGAAGATTTGATACAGAAAATAGCATATACAAAGATAGCAGCTAATAAAAATTTGCGTAAGAAAATGAAGGTAATGTTAATAGTTCTTAGTCGAATTATGATACGGTTAAATATGATCGAAGGGGATTGGATCGAATTAACTCAGTGGTAGTGGTAGGGTAGAGCCCCGGAAGGGGAAAGTTCCTGGGTTCAATTCCTACATGCTACCTTGTTTTTTTTCTGATTTTTCGATTGAGAGTCGTTAATATTGTCTTCAATGATTAGATAATATTATATTTATTTTTCCAGGTTGGTTAAGAGCCGAATACATCAGGAGACGCAACGGTGTTTTGCTGATGTGTCAGGGGTTCACATACTACCAACATTCCGTCAAAAGGGGCCAGAACGTGAGATGGCGTTGCTCCTCCTACGACAAACTGAAATGCAAAGCATGTGCTTTCACCAATCAATTGCATTGCGTGGTGGCCATTGAGAAGGAACACATTCACATGCCTCCGAAGTATTTACGTACCCAGACCGGAGAGTATATTAAAATATAGCGGTTATTTATTTGGTGTGAACACACTTGGCTGCAATCAGTTTCCCTTTTCATGACGAGCTCAGTAAAAATATCTAAATCTACAAGTTTATAGTTTTTTCTAATTATTAATCTTCATTAGAATAATGCATCAAAAATGCGTCCAAACAGTCAGTGCTTTTATATATTACTAGCTGGTTCCCGACATGCGTTGCAATGCCATATTCAAAGAAATAAATTGTTTCTCCCTGCATGTCCTTTCCTGTGCGTCCCCGTTCCCCTTCCCGCATCCCCTTCCCCTACCGCGTTCCCCTTCCACCTTCCCCGCCTACCCTCTCACCTCTCCCTTTCTCCCGTCCCGCAAACCCCCCTCCCGCGTTCCATATATTCATTCCCAGTACATTCAGTTTTCGAACAGCTCGCGTGCCACCTATTATAATTTTTTTATTCAAATTTTCATTTTGCATATATTACAAATATTCATTTTTGTATATTATAAGAACAATCAATCTAATTTGGTACTTAACATAGGTACCTATTTAAAATATCTGTGATTTAAAAAATCCATAAGACAATTCTTTTTGTCGCAAAAATAAACAGCTGCCTGCTAAATTCACATTCATCAAACGCGCGAATTGTCAAACGTGCTAAGTTAAAATAGTCGTTAAATTTTCTGAAATTATCCAATTTTCTGCCTAATTTTATTAATTTTTCTTTCCGTAAGAACCCTTAAAGAAGTATTCGAAAACTTTAAAAAACAAAGATTAATGAAATAGGTAAAGTCGTTTTGAAGTTATGGCGTGACCAAGGGAAACAGGGATTGATTTATATATATATGATGTGCGTATTTAATCATTGTTAACATTTTGACAAAACCAACCCCCTGAACTAACATGAATTATTTATTACTAATAACTTAATAACAAGCGTCCTTGAGGTGATTTTTCACAAAAACGGCGCTCTACAAATTGTCCAATTATTATTATTATTATTAAAGCTTTAAACATGTAATTTATTATCACCATTCCAAATCAAAACGTTGTTTTTTTATTATTTTTATTATTCGTCTATATTCTATATTAATTATATTACAATTGGCGATGTCCATGCCTGTCTCACTAGAAACCCCTGTGTTGAGAGAGGGCGCAGCCTACAATAGTCCAAGTGCAAAAAACAAGACATTGCAAAAGACGTGTTTAGTGATCAGATCTGATCAGCCCAGTAATTCCCAACTTTCCTCTTCCCCAACTCCGTTCCCTCCCCGAACTTGCCAGACTCTTACCGTATTCAGAATAACAAAAGATTAATGTATTCAGGTATTATTATTTTTTTTTGTGTATTTTATTTAGATATATTTATATTTGTTTTTTATATTTAATGTACATTATACTAAATGACTTGTGTAACAAATCTATGTATCTATCCGTGTAGGTGTAAACGTATTCAATGTAAGTGAATTTACGCACTTTTCCGGGAAAACGTTATTTTTTATTATCTGCTGAAATAATCTAAAGTTATTTCATTTAAACCTTACGCTATTGAATATGTCGAGATTTGCCAATAAACTGCAAGGCAATTATTTTAGAAAATAATCTTATTTTCACCATTGTTGGTTACCTCTTATATGACTTAATATTTGTATGGTTTGTTAAATGGACCTTTGTTGTATGTTTAGATATTTTTGTTATTTATGTAGGTACTATCACTTCATACATATTTTTGATTATGAAAAAAATAATCAAATAGCTATGCACTCATTATTAAACGTTATCTTTTGAAATTTATATTTAAAATAATAAATTATTACCCATCATTAACGATTTTTATTTTACATTAACATATTTGAGATCGGAAAAATTCTACAAATATTTCCTTCATTTTTTTTAAAACTTGAAACATGTGATGAATCTACGAAATTCTGTAATCCAAAAAGTTAGTAGGGGCTTAATGACGAAATTTGATTAAACGATTCGTGTATTTTGTTGAAATTATTGGACGTTGGTCAAAAGTGATTTTATTGGTGTGAAAATAAAATAAAATAAAAATATTTGTATGTTTTTATCGGCTGTTTAGGTCAATTCGTGAGAAATAGTTTGGATGCAGGTGAGTTCTCTAGTTGTTGTTTTGTATATTCTTGTCAATTAAAATCTGTATCTGTATTTCCTCCGTAATAAAAACACAGTATATTTTTAAGGAAAAAATATTCACCTTTAAAAATTTACTAGCCGACGAATTAATGTCAGACTTTCGCGGCAAAAAGACAAGGGACGATAACAAAAAAACCAAAATCAAATAACGTAATTTAATAATTGGATTATAAAAATGTATATTTCAGTATTAAGGACTCCCATTAAATAAATAATTTACATTTATAAATTTTGTGAAAATTAAATGACATGTTTTACATAAATAAATTACGTATATAGGCCAATTGGCTCGTTTCAAAAATTTCCGCTCTATTAAAATCTGTTGTGTGTGGTATTCCGTACATCACTGCTGACTATCCAAAGTGAAGTTTATCGCTTACCACCATTAAACTGGTGTTTGGTGTTATCGGAGTGAAAACTTTTTGCCGAGAAAAGTAAGTCTTTTTAATATACTTTGGAGTCTGATTTATAAGTTTTATAATAGTTTCTTAACTTTTATATGCTATCGGTTCTTAATTTAACAAGTGTTAAGACAATAATTAACAATAAACAACGAAACTTTAATGGAAAGACGTACCCTATGAGCTGGGATACTAATAAAATGGCCGGTGATTATTGGCTGCGGTTATATAGGAAACGATACCAGAACGAATTGTTTTTGAGAAATTATTGATTGTTTTTGTGTTTAATTCGTAGAAATCCATTTTGATTTTTAAAAATATAATTTGATAATGTTATTATCGAGTTCTGCAAGTATTTTAGTATGTTTTTTGTTACAGCTGTTTCGGTTTACAAGACCATTTTCAAACTGTACCTACTTTAAAATGGTCCTGTAAACCGAAACAGCTGTAACAAAAATACATACGAAAATACTTGCAGAACTCGATAATAACATTACCAAATTTAATTTTAATTAAATTTTAAAAATTAAAAAAGTCTTTGAGAAAGCCTGAAGCCACTAGTTTGGCTCTCGTCGGCGTTTAATAAACATACCGTGAGCTTAACATTTGACAATTTTGAAAAAGTCCTTTCTTAATGTCGTCCTGACAAAAAAGCGACTGATATCTAGAATTTAGACGAAACTGGATTGTCGACTGTCCATCTTCCTTCGAAGATATTAGCACCTCTTGGCGAAAAGCAAGTTGGGTCAATGACTAGCGCTGAAAGAGGAACGATAGTAACAATGATGGCGGCTATTGATGCAGGTGGTGGTTTCGTTCCACCCATGCTGATATTCTCTCGTGGAAACTTTAAGGAGTTTATGTTACCTGGAGCTCCAGAAGACAGTATTGTAGGTGTTAATCCATTCGGTTGGTCAAACGAATCGAGGTTTGTGATATTCCTTCAATATTTTATCAAATGTGCAAAGTCTACCAAAGAACAAGCCGTCATTCTATTATTAGATACTCATGAAAGTCATATTTCAGTACCGCCAAAATGGCAAGAGATAAAGGTGTCATGCTTATTACTCCACATCCACATACTAGTAACCACATGCAACCCCTAGATCAGTCAGTTTTTGGGCCTTTCAAGACGTATACAGCGGCTAACGTGTTACTAATGACTCCACGTCATGTGGGAAAACCAAAATTATTTATGATATTGCTGGCTTGGTGGGAAAAGCTTTTCCTTTTGCCTTCACACCAAACAATATTTGTAAAGGTTTTAGTTCAACTGGTTTACATCCTTTAAATGAAAACATCTTCACCGATGCTGATTTAATGCCCACATCCTATTCTAATCGTCTACCAGTTGAAAAATCAGCTACCAGAATTGAACGGTCACCTTTTAGTCATCCGACTACTTCAGATTTCGAAGTTGTACATCGAAAATTGCCAACTTTGATATCGCCGGTTATGATTCGTCCTCACCCAAAAACCGAACCTCGTAATGGAATACGAAAGGGAAGACAAAAAGGAAGATCGACTACAACACTAGGCATAAGCCCATATTATGGTAGTCGAATAAAAACTCTACATTACTTAAAAGTCTACTTTGAATTTTGATGAATTATTCTAATTCTGTGTAACATTTAAGAAGAATAATTTATTGTTGTTTTCAACTCTATTTTTTTTTACTCTACACGCATATTGACATATATTTTTTAAATGTATTTTTGTTTATAGATGTTTGATCATTTTAAACCGACCCTAAAATGGAGTGCAGAAAAAAACGCTCGGATGCACTTAAAGCAATGCTTCTTTATTGCAGTATTTCTTCAGTTGAGGAGCCTCCACATTCAGAAGTTCAGGGAAGATTGGTTTAGAGACATCAGGTTCCAAGACTGGATAGAACGCGTGGCAGGAAATAACGGTAAGGTTTTCTGTAAGTTCTGTAAGACTGTGATGGTGTCAAAAGTCCATATTTTGATTCGACACACCCAGACGGCCAAGCATCGAATAGCCAGAACGTTCCCTAGACATATGTTTTATTTTAAGTAGAAAATTTAGTGATGTGATTAATAAATTCGTTCCTATTTTTGAATGCATACGTGTACCATTTAATAATAAAAAAGGAGCAAGGTGAAGGCCAAAAAATACATATTTACGTCGTGGCTTCTTGTTTTTACTTATTAAACTTTCTTTAATAAGTAAAAAGTTTGTTAGTCTGAAACGACAAAACCTGTAAAACATTTGGTGTCACGAGATTTATACTAATTTTTTGTATGAAATTTCTAGCTCATCGCAACTATTTTCAGCTCGTAATTTCCATAATGTTAGAGTTATTAAATACATACCTATTTTACTTCCTAAAAATAAGACAAGACGATATGTATCATAATTTCAAACGTTTCCTCAAATTCGGTTTTATACCGAAATATTAGGGAGTACAATTTTTTTCAGTTTTTGAACTTTGGTAATATATATTTATTTTTTAACGTTCACTGCATTGAAGTTATTATCATGTAGGAGCGTAAAGCTTGTTACACACGGGGAATAATAAATAAATAAAATGTGGGCGTTTAAAATATAAATAATAATAAGTTCACTCTCCACGCAAAGCTATATTACTGGTTATAATATATTTCAAGTAGTAGGAGAAGGGCACGGTTCGGCAGGAGAGGGGGAAATATAAATTACAACATATCGCTCGACTAGTAAGTGAATCAAGGAATATAATCTAGGCAACGCACGCAAACATTATTTATAATACTACCAGTCCGTCCGTGACGACTCATGGAATTGTATAGCGAACGATGCCGTAATAAAGGCCAAGCCCGTTTATATTTACATTATATTTCTCGTGTGCGATGGCCTTAAATATTTTAATAAAAGTTCGCCAATGATGTCATATTTTCTGTTTTGTGAGTTGTAATATGGATGCATCAATTTGATTGAGCTTCATTGCGTCATAATATTTGATAATTATATTTATTTAAGTGTGAGTCAAGTCTGCGGGTCTACAATCTGCTTGAAAAATAGTTTAATGTATGTGAATCTTTTCAAATGACTTAAATTTTGATATTGTTAAGTTCTGTTAAACAGTTTTAACATAAGTCTAGTCTCTATCTTTTTCTTAATAATTTAACATTTCCTATAAGTATTACGTGTCCATGTGTTAGTGCGTTATATTTTATTATGACATACGTTGGTGTAGATAAGATATTATATTATGTTATAATATAAGATTATTTGTATGTGATCTCCCTGTTTATGTACAAAGTACACCTTATATGAAGTACCTATCTATTAATTGTTGTTATATATGTGGGTCGCATTAGAGTATAACAATACATACTTTGATTACAACCTGCTTTAAATGGTTTAATTTGTTATCACAGGGTATTAGAGAAATAAAAATATATCTTTAATTTTATTTTATTACAGATCTGTGTTAGTATACGCACGTTGGTGTTGATAAAATAAGTCTCATAAACATGTATGCAAAATAACATGCAATTCATTCGATAAATTAAACTTTATCTTAAATAAATGAAGACAATATTATAAACTTTATCGAAAATCTGAAAACAAAACAATCAGAAAAAGATACGGTCACATCTAGGACCCGAAACCAGGACATACGCGATGTCGGATGCATTGCCTTCTTAGTCGAAATATGATACAGTTAAATACGACCGAATCGGATAGGGATACGTTAGATCCGTTGGTAGAGCTCCGCCCCGGCAACGCGTAGGTCCTGGGTTCGAATCCTCGATGCGACCGTATGTTTTTCTGATTTTTTTGTTTTCATATTTTCGATTGAGTTTCTCTAATATTGTCTTCATTTAATTAAAATATTAAAATTTGACGTTTTACTCATTTGGTTAAAAATAAAAATAATACATGTAAATAAAATAAAAATATACCAGAAACTTTTTCTGCTGAACATATACGTCCTTGGTTACGTACGAGGTCTGTCCGTAAAATAAGGTCTCCAAGGTGCTGCGGTCGCGATGAACAATTTTACGCGAGATCCGGGAAAACCGGCATGAAGCCTGGTTTTCCTACGCCAAATCTCCTTAAAGTTGTACTCTCTGCGACTCTAAGTCTCGGCGTGGCAGCCGTTCGCGATGACGCTTCCGCTCACCGCCCTCGCCAGGTGTGATTTACGCCCTATAATTAGCTTTTTTGTGCGAAGAACAAAACCCCGGTAGAAATTCATTCTCATCTATTTGAGTGTACGGAAAACAGTATATGAGTGCGAAAACGCGCGCAACTGGTGCAGAGAATTTAAAAGCGTGCCGGACGGCCATCGGTTTCAGATGAAAAAATTGCCAAAGTGGAAAAATCAATGATTGCAAATTGACGGGTGATGATTCGGGAGCTCTGTGATATGATCTATGCCAGTAAGACCACTCACTATTGATAAGATTTTGACAAAAAAATTGGGAGACCACAAAGTCTGCCCAAGGTGGATCCCAAAACGCTCACCTAAAATCACAAAGAACAACGGGTTGAAGCAGCCGGCAGATTCCTTAAGTGCTACTACATCGATGGCGAAGAATTCTTGAACTCAATTGTGACTGTGTACACGACCCCAGAGATAAAGGAACAATCCCAGTGGCATCATTCAGATTTGCCGAAGCAAAGTTAAAAAACGAATTACAGAGCGTAACACTCATACCTGGGGTGCGGTGAGTGGAAGCTCCTTCGCGAATGGTTGCTGGCCACGTCACGGAGGTTGCAACTTGGTGGGGATTTGACAAGGGAAACCAGGCTACACGCCAGTGTTGCAGGATTGCGCGTAAAATTATTCCTCGCGACCGCAGCGCCTTGGAGACCTTATTTTACGAACAGCCCTAGTATTACCCTTTTCTTAATTATATGTTGACATGTAATAAGAGTAATAGTAATTATAAACCTGTACAAGTAAAATAAATATATTTGTTACATAAATTGGTGTTGTGCATTCATTTTCATTTCCCCTTATTATTTTATCGGTCTGTTTATATTTTGTTGTCACATTTTTGTTAATGTACCAACGCTTGCGCCTTAACGAAACAGTTGAGACAATCTCCAGACACCTTTATGAATTGTGCACCCTGACGAAACATAAGCCAGGCACCTTTAAGAAACATTCACCTTGTCGAGACATACGCCAGGCATATTTAAGAAACATACGTCAGGCACCTTTAAGAATTATGCACACTGATGAAATAGTCGCCAGGCTTCTTGAGAAACAGATACACCATCGACGATTGTAATTCTGTTACTACGACTGTTATTACTACTAACACTTGTAAAAAATTGTAAAATATTAACCCATGTAAAAACCCTTTGGACGTGTAAAAAAATAATAAATAAATACACCTTACCAAAGCAATGAATACCATGTATTATTATTATTATTTTATTTATTATGATTTTTTAAACAATCATAGTAGTAGGTACCCACAGTGAAGGAAGAAAGGAAAAAAATAAATAATTAAAAATAACGATAGAAAGATAATGTAAATTAGTAAAAAGTTAATGAAAGCGTTTAAGAAGAACAGAATAAAAAATAAAAAATAACCTGTTATGCAGTCACCTCGTTTAAATATGTAATGCTAAAATGTTTAATCAGTACAGCTTTATAATTCAATAGAGGAATATCTTACTTTTTACTAATATTATAAATGCGAATGTTTGTATGGATGGATGTTTGTTACTCTTTCACGCAATAAATACCGAATGGATTTTAAAAATTCTTTCACTAATAGAAAGCTACATTATTTGCGAGTAATATAGGCTGTATATATTGGTAAGCTCTGGTGTTATGAATAAGCTGTGGCGTTATGAAATTATTTATCATACGTTTTCTGTCCCTAACAAAATTGAGTTATTGCAAACGTCAGATGAAAAGCAAAAAATTGTTGCCTGGGGTGGAGGGGAAGGAGGGTGGAGGGGTTTGGGGGAGGAAGAAAGGGGAGGGAAGAAAGGGCGGATGGTGGAGGAGGGTGGGGGGAGGGGGAGGAGGGTGGAGGTAGAGGGGAGAGGGAAGAAAGGGCGGGGGTGGGGGGGGGGAGGGGTATGGAAAGGGGAGGGGGATGGGGGTGGGGGGGGGGGTATGGGGAGAGTGGAGTGACGAGAGGGAAGGTGGAGGAGGCGGAGTGGCAACCCTCCTAATACCATGCGAGCGAAGCCGGGGGCAAAAGCTAGTTAAAAATATCAGCAACATCGGCATAAAAGTTACCAATGATGTGTAATCTATTTATAACAGAATTGTAGCCTGAGACCGAAGTATAATTGTCGCTATAATACATACTAGGGGAACCTTGGTCTAATGAAAGTGAATTAACTTTAATATATCAGAGCTATCTATTTCTTCTGTCACTTAACTTCAGCAATTTTAATGAATGTAATAAAAAATTACAATTTATTATGAAGAGTGATAGTCAAACACTTATTAAGAAATCAAAACAATGCTGATGTTTGGACGTAATATAAAATATTGTAATTTTAATGTGTAATATTATTTTTAGTTTATTGTAAACAATGCATGTTGCAGAAAAGTGAAGGAGATCTAAACAACATTGCAGTCAACACATACTCGTAAGTTGAGACAACGACCATAAACAACATCCAAGACAAGAAACAACATCCCAGCAGTAGCTGTTTACCAATGTCCGAAAAATCCACTAGTTTGTGGAGGTATGATTGGGCTGGCACCAAACGTAGCGAACCTCTTGGGGTGATTTATGGGAGAGGTGTTGGCTATCCAATAAAAGTAAGACACCCCTGCCCAAGCGCTGGCCTGTGTGAGCGTAGTTAAAGGAACCATATCCACGCAGACATACAAATAAATGCACGTAACCACCAACTAAAATACTAACCTTTATTGCAATTAACTTGCGAACATTACTCAAACATGATTTTTTCTTTTTATTTTAGCTGCTCGCTTTGTGATGTCCAAAAGGGGGGCCCTATCCATTCTGAACGAAGGCTTTTTATTCCTGAAGGACAAGACTTCCAGAACAGGGGTGTCGAGGTGGTACTGCAACAAAAGGAGATTCGGTTGCAAATCTAGGCTACACGTCCAGAATAACAACATCATCAAAAGTCAAATTAACCACTCGCATCCCGTTGATATGAATAAGAAATCCATTATTCCATGAGAGTTGTCATAACTTCTCAAGTGTTACTTTTACTAATTTTTTATACTTTGGTAGTTTTAAAATCAGTTTGTTTTTAAAGTAATAATAATATTTTTTTCATTTAGATACTTTAACTAGATATATTACTTAGTTTACCATTCTTTTTTAAATTTTGTCATGATTAATCAGCACGTTTTTCACCAAAGTTATTTCCATATTATACTTTGATAATTTTAATATATTATAATCAAATTATAATGCACTGATTGACGATGACTAGCACGGTTTTAAAATATTTGCTTTGACTTGAGTACGATTTTTTATAATCAACAATATTTTCAGAAGTTGGAGTATTTAAAAAATCTTTAAAACAGTGTTTTTACTTTATTTTATATTAATAATATCTACTTACGTAGTTTTTAATGGTTTCTCTAATAATTATTTTTATTTGTTGTTGGTTTTTGTCTTGTTTAATAATACATTTTACTTTCTTACTCCAAGAAACTGCTTTGTATGCATTATCAAGTACATTATTAACATACATCCCTAGCCTTAATTTTTATTCTGTTTCTATAGTTTTTAATTTCTTTTAATTTTAGTCGCCCAGTTTTTACTGTCGAAAAGGGGTTTCCAATATGTGATGAGCGAGGGACAAAAATTCATTTATGACAGCAGATCTAGCAAGGGGGTGACTCGGTGGTACTGCAACAGGCGCCGGTATGGCTGCAAGGCTCGAATCCACGTCTTCGGCAACAGAATCATCGACAACAAGAACTATCACACGCACCTGGCTGATGATAATATCTATAATAATAATCAACATTTCAACCCTCAGCAAGTTTTTGAACAATGCAAGTTGTTTATGAACCCAGCGGGTGTGTTCTATAATTCCTTGTAAGGCTGTTAAAAAGTATACCAATATTGATGCTGTCAAACTGACCCTGTTAATTATGTATTTATTATTGTTTGTTAGCACCTAGCGGCATGACGAAATGAATAGTGCACATGAATAAAATTTTAAAAACAATTGATATCATCCGTAATAAATCGTGTGTCGGCGTGTAAAGTCCGCTAAGAAAACAGCATAAATATTTTTTAACCTATCAAGTTGCAGCTTCAGCAAGTCTAAGCTTCCTGTGCAAACACGGGTGTTTATAATAACATAATATTTTATTTTAGTTTACCTTAATCGATTTTGAGTTACACAAAAGGGTCTATTGAAGAAACCGAAATATAAATTCGATTTTCTTGACCTATCTGACTTTGCACCCCGACCCATGAATTATTGTTCCCTGAACTTCTTTTTGAGGGTTTTTTTTTGTAGGTGTATCACAAGTTTTTATTTTGATGCTAAGTATTGAGTTACAACCATTTTACACTCTCTGGACCAAAATATGCTGTACTTATTATAAATGCATGATTTTTAAGTAACTTGTTTTCAACCCTTTTTACATGCTCCGTGAGAAGTTTTTAATTTTTTTTCGGTAAATATAATAATCACAGCGTTCGTTCAGTTGGTTAATTTAATTAATTTTAATTTAATTTAATTAATTAATTAATTTTAATTAGTCAGACATATCCGAAAAATCTAAATTTGAGCTGAGTATGCAGTGCAATATGTAAGAGTATAATACCTCTATCTGGTGCAATGTTGAGACTACTTATAAACAATTATATCTCAGAAAAACTCGTAATGAATTAAACGTAATGTTTCTGGATAACTAGTAGGATATTTAAACATGTCATACTAAAGTACCGGACTGTTATGCCTCCCGGTATTATTTTATAGCATATGTAAATCTCAGGCACGTGTAAATGATTTATGGTGAGCATTGGAAAATTGCTTTCCTCTTTATCTCAAAACTTAGTATTGACTAATTCTGACTAATCAACTTATAGTCTGACTAATCAATTGGACTGGTCAATCGATATATATATATATATATATATTATTTACGCCTTGTTTGACAAATGTGTGCACCATACCAATCGGTTTTTGTTTTAAGCAAAAAAAATATTATTGCTGAATTTATGATAGTGTTACGTCACTTGTACACGTCCGTTGTTTTCGACGGACAACAGATTTTTTTTCCGCTCACCGTGCGCGTACAAACATTCATTATAAGCAATTCAACATTGCAAAAAAAACGGTCCGTTGTCCGGTGAAAACATCGGATGTATACAAGCGGCCTTATTAGTTAGTAAATTCATAGAAAAAATACCAAAAAAATAAATCTTTTAAATGTGTTTTATTGTTTTGGGTTTAGGCGAGATGAGTAATCGCATGTACGTTTTGTGAATATTTTATGTTATTATTTGCATTATTTTTAAACTCCGAAATTACTGTAGACTCAAAAAAATAATATCTTAGGCGGCAGTGATGTATTTTCTAATATTCAATGAAATATTTTTGAAAACCTGTATTTTTTTGTTTGTTTTTCTGCTTTAAATTTGTTTTGTTAGAAACTTTATTTCAATATCGTTATCTATTACGAGTTTATTATTGTAATGCATAATTTAAGTTCTACTTATTATTATAAATCGATCCAAAGAAAAACTTCACTATTTTAATAAAGGTTGGATTTAAAAGGGTACTTAATTGTGTTTTTTTATACATACCCTACTCAAAATCCCTACAGAGATAATAAAAAAGGCCTCTACACCACCTCTCTCTACACTCCATCATCATATAATGAACATACTTAAGAATATGTAATTACTTTAAATTATACCCACATTTCGACGCTGTGTCCAGAAATTCTCAACGATTTTCGTGAATACATATATTCTCGTGGGACTTCTATTTCAACAATCTGAGATGACACAGGAGGCAAAAAGCTGCAGTCATGCGTAAGAATAAACAGTGCCCCTAAATCGCGTTCGGTTAAAAAAATCGTTACTCTTATTTTGGCATAGTACCATTGTGTTAAATATATTATTACATTTTTTTTTAAATCTTTTCAAATAGGTGTGATTGGGATGCCTACTTATCTGTAAAAGATCTATCGAAACGAGGTTTAGGTAAAGGAAAAAAGGTAAACCCCTTAGGTAAAGGAGTAAATAGGTAAACTGAATTATTTATTATTTTTTTCTGATCAGTGATTGATTGTACACTCTTATTAAACTGAATAAAGCTCCTCTATTTCCAGCCCGATTCATACTTTCCAAAAGGGGTACCAGAGCTCTGATTCTGAAGGGCTATTCCTTCTACTTCCTGCAGCAGAACAAGGATGGCCGGATGAAATGGAAGTGCTCCGCTAACTCCAGGTTGAAATGCCGAGCCCGCGCCACCACGATGAATGGGATGGTCACTATGTTAAATAATCCCCACAACCACCCACCGTGCTCTAGACCTAGACATGTCAAACAATCGAATAAACCTGAGATTGTATGGTAGACAGCATAGGCTAGATTTAGTCATCAATTTAAATGTTCGGCACACCTATCCACCTTAATCTAGACACGGACTTTGACAATAGAGAGCAGAGTTAGTTCGTCATAATTACGAGTAATCTCACACCATCCAACCTGTACTGTCAAACAATCGGACAAATCTGAGATTGTGTAGTAGACAATGAAGGATAGAGTTGGTCTTCAATATGAATATTTAGCACAGCTGGATCGCTCTAGAACATCGATACTCAACCTTTTTTCTCTTCGGGCCACATACATGTATTTGTAAAGTTACGCGGGCCGCAACATTATACTGATATGATGAAAAAAAATCTCTCCCCCCCCGACATATTCGAAAGAAATATTCTTCTTCCATTTGTCTTGAAGCACACTCTTTTCGTTGGACATTTTTTTGCATTTTGAAGACACTCCCGCCATTATGCGTATTTAAATTATAACAAAACAATACTTTATGCAAGAAATTCTGTTAACATTTGCTAATAATAGGTACCTGAATAAACACTGACATTAACCAGTTTTTATGAATTACTAGCTTTTTGTTTCTCCCTGCGTTTCCCTTCGTCCCATTCTTCTTCCGCCTCCTATTCCTCTTACGCTTCCACTTAAGCGTTCCCATTGTCTTCTCCGCTTTCCCTCTCCCCACTCCCCTCTTCCGCTTCCCCCGTCCCACGAACCCCCTCCCGATTTCCTGTACATTTAGTATTCAAACAGCTCGCGCGCCACCTATAGTAATTTTTTATACAAATTTCATAATGCCAGAGCTCACCAGTATATATATATATATATAGAAACCTTCGTTGATGTGCTCATAACAACTCACCAAAGTTTCATCGCAATCGGATGAACGGTTTAGCAATGCATAATTTCATGATGCCAGAGCTCACTATTGTATATAGAAACCATCGCGGGCAAGCACACATCATATCCCCAAAGTTTCATCGCAATCGGATGAATGGTTTAGCAATGCATAATTTCATGATGCTGGAGCTCACTATTGTTAACAGAAACCATCGCCATACACACATCAAGTCTAAAAGTTTCATCTCAATCGGATGAACGGTTTAGTTATGCGTAATTTCATGATGCCAGAGCTCACTATTGTATACAGAAACCATTGTGGGCATGCACACATAAAATCCCCAAAGTTTAATCGCAATCGGATGAATGGTTTAGCAACGTATATGCCCCATACAAACACACTAACCCAGAAACAAATATATACACGCTTAAAGCTCAAAGCTCAAAGCGCAAAGTTCAAAGCTCAGAGCTCAAAGCAAAAGTTCAAAGCTCAAAACTCAAAATTCAAAGCTCGAAGCTCAAAAAACAAAACCCAAAGTTCAAAGCTCAATGCTTAAAGCACAAATCGCAAAGGTTAGATATTGAATACTCATGAAACATTCACGTTAAATACAATTTCATTTATACAAATTTCATAACGCCAGAGCTTAAAATCATATATAGCCTATAACCTTCGCGGGTATGCACACAACAAATCACCCAAGTGTAATCGCTATCGGATGAACGATATGGCAGCGCATAACATACGAATAAACAAACAAACAAACAAATAACAAACAAATATTGATTTTTCTATGTAAGAAGATAATTGATACGGTGGTTTCTAGAAGTTGTTTCTTGAGAATAAATCTAGCGTGTGCAAATAGCTACACTCTTACACATCTGCCCTTGTGATGGACACTGTAACGCTTTCCGAAACGTTGGCTAAAGAAGGAGGTAGCGCAACACGGCATAACACAAATACTTTTGGCCGTGAAAATCTAATAAACGTATCTCACTCATATACCAGATCATGTGGACCATAATGACAATCCTTTTCGGTTGTCACTATCTGTGCGTCAAAGTCGAAACGAATCTCAAGATGTACGAAATTTTGAATTTTTAGAATTTAAAAAAAAATTAAGTTCCTGATAATAAAGTGTTATGGCCGCACACAAAAGCTCGGCGGGCCGCAGGTTGAGTTTGGTTGCTCTAGAACATAGGTTCTCAACGTGAGCGATAACGCTCCCTCCGGGGCGTTTTAGACCTTCAGGGGGGCGGTAGAAGACCAAGAGAAAATTGGGGGGCGTTTCAGACTTTAAGAGGGGCGGTAGGAGACCCAGAAAAACGTTCCACCCCATCCATTCTTGCCCCATCCCATCCCATTAGGGGCCATCCATCCACAACACAAAAATATTTTCCCTATCCCATTACACCCTCTCCGTTGTAGAAAATGTATCCCCATCGTGGTATCCCATTACGCCCCCTTCGTTGTGGTATCCCGTTACGCCCCCTCCGTTTAGGCAAATGTAACCCTGTCATGGTATGTATCCCATTATGCCCCCTTCGTCGTTGTCAATTGCTGTTTCGGATTCACGAGTTAGGGGGAGCTAGAAATAAAAATATTTTCAAAGTGGGCGGTGGGTGAAAAAACGTTGAAAATCTATGCTCTAGAACAATCGGATGACGGGTAAAAGTCATCTACAGTTAGACAATCAGTATGACTGCTCACAATCATCCTCCCTTTCTAGATATGTTAAACAATCGGATGATGGGTAAAAGTCATCTGCAGTTAGACAATCAGTATGACTGCTCACAACCATCCACCCTTTCTAGACATGTCAAACAATCGGATGAAGGGTAAAAGTCACCTGTAGTCAGACAGTCATAAGTATGAGTTCTCCCAACCATCCAACATTTTATAGACATATCAAACTATCAGATTAAACCATTTAAATGAGTAGTAAAGACTGGAGAACTGGCGGAGAATTCCTGAGAAAACCTGAGATTCTGTTGTAGACAATGGAGGTTTCATCTTGTTGATTAATTCACCAAACCAAAGAGTAGGACTCATCTGAGGCAATGGTGGAGGTAGACTATTCCGCACGACCATCAACGGTACTATAAATAAACGGACAAACCTTTGATTGTATGGTAGGTATTACAGATCAAAGTAAGTATATCCACGTTTGTCCTTGCATATTAATAATTCGAACGAGTTAGTTAATATTGAATATCAGATAATGATATTATTTGCTATTTAACCAGTTTTCCAGAGAATAATTTTTAATTTGGTGATAAACAATTTTCTGATGTTGGAAAGAAAGATTTGCAAGAAACGCTATCTAATTTTCTTAGCTATGAATATTTTTGTATTTGATTTTGCAGCTTTAGGATATAATTCCAATGGAACCTTATATGATGTTTTGTTGTATTTTGAGTTGAATAAGCCAGTAGTGTAATTTCACCACAAAAATATAACAAAGTCTGTGATTATGACAAAATTTGTTTTAATAAAATAATGATATATTTTTGTAGTCTTGCAGTAGGTATTCACGAATGTACATTATTATTACATACTATTTATTTTCCATTGTTTTTAATTCTTCTATTATTTGAAGAATAGCAATGTTAAAGTTAGAATTAAATTGATCTCAAACGATATTATGTTTTATTACCGCATTTTATTCCTTTAACGTTGACTACATAAAGTCACAAGCTTTCTAAAAGTGTTTAGCTTTTAACCCGTCGGGTCACGAAGTGGCATTTTTGACACGAAAGCCTGACATTAGCCCTTTAATCATATTTTTCTATACGTGCCACCAAATGGCACGTCGCATAAAACACGTTCTTCTCTTCTAAATTTTCTTTTTTTTTATGGGTAGATATATTATGATATATACATTTTTAGAAAGAGAGAACATCTGGTAGTGGCGGACTAAGCCCGTCAGAGGCCCGGGGCGGCAAAACTGAATGAGGCCCCCCCCTAAGTTTAAGAAGTTGGTGTAATTTTATAAGCTTTTTATGCATTTCACACGGGCCTCTGGTCCTGGGGGTCTCCACGGGCCTCTGGTCCAAACGCCTCCATGTTCCCCTTGATTAAATCATAAACAAGGCTTTAGGCACCAGGACACAGTAAAAAAAAATTGTCGTTTTTTTTCATTTAATTTTCTGAAAGTATCATTTGTTAGTAATGCTCTCACCAAATGTTTTAATGAAATTTGTAAAACTAACGGAGATACAGCATTTTAAATGAAACCGTTTTAGACAGTTCGTATGTTGAATTATCCTTCAGAAAAACTTTGAGCGCGGTTTTCTCGAAACTACGTTTTTCAACCTGGTTGACAACATATTAGAAAAACTATAGGTACATCCGATTTGCATGCACCAAGTCTTATACTGTTAGAAAATCCAGTCACTACGGCACCACGGGCACCACATAGGGAATTTTTTTATATTTTTTTTTAATGAAAAATTCCATAAAAATCGATAATAAAATTCGCTGGTCCGCCATTTTCTCTTTTTTTAAGATATCAAAATTCCCCGTAAAAAAGTGAAAACGCGTTCAAAGTTTTGCTGAATGATAATTCAAACGGTTTCACATAAAATGCTGTATCTCCGTCAATTTTTCAAATTTCTTTAAAATATTTGGTGAGAGCATTCAAAACAAATGCATCTTTCAGAAAAAAAGAAATTGAAAAAAATAAAAATATTTTTTTTACAGTATCCTGGTCCCTTACAGCCTTGTTTATGATTTGATCAAGGGATCATGGAGGGTTTTGGTGGCCCCCCAGGGCCAGATGCCCGGGGTGGGCCGCCCCTTCCGCCCCTCCGTTAGTCCGCCACTGACACCAAGCGATTTCCTTTCATTTAAAAGTTAACCATAGACAATATCTTGTATATTTGAAATAATTGTATTAAATGGAAAACCGCCATTTTAACTAGTTCACTTCTTTTTAGTGTGCGCGGACAACGAACTGTTTTACATAGTATTTATAATTTGTTCGTGTACATGAAATATCCAGGTAAATATTATAATACAATATACCTATTTTGACTTCTCGTTGGTGATATTTTAATTTACATAGTTTCCATATCACAAAAATCTTTTTCACTGTTGGTTCACCATTATCATGTTCGAAACACGTTTTACTTAATCTAAAATTGTTTTATTTCAATGTATTATAGTAAAAGTAATAAAAGCACATATTAAAATGCAATATTTAGTAAAAATATCTAACATTTCCAAAAAAATGGGCGTTTGTACCTACACGTTTTATCGAAAGCGAATTATATATCTAGGTCCTGCCTTCAGAAAAGCTGCTGTCAGAAGCACTAGTGATGTGCATAGGTACCACAAGTCGAAGGATTCGAATTCGATTAAATCGAAAATTATCTGAATAAAACAAAGAAAACTAATTACATAAAATACCTAGTATCTAATTGGTTTATTTTTAGATTATATTATTCTTCGTTTTCCAAAAATGGAGAATATTGCCGCATGTAGTTTGTAGAGCCGGATACCATGCCGACTGCCAACTCACGATACTTAAGGAATCGGTGGCCAATAGTTTAGAAATTTCTTATATTTTCAGAATGGATGGTTTTCAGTGCCAGGGATGCCAGTGGCGGAGAAACTGGCCACGGAAAAAAAGATCTACTTTTAAGAAGATTAATTACTTGCATTTTTTAAAATGCGAAATTTGTCATATTTTTAGACTCCAAATTTCGGCTGCCGCTAACTGCTTCACCGGCTGGACGTGGGTGGCGACGTGGAGGGCGACGCGGAGGACCACGTGGAAGCAACATCTTCCATGGCGCTGTTTCTGACCCTTCCCGTTTTACCCCTGGCTATACCCACTTCCCTGAGATAAATGACACGCCGCAGGTTGGCGATAGTAACGATCCCACGCCTGCTCAAAAGGCACGACGCCAACGCTGCTTTTGGTGTAGCAGGGTCAATGGGGTTGTCAAAAAAACCATGTATAACTGCAAAGCTTGTAAGGTTTCATTGTGTATAATACCGTGCTTTGAATATTATCATACTTGCCCATGATGTGCGTGACGAATCTTACAAGTTTTTGAATTTATGTAAAGCTGAATGAATTTTCGCATCGAGTGGTGTTCCAAAGTTTTTATTCTTCATGGTTCTCATATATTTTTGTCATCTCAGTGATTAGTTTTGTATAGATCTCTCTCTCTTTTGGTAGGTTCAATTCTTGCTCTCCACTTTAAAATGCGATGTAGTCGTCATCGTACGTCATGCTTGCCTTGATTATTGTGCTACTGACGATCAAATCAATTTACCTATCTCGGGTGTTTTCCCTTTCAATGTGTTAACTTATTAACTTCTCGACTTCTTTTGCGATTAATGTGCCTATGTGTTATAATAATAAATATTAATATTTGGATGGTTTATATAGCGCCGTTTTTGTGAAAAATCATCTCAAGGGCGCAGTGCAAACTTATAATACATTTCTTAAATCTAGAAAAACTACAAACTAGACAAAAAATTAAAAACAACTTATGGCTAAAAATTGCATCCACCAATCCATTGGATCACCGATACGAAAATATATCTACAATGTTTTGACCAATGAACGCGATGCTGCATAAAAACGAATGAATACATGACTATACTTACCTGAGAGGTCGCTTGAAATTAACACTGTTTTTCGTCTATTTAAAAAAAAAAGATGAGTTCGCACGCAGAGGACATAATTGTATTTATATAATATTTTAATAATAATATATTCTTTAATGAGTGTATTTTGAAAAGTAAAAGCAACATTTTAAAGTGGGCGGTACAGTAGTACAAGGATGTTGATTATGTCCGTGTAAATAAGAATTATTTCAAATTATCTATCCCCGAGAGGTTACAGCTCAATAAGGTATTTTCATTTTATTTTTATTCTCGAAAAAAATGTGTAGGTAAAAAATTGGTCAGCTGCATGATGTTAAAATCTTCAATACATTTAATTTTTAATCGAATATTGTTTTTGATCAAATGTTGTTGAATAGTAGCTTGAACCAAAACCTCCTAGATCACAATGTGATTTAAGAGATTTTGCTTGGACTCGCTAGAGTTTAATAATGTAATTAAAAAAATCATTTTCCGTCAAGATCAACCCGACATATAAATTTCTTTCATTTGCCATTATGTAGAACCAACATTAGAAAAAACCCCCAATTCCCCGTACATGTGCGCAATACAACACAAAATTTTACATTGTTGGCATTCTTAGCAATAACCTTCAGAAATGTCGAACCGAAGTAATGTGTACGATTCATAAATTAATATGTTAATATGGAATGTTTCGGTAGCATCTCCTATCCTTATCCTATATTCACCTTCCTCACCCCCTTACCTAAAATTAGTTTTATGGCAATATAACTGGCTCAACTTTAATTAACTACACACTATCTGCATTCTATCTTTGTTTTATAATAATAATTGGTATAACGTCGTTTTTGTGAAAGATCACCTCAAGGGCGCTTACAATTTATTAAGAATTCTTAGATTCTATCTAATTTTACTATTTTCAAATAGACGTGGGCAAAATTGTTTGACTGAATTAAATGAATAAATTCAATCTTGTGACACACTCCATCTAATTCTCAATTTCAAAAGGAATTGATTCTTCATTCCTTACCTTTGGCCTTGTATCCTACGATTTTTAACGGCACATTATTTTTTTCATTTTCCTTTTAATTTACTGTTAAAGTATTTCAATTAATGATGTGTACCGTAAACAATTGAAAGATTATAATTTATAATGTTTCGTAGGTATTTAAATATTATTATATGGGCGGCGCGCCGCGAACTTGCGTAAAGTAAAATACCTATCTCACTCCCGCGCCGCCATTCATAAAATCACGCGTATTTATATCATTGTCCCCCGCACAAGCAAAAACCGGCAGCGAGTCAGCTGATTTAGTTCCAATGGTCGTGTCCCTTTCACTTGTGCGAAGAATCAATACATGTATTCGCTATTCAGTATTGTCCTCGTCAATCTGAGGACCCACCCATTCCAGATCCGCGTGTCTAGTCTGTCGCTATCGAGTTATGTCCGAAGCGCTCTATTCGGGAATTAACTTTAGCGTCTTGTTCAGTTGACAGACAAATGACCAAATGACCAAATGTTAAAACGAATCGATCATGAGTGTCCAAAACGCTTAAGTCTTACTTGGTCCGCAGCTAGCGAGTTACCGCAGACACTAGTCAAAAGTTACTAATTCATTCTTGAATGGCTGCCGCGAATCCGCCTGTGAGGTTCATCAATCGTTCCTCTCCTCGCGCCAAGCCGTCAATTTCATTACATTGTTGGTTGTTTTTTGGTACGTGCCAAAACTATTGGAATACAAGTACCTACATATTTTTAGACGCAGATGTTAGGTAGATATAATATGTGAATTTGCAGATATTATAAGGCCAATCGGCTGTGGTCAGCCGTGGCAAAATATTGTTAAAATGTTTATTTATATTAGATCACGTGAAGTGGAACAATTTTAAGTTTAATAAATTAGTAAAACTTTAGGGGTGAAACCACAAACTGTTTGATTTAAAAATTTAATTGCAAGCTTAATGTAATACATTTTTTTGTCAAAAAAACATTTTGTTGTCAATATAAGACACATTAAAATATTACGTTAACCCCTTCGCGCGTCGTTAGTACAATTTTTCAGAACGACATAATTCACCCTAAGCAGAGTGCTTTGTGATTTGAAACTCGATGAAACGAAAAATAACGACACTAAAAAGAGGCAAATACATACATCTATAGGATTTAGTCTGCGAGATAATGAGATAGTATGATAGTATAATCGGTCCTCTTTGTGCGGTGCTTCGTAACTTCCCCACTCATGTCTGCTTCTGTTTTCTGAAGGTTTCACCTTTACCGCGTGTAGATAATATATACACACATAAAAACAAGGCGGTTTTTTTTTTGAATTGTATTAAAGGAATGAATACAAGGAATCAATTTAAAAAGCCAGGAGAATCAGACTGAATCGATTCACTCCTGGGAATGAATCTGCCCATGTCTATTTTCAAATAGATACAGAATGGTATGCTGGAATAGAGGTTCGCTATTCGAGAATGGTTCGCTATTCCATGGACTCAGGTACACAGATTTACGTAAACATGTTTATAAATATGCTGAGCTCAACAATATCAAAAATAATTTTGATCGAAGCAGCAAGACAGCTGGATTGGATTGGGTACACGGCTTTATGAGACGCAACCCTTCAGTTTCTGTACGCAAATCTGAAGCAACTAGCTTCAATAGGGTTTCTGCTTTCAACAAAGTTAGAGGAAATAATGCGTTTCTATGACAAACTTGGTGACTTAATGGCAAAACATAAGTTCCTTCCAAACAACATTTACAATGTTGACGAAACTGGTATCATCACTACGGTGACAGATCCATTTTCCAGGAAGTTTAGTGACCATATAAAGTATAAGTAGAAATGTAAAGTATATTACCGTGGCATGGGTGATTAGCATTCAAATATTATAATATCATAAAAATTATAATGTAGGTATTTATGTAATTTTTGTATTTTAGATACAATGAATTTCCTTTTATATACTTACATTAATTTATGGCACCTTGTTTAACGGAAATTATTTTTACAAAAGTGTATAAACCAATGAAATCCCCCATTCATACTGAAATGCGAACTTGTGAAACAATTTGAATAAATAGAGGTCTGCCAGAAAGTTTAAGAAAAACTGACCTCCGCGAAAGTTTGATTTATTTTTCAATTCTTTTACGGGGAACCGACGAGTTCATCGAAAACGAGTTCATCGAAAATCAATTCATCGAAAACCAATTCATCGAAAACCAGTTCATCGAAAATCAATTCATCGAAAACCAATTCATCGAATGATCAATTCATCGAATCGCCAATTCATAGAATTTTTTTGTTGTTGTAGTTATTAGAGAGAAATGCTTTGCGGACCAGGAAGTTAAAAAAGCAATTGAAAGCTGTGCTACAAAATTGTTAAATCTTGCAAACTTAATCCATTAATTACACGAGTTTTTTTGTTCCTATTACTAAAATATTTATATATTCGAATTCAGCTCACGATTTTCTATACAATTATAAAAAAAAATGTATGCTTCACAGTAAAATTTTATTAATCTTTAATAACTAATTAATTGAAGATGATATGAAAAATAAAATTGCACCAAAGGATTTCTCATTGAATTCTCTATTAAAGCGTATAGTACATATTCTTAGGATTTTTTCACTGTTGCACAGTGTAATTTTTACATTTTACATTCAGAAAATACGCCAGGTATAAAAGACAAGATAGATATTTTGCAATATTTTGAAATCGAACCCTTAGATCGGAAAAACCCGGTTGGTGAAATACACCCATTCTTAGAATTATTAAAATGGTATTTCCCCATCTGTTATGACTTAAGGGTTTTGTGTTGTCAATTCAGTATCTATTATTATAGTTTTCGTTTTGAACGCATCGCATCAATAATTTAAGTGAATTTATTTTGTATAGTTCATAGGAATATTCCTTTTATTTTTAAGCGCCCTTGAGGTGATTTTTCACAAAAACGGCGCTCTACAAATTGTCCAATTATTATTATTATTATTATTAATCCATTTAATATATAAATGTTTAAATATCGACGTTTTGAAACGTTAAAATAATATTTAATAATTATATTATAATCACAGATTTAAAATTAATATACAAAAAACTATATATTTTTTTGTTCATATGAAGCAGTTACTTTGTGATGTGACATTATAATTTAAAATAAAACAATAACTTTATAAAAGTGGTGTTTACAAAGTTATTGTTTTATTTTAAATTATATATTTTTTATTATTTATATTTTTATACAAATTATTAAGGTTCTCGACGTCTGTTTTATAGTTAACACATTCATATTTGTTTATGAAAACCATTTTACTAATTAATCTTTTATGTAAATTGGTTTCCTTGTCCATTTTTTATATATAAAATTATTGTCAACTTTTATTGACCAATGCTTTTTTAACTTCTTGGTCCGCTCAGCATTTCTCTCTAATATCTACAATTTTTTTTTCGATGAATTGGCGATTCGATGAATTGATCATTCGATGAATTGGTTTTCGATGAATTGATTTTCGATGAATTGGTTTTCGATGAATTGATTTTCGATGAACTCGTTTTCGATGAACTCGTCGTGAACCCTTTTACGGTATATGGGTCACACAATATGCATAACTTTTGTTACAAAAAGTTACGTAATATTTCAGGGGACCCGAAAACTATGCATTCGGTTGTGCTTTGTATTTCAGGAATAAAAACAAATGCTAAATAACCACCAAACACCCCTCAAACGATAAGAAGAACCCCATATACTGACCCCCCTGGAAGATCATCGCTTACAAAAAATATTGACATTCGGTAAAAAGAAAAACCCTCAACGACCATGTCGTGTATGCAAAGCGCACAAGAAAAAAAGTTTGACGTGCTGTACCTATGTGCAAATTTTGTTCCTTTCCTCTTCATGGGGGTGATTGTCTTGAACGATATCACACTATGTATCAGTATTAGAATTTTATTTTTGCACTTTTCTTAGTGATTTTTTTAAATTTAAAACCATTTTAGTATTATCTTAGAAATGTTCATAATTTTTATTTAAATTTGCGACGGTACCCAATTCTCTTCTACTCTCTACTAGGGGCCTTTCTAGTGCCAACTTATACCCATTAGGTGAATGTTCTTTGAATTATTCTGCATCGTCCATACCAGCAGAAGTTTTTGTGAGAGGCCGCGTTTGGCTTCGGTTTTTTTTTCGTGGGCCTGGTACTCGTAGTAGGTATGGATGATGCAGAAGATTTAAATTATCACTTTCAAATTGGGTATACCCTTGTAATAGAAAGGACCTGCTCTCAAAAAGGGAATTATAAAAGGCGATTATTTAAAAGATTATAATACTTCCACAATCGTAACATAATAATATTTGGAATTCTTGTCCGCGTAGTAGATATTTGTATCTTGAAAATATACACTTGAAAAAAGGGACGCAATTATTAGTTACCATGACTTTCCCTTTAAATCTGTGTTTTAATTTATGGCATTTCGTAAAGATGTGGACAAATATTACAATAATGTACTAACTATTGAAAGTCTCCTTCAACGTAAAAATAAAAACTTGTAGAAAATTTTTTATAAATATGTGTGTGCCAAAATGTTTAAACGAAACATACTTCCGCAAAGGTCTAACAATGTTTCGCGAAAAATACGAGTTGCTTCTGCAAGTTTTGCAGTCAAGATGAGAAGTTCTATTGATATCTACAATTCATTCAGTAAACTTGAACGAAAGAGATGAAATTGATTTGACCACAAACTATCAAATATTGAAACCTTGGAGATAATATATTATATGATAAATTCTACAAATTATGTGATAAATTATAATTATAGTTAAAATATGTGATAAATTCAACATATTTCATATTGAACGGTAAAAAATAGACAAAATGAGCAATCACGTTTTTATTAAAGTGTGCTCTCTGAAATTCTTTTAGGCTGAATAAGTCACACAATAAGCGTCGTGTTTTTATTCTTCATTTTAAGTACCCGCTAAACTGCCAAAGCAGTTTGAACTTAGTTAAACATCAGTTTTACAAAATGTTACAGAGGGCCGGATACCAAAATATGTTTATGCGATTTGGAGTGTAAGAAAAGATGATCAAGAACCTGAACGAACTACCTCTCAAATGATCAAACAAAACTCGTATTGTATAGACCCCCCTGGAAGATTATTATCGATGGATATGACAAAACATCGCTTGTCATCTGGAAAAAAGAAAATCCTGCAACGAGAATGTCGTGTGTGCATAGCGCTCAAGATAAAAAGTCGGACGTACTATATAAGCAAATTTTCTTCCATTTCTCTTCATAGTGGTTCAAAAGACTCTTCTATGACTCGATATTAGATTTATTTTTGTGCTTTTCCTTTATTTTAAGTTATATTTAAATTTTACGAACTACGAGGCTAACACTTTATATAACACTATATCAAGGTTATGTTTTGTGTATATAATATATGGAGCCCAAAATATTCTGTAAATAAAATATATTTTCGACACTACTGAGTTTATTTATTGTTAGAATTTATTATTGTTTCTTTTTAAATGCATCTCAAGTTACTTCTTAATCTAACTTAACGGCCGGGCCGGTAAAACTGCCGGAAGGGCGAGTGGCTGTACAATTTATATATAGCTATTCACATTATCCCGAATCTGGCATTTTTGCCGAGCCCGGCATTTTTACCGAGCGTTTTGTCACTACGGCCGGGTTTCCACTACGCCGGACCGGCAAATCTGCCGGGCCGGTAAAACTGCCGGAAGGGCTAGTGGCTGTACAATTTATATGTAGCTATTCACATTATCCCGGGTCCGGCATTTTTGCCAAGCTCGGAATTTTTACCGAGCGTTTTGTCACTGCGAAGTGCCGGTAGAACCACCGGACCGGAGTAATGTGAACGAGTTTGTGCCGGTATCCGGCTGTCCCCGCTCGCCCGCCCGTGTTCCGGGCTCTCCTCGCGTCATTCGGCTCGCATTTTTTGAAGAAAGTAGACGTGTTCGCCCCGCTCGTGCTCCATTTGTTGTGAATTTTTTGTTGAAAGTTATTATGGAAATTCAAACCGAATCTTTAATTACGCTTGTCCAAGAGAGATCTGTTCTGTGGGATACGACCGAAGACGTCTATAAAGACAAAAACTTAAAGTTAGCAGCATGGCGTGAATTATGTTTAATACTGAACCCAGACTTCGATGAACTGGAAGAAAAAGAAAGAAAACAATACGGTGAGTTTTTTAATGTTTTATTGATAAAATGTTGCATTCACAAATTTTATTTTATAGCTGCTGCCTGCCACTGAACGGAACCAATATCCGAAACAAAATAATCAGTAAATGCTGTCCGTATAGCGTTGGCATTAGGGCCACCTCGATTCGACCCATTTCAATTCACAGGTGTCGTTTCTTGTTCTTGTCATGTTCTATATATTGGTAATTTTCAAAATTTATACCGTCTTTTTCTCTAACAAAATTATGTAAGACTGTACAAGCTTTAATTACTTGAATTGCTGTGTCTACGTTCAGATCTATAGGTCGATGGAGTATTCGCCACTTATTTGCCAGAATACCAAAAGCGCACTCAACATACCTTCTTGCTCGACTTAATCTATAGTTAAAAATCTTTTTATCAGTATTCAAATGTGTACCTCCATACGGACGTAGGAGATTAGGTGTTAAAGCAAAGCCTTCATCGCCAACTAGTATAAACGGTAATTCCTCATGCTAGTTTTCATGAAGCGGTCTAGGCTTTGGTACATTTAAAGTACCATCATTGATCTTTTTCCAAAATGTACTATCCTTTAATATAGTAGAATCGCATTCCTTGCCATATGAGCCCACACTAATAAAAATAAATCGGTACTCTGAATCGACAACTGCCATTAATACAAAAGAATAATATTCCTTGTAATTAAAGAACATAGAACCACTCTTAGCTGGTTTCAAAATTCTAATATGTTTGCTATCTACTGCTCCAACACAGTGAGGAAAGTTGGCTTTTCTTTCGAATCCTGAAGCGATGTCCTCCCATTCTCTCTCAGTATCAGGCAGCTTAAGGAAATCTGTCTTTAGATTTTCCCAAATGACGTGGCTCATTTCTTTTATTATTTTACTTATTGTCGAAACGCCTACTCTGTATGAGTAATGTATTTCTTTGAATGATCATCCTCAATCTAAATATCTGAAAAAAAAGTATCTTTTGTTACTACATATTACTTTATACGTCACCAATAAACAAATTCTATTCTATTCTATTATTATATTTTTTTAATGATTTCAGGAAAACTGGTTTCAACTAAATGGAACAATATACGTGATTCGTGGCTTAAGACACTAAAGAAACAAAAAGATGAGTCTAAATCTGGAACTTCGGCCAAACAGTCACGAAATTATTTATATAACGAGCAATTAATGTTTTTAAAAAAAGTCTCCGAACCTCGACCATCTCATGAGTCAGTTTAAAAAAAAGCAAGAACCGAGACTGAAGTAAGCATGGAATCAGATTTTCGTTCACCTTTAATTAAAAATGAAAGAAAAATTGATAATAAAGAGATAAATGACAAGACGGTAAAGTTTTTGGACTCCAGAATAAAGCCAGAAAAGGAAAACCATCATCTGTCTTTTTTCAAAGGCATTATACCAATCTTGAACACTTTAAATATCGAAGAGACTTAAGAATTTCAAGCTAGCGTCCTGACAATGTTGCAAATAATTAAAAGTAGGAATTGGCGTGATTCTAATCAGATGACCGGAAAATACTACATAAGCGTCAATAAACAGGCAACACCTACGCAATATCAACACCACTCTGGATACTCTACGTATCAACAGGCAACAACACCTATACCATAAATTTCATCGTCGTCCTCCAATCCGTTTCCAGCTTTGCCAACAGCATCTAGTAATCATTCAGTAAATTCCCAAGACTCCCATGAATACTTAGATTTTGAAGGGTTTTAAGTTTGAAGAATTTTTATAAAGCTTTAAGTTTGAGTACAAATAAATATTTAAATAAGTTATTTGCATTTTTAATTATCATAATTATTTTCAAATACACTTACACACACACATATTATATATATTCACACTCATCAAACAAACACATAGCAAACATTCATTTATTCATTCAGAACTAGTGCATAAAATAATCTTACCTTAGACATATGGCTAATCTTTGTTCTGGGCAAATATATTCTCTGAAACTTGTATCTAAACTCGTACTCCTATTGAAAGTCGTCCCAGTAAATTGTCAAAAGTGGTTGCTGTCATTCGAAAATAATTAAAGAAATTTGATTCGTCACTTCTAAGTTCAACCATTAATGTTTCAAATGTTCCAAGTGAAAATCTTTCCCGTAAAATAGGATGCACCCAATGTTTTATTTTATTTTGCCTTCTATTAAGATACCACCACAACACAAATTCAACTGAGGTGAGTACTTGACTGTCCGATTTTCTTGTCGGCTCCGGTGTAATGTGAACACTCTTGCCCGGTGTCCGGTTTCCGGCAGATCTGCCGGGTCGGCGTAGTTGGAACCCAGCCTACGAAGTGCCGGTAGAACCACCGGACCGGAGTAATGTGAACGGGTTTGTGCTGTTATCCGCTATCTATCCCCGGTTGCACTGCCCGTGCTCCCCTCGCGTCATTCGGCTCGCATTTTTTGATAAAAGTAGACGTGTAGCATGGACATTCAAGCAGAAACTTTAATTACGCTTGTCCAAGAGAGACCTGTTCTGTGGGATAAGACCGAAGACGTCTATAAAGACAAAAACTTAAAGTTAGCAGCATGGCGTGAAGTATGTTTAATACTGAAACCAAACTTTGATGAACTGGAAGAAAAAGAAAGAAAACAGTACGGTGAGTTTTTTAATGTTTTAATGATAAAATATAACTGCATTCACGAATTTTATTTAATAGCTGCTGCCTGCCACGTCCGAAACAAAATAATTAGTAAATGCTGTCCGTATAGCGTTGGCATTAGGGCCACCTCGACTCGACCCATTTCAATTCACGGGTCTGGTTTCTTGTTCTTGTCTATGTTCTATATTTTGGTAAATTTCAAAATTTATACCGTCTTTTTCTTTAACAAAATTATGTATGACTGTACAAGCTTTAATTACTTGAATTGCTGTGTCTACGTTCAGATCTATAGGTCGATGGAATATTCGCCACTTATTTGCCAGAATACCAAAAGCGCACTCAACATACCTTCTTGCTCCCTCATCGCCAACTAGTATAAACGGTAATTCTTCCTGCAAGTTTTCATGAAGCGGTCTAGGCTTTGGTACATTTAAAGTACCATCACTGATCTTTTGCCAAAATGTACTATCCTTTAATATAGTAGAATCGCATTCCTTGCCGTATGAGCCCACACTAATAAAAATAAATCGGTACTCTGAATCGACAACTGCCATTAATACAAAAGAATAATATTCCTTGTAATTAAAGAGCATAGAACCACTCTTTGCTGTTATATGTTTGCCATCTACTGCTCCAACACAGTGAGGAAAGTTGACTTTTCTTTCGAATCCTAAAGCGATATCCTCCCATTCTCTCTCAATATCAGACAGCTTAAGGAAATCTGTCTTTAGGTTTTCTCAAATGACGTGGATCATTTCTTTTATTATTTTACTTATTGTCGAAACGCCTTCTCTGTATGAGTAATGTATTTCTTTGAATGAACATCCAGAAGCTAAATATCTGAAAAAAAAGTATCTTTGTTACTACATTATTACTTTATACGTCACCAATAAACAAATTCTATTCTATTCTATTATGATATTTTTTTAATGATTTCAGGAAAACTGGTTTCAACTTAATGGAATAATATACGAGATTCGTGGCTTAAGACAGTAAAGAAACAAAAATATGAGTCTAAATCTGGATCTTCGGCCAAAAAGACACGAAATTATTTATATCACGAGCAATTAATGTTTTTAAACAAATTGTCCGAACCTCGACCACTTCATATGTCGGTTTAAAAAAAAGCAAGAACCGAGACTGAAGTAGGCATGGAATCAGATTTTCGTTCACCTTTAATTAAAGATAAAAGAAAAAAAATGATAATAAAAAGGACAAGATGGTAAATTTTTTGGACTCCTGAATAAACCTAGAAAAGGAAAACCATCATCTGTCTTTTTTCAAAGGCATTATATCAATCTTGAACACTTTAACCATCGAAGAGACTTAAGAATTTCAAGCTAGGGTTAAAATTAAAAGTAGGAATTATGAGAGACCAAATTACGGTTGGCGTGATTCATATAATCAGATGACCGGACAATACTACACTCATCATAATAGCGTCAATTAAGAGGCAACATCTACGCAAGATCAACAGCACTCTGGATACTCTACGCAATATAATAGCAGCAATCAACAGGCAACAACATCCATACCATCAACTTCATCTCAGTCCTCCAATCCGATTCCAGCTTCGCCAACAGCATCTAGTAATTCATCCTTACATTCGAAAGACTCAGAATACTTTGATTTTGAAGGGTTTTAAGTTTGAGTTAAGTGTGAAAGATCGATAATCGATTTTGTAGTAATTGACTCTAGGTTGAGAGCCGTTACCGAGGACACAAGAGTTTACAGAGGAGCTGAGGTTAAAACCGACCACTTTCTGGTGGTGTCAAAAGTAAACCTCTTTCGCGGCTGGCGCTCTAAGGTGAAAACGGTATCAGCTCCAACAAGAGTCAAAATAGAAAAACTACAAAACGATTATGTCAGAAGTGAATATGAGAATTGTGCAGAAATGAGATTGAATGAGAAGGAAATGGACGTTCTAAGCATAGAGGAAACATGGAACCACATTAAGGTGAGTCTATGCGAATCTGCTAGAGATGTGTGTGGAATAAGTAAGCAAGGTAGGAAAAAAGGTGATGCATGGTGGGATGATGAGATCAAAGCACTGGTCTCAGAGAAGAAGAAAGCATGGTTACGTCTGATAGCGATTGGCAGTGTTTCAAGCGAAGAGAGAGATCGAGCGAAAGAAGTGTATAAGATATGCAAGAAAAGAGTAAGTGTTGGGGTGAAAGAACGAAAGAAACGCCTGGAAGAAGAAGAGGGAATCAAAATGACAAACCACTTCCAAGAAAACATAAAACTGTTTTGGAAGGAGGTCAAAAGGTCCCGGAGTGGTCCAGAGAACGGAAGCATGAAAGTGATAAAATCGAAAGATGGACAAATGTTGACGAATGAGAATGAAATCAAAGAGAGATGGATGAAATATTTCGAGGAAGTCTTTGAAAGTAACCCGAGTGGTTGTGATCCCAGCGGTGAAGCGGTTATGAACGATGATGGAGTGAATGTTACCGAAATCAGTATGGATGAAATAAAAAGATCAATTAAATGCATGAAGAGTGGCAAGGCTGTGGGTTTCGACAATATTGCTGCCGAATACTTTAAAGGAGATAGTCGTATTATTCTAACATGGCTGTGCAGACTTTTTAACCAATGTTTAAAGGAGGGTTATACGCCATTAGATTGGAGAAGGGCTGTAATCATGCCATTATACAAAGGTAAAGGGTCACGTATGGAATGTGGGAATCATAGGGCTATTAGCCTTCTAAGTTCAGTGGGCAAGCTGTATGGTAGAATATTGATTGAAAGGGTAAGAATGGAAACAAAAGATAAAATATGGGATGTGCAAGGTGCTTTTATGAGTGGAAGGGGGTGCATGGACCAGATTTTCTCATTGCGTATGCTCACTGAGAAGTTTCTTGCAAAAAACCAGAAACTCTTCTGTGCCTTTGTAGATCTACAAAAAGCGTACGACCGAGTTGACAGGAAAAAGCTATGGAAGGTGTTGTCCAAGTACGGAGTGAATACGAAGCTCATTCAGGCAATTGAGTCGCTATATAAGGGAAGCGTTGCATGTGTTAGGGTGAACGGCGATTTTACGGAGTGGTTTGACATCACAAAAGGTGTTAAACAAGGCTGCGTAATGTCACCGTGGTTATTCAATCTATACATGGATAATTGTATGCAAGAATTGAAAGAGATGGGATTGGGCGCAAAATTGAGTAATCTGGAAGTATGTTGCCTTTTGTATGCTGATGATGCGGTGCTAATTTCTAGCAGTATGGAAGATCTACAGTCTCTCGTGTCTAGGATGAACGAAGTATGTATGAAGAATGAGTTAATGATGAATGTAAGTAAGTCTAAAGTCATGGTGTTTGAAAGAGAGAGTACGAAAACAGTATGCAATATAGTTCTGAATGATGAATACTTGGAGCAGGTGGATGAGTTTGTGTATCTGGGTAGTATGTTTACGAAAGATGGGAAGGCTGATAGAGATATTGAAAGAAGGGTGAATGCCGGTAACTCCATTAATGGAGGACTGAATGCCGTTGGCGGTAATAAAAAACTGTCCAAAGACGCGAAACTAGCCGTCCATAATGGAGTGCTGGTACCTACCCTGATGTATGGCAGTGAGGCATGGAACTGGCAGAGGAAGGATGAAAGCAGACTGATTGCTGTAGAAATGAGATCCCTGAGGCGAATGTGTGGTAAAACCATGTACGATCGTGAGAGAAACGTGGATATCCGCAAAGAATGCAAGGCTGACGTAAGCGTGATGTGTAAGATTAAGAAAGGGACTCTCCGATGGTTTGGGCATGTAGAGCGAATGAACGAGGAAAGGAGTGTAAGGAGAATATATGATGCAAATGTGAATGGTAGAAGAAGTCGGGGACGCCCGAGGAAGACATGGCACGACCAAGTGAATCAGATACTTGAGTCGGGCCATGTGAAGAGTCGGAATAATAGAAGAGCATGTATGAGACGATGTATGAATGTGAACGAGGCAAAGAGTGTGTGCCAAGATCGAGTTGTGTGGCGGTCCGTCCTCTCTGCCTACCCCTGCGGGGAAACGGCGTGATGGTTAGTTAGTTAGTTAGTTAGTTTAAGTTTGAGTACAAATAAATATTTAAATAAGTTATTTGCATTTTTAATTCATAATTATTTTCAAATACACTCACACACACACACCCTTATTATATATATTCACACTCATCAAACACATACATAGCAAACATTCATTCATTCATTCAGTACTTTAGACATATGGCTAATCTTTGTTCTGGGCAAATACATTCTCTGAAACTTGTATCTCGTACTCTTATGTCTATTGAAAGTCGTCCCAGTAAATCGTCAAAAGTGATTGCTGTCATTCGAAAATAATTGAAGAACTTGAATTCGTCACTTCTAAGTTCACCCATCAATGTTTCAAATGTTCCAAGTGAAAATCTTTCCCGTAAAATAGGATGTACCCAATGCTTTCTTTTATTTTGCCTTCTATTAAGATACCACCACAACACAACAATTTCGTCATCCATTGTGCGCACAGGTCCAAATTCAACTGAGGTGAGTACTTGACTGTCCGATTTTCTTGTCGGATCCGGTGTAACATTCTGTCATGTGTCCGGTTTCCGGCAGATCTACCGGTCCGGCGTAGTAGGAACCCGGCCAACCCTAACATGACAATGTTCCTCTCCTTTTTGAATTGCTGCATCCAGAATAGAACCGAAATACAGACTCAGAGCAGACATAACCCGTCTCAGAACAGACTTCGTCTAGTTAGGCGGGTAACGAATGTGTGTTAAATGTCAATTAACTCACGGATGCCGGCAATTATGTTTTTTTTTTAAATCCCCACATCGGGGGCATGTAGATAAAACCAGTCAAAAATATTTTCGATTGTATTTCGCGTTTGTGTAACAGACATCTAGCCTAGGCAGATGTAGCTAGCAGTTTTTAGTCAGCCTACGAAAGGTGCCAAGTTTATTTTTTAGTTTCATTCACACTTGCCGCTAAACTATTGCATGTTTTAATAGTTTTTTAGTATTGTAAGCTATTTTGTGCGCTTAAAATTCTAGTTGAGCCTAAAATGCTCTCATTTTGACTAATTAATTTGTATTTTTTTAGTGAAGTTCATTCTATCCCGCACCGGCACGACACTGCTGCTATACAAGGACTACACGTACTACCTGCACAAGAAGTCCATGGTAGGCGGCTGTCGCTGGGCTTGCTCCAGTCACGGAGGCAAGGGCTGCAAGGCCGTTGTGCACACGCGGGACAACGCGGTCGTGGCGCACAAGGACGTACACACGCACCACCCCCGCAAGCCGTGGAGGCCGACGGTCCCCTTTCTCAATTCTCCGCTGGGGTTGAGCTTTTACAATCGCTGGTGAACGGATTCATTTATTATACACCGTGCTCACGCTCATATCACACAGCTTCTCGTGGTGATTAGTCATGAAATACTAAGGATTTTTTTAGGCTCCATGAGAACAGATTCTATCACTTTTTTGTTTGCGTCCAATTGACAATAAGTCCGTATAGGTGAATGCGGTTATAACGCACGTAACTTCAGTAATAATTAGAAAAGTGCAACTAGGCTCATTATTCTGCACGTTTTCAATTAATGATCGGTTGTTTCACAGAATTTTAATATTTCATAAAATTTCATTGTTAATTTTCAAGTTCTATTCAAGTCCTATTATTGTTTCAGTTAGGTAAAATAACTGACCAATAATTATATGATAACAGAACTTCAAAATAAAACCTTTATAGTACCTACTTGAAATGGCAAATTAGATGATTTTTTCAAATTCTGTGAAACAACTGCGAAAGTGCTATTCAAGTTTTGTGGACCAGTTGCTTGAACTGAACTTGAATAAAATTTTCACAGAACTTGAAAGTTAACTTCGAAATTTGATTAATTGTTCAAATTCTGTGAAACAACTGGCCGTTTGTATCTTGTGCCTTCGTGGCTGAAATTAAGATAATATTCAATTAAACTAACGCAAACATTAGCCGAATATTTTACTGAACAATTTCAATGATCTCAAACATATAAAAGATCTCACATTTTAATAAAATAATTTCATTTTATAATATATACATATATATATATATATAACTTCGACCACTAAACGTCTTCCATTAAATCTGTATATAATAATAAATTGCATTCCTAAAAGCTCATCAAAATTGAATTAAATTATATTTTTTATATCATTACATAAAATATTTACAAAATATTGTGAGAAAAAGTGTCAAATTTATGACGATAAAAAGATTAATGTGATAAGGTGTGATTGAAACTGTGACAATTTTTTGTGATTAATTTGGTGTTAGACGCAATCAAAACTATTCCCATTATTTACCTAGTAGATACACAATTTCTTATGTTAAATAATTAAAATATATTTATATACTAAAATGTATAGTAGGTATCTATACTAAAGTCATTATGACAAGACACCATTTGCAAAAATAAGATCATCTGCCGATAGGGTGATGACTCTTAATTTATCTAATATTATCACATTATAATATTTTTTACATAGATATAGTTACTATTATATATTTTTATACAAGAATAATCAGGCTGTTGATTCAATTATAATTATTGTATTTTTTTTTAATATAGTGCATATTTACAGTTGTGTATGTATTTGAATAAAAATTTCAAAGCTTTATAATTGTCCTAAGTAATATTAAATATGATAAAATCACATTTACGATAGATATAGTTTTTTATTTATAAATCCTTAGTAAATGACTTGAATAAGATTTTCTATTCCATTGTTGTCTATAAAATCTTTTAGCATTCAGAGTCCTTAGAAATTTATTAACCACAAACTCATATTTTGATATCAACAGTTTTTTTATTCGTATGTTTATATGAATATTGGTACAGACGCCTTATAATAAATATAAACTGAACGTGAATATTTTAATTTCATAATTTCTATGATGATTATGTGATTTAACATCATTTATTTAAAGTGTTTATTTTCCGCCATATAAAAAAATATTCGGAGAAAGGGTTTATTCCCAATAAGACTTTACTCACATATGTAATCTTAGGCTTTTTCAAAGTAAGTTCTTAATATTTAACATCACATTTATCTTACCTGTATATCTATTTTCTTGTTATGTAGTTTTAATAAGAGTTTATTAATTGTTAACCAAATTTAATATATTTTAGTAAGATTGTTACTTAATCTATAAAATTTTGTTGACAATTTTGTTATTACGAATTTTATCTTGTCTTAGTAGTATCTTGCTATGGTGTTGGAAATTACATTATTATTCTTTTGAATAAAGCTTATTGACATGAATGTTTGTGTCTTTTTTAAATCTGTAATGAATACCCGATACTTACATGATTTGGTTTGGTGACCGGACAACACAACAAAGTGGCACTTCATAACTCCTTTGAAAAGTGATAACGTTTGGTTAAATTATGTTTTTTTTTCATTACTTTTAATGACTTCACAAAGGGGTATTGAAATGCCACTTTGTTGAGTTATCATAGAACCATTTGGTTTATATACAAAAGTCGAATGAGTTGAAATCGAAATATGTAGGTAGTTTTTAATTGAACGGCAAAGCAATAATTTTGTATTATTCTACTTATTTAATTACTATATTAAAATTTAGAAATTTTTAGAAGACCGATCAGTGATTGAGTTGACATCGCGTTTGGGTCCTATCCAGGCGTCGCGTATTCGATTCCTCGGATGGCTCAGTAATCCATCACGACATAAGCAACATTTTTCGCTTACTGTGGTGGTCGTAGGAGATTTTCAAATATTATCAGGTTTTTCGTAATCTGGGAATGTTTGACTTTCTTTTAAAACAAAATATTTACATGTTTGTGCAAGTGTTTTTTACCCACGAAATTATATGTAATAAAAAGCAATGCCTGTGAAAAAAATGTGAATGCCATTCGCATTTTTTTTTTAGAATAAATTTTACAAATTTGGTATTTATTTTCAGATGATGTCCTCATACACTCTCTGTGCGGGAATACGATGGTCCTGTATAGTGATAACACTTTAGATTGACAAAAAGTAACATTCCCTCCAAGCAATCACTTGCTTGTGAGTAATTTGACACTTCATGTATGAATAATTATTTTGTAATAATTTTTGTTAATAATACCGAATACGTCCCTTTATATTGGTTGTTATAGTTTAAGGTTTGTTAGAATATATTTTAAGTTTTTATTTTTCTAGAGTTAGATAGAAATATAATTTTATTGCTTACTATTTTTATAATAATCGATTCGTTTTAATTTATCGTATTATTTTATTTCCTTACATATTAATTATAAAGATTTTTTTATTGTTTTCTATTTTCTATGTTTTAGATTTTTAAATTTTAATTTCTTTTGGTGATGGTTCACTTATTAAATAGTTATTATTATTAAATTATTTTTATTAAAAGAGTACCTACCGTCTTTACACGATAAACAACAAGCATTTGTTTATGGGTAGACAAAACAAATTTACACTGGGTGTTAAAGATCGTAATTGACTTAGATACTATTTAACCAGTGATTCGTGACATTATTTGCAGTAAAAAATATAGAAATTTTAGTCTCCGGTGACTTTTTGCGATTGTTTTTTTTTCTTCATAACCCAACAATAAACTTCCTTGTGTCATCACTGGTCACTCAGTCAAGTAACCGCCCAACACTTTACCCCGACCCTAACTGTCTTACCGATTTTTTTATGTAGTAAATTGGAAAAAAAAACCTAAAAAATATCACCGGAAATCAATATTTCATTTACGTTTTTTTCACAAAATAATGTCAGGAATCACTGGATAAAGAAAGTCAAGTACCTTCATCCTTTAATACCCTATATGGAACGAATTAAAAATATAAAAAAGTTTTCATAATTGATTTATCCCCTAGTAATCCGTGTTATATATATAAAGGTGCCTACTCGAATTTTTATTACTCATTTGACGAAATAATATATGCAGTACTTCAGAGTCTATTTATGGACGTATAAGTCGTATAAAATATGTAATGAACTTGTAATTCCATTTATGTGATTTGATTTTTATCATGTATTTTGTGGTTTTAAGTTTTTAAATGTTAAATATTTTAAGCAATCGGATATGTTTGTCCCACACACCATTGTATCTCCCCCACTGAGCGTTGTCCATTGACATCGAGTTCATTTTTATGATTAAAAATATGTTATTTAATTGAAATTGTTACACATCTACTAAGTAAATATATTTCATTTCTAATGCTAAAAAATTAATAACAGTGATTTATTCAAACTTAATCCTAATAATATAAACTATTTTTAAGCTGCTGTTTTCCAATAAGAGTCCTAATACATATATATATATATTTTTTTTTATTTTTTTATTTATTATTAGGTATTTATTGAGTTAGTTTATACTACATGAATATAAATTTATGATTACGATGTGCGACTCTTCCCGTTTATTTTTCAAATAATATTAATCAAATGCACATGATATTATCATCGCTTACATTATAACACCGCATATCTCATTTTACACACGTTTTCAGAAAGAACAAAAAACCGTTTGGTTTATTAAATAAAAATTGGACATCTTTGAAAAAAACGTTCAACTAATATTTATCGATCCGATATTTGGAGAAGTTATTTTCTCATTAAAAACATACGGTTGGATTTTTAAATGACATTCGCGGTGTAATGCACAAAACAGGCTGAGAAATAATGAGTTATACGTTGTCCTTATTCGAGAAATACAATATTGTTTTCAACTTTCTTCAATTAAAAACAAAAATAATTATAAGAGCATAAAAAAAATACAATAATTTTATTCTAATTACTAAATATTTTTTTTGTATAAACGTTTACTGCTAATCATTGATAAGTACGAATTATTTTGTTACAAAACTTAAATTAAAAGAAGCGGTGATCGGTCAGAACATTTGTTTGTCGATTCAAACCATGTTGCATGTAGTATTTTAACAGAAAGTCTAAATAAAGTATTTTTTGAGATAAGCAGTGTTGTAATGTAATGCGACGTTATATACATTACATATTTATTACAAAATTATTTATTTCATTATCTTGTTACAAAGCGGACAATATACCCGAGAGGTTCACTTCATTTTTCTGATAACAAACTCATAAAATGTACCTACCTAACGATTTTGCGATTAAATTATGGTTAAAAAAATAGGAGCTATGAAAAAATTGCAATGACTAATATATGTTTTACGGAAGATTACCCACTATTATTTTATATTTGAATGATGAAAATACATAGTTAAAATACTAAAATAAAAAATAAATTTACACACTTTTTTTAATGGGAATATCGCACAACACTCCCACTTCTCCTGTGTGGATCCAGTGAAATATGGCATCCCCCTCTGAGGTGAGTATGTTGTGAGACTGAAGTTATAAGGTGGGGAAAAAATGAAGGTGGGGAAGGACCTGGCTATTCGGATCTGGTCATCCAACAAAGCCATTTCAAGCAACGTTTCAATTCTAAATAGTTGTCTTTCAACAATATTGAAAGTATCTTCCTCTTTAATACTGGTTACTGAGACTACTCGCGTGATTTCACTAAACTAGGTCCAGTGGATATACTTGAGGGAGCGGACTCGGATCGATAGAGTTGGGGACGATTAAATGAAAGGCGTCAGTCAATGTGATGAGTCAGTTGTTTATTGCTGCTACGTAGCGATGGTAAATATAGTATGGAGTAACAGTGTGCAGACAGGATCGATGTTGATGAGGCACGTAGGTGATGAGTGATGAAGGCTGATGATGCAGTGGTGGAGCAGACTCCGAGTCTGCATGTCGCCAGCATGTAGTTCCGCACCGTGGTGGTGGAGAAGACCTAGTCGTCGTCCAGGATGGATGCTCGCCGCGGTGAGTCGCGGAGATGGGCAGCGGTGAACCTTGTGAGGAGAATTGAGGTCTCAGTGGCAGCGAAGGTGCGATGAGCTTCGGTAAGCCAGAGAAGTTGCTGGACCCGTGACAAGAAGGCCCGCCGCGTCTTCTTGTCGCGGGAAATTGAGTCTCTTAAGCTGATGGTGCGATGGACCATTTTAGCTGCGAGATGGTGCGTCCTCGAAGGTTGTTATGCACCGGCACAGGATCTGGCTTTGAGTCGCCGAGGATCGAGTCTGTTACCGGTTACCGCACTGGAACGTTATCACTGTGCACTGTTGTCTGTGTGTGTTGGTGAACTGTTACTGGTACTAGCGTGGACTGGAACTGACTGACTGAGCGTTGAGTCGCTGCGCTTATATAGCCGACCGGTAGAGTAGCTACCCGTAGCGCCAAGTAATATTGTTGCGTGCCCGCGCAAAAGGGAGAAGGCTCTCGAACCTTCCGCGGCCGTAACGATGCGTCGGCTGTCGAGTCGAGGCCTTTCGGTATGCTTCCCGTTATTGCGCGGCGCGAACCCATAGCTGTAGGTAGGTAGATCTGCTATGTTCTTCCAGTGGCGGCGCAATGATTTTTATGAAAGGGGTGACCTTTCTGGTCGCCACATACTTAAGATTTATTGCGTTTAATATCGCACATAAGTTCGTTCGTCACCAGCCGCCACCCTCACGTCGCTCTAGGCTCTTATTTGCGAAAAAAAGTCTTTCTGTACTTTTGTAAGGTGCAAAAATCCTTCGCGAGTAAAAATCAGATCTCATGGAGTTTCTTTCCATTTCAAAATACACACAAATCACTTATAATTTCAATAAATATAATTGGGTTTACAAAGCTTTTAGGTGCCCAAATGAAACTAGGGTAGTATTATTAGGTACTGTGATGTCTTTAATGAGGTCTATACGTTGTAGGAAATTTATTATTCCGTATTAGGGTAAGGAAGGCAACGTTCTAAAGGATATTCTGAAAAGTGTTAACACTCCAGGAAATCACATTGTTTATATCGATAACTTACTCGTATTTACACCGATCCCACTTTTGAAATATAGTGATTATTTGTTTTTCAGTACTGGTGCGAATGGTTCATTCAGAAGAAAATATAAACCTTTTGAAATTTAGAAGAAGTGTGGACACCGCTTCCATGAAGTCGTCAATAGTACATTCTTCTTCAATTGGCAGTCCTAGTAGATTTGCGACAGCATCGAGTTCAAGTATAACAGGGATTAGTCACTTTTTAAATAAAAGGAAAAATAGAATTAGATGTCGTGTATGTCATTCACAAACATATTTTATGTGTCCAGAGTGTAATGTGGCATTGCACCATAAATGTAACGAAACATACCATAAAATAAACCTCCTTCAACGAAAGTGATCTTCCGAACAGGCCCTCCATTGATATGCTTGGTGTAACTGTAGGTGACCAGCTCAGATACGGGGGCTCCATCGAAGCCAGAGTAAAGTTAGCCTCTCAAAAACTGGGCGTACTGTACAGGGCCCTCAGATACTTTAATAGTACACAACTGCTAACCCTGTACAAATCGCAAGTGCGCCCCGCGGTTGGGTTTGGCAACTACCTCTGGTCTGTAGCTCCAAAATACCTGAAAAATACCCTCGATTCTGTGCAGAAACGGGCGGTCCGTTTGATAGATTATCCCATCTTAACAGACGGATTGCAATTTTTAGATCACAGGCGTCGGGTGAGAATGCTATCCTTGTTCTACCGGTATTTCAATGGAAGATGCTCTCAGGAACTAGGGTCATTGATCCCTTCGGCACCGGTGCATAGTCGGAAACACGCCAAACACGTGCCCAACGGTTGACATTTGACTCCTCACAAAGACCCTCCACAGCATCTTAGATGACATATGCCCTGAGGAAAATTATTTTCCTCTGGGCCTCCTGTGTAGAGTTAATGTAAAAAAAAACGAAAAAAAATGTTTACTGTAATATTTGTGTATGCTAATTTCTCATTAGGGGGCATACATTAATTACGTGAGCAGCTTTTCTTCCAATCTAGACCCCCCCTTGGTGAGATAGATTTGGGCCAGTTCGTATATTCTTTTCAAGTAACGTGAGATTTTGATGGACCCCCCCCCCACCTTTTAAGTACACATAATTAATGTAGGCCCCCTGTCTTTTAGAATGGTGCACTTTTATATAATATAATAATAATACCATATATTTAATTTTAGTCAATGTTAGTAATGCGTTTTATAAATTCCACTTTCAAATAAACTTGTTTGGTTTTATACATTTATTTTCTACTCCCCACCATTTATGTACCACTGATTTCATGAAGATCAGACTACCGGAACTAATAACGGCGAAATATGGGTCAATTTAAGGGCTAGCGAATATATACAACTTTTGCATCGACTAAACTGTTTTGTCGAGTTTGTAATTCTCGTAATTTCCACACAATTAAACCGTTTAGTGGATGGAGGTGCGCAATATACAATTGATGCAGTTGATCGTCGATTTTTAATATCTCCTGTGAATCGACCAGTCTTTATTCAGCAACGCTCAAGTAAAGGTGTTTCAAACCATGTCAATTAATCAGAAGGGATTCGAATTTTGAACATTTGGCTGTCATCAGTTGTTTTGTTTTCTCTCTTAAAAAAATAATCTTTTTTATTATTTTAACTAATATTTTTATGTTTTCTGGTCAATAAAGTGTAGTGTGTTGTTCCTTGAGGATTCTTCTCCCCTCTGATCTTCCAGGAGTCACTTTTCGTCGCTGATTTCCAGATATTTATAACCTTTTTTTCACTACTGTCACTTTCCATACATATTTTTTTTTTGTAATTTTGTGAACAATGGAGGAGGATTTCCCTCCTGGACATCCTAAAAAGCCCCCAGATCCTCCCCCTGACCCTTCAGATGGTGAAAATATTGTAATTTCTGACAGTGAATCTGTCATTCTAACTTCCACAAAAAAAAGGAAGTTTAGTCCCTCTTCCCCAGTAAAGCATGACTCTCCTTCTACTTCTCAGTCTCTACCAGATTTTCATCAACCTCCTCCAACCAATTTTTACTCTACTCATTCCTGTGGCCCCTACATTGTTTATGCGCAAAAAACTGAGCAAGGTAAAACCATACATCCTCTTGAATTTGGTAAATTCCTTTCAACCAACAAGAACCTTTCGATTAAGCCCGGAGGTGTAAAAGCCGAGGGTCGCTTCCGAATCTCTGTTGAATTCCTCTCAGGTTCAGCCGCCAACAACTTTATTAAAAACATTTTTATTACATCTAATTCTAAATTCAAGGCGTACATCCCAACTTTCAATGTTTCTCGTATGGGCCTGGTCAGGGGTATCTCGACCGATCTGTCCATTCCAGAAATTCTGTCTTCTCTTTCAACCCCTCAACATATCGGCAATCCCATAAAAGCCAGGAGGCTAAATTATAAGGACTCCTCTGAGGGCAATGTTTCCTGGAAGCCCTCCCAATCTGTTGTGATCACATTCGAAGGACAATCTCTTCCCTCCCATATCTATTTATTTTTCAACTCCTTACCAGTTGAAATTTATACTTACCCCACCACCCAGTGCTACAATTGCTGCCGTTTTGGTCATACCAAAGCTTCATGCAGATCCCCTCCCAGATGCTTCAAATGTGGAGAAAACCACACGGCTGACCAATGTTCTTCTCTCTCTTCACCTAAATGTTTTAACTGCTCAGGCGCTCATTCCACCATTCACTCTTCTTGTCCTGAACAAACTCGCCAAAAAAATATAAAAATTTCCATGGCCTCTGAAAACTTGTCTTTTCTGCAGGCTTCTAAACTATTCCCGCCTGTCAAAAAATCTTTTGCCGAGGTTTTATCCAGTAACTCTCCATCCAACCCTCTCCCCTTCTCCTCAACATCTTCTCGATCAACTAAATTTATGTACAAAAACCCTGTCTCTAAACCGGCTCCTGGATACGATCGGCAACAACACAACTCACTTCTCTTAAATCCCAATGGTTCTCCTCTTTCAAATGCCACAAATGGGTGCGCAAACAACTATAATTCGTCCTCAACAAACCATCAAAAGCTTTCTGAACAACTCTCGCAAGATAATTCTTCATTTATACAAACTCTTATTATGCTTCTAATTGACCTAATTTCTTCTCAAACTAATCTACCGTCCAACGCTGCTTCTATTATTTCCACGTTAAAATCATTTGTTCAAAATGGCACTTCAAGATGTCAGAATACTTCAGTGGAATAGCCGCAGTGCTATTTCTAACAAATCGAACCTTCTTAACCTATTAAATTCAAACCTTGTTTCTGTGGCTGCTGTCTCGGAGACATGGTTTACTCCATCCACCCACTTTAATGTGGGAGGGTACTCCTGTCTCCGTGATGATCGCCTGGAAGGTACGGGCGGCGGTGCTGCCCTTTTTATTAAAAAATCCCTTCTGTTTTCCCCAATAAATAATATCAAACCCCCCAATGCTGACTTTCAAATGGTTGCAGCTAAAATAAAGGACACATCCTTTGTTTCTATCTATATTCCCCCATCATCTCACTTCAATAAGCAAGCTTGGTTACAAATTGTCCGTCAACTAAGCCCTCCATTCTTTTTATTGAGTGATTTTAATGCCCATTCCCCCGTCTGGGGTTCTACTTTCTCTGATCGAGATGGTCGAAATGTTATGGATTTTTTAGATGAATCCAACCTTTTCCTTTTGAACGACGGATCTCCTACGAGAATCTCTCGCCCCAACACAAACCCCAGTGCAGTGGATCTCTCCATATGCTCTACAAATCTGGCACCTCTCTCCTCGTGGGTGGTGTCCCCCGATCCTTGCTCCAGTGATCATTTCCCGATCACCATCACTTATCAAACTTCTTTCCATTCAGACAAGTCCCATATTTCGACGAAGATTAAAACAAAACACACCAAATGGGACGAATTTAACTCGCATATGGATAAGTTTATACAAAATTTACCCTCTTCCGATGTATTATCTGTCAAAGATGACTACGATAACTTCAAATCGATGCTCATAACTGCAATACATAAATCAAATCCTCCCCCTAAAACCAAATCTCTTAAAAAACTCCCTCCGACTCCCTGGTGGGATGAGGAATGTTCTAAGATAGTGAGAATTCGGAAAGCTAAATCTCTTTCGTATCGTCACAATATGACTATGGAGAACTATCTTATATACAAAAATGCCGAAGCCAATGCCAAAAGGGTATTGAGGTCAAAAAAAAGATCCGGGTGGTACAACTTCTGCAGTTCAGTATCTCCGAATACTCCAATTTCGGAAGTTTGGTCTATGATTAGAAGATTTCGATCCTCCTTCAGTTCAACATCTCCTCGAGCGTCTCATTCTAAATGGATAGATGAGTTCTTGGACAAAATTGCCCCCCCTTCTGTACCTAACTTAGATGAAATAACTCCCATCCACAACACTCCTATGTCTGATCATTGGCTAGACTCTCCATTCACTTTAATTGAATTAAAAAATTGTTTATCAACAGTCAAAGACTCATCTCCAGGCAGAGATGGTATTCCTTATAGCATTATCAAAAATAGTAATGATAATGTTCTAAATCACTTCCTAAGCATCTTAAATAAAATCTTTCAGTCTGGCATAATGCCTGATGACTGGAGTTCTCAAATAATCATCCCAATCCTAAAATCAAACAAATCACCCAATTCTGGATCTAACTACAGGCCAATTGCTCTTTCATCCACCCTCAGTAAAATTTATGAAAAATTAATTAAAAACCGGTTAGAATTTTTTGTCGAAAGTAATCAGCTTCTCTCTCCATCTTAATTTGGATTTAGGAAAAAAAAATCTACGCAAGATAACCTCGCCATCATCAGCACTGATATTAATTTATCCATTTCTAACCATGAAGTATGTCTTGCAGTCTTTATAGACATAGAAGGTGCCTTTGACAATGTTTCCATCCCAATCCTTAAAAAAAAACTTTTAGGCCTTGGCCTTCCCCCCATGTTTGTCCAATCTATTATTAATCTATTTCTTGATAGAAAAATTTTCATTGAACTACCAGATGTTACTCCTCAGAGTAGATCAATTTGGAAAGGTTTACCCCAAGGCGATGTATTATCCCCTATACTGTATAATATATACACGTACGATATGCATGTCTCTATTCCCCCTCAAGTAAAAGTTATTGAGTTCGCAGATGATTTAGCTTTCTACTTATCATCCAAAATCATCCCACTTGCCGTCAAATATCTTAATGAAGCCATGGATGCCCTTTGCACATGGCTCACTTTAAATGGCCTGGAACTTTCAGTCAAAAAGAGTCAGTGTGTCACCTTCTCAAACCGTCATAAAAATCCTCCTGTTCAAATTTTATTTAAAAACTCTCCAATCCCCAACGCCTCTGAAGTAAAATTTTTGGGAGTAACATTTGATAGGAAACTTAAATGGTCTTCCCATATTCACAATATAGTTACTAAATGTGAAAAAAATTTAAATATCATCAGATCATTGACTGGCGTTTGGTGGGGTGCTCACCCTACCTGCATTAAGTTGCTTTACAATGCATTTATTCGAAGTCATCTCGACTATGCCTGCCCACTTTTTAGTACTGCCTCCAAAAATGCACTCAGTAAATTAGACAAAATTCAATCAAAGTCATTGCGAATAATAACTGGAGCGATGCAGTCGTCGCCCATCAATTCCCTTCAAGTGGAATGTTCTGATCCCCCACTTTATTTAAGGCGACAACTGTTTGCTGACAAATTTGTTCTTAAATGTTTAAATTCTAAATGTCATCAGGTTATTCCCAGAGTTTCGTTGTTCAAAGACTCAACACATTCATCTACAATCAGAGCTCGAACTAAACCTCTTCCTGCCATCTGTAAAAATTTTCGCTCTCTCTCAGAGCTTCAAATTATCCAAAATGATCTTCTTCCACTATACAAATTAAAATATAGTCACGTCACCCTATCTCCAACAATTTTGGAAGAGATCGGCATCCTTAAAAGTCATTCCAATCTCCCAGCCCGTACTGTTAATAATATGTTCAATGACATTATTTCTTCTAAATGGCCCAACTCTTCTCTTTTATTTACTGATGGCTCCAAATCTCCTGACTCTCCTAACTGTGGTATAGGTATTAACGTTTACCACAATAATTCTAATGATAGAATATTTTATTCAATTTCAAACCAATTTTCAATATTCTCTGCTGAGTGCATTGCAATAATTGAAGCACTCAAATATATAATCAAAAATAATTGTGAACATTCCCTTGTTCTCTCTGACTCTCTCAGTTCCCTCCAAAAACTTAAATCCTGTCCTCTTCTTCATCCTGATGATCACTTTGTATGCCTCATTAGAGTGCTGATAGCCTCCATTCAAAGCTCTGGAAAAACCGTAATTCTTGTTTGGATCCCTGGACACATTGGCATAGTGGGTAACGATATTGCAGATTCTTTGGCAAAACAAGGAGCGTCTAACCCTATTGTTACCCTCGTAAACCATATTCCCCTATCTGATATTTTTTCCATCATCAAAGATAGATCCCGCAATGTTTGGACAGAGTATTGGAACATTGCCAGTCAATCCAAGGGAGCTCGCTACGCCTCAATACAAAGGACTATCCCGTCAAAACCGTGGTTTCAAAAATTTCCCCATTTTTCCAAAAAAGAAATTTCCTCACTTATTCGAATGAGAATCGGTCATTGTTCCGTTCCTTCTCACCTTTTTAAAATTCACATCCTTGACTCCCCAGATTGTACGTTCTGTGGTCTAGATGTGGGCTCTTTAGATCACATATTTTTTGGTTGTCCCTCTCTAAATAAATATCCTCTCTTCTATCAAGCGTTATCTAAAATTGCCTCCCCTCCATTCAACATTTCATCTCTTCTAAGTCTGAACTCGACTCCAATCTTCCATATAATTCTGAAATTTGTACATTTAAATAAAATTAATATATAAATTCACCTTTCCATTTCTCTGTAATTTTAAATGATGGCCTAGAACACCCTTGAAGGGTGAAAGCCAGAAATAATTTAAAAAAAAAAAAAAAAAAATTAATCAGAAAGTTCAAGTAAAATGTTTGTTTAATGAATAAATAATAAATACCTCGTTTTCTTTTAGTTTCTGTGCCTAGTTCCAACCATCCAGATACGACTTGAATGCATAATTTCTCCCATAGCTTTTTCTTTAGATATATGTCTGAATACTCTTTCAGACTTTTTAAGTAAAGCGCAGGCCAAATTTTTCTACGCTATTAATAAACTCCTCCGTGTCGTCCGTAATAGTTCCCGCCATGGTGACAAGAGACGTGGAGCCGCACCAAATGCTTATGCGAGACTGATAGTTCAGATAGTTGCGGATCGACTTATCGACTATCGACTGTTGAGTCGATGGTATGTGCACATCAACACAATGCAATACAAATTGATCGTTTGATCGATAGTTGTCCAACTTCTTAATCAAAAGCAGATCGATTCAGCTTTTTGACTTTTTTGTCGAACAACTGTCGAGTTGACAGTATGTGCGCTTAAATATATTCATATAAAAATATGATACACAACAAAATAGTTGTTCAACGAAAAGTTCTATGTATGCGTTAGCTCTAATAATGATACATGTAGAACAGCTTTTTATACTGTGAATTCTCTGGCGAGAATTTTAATTAACAATAAAGATAAGAGAGAAAAAATTGAGAACTCAGACGTTTACCAAGTGAACGGCAAACTGGTATATCATTCAAAACCCGCATAAAATAACACTTTACAAACTGGGTGAATGGCAAAGGTGAGCTGTCGAATGTAGCGTCACACCTATTAGAAAAGAAACCATCGTTTGACAAAGACAGAGACTTTAAAGTTCTCCATACTTGTAATAAAGGTTATACACTAGGTAGATTAGAATCATTAGAAATTACCCGCCTAACTAACAGAAATAAACCCTAACTTTATAATGAATGAACAATTAGAATATTTGCTAAATCTCGGCTTCTATATCCATTGTAATTTTCATCATATTTATGTTCTCATGTGATAACATCAAGTTTCCTTTAGAAATTTCAAGTTCATACAGCTGATAAACAACCCTCTTTGGCTGGATGAACAATGCATATACCTTTCCATGAACTATTTTATGTCATTTTCTATTAGTAAGTTTTTCACATACACGGTTGTTTACCAATTGTATAAAAATTTTGCGTGTCTGTTTCCCCCATAGAAGAAATGCAATCGTTATCATACATCTCCCTCACTCTTATTAAAGAAATAAGACGCATGACGCAGACGATAAAAATAAAGTGAGATATCGAGCTTAGCAATGTATAAGAAGTACAACTTACCGATATCGTATCAAACGACGTCCGTATTCGCATAGTGTAAGTAAACATATGTTGTCATCCCAGTTGCACCCGTGATGTAGAATGTAGTATTCGCCGCAGCTTTTAAGTATGTAAATGCTGCACGGTCCTATGCACATTTAGTGCATATACACATAGTGAATATTCATTGAATGTCTATCTTTGTCATACATGCACATTATGAACAATGTTTTGGTCTAATTTGGTGAGAAGTGTCTAATTTTACTGTAACGTCATCATAAAATTTCAGTCTGTTAATTTTAACCCTAGAAATATAATCTTATTTTGTCCTACTTTAAAGATAAATGATACGTCTTAAGGGCGTATTGAGTTTAAAGGTGCATTTGACATAATATTTGACATAGTATCATACTTAAACTGTTTTAAGGTAGTTGCATAATTTGTTTAGGGTTTGGTTTTTCAAATAAAACCAAAATAATTATAAAAAATATATCGTAATTAAAAAAAAAAACAAATTGCTCTAAAGATCTTACAAATCAACTATATACTATTAAGTCTTTTAAATGAAAAAATAATGCTTTATTTTATGTCTAAATAGTATTTTTTTATATGCTATGAAAGTTTAAACGCTATTCAGTCGGCATACTTAAAAATAATAACATTTTTAATAAAATAATAACATTATATGAAGAAGTCCGAAAGTCACAAAAGATAATCATACGTCTGTCGAACGTATGGTGCATGTATATCGCTGTTATTATTGCCATTACCGTTGTGACCCAGCCGCCCCGTGCAAGCTCTGCTCGGCATCTGAGCTTAATGAGATAGACAGCCGTAAGCTACGTTGCGAAATAAAAAAAGACTGCAACGACTGAATGCTTACGTCGCAAAGACGTATATTATCTTTCTGGGGTTAAGGTAGTAATATTTCGTTTCTTTCTAGACATCAAAGAGCATTCCCAGAATAACGTAAATGTATTAATATATATTTTAACTTTCCAGGAATATCTTTCGTCAGATCCCTGCGCGGCAACCGCCTCCTGAAATACGAGGGTTACACCTACAACGTGAACCAGGTGGACAGGGCCGGCGCCCAGCGGTGGATTTGCTCCCAGAGAAGTAAACACATCCGGTGCAACGGTTGGATTAAAACCCTGGACCAAGTCATCATCGCTATGAAGGGCCAACACACGCATCCGCCCCCTCCTATGTATTATAAAAAGGATAGACACGAAAAGAGTTGAACAAACGCCAGCCCTTAGGGGGTTTTTTACCACCTCACGAACGCCTGTCCACAAAATCCTTCAACAAACGGCTGTTCTTAGGGGATATTTCACCACTTCAAAGACCACCATTCAGAGAGAATTTGGATTGACCAGATCTGAGTAACCAGGTATTTACCAACCTCTCATTTCGTTCCCTTCAGCCTCACAACATACCCCAATTGTGAATACCATGCCACACCGTCTGCAGACATTTGGGACTCTTGTGTGGCAGCATTGACATAAAAAATAGTAAACTGTTGAGTACACCTACTCGTCGAGTAACTTTAATCGTTGGATTAACATGAAGGTAAATCGACCAACGTTTCACCACCGTCAAGTAGCTCCCAATTAATCGTTTGATCGAGTGCCGAATAGTTTAAAACCGTCATTTACTTGACGGTAACATTATTCAGCAGCGGTAACAGATAACATACGGTACTCGAAGAGTAGCTGTAATGAACAGTTTACCAGAGGTGGTGAAATACCCTCTTATACTCTGAACCCCTTTTGTAGGGGAATATATGAATTTTACCAATTTAAGTGTTTTAAATTACATTTTACTTTTTTAAATTATACGCAACAAATTTACTTACGAATTGACACAGAAGTTATGACGCAATGTCACAGAAACAACACAAAAATAATGTCTTTCAATATGCATTAATTAGGCATTTACAAAAAACACTTGATCTATTAAATTTTGGTGAGAATGGATTTATACATAATGCCCCACCCTATGTTCCTAGTAATACTTATTAAAAAAAAGCTTTTCCTCATACATTAAATATATGTATATATTTTTTTTAAACTGCGTAAGTAATGATCAACATTATGAACTCAATTGAAACATCGTAAGCAAACACCAAATTCCTAAAGGCTGTTAAATAGCAATACAAACATAATCCCTCGGTGGGTAACTTTATATTTTATTTTAACTCTATATATTTCCACCTACTTTTTAATTAGAACCTATTGTTTTCAATCTTTATGTTTTCAACTTATAAAACCATTTGAAAAATACTAGAGTTTTTAATTTATATTAATAATTTATTTGATGAAATTGTATGCAGTGTTGTATACATACGTATTTATAATATTGTTTAGGCGAGTGTTGTACGAATTTATTATTAATGTGATAAGACATTTAATAAATATGGTTTTCGTTTACCAAAAAGGTTTTTTTTACAAAAATTATTATGAAATCCTTTTAATAATATCCTTATTTGATATCTAATGCAAGAAATTAGTTTTTAATGCAGCAAATATCTGCGGAGGGTAAGTCATTAGCACCGATACTTAAGTATATGTTAGGATGGATTGTTTCACAGAATTTGAATAATTCATCAAATTTCAAAGTTAAAATTCAAGTTCTTTGAATGTTCTATTCAAATTCTATTTTTATTTTATCATGGGCCGGTTGTTTCACAATATTTTTTTATTATTTAACATTTGATAGTGGCGTAATGGGACGTAATAATGGTCTCTAATGGCTTGTTCGCATTGGTCAAGTAGTAAGACGAAAGGAGGTGTTTAAGTTGCCTGATTCTGAGTTGTCCGGTCACCATTTGAACCAGATATGCAGCCGTGTTTATGCCCGAGGCACACGAGGCTAGTATTTAAAGCTATTGCTAGTAATCTGGCAAACTAGTAATTATAGCTACAAGTAAACAAAACTAATTTTTTTATTCTAGTATTCTAGGGAGGAGGCCATTAGGCTGGCATGTCAAGCCAGGATAGTTTAATGTGATGGGGTTCTATTATTTGTGCTAGTAGCGCCCCCACCATCGAAGTTTCTTGATGAAACTAAGGATCCAATTTTTAAGTAATGTTTAATTGTGTATTTGTTTCTCATGGATTTTGACACAACTTCTGGTATAATTTGAGATTGAAACATGAAAAAAGTGTCTGAGCCTCCTGTAACTGATGCCAGACGAAAGAAAATCTAAAGTGATCTCCAATTTTACTTTTTTTGCGCCGTCCTAGTAACGTATTTTGTAGTCAGAAGACTCAACAGGACAACAAACATATCTGGCGTCATTCGCAGAACAATCTTGTACTCGCTTAGATCTTCACAGTGAAGTTCATTTTCATGTTCCCCTATTGACGTGATGTTACTGTAGTCACTGCAATGATGTTGGTTTAAAATTTCCTAGTATCGTGTACACCGCTCTAGCTTGTGCCAAGCCAGGAGAGTAAGCCGGGATTTTGCCAGGATAGGACGCCGGCATAATAGCTTGCTGCCCTGGCTTGAAATACTAGACTCGTGTTGCTCGCGCATGTCTGTCAGTGTCCAGACATTCATGTTGGAAGCTCTTAATTTCACAAGATACTAATCAATTTTATTTTTCAGGTCCAGTATTCGTGAAGTCTCGGCAAGGGAATCCAGTGCTGGACTTTCATGGGTTTCGGTACGCAAAATATCACGTCCTTACCTCAGGCATAACTGCCTGGAGGTGCATAAAGCAGAAGATATCTTCGTGCCGGGCTAAAATATACACCTTGGATGAGAAATTCGTCAAGCACCGTGGAGTACATAATCACTATTAATAAATTAATCTATTAATGATATTTTTTAAAATGACGTTTATAGTTAAGGTTACCTTATACCATAGCTATATTATAAACTCATAGCACCTTATTTATTAGATTCTTGGGCGCCGATTTAACGTTGGTTTAGTTCAGCCGACCAAGCGCGTTAATGCGGTACGCCGCGCCGCGCCGTGGTAATAAGTCAAATTATTCACCATTCCGACCCCATGCGCCGCGTTATATTTACTCCAGGTTAGTATTAAATTAGTTTTATTAATTGATATTATAGTCATTCCTGGCTGTTGTTTTATTTTTTGAGTCGCTATTTGCTTGAATTTTTTTTTGTTTTTTACCACATTAAATTAACTCTATGGTTAGAAAACTTGGAAACTGGCAAGTTGTAGATAAGTGTAGGCCTTTTTTGAATATTGGTAATTCCCATAGGGTTTAACAATTATTACAGATCTTATATTTTTATAAGAACAACATTAGTCGGAAGAAGTACTCTTTTTAGGGTGAAATGCCTATTAAAAAAAGACAGTGGTAAGTGTATTTACTAATAATTTTCGTCCTTTATTTATCCTTTTCAGTTGTATTTATTAGTTATTATTCTCTTTATTGGAACAATGGTAATATTATTTTGCATTTAGTCTTAAAATAATGTTTTTACAATTTATAAAGTGAATTCGGAACACTTTTTATTTATTATTGAGTAAGAACATTAATATTAACAGTTTTAATAGTATAACTATCGTGTAAAGGGCGACACGTGCGCTAACTTCTGACTGGGTTAGAAAGAAAAAAAAACCTCAAGGTACTCTTCGACCTGAAAGGTCAAACGGATGACTAATTGGCTACTAGGAACTGGTCATCCTCCTATGACTGGCTAGGAATCTCTAATGATTCAAGGCCACGCACCCGTTTTTATAGGACGCCCACGGCACATCCCCTTCTGTGGAAGGCGGGAGTGCGGACCTCTAATATTATTATCAGTGAATTGTGAGAATTAGAGATCTGTGCTGGCCTTGTAGAAAGAGATGCCCTCTTGGGTGGTAGGGAGAAAGTATTCGAGCCCACGCGGTTTTGTCTCGTTATAAATTAAATTAATTAAGGGGGTTGGGTTAGGGTTCATAATGATAATATCGCCATTTTGTTCATTTTAATGACCAAAACTAATTAACGAATTTAACCATAGTTCCTAAGTTATTAATAAGTTGATCTTTATTTTTTGCTGTTTTGACTACGCCGAGAAGTTGCGAGTACAAAATCCATTGAAAATAAAATTTTATTGTTATTATTATGATATATTAATAATATGAATAATGTATTGAGTTCCAGAGTGAAAGATATCTCAGTATGTTATTGGTAACTGACCACCATTCAGAGTACAAATGTTATTTGAAATAGATTTAGCAATGTTTAGTGATCAGATTTGAATATACAGGCTACCTCCCCTTTTCCTCTTATCCCTGTTCAATTCCTGTCTCACAACATACTCTAAATGTGTGTGGAATAATCCTATCGGTCAGTAAAGATATTGTATAGTGTTCACACACTATCCCTCTGTTCAATAAAATACGTAAACAACATTATCGATTGTTAAAATGCAAATGATATCTACATAGTAAGTAAAATCTCTAAAGGTGTCTTGAGGCACTTTATATTGAATGTTCTTTATATATTTAATTTTAAATAATAATTCGTAACACTAACATGAAATAATATAAGGGGGCATACATTAATTATGAGAGCTCAAAAGGGGGGGGGGGGGGGGGGGGGGGGTCCAGCAAAATCTCACGTTACTTGAAAAGAATATACGACGTGGCCCAAATTTATCTCACCAAAGGGGGGGGGGGGGTCTAGATTGGAAGAAAAACTGCTCACGTAATTAATGTATGCCCCCTAAGATTTGTGAATATGGTACCATGTATTAAAAAAAACAGTTTTATAGTTAAGTCAAACAGTGGTTTTATTGTATTCTAACAAAACATCTTTTATTTAATAAAAATATTAAGGAAAGCAATAAAAATATACGTTTATGTATGTACCTATGTAGATCAAAATTTAAAGGAAATTTAGTATGTTTAAATGTCTCGTAGGTATATTGTAGATGTACGCTCATGTTGTAATAAATGTGTAATACATTTTATAAGTTTGATGTTAAAAGTTAAGGTTAAAACTGTTTTATTTTGAACAAATGAATAAATTTTAACAAAATTTCATTTTTTTATTATTCTTATTATTATTATCAACAAAATTTTAAGTTAAAAAGCACGAGTTTACCATTTCTAACTTTTTTTATATATTAAACTCGTTGAAATATCATAGAAAAATGAAATGTTCAAATAAAAATTATTTCTAAAACGCTACCTATGCGCTATCGTGAAAAAAAGAATTAGCTGCTAATTTAATGTCTTTCAAAAGTAAAAAGGCATGTTGCAATAAAAAACAACTATTAGCCATTTAAACGAGGCCTTACTTGTGAAGAAAACCATATAAATATCTACAACCTTTTCCAGAAATGGAAGGGAGTGGCAGCCATCGGGGATGCGCAGAGGTTTGTGCTTTATACCTTTTTGTTTTTACTGTTTTTGTGATTTTTAGGACCTTCAAACGGAACATCAACATTGTATTGCGTCAGGCAGAGCAAAAATGCCAATGAATTAGTCATGAAAAACCCACTTAGTTAGACAGCAAATGGAAATGCGATTTCCTGTCCACAAATATGAGTCTTTCAACTCTCGTTATGTATGCCGCAATTTTCATTTATTCCATCCCATTGTTTCCATATTTTTCATGTCAAAATAGTTTCTCTTCTTTTTCACTCTTCCGTCTACATATTTCAATCCATCAGCGTTCATCGAATTTTGCCATTAGATTTCCATCTTATTCTTTCTTTCAAAAGTCAATTCTGTGTTAATACTCATTGTTTTAATAGAATAATAGGAATACTGAAATAATAATGTGCATTTTAGATGACTAGTGTGTAGCCAAGAACTATTTGAAATCTGATCCCTCTCTGTGTCATATCATATTTATGATGGTTTTGCTTATTGTATTTTTTCCTATTATTGTATTTTTCATTTTGTATTATTTATTATTAATATATAAATTCCCTTAATCTTCCAGCTGCGCATACGGTTTACAGATATGGAAAGAATCAGTTGATCTTAAAGAATCACCTTTTCACTCTGGATTCCCAGAGTTTGTCTGGAAAGGAGAGGTGGATCTGTTCTTCCTACCACAGTAGAAAATGTTCATCAGTTGTAAACATTTTCCGTAACGTTATTACTTCTGTGAAAGATCAACATAATCACTCCTAGGATCTGTCACATAACACCAAAGGTGGCATAAATATAGAAAGATTTGGTTCTGTAAAACCAGGAAATTCGTCAATAGAAGTAGAAGACTCTCAATGACCTATTATAGTTAAGAAATTATTACCAGAAGGTAATAGTTGGCCTGAAATCAACACTTCTTCAGAGGTAGATCACGTTGGACTCTCAAACAATATACTGCAACATTTCGGGGAGCGAATCCAACAACCATGAAAAGAAGCAAGATTTATCTCTGGGTTTTTTGATCCAGCCTCATCGTGAAATGCTTGATGCAAAATTGCTTATATTTTTGCCTTTGAAATGCTTTTAAACATCCTCCTTAATATTTTACATTCAAATCGTACGTGGAAATTCGTGCAAATAATTTTTTTTTATAGACTTTCCTACTGTCGTGTTGCGTAAAACTATATGATTCTTATTGATGGTAATAAATAATATACAAAGTATGAACTCTTGGCTATGGTTTTATTCTCTTGTTGCTTTTATTTCAGTTTAGTTATTTTTTCTTTATTGTATTGCTAGCTGAGTAAGTATTCTCACAACCGTGTTCAGAATCGAACCAAAGTTGTCTGAGTTAAGAGGCCTCTATCCGAATTTCTACCGATTTCTTGCAAACCTCCCTTAAACATTTGAAGTTTTTAAGCTTTTAAAAAAATATATGTTATTTTTGAAGATAATATCTATACATTCCCCATGCCGAAACGCAAATTATATGAAATTTCCTCGATAGATTCACAGTGATTCATTAAATACTGTTTAAGACAGCCCCCAAGAGATTTTTGCTCTATTTTAAACGAGTCGTGTTTTATTAAAGATTTTCGCGATTTTTGCATCGACTTTGGCGCTGTAAATGTTAGCGCTCTCCTCTAACATTAGCAATTTCGTATCTCTCCATCTTCTTCTTTTTGGTGGTCGACCTTACACTAACGGAAAGAACCGTCCTTACCTGTAACGCTTCCATCCATACTTTAAACTTTCTTTACTAAGGTAAAAACTTACGTCTACGCCGAAAGAAAGTTGTGACTTCATCTGAAATTTCGATGACTCACTTCTAGTGCACTAACAATATGCACAGTTTTGTGACAAGCTGTATGTTTAACTATGCTGTTCACTTTGGATTTAATATAATTAAATTAATTAATTAGAGCGTGTATTCAAAATAACATCAGTCTGTTAAAGGACTATGTTAGTTCATCTGATTTGCATCGCTTTTCGACAATGAATTCGCGGATTGTGATGACACCTAACGAAAAACAATGTTTATTAGACTTCATAAATAAATATCCCATCATGTAATTATCGGTAGCGTAAAATCGCAGCGCAAAAGCTACCTGAATGTCAAGCCTCTATTATTTAACAAAACGTAATTTAAGATGGATTTAGTAGATGCATCAGTCTTATCTTTTCCCGCCGATATCGTTCTATAAATTGGCTGTCACTACGGAATTCCACGGTGTTATGTGGATCAGCGGCGAAGTCCACGATCTCGTTATCCATTTCCATCATAATATCCCTTTCCATTATTTTAGGTCTTCGACAGCAACAATTTGGAGTAAACCACTGACCTTGAAAGGTAAAGGTACCCCTATTATCAACCTCGAGTTTTGACAAAGCCAACAAATCCAACGGGTGCAAGAATTCGCATGCGCAATTCAGTAGAAACTTTCGCAGTGACCTCTGAATATAAATATTTTAGAAATCTTAACCCTCAGGCCTCGAGCATATTCTGTCAGAAGGTTACAGTATTTCCGATTTCCAATACAATCCAAATAAATGGAATATTTCTGAACATATCCGAAAACTAAAAACTGATTTTTGAAGGTGATGAAATAAAATAAGCTTTCATATTAATAAATAGGTACCTATATAATTTTAAAATTGTTAAAATTTTTACTGCAAACGTAATTTTTTATGTTTTAAAATGACTCACCCTACGTTTTCAATTAAAATTATTGATAACGAAAAAAAAATAAAAACATTCACATATTTTTTTAGACCAATGTAAGCATTATAAACGTTATTGTCACCTCAATTTTTGTCGTTTTATCTAAAAAGTAATTAATAAAAATTTCAAACGTGTCTCAATTTTTTCTCAAATTTCATTCGAAAACTGGTTTCATATAAATGTTCATTTTAATTCTTCTGTGGTTAACTTTAAGATTTGAATATAGAGCGTGGTGTTTTCTCTTTCTGATACCGTTTAGATTATATTTCTCATTATGACGGCAAGGGATGCAACGATTTCTTTGAGACCTGTGTCAATAAATTTTTGCAAATTTGTGCATCTTGTATAACATTAGTTTCTGAATCCTTCACATAATACACAATCCGTTCAAATTTTTGAAAATGATACTTGAATTCAAAACAAATTTGAGTCACTGCACCAAATTACGCCAGGCCGCGCAGACAACCAAAATGAGTATGTTTGATGATTATTAGATCTTATATCTCACTCAGAATTCCGCAAGTCCCGAAGGATACTTTTTGGGTTAGCTCTCACTCCAGATGATATGTGGAATCTTAAATGGTAAGCCGCTAATGTGAAAAATGTCCATCATATCTGACCACACTGAGATATTCTCACTGCTCCGTGAATTCTGGTTCTCCACAATAGAAAAGAATGCTCCCACAGTCGTTGTACCCACGTGATGCACAGACGGGGCCCTATAGTCGGTAAGTGTGCGGCGATGAAGTGTCGGTGTTGTCCAATCCACCGAACATGTGGTCAACGAATACCCGCATCATTTATTCGCCAATGGATTTGGTGAGGTTCACAGGCCTACTTCTGAGGACCTCACAAACCTGTTGTTACTATGGATGTTACCCTCACCATAAGACAGAAAAATAATTTATTTATTCTCAGATTAATCAAAAGATAGCTTGACACATTCCATACTGAAATTTATAATTCGTTAAACTACATAATATATGTCAGCTTTATGTAGCAAAAAAGATTTTATAAAAGAGTCAGCTCTGGCTTTAAGTCTCCTAGAAAATTTATATTGATGCCAAAACTATTGTTTTATTAATGGTAAGTTATATTATTATAAAAGTATTTTTGATGTGTTTTTATATTTAACAGCGTGATAACAACGAGATCACGGCAAATGGAGAGACTGCGGAGAGAGGGAGTCCAGGATTTGCGATTGACACACAACAATATATTTTCATGTAATGTAAGTAATGATCTATGAAGCAATATAAAATAAAATGTAACTGGTTTATTTAAGAATTATAAATATAATCCACTTCCCACCCTTGAGATAGCCATGTAGAATAATGCATCAATTCATATTTTCCAAAAACTCGTCAAAGTATTTCAATTATACGTGTCTCTAAGCCCCACATGAATCAATGCATGGATTCATTTTTTTACGAGCGATCGTCGATAATGAGGATTATAGTTTCTTAATGGACCCATCAGTAGCTAAGTTGCAAATTCAATTCCTCGGCTGATTACGTCCTTCATTATTGCACAAGCAACGTCTTCCGCTAATAAAGTAGGGTTAAGAGCATTTTCAAATATTAGCAGGTTATCTTCGTATCCTGGGAATGTTTGTTTTTCTTTTGAATAACAAAGTTGAAGACAAAGATATTAATCATGCTCATTGGGAGTTCGATTCGCGCAGATAATTCATTGTGACAAAAAATAAGAGAGGAAGGGCCTTGAATATGGGAGAAAATATTAGTTAATAGCCCAGTCAAATTAGACAGAAAAAGGCCCGAAGGGACAGAATAATTTCAAGAAAGCTGATTTTTTATGTTTACATTCGTTTCGATATTAGAAATTTATTTTACAAAATTCCCAAATTCTCAGCAGCGTTATTTGAAATATTAATGGTCAAAGGTAACAAAAATTAGTTTTTCGCGAATAATTTGCCATCTCTTCGAATATTCATCTAGTATCTAGTCGATGAAAGCCGAGTACATGCATTTTTTCCATATGTTTAACCCTTTTCGATATATAACGCGGAGAAGAGGCAACGATAAATATAAGTCCCAAAGAGAGATCGTACTTGATGTCGTTGATACTTTTCCTAAAATAATAAAAATAAAAATCTTCAATCTAACACGTCTTGTATGAAAACGAAAAAGATGGAAGATATTAGAATGATGAAGTCACGTACAACCACCCTCTGGGACTTCTAATTTGTAATATCGAAACTTACGTGCATACAAAAATTCAGCTTTGTTAAATGTATTCCGACCAAAAATCCATATTTCACTGGCTTACGTGCGAGAATACTGAATTGTAATTGGTTGTATCTTTTGAAATAAATTGAATATTATTATATTGAAGGAGAGTTTTAGAAACCCGAAAGGTGAACGTCGTAATTCACATATGTTTTATAGTTATTGGTACTGTGAAAGCAAAGGAATGATCGCTGAAAACTCTAACATCACTAGTCTTGGAGGTAGGAAGATGATGATGATGGTTGAACTCACAGATGAAATATTCTATTTTCTTAACCTCAAAATAAACAAAGGAATACAATCACTAGGAAATGGAGCAGAGTTATTTTAAGATAATATATCGTTATCAAATCACTAATATTAATTATTATTTTTAATTGCTAAACTTAAAATAATTGTTACACTAATATTAGTTGTTTCACAAAATTTGAACAATTTATCAATTTTCAAAGTTAATTTTCAAGTTTTAAAAGGGTTCTATTCAAGTACTGTTATAATATTACTATTGACATGTGAAATAATATCAGAATTTGAATACAACTTTCACAGAACTAGAAAATTACCTTTGAAATTTGATGAATTGTTCGAAACAACCCGACCTGCTTGTTGGCAGGTACCGTTGTTGACGCGTCATTTAGTGAAAGCAATCCGATAGCGGGCCATCCGCGAAATTTAAAAAAAGATAGGTATCTTCGTGCATATTAACGACGTTATAAATAAACTAGCTGAGTAAATACGTAATATATAGTGGTTTAAACAAAGTTGGTTATGTTCATTTAATATAAATGGGTACGTAATAATTTTAAATATTTGACTGTAAATAATATTTGTGTACCTATACTTATTTAAACTACAACCATGACGCAGGGAATGAACAAACAAAAAACCGATGAGGATTTCAAATAATATGAACAATTAATTATTTAAAAATTCTGCAGCGTGTAAAATCTCATGCTAATGCAAGAAAACGATTACTTCTGGATAAAATAATACCAGAACAAAGAGAGCTTAAAACAGCAATAGGATAAATAATATTTCCAGATAAAATCGAAGTGAAAAGGAATTTGTATCTATTACAGAAAAGTCAATGAGAGAGGAATTTCAGCAAAGATAGTTTTGGAAAAAAAAATCCTGAAAGTACAGCTAAAAGAGCAGATCAATACATTGGTAATATCTTTGCAGATGATATAAACAGTCCACGTTTATCTGTCTAAGACTGTAAAATGTGAAATGTAAGGGTTGTCTAACCAAAGAGAAAGATTCATTAATTAACGTGCCAATACATAATTTTTTTATAATATCTTTTTTCTTACACAATGTTTTGTTTTCCAGTCGCCACGTTCGGATTGTCGAGGCACGGAAACCCCATTGTATTGATGAAAGGGTACCGGTTTCAGAAAGAGAGAAATTGTAATTCGAAGGGTCTGATCCTTTGGAGGTGTATCAGAAGATACAAGACCAGGTGCAGAGCCATGCTGTACACCCGCAACGCGGAAATCACCAAGTGTAATCTTACTCATACTCACAGTCCCTTTTCCGAGGCGTTTGCTCCTGAATCTTTTAACAAGTCTTACGGATACTTCGAGGTTCCTAAGTAGGTGCTAAAATAGTATTATTTAACAGAAACCGTAACAGTTAAGACAAAAACTTGTACCTGCTATATGCAAATATGTTCATATTCGTCATTTTGTCATTTATGCGACTATCTACGCGTACTTACAAATAAATCACGACTTCCGTAGTAAAGTTCATTTTAGAGTTGGTATTTTGAAACTCATCAAAACGAATTTGAAGCGGAAAGTGGTTGTTTTTATCAACCACATATTTCTTAACATCAACAGAGCCATTTTTCAAAAAATGGCGCTTTAAAATTCATCCAAATATTATTATTTTCTCTAGTTCGGAAACCTTTATTTCATGGTGGTTTTCCATTTTAAAATTCCTTTTTTTTATAAATTAATACAGTTATCTTTATAACTTTCTTCCACTTCTTCATTAACGACCGAACCTGTTTCACCTTATTACGGGCATCTTGAGACCGGTATAATTTGAACTAAATCTATTGTACATAATGTATACATTATAGCTTCTGTTTAGGAATGAGTTTTATTGGCCCCGTACAATATTGTACATTTATGACTTTTATGTAAGTACACCTGTAAATAATATATATACAATTTGTATTAGGTAGATAATATTATTAGGCAAAGTCTGAAGATGCCCGTCATAAGGTGTAAAAAGAGGGGAAGAAAGTTGTAAAGGTGATTTGTTTTGAGAGTAATATTATTATTAAAATTTATTTTAGTTTGCCAGGATTCGATCCAAATAATAAGTATAGGTATAAAAATAACTTATATCATTGATGTCGCTATTCCAAATTCTTGTAATATTCAGAAAACTGTTTCTGAAAAAATAAGAAAATATACAGATTTAGGAAATGAAATTAAAAGAATTTGGCATTCTCAGACTATAAAAATATTACCATTTGTTATTTCGGCTACTGGCATTATACCTAGCTCTCTCATTCAAAATTTAGGCGTATTAGATTTGTCAAAAAATTTGTACATAAAAATGCAAAAGTCGGTCATTTTAAATACATGTAGGATTACGAAAGATTTTTTAAATATTTATATTGAGGGATCAGTAGGATTTATCGGACCAGTTAGGATTTCATCAGAGCCGAACCCTCTGATATGAAAATATCTGGAGTCGGTGAAATATTTTCCCATTATGTTTCTGGTGGATTGACGTATTGTTCTTGTATTGTTTTATTCTTATATAGTGCACTTACATTGCGTTAATTTACTAGATATTCATTTGTGGAAAAGTGTGTGGAAGGGTTTAGTCTTTCATTTGGGAAAGATTCAACCCGGACATAAAATCTGGAGCACCGTAATTTATTATATTAATCGCGTGTATTTGTAATAAAATCAAACTGTTTGATTAATATATTTATTTTGTGGGTGTGTGTACCTGCATATATTTTATTTATTAATTTATTATTTATAATTTAAGTGTATATAAGAAATATAATTATGAAACCAGTTTTTTTTTTGTTTATGACAATTCACCCTAAAGAGAGTGCTACGTTAAAACCAGTTTTCAAACTGCAGATAGGATACAAATAAAATCATTGTGGTACCTTACAAAGTGGGTTTATAATACCTACTTTCTTTACAAGTGCATAATCATAACAACACTTGTGGATAAATGGAAAGAATATAAAAAATATGTGCATTAGCTCCTGCTCGATGCTTACATAGATTGTATATGTATATAGATATTTTATTGATTATGGATGTATTTTATATGTGTGACTTACTTTTAAAGAAGCGTCGTTTTTAATGTGTGAAATAAATTGATTTGAAACTTTTGATTGAGAGTTTATCCCTTTTCATCTCCGCCCTACCCATACGAATGTACGTGATGCGGCCACTATACTATTATCGCCCGAAAGCAACAAGCCACATCCCGTAAGTTTGGGTAAAAAAAATAACTATACCCGAAACCCACAAAACGTTCGTGATACGTTCGTATACATCAAGTTTGTTCCTGCGTTATCGCATTTAGTATTTCAAGGTTAGCCGAAGCTAAGGCCTCGATTACATTGAGCGACTTTACAAGCTACTAGCCGGTAAGTTTAAAAGCGGGCGAATCGGCGAGTGAGATTGTAATGATGACACACAAAACTGTGTACTCGCTTATTAGAAGCTAAAATAACGTCTCCCGCGCGAACCAATTCGGTCGACATTTTGTAAAAAACTTGAGCTCGCAGCTAGTGTCAAACGCTGGCTAGTAGCGAGAATAACGGCTCTCACGCGAAGTAATTTTGACAGTTATTATTTTTAATTGATAAACTAACGTTTAAACAAGATTTGACAAGTTAAAGTATTTCAGCAAAAAATGCAGACATAATTAGTCTCGACGCCACCTAGCGGGAGATTTAGTATTAACAATACCTCTCTCACAAAAATAAAGTTGGTTGTTTTCAGTTGAAAAAATGTAATAATAGGTAATTGTCGAATGAAACACTAGTATGTATTGAATTATTTGGCGGGTATTAGATAAGCCGCCATAGCTCAGTGGTCAGAGCTCCTGACCGGCAATCAGAAGGACACGGGTTCAATTCCCGTTGGCGGCCAGTATCTTTTCTCGGAAGATTTTTTCAATGTAGATGAGTGTTTCAGGCTGATAATTATTGATTATAATATTTGTTATCTACCCTTTGTGCTATGCATAAAAATCTTGTTTAAACGTTAGTTTATCAATTAAGATGAAGCCATACTAAATAATGCAAAATCATACAAAATCGTATGTTTTAGTTTTGAAAATTTGACCGCTTAGAAGTATTATAGATGCTTCAATTAAATACTGCGTGTAGAACATACTTTGGCCCTTAAAAATATCGGTCATTTTTTTAAATAAGTCTTTTAATAAGCTTAGAAAAAAATAAAGAATTAGGTCTATAAAAAACATTTTTAACTGAAAACTCTCCTACTTATAAACACTATTTCGGATATGATTTTATTGCATAATGTGGCAAATTCAGTTTCTTATATAATTATCGCGAAAAAAAATGACATTTTCGCGTTGGTATTTTTGACATCACGGCGACAGTACGGCAGTCGACGAATTTGTTATATCAAAGTGAACCTTATACCGTCCACCGAAGAACGACTGGCAGCCGCCCCCCTGTTTTCCGTCATTACTCCTCCGAACGGAGCGGAGAGCAGTCGTGTTATGCTCCGCGCCGCTTATTTTCGTGAAATCAATTTAAAAATTCCGTTTTATTGCAATAAACAATGCATAAAAAAGGAATTAATGTTTTTTACAGGCCTTTACGAAATCAACATGCAAAAAAAAATCTCAAATATCTTTTCCAACCTTTCCAAAAGCTTTTTCTCAAGTATTTTTAAACTCCTCCCATAAAAGGGCGTGAATTCCGATTTCGATTTTTTCCTGTACTAGTGGATCGCCTTAAAAATAATAATTAACAGATAGTGAATTTCCCAGACAGCTTGTAAACTCGCCAAATCTCATCGAGGCTTAACGAATGTGTTCCGAGTATTTTCGTCTCTCCCATACAAGTCAGGCTGCTAGTGTTACGTTTCGTGCTTTTGAACTTTTTGTGAATGTTTGACTATTTTTTTGTTTGAAATAGGCAATTCACCCTAAAGATACTTAGTTATTTCTGACTTTTTGATACGGCTCGGCGCGGTTTTTATAACAATATAATTACGTTTCGTGTTTTTGAACTTTATGTGAATGTATGATTATTTATTAGTGACTTTTTTTATTACAGCAGAATTTTTATTTCTGTAAAATGAAAGAAATATGTTATTATTTTTAAATGTAACGTAGGTACCTATATTGTGTATAAAAATGGAGGTAAGATGAGATATAATGTTCGTTTGTGATAATACTTATTTGTAATAAATTTAATCTTTTCTTAGAACAGCAAGATATATATTTTAGTTGATTCCCGTAATTTTAGTTGCCGGAACGACCAGCATAGGTCCATCTAGCAAGCCAATCTGATGGCGAATGAGACGGATTGAAAGCGAAATATGTTACTTCTAAAGACAGCGAGCGCGCTAATGTTAGAACACATTCATATAACAGACGTAAGCGACCATTTTGAGTATATTTAATTAAACACGACACGTTTAAAAAAAAAGCAAAAATCTCGCGAGAGTTGTCTTTAGTATCATTTAAAGAAACATTTTGAATTTTTTCATTCATGCAACTTGTTAAATAATCGAAAGAATCGTGAAAATTATAATTTTCGGAGCATCCTTTGCCATTTATTTCTGTCGAAGGAATTTCATATAATTTCCGTTTCGGCCGGGGGATTACCTGGATACTATCTTAAAGAACAACATATATTTTTTTAAGGAGCTTAAAAATTTCAAATGTTTAAAGGAGATATGTAAAAAATTCGGGTAGCGGTGGCTTAATTAATAACTAAATAGATGGTTAATTAATTACTAAACATTCATGTTTATATGTATAGGGCATCATGCCTATCTTCTTGTACATATTTAAAATAAAATGATACCTTATAATTTATGCTGAATAAATGTCATTCTAGTTAAATTTAGTTCAACGGCGCTGTATAAATTTAGTTACACATTAGCCAGCTGTGTTAGACAAAGTTAAACTATATTCATTACGAGGTTTTAGTGATTAGAAATTAGAAAATTGTAAATCTATCGAGAAGTATGTCTATTGTCTATGCTATTGTAATGGAGCTGGTTTTTGATTAATAGCGAAATCTTTTATCATGGATTAAGTTATAGATATCGTATCAATTTTATATGAATTATGTCGTGAGTATGGAGAGTCGTTAACGTGAATTCTAATATTACTAACTGACCCGGAGAACTTGGTACCGCCCCAGAATCAATAACTGTTGTTTTAACTTATTAACTGAATTAAATTCAGTTTTTTTATTAAGTTAAAAATTACGCAATGAAGCAATTATCTATGCCCAATTGTCCGTGTTTTGTTTTTGTCAGTATCAGAGATGGCGTTGTGTATGGATTTATATTTTTGTGATTTTCTTACTTTTCCACTTACTTACTAGAATTGCGTTTTATTTTCTTCATACGTGTGAGGGAGATTATTTATTATAATAATTGTATTTTTCTTTGGACGGGTGCAGACATACGCTCACCGTTTGTCTCATTTTCGACTGTTGATATTTAGTTTGTAAGAAAGAGGGACAGCATTATATGTCAATCAGCGCATTGAGATTTGACGTTTTTGAATTTCTGGAATTCATTAACTGTTCAATATTATACCTATCATAATATGGCTGCAGCTCTTTCAAAAGATTAGAATTCGTTCCATACAAAATGCATGAGGAAAAGAATTATCTTAATAATGATTTTTTTCGTGAATTTTTGAAATGTTTTAACAGCTATTCTGCTATTCGAGGCGGAGCTAAATCCAACAAATCAAGGATCATAAATATCGGTCTAGCCGTTCTCGAGTTATAAATGGTGTAATTAACCCGACTTTATTTTATATGAGCGGGGATTTGCTTTAATTTTTTTTAGCTAAGGTGCTAATTGGCAGTTTTTCACCATTTTATTACTGAAATAAAATTAAAATTAATAAGGAACGGGAGAAATTAATAAGATCATGAAAATCGGTCCAGCTGATTGAGTTATAAATGGTGTAACTAACCCGATTTTGTTTTATATATTAAGATTCTATTTTCTGATAATATTATCGTATTTGCTAGAATTAAAATCACTCCATATTGAAGTTAAGAACTCGTAACCAAATTTTCATCATGTTATTTAAATATTAATTGTTATTAAGTAAGTATATTAAAGATTTTTATCATGTCGTTTCAGTTCAACTATTCACCAGCAGAAATGGTAAGTCTTACCTGGTAATGGGCCGATACAAGTACTACAAGATATCCACAGGAGGAAACGATAGAATCCGCTGGGGATGCTCTACGCACAGAAGTAGAGGATGCAACGCCACTTTATATACTCAAGGCAATACCATTGATAGAGTCAATAACTCTCACAATCATTAAATTCCGATTAAAAAACATTCTGCTTCCTTATAATACGGCGTGGAAGACATTTTTCAATAAAACTGATTTAAGGGGGGGGGGGGGGGTACTCAAAACATATAAACGCGTACAATGTAATAATCAAAATAAAAATTGTATGTAACACTTTCGCATTTTTTCAATTTTGCTTAAATTTTTCATGAATAAGTGTAATTTTTTTTGATAAAAAACAAAAGTTTTGATAAATTGCAAAAAGTCATAAAAAACAGTATTAATGGAATTCTATGTAATCTAATAATTTTTCTAATGATTCTATTTTAAAACCATACTCCTCTACATTTATAGATAAATATGAAACACAATAAATAACAACTGGTCCGTGCCGTACTGTAAGGTGCCGTGTGTCCTCCATCACGATACAAGCAACATTTTATGTGATGTTAGTAGGCGATTTTCAAATATTGCCAGGTTTTTCGGGACCCGGGACTGTTTGAATTTCTTTAAAAGAAAAAAAAAACAAAAACACGCAAATGAGAAACACTAGATCTTAGGGTCAAAAACATCTACAAATACAACATTTTGGCAAAAAAGCTTCTTATGCTATGGCATTAAAACTCTGCAAAAAATCCTACTCTCTCTAAAATCACAGCAACATTATAACATTTTAAACTTTAAAAAAAGCTGATCACGAAACATACAGAGAGCAGATATAAAATATACTCTCAATAAATACAGACTCAAACCGAAACTTCTGCACTAAAAAATACTATCTAATGTATTTTATAATTATTTCTGAAAAACATTACATATTATATTTATGGTGACCGGACAACTTAACAACATACAACTTCAACAACTCCTTTGAAAAGTCGTCAAAGTGATTTTAAAGTATGCTTAGGTACCTACGTCTCAAAGTTTAGGTAAGAAAGGATGATAAAATACATTTTATATATATTAAATCTTACCACACAAATACAGGATATTTCTCTAATTTGTATCGCGTACATTGATAAATTATGAGTTTACACTGCTCTTATTATGAAGTCATTGACACTTTTAATTATTTAATTTTGCAATTGTTATTTAATTATCGTACGCCCAAAGGGCTTTTACACAAATATATGTAGTATAACTTTATAATGATAAATAATTTTGAACATGAGAAAGTAATAATCAATATATGTTATAAAAGAAAGTGTGCGTCCCGCTAAAACTCAGAAAGAAGTCCCGGTACGATCAAGGTAGTTAATGGTGTGGTAGCTCTCTATCCCCCATCCATGAAAAAGGTTCCCGTTTTTACCTGAAGGGCGTGATTTTGAAGATACAAGGGCTGGAAGTTTGCCCCTTTAGAATTTTCTAGAATAGTCCAGAACATCCGAGAGTATTCGAGTGTATTCCTCAACACTCCAGAACATCCCGGAACATTCCTGAAAGCTGTGGAATGTTCGGGAATAGGGAATCGGGAACATCATTGTGGAACATTCCAGAATACTCTCGAATGTTGTGGAATGTTCTGGAACATTGCGGATCATTTGAAGCCTTTTTGTATGGGTGGGTCTACCCATTGGTAGGGGTATACAATGCAAGATCCGTCGTGGGTTCGAACATCAGTTCAATCTCACATCAACTCCCTGAGCGAAGCCAGATACCCCAGCCAGTAAAAAATAAATTTAAACCGTTAAAGAATAAATACATCAAATATAAATACCTAAAACATTTTTTTTTAAAACAGTGATCAGATAGGTTTGCCAAGATACAATCAAAGGTTTCAGAATGGGGCTGGAATAGGTTTTTAATATGAACCACACAATTCACCAAGTTAACATAAAATATAGCAATTTCACCTAAGAGCGGTATAATAGCGCCAAACCGCTGAATCAGGGAATGAGCAATGTGTAGTTGCGCGTAGAGATAAACTGCAGATATCATGTCGTGTTGTTCTTGTGGGTATGTGTAGGTTTATAAGTTATTGGTATTCTACCCTTTCTACATTTTGCTTTCCATTAATTTGCTTTGTTCTTAATTAATAACTAAGTAATTAAAACAAGAGGTTTTGGGTTCGAGTCCCAGTTGCGACTATTATCTTTTTCTCTGTTTGTTCTCTTTCATATTTTCGTTTAGATTATTAGTATTATCTTTTTTTTCAATGATATAATTACTAAACATTCATGTTTATATATTTAGGGCATCATCTCTGTTTTGTACACATAAAAAAAAAAAAAAATACCTTATAATTTATGCTGAATAAATGCCCTTCAAGTAACAGAACCACTAAACGACGTTGTATAAATTTGGTCACATATTACCCGGCTGTAGTAGACAAATTTAAGGTATTCATTATGAGGTTTCGGTGATTAGAAATTTATTTATTTATTTTGAATTTCACGCCCGACTGGGCTTTTACGTGTTATTTTTTTTATTTCAAAGAACTTCTAAATAAGTACAACAAAATCAAAAAACAAATTCTGAATAAAACCGATAACAAAATCAAAAACAAAACCTAAAACTAAAACAATGTCAATGTTTTAGATCTAGATTTTGTCAAAGACGAAATAAAATAAAAAACAAAATAGGTACTCCACCATGCAAGATGGAAAAATAGGAGACTAGCCCTTCAAAAATTTGGCACATTTTTCAAATGGTCAAAATATTTTCGCTTTACAATAAAATGCAAATATTTGGAATATTTCTGAACACATTCAAAAACTTAAAACTGTTTTAGAAAGGTGATGAAATACGCTTTCAAATTATATAATTCGAAATAAACATATATTTTTTTACTTATAAAATTTTTGCATGCAAACATAAAAAAATTTTAAAAATGGCTCACCTTACGTTTTTTCTAACTTAAGTTACTGATAATAAAAATAAAAAAAACACATACATATTTTATTTGACAAACGTTTAACAAACACATATTGTAATCTCACTTTTTTGTCGCTCATGTAAAAATAATTTATAAAAAATTCCCGAAGTATCAAATTATTTTTTCAATTTGTGATTCAAAACTTTGTATACATAAAAGTGTACATTTGACTACTTTCTTTAATTGGAATATAAAACGTGGTGTTTTCCCTTTCTAACACAGTTTAGAACATATTTCTCACTGTGATAGTAAGGGAGTTACAACGTTTGATACGAGACCTATGTGCGTTGGGACAAATATGGTTTCCTGCCATTCAAAGGGCTAGGAAAAGTACAATACATTGGTGAGATAAGTCGAAGAAGAGCTACTAGGTTTGTTTAATTAAATTTGTTGTTTTTCTTTCCGATATAAATTGGGTAATGACTTGTTTATATAATAATAATTGGACAATTTTTACAGCGCCGTTTTTGTGAAAAATCACCTCATGGGCACTTTACAATTGATTATGAATTCCTAGGTTCTATTTAATTTTATTATTTACAGATAGATACAAAAACATACTTACCTGCAGCTCACTTCCGAAAAACATACTTTGTTAGAAAGTTTAAGCTTGGAAAAGATACGACTTTGCACGTGGAGGACATTATATTTAAAACACTGGACATTGCATGACTTTACCTTTGCTACCCTCATCACTGTTGGTTTTACATTTATGAGAAGATTAATGCCAAAGTTGAGTTAATATTTATTTTGAAAGACTGGAGAATTGTAAGAATTTGCTTTATTTTTACAAAATTAGTTATTTACTATGTCGCAAGCCGTGAAGCTGAAGGTGAAAGTTTTTTTTTAACTAATGGATACGACTGTCTGAAAAGATAAGTTTTTAGTTTAGCTCTAAATTGCGCTGAATCTGTGATCATTCTTAACTCGTGTGGCAGCCCATTCCAGACCATAGTGAATGAAGTGTTAAATATATCAACAACATCTTTATAGTCATTACCCCTGCGAACGGGGGTATACAATTGTAATTCTGTGTTGGAGTTGTCACAATAGAACGGTAGATAATACCTCAGTGTGGAAGGTCGTTAACATGAATTTTAATATCATCCCATTTGCTAGAAATAAAATCACAACTTATTGATGTTACGAACAAGTAACTATATTTTTTCAATGATATTAAAGATTTTTATCATATTATCATTTCAGTTCAACTACTCACTAGCGGAAATGGTAAGTCCTACCTGGTAATGGGCCGATACAAGTACTACAAGATATCCACAAGTGGCACCAACAAAATCCGCTGGGGATGCTCTACGCACAGAAGTAAAGGATGCAACGCCACTTTATATACCCAAGGCAATACCCTTGATAGAGTCAATAACTCTCACAATCATTAAATCCGAAAAAACATTTTGCTTCTTTGTAACATGATTGTGCAGAACATTTTTCAAGAATACTATTCAAGAAATAATCAAAGTAAGAAACACTAGATCTCAGGGTCGAAAACATACCTATCCGGTAAGTAACTACAAATACAATATTTGGACAAAAAGGCTTCTTACACTATCGTATTAAACACTGCAATAAAATCCCCCTCTCACTCAAAAACCACAACAATGTTATAACATTTAGAGTTCAAATCAAAATCTGGATACGAAACATAGAAAGAGCAGACATAGAAAATATACTGACACCAAATACAGACTCAAACCGAAAACACTGCGCTAAAAAAACACTATATTTGTAATATTTTGTATAATTATTTCTGTAAAAAAAAAATTGTTTATGGTGACTGGGTAACTCAACAATACAAAAATTCAACACCAACTTCAAAGTGATTAAAAAAAATGGTTAAATAGGTGAGGTTGTGAGCTATTTAAAAAAAAAGTCATAACTTTTAATATCTTTTCAAAGGGGTTTTGAAATGCCACTTTGTTGAGTTAAAGTAGAACATATTATATTTATAATCACATTGTTTATAGATACTATTCAATATAAATGAAATCTTCAGCTCAGGATATCCTGGTGAGGATATCATTATCTCAATTTGTTATAAAAAAGAAGATAATAAATCATATATGTCATTACTATGATTAATATTAATTAATTTTTGTAAATAAAATATTGTTTTTTGTAAATATCTTTAACAATAAAGTATTTTAAGATTTTTTTAAGCATTATTTTTAATTGATAAACAAACGTTTAAACAAGATTTTTATGCATAGCATCTTGTTTAAACGTTTGTTTATCAATTAAAAATAATAATTAATATTTGACAAGTTAAAGTATTTCAGCAAAAAATGCAGACATAATTAGTCTCGACGCCACCTAGCGGGAGATTTAGTATTAAAAATACCTCTCTCACAAAAATAAAGTTGGTTGTTTTCAGTTGGAAAAATGTAATAATAAGTAATTGTCGAATGAAACACTAGTATATATTGAATTATTTGGCGGGTATTTGATAAGCCGCCATAGCTCAGTGGTCAGAGCTGCTGACCGGCAATCAGATGATCACGGGTTCAATTCCCGTTGGCGGCCAGTATCTTTTCTCGGAAGATTTTTTCAATGTAGATGAGTGTTTCAGGCTGATAATTATTGATTATAATATTTGTTATTTTTTTAAGCCATTTATAAATGTTTAAATTAAAATTGTTTTTCCCCCCACCTGGTAGTTATTTAGTGATTCAAATTTCAACATTAGATGATAATTGAAGAAAAAGAACATTTATAGTAGAAACACGGTATGTTCCCAGATGATGAGAGCCACGGATGTTCTCAGATGGTTAAAGTATGAATTTTACCGAACTGCAAATTACGACCTACTTTTCCTTTATATTCTGACATCTCAGTGATTTACCTTTCAGGAATGTATATTATTTATTTTTCCTTATAAAGAGTTACAAACAAGGTAATAGAAATAAAGGAAATGGAACGTGAACATGAAACCACATGCATAAAATTGTTGCCAACGTCATTTACCCATACTACTAAAAAACGTGTTAACGCAACGCACAGCCAAGCCCCAACTTTGTTTTTACCGGTGTCATGACAGTTAATCCCCGACAATCGGCCCCCGGCATACTTATATACAATAAGCATTCGGTTTTGGGAAAATACAGTATACCTACTTTCACAAAATACAACTAGTGTCCCCAAAGGGGTGTGCAGAATGGATGTACCGCCGAATAACAAAACTATAAAACATGTTTTCATTCAAATGCATCAAGGAAAAACTACTTGTCTACCACATAACAAATTATAATTTTGGGGGGCCAACGGTCAGGGAAGCAACCGTGTGGTCACCGTTTTTACCTATACACCAAACTCATTCCTTTGGCTCCACAACTTTCAGAGTCTGTGCAGTTTGGTTGTAGCTCGGCGATAACATGTCATTTCTCATCCTCCTTTCGTTTCTATTTTCCCTGGATACACATTTAATAGAGTGACGTTTTTATGCAGTATTTTATAATGGTCGAATCGAAAAATCCATTTTAAAGTGATCGATATATTACTTTCAATCTCTGCGGTTTGTATATATATAATGTAACATATTCCATATAAGTATATTGTATATAACCCCTTTTTATCGCACATACCATATCTTATACCTACCACATATATCAACGTCTCTGGACGACCGTAAAACTTTGGTTTTCTCTTTTTCAGTTCAAAAATATGTCAACAATAAGGGAAAAACTTACTTGATAGTAAACGGTCACAAGTTCTATCAGTTTTCCAACGGAAAATACAATACCGCTTACATCCGATGGGCTTGCTCCACCCACAAAAGTAAAGGATGCAAAGCTTCTCTGTACACCCAGGACGGTGTTATTGTGAGACTGAATGATGTTCACAACCACTGAGATATTAATGTTACAATTTTAAAAATAAATTATAATACACATTCACACAAACATAAGACGAATTGTAGCAACACTCCAAATTCGAGATACAATAGTAGCAAGTTTAATATTTTTACGATAGTTTGAAAACTGTCCTGAATAGTCTGTCATTACAATATAAGTAGATTTTCTTTGCATGTTATTTGATTATTTGTGGATAATGTTTGAAATAGTTCACCATTATGGTTATTCACGATATAAATTGTGAGCTTTCCTTTTTTTGTATTTTCCTAAATTAGGTACTGACTCGAGTTATAATATCTTTTCAAATCTGCGTGTAGAGTGTAGATGTACCAAAGGGGTAATCCGATAAATTCACCGCCTACATTTCACCGAGGGAAATTCACCGCGGAGCATTTACCTAGTGGTAAGTTCACCGCCCACTATATACTTCTAGGTATACTCTACACTTTACTCTGAAGCTGAGATGAAAGTCATTAAGATATCGGGTACAGGAACAAGAACATAAGCATTTGTTCTGATAACCAGGAGTTCCCCAAGGATCTCACCTTGGCCCCCTCATATTAAAATTTTTTTGTATGACGTAAACAAAACTATCCGTAACTCTCAACTGTATCTACCTTTATGCGGATGACAAAAAGATTTTCAAAATCATTAAATCTGAGATGGATTTTCTAGAGCTCCAGAATGACCTTGACTCTCTAATTAATGTATATTGTCTAGAAAACCGCCTTCTTTTGAATGCAGATAAATGTCGTGTCATATCTTATTCTCGAAAGAATATTATATCCCTACATTATTAAGAAGAATATTTTAAACAGAGTAAATGTAATAAGAGATCTTGGAGTTATATTAGATAGTAAGCTTCTTTTTCAATCTCACGTCGAGCATATCACGTCAAAGGCTCTGAAAATGTTGGGATTTATTCTTAGAAATCCACAAACATTTAAGACTGTCTACATATCCTATGTTAGAAGCCACCTGGAGTATGCTTCTACAGTATAGAACCCTCATTGTTCTACATATAAAGCAAATATAGAAAGAGTTCAGAAAAAAAAAAGAAATATGTCTCTTATCGTGTGCGAAATGATGAAAACTATGTCCCCGTAAACCTTAAATCTCTTGATCAACGCCGAGATATCAAAGACCTATTAATGCTCTATAAGATTATTCATAACTTCATTGATAGCCTATACTTACTACAAAATATTCATTTCAGATGTCCATTAAGAGTTACTCAATCTCCGGACACATTTTATATCCCTAAGATCAACACAAATTATCTTGAAAATGTATTTATAAGAAGAAGCTGTAGCACATTTAACAGATTATGCCCAAATATCGATTTGTTTAACACGACCCTTGATAAATTCAAAGCATGCAAAAAAAATAACACTATTGAATGCCACATGTTTAACTACTAACTTAATATTTCACTGATTTCTGTATTTTTATTTTTAATTTTTAGTTCACCACATTTTCTCCCATACCTTTAGCAGTTCGAATTCAAATTAGATCACTTCCTGAAAGATATTATTGATATTTATCAAAATTTAAATGTAAACCCTTGAAAAAATTCATTTAAAACTTTTTGTAGATTTAAGAAAGAAGATGCACTTTATCAGAATTGTTTATATCAGCTATAGATATTGTTGTGTATTTTTGTATTATGGTACTAAATTTCTATTTGTCAATGAATTTATACGGACTGATTTATGAATTTATACAGACTGTTTATAACGCTAATAAATAAAATAAAATACTTGGGAAAACACATTGTGGATCCAGAAGATATACATCCAATGAAAACCCTGGTGAACTTCAAAGGGACCGGGTTACTGTTGAAGGCCTGCGATGAAATGGGGTACAATGAGTCCATGGCCTGAGAGCTCACGGGAACTATCCGTAAACCCTATCCTCTTATATAAAGAAAGTAAAGAAGAAGTGTGTTCTTTAAATACATCCATTTGAATTTCGATTTTGTTTTCTTGAATGAGTGAACGAATGAATTCAAAGCTTGGAAGTGGAAATTAACCCACATCCGATCAAGCTCATTGTCGATGCAATGCTTTCTATCAACTTTTATTGTCACTACTCACATTTTTTTCATTTAGCCTGCCCAAAAGATGGCGTAACTAGGTCGAAAATTGAAAATAGATGTATTGTACTAAAAAAACTTTTTTTCTGGTTGTTTTTTTTTTTACTGAAATAATTTTGTACACCATGCCATGTAATAAAATAAATTAAACTAAAAGTAGTTCAGTTAGATTAGGTATGACTAATTCGTTACTGTTAAGGTGATACAAACCGTCCTTTTTCACAAATCGAAACAATCACTGTTTCAGTCATTTTATTTCATCTATTGTGTGCGGTGAATTTTCCACGGTGAATGGTCATAGAGCCATGTACATTCTATCTAACAATCTACCTATTTAGAGATCTACAAGTGCAGGAGGTGAAAATCGGAACTTATGCATGTACTAATTACTTGTTCTCTTCATATGTTGTTTTTACACAATCCTGTAGTAGCGATGCCCTCGATCACATAGATATGTATGTCAATAGTACCCCCCCCCACGAACACTTCAGAGCGCGCCACACCAGGCCACAGCGCAGAAAAGTTTCACAGTGAACTGCGCTGTAAACCGTTAATAGTAATAATAATTTGACGATTTATATAGCGCGGTTTTTGTGAAAAATCACCTCAAGGGCGCTGTACAAACTTATAATACATGTCTAAAATCTAGAACAACTACAAGCTAGATAAACAATTACAAACAACTTATGGCTAAAAATTGCATACACCGGTTGATTGATCACCGATACAAAAATATATGTACAATGTTTTGACCAATGAACGCGATGCTGCCTAAAAATGAATGGATACAGGACCATACTAACCTGGTTACGCCTCGATTACATTGTACATTGAGTGAGTTTACAAGCTATAGACGGCAAATTCACTATCTGGTAGTAAACTCGCTTAGTTTAATCATATTTACTAGCAAACTTGCAGATTATGAACAATCTACGAAAAAAATTGAAAGGGTGGCTACTTTGCACACTACTCGCTAGATTGTGGGCTTATTAGCTAGTAAACTAACCTTTTGTCATCTAGTTGCCAGTGAGGTAGCTGAGAGTACTTATTTTCTACAAAATCTCGACAGAATTTGTTCGCGCGGGAGTCGTTATTTTAGTGAGCTAAAATAACGACTGGTTTGCTACTGAGCGAGTGGAAAGTTTTGTGTGTCATCATCACAATCGCACTCGCTGATTCACTCGCTTTTTACTTTCCGAGTAGTAGCTTGTAAACTTGTATTCGAGGCTTTACTTTCGGTCTTTACTTTTCTCCGCAGCGGCCAGAAGTGGCGCGCTCCGAAGTGTACGTGTGGGATGTGCATAATATGTAAATATTTTTATTTTTTTCTTATTTTTAAATAGGTGTGGTCCGAATAAAAATAAATTTAGACAATCGGCAAAATGTTATCCGATAAATTTAATATTAGTACGTAGGTAACTATTGCTATGCAATCTTCTGTATTTTATATGTGTAACCATTTTGAATAAGTATATAGTTTTTTGCTACGTATTATTTCAAATTATTTTAGTTTTTATTATAAATTAATGAAATATGCACACTTGGTTGACTCGGCGTCTTGTTTTGATATGTGTACATATTATTAACATTTTCTTAGTTTTAAGTTCCTTTATTAATGTTTCGTATAATGAATAATAATTATAAACAACATTAAATATTTTTTATTCTAAAAACTTAAATACAATTGTTTGATTTAATTCCTTTATTCAGAACCCTAATTATTTTATAACTCTATACTATTATTTATTTTTGTTTTTATGTAACACCTCACAAGATTGTCCCTGTCTGTACAGTGTAAAGGTAGGGGAACAAAATATGTTAATAAGTTAATAAGTTGGGGAGCGTTGCGAGGCGGGTTAAGGGAGGGGCTATGTGAATGGATTTATTAATGCGTCTCTTGAAGATGCTCGGATTATATGAAGGATGAAAAACAGATGCCGGTAGCTCGTTTCACATACGATTCGACTAACATAAAAAGAGTCGAACATGAAGCCAATATCATCTGTGATTGGGTGTTCCGCTTTTGTGTGTGTTTGGAGAAACTGGTTACAAAAAGAAAACCATTGAAGCAAAGATTTTGAATAATTCAGATCGGTCGTCTTTCAATAGATGAAAATGTTTTATTTTCTTCCTTTGATGCAACTGTCTGAAAAAATTCTGATTTGGCATTAAATCAACAAATAAAATTAAACATTCTATTGAAGTAGGTACTTATACGTAGCCTTTGAGTGAAATTTTAATATGTAAAAATGAATGTTTCTTTGTTTGTCCCTTATGCGTTCCTAAACCATTCAACCGATTGCTATGAAACTTTGGTGAGATGTTGTGCGCACGCCAGTGAAGGTTTCTATATGTACATACTGATGAGCTCTGGTATTCTTTTTTTAAATGTACAATAGGTGGCGCGAGTTGTTATGTCGATACACGCAAAAATGCGTGTATTTCATATAGTTTAGCGGAAGGGAAGGAAGGGGCATTCGGGAGGGGGAAGGGGAACGCGGGAGGGAAACGCGGAGAGGAGGAGGTGTTCGCGGGACCATGGGACGCATGTTGCAAGGAATGTGGAAAGGGAACGCGGGAGGTAAAAGGGACGCGGGTGGGGAACGGGGCATGAATGGGGATGCATGGAAAAGGACACGCAGGGAGAAACACTTTCTTTCTTTATGTGGCATTCAACGCATGCCGGGTAATCGCTAGTATGTTACACAACAGTGAATTAAATCAGTATTTGAAAGGCCCTATGTCTCAAATGTGTACTGTAATTTTTTTCAGCTGAGTTTGTCCTTACCAAACGCGGAGGTACGAAGCTTACATTCGAGGGATATCTGTTTGGTTTTCACGCCAAGAGACGCTCCAGTAATCATTGGAAATGCGTGGCCTACAGGAATACAGGCTGTCCAGCCACAGTCAACACTCGAGGGAACCTCTTAATGCATCCCATTAAACGGAACCATAACCACAACCGGAAGGACAAATAATTATAGTACAAAATAATCTTTGCTAAAGGAAGATGGGGTCGAGTCGAAAAATGGGTTTGGATTTAAGTATGCAAAGTCGCCCGTTATTTCATATCTTTCAATAAAAAAATACTCGAGTTAATATTATATAAAAGAGTACAAGGATTTTTTTCAAGCAAAGGACATAATGTGATGGAATTCAATACCTATTTGTAAAAAAGGCGACATCTAGTTGATTGAATGTGCTCATTTTTCTTTCTTGACTCTTATTATTCGCTGAAAAGATCATATTTTATGGTTTATTTTATTATTTTACTGTACAGGGTGTAACAGCACGTACCAGAAGGATTTTAACTAGCGATCATTTAGCATATTTGGAGTACGAAAAGTAGAAGTCATTTTGCTGTCCGATGATATTTAAAAAAAAATTATAAACAAAATATATATATCTCAATCACACATTTTTACACCAAATATCCTCGGGAATTGCTGGTTAATTCGGGTCCGTGCTGTTACATCCTGTCTACAGTGAAAGATTTACAAAATTTATCATGGGACATTAGTAGCTTTTATACGATTTTTCAATTTTAAGGAAAATAAAGTTTTGGTACTTATGTTATTCTTGTTAAGATTTTCCCGTTTGTTCTTACAATACAAACACCTCTTTTTGTTCTGGAATATTAAGGAAATCATTTAAAAGTAACGATACACCTTAAAATTTTAACTATACAAGTGAAAGTGATGTTACTGTTAAAATTATCTGCCTTTCCCCACGGGATTCAGCACGGCTTGTTTCACAGAATTTGAACAATCCATCAAATTTCAATGTTAAATCAAGTTTTGTGAAAGTCCTATGTTATGTTCTTATCCTTGTAGGTACTGTGAAACAACTGGCCCATAATGAAATAACAGTGGAACGTGTATATAACTCTCACAGAACTTGAATTTTAACTTTGAAATTTGATGAATTGTTCAAATTCTGTGAAATAAACCCGTCCTTAGTAATCTTATTTTTCGGGTTCTATCTTTGGTTTAACCAATTATTTATGATTGCACCGCCTACTCAGGGCATTAAAATATTTTTTAAATTACCTATATAAAATCTATATCAATTGTTTAATTATTGTATAGGGACCTACATTTTATTGTATTTGAATAAAGGAATATATTTTTTTACAATTTTTTTTTTTTACTCTACAAATTTGCATATTTATATTCCAAAACCTAAACTTAATTAAACGAATCGCTCCTAATTAACGCAGGCTTTTGAGCGTATCATTTTATTTTAGTAAGATGACAAAGTTTACGGTAAGTACGAAAAATAAAGCATGATTTATATAATATAAGAATACTATAAGACTAAAGTCTTCTGCAAAATGTATTTATTGCAATCCTGATAAGCACTTATTTAAAATTTTTATTATTTATTTTAATTTAATTATTTTGCCATCACGATCAAACCAAAATTGATTATAATAATATTTATTAAAAACGATGTAACGTTGGAACTAGATCTGGTTACCCAATCGTCCTCTTCCCCTGTCTTCTCCATGTTTTAATTTTTTTTTTTTTTTAGTATATTTACATTACAAAGGTATAGTATATTGTCCTCCACACTAGGAGTTCACTGTATTGTAGAGGACATTTTTCAGATGTGAATTAGTAAAAGTAGCAAAACAAAACAAACAGTGGTCTTAGTTTATATAAAAACAATAAAAATCAAAATATAGGGAAACAATAAAAATTAAAACATAAAATCGACTTCAATTCGGCAAAATTATAAATTAAAAATTGTTATTTTTATTTCTTCATCGCTACATTCCCCAAAAGCCATAGTTGCACTAGTTTTAAACTTGTATGGCATTTGTCATTAAAAAAACAAACCAAATTTTAATATTTATTGAACACTGGCACGAACATTTTTATTAAGAAAGTTTTGAAATTTTTTCCCCGATGTTTTACTTTTTAAAATTTTTTTTAAAGAAAGGCAAACATTCCCAGTTTACGAATAACCTGACGATATTTGAAAATCTCCTACTACCAGCTCATTATGCGGAAAATGTTGCTTGTATTGTGATGAAGGACTCAGTCCAGGAATTGAACACGCGACGCCTGGATGGGATCCAAAAGCGATGCCAACTCAGCCACTGTTAAAACCGATTATTTTTTAACATGATAAAATAGTAATACGAGTGTAGTTAGAGTCGTTAATAATAGTAAAATTGACGATTGTCATCCAAGTATTTTTTATTAAACGAGCAAAATTGTTTGCCTGGGTGTCATGGCAAAGAAAATGGCTTTCGTAAATAGGCTTTGTACTTATGTGAGCAAGCTATCTATCCCACTGCGCGATCTCAATAAGGATGTATGACAGTATGTACGCACAGAGCCCAGCAGTGAACAGAATAAAAAGAGAGGGAGAGAAGGGAAGGAAGTTTTGATGTGGCTTCCGTGAACCCATGACGCAACTTAATAGTTAAAAATGCCGAATAAAAAATCGAAAAATAAATTTACAAAAACTTATTTAATTTTTAACATTCTTACAATTTCACGAACATTTTATTATTTATTTTAGTTCGCTTCGTAGACTCCCGCAACGGAGGCTGCCTCTTGCTCTATTACCGGTACACCTTCTACGCCGAGAGGACATCAGCCAGTTCTAAAACCAGGTGGCTGTGCTCCACGCACAAGTCCAAAGGCTGTAACGCGGTCATCTACACAGTGCAAAACACGCTCGTTTTTGTGAAGAACGAGCATAATCATGAACCGGTTTTAGTACCGAAGAATAGAAAATCATATGTGTAAATCGTAAGATGACATTGTCTTTGCTGGTTAGCTTGTACAGACAATAGATGATATTGAGAAATGATATCTTTCAATTCCAAGGACTGCAGCACGATTATCTACACCAGCGTTTGTCAACCTTTTTGAGCCTGCGTACCTCTTGACTCTTATTTCAAATTTGATGTACCCGTATCCTCTATACTGTCTATCTTTTGTATACGTGCAATGAAAGACGTGTTTCATTTGTACATTTTTAATACTCTCATTATTACTATATCGTAATAATGTAATAACACGATAATCAAGTCACACAAATACAATGCATGCAATTTTAAACAAAGTGTAACACAACTTCAGGCATTTTTAACAAGTGATTCTATATTCGTGCGACGATATTGCGTACCACAGGTTGAAAACCACTGATCTACACTATAGAAAACCCGGTCGTCTTCATGAAGAACGAGCACGGCTATGCGTTAGATTTATTTCCGAATAATAAAAAAACAACCGAGTTCAAAACAAACTGTTTCTGAATAGATGTTCTTTACAGCATTCCCCTTTAAAGCTCATACCTCACAATTGATTTTAGTTCGCTACGTGGCCTCCCGCAGCGGAGCACGCCTCCTGCTTTGGTACCAGTACACCTTCTACGCAGAGAGGATATCAGCCAGCCGCAAAACCAGGTGGCTGTGCTCCACGCACAAGTCCAAAGGCTGCAACGCGGTCATCTACACCGTAGAAAACACAGTCATCTTCGTCAAGAACGAGCACATTCATGAACCGGTTTTAACGAAGAACAGAAAATCGTAAGATAACATTGTATTTGCTGGTTAGCTTATACAAGCAAAAGAGACCTTTGGGAAAGGATATCTATTAAGTCCGAGGTCTGCAACACAATCATCTACACCATGGAAAACACGGTCATCGTCCTGAAGAACGAACGTCAATCAATGAACTGGTTTTAATGCTGAAGAATATAAACATAAGTCAACGTACTGCTTTGCTTGTTAACTTGTACAGACTATAGATGACATTGAAAAGAGATTTCTATAAGTCCAAGAGCTACAACGCGGTTAGCTAAAAGCACCGTGGAGAACACGGCCAATCTTCGTCAAGAACGAGCACCATCATGAACCGGTTTTAGCGCCGAAAAATAGAACATTATATGTGAAACTTGATAATATTGTCTTTGCTGGTATTGTAACGACAATTTTAGTCAATGAAAAGGGATTTCTGTAAGTCCAAGTGCTGTAATGTGGCAGTCTACACGCACCGTGGAAAACATGTTTGTGTTTTCAGATGTCCCGTTCAAAAAATGTGTGTGGTCGCCTTGTAAAATGAAGCTGGCTGTTGAAAGTATTTCAGCAGGTGCGAAATTACGTAAAACAGCTGCAAAATTTGGGGTTCGAGTGTCGTCTCTCCGTGACCACTACAAAAAGGGTCCTGACTACAAACCTAGACTTGGGACTAAGCCAGTTTTTTCTTTCGAACAAGAAGTAGATATACGGGATGAGCTCATTAGGCTCTCAAAAAGGTTTAATGGGCTAACAACACAGGCGTTAAGAAGAGCTGTGTATCAGTACGCACAAAGAAATGAAATTAAACACCCGTTCAACAAAGAAAAAGAAGAAGCTGGAAAGGATTGGTTTTATCGCTTCTTGAAATGTTACCCCGAAGTAAGCCTTCGAGTTCCTGAAGCCACGAGCGTGAGTAGGGTGTGAAAGGTTAGGTTTCATTTAGAGGTGTTCGAAAGCATTATGAATGATGTAACACTAATTCTTAAATTGACTTACATATTTTGTTAAGCATGCTTTAAAAGATCGTATGCATCTCTTTTTGGATAATCACATGAGTCGCATATTGTTAGCGATCTTTGAATTATATCTCAAAGGTAGAGTGTTGATGGTCACGATACCACCTCTTATTGGTACCGTCCTCAACCAATTAATCTCACTTTCTTTAGGCATCTCAAGTTTGTTTACCATAAAGAATGCGATTTGTTCATGAAATCCAATACATTTTTAAATCCATGAAATTAAATTAAATGCATGAAATCCAATACATTTATATATCCAAAATAAATTAAAAATAAAATTATGGGAATCCACACTATACAACAGGGGTCTCCAAACTTTTCAGCCTTAGGGCCATACTGATGACTCCAGTAAGTTCCTAGGGCCAAAACCGTTTTAATTTTTCTGCCATTATCATTCATGGTTCATGGGGTGAGGTTTGTCCAGGTCTTGGCAGGGGATGCGTCTGCCCACATGCTGTGTGGCGGGTCAGAGACTGGGTGAGAGAGGCCTTTAGACCTTTCCAGCCGGACTATCTTCGCCCATCGCCTTGCACCGCTGAGTTGGAGGGATGGATTCATACATCCGTCATTCCTGGACACATTTTTTATTTTTTTTATTTTCTTTATTCATTTTGTTCCAGGTTTGTTTTACATGGTTTTTCGACTACCAAGCTAGGCAAATGCCCGTATTATGGTAGTCGAGACATTAACCCTCAGATTCCTACCCACCCCTCATAAATTTTCCTTCCCAGAACTTCCTTTTCTTCTCTTCCTTAAAAAGACTCTCCACAAAGCATCCACTAAAATGACACACGCCCTGGTGGAAAATATTTATATGGAGTAAATGTAAGAAAAAATGCTTGCTAAATTGGCTAGTTAATTACTGTTGTGTTGTAGTGTATTTTCACAACTACAACACTTGACGACATCTGTTGGTTACAGGCGGAAAAAGGTAGTGATAGTACCTACCATCCATCGCTAACAGATAGTGCTGGTAGTACTTTTTCGCGAATAATCTCGTTGGTTCGATATTATACTTGTCGTTAAGCGTTAGCAAGTAAATAAAACCTAGTTACTATCACCGTGTATTTTTTATCTAACTTATCACAACAAAAATAAACCATTAGATGTCGCGGGCCTGATTGATGACACCGGTCATTAGTTGTCGCGGGCCGGATTGATGACACTGGCGGACCGGATGTGGCCCGCGGGCCGTAGTTTGGAGACCCCTGCTATACAGCATAGCCTCACTTTTCAAGAAGGCATATTTGAAGACAGCAACTACGGCGAAGGTTATCAATCGTTTTGCAGCTGCTGGTATTTGGCCAATAAACCCAGACATATTTATAGGTCAATAAATCACACCTCTAGAGGCACCGATGGAGTTGCCTGATAATAGGTCTATCAAACGATGAAACCATATAGTCAAAGCCTTTAACGAGTAACACACCTGCAAAAAAATGTATTGGTTCTTGATGTGAGTATGTGTAGTTCCATAAAGACATTCAAGAACAAGCGCATTGTTTATTTTACGGATGTTCACCAATTCCACCACCAATAAAAAGACAGAAATCACCCTAGGAAAAGGGGGAAAAAAAGAAATTGAATACATACATTTTGATTTCCACCCCTTTTACAGAAGTTTTGTAGCTGAAAAACACTGTGAAATATGAAAGGAGAAACTTCTACAAGCATCAAAGAAAAGAGTAAAGTAAATACAGGATTATAAAACCAACGTATAAGAGATAAATTTAGTTTTGAAGATGAAGCCCTGATGCCGTGCGATGATGATGGCAATGTCGCTGGTGGAGAAATAGGTGTAAACAAAGGAGCTATGTCTCATTTGTGGTAAATTAGGCAAAAATCAGGAGGTATCGTTGCATAAAGTATGGAAATTGGGTCCATGGATTACTTAACGACGAAGATTCTTCAGACGGTTTCAGTTGTGGGTTTAGAGGAACTTGACGGACGTAAATCTCTTTCATAGTTAGCAAAAAGCAACTGATATAATGCAGTTGATTGAGCTGAACCTAAGGTGTACACGAACCCCCGCACTCCCCTACTTAGGTACATTTTGTGAAAAATAAGTATAACGTATGTTCAGAACATATTTTATTTTATTTTACTTTCCGGCTATTTATATTTACTATTATTTTTTTACGTATGAGGGAGCGGACGCGGATCGGCAGAGACGGGGGACGATTAAATGAAAGGCGTCAGTCGATGTATTGAGTCAGTCGTTTATTGCTGCTACGTAGCGATGGTAAGTTGGTGTGGAGTAACAGTGGCAGACAGGAGCGATGATGATGAGGCTCGTAGGTCGTGAGTGATGAAGGTCGATGATGCAGTGGTGGTGCAGACCACGCGTCTGCATGTCGGCAGCATGTAGTTGCGCACCGTGTTGGTGGAGATGACCTTGTCGTCCAGGATGAATGCTCGACGCGGTGAGTCGCGGAGATGAGCTGCGGTGAACCTCGAGAGGAGAATTGAATTCCCAGTGGCAGCTAAGCGCGATGGGCTTCGATATGCCTGAGAAGTTGCTGCCTGCGTGACAAGAAGGCCCGCCGCGGGACTTGTCGTGGGCAATTGTGTCTCTTGAGCTGATGGTGCGATGGACCATATAAGCTGCGAGATGTTGCGTCCTCGAAGGTCGGATGCACTGACACAGGTCCGACATGTCGCCGTGGACCTGGCGGGTTACCGCACTGGAACGTTATGACGCACTGTCTATGTGTTGGTGAACTGTTACTGAACTAGATACTGGAACTGACTGACTGACTAGCGCTGTGTCGCCGCGCTTATATAGCCGACCGTGTGATATTATATAACTTCCCGTAGCGCCAAGTAATATAGTTGCGTGCCCGCGCAAAAGGGAGAAGCCTCTCGAACCTTCCGCGGCCGTAACAATGCAACGGCTGTTGAGTCGAGGCCTTTCGATGTGCTTCCCGAAATGTGTAGCCGTGTGCGGCGTGAAACACAACAATTGTATGTCTGGTAATTTCTTCCAGTGGCGGCGCAATGATTTTGGCTAAAGGGGGCGACCGTTCTGGTCGCCACACGTATGTACTCGATAGTTGTAAAAAAATATTTAAAAAATGTTATGCTAAATTACTGAATAAACTAATTTGAATTATTGTTTAACCGGATTTTTATTTCTAACGTAATAGAAAAATCCCTCAAGTAGAAAAGTTTTCTTCCCATTTCAATATAGTCTTTTTTGGTACGTAAGTTTTCTTTATTGTTTAATAGAAATTGTAAATATTCGTATTTGTGGTATTTTTCTAGCTGTATCCAAAATTCTCTTGAATGACCGCATAACATATTTTCAGCGCGTTTCATCCCCTCTAGAGGCAAGGGTAAACTTCTGCTGGTGAACAGCTACACTTATTGGCAGAATGGCGCTTCCAGGAACGGTAGAACGAGGTGGCAGTGCTCTTCCTACAAGTCCAGGAAGTGTCCTGCTGCGGTCATCACTAAGTGGAACATCATCACGGGAGTCAAGTATGCGCACACTCATCTGCCGCTCAAGATGACCAAGGGTACCCGTGATTTCAATGCCGAAAGTGTTAATAATGTTAATATGTACTATTAAAACAACCTGGTAGAGAGAAAGAAATGAAAAGTGGCGCTTCTCTTTGTACAAGTTTACGAAGTGTTCTGCTGCAGTCAACACCGAATGCAACATCATTGCGGCGGTCAAGGATGCACACATCCATCTATTGCTCATGATGACTTAGGTTGCCGCTGATTACACTGATTACCGAAAGGGTTATTGATAATAATTATTTTATGTGCTATAAAAAAAGGTTCAGGGAATAGAATAACAGAAAAGTGAAGTAATAACAAACAAACAGGCAATCAGCAAACCTAACCTAACTAAACCTTTTTATCATGTTATGTTTCGTCATTGGTTGTATTTGGTTACCTATTACAAAGAGCTAGTCGAAAGAACATGAGGAAAAAGTAGCAGTTCTCTTCCTCTAAGGAAAAAATACATACAACAGATACCTACAAATAATTACGGTACAATGATACTAATCAACTAACAATACTACAATTAAACTTATCAAAGAATAATTCTTAAATATGACTAGTTTTGCATTTAATATATCGATTAAACTGCTTAATTGAGGTTGAACGGTTTCGTACGTAGAATAACAATAAATAAATAAAGATATTTTATATTAAATGAAAAAACACACTTTGTAAAACACCACTTTTTTATTTGAATTACTATTTAACAGCCAACCTGGTTTCGCTTAGCTCAAGCTTCATCAGGCCTTATTATATCAGTTGATATAATAAGCCCTGACGAAGCTTGAGCTAAGCGAAAGCTGGGTGGCTGTTAAATATTAATTCAAATAAAAAAGTGGTTTTTTACAAAGTGTGTTTTTTAATTCAATATATAATGTCACACCACAAAGTATATGCTTCCTTCGATAAAAAAAAGATATTTTAAGTCTTTAGAAAACGATATACCTATGTAAGATAGAATCGAACATCTAATCACACTATTCCGTGCCAAAACCGGCCATGAGGTATTTTTAGCAAGGCTTGTCTTCCAATGCGACAGTAGTTTTCAGGCACGAGAGGTATTTATTTAAAAGAACAAGAAAGGCATATATTTCCGGGTTATGAATAACATGGCAATAATTTTAAAAATCTCCTTCTATCTTTTACCACAGTAAACCGGAAATGTTACTTGTGTCTTGAGGACTTAGCCAGCCGAGGAATGATTGAACTTACGACTCACGACCGCGACACTTGGGTGGAACCCAAACGCGATGCCAGCTACTGAGCGGTCAAGATTTTTTGCGTTAAATACATTAAAAGTTTTTTTTTACGTTAAATACATTTTTTAGTATTATTTCTCCCACCATCCTAGAAACGTCCCTCGGCAATGCGGGTGAAGTTTAGTTTATGTTGTAGTATGGACAATCACTTTCGTTATTAAGAATTATTTTATAGACATTGTGGTGAGGTCATCATCCAATAGTCTGAGCCTGGAGCACAGTTTTCCAAAAGCGATCAAGAGTTATTCGTCATGTGTCATCTGCAAACAACAAAATTCTCGTCTTCTCGACGAACTTTGTCGAATTTGTAAAAAATAACCTCAAGGGCGCTAAGTATTCTCGAATGTCGAATGGTTGAAGAGATGATTATATTGGCAGCCCTGTGAATATTGTCAATTGTTTTTGATTTTTCTACCGTGTGGAATTGTAATTACTAATTGGAAAATTTGTACAGCGCCGTTTTTGTGAAAAATCACTTCTGATGGTCTGTCTCACCAAACCCGGCAGATAATACGATGAACCTATTTCGTCAAGTGTATCAAATAATAGGCCCAATTCTTTGAATAAACTGTCGTTTCTCTTAGGTGTCGAAAATGCTGGTCATATATGTCACTGGGACACATAGACTCACAGTTGTCCACTTCAATTCAATATTATTAAACTTTCGTCATTTATGCGAGGCATAAACGTTTTTTAAATAAGGGCTAGACTGTTTTGCACATGCACAAGTCAGGCTGTGCAATGGAGATTAGTGAAACGCGCACAGTAGCGGACGCGACGCCTGGCCCATGAGCAATTTGATGACAAACAACATATTTATAATATTCACATAGATACATAAATCGTGGGTACTTTTCACGAGTGTACGAATATTTTTCATCGAATACATTAAATTCGCCATCCCTACATTCCGTATTCAGATTCTAATGATCTCAGTGCTGAAAAAAAACCTTCAAGATCATAAAATCAGTCATTGTATTCACGTATTCATCATTTTGTATTTAAACACTTTATGATACTCATGTAAATTATAGATATTGCCAATATATTATATATGTCAAATCGAATACTTTTTTTAGAAATTTGCTAAAGGTATGTGTTGTAAAGATGTTAAGAAAGCAAAGAAAAGATAATTTAAGTATTCTTACTCAGTTCTAGTCATTGAAACTGTGTTACTAATATTTATTTGAAAAATTATTGATATTATAAAATTTAAATAAGCTTAATATAAGTTTATATTAGTTTAAGAATGTGATGTATCCTAGTCGTTTTCCGCCAAATTAATTTTAACGATTTATTGTAGTGAGCTGAATTTATTATTGTTACGGATTTCCCATTTTTTGGATCCAACGATTTTTATTTAGAAAATTATTATTCATTTTTTACTCCTTGTATTTGTTTTGTAATTTATTATAATGTCTGTTGGTGATAAAAAAATAAAGTATTAACTGTACACTATATCTTGAAGTTGTTTCAATCTGAATAGGAATATGTGTAAAGTGTTCATTTATGTTCATGCAACGTTTTTGTGTAAAGCCTAATGGGCGCTTATCAAACTCGTGCGTAAATAATATTAAATTAATTATTAATAATTAATTTTGAGCTATTTAATGATACGTCGGTAAAGCCGTATATTTAACAAACAAGGAAGAATGCGATTTTGGCCATTTATAGTAATTTTTAAGGATAAACAGATATTTTTCAACGTTTTCTTCAACAGATGAGTTTGATTGTAAGGTAAATGTTATCAATCTTAATCATAAACGCAGGGGCTTGCAGTTCATAAAGTCTGAAAAACTGTGCCTACCATAAGAAAAACGAACCACTAAAGAAAATAAAAGAAATTTTGATAAAAATGTATTTTGTTCACAAATTTGTGAATATTTCGTCCATCGCAATCGTCTTACATTGAAAAATTGGCTCTTTAAAGCTTTTGTAATAATATTAAGTTTTATTGTGTTTACGATAAATATCGGAACATTCGGAATCACTCGTTAAGTGATGATTTGTGAATCGAACACACATCGTAGATCGTAGGTAGGTACACCAATATAGTATTATTACCTATATTGTATGCAGTACCTATTTAATTTACCCTGATCATTTTTTTACATTCAAGGTGGATTCAGTGCTCAATTCATCCCATCACGAACTCCCGGCAGGCAGCTCCTGATGATGAATAAATTCACGTACTGCTTGGAATGCACCTCTCAAAGAGGCAAGGAACGATGGAAGTGTTCAACGCACCAATCGCAAGGTTGCAGGGCCTTCGTTCACGTACAAAACGGGGTTATTATGTTAGCGAAGGAAACACACCACCATAATCCTCCAATGTACAGTATTACGTCTTCTGGTCGTCATTTCAAAGCTGGCTGTCGTCGAGCATAGCGTGATACGGATTTGCAGAACACAAGGCGTCAGGGTAAGGAATTATGAATGCGCACTCCCAAAAAGACTAGACCTTCGTCCACATAAAAGGGAACTCGCTAGCATATTCCACAAACATACCATACAGTAGCAAGGGCATAGCTACACCATTCCATCCTAGGTAGGGGTTGGAAAATTAATAATAAAGTTTTTTTGGAATCTGAATTTACCACCTCTTTTTACCATTTCATTTCCCTCTTCTATTATGCGCCCTTGTACAGTTGTTGGTAATAGGCCACTTGCATGGATTTTATAACGACTTGGAAAAAATCGTGTGGATAGATTTTTTTTACTAAGATTACGAAAATGTTAGTAAATTTTTTTAGAAATGTATAGCTTTTTATTTTTGAATGAATAAATCCATTATTTGAGCTCGTGACGTCACTACATTAAAATGTCCCGTCTCCGATTATGTTCCCTTAATTTTGTAAAATTCCACACTGATTATTATTTTTTTATATGGCTACACTTTGATTTCCGTCGAATTTTTGAATTTGCGTTTAACTTTCACTAGATTTATTGTTTGTTCTATGCGAATTTATCCTTTGGTTTGATTTTTTTATAAAGATGGCGGTGTTTTTACAGATGTTACGAAGAGAACCCCGTACAATTTATTGCTATTCGTGTGGAAAACGTTCTTTTTTAAAAATGATTTTCGGCTATGTAATTATCGTTTTTTCGCCCCTATGTCTTATGTCCCGTCTTTCCGGTTTATAAAAAATGATCTGATTTTTGGATAGAAATTTTCAAAAAATCGCCAGGGTTTCAAAAAAAAAAAAACAGAATATTTGCCTAGTACGGAAAATTAAAAAAAAAGTGTTGCAAGTGGCCTATTCTTCATCTGGTCTCATTGCCAAATGTGGTGGGGAACGTTTGACACTTATTCCATAGAATACAAGTCAAAAGGACAAGGAAACGTGGAAGTTATTCTCCCACGGAGGCAAGTCTTTCGTTAAAATATAAGGAATCTGATTGGCGTATTCTTCCAATGTACAGTAATTATTCTGGTTGTAATGTTCAGGAAGTGGCTCCCGTCAGGCATAGTCCACAGATAGAAGTTTTCCACCGACCAACGAAAAGCTTTCGTTGGCATATTACCAATAATGTCTTATTTGAAAAATAAATAAATTACCAGAATATTCTAATCGAAAGTGCTAATAAAATAATGTACATACGTTATAATAATATACTAGGCTGGGTATGGAATTATATACTGTAGTGTGAATAAATTATTACATGAAAGTGTGTAGACGTTTTTATTGCGATACTAGTATGTTGCAAATTTTATTTTTATACTCTCTTTTGACGGTAGTTCCACTGCTTGTAAATATTAATAAAAAATGAAGTGACCTAAATAAATGAAAATTAATATGAGCGAACATTAAACTTGGATTATTATTTGATTTTTAGATTATTTTTATTTGGATACGAACAAATTATAGCGTCATGGTGTACCCGTTAGTCAATGCGTTGGGCGTTTGATTTCTCTTGAAATAAAAAATGGCTTACGTAATTTTTCCTATAATATCTTTTATTAGCAGGTATGTGATTTTTTAAAAATAAGTAATGTAAACAAAAGTTTACAAATAACCTAACAATGTTTGAATTCTTCCGACAAACTCTACTTCCATCATTGTTTGTTGAAAATGTTGCTCGTGTGATGATGGAGGACTTGAAACTTAAAAAAACAGTAGGTTATTCGTTTGATACAAATTATCATTTATGATTTTTGCTATACATAGTATCTTTGCATTTGAACTGGAAGATATTCACCCCACAGCGGGCTTTAAACTGAGCCATTCAGATCGATTTCTTCTCACAAATTAACCAAAATAAGATATTATTGCAACCCGTGAATTCGAAGAAAGACATGTAAAAAGTGCCATTTTTTGTAATATCACGGAAATTTCATAGATAATTGAGTATTTTTCAATGTCTTCAAAGGGACGGAGAGCCAGGATTCTGATTAAATTGTTTCAATGAAATTCATGGATATTAATAAATAGTGAAAAGGATTCTATTTGTTTTTTATTCAAATCGCTGCAATATCATCCGATCCCGAGAGCAATTTTAAATAAATAATTTTTCTAAATAACTTCACTTGAGGATTTGAGGTAAAGCTCAGAATTTTCCCCTTCGCCTAGCCCTAGGTCATTTTATTTGGGGTATAAGGTTAAAAGAGATTAAAACTTTATAGTTGAGAGACCATTCAGGACTAATTTTCAATCATTAGTTGGCTGGACTACCCAATAAATAAATAACAGTCAATTTTTATCAAATACTCAAATGAACATTGTAACAGAAGTCGTATTTTGGTAAACATATTGATGTTCTGGATGCTGACAATGATGCTGGCACAATAGAAACAAAACTTGACCATGGTCGAGAAAATATGAAGAAAATGTTATTTTGACTTTATCCCATTTTGCTTTCAGTTAGAGTACATTGAATCCTTTGTACCTTCCATTACCATTATTTTCTGCATAGTAAGCCTGTAGAATTGTGCATTCATATAAGTAATAATGTATTATGAAAGGTTTTTAGGTTTGGTTTTTGCAACGTTGCATGACTCATTTGAAAATAAAAAACGTATAAGTAGTCATTTTTTCAGCCCTTTCTTATTATCTTCGCTGCCTCCTTACTGCCCTTATGCCCCATTGTTAATCCTTTTGATAATAGAAACAAGAGAGATGGGTCATGAACCACTATCAGTATGAAACAGCGCGCACAATAAAAAAAATCAATGGCAATTTTAAGAAGAATAAGAACTAACCGAGTATTAGGTCTGTTCATTTGGGTGTAACACTATAATTAATTCCAATATATCGGATACTACCAAAGTAAAACTCGATAGTGTATTAATATGTAGTGAAGCATTATTATAGAACTAGCGCAGACCCGTGAAAAATTGCGTATCAAAAATAATTAGAGACGATCAGAAATTTACCATTAGAATAAACATCGTTAGTAAAATGGCTATTCAGATTTCGATAGGGTTGTTTAACAGAATTTGAACATTTCCTCAAATTTAAAAGGAAAAAATTCAAGTTCTGTGAAAGTTCTATACCAGTTCTGTTATTATTTCATCGTGGTCCGATTATTGTGCTTGATTCGTTTCCATATTATAACCTTTTCTGTTCCTCGATGTTGCAGGCGATGATCATCCAGAATTCATCCCTTCCAGAACTCCAGGCAAGCAGCTCCTGATGCTGAGGAAGTATACGTACTGTCTGCAGAACATCGCCCCGAGCGGCAAACAGAGATGGATCTGCTCCAGTCGGCAGAACTGTAGAGCTTGCCTCCACCTCTACAACGGGGTCTGTTCAGTCAGGAATGAAGTTCACAACCACGAACCGCCACCGTACTACAGAACTCCGCAAGGGCAATATGTTAAATTGTCCAAGCAGTCTTAAGATTTTCACAAACTCTATATACAAAGTCATTTATTATTTTATAAACATAAAAAACTCAATCACAGCAAACATAAAAAAGCAAGTAAATAACTAATTTTTAAAACATTAAATTATTCATAAACTGCTCATTCATAAATGACGCTAATTTAATTATATAAAAAACTGCTTTTGCGTATTGTTCTTTAAAATATTAAAATAAATTGTTGGTTTGCACCTGTACACATGCAATACGAATATGAATAAAAAAAATTGTCCGGATAAAAACTCAATTCTTTTAAGAAAGGCATTATTGTATCGGTGATTCAACCGAACGTTGTATTTGTGTCTTTCTTGAAAGAATTGGGTTTTTATTTATATTTTAAAGTTCATAACTTGCAAAAACTGTTTTTCCTAAAATAATTAAAATAGCGACATGTATAAAAGAGTAGGTTATGAATTTTTTTAAGTACCTATACCTACTACCATTTTTTTTATTATCTGTGGTGCATTTTTTGTCTTTGAATCGCATTTGTGTCCTAAATTCTATCCACAAGGATAGGCACCAAGAAACAAGAAAAAAATAAGTGAGTTTGTTAAGATTATATATTGAGCCATCGGCACTCAATTTTTACAATGAAATAGAAGGGATGAATTCATATGTCCGTCATTCCTGGACACATTGACCCCCAGATTAATTCACGTAACCACCCCTCATACCCATTTCCTTCCCAACATCTCCTTCCTTTTCCTAAAAAAGACCCTCCATGCTGCATACCCAAAGATGACATAGGCCCTGAGGGATTTTTATCTACGGGTTTCCTGTGTAGATCTATTGTAGAAAAAATGAACTTGTATATGACAGAAAATGAAAAGGTGTATGAAATTGTTATTTTGGATAAACTACTCAGACCCATATGATTGTTTACGCGATAATTCTTCTTCTTTCGTATGGTGGGGGGTTAGAGGGCCATTTGCGAGCTAGTCTAGGGCCTCCGGCGTTGCCCTATGGACCTCATGAATTCTGCCGGGGAATGAATGGAGTGGGCATTCGTTGACCACATGTTCGGTGGTCTGCATTCACACATCGGCGACTCTTTAAGGCCCCATCTATGCATCATGTGAGCACAACGGCTATGGGAACATCTTATCCTGTTGATAACCGACCAGAGTTTGCGAGGCAATGAGAATGTAACATTACTAGACATATGTACGACGTATGAGGCGTACCTGAGTTATTTTAAAGAAAAGTGAAAATGAAAAATAATTTTTGCTTTATTATTAATCCTATACTTTTATACAGCTCTAACTTGTTGAAAAAATTAATTAATAAACGTTTTTATAAACACCTAACGTGTTTTGTTTTTAAGTATTACTTTGCATACTTACTATTAATCTGATGGGACAGTTTTTCTTGATTATCGCAGAATAAGCTGTTATAGACTTAAGTGTCTTTCAAAAATCGGTAATTCAATCATTGGCTATCATACAGGCACTAAACATACCTTCTTACTGATAAACGTGTTTTAAAATTTACACAACTGATTTTACAACAAGCATTAACCATACAGTAATGGTTGTAATCAGTTGTGTAAAATTAAAAACACGTCCAAAAATTAAAAAAACTTTCATAAATTTTGTGCAAGGATCTAAAGTCAACAACCAGTGCCAATGGCGTATATTGCTCCATAACCCAAGGCACGCCGTGTATAATTTTTCAAGTTCCAAAATGAATAATTTGAAAATTGATATTTTATTATCATCTCCCGCCGATACTGTGGCCAACGGAACTAATGGTTTCTTGCCAAATAAATGAATAAGTACGATAAAAATCAACCATAACATCCCTAAAATCAAACAAAAATTCATATATTTTCAAATGTATTAAAAACATTTTTTTTTGCTTTGACCGAGTATTAAACGGAACTGGAGTCAACCACGCCACCAACTGAGCCAAATGGCGATTGGATAAGACCGACATTTATTTCCTATAGTAATCCGTCGGTCGTGTCATAATCTGACAGAAATGCGTGAATGCACGCTTGTGTGTAAGTGATTGCTATCGAACTAGATAAAATGCGAATAATACAATCGACAACGAGTCATTGTGTGTGGCCACGCCCCAATGTTATATGTTTGCGCAAACATTTTGTACGATTTTCGTTATTTGTTTTTGGGGTGTTATGCCGTGTTGCGCTACCTCCTTCTTTTGTCGACGTTTCGGAGAGCGTTGCAGGGTCCATCATCAGGGCAGATCCGACAGATGTGTGCTTCGGATCGTCGGATCTGCCGGATCTGCCCTGATGATGGACACTGCAACGCTGTCCGAAACGTCGGCTAAAGAAGGAGGTGGCGCAACACGGCATAACACCCCATAAACAAATAACGAAAATGCTTTTGGCCGTGAAAATCTAAAAGCGTACCATTTTGTAGGATGTTGAAGCGAATGTCGCAGGGGACCCGGCTTGAGGTACACAAGATAAAAAATAAATATTACAGATACAAAATATTTTATATTAACACATTAAACATAAATTGTTACAGATGGTGATCAACTAGAATTCATTCCTTCAAGATTTGGCAGGCACCTCCTGATGTATAAACAGTTCACGTACAGTCTGCACAGCAACACGACCTCAGGGAAACAAAGGTGGATCTGCTCCGTCAGAAAAGACTGTAAGGCTTGCGTGCATGTCGAATTCGGGATGGTTGTTGCAGTTAGGAATGAAGTTCACATCCATGAGCCGCCACCGTACTTCAAAAATATGAAGGGGTTATATGTTAAGTTGTAGATACGAATTCGAAAATAATATTATTTATTTTATTTTGGTACATTAACTTACATTTTACAACATAATTTGATAATGTTGGCCTCACTGGATGGCTTACCCGTGCTGTGCCTCATTACAATACAAAATTCAATAAGATGACATAATCAGTTTTAATAAAATTCTTGGTAATGAAAAAAATAAATCGGCATTTATTATAAGGTACGATTATGTGTGTGTGTTTTATAATGGTTTTTTGTCTAACGTGTGTGTGTTTTATTCTTTTATGTTATAATTTATTTGTAATATTGTCTTTTTTTTGTTTATCCATCTTTTAATTTTGCCTGGTATTTATAGTGTGTTTGCCGTCTGAGTTTTTATATTTATATTTACACTTTAATTTGAATATGTCGAAAAAAGTTGTCAAGTATAGAATAAACTGATAAAAGTGTGTAAGTTCGTCTTTTTATTACAATAATTACGTATTGGTAAGTTTGTTAAAGAAAGGTACGTCGAAATGTACTTCATTCGTTTATTCAATCAAGAAAACAATAGTGAAATTCAAATAGATGTAGGTACACATTTAAAATGGTGACCGGACAACTCAACAATGTGCAAGTTCATCTTTCATTTAAAAATTCAGTAAAAGGAATGAAATCATAAAAACAAAAAACTTTGTCAAATAGGTTACGTTAGGTTAGGTTGTGGGCTATTTTAAAATAATAAATTCATCCCTTTTATTAACTTTTAAAAGGGGTATTGAAATTCCGGTTGCCATGGAACCATTTAAATCACTTATTGTTGTGATATTCGTTGTACTCTTAAAGTATCTTTCAATTTATTTTTAAGGTTTAGTTTTATTTGGGTAGGCACAACCTTTCAGTCTATATATTCTGTATATACATATAGAATGTACTAAACTAATCCACGTTGTTTTCTATTCCGATTTGAAAAGATAAAGTTTAAACCACTTACGCGTAGATGAACTTCAAAATGTTATTGGGTTAGTGAAGATCTTATAAGCGTGCGCTGACTCTAGAAAAAAAGTTCAAGGAACAGCCAACAGGATCGCGAACAACCGATGTCTAAGAGGAGAAACACAGAAAACGTTATAATTTGACTGGTGGTTAAAATAATACAAAACTCCAATTCGCCTAACTTACGTAATTTACGTATTTTGAAATCCTATCAAAACCTAACCATATAACCTAAAAAAACCTAACCTATAACACTGCGGTCGTGGGTAGCGCACCCAATGAAGCCGAGTCTCTGCGACAAAATGTCTTAAAAAAACTTACAAATTTGTGAATGATGCAACACACACCTACATATTTTTGTTTTCCATCGGTCTCGAAATCCAATAACATCATATGTATGCTTACTCACTTGTGTATGGCCACTCCCCAATGTTACAGGCAATCCGGCTTGAGGTATACAAAAGTGTTAGATTATTTTTTTTATTTTTACATGAGTTCCACACAGGATGCCCTGAGGAAATAATTTCCTTCAGGGCCTATTTCATCTTTGGGGATGCTGTGTGGAGGGTTTTTTTAAGGAAAGGAAGGAGAGGAGAGTTCTGGGAATGAAAAGGGTTTAAGGGGTGGGTAGGAATCTGGGGTTCGGTGTGTCCTGGTCATCTGCCTCTAAGATCTAGACAAATCTCACCCCTTGAATCCGGGCACCCCTGCTAAATCACCAAACGTAGCGAACCACTTGGGGTGACCTATGGCAGAGGTGTTGGTTATCCAATAAGGGTTCCCGGGGCGGCGGTACCCATTCCCGCCTCCCAAATTGAAAATTTGGGAGGCGGGATATTACCAATATATTATTATATTATGGGATATTACCAAGATATTACCAATAAAACAAAATGTTTATAGTTTTTAGTTTTTTTTTTAACATATTATACATAAACTGTTTCAGATGATGAACAACTAGAATTTATTCCTTCAAGATTTGGTAGGCACCTCCTGATGTATAAAAAGTTCACATACAGTCTGCACAGCAACACGACCACAGGGAAACAAAGGTGGATCTGCTCCAGCAGAAAGGACTGTAAGGCTTGCGTGCATGTCGAATTTGGGATGGTTGTTGCAGTTAGGAACGAAGTTCACAACCACGAGCCTCCACCGTACTTCAAAAATCTGAAAGGGTTATATGTTAAGTATTAGATCGGAATTTGAAAATAATTTTCATAGTTTATAATCTTTTTTATTTGAAAAGAAAGACAAACATTCCCGGGTTACGAATATCCCAATAATATTTGAAAATCTCCTACTACCACCACAGTAAGCGGAAAATGTTGCTTGTGTCGTGATGGAGGACTTAGCCAGCCGAGGAACTGAACACGCGACGCCCGGGCGGGACCCAAACGCGATCCAACTCAGTCACTGACCGGTTATATAATTTGAACATGTTGAAAATAGATATAAAGTATTTAATAAAATAATATAAGCCTGTAGTTCGTATTTTTATTACAATAATTACGTTGTTAAATAAAGGTACGTCGAAAAGTACAAGTTTACTTTGCTTGGCTGTTACTTTTTAAGATGTTGTCAACTGAAGCATATTTGTATCTCCTCTGTGTATGCCAGCAATCTTTTTTTCCTATATAAATTTCAATATTTCCTATATGAATTTTAATAAGTTAGTAAAATATAATATCTATAAGAAGTTAAAAAGCAGACGTTGACACCGTGGTAAAAATACTATCAAAACCTGGATAAAGAGAGCCTTCAAAACAGTTTAGCAATGGAATAATTTCCTAGTAAAAACTAATTCGTACTCTTATTTACAAAGGATATTGTTACATAAAGGATTTGTAATTAGGTGTGCGGATCTGTTTACGCCTTCGACCAGATATCATACGTCAATGGTTTACGCACATTAAATATATTTATGGTTTCGGCATGTGGCTCCTCTAGCATTTAAGCATTGACCATTGTGTAGATAATCATTTTGGGTCACAACGGTTTCCAAATCAGTGATCAAATCACAAAACTTCAGAGTTAATCGGAGAGGCAAACCATTCAGCAGTCAACCATTCAAACAGGCAAACCATTCAACAGTCAACCATTCAAACAGGCAAACCATTCAACAGTCAACCATTCAAACAGGCAAACCGTTCAACAGTCCAGTGCAGCAGAAACCCTCTTGCCTGGGGACAGACGAATCTGCTCACTAAGTTAGTCATCATATCTTTTTAAAATCTGGAATATTCACCCTTGGACCACGAGAATCGAGACACATCCTGGATCCGAATTTTTACTGGCTTAAGTCTTGGGGATAACATTCAGCAATATAACAACATGAGGAATATTTGTGGAAATTAAGCTGAGATGATTTGTTGCCGGATCACGTATCAAATGGTATCACACTATTTATATCTAAGCAAGCTCCTTTTGCCAGTTTTTTTTTTTTAATTTGGGATGTAATATTTTTCAATATAAATCTTAAATGCTTAACGCTCTTTTATTCCGTTAACAAAAACCTCATCCTTTACAGGTCAAATGCTAATATTTTGCATTGGAGTACCTACTTACTCATGGCTTTACTTTTGTTAACCTTTACGAAATACTCATAATATTAGCTTTTATTTTTATATTATTTTTTTAATTTAACTCTTTATCATTTATCATCTAATCCCACGACAAAATTTTAAACCCACGTTGTGCAGATGTAAGAGAGAGCCATAATATAATGTGTGGGGAGAGAGGTGAGGGGTGATTAGAGAAATTCTGTGATAAAACAAATATTTCAGCATAGAAATATAAAGAGCTAGAATGTCTTACAAACTCTACTTCTAAAAGAGCTGAGTTGGCAACACTGATGCTGTTTGGGTCAAAATTTGTTCGGCGGCTTCATCTCATGAGGTTGGTAGAGTGAAGGTGAAAAGGGAGTAGATGTCTTCGGTCATAAACACCCACGCAATGATTTTCGTGCCGCTCGCGATTCTCGTGTCGGTTTGCCGACCCCTGCCTTGTGACATCACGACAAAAGAAAACGCAGAGTATTTGAAATTAAAGATATGAGATGTTATGGATTCGACCATTACGTTAAGAGATCACCAGAAGAAAAAATGGAGAAGTGCCGGGTTTAAATGTGAGATATTCAGAATATGTTTAAGATGAGAATTATGTATAAGAATTGTTTCGCTAATTATCACAGTAAAATATAATTTTATGTAATACTAGCGCATACCCGTCAAAATTCTCGGGATTCTTGAAGGGAAATTTTTTAATTCTTGTCAAATCAGTTCCATCGAGTGCCAAGTATCTAAATGACCCAGTCCTGATTTGACGTGATCTTTTGATGTTTATTATTATTTTGTGCATTAATAATAATGTTGTGGAACTAGCACCAATGTGAAAGTTAATATATACAAATAACACCCTATTTAACATGTTTCGTGACCGTGAACTCAACAATGTACGACTTCATCACTCCTTTAAAAAATCGTTAAAGTGATCAAAAAAATACAAGTGTGCAGTTCACACGTGGTGGAAGTGAAACCTTCAGAAAACTTAAGTAGACAAGAGTGGGGAAGCTACGAAGCACCACACAAAGAGAATACCGATCATTCAATGTCATTCTCTCGCAGGCTCAATCCTATAGATGTATAGATGTATGTGTTTGTCTCTTATTAGTGTCGCTTTTTCGTTTCATTAAATTATAAATGACAACGGTGCCAAAGATGTTCCCACTTCAAAATAGCTTACGTTAGGTTAGGTTATGGGCTATTTTATTTTATTTACTCTTTTTCAAAGGAGTGATGAAATGTCACTTCGTTGAGTTGATGTGGAACCGAAATTCTTGTACTCCTGGTTTGTGGTCTGTCGACGGTTTCACGTTTTGACGTTTATTATTTAAAACGTGAAAAATCACGGATAGTGTGAATTCTCGACTAAGCAGTTCCAATTTTGAAAATGGCAAATAAATAATTTCCGTTAAATATGATATTATACTACAGGTAGGTACTTTATCGCTTGTCTGAAATCAGCAAACACTTTCAATTTTTGAAATGACACTTTGAATGACACAAATGAAATCCAAGTTCTAAAGTTCATTGAACCGGAGTTACAGACAAACACAAGACACGTAACCGAAATTTGTATTTTTATATATTTCTAGCTGGGTTACCCGGCTTCGCTCAGGAAAACATTTGAGAGTGTTATGGAATGTTTCACAATGATGATTCCGATTCCCTATTCACGAACATTCCACGACATACACCGCCACCCCTTCCAGAACTTTTTAGAGTTCTATAGAACCTTCTTGAACTTTCCGAAATTTCAAGAGGGCGAAACTTCCAGCCCTTATATCTTCAAAAGCATGCCCATTAGGTAAAAACGGGTACCTTTTTTCCCGAGAGGGGACAGAGATCTACCACACCTTATAACTCGCTTGATCGTACCGGGACTCGTTTCTGAGTTTTTGCGGTCCGCGCGTTTTTTTGGATTTTCTTTTATAATATATAGCTGTTTCCCGGCATGCGTTGCAATGCCATATTCAAATAAATAAAATGTTACTCCTTGCATGTCCTTTCCCGTGCGTTCCCCTCCAGGGTTCCACTTCCACCTTCCCCGCCACCGCTCTCCCGCTCCCCCGTCCCGCCAACCCCCCTGGCACTTCATTTCTTGACTCCTCTCCCGCCCGGCCCGTAGCCGAAACTTTTTTCTAATACTAACATTATTAAACTCGTGATATCTTTCTAATTAAATATCCGAATTCAAAAATTCAAAAAGTTAAATAAAGGTATTGAAGCTGTCTTAAATATGAAGTAATTTATTTTGATAAGGATTAACACCAAGATACAAATAAAGAGCCTTTTCAAGCGGCGACATATTAATTAAATTTTTAAAATAAAAGAATACTTATTGTGGCATAACCATAATAGTTAGACATATGCTGTCGCGACCTTTTTTGTAAATAATGATGTTTTCTACAACGTTGTAGTACATTATTTTATTCTATCATCAATAGTTTTCGCAGCGCATGCGATGTAAAGAATATTTTAGGTAATTTTTTTACACCTTGGGTTGCATTATTAGAGTTTTAGTAAGGATGCCTAATTTTTTTGAAAATATAATATAGCCTATGTCACTCGGGGATAGTGTAGCTTCCCAACAGCGAAAGAATTTTTCAAATCGGTTCAGTGGTTTCGGAGCCTATTCGATGCAAACAAACAAACAAACAAACAAATCTTACCTCTTTATATAGTGTATATAGTAGATAGTAGAAGTAGATAGTAGATAAATAATAGGAAAAGGAAAAAAAATATTTTTAATATTATTTAAAATAAATTTTCAACCGCCTGCGCTTGTCCATTAAGGTTAAACGTCACGTACGTTATAATCTACGCATTCACAGATGGCGCCAATCGAATTATTTTAGGTTTTTAATGCTTTTTGCACGTTAAGCTTTAAAAGATTGGGGTAAATTAATTGTTAGCGATCGTACATATTTAATTCGAATATAAATAAATAATTTTGTCGATAAACAAAACCAAATCTTTCAAGAAAGGCTGAAAAATTCAATTTTGTATCGGTGAATCAATCCAATATTGTATTTTTAGCCTTTCTTGAAAGATTTGGGTTTGTTTATGGACAAAACTATTTATTTATATTCTAATTAAATATGTACGATCGCGAACAATTAATTAACCTTAAAATTTTAAAGTGTAACGTGCAAAAAGCATTTAAAAACTAAAATAATTTGATTGGCGCCATCTGTGAATGCGTAGATTATAACGTACGTGACGTTTAACCTTAATAGAAATATTATATTCATAAGTTGGATTGGATGGAACGTGCGGCTGACTCCATCGTAGGTCGTTTCTTTGCCCACGTTTTGTATGAGATATATACACTGTAAGTTACACTACAATAATATAATCTCTAATGAAAAGCATAACATGTATAACCTGTTATTTAATTCGTGTTTCAGGAGAGAATACGCCGGTATTCATTATATCTAAAAGCGGAAAGAAATCTGTAATATTGAAAAGATTTATCTACGGGTTCCAGAGGACATCCATTGCTGGAATTCAAATCTGGTCCTGTTCATCCAGTAGAAAGTGCCACGCTGTGGTCTATGTGAAGAACGGATTAGTAATGTTGAAAGAAGTTCTTCATAACCACCAACCACCTTGTTTAATGCACACGGAGGACAATATGGCCAACTTTTCTGAAGATGAAGAAGATTTTTGATTAATTGCAAAGTTTGTTTATTATGTTATAGGTACATCAATATATCACAGAGAAAATTACAAATTAAAAAGGTATGAGGGCAGTTTTTCTAGGTTGTGACACGCGTCGAAAGATAGTTGTATGCTAATATCTGAATTGTCTGTAAGTGTCGTTGAAAATGTCGATGGTCAATACAGAATCTTTAAGCAATTGAGTCGCTTGATTAGCGCGTTCTGATAGGCAAAAGACCTCGCTTTCGGAGAATAAGAATAAAAAGTTCATGTGTTTTTCTACGAGTATTCCTGTTAGGGACATACAAGTTAACCTCTTTCAACGAAAGATGTTTCGCAAAAAAAAAAATTTCGGCGGGCTTCTAAGGTGTTGAAATTAGGCACTCCTGTTAAAAACAAGATGGAAATAGGAATGTTTGGTATGAATAATTTCTCATATACAGGTAGGTGTACCCATGTATTTCTATATATGGATTTCTATTTTTAGGAAATGGTTTTGTTTAGATGGGGACCAATATATTTATTATTTTTTAACGTTTTAACCTTGATGGAAGGCGGTTAGGCATTGAACCGTAGAGGAAGGATTGAAGCAGTTAAATGGTATTTTTAACACCATAACTGTTTGAGAATGTAGAACTGATGCAAAAAGAAAGGAATACAATTAGAGAATACCAAATATTACCCGGAATTGAATGGTACATGTCGGCAACGCCGGAGGAAGATAATTATTATATGAAGAAATTGTTATAACTTATACTCAAATATTTGAGTACAGAATACAAGACTACGCATGAGACGATGTATGCATGTGAACCAAGCAAAGAGTGTCTGCCAGGACAGAGATCTGTGGTGGTCTATACTGACTGCCTAACCCTGGGGTGGAGGGAGGGGGGGGGGACACCGGCGAGTTAATTGTTTAGTTTTCTTTAATACGAGGCGAGGGTGACATCAGAATAATTACTATGTTTTTTATAAGATTTTTTGTACATTACAAGCTTTTGAAAAATTAATGCATAATTTCTAAGAAATTACATGTAGTTCTTGATCAGCCTCGCAGCAGTCTAAATAAGTGGGTGAGGTCATTTCCCTTCTGAGCTGAAGCGAAGTCCGAGAACCCCAGAAGAAAATTCGTTGGGTAGAGCCACGAATAATTACCGCACTCTGTCATGCATAGAATTCTCAGATTTGTTTTTGAAACCGTTTCCAACATGAGGGACCACCCCACCGCACGAGGTTTCCAGGCATCCGAACCATTATCTAGATTACTGCAGTGTGTTATAAGGACAAGTTTAAAATTCTCAGAGTACTGTTATCCCGAAGAACTCTGACAGTTCGGAAAACAAAACAAACCCTAACATTTTTAGGTGAAGTAAATTATATATTTGCACATAGAATTAACTTTGTGGCTCGCCATAATTTACAATAAAAACACATATATGAATTTGTGGTAGACCACTTTTATTTTTTAAACACTACCGGTTTTGGAAGCACCCTTCCTTCGTCAGGAGAATATTATTACTGACCTGGTTTATTTAAGTATTATATATGTACTATTTTTCTTTGGTTTATTTGGAAGTAATCTTAAAATTTTACATTTCTTTCTTCTTTCTATATTGAAAAAAAAAAACATGTACGAAAAGGACACTGTGTCGTTAATTATAAATTATTAAATATTTTTTGCCTCAGTAAGAAAGATAAAGTTATTTGGCGATGATTTTTTGATTTGTGTCCCAATATAAAACAATCATCTGTAAATTAAATTTACGCCTATCAAAATGTTTCTGTCAATTTGACTGTCCTAGAACGGGAGAATCCTAGTTGGACAGTCAACGCTTCTTTGTACTGATGTATTCTTTGTAACAAAAACAATTAAATAAATAAATAAAAAAAATAAAAAAAAACCTATTATACAGAATACAAATTTTAGGTGTTCGAGTGAGGGGTAAGCAACGGGGTGGGGGTAATTGCGGGATTTCCGGGAAGAACAGAGCGGTTTATTGGAAAAATATTTTGAATGGGACTAAAAGATGAATTAATTTGGTTGTTTAAAATACTAGCATTATTATTTAGGGATTTTATGATTTCAAGTGCTTCTAAGTTATCTAATTTTTTGCTTTTATTTTTACGGTGAAGAATTTTAACCCCTGTGTCCTAATTAAAAGTGTGATCTGTGGAAATTAGGTGATTAGCAAACTCTGAAAAATTATTATTATTTAAGCATCTTAAATGTTCTGTGACTCTGATATTTATATTTCTAGATGTCTTACCTATGTAGAACGAAGGACAATCATTGAAACATAATTGGTAAATGCCTGAGTGGCTAAATTTATGATCTCTATCTTTAGTGGTTTTTAATAATTTACCTAAATTTTTATCAGTATAGAACGCGGGTTTAATATGGGCAGGCAAGTTTTTTGTACTAAGTGAGGAAAAGTTGGATATATATAAGATTCTGCGCCATTGAACGGGATTTATTATTATTTTCAGGTGTACCAAATAAAAATGTATTAGTAGAACTGAGTTTAAGTTTCTTACTTAGGATTTTATCAATTAAATCTGTGGAATAACCATCATTTAGAGCAATTTGTTTAATTTTTGAAAGTTCAATCGCGAAATTAACAGATGATAAAGGAATTTTTACTAGCCGGTGCACCATTGAATGATAGGCAGAATGTTTATGTGAAACCGGGTGGTTTGACATTTTATGTATTGTTATATCTGTGTATGTCGGTTTACGAAAAATTTTAAAACCTGAGAAACATGAGAAACTATTTCTGTGGCCTACCAATTATTGATAAAATTAATAAACATGACTCAATAAAATTGTTCCCGTTTAGGCGTGTTCTTTTGTAGTTACTAGTAGGCTCAACAGTTTTATATATGTTGTAGAGATTTAGAATATTTTCAAAGATTTGTTTTCCATATTTTTTTTTTTTTAATATGAATACCGCACAGGAGTCAAACTTCTCCCGTCTGATGCCAGTGAGACTATGGCATCCCCAATTGGGGTATGTTGTGAGGCTGAAGGTAGTGGGGAAGGGAAGGATATAGGGATGAGGAAGGTGGGGAAGTACCTGGCTATTCAGATCTGGCCACCAAACACGGCTAATGCCATTTCAAGCAACGTTTCAATTCTGAATGGTGGTCTTACACTAGGGCGATACTGAGAGTATCTTCCGCTCTGGAACGTGCCGCAAATATATCATATGTTATGTTTAATGAAGAAATGAAACAAATTAATCAAATAAAATCTATTTGCTACGCCGGGATTCGATCCCGCGACCTTCGAGCCTTATCTACTGCTGGACTACGCCTGCCGTCACCTATGCAAGTCTTTTAATAAACAGAATTACACATTCAATCCTCTTTTATTTCTTTATTTAAGTTAAAATCTTCTTCGTTCTCGAACTAAGGTCTTAATTTGTAAACAAGTTGCATTACTAGCAACCTTATGATTGGAAATTTTATGTTTGAAAAGGAAAAGTCATATTATTTGAAGAGAGCGATGAATCTGCTAACGCCATAAATGGAAATAAAGTGAACCCAAAAATCTGTAGAACATAATACTAAGCATAACTCGAAAATGGACTACTTCGATCTCTGCTGTGAGAATGAAATTATGATGATATCCGACCGATACAGCCCAGCGTCCTTCACCACCTGCCTACCAATTTCAATATTATCTTGCATTATTTCACAGAATGTCCGATAAGTAGTGAATAACGTTTAACCTTGTTTTCAGTTGTGCCTTTCTTTATATCGTCGAAGACCGGAAGAGAACTCCTGATGTTAGACAACTTCACGTACTTTTGCCAAAGAACCTCCAAGGCCGGCAAGGGGCGGTGGGCCTGCTCAACTCACCAAAAAAAACAGTGCAGAGCCGTCGTCAATATTGAACACGGTTTAATTGTTTCTGTAGACTCTCGTCACAATCATGATCCACCGAATTATTATAAAATGACTGACGGAAAATACATTAAATTGTAACAATTCACCGGGGAGTTTGCTCTTCCGCTACATGAACAACGTTTTTATGCAGTGAGGATTTATCAGGTGAAATGTCATTGAAACCATTGACCATCAAATCCTTTTAAGTCATCGTATGGTTTACAACAGACGGATACAACAATGCGTACCAAATATAGTAATAAAAAATTGTCTTGTAATGTTACACAAATAACATTGATTTTCTTACAATATTTACCTAGGTAGGTACACTTTTTTTCTCAATGTGTAACTTTTTTTTGATATCATAAAAGTAAAGATATTTTTAAAATTCTATGCTTGATGTTTACTATTTGATATGCAACTAAGTTGAATATATTATGTACATCAATGTTAGGCATGATACCATTCTCGTGCATAGCTACTGTATCATATTTTTCTTCAGATTCCAAACGACTTACTTCAAATATCTCAATTATCAGTCAGAAGAGTGTATAAATGTATTATCTCAGTGTAATAAATGTATTATCTTATTCAAAATTACTATTTTATTCCAAAATTGTTATTACTAACTGACAGCCCTGAATTGAGTGAACTAACTTTCAGAACCATGTCAAGCCAATATAATTTTGAACGTTACAATAATTTCAATGAAATAAAAATAAAAAGCCATTTATTTCTTTGAATTCACCCACTATTTTATAAAATATTTATCACAATATTGCAGCAGCTCTTTCAAAAGATGATATTTCGTTCCATACAAAATGTGTAAGGAAAAGAATTTTCTTCATAACTTTTTTTAGTGATTTTTTCTGATGTTTTAATAGCTATTCTGCTATTCGGGGCGGATACAAATCCAACATATCAAAGATCATAAAAATCGATCCAGCCGTTCTCGAGTTATACATGCTGTAACTAACCCGACTTTGTTTTATGTATTAAGATTGGTAACCGCAAAACCCAACAAAGAGATATATGCACACATTTCTAAGGATAAAGTCATGAAGAGTGATGAAAAAATTCAGGTTAAGTATGGTTAAGTTCATGGGTTAGTTTGTTTCATTGCTTTTCGCTTTTAAAGGTGTGTTGATTTGCCATATTGTTGAGTTGTCATGGAACCTTATTTATGAGGTATGCTATTATAGCCTTCTTGTAACTAAATTCCGTGCAGTTGAACACATCTCCTATTCCTACGAAGAAAGTGCCACGCTGTGGTCTATGTGAAGAACGGATTAGTAATTTTGAAAGAAGTTCTTCATAACCACCCGCACAACGCACACAGTTTAATGCACACAGAGGATGATCCGGTCAACTTTTCTGAAGGTGAAGAAGATTTTTAATTAATTGCAAAGTTTTTTTTTGTTTTTGTGTTTTTTTCATGTTCATCTACCTACATTACGAGGAGAAAATAAATAAATTAAAAGGGTATGGGGACAGTTTTAATATTTTGTGACACTCATCGAAAGATAGTTGCTGAATTGTGTGTAAGTGACTTTGAAAATGTCAATGTCAAATACAGAATCTATGAGCAGTTGAGTCGCTCTATTTGTTGGCGCGTTCTGATAGGCAGAAGTCATCGCTTTCGGAGCATAAAAAGTACATGGGATTTTCTAGGAGTGTACTTGATAAGGACATACATGTTAACCTCTTTCAACATAGGTGGATTGAGTATAGTTCCAGAGATGAACTTAAAAAAATGTTTACCTAAAAATATTTTTCGGCGGGCTACTATCGTGTTGAAATCGAACATTCCTGTTAAGAACAAGGATGGATAGAGGAATGAATACTATGTATATTATCCAGGGGCGTGCACAGAAATTTTAGTGAGCTAGAGGGCTAAGACTGGGAAATACAACATTATTGATGCTGTTGTAGCTAAAAATGATTTTTATTTTTTTTCGAAATTTCAATTTTTTGTATGAAGATTTTTATCTAGCGTAGGCATACCTATAGGTATGCCTACTGCCTACCCTGAAATAAAAATCTTAGAAAAAAAAAACCTTTTTCAGCTACAACAACATCATTTACGTCGAATTTTTCAATCTTAGCACTCTAGCTCACTAAAAACTCCGTGCACGCCACTGATATTATCTAATACGCAGGTAACGCATAAACCTCTTTCGTACTTTTTATATTTCTAGTTATGGTTTTGTTTAGAAGGGGCCCAAATATATTTATTATTTATTAACGTTTATATCCCGATGTAAGTCAGTGAGGCATGGAACCGGTAAAGTAGATAAATACTAGTTGTAACACCATGATTGTCTGAGAATATAGAACTAATGCAAAAAGAAACACAATTAGAGAATACCATACATGACCTAGAAGTGAATGGTAGAAGTCGGGGACGCCGGAGGAAGGCAAGGGGGGGGATGTGGGGAGGGGGGTGACTTAATAAAATTGTGCATCAGGCGTGTTATTTTGTAATTACTAGTAGGTTTAACGGTTTTATTATATGTTGTAGCAATTTATAATACTTTAAAGATTTGTTTTCCATCTATGCAAGTCTTTTAATAAACATAATTACCTACACATTTAATCCTCTTTTCTTTCTTTATTAAAATTAACATCTTCGTTGCTCTCGAACTAATGCCTTAAATTGTAAACGCGTTAGATTACTATAATAGCAACGTGATAATGATTGGAAATTTTATGTTTGAAAACGAAAAGTCACATTTAAAGTGAGCGATGAATCTGCTCACGCCATAAATGGAATTAAATTGTTTATGAAAATATCAGACCGATATAGCCGAGCGATGTCCGATAAGTAGTTAATAACCTTAACCGTGTTTTCAGTTGAACCTTTCTTCATATCGTCGAAGACCGGAAGAGAACTCCTGATGTTAGACAACTTCACGTACTATTTCCAATTCACCTCCAAGGCTGGCAAGGGGCGGTGGGCCTGCTCAACTCACCATAAAAAACAGTGCAGAGCCGTCGTCAATATTGAACACGGTTTAATTGTTTCTGCAGACTCTCGTCACAATCATGATCCACCGAATTATTATAAAATGCCTGACGGAAAATACATTAAACTGTAACGATTCAGCGGGCAGGTGGGTGATTTGGTATATTTATGGCGGGCAGTTTGCTCTACCGCTATGAACAACGATTTTACGCCGTGAGGATTTATCAGGTGAAATGTCATTGTCACCGTTGACCATCAAATCCTTTTAAGTCATCGTATGGTTTACAACAGACGGATACAACAATAAGTACCAAATATGTTTGTAAGGAAAAGTGATGGTTCCCCCGTAGTATGGATTTCTTCCGAGGAAGACCTTAAGAAAATCTCTTGACTCATATTATGTTTTTTATATTGTATCTCGTTACTATCAATCTTCCATTGCTATCTTACCTTTCTTATTTTACTATTTATTTACCAATATTTGATATTTCTCGAGTCACGAATGTATCGTTTTTGCAACAACTTACATTGTTTACTAGGGCTCGATCTGGTATTGTGTTTACCTCATTTTAAATATTATTATATTTTCATCGCAGATTAATGGCGTCCTTTAACATATATTTTCAAAATGTACAAGGTTTGCGCACAAAGACACACGGTTTCTTGAGGTCCGTTATGAATAATGTTTTTGACGTTATATGTATTTCAGAGACATGGCTTCTTGACAATATCAGTAATTGAGAGATTTTTGATAACAGATATAATGTTTTTAGACGGGATAGAAATTATAGTCTCACAGGCCAAAGCATGGGAGGCGGGGTTCTTATTGCCGTTCAATCTAAATATACCTAATGTCATTCAACAGACGACTTGGTCAACACAAGAAACTGAGGATATATGGCTAAGCATCATTTCGACTGCCCCTAACAAAAGAATAAATATTTGTTGTTCTTACCACCCACACGGCACCAAACATACTAATATAAAAATATTTAATAAACTTAAATTTAAAAAATAATATATATATAATAATTAAAAAATGGTCGTCTAATGTTACACAAATAAGCTTGATTTTCTTACAATATATACCTAGGTTCACTTTTTTCTCAACGTGTAACGTTTTGTAGATATCATAAAAGTAAAGATATTTTAAAAATTCTGTGCTTGATGTTTAGTATTTGATATGCAACTATGTTGAATATATTATGTACATTGTGAGAATGGTTTTTATGGTGGTACTCCTGCTTTCAAATATGCAAGAGCGAGACGGCAGATACATAGTATAAAAGGTGATGTTTGTTACTGCTCGCTCTCATTTAGCTCCTTTAGCTAGCACTTAGCTGTACAACACATTACTGTAATAACTGTGCAAATATATATTATGCTCGTCCACGCACGTTATTATTTTGAGTTCCCTGATCAAGTAAAAGATCATCCTAGTTCATAAAATAACAATTAGGCATGGTACTATTCTCCTGCATAGCTACTATATCATAATTTACTTCAGATTCCAAACGACTTACTTCAGAAATCTTAACTTCAGTCACGAGAGTATTAATACTATTATCTTATTCAAAATTACAATTTAAAATTTTTTGTATTACTTGGTAATTTTTTTTTATTAAATCTAAAATTAATTTAGTTAATAAAATAACAGCACCATGTAAATCACCTTTACTTACGATGTTTCCAAGTAATGTTGACTCCTCCCACCGTTCTCCCCCTCCCCCAAAATCCTCCCTCCCACTACCCACATCTAATTAATTTGTGTACTTGTATAGAATTTTTAAGTTAGTTTTAAGTTTGCTCGCGAATGACGCGGATGTGTCGAAACTGGCCGCAGAAAATTTAAAATTAAAGTAACCAATATACATTGAAAATTAAAACTCTTCGAAAAAAAAATTACTATTTTTGTTCCAGAATTATTACTACTATCTGACAGCCCTGAATTGAGTGAACTAACTTTCAAAACCGTTTCAAACAAATATAATTTTGAACGTAACAATAATTTCAATATTAAATTATTTTATTTACAAGCCAATACCAAGAACTCAACGATTTGCAAATATCAAAGCTAATTTATGAATAATAGACATTGATGTTGACAATTTTACACGATTAAACTACCAAGTTATCTTTCTTTACATATTTTATTTCTGTTTACATAAAATGTTCTGTATTATTATAACTATTACACTAGCACACTAATTAAATAAAACCTTCATATTGATTATTTATCTCGTCTAAGAACATATTTTAACAATATAATACGTATTTTTGATTAATTGCTTTATTACTTTTTCTGTTTCTTTTTAATAACGATTTATTTCATCTGCCATTTACTTCCCCACTTCTGCTGTTCTTAGCTTATGTGCTCAGCAAATTGAAGCTCAAATTTTACATTCGGTCTGTAAACAAAATTTTTAGGCCATGGCCAGTTTTCTACTTATCTTTGACTGAATTTTGAATACCCAGATTACACTGATCATTTGTTTGATAAAAACTAATTGTTTTCCGTATTTCAGGTACAGCAAACTACTTAAAATCACATACTGGAAAGCGTTTGTTAATGTTCGAGTCTTACACTTATTATTTCCGTCACAAGTCTGGAAACGGAAATGAAAGGTGGGTTTGTTCCACACACCATCACAGGAAGTGCAACAGTACGGTGACTATCAACAACGATCGGGTGGTATCCTGTAAGAATTACCATAATCATATCCCTCCCAAATACTACTTGACCGCCGGGGGAAGTTACATTAAAATCTGAAAAAAAAAATTGTGGAAGAGAAACATGAATTACGTGCCAGCTGTATGAGAGTCGGCCAATGCCAAGCATTGTTCCAGTTTTCCGTGGAGGGAAGGAGCCATGTAAATGCCATACAATCTTGTGTTTTAGCCAATTCTGCTGAATGAGACAAATTCACATGAAATTGAGTCATTCAGCTGACACACTCTACGCTTTATGAACAATGTTCTGGTTGAGATGGAGAGACTAGTAAATTTGCGACATATTGATTGAGAATAGGTGTGACAATCTTTGGAAGTGCACAGGTTTCTTCCAGATAGCTAAAGTTCTCAAAACCTGTGGATACAACTATTGAAACTAAAGTTAGTTCAGTAAAAGCGATGGTAGGAAAAGGAAAGCTGAAGATGAAGCTGTAGATCAGAAAATAAACTCGCTTTGATAAGATAAATCTATCTTTAAAAAATCTCTAGTCATTGCTTGATTTGCATGTCCTATAGACTACTTCGTTTTCTTCTTTTGTTAGTTTATTTCCGAGAAACGAATAAAACGTTACCTGTGTTAAAAAAAATTTATCGTGTTTCAATCATTTCTCCGTACACTACTATTATATAAAAATTTGGTCAGTATTTTTTACCATTCTTGGATTAGATGTCACCCGAAGAATAAAAAAAATTAACATTTTTGAACAGTTGGCGATGTCGATGGATTTTGGCTACGTTCGATTTGTATTTTTCAACATAGCTGATGTTGGTTTATCTAGAATGTCAAAAGTTTCTCCTGATGTCTTTCCAGTTTTTTTATGATTTCCCCTCTGGGCTCAAGAATTTCGGACTATTCGAATTTGTGTGTTCCTTGTGACATGTCCAAAGCTACCGCGATGTGCTGTCCATAGGTACAACAACCCATGAGTTCACAAAAGAAAGTCCATAAAATTTGAAGTTATGCGTACAAGAAAACGGCAATAATGTGGTTTCTGAGTACAATCTGAGCTAAATATTACATTAGCACACTCCGTAGAAAACAAAATACTATACCCACAAAAACAAAAGGAAAAAATTAAAAATATTTACTTTTTATGCGAAAAATATATTCAAATTGTTACAATAGTTACACTACAAGCAATCAGAGCTGCCGATTCATAAATATATTTTTAAACAATTATTTTAAGCAATAATTATCAGCCTGAAACACTCATCTACATTGAAAAAATCTTCCGAGAAAAAGATACTATATTTTTTAAGTTAATTTAGGATGATGTCTTGCCATAGAAATCAAAAGTGTCCAAATATACAAACGTCCATATAGGTACAACACTTGACCCTAGGTCTAGATCTGGGTAGTTTCTTAAGGCTCCGCAACCGGGCTCGAAAATAAGAAGATGGAGAGATACGAAATTACGAAAGTTAGAGGAGAGCGCTAACATTTACAGCGCCAAAATCGTTTTTTAAAACACGACTCGTTTAAAATAGATCAAAAATCTCTTGGGGAGCATCTTAAATATCATTTAAAGAAACATTGTGATTTTTTTCACAAATGTAATTTAGAAGATAATAGATACAGACTTGTTTTTAATAATTTTTGGAGCATACTTTGCGATTTTTTTCTATCGAGGGAATTTCATATAATTTGCGTTTCGGCTTGGGCAGCATTTAGACATTATCTTAAAAAATAACATGTATTTTTAAGAGCTTAAAAACTTCAAATGTTTAAGGGAGATATGTAAGAAATCGGTAGAAATTCGAGTTGTAGCCCCTTAAGACCGATAACTTCAATCAAGAGGGTACATTGTATTGTATTTAGGTCCTTCTCTCTTTTTAGTCGCTGGATTCCCACCATTCCAGAATCTAAGACTGTATTTTGTTCCTACTATGCACCTAGGTAATACTGAAATCTTTGAAGCGCCTATCGGTTCCTGGTTTTTAACGACCTTTCTGTTTTTTTGCGATCTAATCACCTTTGAAATTTTTTTTCAGTCACTTTTATACCAAGTAGGTACGGCAAGCAACTCCTGATGCTCGAAGAATATACGTACACTCTGATTGGTTTGATAAAGGGGACTTCAATTGAGAGGTGGTACTGCTCCACTCACAAGTCGAGGGGCTGTAGGGCCCATCTCCATTACAGCAATGGCATAGCAACGAAGAAGAGAGACCATACGCACGTTCCGCCTAAATACCACATCACTGCTTCGGGACAATATATAAAACTTTGAAAATTAAAAAAAAAAGTTTGCATGATGTTATTCATAATTTTCTTTAGGTCATTATATTTTGCTCTTTAGATAACAAAGGCCCAGCCCGCCCAGCTGAGCGTGAACTCAAATTTAATAAAATATATTTGTACAATTATTTTAATAAAATATAGACATTTTTCGAATTTGTTGTATTTTTTTCCTCTTCTTGTAAAAACCGGAACGTGTTGGTAATACACTTGATATGAAAGCTTAAAACCTATTGTTTTTACATTTCCTTCACACGTAGGACCTATGTCATTTTTGGGGATGCTGTGTGGATGGACATTTTATGTAAAGGAGAGGATGTTCTGGGAAGGAAAAGGGTGTGAGGGCTGAGTAGGAATCTGGGGTTCAGTGTATCCTGGAGTGTCGAATGTATGAATCCATCTCGTCATCATCCTCCCACTGCGGTGCAAGGCCGCGAGAGTACGAGAGTCTTCCGAGAAAATACTTCTGAAAATGTTAAAGGGACTCCCTCATTCTCTCCCGATCCGGCCATGCAGCTGGCAGTGAGACCCGGACAAGCCTCATCCCTTGAACCCGGGCACCCCTGCTAAGTCACCAAATGTAGCGAACCACTTGGGGTGACATATAGCAGAGGAGTTTGTTTTCCAATAAATGGTTTCCGGGGCGACGGTGCCCATGCCCGCGTCCCAAACTGAAAGATGCTGCACGATGATATTGAGTGAAAGATACTGGCGTAGACAACCATAGTTTTGTTCAATTCCTGGAGCCTCACTCGGTTCTGCACCCTGCTGGGTAGCGCATCAGAATAAATTTCAGTTAATTTCCGTATATTCCTAGAAGTTTCTTAAGATCGACCAATTCAATCAGAGGGTACTTTGTATTGTGTTTGGTCATTCTCTCTTTATAGTCACTGCCCTGTGGATTGGGATTCCTACCTTTCGAGAATCTTACGCTGTTGCTTGTACCCACTATGCGCCTCTGAGTACTGAAATATTTGATACACCTATCATGTCCTGGTCTTTGACGACCTTTTTTATTTTTTGCCATCGAATCACTTTTGAAATTCTTTTTCAGTGACATTTATACCAAGTAAAAACGGCAAGCAACTCCTGATGCTCGATGCCTATACGTACACCCTGACTGGTTTGATAAAGAGGACTACAATTGAGAGGTGGTACTGCTCCACTCACAAGTCGAGGGGGTGTAGGGCCCATCTCCATTACAGCAATGGCATAGCAACGAAGAAGAGAGACCATACGCACGTTCCGCCTAAATACCACATCACTGCTTCGGGACAATATATAAAAGTTAGATAATTTAAAAAAAAATTCTGCCTGATGTTATTCATAATTTTCTTTAGATCATTATATTTTACTCTTTAAATATATATAAAGGCCCAGCTGAGCGTAAACTCAAATTTAATATAATAAATTAATACAATTATTTTAATAAAATATAGACTGTTTTCGAATTTATGTATTTTAATCCTTTCCTTGTAAAAACCGGTACATTAATGCCTAATACTAATAATAAATGCGTTCGGTAGGTCTTTACGTTACTTTGATTTACCGTAACTCGAATTTAATTATACGTAACTGTGATAGGTTTGCCATTTTTACTTACCAAGTATTAGAATTCTCAAAACGCCCAAAAGTGATCACGCTTGGGTATTAGATGTTTGAAATAGAAAAAATATTGTATGTGTCTATAATATCTTCCATTTGATTACTTGTTTTCGTCAAGAGATTTTTAAGGGTCGATCCTGTATTTATAGTAGAGAATTTATTATTTCTACATACACGGCACAACATGTGCCATTAACATAATAACATTAACATGTAAACAGTATAGTAGATGGAGAAACTTGTGGATTAGGCACAGATTGGTTGAGAATATGTGTAAATGTGTATCGATCTTAGACGTGCTCAGGTTTCTACCAGATGGCTTGAAAGCGACGTTTCCGCCACTCACATATAAACTGTAAAATAGGGCTCCGGGTAGTCTATGTCAGCTGGTGGGTCTCGTGAAATCAAAAGCCGAGTTCTTGGTGAAATCCATCGAGAGATGGTCCGGCCGGCAGAGAGAAGGGTAGCTTTTCGCGTTCAGTACTAGAGTGCTTAGTTTCCGGGGTCGCACCGCTATTTATTCTAAAATGCTCCTCGACCGAGTGGAGGATTCGATGCGACCCTAATCGTTCATTTCCGTATATTCCTTGAATTTTCTTAAGATCGAACAATTCAATCAAGAGGGTACTTTGTATCGTGTTTGGTCATTCTCTCTTTATAGTCACTGCTCTGTGGATGGGGATTTCTACTTTTCGAGAATCTTACGCTGTTGCTTGTACCCACTATGCGCCTCGGAGTACTGAAATATTTGATACACCTATCATGTCCTGGTCTTTAACGACCTTTTTATTTTTTTCCGTCTAATCACTTTTGAAATTCTTTTTTCAGTGACATTTATACCAAGTAAAAACGGCAAGCAACTCCTGATGCTCGATGCATATACGTACACTCTGACTGGTTTCATAAAGGGGACTGCAATTGAAAGGTGGTACTGTTCCACGCACGCATCGAGGGGGTGTAGGGCCCATCTCCATTACAGCAATGGCATAGCAACGAAGAAGAGAGACCATACGCACGTTCCACGTAAATACTACATCACTGCTTCGGGACAATATATAAAAATTTGATAATTTAAAATTTTTTTTTTTCTTGAGTTATATTAATAGTGCATCATCTATGACACGTTTGTCTTTACTTATATTTTCAATTGAAACCTGAACACCCGCGGCGCGCCGGAAAAATCACTTTATGGCGTAATTGTAATTGAATTAAAACAAATCACTTAGTAAAACACCATTTATTTTATATAATAATTTTTTATGATACCTTTAATAATAATATTTGGCTGATTTATAAAGCGCCTTTTTCATGAAAAATCATCTCAAGGGCGCTGAGTTTAAGTAAGTAAGCACCAATCTTTATAATGTTTTTGTTTATAGGTATTTGTTTGTCGTTCGTTAATCCTGCCGAATAAACCATTGGTTTTGAAACATGTTGATAATTTTTATTAAATATGTGTCATTACGAATTGATTTGATTTAATTTAATGTAGGTACTATTTAGTTTATCAGTTTTCTTTTAAAAGTTTTTGCATAATTTTCGATTGTTCATTATATTCTGCTCCTTTAAATATATAAAGTTAAAAGTCTTTAAATATGTTTAATCATGCAATGTCTAGTGTTTTAAATATAATGTCGTCCATCTGCAAAGTCGTATCTTCTCCAAGCAAAATCTTTCTAATAAGGTTTGTTTATCGGAATTGACCTGCCATTTCTGTATCTATTTTTAAATAATATAATTAGATTTTTTTATATGAATACCGCACGTGTTTTGAACGAAGACGCTCCAGAGTCCAAGCTGCCGAAATGAGGTACTTGAGAGGAGTGGCAGGGGTTACGAAATGGGATCATATAGGAAACTCGACGACCCGAGATGATCTAAACATTGAATCACTGCTACTCTTCATAGAAAAATCACAATTGAGGTGGCTTGGGCAGGTACTAAGAATGTCTGATGACCGAATTCCGAGGAAGATACTGAGTGCGATTCCAGAGGGTAGACGTCCAGTGGGCCGCCCCAGACAAGTTGGGCGAGGCAACTCCAGAAACTTTGTGAGGAGAGGATGGGTTTACCATGGACAGAGGCCAAAAAATCAGCCTAAGACAGGGACTTATGGAGGAGCCTTGTCGATGCAATGGGTCCCCGACCCGAATAGGACAAGGGGAAGAAGATGTATGTATGTATGAATACCGCACAAGAGTCCCCACTGCTCCCGTCTGCAGCCAGTCAGATTATGATAAATAAATAAAGTTATTTTAATAAAATTGTATAGATGTTTTTTGAATTGGTTATATTTTATTCCTTACCTTGTAAAAACCAGTATATTACTGCCTAGTAAGTAATGTGTTCGGTAGGCCGTTGAGTTATTTTAATTTAATTCTAGGTAGCGGTGATAGGTTTGACATTTTTGCTTATCAAGTGTTAGAATTTTAAACGCCCATAAGTAACTGCGCTTGGGTATTAGGTGTTTAAAATAGAAAAATTATTGTGTGTAATATCTTCAATACGATTAATTGTTTTCGCCAATAGATTTTTAAGGGTCGATCCTGTATTATGCTTTAAGGTATCAGAATATTGTTCACTTGCACCTCGATTTCGACCCTCTTTTTTTAAAAATTTTCTGGAGAATAACATTAATAAGGCACGTCAAACTTTGTTATTGCAGAAAGTTTCGTGTGTGTCCGAAGTCACCCTGTAAAGTAGATTTTTTATTAAATTTAAGTAGTTCAGATATTTAAAATTCTAAACATGTTAACTTTATCTAAAAGTGTTCTAAAATAATCAATTTAAATTTCAAACAATAAATCTTATTGAAAAATTATAAAACAGTAGTTTATACACCACAATCATAAAAAATCACAATTTTAGATCCTTGATAAACCTGAATTTTTAAGCTGTTATTACGTTAACAACACACCTCCATCAGCCACGGACACCTGCATCCAACTAATGACAAAAACACACGAAACTCTTACCCTAACTCCTTCTCAAGGGTGCGTGATGATGAATGAAGAAGGCACATGTCCGGAGTCAGCCGGCCTGTCCGAAGTCGCACCATTCTACGGTATTTATTGATTACTTTTTCTTATTTATTGTTATCAAGTTTAATTTGGAGAACTTTATTTTAATTTTTTATTTCTTTTATATATTCAATAATATTATTATTAAATTAATAAAAACAGTTTATTTATAAACAAGTTCTGCTGTGTAATTATTATAAACTGTTTTTATTAATTTAATAATAATATTATTGAATATACTTTTTCTTACTTATTTATACATACCTATGATAAACCATCTGACCACCTACCTCAGACGGCTCTACACTTGAAATCCCTACATCTTCTAATTTTTGAAATTCCATTTTAGCCGTGTTTATCCCCTCGCAAATGGGAAAGAAACTTCTTCTTCTCGATAGCTTCACGTATCGTCTCCACAGCCCCATTAGGTACGGTGGTGAAAGATGGGTCTGCTCCAACCGACGCGCCAAATGCCGGGCATATGCCCACGTCAAGAATGGTTTCGTGCTTATAACCCACGGTTATCACACCCACGAGCCCCACAACTACTATAAAAAGATCAAACTTTCTAAATGATGTCTCAAGGAATTTAAGCAAAAGTATAGTCCAATCGCCCTGGGGTAGGGACGACCCTGGTGAAAGATAACACCTTTCCGTTTCGAACGTTGCTTGAAATGGATTTAGAGGTATTTTGTCTCTACATTTAAATATCCAGATGCTTCCCAACCTTCCTCTTACTCATCTCTTTTCCTTCCCCACTTCCACCAGCCTCACAACATACCTCAATTAGGGATGCCATGATCTTACTGGTTCCGGGAGTGTTCACATGTAAATAAAAAAAAAAACCTCTTTCAGTTACGACTCATTTGTGAGAAACGTTACAATGGAATTTGTTACAGTACAATTTTATTTGTCAAATAATCTTTTATTGTAAGGAAGTTACTTAATTATTATTATTTTGGCTGCACAATAATGTATTGCCACACTTCATCTATATTTTGAAACCATAGCTCTAAAGTTCAGGGATGCGTAATTATCTCTGCAATAATATGCAAATGTACGTTATATGAAATAAGTAACTATTAACTGAATATTTATTATAAATGGATTTACCTTCTTTTTGCAAGCTTTTCACCATGTCTTTAATTTTAGATTTGCTTTATTATAATTTTTTACTTTATTTTTGCAACTTTGGTCACTTTAATCGATTGCAGTTATTAGTGGTTTTGAGTTAGCTCAGATTTCACCCATTTTTAATGCCAATTAAAAGTTATTTATCAGTGATATATTACAACAAAATAAAACTTATATTTAAAAAAGTTTTATTTAATTGTTGAACGTACAATGGTATTGCATTCTCCTAATATTGCTAAAAATTATTTGTATCGTATAGTACCTACCATTTTTACCGTCCATAGTAAGTTATCTCGTGGCTTAGTACTTTTGTGTTAACTAGATAGCTAATAAAGTTTCATAAAAGCAATAATGATTTAATTGTGCAATTGTGCATAAGTTTCTATATTTATTTTGATTCATAGTGATATCTTTTAAAACAAAGCAATAAACTTTTATGTAACTGGTACATGAAAGGTGTATACAAAATCTCACGTAATGGTTGTTAAGTGCTCGTAATGAATAAAACCTCAAAATATTATAAAAATTTGAAATCGTGAATTATTTCTATACCTTTCACTTTCCGGTCCTGATTGTGCAATATACCAGCTAGAAAAAAATCTGTTCGGAAGTCGGAAATTTAACAGTTACATTTTTTTAACAGGCATAATTTTTTTCTTAGCTTTTGTAGTAAATGGTAGATAATATATAATAATAAAAATAATTGCTTTAACGAAGAGGCCATGATGTGTTCTACTAGTGGTTTTTTATTCGCAGTATAGACGTCCAAATTGATAGACTTGCCATAATCTAAGCGTTATTTCAACGAGCTGGAGGCAATCCACAGGACCATATTTTGGCACCAGGAGGGTTCGAGAATAATAATAATAATAATAATAATTGGACAATTTGTAGAGCGCCGTTTTTGTGAAAAATCACCTCAAGGGCTCGCTTTGAATAAACTAAGAAATCAATCGTTCGTTGTCCTCCGAAGAGCGAACATTGAAATTACCGGACACTGTGCAGAATTCTCAAGTGCATTTCTTACGAAGCAATGAGCGCGCCATTGTAAAAAGGAACAATAATTCGTAAAGATAATATATGTATTATGCGATAGATTTTTTTGCGCCGTGGACGACGTTGTACACTGAGAGTTTCTCGTCGACAACTCTTTCCAAGAAGCCGAATGGACGAGTTTTCCTAGACAACCCATCATGTCGGTGTGGAACGTATTGCGCCGACGCGATAGACCCGACTCCTCCCGGAGAAGTCTATTGCGTTGCACGCTGCGTTTTTTGCCCTCTCTTCGCCATTGTTTCTTGAATGCTAGTGCGTCCTATAATTCTCGTTCAGTGTCCTGAGGGTTTCAAAATGTCACCGAGTACTGCCAAATTGCCGACAGTGAAGTTTTCTGCCGACGAGGATGAACGTTTATTTGAGTTTCTACAGAATCACGCGATACTCTATGATTTGAAAGATCCGAAGTTTAAAAATACTATGAAGAAAGACCTGATCTTCCTTTTGATCCATCTATTGGTATATAGACATAAAAACAGACATTGGGCAATCGGTCACATCATTTGTGAGCCCTTCCAACTATTACACTATTTTCCTCTTACTGTCTCTTTCATTCGGTAAAGGCTAAAACGAAACCTTCAACGTTTTAGATTTTCCCTCATACTCATAAACCACGCATGCAATAGAAAGGGGGTTAACATCGAGAGTCGAGAGCTGTCCGCGGAAGAACTACAGTTAAATAAGTTATGTTTTATACTACCAGGATTCACACGATTAACTTATTGATGTATTTTTTCAGCCGTGTTCATTCCATCTATTAGCGGAAGAAAACTCCTGCTGGTGCGCGGCTATACGTACTGCTTCCAGTCTACAATGAAGAACAAGAGAGAGAGATGGATTTGTTCCTCCCCTGGATTCAGATGTCGCTCCTATGTGCACTTGGAAAACAGAGCGGTCATTGTTCTGTTTAATGAAGTACATACACACCCGCCAAAAAAGATGATGTATTTCTGAGGTAATTGTTTTTTTCGACTCTTTAATTTCAAATTTGTGTTTGCTTATGATCTTTTTTCTCGGTTGTATTATGTAATCTATGTTTTACTGAAATTTGCGTGCGCCATTCTCTCAAAAATGACGCTGGTACTTTTAAAAATTTGTTCTTTGATTTAAGGCGGTAAAACCGCTGACACCACTAAAAAATAAACATTTTTTTAAAGGAATTCTAGACGCATCTACACTTTTCTACAAAAAAAACATAAATTGATTTCGAAAGATTTTTATTTATATACTAAAGTTACTTTTGAAAATTTGTAAAAGCATGAGCTTTTACAAATTATATATAAAAATAAAAAATATACCTAGCAATGTGTTTTGTTAGGAAAATCCTCCGATTTGCCTATTTCGTTATTGTTTTTAAAATTTATTTTTTACTTTAAAAAATCACTATACTAAGAACCATTTTTAAAAAAATATTTCGAGGAAAACAAGTAGGTATAGTGATGTTTCTTAATCAATGTTCCGCACATATATCGTATAATGGCCTATATTGTGTAGGATGGTTTGAACCTATCTATGGTATTAAGTCAGATTTTTTTCAACAATTTTTTTTTTATAAATCTAATTGATGTAGGTAATACCAATGTAGTAAAATTTCATTATATATTGGTTTTTATTTTTATTTAAAGGTGTACCTACCATATACTTTTTTTTGTATGTTTACATATATATACAGGGTGTTAACGTACTTGACTTACTTTAACCAGTGATTCCTGACATTATTTGGAGTAAAAAATGTAAATAAAATGTTGGTCTCCGGTGACATTTTTGATGTTTTGAGGGGTGGGTCGGCTACTGGGCAGAGTGACTATTGACGACATGCAGAAGATTTTTTTTTGTATGATTTTGAAGAAAAAAAATTTGAAAAAAAAAGTCAACAAAAAAGTCACCGGAGACCAAAATTTCATTTACATTTTTTACTCCAAATAATGTCAGGAATCACTGAAAGTAAGTCAAGTACGTCCCTTAACACTCTGCATAGGTATATAAATGTAAATGCGTGTCAATACATGTGTCTTTATTTTTATTTAAAGGTGTACCATATAACTTTATTTTTTATTTTTATATATGTATAGCTATAACTTTTTGTTCTTATCTTTTATACACTGTGTCCGAAAACATGTACTAGCGGGAAACTGATGACTCTTATTTAATTTAATTTAATTTTTTTTTGCTTGAGGATTTCTTTTTAGCTTTCTTTGTGAGGGCCGTCTTTTTGTAAAATCTAAATATGTAGACAATTTTTAATATTTTGGATAGTAGTAACTAGTGAAGTAATTTTGAACGACGTAGGTAGATACTCGAGAAAGTATTTGCCAGGTTATTGTACAATGTTAATATTTAGTAATAATTTATTCATTAAATTTGATCTTTAAAAATGAAACCAAGTTTCAGATGTTTGGGTTAAGGAGATGTAATAGTATTAAGCAGCAGGTACTATTTTATACCATACCAATGTAATATACTTACAACAATTTATTTCAAACATCAATAATATGTGGAATTCGTATTGCGCATATTTTATGTTAAATCAAAAATGATTATACATGATTTAATTGCCTCTACACATATATATATATATATATATACGTACGTACCTTGTTTTGTTTTTGTTTATTAGGGAAACAAACAGTTGTACATATTAATAGGTAATTACATATTACATGGGTGCATTAACCAGTGAAGTTTCCGCAAAAAAAACCTTCCTAGGTACTACAAAAAATGTTTTTTTTTCTACAAGGAATAATACCCTTTCTAAGATCTCAGTATCTGGCCGCGGTTATTTTGTAAACAATTTATAAAATTATTTTTTAATAAAATATTCGAGAAATAACCGCCTTTTATGACTTTCATCCTAAACATTCTGAAACTTGTAACCAAGTTTTTACCTTTTGCTTACCTAGTCCTTGTGGCAGTGATAATAGTTATTAGTTATTACTAATAGTTCTGTGAGTAGACCTCGTGTCTAAAAAAAATATTTTTCTACTTTTAAACCAAATCCAACATTTCCCTTGAAATCATAAATTTTTTAAGAGGATACTTAAATACCTACCTACTCGTATAAACCATAATATTTTACGTATTTTTTTTTAAATTTCAAACAAGGAAATATACAATTTGTCCAAGGGAACGTCAATATTCACTATCTCAATAACAATTCTTTTTTCAAACTTTCTTCAGACAAACTTGGTCTTGGAACACAATCTTTGCCTCACTCACATACTCTTATACTATTCTGACTCTCCACATGATTATGACACAAGTGTCTGATTCACTTGACCGTGCCATGTCATCCTCGGGCGTCCCCGACTTCTACGACTTCTTATATATTTTTTTCTAAATTTCTACTTTTTTAAAAAGATCTTTCAGAATGTGAATGCGGCGCTTCCCTTGACCGAAATAATTCTGAAGACTACAGCTACAACAACTCATATTTTTCAATCTCAGCGCTCTAGCTCAGTGGTCCCCAATATTTTAATCACCGCGGACCTGTCAACGTTTGATAAATTAACCGCGGCCCGGGGGTGTTCCCTCATCAAGACTCCACAAGCTGAAAGAATAGTTACACACAGATCAAGCAAATGATTTTTCTCTCGAGTGCACCTCGAATTTAAAGCTTTTCTCGAAACTGGTTTTAATTTAGAAGTGAATCTGTACACGGGAAGTCGTTTTAATGTACACCCAGAATATAAGAAACTGCAACTATTCATATTTTCGAAAGGAACATTTAAAAATCCACAAGCTATCTTACAGTTGAGAAAAACCTTTTGTATGTTCCGATTGAAATTATTTATGTGCTAGAAAGGAGAATTTGAAAACGCACAAGTTCACTCAAGTGGGGAAAAACCATTTTCATGTTCCGGATACAAATATGTTATCAAAAGGAACATTTAAAAGTCCACAAGCCGTCTCACAGTGGAGAAAAAACTTTATCATGTTCCGACTGCGACTATTTGTGTTCTCAAAAGTGACAATTTAAAATCCACATGCTGACTCACTATGGGGAAAAACGTCACTCCATTGTGGACTGCTGGCTTCGCTTCTTTGGACAGTTTTTATGCCAGCCATTCTGGCCTTTTATTTGGGAAACATTTTGCCTTAAATTATTTTCACTCAGTCGATGCTCACTATATATTAATCGTAATGTATTTATTTTGCAGCTGTGTACGTCCCATCCACCAAAGGAAGGAGATTATTAATGTTAGACCAGTACACCTACTGCCTGAACTATTCTTCAAAAGGTCGTGAAAGGTGGATGTGTTCCGTTCGGCGAGCAAGTATGAAATGTAAAGCCTTTGTTAGGGTTCAAAACAATATTATTCTTCAAGTTCACGGCCCCCACATGCATGAGCCGAGAAGATACCACATTGCCCAGTCTGGATCATTTTTTTAAACATTTACATTACTATAACTTTGAAACCCTATTTTTTACATTAGCTCCGCACAGGAGGCCCTGAGAAAAATAATTTCCCTCAGGGCCGATGAAATCTTTAGGGATGCTGGGTGGAGGGTATTTTTAAGGAAAGGAAGGAGAGGAAGTTCTGTGAAGGACACATTATGAAGGGTGGAAAGGAATCTGGCGGTCAAAGCGATGTGTCGAGAGGTTCTGGAGAGTTTAAAAGATGTCCCTCAATCAGTCTCTCCCGATCCGGCCCGCCACGCAATAGGTGGACAGACATACAAGACCTAGACCCGGGCATCCCTATTATATCACCAGACGTAGCAAACCATTCGGGGTGACCTATGGCACAGTTGTTAATTATTCAATAAATGGTTCCTGGGGTGGCGCGGCAGTATCCATAACCCAGGTACGCCTATCAAATCATATATTTAAATAAAAAAAGAATTTCTTTGCCGTTTTTTTTTTTTAAATTTTTATACAATTCTACAGTTTTATTGATGAAATTTCACACTCTGGGATTTTAGCTAGTTGTTGTAAATGACAATGTATATGTTTAATTACAGTAATATGTTTTTACTTAAAATTATATTATTTACTTCAATGTTATATGTATATTATTCTTAGGCCTCATTAAAACTGCAATGGCGCTAGTCCACAACTCAAAAAAGGTAATAGATTTCTTTTCTATTCAGTTAACCAGACAAAACCGGAAATATGTCATTTTTAAATAAAATTTTAGCCGTGCTGACAATTTCCATAAAAATAAAAAACCGATTTCGAAAGATTGTACTTTTATCTGTTTAAGTTATGTATTTATATGTTATGTATATGTTTATTTTTAGAATAATAAGATTATAACGTAGGTCGTTGGCAGATTTGTTAAATTTTCAACCAAATTTTGTATTATACCTACAACACACATTACAAATCATATACTCATGCAGTAAAATAAATCAATTAATTATCTGGGAAAGCTATGTTTCAGAATTTTAATTTTAGTTTAAATAAAATCATTAAAAAAAAGATCCGTGCACGCGTTTTGTGACGAAAATACTTTTACATTTTGTCTATTTATTTACGGTCTTAAAAACTTATAAATTTAAGTTTGTTTTACATTCTTAATTTGCTTAGATATAATTGAAAAATTATAAATACTTTTGATCAAAAATAATTACAAAAAGTACATAATTTTTATGGTTTTATCATCACGCCTTTTAGCATTTTTGAATGTAAGTATAAATTAAAGCAAATTTTGCATGAAATAAAATCTATATTGAGTTATTATTTTTTAAAGCTGGTTCGGAGAATAATTAATCTTTCTCATTGGAACCGCCCTGCACGATCGTAATAAAATCTTTCGACGAAATTTGAATTCTCGGCCGCTGGCTGGTTAATGGTCCTTAAGTTGTTTTGTTAAAAAATAAAACCTTTTTACAGCTAACTTTAAGACCAATTTGTATTCTTAAAATCTTTTATATATATTGGTATATTAAATGAAATGAAATATACGTGATTGTAATTGAACACTTAAAAAATCTTAATTTATTTATTTTCCTGTGTTTTATTTGCTTTCGGGTGCCGAATTCTCGAGGATTCTCGCGGATACGTACCCATCATTAAGCCTATTATTTATATGTATAAACTCTTGGGATTTCCTTAGAGGTAGGTGGAATACATATTATATCTATCTTTTGAGGAACCGTCACTAACTGCTCTGCGGAACAAGCCAATCTAGCAAGAATGAATAACAGCCAAATACTAACGGGGTTTCTTTACAATTATCCTACAAGACGAGGGATGTTGAGGTACCTAATCTGAATGTGAATACCTTATCCTTGGCCATGAAGAACTAGAGGACCTAGGGAGACTGGAATGAGTTGAGGCATGACTCTTAACGGTACTAGAGCCGATGGTAATCGTATATATCGGTCGTTTAGTTGATAAGTCAGACATCACCGAAAAATCGAAATTTGAGTTAAGTACCTATGTAGTTGTAAAAGTGTACCCTCTATCTTGTACAATACTCGTATTACTCATAAACACCGCCAAATCAATTGTAATGCAGAAAAACTTGTAGTGAATTAAACAAAATGTTGATGTTTTCTGGGTCACTAGTAGGATGTTTCAAAATATATCATACTAGTGAACCGTACCGATATGCCTACCGGTGTTATTTTATATCGTAAATAATATATGTAAAACACAGATATGTTTAAATAATATTTTCTAGTATTGATTTCCTCTTTATTTTAAAACTTAGTATTTGGAGATGCCTGACTAATCAACTGGATGATCGATATACATATACAATAAGCATATTAATTTGCAATCGTAAGCAAATAATTTTTTGTAATTATAATCATCTCTCACATTTAAGTTTTTTCACTTATAGGTACGTTTATTCCATCCAGAAGTGGGAACAAGTTATTGATGCTGAATAAGTATACCTATGGCATTGCGAGAACAAACACCAAAGGTGTTGTAAAATGGAGTTGCTCAACGGGCCGCGGCCGCAAATACAATTGCCTCGCCTTTGTAAAAATGATGAACGGTCAAGTTTTGGGAGTTCACGGCATTCATAATCACCCCCCACCACAATACCATGTCACTGACCGGGGAGATTATATAAGAATCAAATAATTCATTAAAAAATTAACTAAAATATGATTTCAACTGATCAAATAATTTCAAGAAACACAGTCTACGATGAGTATATGTGTAAAACCTGCAATTATGAAAAAAAAATCATAAGAATCTAATATTTCTAAAGTTATAGAAATAAAAAAAAATATGCCTGGTTTGTTGAGTTACTTTTGGTTGTTGTTCCTTCTTTGGTTCTGTTATGTAGTAAATCGTTTCTCAACCCGGGAATCGCGACCTCCAGGAGGGTCGCTTTCAGGTTTATGAGAAGTAGTACTCTGAAAAAAATAAGTCATCTTACGAAATATCCTTTTATATTAAATAATTAATTTCAAGTTATAATCAAGTGTTGATAAGTGTATGTAAGTGTTACAAGTATGTAAGTGTTACATGTAGGTATAATAAATAAAAATGTGTTAATTAATATGACGGTTGATGTTGTATTTCACTTAAAAGATTTTTTATATTGTGTGGGTCAACATTTGAAACACACAAAATTAAATTATTTTTAAATGATAATTGAAGATTTCTGTATTTAGCCACCGCAGACGAGGATCCTTTTCGCACAAGAGGTCATTCGTACACGGAGATACTTACGAGCCACTCGAGTTTTGTGCGTGTAGTATACGCGTCTCTCGGGAGTATTCGCCATACTATTTTGCTAGTGTTCGAACACAACGTGACGCGTCGACAACGTGTTTAGCGTCAATTGCACGCTATTGGCAGTGCTGGTACGTTAGTTGTGCACGCATCTACTACTCGTTTGACGGAAATGGTGTCTGAGCATGATTTGAATGTTAAATTATTCCGGAATTTGGGAAAATATCCATGTTTATATAACTATAATATACCGGAATACGTAAGAGAAAGCGTCGATTGAGGTTTGAAAAAAGACAATTTTACATCATTCTCATGTAGTTGTTCCTTGGCGGCGACTAATGCCCTACAATTAATACTTATTTCGTTGTATAGGTGAACCCAAAATATTTTTTTAGAACTTCTTTATTCTTATAAAGATAAAGAAGAATATTATGTGACGCAAATGTGAATGGTAGAAGAAGTCGGGGACGTCCGAGAAAGACATGGCACGACCAAGTGAATCAGATACTTGAGTCGGGCCATGTCAAGAGTCAGAATAATAGAAGAGCATGTATGAGACGATGTATGAATTTGAACGAGGCAAGGAGTGTATGCCAAGACCGAGTTATTTGGCGGTCCGTCCTCTCTGCCTACCCCTGCAAGGAAACGGCGTGATGGTTAGTTAGTTAGTTAAGAACAATATTGTTTTCATCGCTAGTCACTTGACATCGTATTGAACTCCACAGCTGCATGTGAAAAAATGACTAATTCAGTAAAATTCGGGTAGCGTCGTGTTCGAAAACCGGCTTAAAGAGTAGCATATCAGTAGACGACTTGTGGTTCCATCACACTCACTTAGCTTGTAAGTATATATGTGTACGAAATTGCATGTTTTCATCACATCGTCGTACAAGCCGAAACGTATCTAAATCTTGAGACAATAATTCTCGTTGTAATTAGTTGTTTGTGAGTCCTTCAACATTCAACACAATATTTTAGCGTTAGTAATGTAAATCTTTGATACACTTTAAAATATGTAGTGAGGGGATGGTAAGGTTTTAAAAAATATGTATTTTTAAAGGGGTCGCCACTTAAAAATGGTTAGGAAACGACGATAGTGTATTCGTTTGTTGTCATTTTGGACTCTTCCACCGAAAAAGAGTTTTATTGACAAAAAAACTAGCAACCTTAAGAATTCATGAAATTAAGCGTGCGTAATCTTTTTCTGTATGAAGTTGGGCCCAATGTTCGAATTTTGTACAAAATTACTTATACGCTTTGTAGCAGGACTTATTTTTAGATGCTTCATAGTTTTTCGATTTCTACTAAGACCACGCATTCCGAATTTCTACCAATTTATAACACATTTCCCTGGAACACTTTAACTCTTAAGCCCTTAAATAGCCCTTATTTTTTAAGATAATCTCTATGAACTAAGATAATCTCGATAGAAAAAAATCGCTAAGTGTGCCCCGAAAATTATTAAAAAAGCATTTTATTCTGTTATATAACATGATAAAGGTGTGATAAAAAACACAGCGTTTCCTTAAATGCTTCCTTGGAAGTTAATCCTGAGATTCTTGCTCTATTTTAGTAAGTAATGCTTTATTCAAATTTTCGCCTAATAATTATTATTATCGCTTTTTACTACTATCGCACTTCCACTAATATTAATATTTGTAAATCTCCCTTCTTCGAATTATTTTTGTACGGTTGCGGGGCCAGAGAGGCGAAATTTGCAATATTGGTTTGGCAAAAATGAAATAGTTCGGAATTTTGTAAACAATATTAAAAGTTTTGTGCATTATGTAAGTGTTTGTTTCAATGAAATCGATAATCTTACCATTGTGTTTTTTATACAATATTATTAAAAGTTGTATGCATTATGTAGGTGTTTGTTTCAATAAAATCAATAATCTTACCATTGTGTTGTGTAAAAAATATGAAAAGTTTTCTGCATTACTTTTATTTTTGCAATTCATATATAAAAAATAGATTTGTTAAGCTTTCTTTCGGCGATTTTCTTTACCAAATTCTGCAGCGTTATGAAAACTGTCCAGTATTAATTCCCATTGCATGTCTTCCTCCCTCATCCTTCAACCATGCAAGACTGAATCAAGGCCTCTTGCTACATTTATCTAATGAATTATTTACATCATAAGCATTTTTTATTTATTTCAGCGGTCTATATTCCATCTAAATTTGGCAAGAAACTTTTGATGCTGTACCGGTACACTTACTGTTTTGGCAGAAGGAATAACAAGGGGGGAGAGAGGTGGCAATGCTCCATGAGTAGTTCTAAACATCATTGCATTGCCTATGTTCGATTAGTCAACGGTAATGTTATGGGAGCCTACGGAACACACACCCATGACCCTCCTTTGTACCACATCACTGACGCTGGAGACTACGTTAAATTATAAGAAGACCTAAAATGTGATTTTTATTAAGACGCCCTTTATATTATGAAAAAAAAATATGTATACCTGCATAATAAGTTTTTTTTTACGCAAGCAATCCTCAACTAATCACTCTAATCAGTTAATGTATAAATTTATTAAAAGAAAATAACTTAGTTTACATCACTTTATTTTTTGTACACTATCAAAATGTTTCGTGAACCATGTTCACTTCTTCAGGAATAAAAGTATACTCAAATACAGTATACTTTTATTCCTGAAGAAGTGAACATGGTTCACGAAACATGTTAATAGTGTACAAAAAATAAAGTGATGTAAACTAAGTTATTTTCTTTTTATAAATAAATAATGACATCACAAAGTGACAACCTTTTAGAAGAAGTTTTCTTCGAAAAATTAATGTATAAATAATTTTATCGCGTAAGTAATCGACGGTACCTCTAATAAGCTGGGTCGATGCAAGATACTCGTATGCAATACGTACGGAATATATAGGGATTGAACTTTCCAGTTTGAGTCATGTTGCTTAGTGAGTTTTGGTTTTGTGTCACGTAAAGTCGAGGAGTGGTCTTGGAAAGAGTTGGCGACGTAAAACGCTCAACGTACCTCGTCGTCCACGGCCCAAAAAATCTGTCGCTAGGAAAACATATAGGTTATTTGATTCATTTATGTATTATGCGAAATGGCGCACTGCCCGGAGCCAGTGTGTGGAGGGAAAGGTTGAGAAATAATTGCTGATTAAAAAAGTTTATAAACTTATAAAAATATCAATGCTTATCATGTTCATAATTGTATTATAAAAAAATGAACTATTTAGATCATGTTAACCTTATTGAGTATATTTAATTTTCTAGTGATGTATATTCCATCCAGAAGAGGCAAGAAACTATTGATGCTATTCCAGAACACTTATTCTCTTACAAAAACGAGTTATATTAATGGTGACACGAAATGGGCGTGTTCTCAGAACGGATCACATCGCAAATGCCTCGCTTATATTCGTATGCAGAACGATACTGTTATGGAAATCCGGGGAACCCATTCTCACGAACCCCCAAAATATTACGTCACCGAAACCGGCCAGTATATTAAATTGTGAATGATGGATATCACACTGCAATGAATAAAACAAAATGTCTAACAAAGAGGCATTCTTCAACGTCGGAAGGTCGGAAGTTCTTCATTCAATTCGTCCCCCTTCCAAAGAAAGTGTAACTGCCACATTTTGCGATAATTCTAAGCTTTGCACTCCATAATCTTTTTCAATACGCATATATGTAATGAGACCATCACTGTATTTTTTTCCCCCTTTTAATGTAAAAAATACAAAGAATTATGACAAATCAATTTGAATGTCTTTTAAGTTTTTTAAATTTCGTGTGAAAAAAAAAACATAGTAAAACTTTTACCTGGTGAATTCCACTTGAAGATAAACTGACTCCTGTTTTAAGAGTAACAAACTCACATACATCCATACAAACTTTCGCGTTTATAATATTATTTATATCCTTTACCTTAATATAAGTGTATGTAAGAGACGATGTATCAATATGAGTGAGGCAACGAGTGTGCGCCAAGACCGAGTTGTTTGGCGGTCCGTCCTTTCTGCCTACCCCTGAGGAAACGGCGTGATGGTTAGTTAGTTAGTTAGTTACCTATTACCTTGTCATATTTGTCGATTTTTGTATTGTGTTATATTATATTGTCTTTTTGTTGAATTTTATTACATTGTAAATTTAGGGCGTTAGTAGAGCAAAGCACCCAGTGAGTCCGTTTAACGAACGTTTCAAAATATATAATATGTAGTATATATATAATAATTAGAAATGGGATATGTATTTTTTTATTTTATTTTTTATTATTGAAATTATAAAGCAAAGGTACAATATAATAATACGATTCATTAATTATAATTGCTTAAAAAGTAGTAGGTAGGTATAGTTACAAAAAATTACAGTATCTAAAATATTAGATGTTGAACAATACATAAATAAGTAAAAAAAAAAAAAAAAACGAAAATAGCAACATAATAACAACAGAAAATATAAAATATATCTGAAAATTATCGCTAAAATATCATTTAGTCTGATGGTCTTGAATAAAAATACATTTTATATATCGGCAAGCAGAACAACAAATCTAATTGATCAAACTGCCTAGCTCTGTTTTGACTTACATATTTCCATATATATTTATTGTACTATTCCTAATCTACTTTTCAAACTTTAAGTGTAAACAATTTTGTTTTTATGTTATTGTGTGTCATTTTATGTTCTTTATCATAAAAAAATAAAAATGCATAAGTCCAGCTGGGCGTGAAAATCAAAATAAATAAATATTAATCCCAAAGTTTCCTGGTTCACTGTTCTAACTAAGTACTTATTTATTTTCCAGTTGTTTATATTCAATCCAGAAAAGGAAATAACCTTCTGATGCTGTTCAAACACACTTATTCCTTTACCAATAACTTTGCAAATGGCGATACCAAATGGGTATGCTCACTGAGCGCTTTAAGCGGGTCAAACCTCAGGTGCCCTGTTTATGTCCGCTTGAAGTTAGATAAGGTAATGGAAATACGTGGTACTCATTCTCATGAGCCGCCTAATTATTACATCACGGAGTACGGACAATATATACGGCAATGAGAAGCAAAACAAAGCTGCACTTTACATATCCCCTAGTCCCTAGTGTGCTCCGAAATCCACTGCGGAGCAGCTCACTGCGCTTGCTTCGATTTTATATTATTTTGAATTAAAATGGTGCCACACAATAAGTTTGCTGTGTTTGAAGAAGTATCTTAATATTATTTTAGCTTCTTGTTTCCTCACTATTTGCATATAATATGTTTATTTTATCAAAAGTGTCTTAATTCCGATTTTTAAAAGTAAAATATTCATATATTAATATTCCAATAGTTAAGACGAGTGTTGATATTTTGGTGAATTCTTTTGACGGATTTCCTTTGACTTTAACTTTGTATAATAAAACGAAAAAAATAATATTTTTTACATTAATGTGTAATAATTTTTAACTGTTGACTCCTTCAAATGGTAGAAATAACAAAATACTTACGTCACATAATCACTAACAAGCTAACGAGTGATGATGACGTGGACAGACAGAGGCGACTACTGAGTAGAAGATTTTATTTGCTTAGTAGAAAATTTCGCCTCTGCAGCCCACAGAAGAAAAAGGCGTTATTCTTTGCATTTTGTAGTACATGCGAACTCAGGGTCAATTTCAAAAAGAGAAAATGGAAAACAGTGCATACCGTATAGCGTGTAATGTTCAGACTTCCCAGGCTCTGCAGTGCTTCCTAAATGTTCACGGAAGGGCGAGTTCATGGAGCTCTGATTAGTTCGGGATATGTCAATAGGCCGTAGGGGTGGCAGCCTACAGTGAGTGATTATGATAGGTGGCAACGTCTAAGAAGAAGGAAGGGGCGGCGCAAATGAAGTGACATACACTTATGAAAAGTATAAATCCTTCACTGGCTCTAATAAGAACCAGGGTGGTAAGAATGTGGGAAAGGATATACAACCCCCGAAATGTCCTCACCATCGAATTCCGTCTGAGTTTAGGATCGAGTATCCAAGAACATTGTAAACAGATATTAACCCTCTACAATCTTCGATCTGATAATAACGCATACAGGTGATAAATAAATGATTTTATTTTATTTAAAATAAAGTCATTTATTAGGTTATATGGTGTGGTAGCTCTCTATCCTACATCCATGAAGAAGGTTCCCATTTTTACACGAAGGGCGTGCTTTAGAAGATGTAAGGGCAAGAAGTTTTGCCCTCTAGAAATTTCTAGAACAGTCCAGAAATTGCATTCGAGAGCATTCCACAACATTCCAGAATATCCCGGAACATTCTGGAATGTTTGGTATTAGTCTGGAACGTTCGGGAACATCCTGGATCATCCCAGATCATTGTGGAACATTTCAGAACCCTCTCGAATGTTGTGGAATGTTCTGGGACATTATGGACTATTCGAAGTCTTTTTTGTATGGATGGGTCTACTGGCTCCTACTTATTTGTAGGGGTATATAAAGCAAGACCCGTCGTGAGTTCGAACGTCATGTCAGTTCAATATCATATCAACTCCCTGAGCGAAAGCAAAGCTTGCAAGTAATGCACATGAACACGATGCATGTTTTTGTGTAAAGTACGCATGAAATGTAGGTAGAATATTTGATTAGTTGTTTTACTTGCTTAGTATAGATATTATAAATTTTCTAAATAATATTTTACTTTTTGTTTTTATTTTCAGCGATGTATATTCCATCGAAAAGGGGCAAGAAACTTCTGTTTGTATTTGGGCACACTTATTCCCTTACTAGAGCCAATTATGCCAACGGTGATACCAGGTGGGCCTGCTCCCTTAACGGATCAACCCTTAAATGCAGCGCTCGCATCCGTATGCAGAACGACGGCAATATGGACATCCTTGGGACTCACTCTCATAAGCCACCCAATTACCAAATCAATCAAAAAGGACAATATGTGAGAATGTAAGAGACATAAAGTCACAGCGAAATATATCGTCAGTCAATTTTTTTTTTTTTAATTGCCGGCAACCCAGGCGTTTATTGAAATAACATTATCGTATACAAACAAATAAGTAACCCGCTTCACTAGACGATGTCTGTTCTGAGACGGGTAAATAGTTCAACTTGTAGCAGAGAATATCTGATTTCTCAACTTAAAATATGATTAGTTCAAAATTTTTTTTTTCCGAAAAATATTTTTTTGTTGATTTTCATCTTAATAGATAATAAGTTGATTACTATTTGGCAAAGCGATCCAAAGATATGGTACCTACGTAAGTCTTCCGTGATCATGCAACATCTGCCACTTGTAGTAGGAGTTTCCAGGGATAATTTGTATTTCTTTAAAAAAAATCATATATCTCTAAATCAAAACTGGTATTTGGTTGGGTTGACCATTTGTGTATTATATTTTTTCTAGTCATCAAACGAATTCGATCGCGGGAACTAACGATATGACAAACTTTTTTACCATATTACCATTTTTGGAGTTACCATTGTAGAGCTAATATAATACGTCAACCTAAATCTAAGACAATGTTACTCGATAAACACCGAAAATGTCGCCCACCCGTCATCCATTTTTCCAAACAAAAATCTCATGATATATTTATAAATGATCTAAGATTAATTTATAAATGATTCCTTATAGTGTTGTGAAAGTGACGTCTAGCGGCGTAGAACGCCCAAGCCTGTGCATGTGAAATTTTAAGAAAATAAATTTTGTTATTGATATAAGTGTGTTTACTATTTAAATTAAATAAAATATTATATCAATTTTAGTAATGTTTTAGTAGTGTATGTTTTTTGTACATTACCAAATGCCTTCGTACGATGATAAAAATAAGTATAATTTTAATTGTAACGCTATTCGAGGACATCAAGAAATGACCAGTACCTTGTTGGTAAGCCATTCAATATTATTTTACTTGTTGATTATTTAGGTGGATATGTATAAATATTATTCCCAGATTTTGTTAATTACAACTTCTTATGTATAAAAATTATTTCCAGATTTTGTTGATTACAACTTCTTATGTATAAATATTATTTGCAGATTTTGTTGATTACAACTTCTTATGTATAAACATTATTTCCAGGTTTTGTTGATTACATTCTCCCGGAATCGACGGATGTTGATGTATTTCACGGAGATGAGCAGCAGATTAGGAAAGGAAGGAGGAAGGGAAACCGACCAATTTCAAAGAAAAACTTGGCAAAACAACTACGCCAAGAAGGGAAACCTTACATTGGGTATAGTCGGACCGAGGAAGGAAAAATGTCTCAAGATGTCGAAAGGGAAATGCGACAAATGGGGGCTACCTGCACGTCAGCATACTGCAAGAAATCAAAGGTTCGTAATTGCGATATTATCACTGAAAATCAGCGAGAAGCGATTTTTAAATATTTTTGGGAAGTAATGTCCTGGGACCAAAGAAAAGTATACATTTCGACCATGGTGGTCAAGGAGCCTGTAAGACGTAAAACTGTGGCAAGTCAATCTAAACGTCAAGGAACATTACGATATCATCTAACAGTGGAAAGTGTCAAATTACAGGTGTGCAGAATAATGTTTCTGCGAACGTTGGGGATAAAGAAATGTTTTGTGCGATATTGGACTAATAAAAATAGTCTCCAGTTTCACAATGCTTAGGAATGGACACATGCTCGGAACAACATGACTTCAAACTAAAAAATATATATAATACCGAAAGAAATCATTTTTACACAACTTCCAACCTTTCCTCCCTACTACTGCCGAAATTCTTGATCACGTTCGTACCTTGAACCATTTTTTACTTCCGTAATGAAACTGTTCAAAATTTATGAGTAAAACTTTTGAGAAAATGCTCTTTCAGATGTATTTAAATTTAAATTCCTTTGAATCCAAATTAAAAAAAAAAAATTATATTAAAAAAACTAAGCTAAATGTACGAAATTTATAATATGGTATATTTAAATATGTTCTGTAAACGAAACTTTGGTTTGACGAAACAGGAGCAAACCTAGTACTATCGAATTGAATTGCGTCGTGCTTGGTTGATTGCTTATCAAATGTATTAGCTAAGAACTATAATGCCATCACACTTCGGTGGGATGGTTGTTATTACCAGAATAGTAATGTTGTATGGTCCAATGCTTTACTTTATCTAGCTTAGAAATAAAATTGAAATAAAGTAGAAATTGAACACAAGTAGGTTCTTCGAAAAGGGCCGCACTCTCATATTTGGGGAGGTCTGTATGTGTACTACCGCCCCGGGAACCGTTTATTGGGTAACCAACACCTCTGCATAAGTGGTTAGGTACGTTTGGTAACTTAGCAGGGGTGCTCGGGTTCACGGGATGAGGTTTGTCCATGTCTTGGCGGTGGTTCTGTCTGCCCTCCTGCTGCGTGGCGGGCCGGATCAAGAGAGACTGGTTAAAGGAGGTTTTTAATCCTCTCCAGCCAGAATCTCTCGATCCATCGTCTTGAACCGCAGTTGGAGGGATGGGTTCATGTATCCATCACACACTGACCCCAGATTCTCTATCCTTCTTACCTATTTCCTTCCTAGAACTCCCTTTCCTTCCTTCCTTCCTTCAAAAAAAAACCATCCACATAACGGCCCCAAGATGACATAGGGAGATAATGTTAAAAAAAAAAATTCATCAGGTGTGATCTGTGCACAGGTCCATCGAAGGGAAAAAAAAAAAAAAAATAGGGGAATAAGGGAGATTGCCGACAAAACCCTTTTCATACAGCTCTTGCTATTTAAATTTTGATTTTTAGAGTATGCTGACAAAAAAATATATGCTGTTTGATTCCATTCGGTCCGGTTGTGTAGTAAATGATTTGACGGTTAATAACGTAAATGTTTTGAAGCACGTTCCACTAAGACTTATTTATTATAAAGAAAATTTTATTGATGAATTTCATCACTTCCTAGAAGATTAAAATTATGTGAAATTTCCAACAAATTTTCCTACTCTTTATAAAGAAAGGCTAAAAGTAAAGTAATCCAAATGGATCGCCACCATTTAAACAAGTATGTTTGTTATTCGCTTATTGTTTTTCGTATGTTTACACTAAATGTTTTTTTTATAGTTTTTAAATTTACTGTCGTCTACATTTTAAGAAACTAAAACAAAAATAATTAGATTAAATAGAAAAAAAATTGTGAGTATTATTGTACGATAAAATAAATATATGTAAACACGTTGTTTTTATTTTCATTGATTTCCGAATACCCGATTTCTATAAATTATTAGAATGATTTTTTTGTCTCTCCTGCACAATTTTATATTTGGCAGTTGAGTGGTATCGATTATTCGTCGATGATATTTACATAAAGGCGATACATAAAAAAAATCATTATCTACTCTTTCACAGATAGCGCGAGTTTAATTTCACCATTCTATTTTGTTATATTCTTTATGTAGTCGCTATAATAAAAAATTAATAAAATATTTTAGGTTAAAACGATTTTTACAAGTTTTACTTTAAAAGTTAAGATGAATTATTATTGTTTGCGCCCGTACATACGCAATATGATTATGAATAAATAGTTTTGTCTATAAAAAATCATAAATCTTTCAAGAAAGGCTATCAAATACAATATTGGATTGAATCACATTTTGGTTTGAGTTTTTTCATGGACAAAACTATTTATTCATATTCATATTGCGGGTGTTCGGGTGCAAATCTAAATCTTAATATTTTAAAGCATAAATTGCGAAATGTGTTTTTTTCCCTAAAATGATTAAAATAGCGCCCTCTACGAAAGAGCAGATTATGAATTGTGTTAAGTATCACTTTGAGGTGACAAAATAGTTGATGAATGGTTTAATCTACATAAGTAGACCTATATTGCATTTTGTTTATCATCATTTATATTCCTCAGGACCACCCATGTGGAGTTAATGTAAACAATTTCTTGTCACATATAAATGAATATATATGTATATATGTTACAGTAAAAACTTGTTTTTGGTTATAACGCGTTTCTCTAGTTAAAACTGAAATTGGGATTGAAAATACAGATTCTGTTTAATAACTGTTAATTAAAAACCTAACCTAACCTAACCTAACCTAATCTGACCTGACCTGACCTGACCTAACGTAACCTAATCTAACCTAACCTGATGTCACTCGACCAATTTTAATAAATCACGATGAACTTTGACATCGGTTGAAACAGTTTTAACTGAATCATTTCTGGAAAACGCGTTTTGTCTAGTTAGAACTAGTTTTCTCGATATTCAGCAGTTAATTCTAGTTGTCGCGAAGGCCTTTAGTGAAAACTAGTTTTTACTAGAGAAAATGCGTTGTAACTAAGAACGTGTTTTAACTGTAACATATGTATGTCAGAACATTAAAACCTTAACTTTTTATTTATTTTTATTATAATAATAGCCTTTATTCAGGCAGTAAATTACATTAAATTATTTGTAATATTTATAACACTTATCATGCATCGACTCCCTGTCTGTATGTCACTAGTTAACAAAGGCCTCCTCCAACTGTCGCCATTTCTCTCTATCATTAGCTACTCTTGTCCATGTATCACCTGCTATGGCTTTGATGTCGTCAACCCACCGTCTAAATCTAAATGGTCCACCTCCTTTTCTCTTCTTGTCACTTGTGAACCAATTTATTACTAATTTTGACCATTTTTCACTTCCTCTGATTGTGTGGCCTGACAATAAAGAAAGAAATAATGAAAAACAGTGAAACTAGGATAACTATCTAACGGAAACTTTTTGATACCTGTATACTTCTTATACTTACTTACTTATGGTTGCCAAACTTGGGCACTCACAAAAATTCATAACAAGAAACTCGAAACTTGCCAAAATCAATGGAAAGAAGTAGGATAGGGAAAAGACTGTCCGATAGAATAAAAATTTAATCCATTAAGAGACAAACAATAACAAAAGATGTCATAAAAACAATAAAAATGCTAAAGTGGAAGTGGTAAGGCCACACAATCAGAGGAAATTTATTTTTAAAATCATGAAAAAATATTTTTATAATAAAATGAAAGTTTGCAATTGTTACGGAAAGCTGGGGAAGGAAAAACCTTATTTTTTATTTATTTTTTATTACATTAGTTACATTTATACAGCAAAATTACATAATAATAATAATATTTCAAATAACTGTAGATATTAAAAAGTGTACAAGTGTTATTATATTATGTCTTGTACGTTATTAGTTCCTAGCTAGGCAGATTGCCTGTTCTAAGGAACCAAATGCTGGTGAAAAATGCCAAAAATGTCTTCTGTAAAAAGAAAGAAAAAAACACAATATTGTTTTTTTTTTTTTTTTTAGATTAATATACATATACTAAGTTTAAATATACTATACTAAGTTTTTACTGATTGTGCCATTAATAGTTAGCCATGTGTAATTTTAAGTTTTAAATGACATTATTTAATAATTTTTCAGACTCAATCCTACCTAAGTCTATCAACCATTTAGTTATTATTGTACCGATGCATGCCATTTTACATGTTTTAATATTTAATTCTGGGGGGATTTTATTATACAATTTCGGTCCCAGATATGTATATGTCTTTTGAAACTTTGCCGAATTGCTCCCTGGGACCACGAGATCCTTTCTGGTGTGACTTCTTGTTATATATTTATGGTCAATTTGCTTAAGATTTTCTACATTTTTGTGTACGTGGATAATAACCTTTTTTATATAGTTTTGACGAACATCAAGTACATAAAATTTTTTGTAGAGCTGATCGCTAGAAAACCTATAGGGTTTACGCATAATGACTCTAATTATGGATTTCTGGGCCTTCACTAATGGATCTAAAATTGTTCTACCTGACGCTCCCCAACCAATACAACCATACGTTAAGATGGGGTTGCATAATCCGAAATATATTTTTCTTAAGTCTTGTTGTTTGATTATGTTTCGTAATACAAAGAATACATGAATCAATTTTCTTACCCTTATTGAAAGTTTGTCTATGTGAAATTTCCACTTAAGATGATTGTCTATAATAACGCCTAGATATTTGATGTTTTTCACACTCTCCAAAGCTTCACAGTTGCAGTTAGAATCAATATTATCGGAATTACAGTTAGTCTTATGTGTTTTTATTGTGTATGATGTACTAGGTTGTCCTATTATAGTTGAACTGAATCTTATGTATTTAGTTTTAGCTATATTTAATGTAAGTAGATTTTTGTCGAGCCATTGTTTTATCGCATTGATTCCACTTTCAGCATGTTTATGTGTTTGAGTCCAGTCGTCTCCTTCAAATATAGCTACCGTATCGTCAGCGAATGTAATAATTTTTCCGCCTACTTTTAGGTCGCATAACTCATTTATGTAGATTATAAATAGAAGAGGTCCCAGTGTGCTTCCTTGCGGTACCCCAAAGTTAGTGTCTAGTGAATTACTTACTATTTTTCCCAATTTGAGTTGCTGGCTTCTACCTGTTAAGTAACTCTTTAACCATTCGTAGGGCATTCCTACAATGCCAATATTTTTTAATCTTTTGAGGAGTAATTTATGTGAAATCGTATCAAAAGCCTTGGCTAAGTCTAAGAACAGTGCAATGTTTTTCTTTCCGCGATCTATATTTCTAGAAATATGTTCTGTAAGTTGCGCTATAGCATCGTCCGTTCCCCTCCCCGGCCGAAAGCCAAACTGATTTTTGCTTAAAAGTTTTCGGCTCTCTACATAATTACTTAATCTATTTTTAAATATTTTTTCTATAATTTTTGAGATAGCACTTAACAGGGATATTGGCCTATAATTGCCCACTTGGTTTTTAGGTCCACTTTTGTAGATCGGTACCACTAAAGACTTTTTTAGATGGTCGGGGAAAACCCCTGAAGAAAAGCTTTTATTGAAGATGTTCGATAAAGGTGATGCAATATTGTGTTTAATTATTTTAAGTATATGAGTGTTAAGACCGTCAGGACCTTTCGAATGTGTATTATTGAGATTGTCAATAATTTTTAAAACCTCTTCATTTGTCGTTGGTGAAAATTGAAAGGAAAAAGAATTATGTTTTGTTTCTATTGCCGATGCCAGTGAATCTTCAGTTTCCTTGGTGACACTTAGGATGTTTTCCGCAAGGTTAGACCCCACCGCCGTAAAGTATTGGTTAGTGTGGGAAGCAATTATACCCGAATCAGTGGTGGCTGTGTTTCCAATCAGGAGTTCTTTAATATTAGGGTCGATTTTGTGTTTAGTATTGGTAATTTGTTTAACGATGTTCCACATGTTTTTACTAGATGGATCTCGGTCGAGTTGATGCTTATAGTACCGTTCTTTTGCATTACGTATAACATCTTTACAAATGTTACGATACCTACGGTAATTCTGTTGTTTGAGAGTGTTTTGTGGATCTTTGGTCGCCACTTTGTGTAAATGATTTCTTTTGTGTATAGCTTTTACAATACCTCTGCTAATCCAAGGAGTAAGTTGTATTTTTTTATGTGCAATAAGTTTATCTTTTGAATTTTGTGTTATATGCATGTTGATTTTGTTAATAAATAAGTTGAGTGCGTTGTTAACATCAGTCACTCCACATACATCTTGCCATGTTTCCTCATTTAGATCTTTAATTAATCCCTCATAGCATATGGATGATGTGAACTGTTTAGTTTTTACTTGTTTTTTAAGAGATGTATTTGAAATGCTTATTGCTGTTGTATAGTGATCAGTTATTGTATTGTGTATAACAAATGCATTGGAAGCCATAATATTTCTGGTATTTATGTGATCTAAACATGACATGCTATTATTTTGAACCCTGGTAGGAACTTTAATATTTATTGCAAAGTTGTTTTCTGCCATGGCGCACATGTAATCGTGACATTGTCTGTGTATATTTCCAAATGTGTTTATATTTATATCCCCCATCAATATTTGTTGTTTGAAATCACTACATTTTTTTATAAATCACAATTTTTCTAAAAGATTCCCTTAAATAATGTTGTTTTTCTAGGCCTTTAGATGTAATTATATTTTTTTTTTCCAGTGGCGTACATCCTATCCAAAAGGGGCAAGAGACTGTTAATGGTATTAAAGCATACCTATTCCCTTACCAAATTAAATTATGCCAATGGAGACACCCGGTGGGCTTGCTCCCTACACGGATCGTCTCTTAGATGCGGCGCCTATATTCGCATGCAGAACGACACAATTGTGGAAATTCGGGGTTCCCACACTCACGAACCTCCTAACTACTACGTCACTGAAACTGGACAGTACTTAAAACTGTAATAAACCTGAATACTATAAATATTATTTTCAATAAAACAATATTTTTTCGTGCAATAAAAAACCATGAAATGGCGTTAACTATCCCGATGCATTGTAATTGCAATACACCCATGAATTGAAAAAACAATAGATTGTTGTTTTTTATAGGCTGTAGATCCGCGAGGCAATGGATGAAGAAAGTAGTGTAAGAAGAATATATGACGCAAATGTGAATGGTAGAATAAGTCGGGGACGCCCAAGAAAGACATGGGACGATCAAGTGAATCAGATACTTGAGTCGGGCCATGTCAAAAGTCTACGATGTGCTAATGTGGGTGAGGCAAAGAGTGTGTGCCAAGACCGAGTTGTTTGGCGGTCCGTCCTCTCTGCCTAACCCTGCGGAGAAATGGCGTGATGGTTACTTAGTTAGTTAACTTGCTTATGTGGCCTTTTTTTACCTGCCAAAGGTCACCCCGAGTGGTTCGCTAAGTTTGGTGACTTAGCAGGGGTTCCCGGGTTTATGAGGTAAGGTTTGTCCAGGTCTCGGTGGCGGATGCGTCTGCCCATGCGCTGCGTGGCGGGCTGTATCGAGAGAGACTGATTGAGGGAGGCCTACTGACCTTTCCAGCCGGACTCTCTCGACCAATCGCCTTGCACCGCAATTGTGGGGATGGATTCATACATCCGTCACTTATAAACACATTGACCCCCAGATTCCTACCCAACCCTTATACCTTTTCCTTCGCAGAATTATCTATCTTTCCCTTCCTTAAAAAGACCCGCCACATAGCATCCCCTAAGATGACATGGTTCCCGGGGGAAATTATTTTCCCCAGTACCTCCTGTGTGCAGTTATTTAAAACTATCTGATTGAACCACTTTATTTTAAAATGGATACTGATGTTAAAAGATACAAGATACGTTAGACAAATGTATGTGTTTATATTGTAAATACATCATATGATGTGTATTTTTACGAATATATATAAAAAAGGTTCCATGCCAACTCAGAATGAAACCAACTCAGAAAGGTCATTAAAAGCTATGAAAAAATATTTTAAAATAGCTGGTAACCCTAACCTAACTTAAACTATTTAACCAATATTTTTATATTTTTTATCATCACGCTTAATGACCTTTCTGAGGTGGTTCTGAGTTGGTTTCATTCTGAGTTGACCGGTCACCATAAAAAAGTATTTCCATCGACTGTTGAGTTAAGTTTCTGCTAAAAGAGAGTGGGGAAATGAGGAATTCAAGAAAGTATGTGTTAAATATTGTACTGGGAGAAAAAATTACAATATTATAACAAAAATAAATTTATTTCTTGAATTGTTTAATGTAGATACATCGAAAAAAAAAATATATTTGACAAATGTGCTGGTTAATAAAAATATTTTTTAAAAAAACAGTCGTCCTTTTTTTTAATTCCGAGACACCGAAACATGCCCTAAAAATTATGTTTTTTTGACTCGTATATCTCCAATATTCGTTTAATTTAATTTAACCTCATTGTTTTAATTAATTTGATTACAGAATCTAATCTAAAATAATGTGCTGGGTTAAAATCTTGTTCTTATAAAAAAACATTCATAAAAATGAATGTTTTTTTGTTTTTTGTTATGCGTTCCTATATGGAACGCACACGCATGTCCGAGGATTTGATCTGTCATTGATTGCTTCGGCACCGTTGCTCAAGGAATTTTTCTTGAGTTCAAGAGCTCGGGTGTGAAATGATTTGCTTCTGTGTTTCCTCCCTCCCACAAAATGTCTCTATTCACCCCTTCCTCTTCCCAAAAAGACCGTCCACACAGCATCTTCAAAAGGGAAATTATTTTCCTCAGAGCCTCCTGTGTAGAGTTGAAAAAAAAAACCGTTCATCCGATTACAATGAGACTTCCGTTATTTGTTGTGAGCACACCCGCGAAGGTTTCGATATATGATGGTGAGCTCCGGCGTTATAACATTATTTCCTTTTCCATTCATTTGATTGCGATGAAACTTTGGAGATTTTTTGCGCCTGCGAATGTTTGGTGTTCGCTCTGGTGTTATGAAATTTGTCTAAATAAATGAAATAGGTTGCGCGCGAGTTGTTTGAACAATTTGTTTATTTCATACAGTTTAGTGGCAAGGCGGGGAATCCGGGAGTGTTTATCACACGTACAACTGTATATGGCCTGCTCAGGTCACAACCAAAACCTTTGATTTATTCGTACACTAAACAAAAAATATTGTATGTCCAAAAGTACTTCAATAACCAGAATCAAAATACAAACACTTTATTTCATTTGGTAACACATGCCGGGTAGCGTATTTCCTAAACCTATACCGGTTCAGTCCATTTACATTTTCAATATTAAAATTTAAATATTTAGAAATAAAATAATTAATCACGTTAGAAAGATTATTTTATCAAAATTTTAAAACATTTTTTTTTTGCAAAGTGATAAAAAATAACCAATATAAAGGTGTATTTAAAATGTAAATAACTGAACCGGTATAGGTTTTGGAAATACGCTGCCGGGTAATCGCTAGAAAAATCATAAAGGTTAAATTTTTTTTTAACGTTTTAAACTAATTAAGTATTGTCTCTTTTTCAGTTGAATATATTCCATCATCCAGAGGAGACAGGAAACTTTTGAAGTTATTTCAGCACACTTACTCTCATCACAAACACTACAGCAACGGTGATAGCAGATGGGTATGTTCCCGGAATGGATCATCTCTCAAGTGTCTTGCTTATGTCCGCATGAAGCACGACGGTTCGGTTGTGGACATGGTTGGCACGCACACGCACACGCACGAACGCACACGCGCAAATCCAAACATGAATAATATATATGATGTAGATGCACCTTTAAATATTAAATTGGAAAAGTGACTTATGTAAAATATGCACTTTCTGATAAACAAAAATCAGTAAATTGTGTTTGTGTTAGTTTTAAAGTAAGTTAATTAATTACCTTAGTTACTATTTTGTTTTTGTTGATTCAGAAAGTTCAGAACAGACTTTCAAATGAAATTTCGAAAAGTGGTATGATCTCAAGTAATTATTTAAGGTAGACACTAATTTAGATTTAAGACATTTCAATAATCATTAGATATGTAATTCTAATTAATTTGTATTTTTATAATTTATCTAGAATTAGGTGACCTATTGATATTTACCAATAAATAATTTTAGAACGGTCGAATCTACGTTTTAATTATTATTATTTTTGTATTTGAATTTTTGATAGTTTGAAAGATTCCGCCGCAAATGGGAATTGAACCCACGACCTCTGCCTTGCTAGGGCATTGATCTGGCCACTGAACTAATTTGCCCATCATATCAACTTCCGTAATGTTCAACTGCATTATACTTCGTCCAAGAACATGAAATATTGCCTCCAGAAAAGTTTGCATTTTTGACTTGTGTTTCTCCAATATGCGTTTAATTTAATTTAGTCTCATTGCTTTAAATAATTTGATGACAGAATCTAATCTAAAATAATGTGCTTGTGTTAAAATATCAATAGATGTACTCGGTTGAAATTTTGTCTGTTCAAGACCCATGTTCACTCCTTCCTCTCCCCATAAAGGCCATCCACACAGCATCTTCAAAAATGACATCGTGATTTATTATGTTCATACCCGAGAAGGTTTTTATATATGATGGTGAGCTATGGCGTAATGAAATTATTTCCTAAACCATTCATTCGATTGCGATAACACTTTGGTTATTTATTGCGCCCGCGAATGCTTGATGTTCGGTCCGGCGTTATGAAATTTGTGTAAATCTTGAAATAGGTGGAGCGCGAGTTGTTTGAAAAATGTTGTATTTCATGCAGTTTAGTGGCAAGGAGGGAAAGCGGGAGGAGGAGGGAAATCCGGGATTGGGGAAGCGAACGAAGGAGAGGGGGTGGGGTTTCACATCCATACAGCAAGACCGATCACTTATGTGTGATCGGTCTTGCTGTATGGATGTGAGACATGGACCTTGAAAGTAAATACCATGAAAAATGAACAGGTTAGAGTCTAACCGTTAAACTCTAACCATACTTTCCCGTGAAGCCACATTTCCAAAGCCTCTAACCGTTAGAGGCTTTTGAAATGTGGCTTCACCGGAGAATGCTCAATGTCTCATAAACCGGCATGATCACCAACACAGAAATTCTCAGGCGGGCTAGAGCAGATAGAGAACTGCTCAAAAGTCAGGAAAATTTCATATCTGGGTCTCATACTTCGGGGGGAGAAGTATCACTTGCTCCAATTAATATTGAAAGGCAAGATAGAGGGGTCGCCGAGGTCCTGGTAGGAAACAAATGTCTTGGCTGCGAAATGGACGAGAATGGACCAGCATTAGAAGTGTGGAGGAGCTATTCCGGGCAGCGCAAGATAGAGACATATTTTCCAGAGTGATCGCCAACGTCGAGGGGACCAGGGTAACTTGTCATCGCTCCCGAGCACGACTGCAGGCCGCTAACGAACAAACAACAGTTCACAACAACTAAGGGTTCCTAATTTATTTGACGTGCATTGTTTTTTGTTCGTTAGCGATCTGCAGTAGTACTTGGGAGCGATAAAAAGTTACCGACATTTTTGATAAAACCTATATCGATCGACCATGCTAGGGGGCCTTATAGGGCACACGAAGAAAAAGAACAAACAAACAAATATTGTTTATCCAAAAGTATTTTAATAAACAGAATTAAAATACACTTTCTTTCTTTGGGTGGCATTGCTACACATGCCGGGCAATCGCTAGTAAAATTACAAAAGTTTTATTATTTTTAACTAATTTAATATTGTTTCTTTTTTCAGTTGAATTTATTCCATCATCCAGAGGAGACAGGAAACTTTTGAAGTTATTTCAGCACACTTACTCTCATCACAAACACTACAGCAATGGTGATAGCAGATGGTTATGTTCCCTGAAGGGATCTTCTCTCAAGTGTCTTGCTTATGTCCGCATGAGGCACGACGGTTCGGTTGTGGACATGGTTGGCACACACACGCACGAACGCACACGCACAAATCCAAACATGAAAACTAATTATAACGTAGATGCACCTTTAAATATTAAATTGGAAAAGTGAAATCAGTATATCCCATATGCGCTTTCTGATAAATAAAAATTAGCGAATTGTTTTCGTGTTAGTTTTAAAGTAAGTTTGTTTAATTATCTTAGTTACTGTTTTGTTTTTGGTGGTTCAGAATTTTCAGAACAGACTTTCAAATGAAATTTCGAAAAGTGGTATGATCTCAAAGAATTATCTTATGTAGTCACTTAATTTAGTTTTAATCATTACATTAATCATTAGATGTGTAATTAAATTGTTTTTAATTTATCTAGAATTAGGTCACCAATTGATATTTACCAATAAATAATTTATGACCTGTCGAATCTACGTTTCAATTATTATTGTTAGAAATATGATTTAAACTGTGTTAGAAAAAGAAAACACCGCGCTTTATACTCAAACCAATTTAAAAAGTGGCTAATAAAATATTTGTTTATTTTCATTTCTTTCGTTATCAGTAATTTTAGTTAGAAAAAACCATAGGAAAGCCATTTTTAAAACGTTTTTTTATTAGCATTCAAAATATTTATATTTAAAAAGAGAATTTAGAATTGCTAAATTTGAAAGCGTATTTCATTACCTTTCAAAATCAGTTATTAGTTTTCGGATGTGTTCAGAAGCATTCCATTTAGAATTTTGATTTTATTGCCAAAGCGGAAATATTTTGACCTTTCCTAAAAAATAGGCCGGAGGCCTGAGGGATTCCTTTAATTGCATTGCTTTAATTAATTTGATGTCGGCATCTATTAGGAGTGCTTGTGTTAAAATTTGTATATAATTTGCATATTACATTTATTATTTGTATATAATTTGCATATAACATTTTTGTTCTTATAAAATTAAAAAGATTTGTTTTTTTTTTTAAATATATTTTTTACTAAGTAAAAATTGTTTATTTTTTTCAGTGGCATTTATTCCATCATCCAGAGGAGGTAGGCAACTTTTGAGGCTGTTTCAGCACACTTACTCTCATCACAAACAGGGCTATAGCAACGGTGATAGCAAATGGGTATGTTCCCTGAAGGGATCAACTCTCAAGTGTCTTGCTTACATTCGAATGAATAACAACATGGTTGTGGACATTGTTGGCACGCACACTCATAAACCACCGCGTTACCACGTCACCGAAGATGGGCGTCATATTAGAATTTAGAGACGCACGGAAAATTCATGGTGTACAGGAGAGGAATACTCTAAACAAAATAATGTCTTCTTACGTATATATTTTTCGTGTGTCTTTTATCTAAATGATTATAGTTAATAGGCATTATAATCGCTTGACAAACGGAGCCCAGAAATCGTTGATTTAAACGCAAAAGTGATTTTAATTTATTTTTTTAATATTATGATATAATTGCAAGAAAGAAAAAAAGTTAATCAAGAGAAACTGTGACAAATAATCCGTGCCCATAACATAGTATTTTTTTTCCGTTTTTCTTATGCCTTCATAATTTTCTAATTAAAGAACACATTATTTGTTTTTTTTTACGTTTATATTTTTTTAATAACGTATTTATACTTTATTTTAACATTATATAAATTTTTTACATAATGTAGAGGCACCTTTAGATGTTTTTATTTAATCATTTATTGAAATTATTGTGTGCCCCTTAGTAAACAAAATTCAGTGAAGTATTTTCGTGTAGGTTAAATTACTGTTTTTTAATGTTTTTTTAAGATAGGAATTTCAAATGAATTTACAAAAAGTGGTATGATCTCAAGAAATTATCTTATGTATGTATGTAGTCCCTTAATTTATTTTTAAGGAATATCATTAGATAGCGCCCTTGAGGTGATTTTTCACGAAAACGGCGCTATATAAATTAGCCAAATATTATTATTATTATATATAATTATTATAAGCAATAATTATTAGCCTGAAACACTCATCAACATTGAAAAAATCTCCCGAGAAAAGATAAATGCCGCCGACGGGCCTTGAACCCGCGTCCTTCTGATATCCGGTCAACTGCTCTACCAATTGAACTACGTCGGCTTAGCCGACGTAGCTTAGTTGGTAACGCGGGTTCAAGGCCCGTCGGCGGCATTTATCTTTTCTCGGGAGATTTTTTCAATGTTGATGAGTGTTTCAGGCTAATAATTATTGCTTATAATAATTTTTACCCTTTGTGCTATGCATAAAAATCTTGTCTTAAACATTAGTTTACCAATTAAAAATAATAAGATATATAATTAATTAATATTTTTGTAATTTTGAATCAGGAGATTTATTGACAAATAAATAGTTTTAGACCCATCGAATCCGCATTTTATTTGTTTTTTTTTTTCGAATGATTGAACATTTCTTGTACATTTATTAAAAAATTCTTGTATTTACATCAAATATTAATGAATGTACGCAACGATCTTTAATGCAATATTTATACTATCTTTAAATACATGACTGTCAATAATAATTTAAAAATTATGAACGGAATCGGGACAATGAAATTTTAAACGACCAGAGTTCAAAATGTAGCATTAATTAAGAGCTTTTATAATTCTCATGATTACGGCACGGCAACGACTTAAAAGGCAATAAACCTGCGTTCTTCATCACGGTAATGCTGCATCTCTTTCTTGCTTACTAAATAATAGGGAGACAAACGATTTACGTATTTCTGCTTCCCCCCAAAGTAGAAATGCAATCATTATTACACATCTCTCCCACTTGTATAAATAAATAAGATGCCGCTTGCCGTTATGTGGAAATTATAAAATCAGTTATACAATCTTACCTTAACTTAACGTTAAATACTATCTACTTAAGTTTCGTACAAAAAATTATTTTATTTTTCACAAAAATCGAAAAAATACCTGAGTTGGTGAAAATAATGTTTTCTGAACTTGAAAAATACCTTTACGGAACTTGAAAATTAGCTTTTATGTTTGATGGACTTTCAAATTATGCGAAACAACCCATCCTTAATCAAATTTCGCTTGAAAATCGTTCCCCAAAATCGAAAAGGCGAATTCCTGGCGTGTGTAATATACAATCTCTGTAAATTAACAATACGTTCAGATTAAATAACAAAAGTAAAATATATGAATTGGTAATTAGAGGGTGCACGTCCCTACATAAAAGAAACATTCCTAGGTATTATAATACTTTTGTTTTTATTTTTATCTGTCACCTCAGAAGAGCGCTTCTCTCTGTACTCTTGTACTGTAGTGTAAAGGGTGACGACAGCTTGGTAAAATAGGTTACGTGTTACGTTATGTTAGGTTATGGGCTATTTTTTTTTTTTTTCATGAATTTTAATGACTTTACAAATAGGTGTTGAGTTGACTTGATTCTGAGTTGACAGGAAACCCTTCGTAGGTAAGTAAACTTGACATATCTGAATCGCGGAATACTTACGAGTCCATTCATTATAAATTGAGCCTTCTTAGGTGTTCCTATAACCTAGCTTTGTGGTTATTATGGTATGGAACTCTATAAGCTCTCTACTTTAAATCACCTTGTTTTAAAATAGATACTGACATGAAAAGAAAGTGGTTTAAAACAATGTTATGTGTTTATGTTCTAACTATGGCAAGCCACAAAGTGAATGATTTTTAAGAATACACATAAAATCCGTCGACCATTGAGTTTTTGTTGTTGGGAAAATTGAAATTTCAAGAAGATGTGCGTTAAGCCATTATACTAGGAGAAAAAATATTTTCTGCCATCCAACTTAATTAAAGGTATCTCTTGAATTATTTAAAATATCGTCGAAAACACAATGAAAAAAGAGATATTTGATAAAGAAGTTTAACTCATTAAAAAATAATAATTTAAAAAATATATTTGTAAATGTATTTTTGAATATAATTTTGTTGAATCAATAAGTGGATAATTACATGAAATTCTCTTGATAGAAAAAAATCACTAAGAACGCTCCGAAAATTATTCAAACCGCATTTGATACTTTTATTTAATTGTCGTATGAAAGTCACAATATATCTTAAAATACTGCTGTAAACATTTGTCGTTTTTAGCGCACTCCCTCTATATTTGCATTTATCCCTTTCAAACGATATTTTTCTTCTTTCTAATGCTTACTTGCTCTTTCTTCTTCTTCGATGGCGCTACAGCCCATATCGAGCTTTGACCTCCTGCAACAGCTCCTGCTCCTGCAAGCTAGATTATTTTTAACTTTTTTAATGTTTTTTTTTCAGTTGAATATATTCCATCATCGAGAGGAAACACGAAACTTTTGAGGTTATTTCTGCACACTTACTCCCGTCACAAACCGGGCTATAGCAACGGTGATAGCAGATGGTTGTGTTCCCTGAAGGGATCAACTCTCAAGTGTCATGCTTATGTCCGCATGAAGAACGACACGGTTATGGAAATTGTTGGCACGCACACTCATGAACCACCGCGTTACCACGTCACTGAAGATGGCCGGTATGTTAGGCTTCACTTGAAACGCTCGGACTTAGTATGAGGTTTACAAAACAGGTATACTAAAGCCAAAAATATATCTTCTTAGGTTATTTATTTATTTATTTATTTATTACACGCCCTAGTGGGCTTTTCTTATAATTTTTTACAAAATATTTGTATCAAAGTAAATACTTAAAAATTTAAACTATAAAGATAATGACAAAAAAATAGTTGAAACAAAACACAAAACAAAATACATAGATAAAAGTGTAAACAGTAACTAAGAATCCTCACAATTGAATTTAAAAGATTCTACAAAACAAAATAGTAGCAGGTAGTAGGTACATACTACCAAATAACTTCTATGCTCTGGTCTATTTGTGTCTTAAAGAATAAAAGTAATATAATAAATAAAATTTATACTGATTAGTTTTGAGATGATATATATATCGCCCAGATCAGAATATTTATTCGATTAAAATTTCTCGGAATCGGAGAATTTTGATAAGCTAGTGTCCTGGTGTTATTGAAGTAAAAGGGTAATAAATGTCGGCATGATTTTATGGTAACGTGGATATTGATAAATTGAAGTAATTCAGGACAGTCAATTTTGTAATGCAGTATTTTATGTAATAGTATTAAATCTGTGCTTATTCTTCTTTCTGAAAGTTTCAATAGTGACATTTTATCCAAAAGGTAATTTTAATCAATGTTTTGAATAGGAATATGCAATTTATAGTTTATAAACCTAAGAAACTTACGTTGAATTTTTTCAATGTTGTCTGAATAAATATTTTAAAAGGGAGACCATAACGTGGAGTTACACTCAAGTTGACATCTGACAAGGGTTTTATATAACATGATAAATGTGCCCAAATTATTGAAATCTTTTGCAGCTCTCAACACAAAACCAAAATTCTTAAGAGCCTTATTGATAATATTATTAATATGACATAAAAAGGTGAGTTTACTGTCGAATGTAATGCCTAGATCAATAATTTCACTAACACAATAGGATATATGGGATTATTAATTTTGGAAAAATAAATGAACTGACATTTATTTATGTTCAATGCTAGTTTGTTGACAGTGCACCACTCAAAAAGTTTTTATTTTATTTTATTTTTTTATTCAGAGAAAGATATATAAAAAACAATAAATTCAATATAATAATTAATTACATAATATGTGTACATATTTGATTTATCCCCATAAAAAAGCAGGGCTTTTGTGTATGGGGGTGTTATTATATTGGTTTAATTGTTTTATTTTTTATATTCAGTTCAAATAGTGTTACGATACGCCCCTGAAGCGAGTAGATTCCAGAACGTCAACGAGAACGCAAGCAGCAGTCCACACAACTCCCCTCTTTCCCCCCTGTTTCCTGCTTCCCGCTTCCCTCCCCCGTGCCCGGCCACTGGCCCATTCCATTCCACCACTCAGACGAGATTCGAGCGCCTTGGGAAGCACACGCACGCGGCCCTGTGGCCGAGCGGACCAAATTCAATGGGGCCGCGATGTATTATTGAAATACCTACGAGTAGAGTCGGCCTTGGCCGCGCCATATAGTTCGGTCTATTTAGACTACGAAAGTGCCTGATGGAACTACCACATGAGGCAAGGATCCTGCGAATCCACATGTAAGCTGTATCTTGATTTCCTCTTTTAATTGTGTCCGTAATCAGTGAAATGTAGGGCCCCGCGAAAATCACCACTCGGAGAGTTTCGTTTTGAGAGAGAGATAACGAGAGTTAAACATTTTAGCTAGGTTTGTGTAATTTGCATTTCTTGTAATTGAATTGTACTGTAGAAACCTATGTACTGTGTTTGAGTTTACAATACATGTCTTAATGATTTAGCTTTGTTATTATTCTGCTGCGGCAGGAGGTTTATTGACCAGAGTGTATCCCGTTGGACGCCGGAAGGTAGGGAGAAATTCCATAGCTTTGAGCGACCCGCCCCTGAATAGAGAGTACCATTGTTCCCGCTGAGAGCTAGCCGTGGGACATGTTGGGGGGCCCCCTTGGCCCCAGAGCTGGTGTTGGTTTGGTAGCCAACATCGGGCACCCTAACAATATATATATAATATTCAAATATGATATCTCAAGTTAGATTGTAGACTACAATTGCATTACACTACAAATTGTAGTGTAATGCAATCATTAATGTGGTTAATCTCTTTATATAGTTTCATGTCACCTACAAACAGTAGAATGTTTATATCAGTAAATACATACATCAACAATATCATTTCTGAATATTAAAAACCAAATGGCCCTTAAATTAGAGCCTTGTGGCACTCCACTTATTGCCATAAAGTCGTATGAATTTGTGCCATTTATTTTTACACTAATACTTCTTTCGAACAAATAACTAGCAAACTAAATTCCAAGTATTGCTAATTTATTCATTAATATTTTGAGACACACCTTCAGTCAAAGTCAGTGTATACTGAGTCTACCTGGCATCTGTTTGCTAAGGATTTAGATATAAAGTTTTCATAATGTTATGTTAGAAAATTAGTTAATGTTGATTTATTTGAACAAAAGTCATGTTGGTGGGGAGTTATAATTTTTTTTATGTTTGTAGATATTTTATCGAGTACTATTTTTTCAAAAAGTTGGTATCGATGATTGGATACATATTGGTCTGTATTTTGTAACATCCTTTTTGTCTCCCTTTTTAAAAATAGGTGTAAGAAAACTATGTTTCCATATATTAGGGAAACAACCTGTCATTAATGATTGGTTAAAAATTAGACAAAGAGGTACAGATAAGCTGTTTAGACATTCTTTAATTAGCACAGGTGGAATGTTGTGTTATGTGTTCTTAGTGTGTCTTATAGGCGTAAAAATCGCTTAACAAACTATACCTTAAGCTTAAGCAAAAAAAGTATTTGTTTGTTTTGTAAATAATTTTACGAAAATGAAAATAGTTAATCATGGGAAACTGTCCAAATAATTTTAGACCGTAAAACAGTATTATTTTTGTTTCTTAATCATTATCAACCCTCTGGTTAGCTAAAATCAGTGAAGTGTTTTCGTGCTGTTTCGTGTGTGTTACAATTTGGGAGGCGGTAATGGGTACAGCCGCCCCGGGAACCTTTTTTTCTATAACCAACATCCCCGCAATAGGTCTCCCAATGTGGTTCGTTACGTTTGGTGACTTAGCAGGGGTGCCCGGGTTCATGTGGTGAGGTTTGTCTGGGTCTTGGCGGTGAACGCGTTTGTCCGCCTACTGCGGGGTGGGTCGGATCGTGAGAGACTGGTTGAGGGAGACCTAACCTATAACTCTCCAGCCGGACTCTCTCGACCCGTCGCCTTGCCCAGCAGTGGGAAGGATGGATACACACGTCTGTCACTCCGGGACACATTTACCCCAGACTTCTACCCACCCTCATATATTTTTCCTACCCAGAACTTCCTCTTCTTCCTTTACCCTAAAACACCCTCCACACAGAATCCCCAAAGATGATATAGGCCTTGAGGGATTTTGTCCTCAGAGCCTCCCGTGTGGAGCTAATATAAAAAAGGCTAAATTACCTTAATTACTGTTTTTTATTAGTGGTTCAGATCGGAGCTTCAAATTAAACAAAAAAAGTCGTTTGATCTCAAGGAATTATCTTATGTACCTAGTGACTTAATTTAGTTACAAGTTATTTAATTTATTATTGGATTATGTAATTGTAATCAATGTTTTTGTAATTTATGTAGAATCAAGAGACTTATTGACAAACAAATTGTTTTAGACCCGTCGAATCAACATCATCATTTTTCGGTTTTTTAGAAACATTTTTTGTATATGTGTTACCATATAAAAAAGCTTAAATTACCTTAGTTACTATTTTTTATTAGTGGTTCAGATCGGAGCTTCAAATGAAACAAATAAGTGGCATGATCTCAAGGAATTATCTTATGTACCTAGTCACTTAATTTAGTTATAAGTTATTTAATTTATTATTAGGTTGTGTAATTGTAATCAATATTTTATAATTTATGTAGAATCAAGTGACTTATTGACTAACAAATTGTTTTGGACGTCGAATCAACATCTTCATTTTTTGTGGTTTTAGAAATATTTTTTGTATATGTATTAAAAATGGCTAAATTACTGTTTTTTATTAGTGGTTCAGATCGGAGCTTCAAATTAAACAAAAAAGTAGTATGATCTCAAGGAATTATCTTATGTACCTAGTGACTTAATTTAGTTATTAGTTATTTAATTTATCATTCGATTATGTAATTGTAATCAATATTTTTGTAATTTATGTAGAATCCAGAGACTTATTGACTAACAAATTGTTTTAGACCCGTCGAACCAACATCTTCGTTTTTTGTTGTTTTAGAAACATTTTTTGTATATGTGTTACCATATAAAAAAGCTTAAATTACCTTAGTTACTATTTTTTATTAGTGGTTCAGATCGGAGCTTCAAATGAAACAAATAAGTAGCATGATCTCAAGGAATTATCTTATGTACCTAGTCACTTAATTTAGTTATAAGTTATTAAATTTATTATTAGGTTGTGTAATTGTAATCAATATTTTATAATTTATGTAGAATCAAGTGACTTATTGACTAACAAATTGTTTTGGACGTCGAATCAACATCTTCATTTTTTGTGGTTTTAGAAACATTTTTTGTATATGTATAAAAAAAGTTTAAATTACCTTAATTACTGTTTTTTATTAGTGGTTCAGATCGAAGCTTCAAATGAAACAAAAAAAGTTGTATGATATCAAGGAATTATCTTATGTATTCAATTCATTAAGTTATAAGTTATTTAATTTATCATTCGATTATGTAATTGTAATCAATATTTTTGTAATTTATGTAGAATCAAGAGACTTATTGACTAACAAATTGTTTTAGACCCGTCGAACCAACATCTTCGTTTTTTGTTGTTTTAGAAACATTTTTTTTATATGTGTTACCATTTAACTTTAATTTTTGTTTGCATCGTTTGATGCAATATAAACAAACTTTAAATAAATGTAATTTAATTAGGAGTCGAGACACAAACCAGAAATCTTAAACGTTAGACAAGAGTTCAAAATATGGGATTAACCTTTCAAAATTCTAGCGTATTTTGTCAGTAGGTAAAAATACTTTCGCTTTGCAATAAAGTCCAAATAAATGGAATATTTTTGAATGTATCCCGAAAAATAAATACTGTTTTCGAAAGGTAATGAAATTTGCTTAAAATTGGATTATTATAAGTAATCATGTAATTTTATAAATTTTGAATGCAAATTTTAAAAGTTTTAAAAATGGTTCATCATTTTTTATAACTAAGATTTCTGGTAAAAAAACATATACACACTTTATTAGAAAAGTGAATTATAAACGTTACATTCACCTCACTATTTTGTCGTTTCATGTAAAAAAAATTATTAAAAACAATTTACAAAGTTTCATAATTTTTCGAGTTTGGTTTCATAAAGGTTTGGTTTCATTATTTATTATGTGGTTAACTTTAAGATTTGAGTATAAAGCGTGTTTTTTTCTCTTTCCAATACCTTTAAGATCATACTTCTCACTATAATAATAAGGGAGAAATACCGATTTCTATGAGACCTATGTGAGCTGGGACAAATATGGTCTCCTGCGATTTAACGGGTTAATATAACCTTTACTTAACTCAGTTAAATACTATATTTCGCGCAAAAATCTAATTTGTAATTTCACATAAATCAAATAAGTTACTATCCATTCCCAATAAAATGAACTTTCGTATACTTTTTTTTTGGTATGTATATAGGTGTCTAAAGTACCAAGTAGTATTTTGTGAACACCTCACTAGGCGAACCTGTGCTGAGGTGTTCCCATGTTTGGGAATAAATGCTATTCTGTGGACATAAGAAGAAACACCGTATTCTCCTCTATATTGTCAAGAAGGACACTGTGGTTCGACCCATGGCGGCAGTATCGAATACATTAAATTACTTGACAATGATGTTTTCAGAACTTGAAAGAACCTTTACGAAATTGGACGAATTGTTCAAATTCTGTAAAACAACCCGTCCCAAATCAAATTACCCTTGAAAATTATCACCCACAAACTAAAAAGTGAACTCCCAACGTGGAGGACAATATACTATCTCTTTAAATAAAATATGTGCTCAAAATAATAACAAAAATAAAAGTGGATTTTGTAATTAGCGGGTAGGGAGTAACAGCGGGGTTCACTGGAAATAATGAATATCTGAAAAATTATCGATATTTAAACATAATCAACCTTACTGGAAACCGCAAAATATGTGAAAACATTACTAATCTAAAACTGACAAAAAAATTGTTCTTTGAAAGTTTATATAGATTTCTTATTCAATGATAATTTCTCAATGAATTTCGGATATTTCGCAAAATATTTCTTATTTTTGTAGATAACAAATAAATGTTAGAAACTAGTTAAAATTACCTTTTAGGTTTTTGTACTTGAAATATACTTTAATATTTTTATATTGCAATATTTTAATTTAAAATGGGAAAAAGTTGAAAAAACAACTCTTTCAACAAACATTTTCTATTAAAACGTCGAAAAATTTCGGAAAAGCCGAAATTAAAAGAACAGTCCTTTTATTTAAGGAATTAGCAACATATGAATCTCACCCCGTATACTCATATACTTACTTTCGTTTTACTTTCTATCCAAAGGTGCACCAATCTATAGGAATATGTAAAAAAATATTTAAAAAAAAACTCAGCTCAATCCAGTAATGCAGAATTCAACAAAATTAATGAAAATAACTTGCAAAATTATATAAAAGTTTTCACAGATGGTTCCAAACTCAGTTCGGACTCCTATTGTGAGCCAGTGTCTATGCACCTTACAGGAAATTGTGTTTCCCACGCAGACCTCCCAAATAGTGTTCCATTTTCTCTGCTGAACGCATAGCTCTCGTGTCATAGAAGTTTTACGACTCGTCAAATCTCTCAACATTAGAAATGATCTCATCCTTTCAGGCTCACTTAGCTCACTGAAAAAAATAAGCGCATCCCTTCTCAATTCCAGTAGTGACTCTCTAACCTGCTCTATCCGAGACCTCCTGCATTCCATGTTGTTGGCTCAAGCGTGTTAGTGGTCTTGGCCTGGATCCCATGGCACTTTGGTATTGTTGGAAATGAAAAGGTTGATTCTATTGCTAAGGAATCCATTGTCCATGGTCCATTAAGTAGTATACATATTCCTGTAAGACACTTTTTCCCTATTTTAAAAAATAAGGGACAACGCCAATAGTCATCTGAATGGAAATCATCCTCTCTGATGAAAGGTCACCAGTACTCATTAATTAACTCGAATGCTTCTAGGTCATACTTGTTGTCTTAGCCATCTGGCCTGATTCCACATAGTCAATTCGCCTTATTGTGATTGTGGTTCAGAGGACACTTTAGACTATAATTTTTTTGAGTGTCCTATAAATTACCAATTTCCAAACTACATACCTACATGAATTGGTAAAACCTAAAGTTGAATTCTCTACCAGTGTACCTTGCCTTATTAGTATCAACTCTCCTGAAATGAACTATTTGTTAGCAAAATTTATTTGTAAAAATGGCCTTAAAATTTAAGCATCAATCACATTTCTTTCTCTTCCATACGTATGCATTTGTTCCTGCGGTGTTATAAGTACAATTGTACAGTTTCCTATTTTTTGGAACCTGTACATCTTCCTACTCTACCATTTTGTAATTATTATCAATATCAACGCTGTATGTTGCATAATCATATGAATATTTGTCTTAGCCCATTGTCTATATTTGCTAATATAATTTATCTATTCCATGTAAAAAACTGAAAATGTAACTAACTATAAAAAACCTGAATACATCACTAATTTTAAAAACACTGATAATGTAAAAAAATGAAAATGTGAATAATTTTTAAAATAGGGAAATGTCCAAGGACACCCTTAATGGGTGAAAGCCAAATAAATAATAAAAAATAGTTTAATAACAAAATCAAAACAATCAGCGCATTGACATTTGATGGTTTGAATTTTTGGAACTCACTCACTATTCAACATTATAGGTACTTATCACAAAATGCCGGCAGCTCTTTCAAATATGAGAATTCGTTCCATAAAAAATGTATGGGGAAAAGAATTTTCTTAATAACTATATTTTTCGTTATTTTTTGTGATCTTTTAATAGTTATTATCCTTTCCGGGGCGGAGACAAATCCAACAAATCAAAGATCATCACAATCGGCCCGACTGTTCTCGAGTTATAAATAGTGTAACTAACCCGACTTTGTTTTATATATTAAGATAATCCGAAAAATAAAATGAGTATTTATACATTGTGTAACAAAAACACCGTTCGACGGTCGTGAATTTTTTTAAAATATGTAAGGCTGCACAAGTGTTATGTATGTACGAATATGTAAGTGTTATATATCAGATTCTTCCTTAGTTCCACACAAAGATATTCAAATAAAAAGAGATATGCTATGATGTCCGCGCGACTGTCGCCGAACTACAGCCTAATGCGCGTTGTTTGCATACAAAAAAAATTGGTTCACTTTCTTGATTTTTTGAAGGTGTGCATTATTAATGGTTAACAATATATTTTGAATACGGAAACAATTTTTTCATTTAGTTTAGCGTTCTTTTAGTTTATTCGTTAATTGGTTAACAACACCGGCGACACCCGGAAGCGCAGTCTCACCTAGTAAAAACGGCGGATGGCACATCTCCTTATATTTCAATATCTTTGGTTCCACAATTCCAATAAACATGTCAACATGTCATTTATATACGTAGGACGTAGACCAGTCATTACAACAAACTTTATAAATGCCTGAGTGGCTCAATTAAAGTGGCTCAATTTGTGACCTCTTTTTTAGTGTTCCTTAATAATTCAATTTGGGAGGCGGGAATGGATACCGCGCCCCGGGAACCTTCAATGGATAATTAACGCCTCTGTCTTAGGTCACCCCAAGTGGTTCGCTACGTTTGGTGATTTAGCAAGGGTGCCCGGGTTCATGGGGTGAGCTTTGTCTAGGTCTTGGAGGCGGATGACCAGGACATACTGAACCCCAGATTCCTACCCACCCCTTAAACCCTTTTCCTTCCCAGAACTCTCACCTCCTTACTTTCCTTAAAAAAACCTCCACACAGCATCCCCAAAGATAACATAGGCCCTGAGGGAAATTATTTTCCTCAGGGCCTCCTGTGTAGAGCTCATGTAAAAAAAAAACTAACTTTGTTGTTATTATAGTGTAGAGTTCTATAAGCCATATTTTTTAAAACACCTTATTAAAAAAAGAAATGTTAAATAGAGTGATTAATATCAATTTTATGTGTTTGTTTTGTAACTATGGCAAGCTAAAAAGTAAATAATTTTAAAGAAAACGTAAAAAAAAAAGTTGAGTTTATGTTTTGCTAAAACTCAAAGGGAAAATTACAATATTAAGGAAGTATGCGTTAAGTCATACTAATAGAAAAAATGACAATATTTTCCACCATCCACCTTAATTAAAGGTTTATCTTGAATTATTGAAGTGAAAACTTCTTTAGCACCGTTGTGATTTTAAATGCGATGAAACGAAAAATAGTGACAATAAAAAGAGGAAAAAACACATTAACACATACATCTATAGGATTTAGCTTGCGAGAGTATAATTAGTCTCCTCTTTGTGCGGTTTTTCGTAGTTTACCCACTCTTATTTTCTGAAGGTTTCAGTTCTACTGCGCGTGAATTGCGCACTCTGTTTTTTATACCTGTATCTATATTGAAAAACAGAGATATTTGACTAAGATGCTAATTGCTTAACTTATTACAATAAAAAGTATTTAAAAAAAATTGTTGTCTTTTTTTTTTAACTGCGGTACACTAATCCTGCCTCCTGAAAAGTTTGCATTTTTGAATTGTCTTCTCCCAATATAAATGTACTTTATTTTTACCTCTTTGTCCCTAATTTCGGACATCTACCTATTTATAAAATATTTCCCTTGAACTCTTTTAGTTATTGAGGGGGTCATCCCGGCTGACGGCTGTTTTTATCGATTTTTTGGGGATTTTTTTTGGTGAACTAAATACACGTACAACTTCGAATATCGCCACGTATTTATTCATATACTTAGCACATTTTACAATTTTTCCAGCCCGAAATCGTCGCTTATTGCTTGCGGTAGTACACCGCAACTTAGCTACACTAGTTTTTCTTAATATTTGCGCCCTTCCTCTAACATTCATGCTTACATATATATCCCTTTCAAACCATCTTCTTCGTCTTTTTGAACGCTTACTACGGAACCTTAATTGATTTGATGACAACATCTATTAATGTGCATGTGTTAAGATCTTATTTTTATAAAATTGTAAAGGCTAGATTATTTTTAAACATTTTTAACTTACTAACTATTGTTTTATTTTTTTCAGTTGAATATATTCCATCATCGAGAGGGAACACGAAACTTTTGAGGTTATTTCTGCACACTTACTCCCGTCACAAACCGGGCTACAGCAACGGTGATAGCAGATGGTTATGTTCCCTGAAGGGATCTACTCTTAAGTGTCATGCTTATGTCCGCATGAAGGACGATACGGTTGTGGAAATTGTTGGCACGCACACTCATAAACCCCCGCTGTACCAAGTCGCTAACGACGGACGGTATATTAGACTTCCCTTGAGACGCACTTAAATATAAGATGTGCAAACAGCAAATATACAAGTCAAAAATGTATCTTCTTATATTATTATGTTCTTAGTGTGTCGTAATCGTACATCACTACCATTATAGGTAATAGGCGTAAAAATCGCTAAACAAACTATAATAATCGATTTTAGCGTAAAAGTAGTTTTTATTTGTTTCGTGAATAATTTTACAAGAAAAAACAGCTGATTAAGGGAAAATTTCACAAATAATCTTAGGCTAAAAAACTTTATTTTAATAAACTTATATCATACGAGTTTATGCGTTCAAAATTTAATTATTTTATTTTATTTATTTATTTAACGCCCAGAGGGCTTTTACATGTTTGGTAGTACAATTAATTCATGACAGATGATTTTTCAACAGATAAAGAAATAATAAAAATTAAATTAGATAAAAAATGCACACAAGTCATTAAAACACAAAAAAATAATTTTCTCATGTGAAGATTTTTTTTTTAATTTACGGTTATCAAGCGGAACGATGGCAAAAGCTTCAATTTATCCAATTTTTTGGAATTAATAATGCAAACCGATTTGTAGTAAAGCGGTACAACCAGACTCTACCGGAAATTGGTCATCTTGAAATCAAATTATAAAAATATTTATTTTTATTTCGCATAGTTGGTCGTTGAGCAGATTTTCAAATGAAATGCTGCAATGAACAACACATATTTTAAGTCATATAATTAATATATTCAGTATGATAATTCAATAAATCATGTACGAATCCTAATTTTTATAACTCTAATTTTAGTTTAAATCCTAGCACGTGTTTTGTGATCAAAATCCTTCTATTTATTATAAGAGTACATAATTTAATATTATTTTTATACATCACGCGTTCGAGTAATGTTATTGCTAACTCGAAACCAATAATCGCTGCCTAACAAAGATCGTTCGTTACGCCCAGACGCGGCGGTGAAAGGACCTTTTCGCGACGTTCTTACTGGCAAAATGTTTTCGTAATAATTTGTCTAAAAATTAACAGAAAAGGTTTAAATGAAAAAAGTTTCACGATAAAGCATAAGTCACAACCTATAAATCTTTTTTTGTAAGTTGCATTTAAAGGAAAAAACAAAAATTTAAGTTTAACATTGAAGAAGATAATAAATCTGAACGAAACATGAAACAGAACAAGACAAAGATAAATAAAAAGGTAGCGGTCACAACTGGGACTCGAACCCAGGATCTCTTATCTGGTAAGCCAGGATCTCTTGTCTCGTCTTGTTCATCTTTTTATTAGTAAGCAAGACTCGTAATATATAATATTATATAAAATTTTAATATTGTGTAGAATCACCTTTAGCTTTTTAAAACAGGTAATTTGAAATCATTATGAAAAAAAAACAGTGAGTGTTTTCGTGTGTGTTGTAAGGTAGGTTAAATTATTTTAATTAATGACTTTAATAGTGGTTTAGAAAGAACAGAAAGTGGTATTTATTTATTTATTTTGTTATAAAAGTACATTCACAGTTTAGGGAGCTTTGACTGTCCAACTGGGAAGGTTTTTCGAGTTCTAGGACAGTCAAATTGACCGGTTTCTTTTATATTAGGTAGTTAGGGACACGATCATTCATATATATAGGTAGTATTAAGTAAAGTAAACATTCACAATTTCCATTTACTTACTCGTAATTATAATAAATGATACAATAGGATAGTAGTAGTATACTAGGTTCTAGAATAACGCATCGAATATACAAGAAAACAGTGTTTTCGAAGTGAGTATTCAAGAAAAAAAAGAGAAGGAAAAGAAAATAAAAATATGGGAATCAAAGGAAATATAGAAGAGAATTCATAATACATAATGGGCACATAGCATTTTTTTATAATATTTCTGACTTCTCCTGCCTAAATCTAGTGACCATTTTGTTATTTTTTGATATAAGAAAAACAGTAAAATAAAAGAAATGAAAAATTTTGGAAACAAAAGAGGTCTCTAATGCGCTCGTATATAACTATCAGATAACATTTTTTAATATTGTTTTAGTTGTAAAGGGATTTTGTTATACAATTTCGGTCTCAGGTATGAGAATATCCTTTGATAAGCCGCTATGTTGCTAGCTGGAATAGAAAGGTCATTTCAGCCCTTACTTCTGGTTTGATGTTTGATGATATGATCTATGATCTCAGGTATCATAGATCTGAAGGTATGATCTCAAGCATTTATCTTTAGCAGTAAGTTAATTTCCTTTTAAGTTACAATATTAATAATTCCATATGTAATTCATTAATATTTTTGTAATTAGTCTAGAATTAGGAGACTTATTGACAAGTACGCAATTTTAGACTCGTCAAATTTAATATAAATATTCAGATCCAAAACAACCACTAAAAATTTATACTTGAAAACAAAACTGTTAACGTTAAGAAAAGTATATGAATATAATACATTTCTCCCTATATACGAAATAAATAATAAACTTATAAGCACAAGTACAGAATTCAATAAAACGTCTTAAGTATACACACCCTGTACACGACAACATACTCGTACATTTAAACACCATACATACTCACTATGGTAAGCAATCCATTGATTATAACGGGGGCAATGTATATACTTGCCTTCCATAAAATATTAAAAATTAAAAAGTAACGGTACATTTAAAAAAAAGAAATTATGTAATCAACTTAATAACTAGTAATGTATTGTTAAATGTATTAATGTGTAATGCAATGTAAAATGTATTTACTTGAGTTATTTCTAGTTAAATAAGTGAATATGTCATTTTCTTTTTTCTGAAATAAAAAAATTAAAGAAATATACATGTTTGAATGATTGAACATTTTTTGTACCTACCATTTTTTCAATTTATTCATGTGTAAACATTAAATCTTAATGAATGAAAGCGACTACATTTAATGTTATATTTATACACCCTTCGAATAAATGATTATTGATTATTTAAAAATAATCGGTGAAGCTGGGACCAAACCTGAAAACATAAACCTGAAATTTTAACTAACTAACTAACTAACCATCACGCCGTTTCCCCGCAGGGGTAGGCAGAGAGGACGGACCGCCAAACAACTCGGTCTTGGCACACACTCTTTGCCTCACTCACATTCACACATCGTCTCATACATTCTCTTCTATTATTCTGACTTTTGACATGGCCCGACTCAAGTATCTGATTCACTTGATCGTGCCATGTCTTCCTCGGACGTCCACGACTTCTTCTACCATTCTACCTACCTGAAATTTTAGACCAGAGTATAAGTAAGTATAGGTATACACTTAATGTAATTTTAACTTAAATTCGTTAAATGCTATGCTTAGTGCAAAAATCTAATTTATGATTTCACATAAATCAAATACCTAAGTTAGTGACCTAATGAAATTAACTTTGATATTGTTGACAATAATGTTTATATGTGATTTTATGTACGGTGTGCAAATATTGGTATTATAATGTGTTTATTATTATAGATATTCACTCTGCGGCCACTTCAACTCACTATAGAACGCAAGAACAACAGTCAGGAAATGTGTATCCAATATTTTCCCGTGACTACAGCTTAGATTTTTCAACGGAAAGTTTGGAAGATGTGAAATACGTACCCACTACGTGCGATACCATCGACATAACTGATTCTCCGCAAACTGCCTTGTTGATTCCCACCCCTGTTTTGAGCTCATCATGCGGTACAGCTGAAGCAGGCGCTCTTCCTGAAGAAGAGGGAAAGAAAAGAAAAGTTGGCATCAACGTTAAGAAACTACTTCAACTTAGAAGAAATAAAGGATTAGAGTATATATCTCCAAATGGAAAAGTTAAGGCATCGAGAAAAGCAATTCCCCTAAGTATTTGCCGTAAAAAATGTATCGAAAAATTTACTCTTCAAGATCAAGAAAATATCTGCAGTTTTTATTGGGCTCTCGGCAATTACAAAAAGCGAGTGACATACGCAGCTGCTCTTATAACGAACGCGCCTAAGAAATCTCGTAGAATCCGTAACGACGGTCAAATAACAAAAGCAAGAACTTTGAACCATAAATATCACCTTAGAAAAGCAGGTAATTTGGTAGAGGTCTGCAAATCTTGTTTTCGAAAAACGTTATGTGAATCTGGAAAGTATGTAGATAATGTCATAAGAAAAACCAAATAAACTATATTTCTGAACATCGTCCAATTCGGTGTGTCTAAGAACAAACTTACCAATGTCAAAATAATATAGGTCAAAGATAACATAATTTTTTTACTCCATGTATGGGATCACTTTAGGTACTGACGGAGAGACCAGTGATCAACAATATATTCTTCCTTGGTCACCATCTAGTAGCTAGCACTAGAAAAAATAGACCACAGATTCTTTTGGTGTGAATAAATAATATAGCAACAATGCAACATAGGCAGGACGACGGCTACTAGAAAGAAATAAATCCGGAGTGTTTGGAGTACTTCTTTATAATACCTATTAAAAAAATTTGGCTGTTCGAAGTATACGTGATATTTAACAATAGTGTGGCAAGTATTCGACTTACTTTCCTTGTTTTGAAGACGTAGAAAATCATAATAAACACTAATGTGTTAAGACCCCGCATTCTGAATTTCTACCAATAACTATTTCTTTAGCAGGCATGTAATAATTATAATAACATAATATCAAAAGTGAGCATTTCAATTGCGGGTTGATTAAAATGTAAAATGTATTAATAAGTATAAAGTATTATAAAAGTATACTCGTAAAAGAATTAAATAAAATATTTAAAAAATATAAAAAAATCACAAATAAAATAATGTTTTTCTGATATGTCATTAGTAACTTTTCTGGTGTTCAACTCGCCCAACGGATATCAACAGTCTAGAGCCATTGAGGCTAAGTCATTCCCAATTGGGGTATATTGTGAGGCTAAAGGTAACGGCGAGGGAATGGAGGTGAGGAAGATGAAGGTATGCCTTTTGACATTGGCAATTTAAATCTAGTCACCAAACGCGGCTAAAGCCATTTCAACAAGTATTTGTGATGGAGTAATAAATTGTTTTAAAATAATATATAATATTATGTATTTGAAAGTCGTTTTTCTGTTAATATTTTTTATTGCTTTTTTTGCAGTGGTTTATATTCCATCGCAAAGGCGACATAAACTCCTGATGCTCTCCCGGTATACTTACAGTAGAAGTTCTAGGAACTATGCAAATGGTGACGAGAGGTGGGAATGCTCTTTACGAAGAAGACATATAAAATGCCATGCTTATGTTAGAATGAGGGATGACTCAATCATAACTTCAGATGAGACCCACTCTCATGAACCACCAAGATATTACGTTTCTTCGTCTGGGGATTATGTTAAAGTGTAATTTTGAACTTTTCAATAATTGTAAAAATACTTTGCACGTAAAAGTAATTAAAAAAAAGTGTTTCATTATCATTTCATTGTTATTTTAAACGTTCCAAATCATATTCCTTCATTTTTATGTAATCTACCTTAGCTGCTGACTGTAATTCCGCAAAATCTCAACCTTTCTGAGGATGGATAATTTTTGTCAATTTTTGTGAGTTTTGTTAAAAAATGTTAATTTTTGTAATGCTTACCTAAATTAACCATAAAACTTAAATAATAAAAATATTGAAAACAGTTAATGCGAATTGAATTTTTCGAATTTTTCTTTAATATATATTAAATAATATTATTAAACAATTTATTTAAAAAAATGTTAAAGTTGTTAAAAAATGTTCAGCGTAAATTGCCTATTTAAAAAAAAATATATATATGTATAAACAATTTTTGCTGTGCAGTTTTTGTTACACGTTTAATAATAACAAACACTTATAACAAACAAAAAAATAACAAACGAATACAAAAAAAAACCTATTGAAGTGTTTTATCCAATGGTCCAAAATTTTTTTTAACATCGGACTAAACAAAAGAAAACTCCAACATCTTGATCACGTCATTAGTAGCGACATGCGACAGTTGCAAGACTTCCAGATAGATTTATCAACGGAAATGTTGGAAAACATAAGAAGTTTGGGAAATTTAGAAAAAGTATTTTCTACAATTATATATTATTTATTTTCATATGGTACACTGGGTATACCATGTATGTACCATGTATGTACCATGTATGTACCATGTATATACCATGAATGTACCATCCACCCAGTCCAACAAAATAAAATAAATGTATAAATTCACATTTTAATTGTTAACAACAATTTTAAAAAAACTTTTCAAACACTTTAATACTAACTTTTTAATTCCATGCCCATTACTTTAAAACAAATACTATCTGCAAATACATCTACAAGACGTACCCTGACATTTTGTATATGTGTGTGCATATGTGTATGTGTATGTTTATATATATGCGCATGTACGTGTATGTATATGAATGTGTATGTATATCTGTATATGTATATGTATGTTTATATATTTTTTTCTAATATATATATTTTTTTCTCTAAATAACCAATGTACAATAACCACTAAAATAAAAAAAATTCTACTACAACACATAAATAATTGTCACACTTAATCATAAATAAACACGTAAACACCTCAGCACAGGTTCTCCTGGTGAGGTGTTCACGAAGCAAACAACAATACCCATCCACAGTTTCACCTTCACAAACCTACCCTACACCCAACATAATAAAATTGCAAAATTTATTATGTAAAAATGTTAATAATTAGGTAAATACTGTAATACTTATATAGAAATAAATAAAATGAATAAACATTAATTTAAATTATTATGTAAGGAGGTGTTTAATTTGGGAGGCGGGTATGAGTACCGACGACTGGTTCGCTATGTTTAGTGACTTAGCAGGGATGTCTGGGTTCATGGAGTGAGGTTTGGATAGGTCTTGGCATTGGATGCGTTTGCCCACTTACTGCTAGGCAGCCGGATTCGGAGAGGCTGATGAGGGATACCTTTTGACCTCTCCAGCCGGACTCTTTCGACATAGCCTTTCACTGCAGTGGAAAGGATGGATTCATACGTCCTGACTCCTGGAAACATTGATGATTAATATCATTGCCGATAGAAGGAAAACTGCTTTAAGGACAACAGCATATCTTCTAAACAGTAATATTATATTTAATAAAATGAGTTTCATGTTCCTTACAACTTCACAAAAGCGTGCACACAAAGAACTTTTGTTGTTCTGATATGCAAAACTAACTTACCATTAGTAATGCCGTTCTGAAAAAATGATTTGGTTACTAAATTTCATCTAAATATTCAAAAAATCAAAAACGTTATTATTACTTAATTAATAAAATATCATGTTTGTTTAAAATTGGTTATTTAAATGTGTATTTAAAATAAAATCAATAAATGATTTTCTATGCTTATATCTTTGAATATTTTTTGGTGCTAATCATTTAATTGTTTTTTGTTTTGCAGTGGTATATATTCCATCAAAAAAGGGAAATACCCTCCTGATGCTGTCCTAGTACACTTATTGTAAAACCTCCAATTATGCAAATGGTGACGTAAAATGGAAATGCTCATTACAAGGATCAAGGCAGAAATGCTACGCTTATGTTCGAATGAATGCTGGCTCCATCGTATCTTCAGTTGGGACCCACACCCATGACCCACCGAGATATCATGTCTCATCATCTGGGGATTTTGTTAGACTATAATTCGGATTTATTTTATACTACCTTTTGCTGTTTTCGACGGTAACCCCACAATCTGTAAGAGTTTACATATTGCATCTGATTTCGCCCAACTGGGTTCATATTAAAAATTTCTATGACATCCTTCAAATCAGATAAATGATTAATCTGGGAGGCGGATATGGGTACCACCGGTGGGGGAACCATTTATTGGATAACCAACACCTCTGCCATAGGTCACCTAAGTGGTTCGCTACGTTTGGTGACTTAGAAGGGGTGCCCGGGTTCACGGGGTGAGGTTTGTCCGGGTATTGGCGGCGGATGCGTTTGACCACCAGCTGCATGGCAGGCCGGACAGGGAGAGAATGGTCGAAGGAGTCCGTTTTACTTCTCCAGTCGCACTCTCTTGGACCATACCATGGGAGGGATGGATTCATACGTCCGTCACTCCTGGACACACTGACCCCCAGATTCCTACCCACCCTAATACCCCTTTCCTTCCTAGAACTTCCTCTCCTTTTTTTCCTAAAAAGACCCTCCACGCATCCCCAAAGATGACAAAGGCCCTGAGCGGAATTATTTTCTTCGGGGTCTCTTTTGTGAAGCTAATGCAAAAAAGGTGTGCAATTTGGCAGGCTTGTATGGGTACCGCTACGCTTGGTGGCGTAGAAGGGGTGACCGGGTTCATGCGATGAGGTTTGTCTAGGTCTTGGCAGCGGGTGCGTTTCCCACTTACTGCGTGGTGCACCGGATCGGGAGAGACTAGAGGGATACCTTTTGACCTCTCCAGCCGGACTCTCTCGACCAATCGCCTTGCACCGCAGTAGGAAGGATGGATTCATACGTCCGTCACTCCTGGGCACATTAAAGATTATATTAGAATAAGTTAACAATAATAATTTAATCGAAAATATGAAAGAGAACAATACACAGAAAAAAGACAATGGTCGCAACTGGGACTCCAACCTAGATTTTCTATGCTGTATCTTTGAATATTTTTGGTGCTAATCATTTAATTGTTTGTGTTTTGCAGTTGTATATATTCCATCACAAAAGGGAAAAACTCTCCTGATGCTGTCCCAGTACACTTATTGTAAAACCTCCAATTATGTAAATGGTGACGTGAAATGGGAATGCTCATTAAAAGGAGCAAGGCAGAAATGCAACGCTTATGTTCGAATGAATGCTGACTACGTCGTATCCTCAGTTGGAACCCACACCCATGACCCGCCGAGATATCACGTCTCTTCGTCTGGGGATTTTGTTCGACTGTAATTCGGATTTATTTAATTCTACCTTTGCTGTTTTCGACGGTTACCCCACAATCTGTAAGAGTTTGAATATTACTTTGGATAATTTAACCTGACTTCGCCCAAATATTGATATATATACATAGATGAGACAATCAGCGAATAAATTGGTTCAACGGAATTGTAGGTTAGTATCTCCATTTCTCTATTAGTACAACAACAACAACCGTCGACCGTGGCTGGCGTGTGATGTATCAAAGTAGGATGGAAAAGGATGAAACCATGGGCTTGAGTAAAAGGAAAGGACGGTATGACGGCCGAGCCTTTCGTGCATGATTTGAACACGAATCTCGGAGAATTATGTACGGGGTAGCGCCTCTATAATATATCTCTATGGCTTCAGACCAGATAAATGAATCGATGGATCAGAAACACAAATTTATGACAATATGTTTTTTGAGTGTGTGCTTAAATAAACTTGATGAATTTTACACCTCTCCCTAAATACTGTCAACAGTGAAATAATCTATAAGCTATCTCATTACATATCTTCATATTAACACGGAAATTAAAATAGGTGATTCCTGCTTTTCTGAAAATTGGCCTATTTGTAGAGAATTTGCGGGGAAACGACGGGATGGTTAGTTAGTTAATTCTTTACCTGCTTTTATATATAGGTACTTATATTACTTTTGCGTTGTTTTCTTTAAATATGTTCTCATTATTTATACATTATGTTATATTTGCTAGGTACTCGTTTTTTTTAATATCTAATTTCGTTTTTGCGCTACTTTGATATGTTTAATTAGTAATATTTTTAAAAATTTAATAAATATTATATGAAAACACCAATTTAAAGAAGTATTATTATTATTTACATAAAATCCACACAAGCCCTGACATAAATTTGTAGTGATGCTGAGTGGGATCTTTTTAATCAAATGAAGGAGTAAAAGATCTGAGTATAGAAGATAAGGAGTGGAAGATCTGGGCGGGTAGGATTCTGGGAGTCAGTGTATCCAGGAGTAACTGACATATGGGTGGGTGGGTCGAGAGAGTCCGGCTGGAGAGGTGAAAGAATCTCTCTTAACCGGCCTCTCCCGATCCGGCCCGCCACAAAGTTGGTGGGTGGAAGCATCTGCCGTCAAGGTTTGGATTAACCACACCTCATGAACCTGGGCACCCATGCTAAGACGCCAAACGTAGGTGCTGGTTGTCCAATCAATGGTTCCCGGGGCGGCGACGGTACCCACACCTGCTTCCCAAATTGATTTAATGCATTCGGTTTAGCTCATATTATTATTGAAATAACTGGAAACATTCCAAAATCATACTTAAATAAAAATATGGTACCCAACCTACGTTACTTACTTATATTTGTAATGTATTCCTTTTACTTTAGACAATCTGATTCAAATGAAAAATGATTAGGTAGTAGGTTTGGTTGTTTTTTTTTCAATTTAAGTTGTTTTCAATTTATTAAAGGCTTTTATTTCCATTGGTAACAAGTAACAAAATAAATCTTCTAACATTATTTTCGTTGTTACCAATTTCTTGTTTTATTTTTTTTTTATTGCAGTATTATATATTACATCTCAGAAAGGAAATCCACTGCTGATGCTCTCCCGGTATACTTACACCAATAGCCGTAGGAAGTATGCAAATAATGATGAGAAATGGGTGTGCTCATCATATAGACCTGATGTGAAATGCCATGCTTACGTAAGAATGAAGGACGACTCCATCGTATCTTCGGATGAGACGCACAATCATGACCCTCCGAAATATCACATCACACCGACTGGAAAATATATTAGACTTAGATTGTAATTATGATTGAATGTACCTTATTTTCATGCTATGTTGCACTATACATAAAAACCTACCGCTACGGGTATGGTATGAAATGTCCAAAACAATGTACCTAGCGATAAAGTATTATATATATAAATATATTTTACATTAACTCCACACAGAACGCTCTGAAGAAAATAATTTCCCTCAGGGCCTATATATGCTGTGTGGAGGGTCTTTTTAAGGAAGGGAAGAGGATAGGAACTTCGGAAAGGAAGAAGGTTTGAAGGGTGGGTAGGAACCTAGGGGTCAGTGTCGGGAGTGACGGACGTTTGAGTCCACCCCTCCAACTGCGGTGCAAGGTGATTGGTCGAGAGAGCCCAGCTGGATAGGTCAAATGCTTCCATCAATCAGTCTCTCTCGATCCGGCCCGCCACGCAGCAGGTGAGCAGAATACCCGAACAGACCCCACCTCATGAACCCGGGCACCCCCTGCTAAGTCACCAAACGTAACGATCCACTTGGGGTGACTATTGCAGATGTGTTGGTAATCGAATAAGTGGTTCCCGGGGCGGCGGTACCCATACCGCCTGCCAAATTAAGAATATGCTGAATCCACTTGAGCGATTATGCGAAATAAATAAATTTGCCTCGATAGCTCGAGATTTCCCAGATGTTAATTTTTAAAAATTATTACATTACATTAAAAAAATCATGCCTTTAAATTTTAACATGGAGACATACAAACCTATTATAGTGCTATATAGTCAATGAATTAACCTGTATTTTTACGTTTATCTCATATTTGTAAGATTCATGAAAAAAATCGTGAAGTTTATAATCACGGGAATCCTGCTTGTTTTTTACTTTAAACTGCCGTGAGCGATACTTATTCGAGTCAATATAGAATATTTTCGATATCTGTAATGTTGTCTGTGGTATGCTTGATAATGAAAGGTGCATATCTATGGAAAAATGACTGAATCCGAATACAGCTGATAAAAAAATTCGACGGGAATTTTTTTTTTTACATCGTTCTTAAATAGTCTACGAAGTTCGGATTTGCAACATTTATTGTCATTATAAATAAAGCATTTCAGTAGCTTCTTTTTAAGATAAATTGCTGGCCATGGGGAAATTTTTTACGAATGGTTGGAAAATGTGGTCCATTTTTGGACCACTATCAATTGCAGAAAAATAAAAGTGGTCCATTTTCTACCAAAATCGCTCTATGGTTACTGAAAAAAAATGGTGCAAATTATGCTTAGTACTGAATTTTTTATCTATTTTCCTACCACCATCGCTATCGACAGTAACGCGACAAAAGCTCAACTTTTCTGAAAATAGATATTTAATTTGATTTTGTATACCTGTTTTAAGTGGGTCTTGTTTTAAAATTAGTACAGAAATTATCAACATAGACCGCAAAACGACTTCAAATTAAGGAACCATCATTTCACTGGGTTTGCTTATTCTATCTAATCTGTCAATTATGTTAGAAAAAACTTCATAGATCCAAAAATCACACCTGAATTTTTTAAAACAATCTACTACTCACCTATTTAACGTAACTGGTTCGAATTTTTAATTTCTGGCTTTTCTTGCAGTAAAAATGTTTACATATTTTTTATAACGCTGCCTTATTTGAAGAAAATAAAAATTTAATAAATTCCCTAATTAATTTTGTTTGTCATTATCAGAGATCTGTTTTTTTACATATGTAAATAAATTTAATTCTTATTGTGTATTTTCCATTTTATTTTTTTAATTCGTAAAATATAATCCCTTAGGCCTCGGGCCTGTTATGTCGGAAGGTCAAAATATTTCCGTTTTGCAATAAAATCCAAATAAATGGAATATTTCTTTAATAGAAATTGTATAATTGTAAAATTTCTGAACACATCCAAAAATTAAAAACTAGAAAGGTGATGAAATTTTTTTTTTTTTTTTTTTTTATTTAGAAAAAAAGTAAATATTCACAATAAATACATATTACATTTCATATCAGACATCACTTTTTTGGTTACCCAATTAGTAGAGAAATATTCTCGGGTCTAACTGGGGAGCTAGTCTATGTAATTATATATATAGATAATAATATGTATAGTTACAAAAATGGAAAAATAATATTTTCAAAAATACTGCAGAATATTACAAAATATTGTTCAGTAAGAAAATTACATATAATTATAGAAACAGAATATCAACAAAAATTAACAAAAAATCAAGAAAAATCAACAAAAATAATAGCAACAGAATATATCTGAAAATCATCGATAAAAGTAAGTCAATCTTCTCTGTAAAAATACAACGAAAGTTTTTTTTTAAATTTAATATAGTTTTTCTCACTTTTTATTGTATCTGGTAAATCGTTAAATAACTTTGGGCCTACATATTCATAATGGTGTTGTGCAGCTGTCGTGTTGCATCTAGGTACATATATGTTCCCAGAAGTTCTAGGTCTTATACTTCGCGTTGAGGACATTTCAGATTCTTTAAAAACTTTTAAAATAGCATTTCTTTGAAATAGTTTTGGAACTGGTAGGACCTTAAATTTTTCAAAAAGTTCTTTGGTTGGAAAAATTCTTGGTTTTTTAATAATAACTTTGATGATCATTTTTTGTGTTGTTACTATCGGATACAAATTATTCTTATAAATGCCTCCCCATGCGATTATTCCGTACTGCAAGACTGACTGCACAAGAGCAAAGTAAACCATTTTAATATTTGAAAGATTTAGGATATTTCTTAATCGTAAAAAAATGTAAGTAAGTTTTCTAATTCTTTTTACACAGTTTTCGATATGTTTCTTAAATTTCATGTTACTTTCTATAGTGATCCCTAGATATTTGACCTCTAGGGTTTTTTTCAGGATTTTACAATTATTATCGTTACATTCTCCTCCTTTACACGAACGACTGTGCACTATCACGCTAATATTGGAATCTGTGACAGGATCATTAAGATAAAAAGGTATATATAATGTTTTTTCTACATTAAGACTAAGTAAGTTATCATCAAACCATTCCTTTAATATGTCAATGTCAGCGTTCGCAGCTATATTCACTTCTGTCCATGTTATTCCTTCGATTATGATGACTGTGTCATCAGCATATGAGATGACACTTCCATTAAGAGGTAGAGTGAACATGTCAATATACAACAATTACATATAATTTTTTAAGTATAATTTTTTTAATGCAAACACAAAATTTTTTTTAAATGGTTAACCCTTCTTTTTTTCTATTGATAACGAAAAAATATAAAAGCAAACACATATTTTATCAGGCCATTATACGTATTATTGATTTTACGCCTTTTCTGTAAAAATGGTTCAAATAAAAATTATAATGTTACGTTACCAACATAAAAAAAAATCTTTTCAAAAATCAGCTGTTTTGAAATGTTGTCAGTAAAACTAAAATGAAGCTGTTACTTTTGTTTTAATTAATGCATTTATTTTGGTTTATTTTACAGTGGTATATATTCGATCGCAGAAGGGAAAGAAACTTATTATGCTTTCCCGGTACACTTACAGTAATAGTCGTAAGAATTATGCAAACGGCGACGAGAAATGGGTGTGTTCTTTACAAGGATGCAATATAAAATGCCATGCTTATGTCCGTATGAGGAGTGACTTTATCGTTATGTCAGATCAATATCATACTCATGACCCACCGAGATATCACGTCTCATCGTCTGGGGATTATATTAAACTATAATATGGAATATTCCAAATTAAACTATCAAATCTTCATGGGGATGATATAAATCTGAATAAGCATATATCAGCTAATAAACAAGGAGGGTATAGCTGATTTTGATGGTTCCATGCCAACCCAGAATAAAGTCAAATCGGCACCTTTTTGACAAGTCATTAAAAGCTTTGAAAAAAATCATTTTCAAATAGCCCCAAACCCTAACCTAACTTAACCCATTTAACGTTCAGAATAATGCTTTAAAAGAATATTTTTTAAATACGTTTAAGGATGAAACTATGTAAATTTTCTTGTCATGTCTCAATTGTCTTGTTTCATTTTCTCTTATTTTCATTTCCATTTATTTGTAATCATAATCATCCATATTTGTATAACCTTGTTCCTTGTTTCTTTAATTATTTTCTATTGTTGTTTGCTCACTCAACCTGTTTTTTTATATATTTTTAGTCTATGTTGTATGTAAAACTTATATTTTTAATATCCATTTTCCAAGTAAAACTGTAAGTATTTCCTCACACCCATGAATTTTCCTCCTGTCCTAAAATGAGTTCTGTAACTCATCAGGATTGCTCTAGCAAGTAATAAAAACAATAAAAAAAAACCCACAATTTTTGATATATCTTTTCATATTTTTTAATGAGCTTCTGAATTTGTCCGATCACCGATTTTGTTATATTTTTATTGTGGTTTAATTCACCATTGTACTTTTTTTGTTTTACTTTATTATTCCCAATTTTTACATTTGATTTATACATACAATGAAATGATATGAGTAATTGGAACCCACTAAGGCGCAACCTGTGCGTGGGTAATAAAATGATATAAAATTTATTTTTGTACCTAAAATCAACAAAAGTGGGCATATAAAGCAAATACAATACGCTCATAATTCAAATTTGTCTAAACAGTTGGTACAAAAAATGTATACAATACTCAGTTTGTGAAAAACATAAAGTGATATAAATTAAATAAATAATGTTTCAACATTATGTATTGTTAAGACATAATTTTAACTAAAAGTATTGAAGTATTTTAGTTGTCGCTTGATTTTTTTTGGTAAAAGATTGAAAGAACGTGGTTCAATAAAACAGCTGCGTGTTTGCATTATTTGTTTGGTACATATTCGTTTGGGAGTTATAAAATACATAATTATTTCTAATGTTGATTCTGTTTATTTTTCATGCTGTTCTGTTTTCATAGTGTGCAGTATAAATAGTTCACGGAGACTGAATAATTATTATTCTTTGTATAATGCATCTGTCGAAAATGTTCTATTTCTATTCTAAATAACTTTGATAATAAGATTTTGAGTTATTTGTAAAGGTTTTATAAATGCATCAAGCATTGTACATGATTGAAAATTGCACCAGAGGAAAATAAACCATTTTCACTTTGTCAATATTGAGTACTTCCTTAAATCTGTAAAATGTGTACGTAAGATTAGAAACGATATTATTAATGTTTTATTGCCAATTAAAAATTTTCAATATTTATTATATATATCCAAATATTATACCAAAATCTAACCAATTTCAAAGCAAGAAGAGCATGTCACTTGATTAGATTTAGCACTTTGCATTCTAATTTTAAGGTTATTAGTGGGTTTGTTTTTACTGGTTTTTGTAAAAAGTTAGGCAAAATATTTTATTATAGTTTAAGAAGAGTCTTATTACATTTAAGCCATGATGAGATTATACATACATTAATACATTTTATTGCCTATAAAAAGTTTCAAGCCAGGATTTTCCATTTACTATTATTGCTGTATCATCAGCGTAAGATACAAGTTACGTGGGATTACAAAATTACACAAATCATTAGAAACAGAAATAAGCCAAGTACAGTTTCCTTCTCCATTTTTTATCACTGTTTCTTTACTATAAAAATTCTCTTTTTTCTGTTTCAGATTATTAGTGTGAATTTTTAGTGTTTCTTTTTTTAACCTATTTAATAATTTGTTTTTATAGTTATTTACTGCATCAAAAGCCTTTCTTAAGTCTAAAAATATATACTTAACCGGTTTTATCGTTTTATCGTTTTATCTTTTATCTTTTATCTTTTATCTTTTATCTTTTATCTTTTATCTTTTATCTTTTATCTTTTATCTTTTATCTTTTATCTTTTATCTTTTATCTTTTATCTTTTATCTTTTATCTTTTATCTTTTATCTTTTATCTTTTATCTTTTATCTTTTATCTTTTATCTTTTATCTTTTATCTTTTATCTTTTATCTTTTATCTTTTATCTTTTATCTTTTATCTTTTATCTTTTATCTTTTATCTCTTATCTTTTATCTTTTATCTTTTTGTTTTTGTTTTTGTTTTGTTTTTAAGCGCTCTAGGGGAAAATATCTGAATTTGATTTTAAGATATCATTATTTGTCTTCTTTTTCTTATGAGTACAAAATTATATACTGTTAGGAATACATAATTAACACTTTTTCCTGCTATAAATAACATGTTATGTAAGTAAACAATGTAATATGAAATTAAATTTGTCAATTTGACTGGCCTAAAACAGGATCCATTCCTAGTTGGCTAGTCAAAGTTTCCACATATGTTTTATTGTTCAATTTTATGTGAAATAAAGTTTAATTAAAGTTTAATTAATTAATATAGCAAAACTTTTTTATTTTAATCAAAAGATGTGCATCTTCAGTGCTGCGTAAGCCATAATGATTTTGGGACAGAAAATAGTTTCTAATTTTTTTTATATATTTAAATATATTTTTAATACATTACCTGATAAACCATCAATTCCTATGAAATATGTTTATTTTAGTCCTTCAATTTCATTTGTTGTGATATGTGAAAAATATTCTAAGAAGTTAACTGAATACTAGATGCAAAGTCTACAGGCACTAAATTATCAATTTTACTAGATGATCAAGTACTTGTACTTGTACATTTGTACAGAAGTTGTTAAAATTTTCTACAATGGCAGATTTTTCAGTTTTAATATTGTTATTTATTTTAATCTCATTACGTCAGTTGATGCTATTTTTTTGTTGTTTGTTCGTTGTTTCGTTAGTAATATTCCACGCTTTTTTGTATCATTTTTTGCATTATCAATTTGTTCACAAGAGTATTTCTTTATACAAATTCATATTAACATTTTGAGTACATTTCTGTGCATTAAATATTTTGTTTTCATAAAAGACGTTATTCTGACGTTAGTTAGTTCTTTTAGTGGGTAGGTTTTTTCAAACATTTTTTAAAAATAATATGATTTTATGTTATTTGAAATAATTTATTACAGTTTAGGTAAACACCAGTTTAATTGAAAATTTAATATTAATAAATTATTTTAACCTTAAAATATACATAGGGTCAGTGAGAATTATTACCAACGCTAAAATAAAGTAGGTTGTTTTCAGGTGGAAAAATGTAATAAGCAGTAATTGTGGAATGAATCACTAGTATATATTGAATTATTTGGCGGGTATTATTAGATAAGCCGACATAGCTCAGTGGTCAGAGCACCTGACCGGCAATCAGAAGGACACGGTTTCAAGTCCCGTTGGCGGCATGTATCTTTTCTCGGAAGATTTTTTCAATTTTGATGAGTGTTTCAGGCTGATAACTATTGCTTATAATAATTATTACCAATTGACATTTTTTTAAATCAAAATATATTATGTATGTTCTTAAAATATCTTTTAATTTAAGTACTCGTACAATGCCAAGTCAGAAAGTGATTGATTTCTTCGATAGTTTTTGTTCAGATGCTGTACATTCTCGTTGAATAATTATATAAAAGATATAACTTCTGAGATCACACAGGCCCCTTAGCACGGTCGATCGAATTGTATCGATAACTTTCGGTAACTTTTCATCTTTCCCTAGTGTGACTGCAATCGCCAACGAATAAATAACAGTTCTCAATGACTAAGTGTTCTTAATATATTCGACGTCAACGACCGTGCTAAGGACAACTAAGACATACAACTTTTTTATTGCTTTAATAATAAACGTTAAACTTTTTAAATTTTTTACGATGTCTTTTATTTGTTAATTCTATTTTTATTTTTAGATAGTTATTTTTTCTAAAATACATATTTAATTATTATTTTTGTATTAATATATTCTATATTAATGATTATCTTTATGTATGTTTTTCAGTTGTATATATTCGATCGAAAAGGGGAAATAAACTTCTGATGCTTTCGGGGTTTACCTATAGTAAAATCTATAAAAAGTTTGCAAATGGTGATGAGAAATGGGTGTGCTCTTTACAAGGATCGACTGTCAAATGCACCGCTCATGTTCGGATGAGAGATGACTCTATAATATCTTCAGACGAGATCCACACTCATGAACCACCGAGGTACCACATCTCCGCGTCCGGGGCTTATATAAAAATGTAATTTCGGATGTTCCAAGCCAAATTATACCACCCAACTCAATATAATCTACGAGTGCCTTTGCTAATTTTGGCGGTAACCCCAAAATCTGTAGGAATTTTAATATTTTCTCTTACTCCACTCAACGTGTTAATAATAATGATGTTTGAAACAGTTCTATAGCGCCGGCCGTTTCCGTGTGAAATACAGCTCGAGGTACCTACAACTTAATTTATACATTTAACCCATTACAATCGATTTATTAGATATTTGTGACTTACAACTAAGATTTATGACGACTAGTGACTTACAACTACAAATACTGAGAATATTATAACAACCAAAAGCCAGCAATCATTTTAAAGTACTTCGAATTAAATAATGTTTTATCAAGTTCAATAAGTAATGTGTAAGTAAGTTCAGTTCCTGGTTATTCAGATCTGGTCACCAAAAATGACGAGAGCCGTTCCACGCAACGTTTCAATGCTGATTGGTTGTCTTACACTAGGGCGATACTGAGAGTATCTTCTAATGTGTCGCAAATATTTGTATGATTTTTAGATTGATTTATTAAAATGTTGCTAATATCCGATTTATTTGGAAAGTGTAAGTATGTAGCACTTACCTTTTAAATATCTTCCTTAAAATGATAGATTTGGTTTATTCAGGGGTTTATCACTTTTTTTTTAAATATCATCCTTAAAATGATAGATTTGGTTTATTCAGGGGTTAAACATACAAATATCTTTTGATTGATCCATTCTACGTGGGTCCCTCACTGAAACAACTCACAGATAGTAGTTACACGAACACATATATAATATAACCAATAATCTTACTTTGTTTGTATAGATCTATGTGTGTTTATTACTCTTTCACGCAAAAAAAAACTGAATGGATTTTATTGAAACTTTAAAATAATATAGCTCATACATCAGATTAACATATAGGCTATATTTTATAAAGCTAGCTAGGAAGAGGACGCGGGAGGGGAACGGAGACGCACGGGGAAAGTGATTCATGGAGAAACAATGTATTTCTCTGAATATAGCATTGCAACGCATGCCGGGAACCAGCTAGTACCTATATAATATAACGTAAGGTTTCGGAAAACAAAAGGCTTACATTATTTCCGAAACTGTAAAACACCAAACAAAACACAACGCAATACCATTTATATTATGTAGGTACCTAGATTTGATTAAAATGTATATTTTTCTGTAACCTGTGAATGTGTGAATACATAATATAGGTACAACACTAAGGCGAAGCTTTGAGCGGTACCACTAATGTAGTTGAATTTTTACATAAAAATAAATATATACCTATGATAGAAAGCGTCATACGTTGCATCAGTGTCATTTTTTTAAAATTAACTCCACACAGGAAGCCCTGATGAAAATACTTTCCCTGTGGGTTTATGTCATCTGAGATGCTGTGTGGAGGGTCTTTTTGAAGAGAGGAAGGAATGAACATTGGTCTTAAAGAAACCCACGTTGTAGGAAGGAGGAAGCAGATAGGCTGGCAACTCGCTCCACAGCCGAGCTGTTGAATATAAGAACGAGTCGAAGAAGCCACCCCTTCTCATATGACAAATGTCAACCGTGTACATTATGTTAGGCACGCGTTTGGCGTGTTTCCCGACTATACACCGGTGCTGAAGGGATCAATGTCGCTAGTTCCTCGGAGCATCTTCCATTGAAATTCCAGTAGAATAAGGATAGCATTCTCATCCTACGCACGCCTGTACTCTAAAGATTGCAATCCGTTTATTTAAGTTATGTGAATCTATCAAACAAACCGCCATTTTCTGCACAGAGTCGAGGGATTGTACTTTCTGTTGTACAGCTATTCTTATTTTGTTCTTCTTGTTAATTTTTTTAGTGTCTTCGTTTTATTTTTATTATTTCTTTTATTTTTTTTGTAAATTTTTTAATTTGTAATATTTTACAAAAATAAATGCATTTAAACATTTTCAACGGAAGTTGCAAAACTGCACCAAATCAACGAACATTATCTTTCGCTTAGATGCTTAGATTCTAGTGTTGCAACTATTTTATTATTTTTCTTTATTTATTGAAATGTTTTAGCACAATAGTTTTTTACATAACTGTTGACGACCAGGCTAAGCACCATGCCCGTTTTACTTTAATCGATTAAATCGTAGAAATCACTTAGAAATTCCAATTATATTATACTTGCTTTTGCCCCCGGCTTCGCTCGCATATTCGCCCCCCCCCCCCCCTATCTCCCCCCCCCCCCCTATCTCCCCCCCCCCCTTCCGCCAATCAATCAACCATCAAATACGCGCCGTTTTGCATTCATAATATTAGTATAGCTGTTGGCTTAGGTCAAAATGTAGATTAGTACCTATTTTATATTTGTACACTAAATATTCATAAAAGAATACTCATATTTGAATTTTTGCTATCAAAGAAATCTCCATAGTGACCTAAACAAATAATAAAATTACAGCCCACGTCAAACATTTACTTAGCAACACCCTTTGCCAATAAACGTATAATAAATAATTTCATAACGCCACAGCTTATTCATAACGCCAGAGCTTACCAATATATATAGCCTATATTACTCGGAAATAATGTAGCTTTCGATTAGTGAAAGAATTTTTATATTCCATTCGGTATTTATTGCGTGAAAGAGTAACAAACATCCATGCATACAAACATTCGCATTTATAATATTAGTAAGATTATTCGAATTATTTATTTTGTATTTTTATACTTCTGGCATTTTAATGTACTATGGAAATCTGATATAGGTACTAAAATTGTGTTATTTCATTATTTTTTTAAATAAAAGCCTTTTTCCAACATTCGTTTTTTTTTTATTTGCAATGGTAATGTCATATTGTTCTGAAATTAGTCTATGAATAATTTTGTTCTTTTTAAATTTTTGACCTGGCGAAACTGACTTATATTCATTCATATTTGAAATCAGCTCTTCTTGAACTGTAAATGCAAAAAGCGCCCAACCCCGCATTTAAAGCACAAGCCCATTGACGACTGTGCATAATTAGTTCTTGCTCTTAATAGTTTTTACTCGTAGTTACCATTGATTTTGCAACATCAGCCCATTGATGATTGGGCTATTGTTGCTCTATGCGGTTTATAGTTAGCATTGATATTACAACATCAGCCAATTAACGATTGGGCTGTTTTTGATCTATGCAGTTTATATTAATATTGCAACCCCAGCCCATTGACGATTGTGCTATTGTTGTTCTGTGTGGTTTATGGTTGTCGTTGACATTGCAACTAACTTGGGCTGACACTTTTTGGGAGGGGGAGGGGTGGGGGGGGGGGGGGTGGGGGGGGGGGGGGGGGGGGGGGTAGAAAACCCAGAGAAAACTAGTGGGCGGTGAGATGGCATAGTGAGGGCATGGTCAGGTAAAACAAAATATGGTCTAAAAAAGACAAAAAAACACGCCTATCACGTACCAATAATTTTACGTGTATTATTATTATTAAGAATTGACTTTATATCATTAATACAAAAAAGAAGGAGGTAGCAACCCGGTACCCCCCCCCCCCCCCCCCGTTCTGGTAAATATAATCGCGAAAATAGCTGTTTCAGATTATTTCCGATGGTCTATTCTTATTTAATTTTTCAAATATATTTATTAATATTTATTTTGTTGTATGTTTTCAGTGGTTTACATTCCATCGAGAAAGGGAAAGAAACTGCTGATGCACTCCTGCTACACTTATTGTAAAACCTCTCGGAAGTATGCAAATGGTAACGAGAGATGGGAATGCTCATTAAGAGGACCAAAGTTGAAATGTTGTGCTTATGTACGAATGAAGGGAGATTCTGTCGTAGCTTTAGATGCGACCCACTCCCATGACCCGCCGAAATATCACGTCTCGTCGTCTGGGAATTATGTTAAAATATAATATTGTATATAATATTCAAAATTATACTGCTAGTACTAATAGTTCGGGCTTTCAATCTTCACGACCAACGGGCCCTGTTAATGTCGTTTGGGAAAGCTCGTATATTTGGGATATATAACGTGGTTATATTTATTCGTTATGTTTAAATAACTGATCGTGTCATATGTATGGCAATGAATTTCCGTGATCCGGCAGTTGTATGTTGTATGTAAATTATTTTAAGTATGAGTGATCCCAAAAATACACTGCAAATATATAATTCGTTTTTGTTTAAACTAATTACGTCGTGTTTTACACGCTGAAAAGATCGTTTTATAATTGTTTTTATTAACTCCACACGGGAGGTCCCGACGAAAATCAGTTCCCTCAGGTCCTCTGTCATCTTTAGGGATCCTGTGTGGAGGGTGTTATTAGATATTAATAATAATCGTTTATTCCAGAATGTATGCAAGGTTAGTTACGCAATGCAATCTTCGACCAAGTATACCCGCATTCCACATTTCGAAATATTACAAAAATAAAAAAATAACTTAAGTAAAGGAAAAAGATGAAGTTCAAATCCATCGCTAACACTGCAGTACGAGGCCTTCGAGAAAGTCCGGCTGGAAAGGTCAGATGGTCTCCCTTAACCGACCTCTGCCATCAAGGACAAACCTCAGCCCATGAACACGGAAATCCCTAAATCACCAAAAGTAGCGAATTACTTGGGGTAACCTATGGTAGAGGTGTTGGTTATCCAATTATTTAATGTGGTGAATTCTTGCGGTATGAAAGATACATGCGTGTATGTGTGAGACAGCATGAGTAACGTATAAAAGGTTGTGATTGTTGTCCATTCGTCCTTTTTACCATCAGACTTCCTAAGAAGAACCAGTGTACATATCTCGGAATAAACATCCATAGTCTACCTACGACTTATTATTGCAATTCACCTTGTACTGAGATCATCATTTTCAGAGGAATCTGGATCCATCAAAGGGAGTCCAGAAATACATGAGATAACCGGCCACGGTCATCAAATTTAATTTTTTGCATCAGGAGTTAGCCGTCTTGTGCATCGTTGTTGCATACAAACAATTTACTATACATTTCGTTGGCACTGCAAGATCTCGGCAACCGATACGATCGTCTATAATCGTTGTTATAATGAACTCTTATTGCATTCCATCGTTGTCCAGGTTGATTAATTATTCTTCTAAAGCAAAAGTTGTAATCAATCAACTTATTATTTGATTATTTTAATTAATATTGTTTTGTTTTGCAGTGGTATATATTCCATCGCTGAGGGGAAAGAAGCTTCTGATGCTTTCCCGGTACACTTACTCTAAATTCCGTAAGGATTATGCAAATGGAGACGAGAAATGGTTGTGTTCTTTATCAAGATTTTGGAGATGCCGTGCTTATGTTCGTACGAGGAATGGTGTCATCCTTACTTCTGATCAGCATCACACTCATGACCCGCCGAAACGTCATAATTTAATTTCTGGGGAAAATGAAACCTTTGTTTCCGGTGACGGCAGCTATAGATTATATTCAGCAGTATAATTTGTAATATTTGGACCATTCCAAATATTATAGTTGTATAACGGGTATACAAATTATAATATAACTCAGGTTTTTGTAAAATATTAAAATTAGCGCCATCTATGAACGAGCACGTTATGACTAATTTTATGTTTACCCTTAAGATGGGACACACTCTCACGACTCATCTTATTTCAATAATAAGTTTATAGTTAAATTCAATGATTATTTTCTTTTTAAGTGGTGTATTGTTGTCAGTTACATAGTATTGACTGTTTAATAAACAACCGTATTGTGTTAACATTTTTATTTACACGAATTTTCTTCTATTACAATTATTTTTTTTTGTGTAAAGTTGCCAAAATGAACGTGGAGATTTAATAATGAAGATATATTTTTTTTTCACTAGCTTTTATTTACTTACTTAAGCTTTTTGTACATTTAAGTTTACAAATTACCAATTGTAATGTCTAACATACTTCCTATTAAAATTTATCTTGCTTAATATATGTTTCTTTCATTTATTTTTAATGAGTTTCTACCCGGAATGAGTTTTATAAGTATTTGGGAATAATATGTTATAAACAATGTTTTTGTAATGTACTCGGGTAGGCTAAAAAGTAATGAACACATTCTTGTAAAACACGAACAAAAACAAATACAAAGATTGGGCAAATAGTACATTACAGTACGATTCTTAAGATTCAAAATCATATACATATTTATTTTTCAACCTAGTCACCGTTAAGGCTAACGCATTTCTCCCAACATGCAACAAGTTTTTTCTCTCCCGGTGCTTAAAAGTCCTGTCAAGGAAGGAGGTGTACTAAGCGATTCCTTCATAAACTCGTTCAGGGTGCTAAGGGTGTGCTTAAAATTTTCAAACTCCCGATGAATGTTAAGGCAGCTAAAAGTCTTGCAGTTTTTCATGGATTATGTCTCAATGTTTTGAAATACAAATTTTAGTAAGTGGGTAGTAAATAGTATTGTAGTAAGTAGTTTTAGAAAAGACTATATTAGATATAAGATTTAATCATTTTATAACTAAATAAAGTAACTAAAATAAATTATTTTACTGGTCTATATATAACAAAGACGCATATGCATCTAATGATGAGAAATGGTAATGCTTTTGAGAACAAAAATATTTTTTTTTGTGGAACTTATATTCTAATGGGTTACAACTCTATTATCATATATTCAGATGAAACCCATTCCCATGATCCGCCGAGATAATATCACGTCGCATTACCTGGCATCTCCTATATTCCAAATTGTGCTGCTGGGTTTAATCTGCATACCTTTGCTCCTTTCGACAGTTATTCCGAAATAAATGTAGTGAACTGGCGAAGGCCCGTGAAAAATCACCAGATATTATAATTGAAGCGAACTACTTGGGGTAACCTATGGTAGAGGTGTTGGTTATCCAATCAATGATTTAATAGTTTGCATCAGGGACTTGCCGCTTGCCTCGTTGTAGCATACAAGCAATTTACTATACATATTGCAAGCACTGCAAGCTGCAAGAGCACGGTAACCGATACGACCGTCTATGAGCGTTGATATACTCTTCTAAAGTAAAACTTGTAATAATAACTTATTGCTTGATTATTTCAATTTATATTGTTTTGTTTTGCAGTGGTATACGTTCGATCGCTGAGGGGAAATAAGCTTCTGATGCTTTCCAGGTACACTTACTATAAACGCGGTAAGAAGTATTATGCAAACGGGGACGAGAAATGGGTTTGTTCACAAGGAGGCAATTGCCCAGCTTATGTTCGTATGAGGAGTGAAGTCATCCTTACTTCTGACCAGTTTCACACTCATGACCCGCCGAAACGACATAATTTTATTCAGCAGTATAATTTGGAATATTTGAACCATTCCAAATATTATAGTTATTTCTCTTAAGGGTATACTTAACAAAATTCATAATCTCCTCTTTCATACATGTCGTTAATTTAATTATTTAGGGGTACACTTTTTTGCAAGTTATGCTTATTAAAATATTAAAATGGATTGTTTGCGCCTGCACATCCGCAATATGAACATGAATAAATAGTTTGTCGGCATATAAACTCCAATTTTCAGTCAGTAAGTGGTTTATTACGTTTGGTGAATTTGCAGAGGTGTCCGGGTTCATGGGGGGCAGGACTCAGCTGGATTTGGAACGCAGTGAAAGGGATGAATTCATTCGTTCGTCACTTCTGGACACACTGATCCCCAGATTCCTACCCACCCCTCATACCTTTTTCCTTCCCAGAACTTTCTCTCATTAATTTCCCGAAAAAGACCCTCCACACAGCATCCCCAAAGATGACATAGGCCCTGAGGGTAATTATTTTCCCCAGGGCCATAGATTTACTAATGAAGATATATTTTTTTTCACTCGCTTTTATTTACTTACTTAAGCTTTTTGTACATTTAAGTTTACAAATTACCAATTGTAATGTCTAACATACTTCCTATTAAAATTTATCTTGCTTAATATATGTTTCTTTCATTTATTTTTAATGAGTTTCTACCCGGAATGAGTTTTATAAGTAATTGGGAATAATATGTTATAAACAATGTTTTTGTAATGTACTCGGGTAGGCTGAAAAGCAATGCACACATTCTTGTAAAACACGAACAAAAACAAGTACATACATTAGGCAAATAGTACATTACTGTACGATTCTTAAGATTAAAAATCATATACATATTTATTTTTCAACCGAGTCACCGTTAAGGCTAACGCATTTCTCCCAACATGCAACAAGTTTTTTCTCTCCCGGTGCTTAGAAGTCCAGTCAAGGAAGGAGGTGTAGAGTGCGTTAATTATATGTATTTAATATACCGAAATAAAATAAAATTGGCATTTGACTTTTTATTATCTGTAAAACACAATATGTATTAAATTTTTCTAGTAACATGATTTTTGTTTACATTATTTAATAACTGGTTTTAAAGTGTGGCCACACATATTATTAGGCGAACCAACAAAAGTTGTTGACCAAAAAAATTATAAAAAAACTTTTTCTGAAAATGATAAAATGTTATGAAATTATTTTAAATAGCTTTAACTGTAGACTGGTTGGAGATTAATTTGCATGTATTCATTGTTAGTTTTTGGGATGTTATGCCGTGTTGCACTATCTCCTTTTTTAGCCGACGTTTCGGACAGCGTTGCAGTGTCCATCATCAGGGCAGATCCGGTAGATCCGGTAGATCCGACGATGTGTCAATGCAAGAAGGAGATAGCGCAACACGGCATAACATCCCAAAAACTAACAATGAAAATGCTTTTGGCCGTGAAAATATTTCTTTCGCTGATAGATAAGTTAGACGACATGAACGAATGTTTGATGAAAAATGTGAGGTAAAATGATTTTTTTCACTTGACACTTCCTTTTGAGCCATTCGGTTTTAAAATTTTCAAACTTCCGGTGAATGTTAAGGAAGCTAAAAGTCTTGCAGTTTTTCGTCGATTATGTCTCAATGTTTTGAAGTCCAAATTTTAGTAAGTGGGTAGTAAATAAGTAATATTAGATGATAGTAATATTTTAGTAAGTGGGTAGTAAATAAGTAATATTAGATGATAGTAATAGAAAAGAATATATTAGATGAAAGATGTAAACATTTTATAACTAAATAAAATATACTTAAAAATAAATCTTTGACTGGACTATAGTGTAAAACAAGGACGTATGCATCTGGTTATGAGAGATGGTAATACTTTTGAGAACCAAGGCTGATTTGTCGGGCTTATATTCTATCTAATGGGTTACAACTCTATTAACATATATTCAGATGAAACCCATTCCCTTGATTCGCCGAGAAAATATCACGTCGCATCATCTGGCTTCTGCTATTTTCCAAATTGTGCTGCTGAGTTTAATCTGCATACCTTTGCTCCTTTCGATAGTTATTCCGAAATAAGTGTAGTGAACGAGCTCAGACCCGTGAAAACTTACTAGATATTATAAATGTCGAGAAGCTGCAAGTTTTTATTAAACACATATTTGCCTTCTTCATCTTTACAAAATTTTGTTTAGTATATATTTACAACTTTTAATATGTTTGTTAAAAAAATTTTTTAAGAGAGTTGTTTTTGAAATAAAAGAGATAATTTTTTCTCACTCCACAGAATGCCACCGTGTTAGCAAGTTTTTATTTCAAAACATTTATCATATTATCCTCAATAATGGTTATAATTTATGCGTAATCGTACAAAAATAAATACATGAAAAATTAACAATTTATTTTTATGTGCTTCTAACTTAAACCTAACCTAAGGTAGAGGTGTTGTTATCCAAATAATGATTTAATAGTTTGCATCAGGATTTAGCCTCTTCGTGCCTTGTTGTAGCTTACCTACAAATAATTTATTATACATTTTGCTGGTACTGCAAGACCACGGTAACAGATACGGTCGTCTGTATAAGCATTGTTACATTTAACTGTTATTGCATCCCACCTTGGTATAGGTAGAGTAATTATTCTTCTAAAGCAAAACTTGTAATTAAAACTTATTATTTGATTATTTTAATTAATATTGTTTTGTTTTGCAGTGCTATTCATTTCATCGCGGAAAGGAAATAAGCTTCTGATGCTTTCCCGGTACACTTACTCCAAATGCCGTTGGAATTATGCAAATGGGGACGAGAGATGGGTGTGTTCATTACAAGGATGCAATACAAAATGCCGTGCTTATGTTCGTATGAGGAGTGACGTCGTCCTTCCTTCTAACCAGCATCACACTCATGACCCGCCGAAACATCATGATTTAATTTCATGGAAAAATAAAACCTTTCTTCCCGGTGAAGGCAGAAATAGATTTTTTTCAGCGATATAATTTGAAATTATTTTTTATAGTAATACCTCTCAAGAGTCTCAGCTGCTCCCGTAGTCAATAAATTCACCGTAAAATGCAGGAAAATCATTCACGTGTTCTGAGTACAATGTAATTTAAGCTGGTGGACTCCTCTGCAGATCCATTCCTAAGTTAAAACCACGCTTGTGTTCATGTGTGCAAATCTCAGTTGCGGATTCATCTGCTGATGCATTTCGAAGGAAACCATCCATGTGCTCCAAGTGCAAAATTCAGAGGAAAACCTTTTTCGTGTTCTGGGTCTAGTATCAATTAAAGCTGGGGACTTGCATGCAGATTCACTCTTAATTTAAAACCAGTTTTGTGTTTAGAATGTTCTTATTAAATTCCAGTTGCGGATTCATCTGCTGACACATTTCGGAAGAAACCATTCTCCTATTCGTAGTGCAGTTATAAAATTCTAGTTGCAGACTATGTATGTGCTTCCAGAATCAAAGAAAAATCATTTTCATGTTCTGAGTGTAGTTTTGATTCCCCGCATTAAACCAGTTTTGTGTTCAAAATATAACGATAATTTAAATAACAAGTTGCAGATTCGCCAAAGTAAGCAATTCTCATGTACCAAGTGAAGCTTTACATTTGTGTTGCACACCACACACTGCAACATTCTGAGAAATTGACTGTTCAGTGTGTCATAATTATTTAAGAGCGTTTAACCAGCCAGCGGCTGAAAATCCAAACTTCGTCGAAAGATGTACTTACGATCGTACAGGGCGGTTACAATTAGAAAGATTAATTACTCTCCGTACCAGCTTTTTAAAATTATAACTCAATATCGATTTTATTTCATTCCAAATTTGCTTTACTTAATACCTACATCCAAAAATGCTTTAAGGTGTGTTGATAAAACTATTAAAATTATGTACTTTTCGTAATTATTCTTTGATCATTAGTATTTATCATTTTTTAATAATGTCTGAGCAAAAAAAAAATGTAATAAAATCTGAAATATTTTAGTCTGTAAGTGCGCAAATAAATACACAAATGGACCAATTTTCGTCAAGAAATACATGTACATATAAATTTTTTAATGATTTTATTTAAACTTAAATTGAAATTCTGTAACATATGTTTACCAGATAATGTATTGATTTATTTTACTGCATGATTATATGATTTGAAATGGGTGTTGTATATTACAAAATCTTTTTAGAAAATTTAACAAATCTGCCAACGACCTATTGTATAACCTTATTATACTAAAAATAAACATTTTTTCTCAAAATCTAAAACATACGTTTACAAGATAAAATAACAATCTTTCGAAATCAATTTATAATTTTTTCTGCAAAAGAGTCGATACGTCTAAATACTGATTTAAAAATGACATATTTCTGGTTTTCTCTGGTTATACGCTGTTAACTTAACGGTTATACGCTGGTAACTCCATTAATGGAGGACTGAATGCCGTTGGCGCTAATAAAAAACTGTCAAAAGAAGCGAAGCTAGCAGTCCACAATGGAGTCCTGGTACCTATCCTGATGTATGGCAGTGAGGCATGGAACTGGCAGAGGAAGGATGAAAGTAAACTGAATGCTGTTGAAATGAGATCCTTGAGTCGTTTGTGTGGTAAAACAATGTATGATCGTGTGAGAAATGTGGATATCCGCAAAGAATGTAAGGCTGATGTATGCATAATGAGTAAGATGAAGAAAGGGACCCTCAGATGGTTTGGGCATGTAGAGCGAATGAACGAAGAAAGCAGTGTAAGAAGAATATACGACGCAAATGTGAATAGTAGAAGAAGTCGTGGACGTCCGAGGAAGACATGGCACGATCAAGTAAATCAGATACTTGAGTCGGGACATGTCAAAAGTCAGAATAATAGAAGAGAATGTATGAGACGATGTATGAATGTGAGTGAGGCAAAGAGTGTGTGCCAAGACCGAGTTGTTTGGCGGTCCGTCCTCTCTGCCTACCCCTGCGGGGAAATGGCGTGATGGTTAGTTAGTTAGTTAGTTCGCTATTAAGCTTGTGTACTCTTACGTAGAATCGATGTTAAGTTAAAACCTGCCTTATGTTTTAAACACAATGTAAAAATTCGAGATGATCCTTTGCTGACGAAATTCAAGATTCTCGATTTCCGAGAGCACTTATTCAGTTTCAGTTTCAGTGCCGGCAACCCGGGCATTTATTTTATTTTCATTTATACCTTAATAGTTTTCTTTAATCCGCCTCATTAGATAAATTCTGTTTCGAGGCGGGTAAGTAATATATTATGTTTATTAAAAATGATGTGAATATTTAAAAAAAGATATGTATACATATTATGTTGTTTTAATAAATATTGACATATACATTTTGTTTTAATTTTTGATATATATATATTTTTTATATTTCTTGTTACATATTTTTTTATTGGAAGAATACTAGTAAAAATTGGTATAAAAAGAGGTCATAAAAAATGACCCCGAAGGCAAAAAAGTTCCCCACCCGCAAATCAAAACTCACAAAATATCTTATTTGTAGAGTTCATTAAACCGGAGTTTCACACGGAGTCGGAAAGAAACTTTTGATGCTCTTTCGGTGCTTAGTGTAAAACAAAGACGTATGCATCAGTTTAGGAGTGATGGGATGTTTTTGAGAACCAAGGCCGATATGCCGGGATTGTTTTCTAATGGTTTTCAACTCTATTGTCATATATTCAGATGAAACCTATTCCCATGATCCGCCGAGATAATATCATCTACTATAACACATTCCAAATTGTGCTGCTGCCTTTAACGTGCTTTGACGGTTATTCCGAAATAAATATAGTGAACTAGCGCAGAACGTGAAAAATCACCGGATATTATAATTGTCGCGAATCACTTGGGGTAACCTATGGTAGAGGTGTTGGTTATCCAATTACTGATTTAATAGTTTCCATCATGGGCTTGCCGCTTGCCTCGTTGTAGCATACAAGCAATTTACTATACATGTTGCTAGCTCTGCAAGACCACGATAACTGATACGATCGTCTATGAGCGTTGTTATATTGAACTCTTATTGCATTCCACTGTGGTTGGTATAGGTAGAGTACTCTTCTAAAGCAAAACTTGTAATATCAACTTATTGTTTGATTATTTTAATTTATATTGTTTTGTTTTGCAGTGGTATACGTTCGATCGCTGAGGAGAAAGAAGCTACTGATGCTTACTGGATACACTTATTCTAAATGCCGTTGGAATTATGCAAATGGGGATGAGAAATGGGTGTGTTCATTACAAAATTTAAAATGCCGAGCTTATGTTCGTATGAGGAATGACGTCCTCATTACTTCTGATCATCAGCATCACACTCATGACCCGCCTAAACGCCATAATTTAATTTCTTGGGAAAATGAAACCTTTGTTTCGGGTACAGTCTGCAATAAATTATATTCACCAGTATAATTTGTAATATTTGGACCATTCAAAAAATTATAGTTTTATGTCTTAAAGTCACTTTTAAAGGAATTCATAATCTCCTCTTTCCTAGATGTCGTTAATTTAATTATTTTAGGAAAACACTTTTTGCAAGTTATGCTTTAAAATATTAACATGGATTATTTGTTTGCGCCTGCACATACGCATTATGAACACGAATAAATAGTTTTGTCGGCATATAAACCCACATTTTTCAAATATGCATAGTTAACATTATTCGGTTGAATTACAAATAACTCATTGGATTTTTAAGCCTTTCTTTGAAAGGATCGAATTTTTGCACGGACAAAACTATTTATTCGTATGCCATATGTATGCATTCATATATAATTCGTTTGAGCAGTGTTTTGCTAACAGTTTATCATTTTATTTAAGAGTATAAATATCATTGCGTTCAATTTGTCTTGTTCAAGTTGTCTCTGTTCCACTGTAAGCCAATTTAGATCGTTTAACATTTTAGTTACTTTTGAAAATCTAAGATCTAAATTTATAGAAAGATCTTTCGTCTAAATGTTATTCTCTATTCCAATCTTGAGAATCACAACTTTTAGCAAATCATATTTCTAGAATTCAATAAACCGGAGTTTCACACAGAGTCGGAAATAAACTTTTGATACTCTCCCGGTGCTTAGTGTAAAACAAAGACGCATGCATCTGGTTACGAGAGATGGGAAGTTTTTCAGAACCAAGGCTGATATCCCGGGCTTATATTCTAATGGGTTACAACTCTATTATCATTATCATGTATTCATATGAAACCCATTCCCATGATCCGCCGAGATATTATCACGTCGCATCATCTGGCATCTATCGCATCATCTGCTATATTCCAAATTGTGCTGCTGTGTTTAATCTACATACCTTTGTTCCTTTTGATGGTTATTCCGAAATCAATGTAGAGAAGCTATAAGTTTGTATAAAACGAATATTTGCCTCAAGTTAATTGCCTTTGAAAAACAAATATTGTCAATTTCGGAGATTTTGATTGAACACCGTTAGTAAACTTGGAAAATTAAGACATCAGTCAAAAATTTTCACTTAATTAATGCATTAAAAAAATATTTATGGCTAATTTATCGTAATACATTCAAATGTTTAATTTTAAACTTATCAGTATCAAATATACGGAAATAAGAAAATGAAAAAAACACTTTATCGCTTGTCTTAATTGTTTCCACAATTAGTTTGAATTTTGAAAAGAACACTTAAATTCAAAGCAAATCCAAGTTCTAGAATTCATCAAACCGAAGTTACAGACAGAGTCATAACCGAAATTTGCACTTTTATTATAGCAATTTTATCATTGTTTGTGGTTTCACATCTGTTTTGTATAGTTTATTTTTTTAATTTTTAACTGTTAATTTAATTTGTTCATTATTCACACACTTTTAACTATTAATCAGTGTCTTTATAAGCACCAAACTCCAATTTTCCGATGTCTTATTTTCGGTGGTAATAGTTTATTGCTTTTAGTTAAATCTTAAATTAATGTTTTTGTATTAATGTGTTTACTTTTGTTTATATTTTAGTGGTTTATATTACATCGAAAAAAGGAAAGAAACTCTTGATGCTCCATCAGTATACTTACTGCAAAAAACTTAGGAACTATGCGAATCGTGACGAGCGATGGGAATGCTCGTTAAGAAGACATGACCTGAAATGCAATGCTTATGTTCGAATTAGGGATGACTCGATCATAACTTCAGATGTGTCCCACTCCCATGAACCGCCGAGATATCATATCACATCGTCAGGGATTTATGTTAGACTGTAGTTTGAATGTTTCAAAGTATACAAGAAGTAAAGTCCAACTGGTTACACACTTCACTGAATTCATGTACGGAATAGGTACGAGTAGTTATTGAAATGCTTGCAAGTCTGGTTTTCACATATTTTGTGCTATATTTCTAATTTTTATTACTATTTTTATGTTTCCTTCTTTTACATCTTTCCAAACTTTTGTTTATATATTATTACAACTTTTAATATATATGTAAAAAATAATTTTAAGAGGGGTGTTTTTGAAATTAAAGGGATAATTGAACTTTTTCTGGCTCTAAAGAACTCCACTGTAGCAAATCTAATTATTTTGAGCGTATATTGATAAGTGTTCAATCTCGAATACTTTCTCTTTCTCGCATCGCTTGTCTCTTACAAATAGGGATGAGGGATGCTTTTGGTTAGTTAATGTGAACCCCGCCGCTAGGGCTGCTGACCGATATAAAGACATGTGAGACTTAAGAGTTTAAGTTGCTTTCCGGCTCTGTCCGCAGCAGGAAAAACTCTTTGGCAGGTCTGACATTGTTCAGCTACCCCAGAGAGAAAAAATACTCGTGATCCTTTGGTTAGAAGATTTTAACGAGCGGTTGGGTTATTTGTTGTTAACTCATAAAGCTACTGTTATAGTTCTAATCTAAATCTATTAAAAGCCACTTGATAAAACCATTAATACTAATTAATTTAAGTTTAAAAATGGAATATTTCCGTCTAATTATAAGAAGATAATTATCTCACCTATATTCAAAAGTGGAAACGCACAAAATGTAACTAACCATCGACCAATTTCCCTCATTTCAAATATTGGCAAATATTTGAAAAAATCGTGAAATCTCAACTAATGGAATTTATTGAAAATAACAAAATACTTCACGACAATCAATACGGATTCCGAAAAGTGCGCAGCACACGAGACGCGATTGTAAATGTCACATCACGCATATATAAAAACCTTGATTTGAGCAATAAATGTATAGGTATTTTTATATATCTGAGAAAAGCGTTTGACAGCATATCCCATAAAAAACTTATGAAAAAATTAGATAATTTGAACATTAATGAAAACGTGGCAAATTGGATAAAAAGCTACCTAAAAAATCGCCCTCAATGTGTCAAAATAAATAACATTTATAGCGACGAAGAGACATCTGAATATGGAATTCCACACGGTACTGTGCTAGGTCCTATATTATTCATCTTATATGTAAACGCGATATTCTCACAGTCACTTCATGGTAGTATAACCTCTTATGCCGATGATACAGTACTTATTGAAAGTGGAATCACATGGCAAGTAGTAAAACAAAAAGCAACAGAAGACATAAACATACACTGATATAAATCTACTATCTCTTAATAGTGAAAAAACTCACGTTATACCATTTGCAATAAAATCAAATGGCGTTTCGGTAAATTTTGATATAATTATTCATGACAATTCTAAAGATAAAAAAAAAATAACTGTAAAATAAACTGTTCCACATTAAAGTTTTGAATAAAATTAAATACTTAGGTATAACAATAGACAAAAAACCAGAACTGGAAAGATCAAATCAACCTTACCGTTAACAAAATAAGGAAATTAATTTACATATTTTTAAAATCGAAACTTTCTCTCATTAGAAAATCAGTCTACCATGTTGCATACAAAACTAATCTATGAAATTGTGCAACGTCTAATTATAAAAATTATATTGAAAAAAACGAATAGATTATCCAACTCACCTTATTTTTGAAGAATTTAAAGTATTAAAATTTAATTATCTAGTTCGAAAAAATATAATAATCCAAATAATAAAAGAAAAACAAAATCATAGCATTATAACTGAAAGTCGTACTAGTCAAAAACATATATTTCCAACACAAAAATGTAACACCTCATTTGCACAGCATCATTACACATACCTATGAAAAAAATACTTCAAGAGCCTACCTGAAAATATAAGAACAATCGAAGACGATAAATGCCTACTAAAAGCAATTAAAGAGCAATTTAAAGTAAAAATAACAAATTGATAAAACTTATCATCATAACTTATATAACTTGTAAATTTGTTTTTTTTTAAGTATCTACCACAATTAAATTAAAAGATACAAAATATATTTTTTTAATATATTTTAAATATTTTCTCATCCCGATACTCTTCCCTCTTCTAATCACAAGCGTCTGCTTCTATAGAAGAGAAATATCATACAAAAAAAAAAATCATTAAAAATTTATTATGTAGTTTATTTATATCAAAAAAGGTTATTTTGAAATATAAATATTATATTTTGTATGTTATTTTTGCTGTATAAATAATGTGTCTTATATAATAAATAAATGAAGAAAAAAAAAGTAGTACTGTTTACGATTATTGAACTGTGACACTTTTGTAAATTGATTATACCCCCTCCAATAAAGACTAACCGTATAAAAGCGTGGATTTTATTTCATTACGACCCGGAACACCACCGTATTGGCAAATTATTATTTCAATGAAATTACCGCATTATCCTCAATAATTAATTTTTTTTTTTTTTTTTTTACATTTAATTTGTTTATTTAATTAATCATTTTTTTTATTTAATTGTTTGAAAAATTAGCATTTATTTTGATGTGCCTAACCTAACCTTTCTCGTATGAGATTATTATTTCAATCCTTTGCCGTAGAAAATTTTGAATAAAATATAATATTTCCCTATTTACATTTCGCATACCGAAGTAAGTTTTTTATTTATTTAGGCAATTCACCTTAAAGAAGTTATTCTTAGACATAATACCTTGTATCTAGTAATTTCGTACTATTTACGAGGGCTATCCGTAAAATAAGTTCTCCAAGGTGCTGCAGTCCAATTTTATGCACGATCCGGCAATACTGGCGTGTAGCCTGGTTCACCCATGCCAAATCCCCACCACGCTGCACTCTCTGCGCCGCTTAGTCTCGGCGTGGCAGCCGTTCGCGATGGAGCTTCCACTCGCCGTACACGCAAGGTTTGAATTACGCTCTGTAATTCGTTTTTAAGCTTTCACGGCTTCGGCGAATCTGAATGACGCCACTGACGGGTTTTTTCCTCTTCCAGGTCTCGTCCCCAGTCACTATTGCGTCCAAGAATTCTTTGCCATCGAAGTCGTAGCACTTAAGGAATTCGAGGGCTGCTTTAACCTGTTGTTGTTTGTGATCTTCGGTGAGCATTTTTGGAATCCACCTTACGCAGACCTTGTGGTATCCCAAATGTTCTGTCAATAGTGGTCTTACGAACATCAGGGATCATGTTCCAAAGTTTCCGAACCACCACCTGTCGATCTGCAAGCATTGCTTTTTCCACTTTCGCAATCGCTTCATCTGAAACCGATGGCCGTCCGGCACGCTTTTCGTCATAGACGTCTGTAAGTCCGTTTTTAAATTCTCTGCACATTTTGCGCACGTTTTTCGCGCTCAAGCACTGTTTTTCGGACACTTCACCTAGGTTAGAATTAATGTCTACCGGTAGTTTGTTCTTTGCCAAATTTAACACATACGTAACATTACTCTTCCAAATCTGAATTATGTAGAAAAGTCAGCAAATAGTCAGAAAGAGTCAGAATTTTTCTGGCAGGTGCGGCGAGTGGAAACTCCATCGCGAAGGGTTGCCACGTCGAGAATAAGCGTCGCAGAGTACAGCGTGGTGGAGATTTGTCGTGGGGGAACCAGTGTTCCAGTTGAACCAGTGAACGCGCAATCCACCATTATTGCCGGATCGCGCGTAAAATCGATTCTCGACCTTATTTTACAGACGGCCCTCACACATACCGAATAAATGTTAGATTTAAAGTATTTAAAAAAATATAAAATTTTCTTTTTATACATTTGTACATAAATTAAATATAATAGATTGAAAACAAATTCAACAAAATTAACACTTAACCCTGAGAGATTTCTTTAAACCTAACTGAATTAAAAAATATATTAAAACAAACCTTTTTTAATTATTTTGAGGCGTTTTATTTCATATCTTCAGGCCAGATATGAAATAAAACTTGTAATAAGTAATATCATAAGTGTTAATAAATCTATTCATTATACGAAATAAAACGCCGTCGAGTTGTCACGGCTCAGAGGCTGGGATTTATAATTAAATTCGCTCTTAAATTGGACGGTTCGGAATTCATACAAAGTAATTTAATCTTTCGCTACCTTAAAACATTCACTAACACATCATCTGCTGACGTCGCTCGTTTTAGAAGAGATGTGTAATGACGCAACCTACACAAATATAGATAAGTCAGTACGTCTTTTATTAGGGACGCAACACGATACAACGGACTGGGAAATCAAGAATCGAACATTTCTGTACTTGATACTTGATGGTGTCATACCCAAAGACAATATTTTTTTAATTTCTGATTTTCAAAGACTCCACAAAACAAGTGATTTGTGACAGAAGATATGTGATGTCTTGCTATGTGATAGCGTGCGTCGTATCACAAACCCCTGTGTATCAGACGAGTGTCCTTTACATTGACTTTAAATATGGGCGCCGGGTTTATAGTCCGCGAGCTGCTGTGTGTTTGGTTCGGTTAAGCAGTGTTTCTTAACCGTATTGAAAGAATCTCCCCGAATTGAAACGGAATTCAAAAATTTCGTCCATTTACGCAGCAATAGATTTCTTACTACAAATAAAAAATGAGGGGAAGTATAAATAAAACACAAAGTTATTAGATTTACATTGAGTATTACGCCTCAGTTTAAATTCTTGTGCTTGAAAGGGTAGTTTATTTAAGAGAAATTGTCAAATTGTTGCACCTTAAGAAAGTGTGTCAATGTGTCAGTGTGTGAATAAGCTTATTTTCTATTTTGAGACAATGCCTACTCGAACTTCTGCAGCGCCCCCTAAATGCAAATTTTTTAAAAACGTTCCCCCAGACCTCCAAAACACCCAAGAACAGGCCGACAATAAGATTCTGTAAAATTGTTTGCGGTGTCCTTTGGCACCGAAACAACTTCTCGATTGCCGACATGTTCCCGGTTGTTGTCTTTGTTTGCCCTATCTGCGGTGTTAGTTAGTTCTGGTTAGGCATTGGTGCCCCTCCGCAGTAGTATCTATACACTAATCATTTTGTTTATACTTTTTCAGCTGTCTACATTCCCTCAAGGAAAGGAAAGCGTCTCTTGATGGTGAACGAGTATACTTATGGGTTTCGATCTAGGAATACCAATGGTAGAGAAAGGTGGCATTGCTCCTTGAGTGGATCAAATTTTTACTGTGTGGCCTATGTTATTATAAGGAATGATTCAATCCTTGGTGTATATGGAACTCACAGTCACGAGCCACCAAAGTATCACCTCACTTGTCATGGAAAATATATCAAAATTTGAAAGAAGTTCAATTGGAAATTGAATTAATATTAAGAAGATAAGTTGGCCGTATTATTGAATTTTTTTCAACAACGGAATAATATGTAGTCATTACACTAAGAAAAGTTGGTTATTACAAAAAACCAAATATGCCAAAGATGTTGCAAGTCAGCCATATTTTCAGTTTTATCGCGACGAAATATAAATAAAACACAATAAAATAGTGGTTTAAACACAGATAATATAAACAAAGGGAGATATGCTATGGGCAGTTTCGGCAGTTTAAACCTTGTGGAACTGTATTTCCTCGTGTCGCCGATATTATTAACCAATACTATTACACACCTTCGCTTACGCTAAAGTATACGCCCCTATTCGAACTCACACTTAAAACTTGTCATTTTTGTTGGCACTAATACTTAGAACAGATTTCTATGCGTACACGTTTCGAACGCATTCGCAATTAGCAATACATAGAAATGATGACGAATAAGGCTTACAAGAATACAAATCGACAGAGATCGACATTTTAGTCAAAAAATGGTTCCAGTTAAAATTTTGATGAAAAATTCTTATTCTCAGAACCGATAAATCGAAACAAGTGTGATCTGGACTCTGGGCACGTTTAACGTGTCCCATTTGTAACAAATCCAAATCAATTGTTTCTAATCTATAATTAGATAACTGAATTTTAACAGTTTTTGGTTTTGTTCAATAACTTTAATCACAATAACACTCACAGTGTGTTTTTGTTGTTGTAAAAATCCATAAAAAGAAACTCTCATTTTTTACTCATGTTAATTTATTTTGTATTTGAGTACTTCACAAGAGTCCCATCTGCTCCCAACCATCTGGAACCAGTGAGACTAGGGCATCCGCAATTGGGGTATTTTATGAGGTTTCAGGTGGTGAGGAGTGGAAAAAGTCGAGGAAAATGAAGGTGGGGAAGTACCCGGTTATTCAGAACTGGTCGCTAAACACGGCTAATAAATTTAAAGCAACCTTTCTGTTCTGAATGGTGGTCTTTAACCAGGGTTATACTGAAAGTATTCACAAATCTGTTTCACAATTAATAATTTTACAATAATAATGACAAGTATTTTGGGCAACGTTGGGTGCTCTACCCGTGTTAGGGCCTTTATTTTGCGATTTCATATTTTGTTTCATAATCTATTTATTACCCGTGTTTTACAGGCAGTTTTTTTAAATAATATGTAAACAGTTATTTTCCTCTTTTGAATGTCAAATGTGCTAGTTTTCATCAATCTCAAACATATGTAAATAAAAAAATTTAAATAAAAAACCCACCTTGGTATAATTAACAAAAATATATTGAAATATGTATGTACACGAGGTATTTCATTTAGCAAACAAACATTTAAAAAAATATATTATTGACCGGTAAAGTGGAGATATTTGTTTAATACTTGTCGCTTCGATAATTTTGGTGTTACGTTTTTAACTAAGTAATGTAAACGGATATCAAGGTATTTTTCCAAAACGGCTTTAGTGAGTTGAACTAAATGATTATTCATTGGTGATTGGTCATATTGATGAAAATAAATATTTTCAAATACTTTGATTCCAACGAAATGTCGTAAGGCTTTGGTTACTAGTTCCTGTTTAATATTATTTTTTGATTTAATTTTCAGTTTGTTTTTATCTACAATAGCGTTCTTTATTATCACTTCCATTGTTTTGCAAATGTTTATAACATCAATTGAAGGGGAAAAAAGGACACCTTTATCTTTTAACTTTATAAATCCATGATGACTTGTAATTTCATTTGCAATCAACGCACCGACACAAGTATCACATTTTAATTTTCCGCATAGAAAACGAACAACAAAGCCAGCTATATATGCTATTACCTGAGAACTAAATAGTGAAGTATCTAATACAAGAATATCAACTTCTTCATCAAACAATGCCTGTTCGTAGAGTAATTGTACTTCGTCATCAAAGTTCTCTAAGAGATTTGTTCTGTCAGTGGAGATATTAATTTTTTCAAAAGCAGACGAGCAACATAATATAGATATCTCTTCCAATGACTTACAATTTCCTGTTTGGAAATCTCTCAGTTCTGACTTAACAAGAAGTTTTTTGTAAATTGCTTGGAATTGCCGAGGGGTCGGGTTTGTATTACACCCTCCGTGGGCACGTATATGGCCAAACATCAGTTCAATATGATCTTGGCTAAATTTATGTGTGGGAAGATATTGCAAAATTTTTCTCCTTATTATCTACAAAAATAATATGTTTATACTTATTTATATTTTTTTTATAAAGCCCTACTAATATTACGAAATATCGATGGTCGGTATTTAAAAGAATTCGCGTCCCCATCACTAGCATCGTAATGGCGGCGATGTTTGTTTTAACGGGGCCTTATGTCAATAAAAACTTCGAATAATCATTAAAAATTGATAACGTACTCTAATTTTGTACTTACCGGTGAAATGAAACTTCATTTATCTTGAAGTTCACATTTATTGTATTATTTTTGCAAAGCTGCACTGAACAAGACGGCATTTTGAATAAAACGGGCACAATCTGTACGCGGTTACGACACAAAACCAATTGAATGAACGAATTCTTTCCGTATTCACACTCCGCTCCGTAGGCCGTAGTCCGTCCACGGTCTGGCGGCCAACATAGCATATCTCGGGTTTCTAATATCTTTGGGTTTAAACAAAGATAATTATGTATTTTCATTTAATAAAAATGATGCCACAAAGTGGATTTACAAATTATTAAAGAAATAAATAATACGACTGTGCTGCAAGATTCGTAAAAAATTGAATATTTCTGGACGTTTTGCCAATGCCATCAATATTTATATGTATCGGCATCTCAGATTCTCTATGATCAGCATGTATTTATGGTCTCCTCCTACATAGTCTACATATTTATGTAAACTTTGATTGGAGAGTCCTAATGTTCAAACGCTACTGAATGTTTCGCCGTAGGTTCTCACATGTGTGTATATAAATGTATGACACAGGAGGATATATGTATAAATGTATGACACTGAGGAAAATAATTTCCCTCGAGGCCTACGTCATCTCAGGGGACGCTGTGTGGAGGTTCTTTTAATAGAAAAGAAGTAGAAAAAGTTTTGAAAAGGAAAAGCATATGTGAGTGGTAGGTAAGAATCTGGGGGTTAGTGTGTCCTGGAGTGACGGACTTATAAATGCATCCGTGATGCAAGGCAATGGGTCAAGAGAGTCCGATTGGAAAGGTACTATCATCATATCAATCCGGCCTGCAACGCTGTGGTTGTGTGGGGACGCATCCACCGCCAAAATCCGGACAAACCTCACCCCATGAACCCGGGAACCGGGAACCCCTGTTAAGTCACCAAACGTAGCGAACCACTTGGGTCGATCTATGGCAGAGGTGATATCCAATCAATGGTTCCTGGGGCGGGGTTACCTATACCCGCCCCCCAAACAGAAATGATATAAACTGAATTTTAAACGTTTACACACTGAATTGTACTTGAGTTCATATTAAAATCACTTTTGCAATTATCCTGACATTTTGTTTTACTGTTCTTTTACTCTTTAATTTGAGTTGCTTTCTACAACAAATGAATAGATTAATATTTGTCTATCGCAAAGTGTTCGTGTTTCAAACTGGTTTGGGTGAAACGATCAATGATTGGTTGATTGAAAAAAATACAATTTCTTCTAACTTTCTGTTTTTGCCTTTTCTAGTGTCGTTTACATCTTCTGGGCTAAAGTCTTTAGCTGCATTGGACCCGGTCATCATAGATAGTGCAGGACACACCCAACAAGAATTTGGTACTACGAATCCAGCAGAATGCGAAGACGTAACCGTGAGATACATTCCATCCAAACATGGCAAGAAACTCCTGCTGTACAAGAGACACACCTACTGCTATAACTCGACTTATGTGCGCAGAGGAGAAAGGTGGCAGTGTTCCTTAAGAACGCCCAAAATGAGATGCCTGGCCTATGTTCGGATGCAGCACGGCTTAGTTATCGAAGCCATTGGCAACCATCTTCATTCTCCACCGAATGTGGACATCTCCAAGTCAGGCGGATTTATTTCGTTCTAATATTATGTTGGTTCCGTTCATGTTTCAATATATTACCTTATGATATTAATTAAGATTCTCAGGTCAATGAACAGTTTTATGTTATTTGACTCTGCCTTATTGTACCGTGTTGCGCTTAAGGCCGTTATACACGAGCCCGATTTTCAGCCCGTTTCCAATTGGAGACAAAAGTCAACATTTTTCGACTTGCGCGATCGCTATTTTCACCTCTATTTTCATATCTAGGATTTCTATTGTCATCACTGCAAACAACACATGAACCATACTGTTTGTTGTGATGCCTACTGAAATCGTAGGTATGAAAATAGAGTTGAAAACAGCGATCGCGTAAAGCGAAAAATGTTGACTTTTGTCTCTAATTGGAAACGGGCTGAAAATCGGGCTCGTGTATTACGCTCTTTACTCCATCATCTTGATAAAACATTTCGGAGAGCTCTGCAGCGACAATACATTGCAGTCCGATATTGGCCCATATATTACACGCCATATATTACACTTGACGCTTGTTGTTAATTTTTTTTGTTTGTATTGTTCCCAATGATATTTAGATTTTTTACATTTCATAATGTTACCTTCTTTTCCTGATAATGTGTTATTGTTCTCATTTGTTTTCAATAACGCTCATTTAATTCTTTCTAAAAGTAAGTATTGTATATGCTTTTGCTTGTATTTTAATCTTACATTTTTAATATAATTTTCGTATTTTTATTTCCGTTTTCTTTAAAATATATACTTCTATTTTTATCATTCAGTTTATTTTTAGTATGATTTTTTTTATTCTACGTTAATTATCATTTCTTATTACGCTATAATATAATCTGTACTTTATGTATATATTTTTATTTATTTATTTGATGAAAAAATACGTATATATCATAAGAAACCTTTGACTGTCCAACTAGGAGATTTTCCGTTTTAGGACAGTCAAATTGTCTGGTTTAGCTCACATTTTAACACACTTCTTCACAGGGTGTTAAGAAACGTATTTTAAGCATTAGTTCCTGGCATTATTTGAAATAAAAAAAATGTAAATAATATAAGTTTCCAAAGCGGAATATTTCCATTCATTTACAAACTACTATTACTCCAATATTTAAATCAGGTAATCCAGAAGAAGTAAACAATTACCGTCCCATATCAGTAATCTTACTAATATTATAAATGCGAAAGTTTGTATGGATGGATGGTCCTTACTCTTTCACGCAATACATACCGAATGGAATATAAAAATTCTTTCACTAATCGAAAAATACATTATTAGCAGTAATATATTGGTAAGCTCTGGCGTTATGAATTAGCTGTGGCGTTATGAAATTATTTATTATACTTTTATTGGCAAATTGTGTTGCTAAGTAAATATTGGACGTAAGCTGTTATTTGTTTAGGTTATTATGGAGATTTCTTTGAAAGCAAAAATTCAAATATGAATATTCTAATATGAATATTTAAAGTAGGTAGATACAATTATAAAATAGGTTCTAATCTACATTTTGACCTAAGCCAACAGCTATACTAATATTATGAATGCGAAACGGAGCGTATTTGATTGTTGATTGATTTGAAGAGGGGGAGGGGGAATTTGCGAGCGAAGCCGGGGGCAAAAGCTTGTCTCAAATATAGCAAATTTTTTTGAAAAACTAGTTAAAAAAAGAATGAGCCAATTTATAAAATGCAATGGTATAATTAATGAAAACCAGTTTGGTTTTATGGAAGGTAGAAGCACACAGGATGCAATTGCAAAATTAAGTAGCCTTATACATAGTTCATTAGATGAAGCATTTAAATGCTTGGGAATTTTTATAGATCTCATAAAAGCATTTGACAGTATATCACATGACAAACTTGTAAGTAAATTAAGAAACATTGGATTAAATTGTTCAGCTCTAGAATGTATAAAAAGCTACCCTTTCAAACGTCCCCAAGTTGTAAAAATTAACGGTGTGCTTAGTTCACCAAAAATGAGTCATTTCGGCATACCTCAAGATACAGTCCTGGGACCGTAAGAGCCCGTTCACACTTCCGTCGTAAAAACGGAGATGGGTTCCGTCATTACGACGGAGGCCCTAGCCGCTGTAGTGGCTCTATGGAGCTGTTCACACTTGCCGGATCCGGCGTGAAGACGGATCCGTTATTTTTTGCCGGAGAGTTCGCCTACGCAGAGTGTCCGTCGTGAAGCCGGAAAGGAACGCGCTGGCTCATACATTTCAATGGAGCTGTTCACACTATACGGCGGGACGACGGATCCATTTTGAACCCGCCATACGCCAGACGCAAGCGAGTAGGCAAATTGTGTGTTTATGAGGCGCGCGTTTGGCATTTATAATATTATTATATAATATATATGTTCGTTCCAGAATGCGATTTTTTCTATTTAATCTCAAGAAAATATTTAGTCATATCATTCATGTTTTTTAGTCAATTTAGTTATAATAATTGCTGGATGATTTTCGCGTACTTTCTCCTTTTCAAGTATGCAAACAAAATATTCTCCACGGTTTGAACAAATAAGGTCCGATCCCTGAATTAATTTTATGGCTGGTATTACATCAATACATTCCTTTACCGATTTGGAAGAAAAAGTTTATTATTTAAATTGTTTTATTTTTAAGTAGGTATTTGTACATTTCAAATAGCACCTATAACTATTTATGGCAGCCCCAAGGGAAAGTTTTTGCTGTCGGCCTTTTACGGCCCAAACTAAGAGGAACTTTTATAATATTACAATTTGAAATATTTGCATTGCGCATTGCGCAGTGCGCACGACCGTCTACTGAAGAATGATAAAATGTTTTGGTCGTTGTTTTCGTAGAGTAGGATCCGTCTTGAAAATGGAAGTGTGAACAGGGGCCTAGGGCTTCCGTCTTAACGACGGAACCCCTCTCCGTTTTTACGACGGAAGTGTGAACGGGCTCTTACTGTTTATCATCTTTGTCAGGGGTTCCCAACCCCGTGCCCGCGGGCACCATGGCGCCCGCGGAACGATTCGTTTGTGCCCGCCTCTATTCGACAGAGACAGAATTTTTTCGTAAACATTAATTAAAAATGTGAATAATTTTTATTTATTTGTTAGAGTTTTAATTTTTTTGAGTGCCTAGGTTTATTAAATACGTTCGTATGTTTGCGATATTGTATGTATGAGTGGTTCCTTTGCTGACAGTACTTATCGCAACTTGTCTAGCGGCGAGCCAGACTGCACTCTTCACGCTAGACTGAAACGGGGAGTGCTATTTGCACATCACTCCTTGTACACGCAGTAAACCCGAAGTGAACGAACGCCACGAACTGAGCCGATGAACGCCGAAGGCGCCAAAACACATGGCATATGAATCAGTGAAAGCAATAAGCATGGCCCCGATGGCCCCGACAGCCAAACTGACAGTAGTCACGTGGTCGTACCATCCCGATTGCTTCGGCGATCATCTCTTCTTCGGGGATGCTGTGTGGATGGTAAATTTAGGGAGAAGTCTTCTCTCTTTCTTTTTATAGGTGAAAGTAGCCTATATGTGTGGAGAAATTCTCTAGAATATCAGAAATCACTGGTTACTAAGTCAAATAAGCCCCTTAACACACTGTAAAGCCTCGTAAGGTAGTAGAGAGAATAAAAATAAATTGTAATGTGAAATATATAGTAAATAAAAAAAATAATGCAATCAATTGTAAGTATTGTTTTTTGTATATTCTAAAATTCCAGTATCTTTTCAACAATAAAAGTTCTATTATTATACTCAAAAACGATTTTTTAAAGAAGTTTGATAATTTTTCTTAAATTTTTTTCAAACATACAGGTATAAATCTAAACGAAACAGGCATATGTTCTTGTTTGTCTTCAGTCTTTAACTCCCTTTCTATGTAACATTGACTTATGGAACACTAAACTTGTGGTATTTGATTGCGTGTTTCGTATATAAAGTTATAAAACAATGTTTTCTCCCATTTTTTTAGTAAAACGTCTGAGAGTGCCCAATTTACAAAAAAAACTAACCACTCGTTTAAAAGAAGTCGCTGGAAATCTAAAAGATGAGCATGGACCTAAAAAGAGGAAAATTTGCGCATTTTGTTCCTATAAAAAACATCGCATGACAACATCGAAATGTGCAATATGTGTTAAAAGTATCTGCGGAGAACACAAGATAGGAATATGTGTCAAGTGTGCCAGAGATGAATAATTTTTATTTAAAGTTATTTTGTTATTATTTATTTGTCACAACTAATTTGATCTCGAAAAGTTTAGTTAAATAAATACTTACCTACTATACACCATAGTAATTTTTGATTTGTTTTTATCTTTTAGGCATGTAAAGTTTTTTTTAAGTGAATCTACTTTAGCCCCGTTAGTGATTTAAAATTCGGATTAAATGGAAGTGCGTCACAATTTTTTTTGTTTGGCGGATCTCGAATTTACCGCATTATATAAATAAATAATAATAATAAAAATTATATATATACATATATTTATATAAACATACATTTATCTTATTATTTACATAAACTAAATTTCAAAGTACTAAATATTAATAAAAACAGCAATAAAAAAATAATAAAAAAATCAAAATAACCAAACAAATAATACTTCCTCCCGTACACACAAGAATTTGCTTATTATGGGAGAATAATTTAAAAAAAATATATATAATTGTAATAATTATAATTGTATTAAGTTTTTATATACTTTCATTATATTTATGTATATATTGTATGTATTGTACCAAAGGAAAATTTTTTCAATAAAAAAATAAATAAAATATCGGTCGGTGCGGGCCTTTCGTAAAAAAATTACGATAACAACATATCTAGCGAATTTGAAACTCTTTCAACGTTTGCAAAAAATCGACAGACTGCATTAGTTCAATAATGTATACTTTTAAAGCTGTTGGTGAAAGATTAATTTGATAAGTGATTAACCAGTATGTAAAATGCATTTACGAAATATTTATTAGATAATACTCGGAACAGGTTAGACACTTCACGAACGAGTAATGATATACATTGGTATCTTTTCTCGGAAGATTTTTTCAATGTAGATGAGTGTTTCAGGCTGATAATTATTGATTATAATATTTGTTATCTACCCTTTGTGCTATGCATAAAAATCTTGTTTAAACGTTAGTTTATCAATTAAAAATAATTATTAATATTTGACAAGTTAAAGTATTTCAGCAAAAAATGCAGACATAATTAGTCTCGACGCCACCTAGCGGGAGATTTAGTATTAAAAATACCTCTCTCACAAAAATAAAGTTGGTGGTTTTCAGTTGGAAAAATGTAATAATAAGTAATTGTCGAATGAAACACTAGTATATATTGAATTATTTGGCGGGTATTAGATAAGCCGCCATAGCTCAGTGGTCAGAGCTGCTGACCGGCAATCAGATGGTCACAGGTTCAATTCCCGTTGGCGGCCAGTATCTTTTCTCGGAAGATTTTTTCAATGTAGATGAGTGTTTCAGGCTGATAATTATTGATTATAATATTTGTTATCCTTTGTGCTATGCATAAAAATCTTTTCTTTAAAATGAGTTTACCAATTAAAAATAATAAGTCTTAATTCCTCTTACTTGATGTCAGAAAGGTCTACGACAGCGTTTCCTAACCTTTTTCAGCCACGGACCCCTAGGAAATAAAGACAATTTTCTAGGACCCCCTTAATATAAAAATCAACATGTGTACATAGGAATAGGGATTGTATTTTTATTCCAGTGCCTATTTATTAACTTTAACGGTGTTGAACATTTGTTAGTTGAAAAATCTATTTTTCAATGAAATTTGCTAATTTTTGCTGAAACTTTTTTTCAAACTTACTTTTTTTTAGAATTCGGGAATAAAAAAAATCGAAGTGAAGTAGTTAAGTTCTTGTTTGTCTTCCGTCCAGTGGCGGCCAGCTCTAAGGTGCGGAGGAGCGCCGCAATCCCAAAATGTATCTATTAATTTAAATCTAATCTAATCTAATTAATTGATTTAAATCTAAAAATTCCCGAGCGCCAAAAAACATACTTATTTCCGACACGCCTCATCACAGTTTACAATATACACTCGGTTATAAGGCATACGTAAATATGGGTGCCTACTGGATTGCGCGCGTAACAAAGCAGATCGTTGTGTGCCTATATTCAGAGTGGTGGTTCGTTTTGCAAAGCGATCACAGGAGTTCTTCCATTATTCTATAATGAGCCAAAATCGTAGGTAGGTTGAATGCTTTGCAAATTTTACGAAATCGCGGGCGGCGATCCAAAAATTTCCATTACATCAAAAGGAATGGTTCGTTCTGTAGCATGTTAAACGGGGACACGTTTGTGTCATATTATTATCCATATCGTGTCTTTATTTTAATATCTACTCTTTTTCATGCCATGTTTCACTCAGCATCGACCAACGACAGCATAACAAATAAACATTGCGGATATTATTTGTTATGAGTTATGACAGTATATATTTCATTGGAGTTTCGGAGCGTCAGGAAGACTTTCGGATGTGTGATAAACATTTTTTTAACTCGATTTTCGTGCCAATAAGTATCTACATACAATTTTCTCGATAGGAATCAACTGTTATTGAATTTGAATTTACAATGGCGGTGACTTTACAAATGCTGATGGATCAATTTTTATTTTACAAGAACTCTTTTACAATAATGGAATATGGAATGCTTTTTCAGTGAGTTGTTCCTCACAATCCTTATGACGTCTGTTTAGATTGAACAATGTTGTTAAACTTTAAAAGAATTTAATCTTTCTTAAGAAATACAATTAATTTAGGAATTAATTGTATTTCTATTCTATTTAGGAAGCAATTAATTATGGTAGGATTTTTTCATAATTGAATTTATTTTAATTATAGTAGGTAGGTCCAAGATTTATGGAATATCTCTATGGATGTGTGGGATTGCACTCACCTTCCCACATCTTGAAATAAAGACAATTATTATTATTATTTTAGCGCACTACCTATTTTTATGAACACCAGCCGCCACTGCTTCCGTCTCTAACCTCTTTTCCATGTAACAATATGTAACATCGACTTAAACTTGTGGTATTTTATTGCATCTTTCGTATGTATTTTTGGTAATTATACAAGAACGTTTTTTAGAAAACGCATGACGGTGCCCACTTTACAAAAAAAAAACTTTAAAATTTACTTTATTTAAAAGAAGTACCTAATAGTTGAAAATTTAAAGCAAGTATGTCTTGAATTCCTTTAACACCCTTTGTGCCTATCGTGATACGGGAACAAGCCTAGTATGGTAAACGAAGGTATACAAATATATTGAAATGTAAAATTTATATTATTAGGTATGTATTGTTTTTTTTTGTGTATTCCTAAAATCCTAAAAGTATCTTTTTAAGAAGAAAAGTTTTTTTTTAGATATTTTAAATCTATTTTTTATAAATTTTCTTATTTTTTTAACATACTTTTTTTCTGATTTCGGGATAAAAAACCAAATGAAACAGGTATTATGTTCTTGCTTGTCTACCTTCTCTAACCCATTTTCTATATGTAATATCGACCTACAGAAGACTAAACTTGTGGTTGATTGCATGTTTCTTAAATTTGTGAGTGTTATAAAATAATTTTTTCTCTTTTTTTAGATGAACGCTTGACACTACCGATTTTACACAAAAAACTAACGAGTAATTTAAAAGAAGTAATAGCTGAAAATTTAAAAGTTGTGCATCAACCTAAAACGAGGAGAACTTGCGCAATTTGTCACTATAAAAAAAAACGCATGACCACATCGAAATGTGCAATATGTCTTAAAAGTATCTGCGGAGAACACAAGATAGGAATATGTGTCAAGTGTTCCAGAGACGAATAATTTTTATTCTTTACAGTTAATAATATTATAGTGAACGAAAATCAAACCTTATCTTTTTTGATAATGTTTTATTTGTTACTACTAATTTTGATCTCAAAAAGCTTAGTTAAATAAATGCCTGCTTTAAATGAAAATACGTTTTAATTTGTTTTTATCGTTTAATAATTTATAAAGTATTTTTTTAATGAAAATACTCATCAGGCAGTGTTAATATTAAGTGACCTTTAACGTAAGTATGGTCCTTATATTTTCCTCTTGTACAGAATACAAATAAAACAATCACGACCCTTTGCGAGGAGGGCAGGTTTTTGCCTTTAATTTAGGTTATGATGTTCCTCAATCGGTAAGTCAGTATACGGATGTATTTCTTTTTAGGTAACTTTTTAAAGCATTTTTAAGCCTGGACGACTGTTATACTCTCTCAGCAAACCTGTTGAAATTAGTTCTGTGGTGTAGCGATTGCAAGCTATACCTTAATGTTAATAAATGCATTAACTATGAGATTTTTTAATTAAAAAATCCGATTTATTTTAATTAGACAATCGATAACAGCGTTCTCGAATCTGTCTCTGAAATTAATGACTTAGGTGTTACTTTCGATACCAAACCTAACTTCTTACCACACATTGAAAATATTTCAAAAATGGGTTTAAATTTTTTTTGTTTTGTTCCAAGATTGGCTAAAGATTTTACCAACATTAAAACTTCTGTACACGTCACTAGTGAGGAGTCAGATTGAATATAACTCAACTGTATGGTCTCCTCACTATAACGTGCTTTCCCAAACAATAGAAAGAGTGCTAAAAAATTATTAAGCTTTTTAAATCATAAACTAAAAATACCGTAACAACAATCAAACTACAGCGTTGGCTAAAATCAAATCAAATGACCAAAATACTTTTAGCCGTGAAAATCTAAAAACGTTTCTACATCAAGTGTGTCTAGTCTGTTTTAAAATCTATGTACTGTTCATTCAACTACCCTCTAAATTTATTTATTTCTTTTTCAAACTTAGCAAAATTACTTTGTGGCATTATTTATTATTTAATTAATAACAGATCACTTTGTATAAACCACTTTTTAATAAACAATATCGACATGTTTCAATAACAATGTTATCTTCATCAGGATATGTTAATATAAAGAAAAATAAATGACAAACAAGTATAGACAAATTAGAATAAACTATAACATAGACGAAATATTAAAAAGTAGAGGTGATTAATTGCTTAAAAATCATAAAAATAGTTATACAAAATTAAATATAAAAATTATTCAAAGAAAAATAAAATTGCATTTAGGTAATAAAAAAACTTTTAAGAACAAATAATTAAAATAATTAGTCTAAATCAAAAAACAAATAATTATTCTAAGTATTAATAAGAAAATAAATTTAAAAGATGGCTATTTTTATAAAATGTTTGGTTATTTATAATATTTAAATTACTATTAAATTAATTATTTATTATTTATTTATTTCTTGTGTATTCTTTTAGTTGTGTAATCTTGTCCTTCCCGAAATGAGTTTTATTAAACTCATTTTATTACCTACTGACGAAATCTTCACCACTGCCTGGGATTTTTTTTTTTAATTGCTATTTTTCTTTAAATTTCTTTTTTGTATAAATATGTCTTTTATGTATATAGCTGTCTTTTTCATGTTGTAATACCTGACACTATTTTATATTACGTAAATCCTAAAAGCGTTAATATTATAATTAAATAAATAAAATAAAAATCCAGTACCTCTCAACTTTAAAGGTAGATATTGAGTATGCACATTTACCTACATATAATAGGTAATATTAAGAAATTAGCTAAATTTTTCAGATTTTTTTTTGGTGAATTCAAGAATTAAAACAATAATCTAAAGAATCAGTTATTATTTTCTTGTTTATCTTACGTCTCTAATCCCTTTTCTGTTGAGAGTTTTAAAACAATGTTTTCTCCCATTTTTTCAGAAGGACGCCTGACAGTGCCCACTTTACACAAAAAACTAAAGACTCATTTAAAAGAAGTTATCGCTGGAAATCTAGAGCATGAAGCAAAAAAGAGGAAATATTGCGCATTTTGTTCCTAAAAAATAAAACGCATGACAAAATCAAAATGTGCAATATGTCTTAGAAGTATCTGCGGAGAACACAAAATAGGAATATGTGTCAAGTGTTCCAGAGATGAATAATTTTTATTCTTTAGAGTTAATAATAATTATAGTGAACGAGAAAATATTTTTTTTCTTTTATTTGTTAATATTTTATTTGTCACTGCTTATTTTTATCTCGAAAAGTTTAGTTAAATAAATACCTACTGTAAATTAAAATGCGTTTTAATTGGTTTTTATCTTTTAGATGTATAAAGTTTTTTTTAATAAAAATACACATATAACCCATATATATGTATACATATAAGAGTTGTGCTATCGGTAGTTTTTACTGGGTTGGACTGTGTTTCCTAGCGTCGCCGATATTGTTAATCAATACTACTGCACATTTAAAAAAATCTACTAAATGAACGAAGTCTTTCTCTATTCAAACTTAATAGTTAACCAATACTAGTGCACACTTTACTATTCAAACTATTCCCATTAGACGGTAGTCCGCCGACGGTCGGGCGGCCATCATAGCATATCTCTTGTAAGTATTTGAATATCTTTGCAACAAACAGTGTTATTCTCAAGTGACCTCTCCCGTATATAAGGTCCTTTATATTTTTCTCTTTTACGAGTATGTCCAACGCTTATTAACCTAAGTTAAACTTTGTATTCACATATATGTAATATCTTTTGAGAAATTTCCAATTTTTTCTGAAACTATTTTTAAGCATACTTTTTTCTGAATTCGGGAATTTAAAAAAAATCTAAAAGAAACAGCTATTTGTTTATTTTTTAGAAATTTAATTAAATTTAAATTTGATATGTTATTATCGAGTTCTGCAAGTATTTAAGAATGTATTTTAGTTACAGCTGTTTCGACTTGTAAGGTCATTTTCAAACTTACGTCTCTAACCGTATTTCTATGTAACATCGACTTATTGAACACTAAACTTGTGGTATTTGATTGCATAATTTGTATGTTATTGAGAGTTATAAAACAATGTTTTCACCCATTTTTTAGAACTTCGCCTGACAGTGCCCACTTTACACAAAAAACTAATGACTCATTTAAAAGAAGTAATAGCTGGAAATTTCAAGGATGATCATGAACCTAAAAAGAGGAAATATTGCGCATTTTGTTCCTATAAAATAAAACGCAAGACAAGATCAAAATGTGCAATATGTCTTAAAAGTATCTGCGGAGAACACAAAATAGGAATATGTGTTAAGTGTTCCGGAGGTGAATAAATTTTATTCTTTAGAGTTATTAATAGCTATGGTGAACGAGAAAATCAAAGTTTTTCTTTTATTTGTTAATATTTTATTTGTCACTGCTAATTTTTATCTCGAAAAGTTTAGTTAAATAAATACCTACTGTAATTGAAAATGCGTTTTAATTGGTAAAGTGTCTAAAGTTTGTTTTTAATAAAAATACACAACACCCCAAAGATATAGTTATATGTTGCAGTTTAAACTCGTTTTTAGTTATAAAGCGTTTTTTCTAGTTAAAACTAGTTTTTACTTACTGCCTTGTTAAAACTGAAATTGGAACTGAAAATACAGATACTGTTTATTAAAATATTTAATAACTGTTTATTGAAAACATAACCTAACCTAACCTAACCAAACCTGAACAAACCTAACCTAACCTAACCTGATGTCACTTGACCAATCAGAATAAAGCATGATGAACTATGACATCGGTTGAAACAGTTTTAACTGAACCATTTCGAGAAAACGCGTTTTGAGTAGTATAAGATATGTGCTATCGATAGTTTTACTGGGTTGAACTCTGTTTCCTGGCGTCGCCTATATTGTTAACCAATACTACTGAACATTTCAAAAAATCAACTAAATGAACCAATTCTTTCATTATTCAACCAATATTGTCGACCAATACTACTTCACACCTTCAAAAAATCAACTAAGTGAACGAATTTTATCCGCATTCGAACTGCACTGTTAACCAATACTAATGCACACCTTAAAAAAATCAACTAAGTGAACGAATTCTTTCCGCATTCGAACTGCACTGTTAACCAATACTAATGCACACCTTAAAAAAATCAACTAATTGAACGAATTCTATCCGCATTCGAATTGCACTGTTAACCAATACTAATGCACACCTTAAAAAAATCAACTAAATGAACTATTCTTTTCGTATTCAAATTATTCCCATTAGACGGTAGTCCGCCGACGGTCGGTCGGCCATCATAGCATATCTCTTGTATTTCAATATCCTTGCAACACACAGTGTTAATCTCATGTAAGTATGGTCCTTATTTTTTCCTCATGTACAGAATATAAATAAAACAATATTTATGCACGACCCTTCCCGAGGAAGGCAGGTAGGTGCCTTTTATTTAAGTTATGATATACTTACATTGGTAGTTATAAGGATGTATTTCCAGTGCAAATTAACTTAAACGGTGTTAAATATTTCGATGCACACATATAATATTTTTTAAGAAATTTGCAATTTTTTTCTGAAACTGTTTTCAAGCATACATTTTTTCTAAATTCGGTAATTAAAACAAATCTAAAAGATACAGGTATTATTTTCTTATTTGTCTTACGTCTCTAACCCCTTTTCTATGGTAACATCGATTTATGGAACCTAAACCCCTGGTATTTGATTGCATTTTTCGTATATTATTGAGAGTTATAAAATAATGTTTTCTCATTTTTTTAGAACAACGCCTGACGGTGCCCACTTTACACAAAAAACTAATGACCCATTTAAAAGAAGTAATAGCTGGAAATTTCAAGGATGATCATGAACCTAAAAAGAGGAAATATTGCGCATTTTGTCCCTATAAAATAAAACGCAAGACAACATACAAATGTGCAATATGTCTTAGAAGTATCTGCGGAGAACACAAGATAGGAATATGTGTCAAGTGTTCCAGAGGTGAATAAATTTTATTCTTTAGAGTTAATGATAATTATAGTGGACGAGAAAATCAAACTTTTTCTTTTATTTTGTAAATATTTTATTTGTCACTGCTAATTTTTATCTCTAAAAGTTTAGTTAAATAAATACCTACTGCAAATAAAAATGCATTTTAATTGGTTTTTATCCTTTAGGTATCCTATAAAGTTTTTTTAAATATAAATATACAACACCCCAAAGATATATATGTTACAATTAAAACTCGTTTGGGGGCGTACATTAATTACGTGACCAGTTTTTCTTCCAATCTAGACCCCTTCCCCCTCCTTGGTGAGATAAATTCGTGCCGCTTCGTATATTCTTTTCAAGCAACGTGAGATTTTGATGGACTCCCCCTTTTTTAGCTCACGTAATTAATATATGCCCCCTTTTTAGTTATAACGCGTTTTATCTAGTTAAAACTAGTTTTTACTAACTGCCTTTGTTAAAACTGAAATTGGGATTGAAAATACAGATAATGTGTATTAAAATATTTAATACTGTTAATTAAAAACCTAACCAAACCTTAAGTAACCTAACCTAACCTAACCGGATGTCACTCGACCAATCAGAATAAAGCACGATGAACTTTGAAATCGGTTGAAACAGTTCTAACTAAATCATTTCGAGAAAACGCGTTTTGTGTTGTTAGAACTAGTTTTCACTTATATTCAGCAGTTAATTCTAGTAGTCACAAAGACATTTTGTAAAAACTAGTTTATACTAGATAAAACGCGTTGTAACTAAGAACGGGTTTTTACTGTAACATACACATATAAGAGATGTGCTATCGGTAGTTTTACTGGGTTGGACTGTGTTTCATAGCGTCGCCGATATTGTTAACCAATATCTACTACTGCACCCTTTTTTCCGTATTCGAACCATATTGTGAACCAACACTACTGCACATTTAAAAAAATCAACTAAGTGAACGAATTATTTCCATATTAAATCTAAATTCTTATACTACATACCTTAACGAATTCTTTTCATATTCAAATTATTCCCATTAGACGGTAGTCCGCTGACGGCCGGGCGGCCATCAATGCATATCTCTTGTATTTCAATATTTTTTTTTTACTAATTTTTTAAAGAAAGACCAACATTCCCGGGTTACGAATAACCCAACAATGTTTGAAAATCTCCTACTACCACCACAGAAAGCCGAAAATGTTGCTTGTGTTGTGATGGAGGACTTAGCCAGTGAAGGGATCGAACACGCGACGCCTGGGTGAGACCCACGCGCTATGCCCACTCAACCACTGACCGGTCAAATCTTTGCAACATCTCGAGTGACCTCTCCCGTAAGTAAGGTCCTTTATATTTTCCTCTTTTAATATAACATATAAATAAAACAATATTTGTGGACGACCCTTCGCGAGGAAGCCTGTAATTTACCTGTATTTTGCCTTACACCTACCAATGTGATATACTGACATGTATTTGTATGTATGTATGTTTCCAGTGCAAATTAACTTAAACGGTGATGAATGTTTGGATGCACATATATAATATATTTTAGGAAATTTGCAATTTTTTTCTGAAACTCTTTTCAAGCATGCTTTATCTGAATTCGAGAATTAAAACAAATCTTAAGAAAACAGGTATTATTTTCTTATTTGTCTTACGTCTTTAACCTTTTCTATGGTAAAATCGATTTATGGAATCTAAACTTGTATTTGATTGCATGATTCATATATTATTGAGAGTTGTAAAACAATGTTTTCTGCCATTTTTTAGATCAAAGCCTGACGGTGCCCACTTTACACAAAAAGCTAATGATTCATTTAAAAGAAGTAATAGCTGAAAATTTAAAAGACGATCATGAACCTAAAAAGAGGAAAATTTGCGCATTTTGTCCCTATAAAATAAGACGCATGTCTGCGTATAAATGTGCAATATGTCTGAAAAGTATCTGCGGAGAACACAAGATAGGAATATGCGTCAAGTGTTCCAGAGATGAATAATTTTTATTCTTTAAAGTTAATATTTATAGTGATCGAAAAAATCAAACTTACATAGATGGTTTTAATGTGTATTTGTCACTACTAATTTTGATCTCAAAAAGTTTTGTTAAATAAATTCTCACAATAAACTAAAACACCTTTAATATTCTTGTATCCTTTAGGTATAAAGTTTTTTTTAGTGAAAATACTTACAAGTTTTTAAATCTTCTTAAAGGCGTTTAACCAGCCAGCGACCGAAAATCCACATTTCGTCGAAAGATGTTTTTACGATCGTACAGGGCGGTTCCAATTAGGAAGATTAATTTTTCTCCGTACGAGCTTTAAATTATATCTCCATATCGATTTTATTTAATTTAAAATTTGCTTTAATTTATACCTACATCCAAAAATGCCGAAATGCGTGATGATAAAACTATTAAAATTATGTAGTTTTTGAAATTATTTTTTGATCAAAAGTATTAATCATTTTCCAATAATGTCTAGGCAAAATAAGAATGTAAAAAAATTGGAAATATATTAGTTTTTAAAAGCGCAAATGAATACACAAACGGACCAATTTTCGTCAAGAAACACATGTACGTATATATTTTTTAATGATTTTATTTAAACTAAAATTAAAATTCTGTAACATACGTTTACCAGATAATGTATTGATTTATTTTACTGCATGATTATATGATTTGAAATGGGTGTTGTATAATACAAAATCTGCCAACGACCTATGGTATAACCTTATTATACTAAAAATAAATATTTTTTTCTCAAAATTTAAAACATACGTTGACTAGATAAAAGAACAATCTTTCGAATTCAATATATAATTGTTTGTGGAAAAGATTCAATACGTATAAAATCTGATTTAAAAATTGGTTATACTCTCTTAAACGTACGCGAATATTCCAGAATTTCAGTCAAATTCAATCTTTTGAAAGCTTGTTTTTTTTCTTCTCATTAAAACAGTAGTAGATCGAGCCGCGGGTTCTGACTTTAATTGATATTAAATTCGTTGCAGAGAAACATTTATGTAATATACTCGCAAGTACATATATCAGAGGGTATTAAACTCTAGAAGAGGCCCTTAATGTTCAAGAAGCTATTATTATATTTTTTTGCTTTAACTTTACGGGATGCCCCTAGGAAAAAAATATTCTATCGGGGCCTATGTTACATTTAGAGTTGCTGTGTGGAGTGTCTTTTTTAAGGATATGAAGAAGAGGAAGTTCTGGGAGCGAAAAAGTTATGATGGGTGGCTACATTGGGTAGGAATCTGAGGTTCTGTGTGTCTAAGAGTGACATATGAAACCATCCTGTTATGAAAATAATTATTCCTTATTTAAAAGAAATATTTTCCTTACTAAATCTCACAAAATAATAATCTATATAAACTAACCCCGAAAAGATTAATTAAGGTTCTAAAAGATAGCTGGCCAGTAAATAACAAAATTTTCACTGTGTGTTTAGTTCTGTTAATTGGAAAACAGAGCGCAAAGTTTCTCATCCTCTCACTTTTTTAATGTACACTGATTGTATTGGATTTTTTTTATCCTTTATATATTAACAGGCTGGAACACAACCATTTAATGAAGGGCTAATTGTACCTAAGCATACCAATAAATATGGACAAAGAACGTTAAATTACATGATTTCCAGTTGTTTAAATATGTTACCTGCTGAAATTAAAAACTGTGCCCAAAACAAACAATTGATGAATTTACTGAAGACTTGGCTTACGGAAAGAATTAATTTGTATTAGCTTACATATTATTCTCAAGACTTTAAAAATGTTATTTATTGTAATGTTCTTTAATAACTATTGTCAATTACAACGCAAGTTCGTCCTGTATCTTATTTATTTAATTGGATCACAGTGGAATTATTATTGTTGGTAGCGTGTAATTATTAGAGCTCTCAGTTTCAGAATGAATTAACCATAGCGCCCGAGCGCCCAGCGCTGTAAGTTCGGCAGCATTCGGCTACGCCCGAATGTCTCCGAACGAACGATAGCCATATACCACACCTTCCTCCCTCTAATTAAGCGCTACCAACACAAATACAATTATTCTTAATTAATAGATATTTCATTTACAAAATCATGTCTCCTTATTTACATGCTAATACATATTATACACACATTTATATATTATTTTAACCACACATTTATATATTATTTTAACCACACATTTATATATTGTTTATTCACAATTTAACACTCAATAGTTTTTGTTTCTTTCCTGGAGAGGATTTATCTAGGTCGGAGCCTTCCCGCCCATGAAACTGGTTGACACGATGTACTAGGAATTGCCTCATCCACCGTACTTGGTCTCGTCGTGTCTGCACTTTCCAGTGCCGTCTCCTCTCCTCTCGCCAGGCTGAAATCAGGAGAACAAACCGTTAGCTCACTCCACAGATTGGACAACTCCTTCTCAGACTGTTCAGTCCTCGAATCATCAGACGCGGAATTTGGCAAATCTGAGACATTATCGCTCCAGCTAACCGACAAGCCCCTCATCTGGTCAACATGACGTTTCCATATAAAATGTGAATCACAAATTTTAATCAAATACAATTTTTTTCCAAGTTTCTGTGTAATTATTCCCTTTACCCTTGTAAATTTATTATTTTGCCTGAAATCCTTAACAAAACATTTCTGTCCCACAATAAAATTTCTAGTCTTGACACCACCATAATTTTTTGCCTGTTTACGTTGATTGGTCGCAATATTTTTATTCGCCAATTCATGTTGTTTAGACACAAATTGCTCATTATCTCTTGGAATGAGACTGTCAAATGTAGATCTCAGTTTTCTACCAAAAAGCAAAACTGCTGGCTCGACTCCAGTCGTACAATGTGGTGTATTTCTATAATCTGACAAAAATTGTAACAATTTATCCCTGTAATCAAACCGAAATTTATTTCCAACCATAAGTTTTTTAAGAAAACCTTTCGTATTTTTAACAGAGTTCTCAGCGGCTCCGTTGCTTTTTGGATGCATGACAGGAGATGTCATGAATTTGATATTGTTTTCCCGTAGGAATTGTCTGAAAATCTCGCTTGTAAAAGATGTACCGTTATCCGAAACAATGAGTTCAGGGTTGCCAAAATTTGCAAATAATTTTCTTAACTCAAAAATAGTATTAGCTGAATCTGCCCTTTGAACTTCAATACAGTCGACCCATTTAGTAAATGAATCGCAGACAACCAAAAACATTTTTCCTGCCAGCGGCCCACTGTAGTCTATATGTAACCTACTCCAGGCCTTTCCTGAATTTGGCCATACAGATAATTGACTCTTTGGGGGTGACTGTTTCGTCGAAACGCAGTCCGGACATTCCTGAACAATTTTCTCTAAATCCTTGCTCAGCGATATCCACCAAAAATAACCCCTTGCTAATCCTTTCATCTTTACGATGCCTAAGTGTGAACGGTGTATAAGCTCTAAAACTTTTTTATGCAATGAACTTGGAACAATAATCCTATGTTGCCAAAATAAACAATCCTTTACAATCGAAAGCTCATTACGCTTTATCCAATATTTCCACAAATTACCTTCGCGACTTATCCGTTTGGGCCAACCCTGCCTCAAACAAGTCATTACGCTCTGAATTTCCGTGTCAACTTTAGTGGCTTCCGTGATTGAATTTACGTCTAGATGTTCGCAATTACTAACAAAGTTAACGAAATCTGACCCGTAGTCCTCTTTGAATTCTTCGACCGAACTTTCTAATGGTAGTCGAGACAGAAAATCTGCCTGATTTTTGCAAGATCTTACAAATTCTGTTTTATAAGAAAAACCTGCTAAAATAATTCCGTATCTTTGAAGCCTATTTGCTGCCAGAACTGGAATATTCTTATGTTCCCCGAGAATTCTCATTAGAGGCAAATTATCTACGCACAGGGTGAACTCCCTGCCATATAAATATTGAAAGAATTTATTCAACCCGAAGACTATAGCTAAAGCTTCCAAATCTAAAATGCTATATTTTTTCTCTGCGTTTGTTAAGCTTCTAGATGCAAAACCTATCGGTCTCATTGCTCCGTTTTCGAAGATATGGACCAAACATGCTCCTAAGCCGGAGGTACTCGCGTCTGTGTAAAGTTTTACCGGAAGATGAGGTAGGTAATTAGTCAATACCGTATTTTTACTCATCAAATTCTTTATCGTATCAATTGCGTTAGCGCATTCTGTAGAAAAAACCCATTTGACATCTTTTTTTAAAAGATTATGAAGTGGTTCTAAGATTGACGACATATTAGGTATGAAATTCCGATAAAAACTGAAAAATCCTAATATACTTTTTAGTTGATGAACATCCGTCGGATAAGGTGCATTTTTGATGGCTTCTAATTTATCCGTTTGCGGTTTGATTCCCTTTTCAGATATGACGTATCCCAAAAACTCTAACTCTTTTACAAAAAATTGACATTTTTCCGAATTTACACATAATCCGCATTCCTGCAATCGTTTGCAGACTGCCATGATATTGTTCATCAAATCCCTTTCATTGATCCCCGATATAATAATATCATCTAAGTAAAATGCCACACCCTTAATACCTTGCAAGCAACTCGCGATAGTTCGAGCGAAGATTGCTGGCGCGGACTTAAATCCGAAAACCAGTCTATTGTATACAAACAACCCTAAATGCGTGTTAATCGTTGTATATTTTTTACAACTATCCTGCAGTTCTAACTGTGAATAGGCTTGTTTTAAATCTAATTTTGCGAAAATTTTTCCCGAACTAACCTTGTGAATCACTTCTTCAATCCTAGGTAGAGGGTATTTTTCTAATTCTGTAATCAGATTTAAACTGCGTTTATAATCTACACAAATACGAATCTCACCGTTTTTCTTAACTACTGGTACGATAGGAGACGCATATTCGCTACTTTTAACGGGCGAAATAATTCCATCTCTCACCATGGATTTAAGTTCACTTTCGATCTTATCCCTGATAGCGAATGGAACCGGCCTTGCATTACAAAAAAACGTATTCGCATCTTTCTTCACTTTAAAATTCACTTTGAATTTATTAAAACGTCCTAGTTTCCGATCAAAAACTTCTGGAAATTTTCCTTTAATTTTATCCACTTTTTCCATTTCTGATGAAACTGAATTAATAGAATTTTGTCCCGGAATAATATTGAGGTTGAAGGTTTCCATGAAATCTCTCCCAACTATTAGTTCTGATCCGTTGTTTACAATAATAAAGGTTACAAACCTAACTATATTATTGTACTCGACCTTGAAATTTATCTTACCTACAACATTCAATATACTACCATCATAACCTGAAATCTTTCGTGTTTCGGGTGACAATTCTAAATTACTGAAATGTTTACAAAACAACATTTCTGGAATAACACAGACTGATGAGCCCGAATCAATCATAGCATTGAAATTTTTACCATTTAATTTCAACTGAGCTGTGATTGCTTTCATAAATGCTACAGTATCAATATTATTATCATTACAGTTCATAACTGATTTCACTGATCCGTACCTGCAATTTTTCCTTAAATGCCCTATTTTTCCACAATCATAGCACTTTGCATCCTTCAATCTACAATTACGCGTGTCATGATTTAATTTCCCGCAAATACTGCATTTCTTTTGAGATGAAACGGTATTAAACTGTTTAAACGATCCGCGCCCGTCGCTACTGTATGAACGTTTATTCGGCGTACGAGCTGGTGAAGGTGATCTTGCACACTTTCTCACAGTATTTACTTCCAATTTAAGTTTAGTTGACTCGATTTCAGGACCTTTCGCGGTAACTGCCAGTTCAACTAACTGATTAAAATTTAACTTAGGGCCTTCAATAAACAATTTTACACGCACTGGACCCGGAAGTAAACCAATCGCAAAAACATCTACCAGATTAGCTTCTAATCTAGCCCCAAATTGACAATAAGTACTTAACCCTCTAAGTCTTGCTGCAAACTCCTTAATCGACTCGTTTTGATCCTGTTTAGCAAGAAAAAAAAATTCGCGCTCCCGAAAGATAGATCTGCATTTTACACAATGTTTTTCGAGCAACTCAATTAATTTATCAAATTTAACATCAGTGATTTTAGATGGAAAACATAAATAAGTCAGAAGGGTCAAGGATTCTGCTTCAAGCGAGTTTATCAGATAAGCCTTTTTCTTAATCTCCGTGATATCATCATGCAATAAGAGGAACTGTTCTAATCTGAGCCGAAATACGTCCCAATCTCCATTTATGTGAGAAAACGGTGGAATTCTCCCGGATTCCATTCTCACGAGAGGAAAAAAAAAATTGACACTAGCCGTACAAGTACACGAACGACAACAATAACTTAACAAGCAAAAAAAAATACACAATTCGATAAATCCTATACAAGAAAGAAACAAAAAACCTTAACTTCTGATATTGCGGCTGTTGACTTCCTTCTCCTGTATGTGAGAGAGCCCTTTCCTCGGCTTCTCTCGGACTTCAACTTCCGTGGACAGGCTCGACTGGTCAATCTGCCAAGCCCCAAAAACGACCACTGCCTCCTTGTGTTTTTTCCGGGTGCCCTTTCCTCGACAACCCAACAACCCAGACTGTGGCTCCAGGGATAGTATAACTAGGATTTCCTTCCTCGGCTGTAGGTAGCCTTAAAAATCGGGATGACTTAGCCCTCCTTGTTTCGTGTAACAAAAAAAAATTTTTTTTTTTTTTGTGCTCCCACACTCCAATTAATTTTTATCCTTTGGCTGCGCCAGTTGTAATGTTCTTTAATAACTATTGTCAATTACAACGCAAGTTCGTCTTGTATCTTATTTATTTAATTGGATCACAGTGGAATTATTATTGTTGGTAGCGTGTAATTATTAGAGCTCTCAGTTTCAGAATGAATTAACCATAGCGCCCGAGCGCCCAGCGCTGTAAGTTCGGCAGCATTCGGCTACGCCCGAATGTCTCCGAACGAACGATAGCCATATACCACATTTATATTTCTGTAAAAAATTAAATTTTATTTTAGATAATTGTAAAAATGTAACTATTAAATCACTATAATAAGATCTTTAACGTAAAGAACCCGTTAGACAAACTGCTAAAAAGTAGTTTATCGGGACTTTTTGTCATGTATTTGTAAAGTGTATAAAAAAAAATCATTATAATGTATTAAAACCGCTGTATTCTTACAACGGTTTTAATACAGATCGCAGATCGATTCATGATCTTGCTCAATAATTTGGGAGATTTAGTGAAATCCTCAATTTATTACATAATAGTGGCTGTGTGTCCGACATCTTCAACTTGTAAATGATTTTAAGAGCCAATTACCAGCAAATCAGAAGTCCGATTTTGTCAAAACACAGCGCTCGCAGCATACTTTTTTAGAAATACATACATAGATAAATACCCTTTGTTAGCCGCCGCGCTCGCCGCGCCGCGCCGCGCCGTACGGTTCGCATTGGCGAAACGGTGCAGTGCGGTATAGTCAGCGAGCTCCCGATGGATGAAACGACATTTAAATCAATTTGATCTTTTTCAGCTGTGTTTCTTCCATCCCGGCGAGGGAAGAAGGTGCTCTTCTATAACCAGTACACTTACGGCTTCCACAGGAAATACTCGTGCGGTGCAGAGAGGTGGACGTGCTCCAAGAGAAAGTCTGTAGCCCGCACTGCGGCATGCAGTGCTTACGTTAGGATGAAGAATAATATTGTTCTGGCAGAGTTTGGCTTCCACAATCACATTCCTTGCGAATACTCCATCACAAATTGTGGGGAGTATATATTTACCAGAGGTGAAAAGAGAAGGAACTCGATTTTTATCAAAAATTTTATAGTCGAATAGTTACCGCTATTTATTTAGTAGGTGACAAACCTACGTATTAGACCTAATTGATTTTTTTTGTGTATTTTGAAAAAGATTTACATTTTTGACTGTTCAACTATAGTTAAAAGTTTGCTTGGGGTTTAATTCGACGGTCCCAAACAACAATTTTGGTTGTGTGATTTTGTAGTTTTACAGTAGAGCGGTTTGAAATTTCGTTTCTGCGTTTTTACTGTTTTTGAGATAAAGAAAGATAGTCTTGTTTTGATATTTCGCATTTCATTCAAAATTCCGAAAATACAGACTTTTAAATCATCAAAATAAACCAATAAATAATAATATAAGCTGACACAATGATTTTCAATTTTTAGCAGATCCGACATTGTTCTTCGGGATCGTTGAATTATTTAACTAAGTACATGCATTTTTCAAACTTTTCTTATGTGTTATTTTTCTTAGTTTTAAAGTTACCGATATATTTTTTACCTTGAAACATAGTTCTTAAGATATCACTAAATTACAAAGATTTTATTGCTATCGATATGTTTATTGTCTGTTTGTATATTTCCATGAACATTGCTGGACTTTTGACTTAAACTTAAATAACGTCATTTTATGTATTATTTTTTAACTGTAACTGTATTGTGTAGATTTTGTCGAATATAGATGAAATTTGCTTCTGGTATTCATTCCATTATTTATTTGTTTTAAACTTTTATAAAATTTGCTACTCTTCTTCTGTATGGGTAAAGGAAAAATTATGTTTCTCGAACGGTTGGTATATTTAGCCAATCCGCGTTTATTGAGTATCAACCATGCCACGCGATAAACGATAATCACACATCACAGATTTGTTATTTCATTTTAATGAAATCGCAAAAATCATTTGCTTTTTGTTAGAGTTTTGAATTGTGTCTAATTTATATATAAATTGGCCCTCCGACTAAAAAGGTTAATAATCACTGTTCTAGGCGAAAGTTCTTATAAAATATTCACGATTGCAGTGTAATAAATACTACAGTATACTTTCGATGGTTTTCAACCTTGTGTCGTATGATTTAAATTTAATGGAGGTGTATTCGCTATTAATACGCACCTTCGCGTTCTAATATTATAAACTTTTAAAATTATTTTCGGTGTCGCAGATGAGATTATACTAAATACCTACGTTCTTCTTTATTCTGTGGTCAGATTGTTTAAATATGCGGTATACCGCACAGTGTCAAATTCATTTATCGCTTTTTTATGTGAGCTATTTAACGTATTCGTGTTTAAACTTTTAACCTTTTTTATCTAAAATGTTATGAAGTTTGCAGAAGTTCGTACTGGATCGGAATTAGGGAATGCAATCCCGATCTCGCCGGATCTCGTGACATTTTTCGGGATCAATCCCGAAGCATAATATTAACGAATATTAGTGACGGATGACGAGCGGGACAGATAATATAAAACTGTGTCGAGTGAGTGAGAAAGAGATAGTTGCGTGCGTGCAGGCAGCCATTTTTTTTTAGTTGTGCAGTTATGGTTATTACTTTTTCTTAAATTAAGCGTTTTTTATTGTTTATGTGAGTTAAACAAACATAATTATTTTGTTCCAGATCAAGTGTATGTTGAGTTTAGCAGTCGTTCACCGGTATGGAAATACTTCAAGAAAGCAGTTAATAATTTGACTGCTAAATGCAAGTTATGTAGAGCTATTCTCAAAACTACATCCAGATCTACAAAAGGTTTACACGTTCATATGATGTCAATCCACAAAATTGACACAAAATCATAGAATGGGGGAGTCGGAAGAACATCAAGTACTACTGAGCCGGGTGTTGTCGATAATTTATCAGTACGTTCTACGTCTTAGTAACTAATATTAAAGAATAAAGGTTTTTGTTTTCTTTCAAATAATATTTTCTTTTAATCAACGAGTTTCCGAAAATTCCGAGATCTCGCGAGATCGAGTCGACATTGAATTCCCTAGTCGGAATTACATATCACCGTATGTTCAATGCACTCGCAATACTTATAAACTTATAAGATTTATATAAAAAAGAGTATATTTTGTAACGACAACAACATATCTAGAAGACTGACTGCATTACTTCATTGATACATATTTTTTAAAGTTTATGGTGAATGATTAATTTGATAAGTGATTATCCAGTAGATACCTATTTAAAATGCTTATACGAAATATTTATTAGATAATATCGGAACAGGTTTGGTCCTTCACGAGGAGGGCAGTACCTTTAATTTAAGTTGTGATATACATTGATATGTATGGGTATTGTATTTCCAGTACTAGTAATTTTCATTAATTTTAAGGATGTTTGTATGTATATAATTGTGAAACTGTTTTTAATAAAGTTATCTGATAATATTAACCCCTTTGCTTTATTTAGTAAATGTGTTTATAATTTGTTAAATTTATTTGTATATTACAACTAGGGTATTATTTATAAGGGTGTAATTTTAGTTAATATCACATTTTGTGATCCCGCACAAACTTTAAAAAAATAATCACCATATTTTTCCACTTGTTTTGTTTGTACTTATACCTTTTATGGCTCTCATTCGTATTTAAATCTAGACAGCAATAAAAAAATGATCGATGTTTAATATAATATATTTTTTTCAAATGTTAAGCAATTCAAATATATGTGTTATAATCTATATAAACATGAATCATTTAGTTAGTTTTGAGAAATTTCTTTTATTCTTTTGCCGTTTTCTTGTTGTTTTTTTTATATTTCCTTACTTAAGGCTCAGTTCCCGGCCCAAAAAGAAGAAGACGGAGAGATATGAAATTACGAATGTTAGAAGAGCGCGCTAACATTAACAATGATAAAATGGATGAAAAAATCATGAAAATCTTTAATAAAACACGACTCGTTTAAAATATTATAGAAACGCTGTGAATTTTTTCATACATTTAACTTGTAAAATAACTGAAACAAACGTGTTTATAATAATTTTTGGAGCATACTTTGCGATTTTTTTCTATCGAGGGAATTTTATATAATTTGCGTTTGGGTGCGACTAATGTCTATATATTATCATCCAGAATAACATATATATTTTAAAGAGCTTAAAAACTTCAAATGTTCAAGGGAGGTTTGCAAGAAATCTATAGAAATTCAAATACCGGCCTCTTAATTTTATTTCGACTTTTTTCTCGCTTATGTATTATTTAACTTTTATTTATTATGTATCTTGTTTTCCGATGAAGGAACTACGTTTCTGAAAGATATTGTGGTGTAAGGTGTACATAAAGATAGGGTTTTTAACAATACAAAACAGTATGATGCCGCCAATAAGTATTTTACTCTCATTTCCTTGTGTCTTTTTAAAAGAGACAAACATTCCCGAAGTACGACTTACATGACAATGTTTGAAAATTCATTATAAGCGAAAAATGTTTCTTTTGCAATGATGGAGGAATCAGAAGGCTTGCAAAGGTGTTGAGGCCACATAGTCTGGTTGGAAACCGGACACATTTGTCAAATACTAACCGGCCCATTAGTATCCATTATTGAAGAAGATCATATTTAATATATTACAAATTATCAGGGGAAGTTGATACGGCAAGATCTAGTGAATCAAACACTTGAATCAGGTCATATCATGAATCCGAATAACAGAAGAATATTTCTGAGACGATGTATGAATCTGATAAATGTTGGCAAGATCTAGTGAATCAAACCATTGAATCAGGTCATATCATGAATCCGAATAACAGAAGAATATTTCTGAGATTATGTATGAATCTGATGAATGTTGGCAAGATATAGTGAATTAAACCCTTGAATCGGGTCATATCATGAATCCGAATAACAGAAGAGACGATGTATGAATCTGATTAATGTAATGAGTGTGTGTCAGGTATCCTCTCTGCCTTCCCCTGCGGAGAAAGGGCACGATGTTTAGTTAGTTATTTATCAATTTTACTTACGCGAGGTTTTGAATATCCGTACAATCAAAACCATCGAAAGAAAACTTTTTTCTTCTTTTCTTGATTCATCATATTTCTTTTTTTTACAGTTTTTACAGGTGATTCGACTACCACGCTAGGCACATGCCCGTATTATGGTACTGATAAAATAATCACATACTTTTTATGACCATGCATCTAATCGCGACTATTTCTCATTTCAGTCATGTTCATTTCATCTCAAAAGGGAAGAAAGCTATTACACTTCAAGGGGTATACTTATGGCTTCAACTTGACTTATGTCGACGGTGGTCAAAGGTGGATTTGCTCTCAAAAAAAGAGTAACGCGGTGGTGTGTCCAGCTTACGTTCGTAAGAATGACGACATAATTGAAGAAATTTGGCGTCACACTCATCCACCACATTACTAAAACTGGAGATTTTGTAAAAATTGTGAGATATTTTTTTATTCAAATTGTTTTATTTTTTGACGTCGTCAATTTCCCTTTTATTTTTTAAATTTATTTTTACGAACTGTGTTAATTTATAAAAAAATTGATAATATGAAATATGAGCCTCACTCACTTACCCATTCTGAGTTCCTAATTTCATAATGTTATAAGGTACATTAAAATGGACTGTATTGAAATTAACTTAAATTAAACAAACTAAAATGAAATAACGTAACTATAAAATATTCACATTTCTCAGAAATTTTTTGTTTTTCTCTACAATGCAAATAATTAAAAAATACATATTTTTTCTTCTTCACGATTATCAATTATCATTACCATTATTTTAATCATACTTACTGTGTGTGAAATGTAAAAAATGCAACGTTGTAATTATATATGACTAATTTATGTATCAAATTTGTCTTATTTAATCGGTGGTATTTATTTATTGTTCATCTTTGTACTAAAAAATATGTTTTTTTAACCCGTTAATACCTATACATTTTCTTCACGACTTGTTTGACTAAATATTAGCCCGTATTCGTTGCTCTCCTTTTAACTTTCTTGCAATTTTTAAAGTTAATGATAAATAGAAATCGAAACAATATAAATATTAGAAAAACTACTAAAAAAAGATATAGATGCCATCTGGATTCGAACTCGGCGGACGCTTTTACCGGTATTTAACCATGGAACCTTGTGTCAAAACGGCGTGCACTGGGTGTATTTCCTACATTTTTCATGAAGTCGTTAATATTATGATAATTTTTTTTTTTCTGTGAGAAGCATTCATATTTTAAACTGCTGTAAGCGAAGATTCAAAGCCTCTCTCGCAAGGCTCCATCTGACACAGCATGTTATGGGATAATTAACTTTGTTGTAGAGTTTATTATATTTCTATTTTTTATACTTGACTGTCCTGCATTACTTGAATTAATCAAGAAAAGATCTTGCCGACATTTATTACCCTTTTACTTTAACAACACCAGGCCCCCTAGCACACTCGATCGATAAAGATTTATGGAAAACTTTTGCAAAAAAAATCGTTAAAAATAAACTTCTCATCGTTCTCTAGGACAACAACCGCAGATAGCTAACGTACAAACAACAGTTGACATCGAATATATTAAGAACACTTAGTTACTTTTATGTGAACTTTTACTTATTCGTTGGCCATCTACAGTCATGCTAAGGAGACTACACAGTCTCGGAAATAAATTTTCTGATCTGGGTGATACATTTCATAGTTTCATCTTAAAAATAGCAAAATAAATTTTTATTATTCCAATACTTTTATTTGTCTTGACACAAATAGACGTGTATTCGTTTTACTATTTTTATTATTTTGAATATGAATGGAGATTCTTAGTCTCTGTTCACATTTTTACCTATGTACTTTATTTTATGCTTTTGTTGTTATATTTTTTCATAAATGATATATTGTAGAAGGTAATCTTGCATAGAATGCATAGTGCTGTTGTACTTGTTTGAATCTTGCTATTCTAATGATTCGACAGTAAGTGGAATCAGGAAAATACGAAAATTACTTAAATTTATAATAAAAATAGTTGTTTCCGACCACATTACGTACCTAATACAAATTAATTATGCTTTCAGCTATTTATATAACATCCAGAAAAGGAAAGAAACTATTGATGGTGAACCAATACACGTACAGTTTTAACAAATCGTACGGTACCGGCGTTAAAAGATGGATATGCTCCGCGAAATATAATAAATGCAGCGCTAGCGTCAGAACCGACCATGAGATTGTTTTGGGTATTCGAGGGACCCATTTTCACACCCCACCAATATATCACGTCACCGAAAATGGGGAATACATACTTATACCAAAAACACCTCAAACTACATCAAACATTTATCCCACCCAGCGATGATTTTTGGCTGAAAGAGTGTAAAAGCACTACTAGGCAGGCCCGGCAAGCCCGTGAAAGTTAAATAAAAATATTTGGTTTTTAAGTCTTAAGCTGATCGAACCACCTTTGAAGGTTTATGGCTTCAAGATTCATGTTGCCTTCTCATGTACCTATAAAATTGTACCCACTCTTCTTTATACGCTTTATTTATTAAATGTTGTAAGATGTAATGGTTTTTTCTGATGTCTACTTTGTTTTATTATGATTTAAGTTTTTTTAATGATTTAGTAGTTGATCTCAGCGCTGTGTGCTTTGATGACATTGTTTGAATTTTTATTTTATAGAATTAAGGTGAGAATATTATTTACAGCGTAACAATTAGGTTTTACTTTAATATTACACTGGATTCCGAATAAACGTAAGAAAATGAAATCGTTCGTTATTTTGATTTGTCTGATGACATAATTGATTCTTGCCAATGAAAACATTTTTTATATGCATTATTTTACATCCTCTCAGGTCCGGTAATATTTGCCCTGTTTTTAAGGAATATTGGTAAGCATCGGTTCTTTCCAAGACTTTCAAAGACTTTTCCCAGTCCTCAACCAACATAAGAGTTCTTCTACACTTTTGAACGTCTGTGGATGTTTTGCAACTAGGGAAACACCTGCATTCGCCTCTTCGGTCTTCCACCAACTTTTGGCCATCAATACCAAGTGTTTTCTCAGTTAACCACTCGAGCGATTGATGTTCAGTTTTTGATTTGTCCATTCGATTTAATTAATATCATTCCTCAAAGTATTAATATGGAAACATACAAACTGCTTACTGCGGGTTAATCTTCATCTATCCTTTACCAATTTCGTTTTTTCGTGTAGGTGTGTCTTTCTGTCTCCAACTTTGTTTCTGTTGCACGTCAACGACCTCTTGTCATGTGCACCGATTCGTTGTTACGCGGATGACAGTACAGTCCATGATAGCTTTTTGTTTGACAAGCCTCCAAAGAGCACACAAACCCCAATAGCTCGGAGAGCTTTGAAGCAGAGAATGGACGGTTACCTCGAAAGTGTTTTCTCTTGGAGTAAGAATAACCTCGTCGAATTTAATGTTTCAAAGACCCAATCATGTTTGATAACGTCTAAAAGGGATCGAAATGATAATCTAGTCTCCTTCAACGGAAGCATTCTTCCGAACAGGACCTCCATTGATATGCTTGGTGTAACTCTAACTGACCAGCTCAGGTATGGGGGCTCCATAGAAACCAGAGTTAAATTAGCCTCTCAGAAACTGGGCGTACTGTACAGGGCCCGCAGATACTTTAATAGTACACTACTGCTAACTCTGTACAAATCGCAAGTGCGTCCCACGGTTGAATTTGGCAGCTACCTCTGGTCTGGAGCTCCAAAATACCTTAAAAAAACCCTTGACTCTGTGCAAAAACGGGTGGTCCGTTTGATAGATTCTCCCATCTTAACAGACGGATTGCAATCTTTAGAGCACAGGCGTCAGGTGGTAATGCTGTCCTTGTTCTACCGGTATTACAATGGAAAATGCTCCGAGGAACTAGCGTCGTTGATCCCCTCGGCACCGGTGCATAGTTGGGAAACACGCCAAACACGCGCCCAACATTTGTACACGGTTGACATTAGTCACATGAGAACGGGTCGTTTTTACGACTCGTTCTTGAGTTCAACAGCTCGGATGTGGAACGATTTACCAGCCTCTGTGTTTCCTCCCTCCTACAACATGGGTCTCTTCAAGACCCATGTTCACTCCTTCCTTTCCTCAAAAAGACCCTCCACACAGCATCCTCAAAGATGACGTAGGCCCTGAGGGAAATTATTTTCCTCAGGGCCACCTGTGTGGAGTTAATGTAAAAAAAAAGTGTAGTTGGAACTAGAGATGGGTTAAGTACTCGAGTTCTTGGAGCAGGTCCCGGGAGCCACTCCCAACTCGCGAGTGGCTCGGACCGAAACGTACGGGTTCGACCGGAGCCGGACCTCAGAGTCGTAACCTCGAAAATAACTCGAACCCGGGCTCTGCTCCCGACTCGCCAGTGGCTCAGACCGCCGAATTTCGGGTTTGGGTGCGAAAACTAGACCGGGTTCTCCGGGATTAGTCAATTTGTAAAGGAGTAGGAGTAGGATCCGCTTCCCCGAAGAACCCGAGTTCAAGAGCCCACTCCAGCTGAACCTACACATCGCTAGTTGGAACCACTTTGGTTCCTACCTGGATTTTTCGAGATCAGTTTTCGCCCAGAAATTTTTCGTGAGATGATTAGATCAATAGATACTAATTCTGATTTTTTTTTGTAGGAATTTTTATCCCGTCCATGAGAGGAAAGAAACTATTGATGCTCAACAAATTCACATACAGCTATACCAGTCCATATTCCAATGGTGGAGAGAGGTGGCGATGCTCTATGAGCCCTTCTCGCAAATGCATTGCTTACGTTAAAATTAAGAATGGGATCATTCTTCAAATGTGCGGGACCCACACTCACGACCCACCAAGATATCTGGTCACCAAGACTGGGAATTATATTAAATGTTAAAATGAATAGAAAAGGAGTGGTAGTCCGCAGAGATGAAAGACATAATTTCTCGTTGCTGTCGATCATGTCATTTGAATGTGTTGGAGGCGTGGATGAACAGTGGTAAATGAAATCTGGTTGGCAGAACAGAGAAAAGTTTTATTGGATGGTCGCTGACATACTTGAAGAAGAAGTTAAACAATATTGCAGAAATTTGTTCATTTTGTAAATGCGTCCAAGATCCAATTTACTTTAGCTATACCATTTATCAAGAGAATAGTGTACCTACATTGGATTATTAAATTATTAGATTATGTTTATTGGCTTATAATATTGTAAATGTTTAACAATAAAATGAGATCTTGAAAGCTTGTTTTTTAGGTTAAAACACATTTTCTAAGATCGTTTTTTTACGCTTCTCAGTAGTCTTCGCTGACATGCTCGTATATTGAATTTAGTTTAACGATTATTATGCAGGTTTTTGGTATTTTATTCTCTTGCTGGAAACCCCCTCTTAACAATGTTAATAATTTTGAACTTTCTTTTGTAGTTACTTTTATACCATCCATGAGAGGAAATAAACTACTGATGCTCAACAAATATACTTATAGCTGTATCCGTCCGTATTCTGACGGCGGAGGAAGGTGGCGTTGTTCTATGAGACCTTCTCGTAAATGCATTGCTTACGTTAAAATCAAGAATGGGATGATTCAGGAAGTGTGCGATATCCATACGCATGAACCCCCAAGGTATCTCGTCACCGACGCTGGGGGATATGTTAAATTTTAAACTACACTGCATTGAACAGCTCAAGTGTTTTATATAAAAAAAAATGAAAAGACCGTACGAGTACCAACTATCAACTACCTACCTACCAAGACCTTGGTATTATTATTATTATTATTACTGTGTATTATTAGATTTTATTGTGAAAACCTCAAAAAATAAGATAATTTATTTTAAAAAACCTTTTTATTTCTATGATTTTTTTCTCCCATTTCAAGCATAGGTACTCCAGACGTTAAAAAAACCAGTGGTTCAAAAAACTATATTCCCACCCAGAAGAATTCCATCATAATTTATTTTTTTGTGTTTATTGTGTTTTTTTGTGATTGTCTTTCCGGTTACATGTCTGTACGGCAAGAATAGTGGTGTAGTGATCAGTAAGCGTAGATGTTGTTATTGGGCAGTATGATTTGACCATGAAGTGGTCAGAGCATATTATTTAGGTATTCTTGGCACTGAGGATGTTCGTTTGTCATCAGCAATAATACAATTTTTAATATTACAAAAATCAGCTAAATAGTTATTGATTGATTTTAATAATATTGAAATATTGTAAGAATATGGAGAATGGTATATTGCTAAGATACGTTTAATTATTAAGATTTATTTGTAAGCAATTTGCACCGCTGACTTGAATTTCATTGACAGAAAGTTAGTTCTGGTGTAAACAACAACACCATCATTTTGTTTTGTGCGTATTGAAGTGCTATTTGTGGTACATTAAGAATATATGTTTATATTTTTGGTTTGTGGCTTCCTCTTACAATAAACCTTCAGTGTCTTTATATAATAATTTCAATCATTCTTTTCAGTTCTTCCATCCATTCCATCCAGATTAACCTACCGACATTTTATATCAGAAGTTCCCAATGCAAATGACAAAAGGAAATACTCCTACCGGAGATGCTACGTCTGCAAGAACACTTCCCTTCGGCCGAAAAGACGTGTTCAAACGCACTATTGGTGCGGCAAGTGTGGTGTTGCTTTGTGCGTGAAGTGTTTTGAGATTTACCATACCACCACTGATTTAAATAAATTATAGAATTTAAATTTTTGGCTCCGGCGTTTCTTTTTCAAGCATAATTAAGTATTTTTATAGTCTCTAATATATGAACTTGGCTTGAACATAATATATCTAAGAGTAGCCAGCGATTTTTTTTTCATTTATCAAACTAGCTTTCGGTTTATTAGAATTTTATTAACTTTTAACTGCTCTAAAACATTCAGTTTACGTCCTTTATTTTGTATTTGTAACGGAGCTGGCTTAATTACACTTAATAACAATAAATAAACTCATAAAAGTTTGTAACATATTATTCTGAAAGTAATGATTTCTGATATTTTCAATGACTTGGAAAAATACTCGCCGTATAATGAATGTATTCATTGTTTTATTTTTTTTCTGATTAATGAAAATTGAAATAAAGCTTCAGTGGGGATAAAGCCTTGGCATCTTTGTGCACATTGTAATTTTAAATAATTCGTTTCAGTTCTTCAATCTTTCCCATCCAGATTTACCGAACGGCATTTTATGTCAGAAATTCCCAATGCAAATGACAAAAGGAAATACAACTATCGGGAGTGCTATGTTTGCAATCACACAACCCTTCGGCCGAAAAGACGTATTCAGACGCACTATTGGTGCGGCAAGTGCGGTGTTGCCTTGTGCGTAAAGTGCTTTGAGATTTACCACACCACTACACAGATATAAATAAATTATAGGATTAATACAAATACGTATTAATGCTTCATTACCAAACAAAATCATCTAATATTTTCAAATAATATGACGTAGAAAAGGTCCCAGATAAGAAAAGAAGGATTAGGTTAGTATCCAAGATTCGAACTTATAAAACCAATTCCTCCGCCAATATTTTCAATAATTTCATCAAGCGAATATAATAATAAAGCAGGATATCTTTATTTAATGATTTATGTCTTTTATTTCTAAAAAATCTACTATTTTTGTTGTTTATAAAGGTATGACATCACGTACCCAGAGGATTTTAACCAGCGATTCCTGAGCATATTTTGAGTAAAAAGTGTAGATTTCATTTTGCTGTACGATGATTTATTTTCAATAAAAAAATTCAAATATTTTGCCATCGCACGTCACAACTGAGTAGTCGGGTATAACTTAGTGGGTCACGTGATAAGCACTCCGTCTCGTTCCACGGGCCGAAACAGCGCGCGTATCTTGTGATCCCGTCGCGACGTATAGGAGGTGATTAGTGGCGACGTGGAATGAAAAAAATATTTTTTGTTTAATGAAAAGAAATATCATTGGACATCAAAATGACATTTAATTTTTACTCAAATTTTTTCAGGAATGGCTCGTTAAAATCCTTCGGGTACGTGGTGATAAACGCTTCACAAATGTTTTTTCCTCTTATTGTATTATTTTTATTTTTTTATTATTGACACTGTTTGACATCGTTTTCAGAAGGCGATAGAGTTGTCACGCTTAGTGATAACTATGAATAGCCGATCTAAAAAATGCTTTGTAAATAGTTTCTTTGGGAAACGGGTTATAATTTTGGTATGTTTGCTTTCAGCCCAATATATCCCATCGAGACTCGGTGGCAAGAAACTCCTGATGATCAACAAGTATACGTATTGCTTCCACTATACGTTGTCCGGTGGCGCAGTTAGGTGGCAATGCTCTATGAACTCGAAGGTCCGCAAATGCAGCGCTCACGCTCGAACCTGGAACGGACTTATCCAGGATGTTCAAGGAATACACACTCACGCCCCGCCAAATTTCTTTGTAACTCCATCTGGAGAATACATTAAAATCTAGTTTGAATTTTGTTTCTCGATTTTCGTGCGCAAATGACATTTACATAATTTTTTAAGTGAAACTTTTTTCCTGTTAGTGATTTGAACTTCGGATCATCAAGCGAACGGAGGTTCGAATCCTACAAAATCCCAAAAAACACACATTTTTATTTTTGTGAAATCAAAATCCAATCTTCAAACCACTTTAAAATAAACATGCATAAGAAAAGAAAGCGACATCTAGCGATTTTCAAGTTTCACTTCTACCGCGTGTGAATTACATTCTCTGATTTTTTTTACATTATCTCCACACAGGAGTCCTTGAAATTTCCTCAGGGCCTATAACATCTTGGGGAATGCTGTGTGGGGGTCTTTTTAGGGAAAGGAAGGAGGGGAAGTTCTGGAAAGAAAAAGGGTATGATGGGTGGGTAGTAATCTTGGGTTCAATGTGCGCAGGAGTGAGTTCGGCTGGAGATGTAAAAAGGTCTCACTTAATCGGTGGGCAAAAGCATCCGCCGCCAAGACCTAGACAAATCTCACCTCATGAATCCGGGTTTCTTTGCTAAGACACCAATCGTTGCTAGCCCCTTGAGTCGCTCTGTTGATTGGCGCGTTCTGATTGGCATTAGTCCTTACGGAGCGTAAAAAAAGGAAATGCTATGTCCCACAGGTGTACTTGATAAATAAGCTCACCTCTTTCAAAAAATTCCAAATAAAGAACTTAATGTTTAACGTCACGTACGTTATAATCTACGCATTCACAGATGGCACCAATCAAATTATTTTGGGTTTTTAATGCTTTTTACACGTTATGCTTTAAAATATTAAGGTAAATTAATTGTTCGCGCCCGTTCATATTTAATTAGAATATAAATAAATAGTTTTGTCCGTAAACAAACCCAAATCTTTCAAGAAAGGCTGAAAAATTCAATTTTGTATCGGTGACTCAATCCAAAATTGTATTATTCAGCCTTTCTTGAAAGATTTCGGTTTGCTTATGGACAAAACTATTTATTTATATTCTAATTAAATATGTACAGGCGCGAACAATTAATTAATCTTAATTTGTTAAAGCGTAACATGCAAAAAGCATTAAAAACCTAAAATAATTTGATTGGCGCCATCAGTGAATGCGTAGATTATAACGTACGTGACGTTTAACCTTAACAGTTTTTTTTTTTTAATGATTTTGTAGATAATTATAATAATTCACTAAATTATAATAAATTATCAAAAATTTTGATTTATCGAAAATAATCTAGTAAACTTTGAAGTCAAACACCTTGACGACAGTAATATCAATTTAATTGCAATGTTAAGCTTCAAATTTTATGATATTTTTTAAATGTTATATTTATGTCGTAAATCTTTAAATACAACATTTGCAAATGGAATAAATCATTAATTAAATAATCCAAACTAAATATATATAAATTAAGTCGATTTTAACTCTGTCATTATTATTCCCCTGAAAAAATGTTCTCCATTTGATGTCAGTAGTTTAAACTGGTGACCGGACATCTCGAATGAAATAAACTTAACCTCCTTTAAAAAGTCATTAAAATTGGTGAAATGGGAAATGGGCTATTTAAAAAAAAATTGCTTTTCGGGACTTATCGAAGAGGTGTTGAGTTGACTTGATTCTGAGTTGGAATGGAACCGTTTGAACTATGTGTTTAAAATTTTTTTATTTTGTTTTATGTCTCATGAAAGTTTTATAGTTGATCCCTCTACGCCTTATTTTATATCAATGTCTGTGCATAACCTCGCATACTCGTAAATTTAAAATTCCATCATGTTGTATTAAGTAGATATTTGCTACATAAGCTCCATACAGGAGCCCTGAGGAAAAAATCCCACAGGACCTATTTCATCTTTGGATATGCTGTGTGGAGGGTATTTTTATGGAAAGGAAGGAGATGGGAAGGAAAAAGATATAAGTGGTGGGTAGGAATTCGGGGGGTCAATTTGGCCAGAAGTGACCACCCTTCCACTGCGGTGCGAGGCCGATGGGTTGAGAAATATCGGATGGAGAGGTCAAAAGATCTCCATCAACTATCAACAAGTCTCTCTTGATCCGGTCCGCCACGCAGTAGATGGGTAACCGCATTCGCCGTCAAGACCTAGACAACCCATGAACCCGGGCAACCCTGCTATGTCACTAAACTTAACTAACCACTTGTGGTGACCCAAGGCAAAGGTGTTGGTTATCCAACTTCCCAAATGGAAGCTTTGAATCGAATTGATTTTATATATTTATTGTTTATTTAATTAGTGTTAGTTATTGATATTATTAAAATTGCTTTTATTCTAAGACCATTTATTTCAGATCCTGAAACACGAAAAAGGATAGCAGAACGTTTCGGAAAACAGTCATCGATTAAAAAAATAAAAATAAAAACTCCTGAAAAAAAAGTTGGCAGATATGTCAGATGCAGTCATTGTATTACAACCAAAGATCGTAAGACTAAGCATTGTTGTTCTACGTGTTTCAAGCCAATATGCATGGAACATGCTTTTTTTCTATGCAAAAATTGCATCAAATTAGAGCAAGAGGACTAGTAGTAACAGCAATGTACTACTAAGTAATACTTAAGTATATACTTAAGTTTTTTTTTGTATTTTAAATAACAATAATTAGAGTATTTTGTTTTGTAAATTTGGAACATGTTTGCTGGGTGGCATTTTTTTATTTATATGTTTGAGGGAGATGTATGAAAATTATAACATTTTTCCTTTGGGGAAAGCCGAGTACGTACACTGTTTGCCTCATTACAACTACTATTATTTACTATGTAAGAAATGGCTGCAGCATTATTGTGATAAATAGCGTACGTCGTATGCTTTGTTTTTGCCGTAGCCGTATGAATTATTAAAGAGCTCATTAGAATAATTTGTTAACTAGAAGCTGAATTTAAATAATAAATATTATTCCAGCATAAAATTGTAGTTTTATTAAGTTGATAATAACGGAATATCCAGGAAAATATAGGAAAACATCGATTAAAAATTACTATGCAAATTTTAATCGTGAATGACGAAAGAAAAATAACGCATATGTATGTGATACACGATACCCACCTCACATTTAGTGTAATAATTTCCCACCTCGTTTACGACGGGTTAGTATGCTCCTACTTTATTAAAATTGTTGATGATTTTTTTTATAACAAATATTATAATCAATAATTATCAGCCTGAAACACTCATCTACATTGAAAAAATCTTCCGAGAAAAGATACTGGCCGCCAACGGGAATTGAACCCGTGTCCCTCTGATTGCCGGTCAGCTGCTCTGACCACTGAGCTATGGCGGCTTATCTAATATCCGCCAAATAATTCAATATATACTAGTGTTTCATTCGACAATTACTTATTATTACATTTTTCCAACTGAAAACAACCAACTTTATTTTTGTGAGAGAGGTATTGTTAAATACTAAATTTCCCGCTAGGTGGCGTCGAGACTAATAATGTCTGCATTTATTGCTGAAATACTTTAACTTCTCAAATATTAATTATTATTTTAATATTGTGTGATGTGTTTATTTCAAATTTAATTTATTTTTATTTTATTGATTTCTTTTAGCTTTTTACGTTCTATCATCAAGAGGTAATAGATTATTGATGTTCAACCAGCACACCTACAGTTACAACACTAAGAAGAATGCACATGGCGAAGAGTCCTGGGTGTGCTCCATGAAGAAGTCACGTAGATGCCTCGCTAACCTTCGAGTCAAGGATGAGAGCGTTCGAGTAGTACGAGGCACCCACACACATGACCCACCAAACTATGACATCACCGAGACTGGAAGATTTATTAAAGTGTAATTAATAGGAGATGATAATACTAACTGTAAACCGACAGGTTTAATGTGAATTGAGTGCGTCGGTTCTTAATTTTATCTGTAAATATTATTTATCCGGGCAAAAAAGGGTCCAGTGCAAAAAAACTGTTATTTTTTAAAATTATTCAATTGTTTTTATGATTTTATTTACGCTGTACCTCCTCACACACTTCATAGTATACTTACTATGTATAATATTATATTGGTGTGGCATGCATCGAGTTTTAATAGATTTTTTTTTTTGCAAAGAGTTTCAATAGATATTAACAAACACGTTGTTCATATTAATATACATATTTGTTTTTCGTTTTTATGTAAATATTTTGTTTGTGTTGAATATCTTAAAAATAAATTATCAAATGTTTTTTTTTCTACATAGACGCCGTTTCCATTTGACCGCTGGATGTGAAATCATTAATTTTCTCTATGTAATTTTTTTATTTGTGACATTTTCTTAATATCAATACCATCAGTGGAATAAAGGCTATCGCGTGATGTGTTAATTTTACAATATTAAAAGTTTCAATGTTTATTTATTATAATTTGTTTGTGTGGGCATTTTAGGAAATGGATTCGTGCAAACCAGGGGGCAATTTCACATTATTTGCCGACTTATGATTCAGTACATCGATAAGTTTTGACCCAATCTTTTCCTGACGTCCGGTACTTTGTTCCTAAGGGAAGTTAGTTTTAATGAGAAAAAATTCCCTTTTGTAAGTGATTACAGTCCTTGAAGAGCACCCCGATATGAGCAACCATAATAACTTAAAATTAGAACTGGGTAAATCGATCGACCGAAAGAAGCTATGCCATGTCGGTCTCCGTTAACTGGAACCGCAATGAAAGCCTATTTCAGATTTCAGGTATCGAGCATCCCTATTTCTCTCTCGCGAGAACGAGACTAGAGACGCCTGGTCGAAATTTATACATTTATGGCCTTTGCCACTCGCCATAGCCATCGGATGCTGAATGCTGTCTGAGCTGACCGCTCATTGATCAAAGATCGAATATTGAAAAAAAAAATAACCCAGATCGACCCAAGACAACTGTTATGTAACACGGGTAGGTACAAAGTAGCTACCGGGAGGAATTGTTTTTGCAACGGCCACACTTTTAGCATGCACCGATCGGTGTCTGCCGATCACCTGACTGCTGCGGGCACCCCTCGCCCTTCCCCCGCTCCCGCCCTTTCCGCCCACGGTCCGGAGAGAGAGCCTGCGGTCCCGCAGAAAACAACAAGCGGCCGAACCAAGCAGACCCGCACTTCCCGTCCGGTCCGTTGGCCATTTTAACAAACATGTAGATTTACGCACGCCAAATCTATGAGCGGGGAGGAATTTGTGCTAGTCCCCCGTTCCGGCAGTAGTTTTCTACTACGGTGGATTTCAAATTAACGTACGCTGTGTTCTCGGGCATTCCTTTGGAACTCGCTATGCCTTTTCCTCGCTTATGGAGCACGTGACGGCTGAGAAGAAACGCCGTCCGCCCGACAAACACTGTGAGTTGCTTCAATATCCCATTTAATTGTGTCCATGTAAATTGCCTTGCACCTGCGCGATAAACCCAGACTTGGAGAGAGATAGATAGGTTCAGGTTAGCCAATTTTACCCTGTTTTATAATCCATGTATGATGTTACCAACTATAGGATACAATACACTGCTTTTGTTACCTTGAAGCATTCTTTGATTTGAGACAGATCATGTGTGGAGTTTCCCCCACCCCAATTAACCTTTTTTTGCTGCCAACTCGCGCCCTGAGTGAAGAGAGCCTGCTTAAAGCCGGAACGACTGAGCTAGATGCCGGAAGCAGGTTTGCCATAGCCTGGCGCCCCTTTTTAGTTAACACAACTTAGAACGGGACGGGAATATGGTGGGTCCCCTCGAGAGTACTTATGCTTTTAATTAATTTTGCTGGTATTCAGTTTTATTTTCAATCCGAAAGTAACCACCGATTGCTGATGATGGACAAGCACACCTACAGTCTGAACGTGACATCCAGTGGAGTAGAGACTTGGCTGTGTTCCATGAGAAAGTCACGAAAATGCCCCGGCTGTGTACAGATCAGGAACGGTCTTGTCACTGTTATCCGAGGGATTCACACACACGACCCACCTAGATATCACATCACCGGGGCTGGGAAATATGTTAAATGTTAAATATGTTGTGATGAAATCGCATCTTGTATGATGTAGTACTCTTTTTATCCTGATGAAGAATCCATTGCTTTTGAAACATGTTGATTTTTTTTTTTTAAATAGAACTGCAAACAAAGTTGGTTATTTTCATTTAATAAAAAGTAATAAATATTTGCCGATTAAAGTAACCCCCCATTCCAAAAGAATGTAATAGTTCTTACTCTATTCACAGGAGAAAATTGCAAAAATATGTATTTAAATATTTTTTTTCGTTTTATATAAAAATTTTATGATATTTTTTAAATGTTATATTTGTGACGTAAATTTGTAACATTTACAAATGGAATAAATCATGAATTTAAGGAAATAATCCTGACTAAATATATATCAATTATATCGATTTACTATATCCATGTTTATTATTTTAGATACCTCTGTCATTATTCTTCCCCTGAAAAAAATGTTCACCTTTTTATGTCAGTAGTTTAAATTGGTGACATTTTTCTTTTATGTTCTGGTTTAAGAAGTTTTTTTGTATTTTAAATAAAATTAATTTGATTATTTTGTTTTCTAATTTTTGTGCTTGTTGTAACCTATTGGGCGCTTTTATAATTCCTACGGCTATGGCACGGCTACGGCATTTAATTTTTTTTATATGTGCGAGGGAGATGTAGGAAAATTGTAACATTTTTCCTTTGGGAGAAGCGGAATACGTACTGTTTGCCTCATTAAAACTACTATTATTTACTATGTAATAAATAGTTGCAGCATTATTGTGATAAATAACGCACTATGTTTGCTGTGTTTGTGTCGTAGCCGTATGAATTATTAAAGAGCTGATTAGAATAATTTGTGAACTAGAGGCTGAATTCAAATAATAAATATTATTGCAGCATAAAATTGTAGTTTTATTAAGTTGATAAGAATGGAATATCCAGGAAAATGTTGTAAAACATTGGTAAAAAATGACTACGCAAATTATAATCGTGAATGTCAAAAGAAAAATAATGCATGGGTATGTGGTACCCAATACCCGCCTCACAGTTAGGTGTGAATGTCAAAAGTGAACGTTAAATTATAATCGTGAATGTCAAAAGAAAAATAATGCATGGGTATGTGGTACCCGATACCCACCTCACAGTTGGTGTAATGATTTTCCATAATAAGTTCACGCGAGACGGGTTAGTATGATCCTACTACATTAAAATTATTTATGATTTTTTCAGCATTTTACATTGCATCATCAAGAGGCAATAAATTATTGATGTTCAACCAGCACACCTACAGTTACAACGCTATTAAGAATGCACATGGCGTAGAGTCCTGGGTGTGCTCCATGAGGAAGTCACGTAGATGCCTCGCTAACCTTCGAGTCAAGGATGAGAGCGTTCAAGAAGTACGAGGCACCCACTCACATGACCCACCAAAATATCACATCACCGAGACTGGTAGATATATTAAAGTGTAACGATAATACTTACTGTAAACCAACAGATTTTATGTGAATTGAACGCGTCGGTTTTCTTTTAATTATCTGTTAACATTATTTAGTATAATATTTTGTTGTGGCATGCATCGAGTTTCAGAAAAAATAAATTTTTGCGAAGAGTTTCAATAGATATTTACAAACACCTTGTTCATAATATAAACATTTTGTTTTACGCTTTTATGTAAATATTTTTTTGCGTTTCTAAATAAAAAATAAATGATGAATTGTTTTTTTTCTACATGGACGCCCGTTTCTATTTGACCGCTGTATGGGAAATCATTAATTTTCTCTATGTAACATTTTTTTATATCAATACCACCAGTGGAATAAGGGCTGTCGCGTGATGTGTTTATTTTACAATATTAAAAGTTTTAATGTTAATTATAATGTATTTGTATGGAAATTTTAGAAATGGAATCGTCAAAACCAGGGCGCAATTTCACATTATTTGCCGACTTATAATTCAGTACATCGATAAGTTTTGACCCAATATTTTCCGACGTCCGGTACTTTGTTCCTTAGGAAAGTTAGTTGTTTAGTTTTTGATGAAAATATATACTTTTTTCCTTTGTGAGAGTGATTAGAGTCCTTGAAGAGCGCCCCGATATGAGCAACAATAATTACTTTTAATTTGAACTGGGTAAATCGATCGACCGAAAGAAGCGATGCCATGTCGGTCTCCGTTAACTGGAACCGCAATGAAAGCCTATTTCAGATTTCAGGTATCGGCCATCCCTATTTATCTGTCGCGAGAACAAGACTAGAGACGCCCGGTCCAAATTTATACATTTATTGCCTTGGCCACTCGCCACAGCTATCGGATGCTGACTGCTGACTGAGTTGACCGCTCATCGATCAAATATTGAATATTGAAAAAAAAAATAAGCCGATCGATCATAGGTGGTAAGTGATCGGGTTAAAATGATCGAGATCATCAATCAAATGATTGAATATATTTTTTTAATTAACCCGATCGATCATTGGTGGTTCATATCGGGTTAAAATGATCGTGTGGTAACCGATTGACCCAGGACTACTTACAGAACGGGGCGGGAATGTGGTGGGTCTCCTCGACAGTACTTATGCTTTTACATGATTTTGCAGGTAGTCCGTTTTATTTTCAATCCGAAAGTAACCACCGATTGCTGATGATGGACAAGCACACCTACAGTCTGAACGTGACATCCAGTGGAGTAGAGACTTGGCTGTGTTCCATGAGAAAGTCACGAAAATGCCCCGGCTGTGTACAGATCAGGAACGGTCTTGTCACTGTTATCCGAGGGATTCACACACACGACCCACCTAGATATCACATCACCGGGGCTGGGAAATATGTTAAATGTTAAATATGTTGTGATGAAAACGCATCTTGTATGATGTAGTACTCTTTTTATCCTGATGAAGAAACCATTGCTTTTGAAACATGTTTATATTTTTTTAATAAAAAATAGAACTGCAAACAAAGTTGGTTATTTTCATTTAATAAAAAAGAAGTAATAAATATTTGCTGATTTAAGTAACCCACCGTTCCAGAAGAATATAATAGTCTTGTATAAAAACACCCCTACACATTATTTTGTAATACAAATATTATTATAATCGAAATGCCGCCGTATCGGAAACCCGACGCATTTGGTTATTCAGCTACTATCCGGTTGTCCACTAAACTAACCAAATAATTTTTGTGTTTTAGTCGTCTATATTCAATCCAGAGGTAAGAAGATCATGATGGTCAACAAGTTTACATACTGCTACAATAACTCGTACAATTGCGGCGGAGAAAGGTGGTTGTGTTCCAAGAGACAATCCCGTAAATGCCACGCTTTTGTACGCATCAAGGATGCCAATCTGGAAATCCGAGGAACTCACACTCATGACCCGCCTGAATATCATATCACCGAATCTGGGGACTACATCAAAGTCTAACGGGGAGTTCGTTGAATGTACGAATTATAATGTTATAATGTACACATTCTGGAAATACGAGAAACTCACACTCATGACCCGCCTGAATATCATATCACCGAATCTGGGGACTACATCAAATCCTAACGGGGAGCTCGTTGAATGTACGAATTATAATGTTATAATTTACACATTCTGGAAATCCGAGGAACTCATACTCATGACCCGCCCCAATAGCACATGACCGAATCTGGGGACTACATCAAAGTCTAACGGGGAGTTCGTTGAATGTACGAATTATAATGTTATAATGTACACATTCTGGAAATATGAGAAACTCATACTCATGACCCGCCTGAATATCATATCACCGAATCTGGGGACTACATCAAATCCTAACGGGGAGCTCGTTGAATGTACGAATTATAATGTTATAATTTACACATTCTGGAAATACGAGAAACTCATACTCATGACCCGCCTGAATATCATATCACCGAATCTGGGGACTACATCAAAGTCTAACGGGGAGTTCGTTGAATGTACGAATTATAATGTTATGATTTACACATTCTGGAAATCCGAGGAACTCACACGCATGACCCGCCTCAATATCACATCACAGAATCTGGGGGAGAACGTAGAATGTACCTACGCATCAAGGATGCCACCCAGTGAGATATCGAGTGGGATCGGAATAGTTGCCCCTTTGGATTTAGCATCGGCATTACCGATGCGCGATGGTCCGATGCGTACGGTCCGTCCGGGGCGGATCAGTGGAAACACCTTTATGACTAACTTTACAAAAAACTCATTTATACATAACTACGTCATAATATTTATTCTCACTTATACATGTAACCCTCTTTGAGCATTACCAAATAAATAATGTCGTTCAGTAATATAACTACAATAGTATTGTGCTGTGTAATTGCTGTTATTTTGCTTGGTATAGCTCCCAAATAATTATTTTCTCCCGTTTGGTAAAATTCAGTTGATCCCCCGACGGTTGACCCCCGACAGTTAGCCCCTCCGAAATTATAATAATAATAAAATTATTTATTTTCAAACCTGAAATCAACTTCAAAAACTACTTAACTAATAAGTTGGTATTTTGGTATTTATATCAAACGAATTTATTTGCAGTGTCGAGTTTTTGCACTTACACACTGGTATATGTTTTACACTTTTTTATTCGGCGGTACATCCTCTCTGCACACTTCTTCGGGGACACTTAGTTATATTTTGTTTAAGTAGGTATTCCGTGTTTTGTTTGTATTGTCAAACTGTCGGTGGATCAACTGTCATAGAACCGTAAAATTCGGAGTTTAAAGTTTAAATTTTATGTGCTTATTTACGTATTTTATGTAATCTAGTATTTATTTAATTGATCTCATTAAATTAGTATGTCAACTTTCAATAAATCTCGTTTTTTATTCATTTGTAAATATAATATTAACTTTTTTTTTACACACGAGTTATAAACTATAGGTTTCATTACAGTGTATAATTATGTAAACTACTAAATATTGAAGATGTGTAAAAGGTGGTGGAACCATCATAACTGACGACACAATAATTATAAATCTGTTTTCCATAATACAGATGCTGTTATCAGAAGTTATGAATAAAATGTAGTTAAAAACCAATTAATTAAACAATTTTTGAAAAAAAATATTGTTTCTTCCTCCAGAGAAAAAATGATTTGTGTCAAGATTGTGCGATTAGCGTTGCGCGAGCAGGTAACCGGATTCAATGTGGCGATATTTCAAATATCCTTTCTAGATTTTTTTCTTCATTTTTTGTTTTTTTTTTCAGCTATTTATATTCCATTAGCGAAAACTGGAAAGAATCTTCTGTTGATCAACAAGTACACGTACAGTTACAATAACCCGTATATCTGTGGCGGAGAGCGGTGGATGTGTTCCATGCGAGTGTCACGCAAGTGCGGGGCCTACGTGCGCACGAAGGACGACCAAGTTATGGACATTCGGGGGACCCACACTCACCCCCCGCCAAGATATCACGTCACTGACTCTGGGGAATATATCAAAGTGTAGTAGTTTTTAGGTCATTTCCATTTATTTTTAATAAAATTTTATTACTGAATTCATGATTTATATTCCCCTCACGAATTCTGACCATCTCCGATTGTTGGAATTGTTTCACTTTCATGATTTTATTTAATATATTTATAATTGAACATGTTTTAAATTTCTCGACTTTTTGTTCTATTGTATTCTATTTAACCATTGATAAATTATAAAAACGCATCCAAACAACATCAGAGAGAATTTTATTAGTGTTCTTTGTTTAAATTGATAAAACCAATACCAAATTATTACAGACACATAACAGTTTCATTGGTCCTCGTACATTTAACCTTCTACAACTACAAACTCAAATGATAAATAAAATGATAAAATTTGTAAAAGAGGTAATATTATGGTTGAATAATGTAGATATTGAAACGCTTTTTCTATAAATTTATCCATCCTCCTACAACTCACTTTCTGTAACTTTCTAAACTGTAGTACAATATGTTTTCTATTTATTTATTTTTTTTATAATAACTAAAAAAAAAAAAAAAAATTAAAATCAGTATGTTTTTCTCCATATTTTTATTTTACTTATATGATAGCTGAAAAAAACCTTTTTCACTTATTCTACCTATGTTATACTAACTTTATATTTTATATGTTTTTTTTAAAGTCTATTTTATACTTTGTGTACTTGGAAATATATATTTTGTTTTAATATTACCCACACTCAGGCAGTGCCTTAGTGGGTTTTCATTTCTTGTTTATACTATTTGTTATTATATTTTATGTTATAATATAATATTTGCTATTATACATTATATGTACAAAGAAATGAGAATAAATAAAGTTAAACAAAAAAAAATACTTTTATGATAATTTAAATAACTAGGTATGCTAAGCAAACCACGGTTATCTTTCCTGTATTAATTGGTTATTATTATTATTTTTATTTTTTTTATTTCTTTCTCTTTTTTTTTTCTTATTTTATACAACCCATCTGTGTGGGACTATGATATGCAATGCTTACACGTTTGTTGTATATCTATATGTTTTAATCCACTGTAATTAAGTACCTACCTAAGCAATTAATATTATTTTTTAAAAAACTTTGCTAAACAAAAAACACTTTTTCACTGTGTTTTAATCTTTTATTTTGTTATTTTTTTAAATATTATTTACAGACCATGTTCCGTATGTTAATACTCATCCTAATTTGACTGTCCTAAAACGGGAATCCTCCTAGTTGGACAGTCAAAAAAAATTCTTAACTAATGTATATAAATGTATAATCTTTTACTAAATAAAACAAAATAAATAAATAAAATAAATAAATAAATAAAATTGAAATTTGATGAATGAGCAATCAACACGAGTTGTTTCCACAAAGCGTATTCTTGGATGTTCTAGGATTTCACAGGCACGAACCACCCAGATATCACGTCACTGTAATGCTACGTATATGTATATACGTGACGCAAACCAATTGTAAAATCAGGCAAATCATGATGTTACTAGGCGCATCATGATCTGTCTGATTCTGTGACATATGCACCGACATTAATACGAGCTGAGCAACGAATTAAGGGAAAGGAGCGAAGCAACTGCAAGCGACGTTTCGCCCCTTTTGCTGTAGCTTCGTTCCTTTCCCATAGGTAATAAAGAACTCCAGTCCATTTTTTAATGAATAAATTGACGTTCAAACTTGGAATAACTGCATATTTTTTTTATTTTTAGAGTTAGTTTTAATAGTTAAAATAATTGTCAAAATTTTAATTTTTCAAGCTCCCCCGAAAGCCACCGCATCTATGGTGGGTCGTATGACGTCATCAATCACGTCATCTACTATAGGATCGCGCAATCAGCGGTTCGACTCGCCGCCATTTTGAAATTTGGAGTTCGAAGGAATCTCCCTAGAAGTAACATTACTATTTTTTTTTGTACAGTAGTTTTTGAATATTTTCAATAATAGAGATAAATTTATTTTTGTAACTGAATTATTTAGGCCTAAAAAATGTTTCAATAAACACAACAAACTAAATCACTATAAACAGTATGTAAATAAACGAATAAGATGCAATGTTGTCAATACGATGGCTTGTGTCATACCATTGTCATACCTGCCTTCCCGTACATTCACTTTGCAGTGATCAGTGACGTCACCACTAAACATTTTAGTAATACCAACAGAAACCAACTTGACGGCGTGTTTCAACGACAATATTAAAAATGCACGTTTTAATATATTTTTTAAAACTGTACGTTTAATATTATTAAATCAAACTTACGTATTCAGAATCAGCGTTTATTGGTCTATATCAGTGTTTCTTTACCTGTGGTCCGCGGACCCCTGGGGGTCCGCAAATACATGTATGGGGGTCCGCAGTCACAACTTTGGACCATTTGAAAATAATAAATAAATGCTACCAAAAGTGTCGTAATCTCCACGCGTCTTTGTTTCGGATTATATTCCAGTACCAGACAAAAATAAAAATTTCAAAAGATCCTATGTATCAAGTTTTTGTGGGACTGTTAAGAAAGATTATAAGGAAATATCAGAAGAAATACTGAAACATTTACTGATTTTCTCAACTATATCCTCTGAGAAAAGGCATTCTCTGGTCTTGTATATACTAAAAACAAACAAAGAAACAGATTACAAGTGGAATCCGATTTGAAAGTACAACTTAGTAGCAAAATCAACCCGAATATCACCAATTTAACTAACTAACTAACTAACTAACCATCACGCCGTTTCCCCGCAGGGGTAGGCAGAGAGGACGGACCGCCACACAACTCGATCTTGGCACACACTCTTTGCCTCGTTCACATTCATACATCGTCTCATACATGCTCTTCTATTATTCCGACTCTTCACATGGCCCGACTCAAGTATCTGATTCACTTGGTCGTGCCATGTCTTCCTCGGGCGTCCCCGACTTCTTCTACCATTCACATTTGCATCATATATTCTCCTTACACTCCTTTCCTCGTTCATTCGCTCTACATGCCCAAACCATCGGAGAGTCCCTTTCTTAATCTTACACATCACGCTTACGTCAGCCTTGCATTCTTTGCGGATATCCACGTTTCTCTCACGATCGTACATGGTTTTACCACTAGTTGCAAAAAAACACCAACCTTCGCATTAATTGACTTTAATTAATTTGAATGTCGGTGTCGCTGTTTTACATTAATTATCAACGTATTTTACAAAAAAGTTTTTTTTTTGTATTTGTAGTACTTACTAAAAAAATATCAGAGTCTGCGACTCACAGGCGGTAGGTGAAAACTTCAGAAAACTAACTAACTAACAGGCTAAATCCTATAGATGTATGTGTTTTTCTCTTTTTAGTGTCGCTATTTTTGTTTCATCGAGTTTCAAATCACAACGGTGCTAAAGAAGTGTTCACTTCAAAAATGGTTTTAAATTTATTGTTTTTTTTTCATTAAGGGGGTCTTTGAAAATTGTGCTCGATTTGCTAGGGGTCCGTGGCTGTAAAAGGTTAGGAAACGCTGGTCTATATGAACATATTTTTTAAAGCCATAATATTTTTCACTGGAGTTCCTTATTGTCCAAGCAACCAAGGAAAAATAGGGGAAATAATACATGTAGAAGCCAATTTTGGCACAGTTGTAGAGGAAGGTGTCCTTAATAAAATACCAAAAGTACTGAGGATTGGGGGTGGAGCTAAGGGGGGAGGGGTCTAAAGGTCCCTTTTCTCAGTTTTTCATTAATAACTCGAAAACTACTGCCTTCAGTGAAAAATTGTTTAGGTACTTATCTACATAAAATTCTCTACAAAAAAGGTTTAATACACTTTTTTGATAGGATATGTGCTTAAGGAGATAGGGACGCGGAAAAATGTAAAATAAAAAAAAAATGTTTTTATTTTAAAAAATGAAATATTTGTTGTTAAAAATGATATGTTTATTGTTAAAAATCAAATAATTAGTATTTAGGGATGTATCGTGAACATTATATTTCGTCTAAATCTAAACTTTCATCGTCATCAATGCTGACTTAGACGGGGGCTCCGTTCATACATGAGCCGAGGCAGCCGCAGGCAACGGAGCATCAAAGCAATCCCTGCTTTGCGGCAACCACAGCGCATCCCACACCCAGTCGTGCATCGGCAAAAGATCGTGTTCAAAATGGAGACGGGTGGCACAGGGTCGTTCGTGTTAACTGGGTTAAGGATCCCATCTTCTCCCTTGACCCAACCCCATTGGATGGGTAGTAGATGGTTGCCTAGCCACTGTTGTATCTGTAAAAAAGTAATGAGATCAACGTAAGTATTCATTACAAATTAATATTTGTAATTTAAAGAAAGCAGTATTTAAAACTATATGTTACTGGATTTACTTACCTGTAGACATACTCTAAGCGAGTGTTGCTTTGAAGCTCCTCTGGTGGGAGGAAGAATGGCCATGTCTGATTTGGGCTTCGTTGACGCTTTCAAAAATGCAGAGTACCGATGTTCGTTCAGGTTGTCTTGATGAGCAGGCGCTTTGTACACAGCCAAAAAAAGTTTCTCGCCAGCCTGTTCAATATTCTCAGGTGATGCTGAGGGATCTGTGAATATTGCAGAAATGTCTTGGGTGAGGCCAAGATTTTTTGTGAAGAGCTTAGCGATTCACACTTTACTCTTTCCATGTATCGCCGAGGTGGTGTCGCATCCGGAGAAGTTATGAAGAAGGAGAATCGTTTTGGCGATTGGAAGCTGTTGAAGTTGTCGCACCGAAAACAATTTGGTCTTTGCATTCCCACGGCCTGGCTTCATGAAATACATATTGATTGATGGTGGTGCCAATCCAGTGAGGAGAACTATCAAGTCCACATCCTCCCCAACTATTGCTGCATTTGAATGTACAGCAACTTTATCCAACCCGCACCTCACAATAGTGCTATTAGCATCCCCTGTAGCACCAGTTGTTTTAATGCCGGTTGACGTCACTATAACCATCAAAAACCACCGTACAATTTTCACCATAATGTTTCTTTACATAGGTAATGTACTGATGGCAAATTGAAGAAAAGTAGAAGGACTGTTTCCATTTCATGCGGTGGAGAAGGAAACCACCATCTACGACATTGATGCTCTGGGTGATATCGAGAGTTGCGTTGTCCTCTACTGGCAAAACATCGTAGAGAGATGATTTTTTCCCTTTTCGCATTCCGCCCTCGCTGAACAGAGCCAGGGGGTATGGAGTTAACTCATACATCAAAAGCTCTGCTACATCTTTGTCGTTCTTTTTTGCTATGACCGTCCTTTGAAAAAATTGTCAGAGGTTTAATACAAACTTTCTCACCATTAATTTTAATGGTGCTGCTCATACTGGCTATTGACAAAACCACATTCTTTCTGGATTGTTTCATGTCTCCAAATTTGGTGCCAATGAAACGTTGCATAGTTTTGGTTCCAATATCTACATATCCAATATCGACATTCCAACTATTTCGACGAAATTTAATATTCAAGGTACATCCTTAAACACTTATTACTTAATATTAGAATAAGTTAACAACAATAATCTAAACGAAAATATGAAAGAGAACAAGACACAGAAAAAAAGACAATGGTCGCAACTGGGACTCGAACCCAGACCTCTCTGTCTAACCGTACGAGCGTGTTAACCAATTTCGCTATTGCCAATTGGTTAACACGCAATTCTACAGGTTACAAACCGATTCTTACAATGATTGTTTCCAATGAAAAGGGTAGTTGCCCGTAATATGGAAAAATAGTTAGTTGATAATAATGTTAATTCTAAAATTTGAAAATATGAGATTGACAAAGTTGACGGTTTGACAGAAGGTGGCTTTTCACTAGAGGTAGTAGTTTTCGAGTTATTAATGAAAAACTGAAAAAAAATACCTTTAGACCCCCCCCCCCACTTAGCTCCACCCCCACCCCTCAGTACTTTTGGAAATTTGTTAAGGACACCTTCCCCTTCAACTGCATCAAAATTGGCTTCCACATGCATTATTTCCCCTATTCGATGTTTTTTTGACTTCGTTGCCTGGACTATATTCGCGGCTCAGCTCGCGTTTACGTTGTTGCATGTATAATGTATATACAGCATAATATGTCAACGTGTGACTTTAAAAAAAAAAAATGTGAATACCGCACAAGATTACCAACTGCTTCCAAACATTTGGAGCCAGTGAGACTAGGGCATCCCCAATTGGGGTATGTAGTGTGGCTGAAGGTAGTGGGGAAGGGAAGGAAATGGGGAAGAGAAATGAGGGAAGTGACTGTTATATTTTAGTCTCTATTGAACTATTTTATTTGTGACAATTGTTTTTTTTCTTCGTGATCTCCTTAAAACGATTATACGAGTACACGATTATAATATTTATTTTATTTATTTATATTTTTATTTATAATACAGAGAAGGTTAACAATTTGAGAGACATGTAAGTAAAGTATCAACGGGAAATGCGGGTAGGTTTTCTATTTTTTCACATGCTTTAAATGATTGTTACTGAACTGTTATAAATGGTCAATGTATATGGTTTCAAAGAAATCACTTGAAAATGAACCTAATTTTTTTTACGGTGCTCCAGATTTTATGTCCGGGTTGAATCTTTCCCAAATGAAGGACTAAACTCTTCCACACACTTTTCCACAAATGAATATCTAGTAAATTCACGCAATGTAAGTGCACTATATAAGTATAATAAATACAAAACAATACAAGAACAATACGTCAATCCACCAGAAACATAATGGGAAAATATTTCACCGACTCCAGATATTTTCATATCAGAGGGTTCGGCTCTGATGAAATCCTAACTGGTCCGATAAATCCTACTGATCCCTCAATATAAATATTTAAAAAATCTTTCGTAATCCTACAGTATTTAAAATGACCGACTTTTGCATTTTTATGTACAAATTTTTTGACAAATCTAATACGCCTAAATTTTAAATGAGAGAGCTAGGTATAATGCCAGTAGCCGAAATAACAAATGGTAATATTTTTATAGTCTGAGAATGCCAAATTCTTTTAATTTCATTTCCTAAATCTGTATATTTTCTTATTTTTTCAGAAACAGTTTTCTGAATATTACAAGAATTTGGAATAGCGACATCAATGATATAAGTTATTTTCTTAATTTTGTCATGTAAAACTATATCGGGTCTATTATGACTAATTGTTCTGTCTGTTAGAATAGTTTTATCATAATAAATTTTATAAAATTCATTTTCTAAAAATGAATTTGTTTCATATTCATATGGTACATTACGGCAGTCAATCAAGTTATGTTTAATTACCAAACTTTGGTGAATTATTTTTAAAACTTGATTGTGCCTAAATGTATACTCGGACGGCGCTAATACAGAACATCCCGATATAATATGTTCTATAGTTTCCGGAAAAGCCAAACATTTTCTACATAAATCATCAATTTGATTTGCATCTTTGATGATATGCTTCCTATAATTTTTAGTATTAATGACTCTATCTTGTATGGCAAGCATAAAGCCTTCTATTTCTGCGCTCAACTCTCCAATACTCAACCATTTGTTTGACGAAAATTTGTCAACATATGTTTGGTTGAGATAATTGAAGTGTTTTGCGTGAAGAATTTTATTTGACCAGGAATCTAATAATTCCTGGTTGGTATTTATAAGAATGCTGGCATTCTCGTCGTATAAATTTAATGGTGAAATATTTCTATCTGCCTTGCATATTATTTTGTGCATTTCTGAACTATCAGCTTTCCTATGGAAAAAATTTCTTAGCATTTCTACCTGATTATGTTTTAAAGATGTTATTTTGACTATACCTCTACCTCCTAAATTTCTGGGTAAATTAATACGTTCTATAGCTGAATTTGGATGATGGCAATGAAATTTAGTTAATGTAGTTCTAATTAATCGTTCTAAGCTATCTAAATCTGTATTAGACCATTTAATTATGCCAAATGAGTAAGTTAATAGAGGTATTGCCCAAGTATTTATCGCCTTTACAAAATTTTTAGCAGATAGATTGCATTTCAAAATTTTTCTGATCCTAGTTTTAAATTTAATCCTAATATCATTTTTAATACTAGTATGATCTAATCTATTTGATTGCGGATATCCTAAATATTTATAAACCTCACCCCCTTTCATACTTTCAATTTTGAAATTTCTAAATATACCCTCGTCTCCATCTACAATTTTACCTTTCTCTATATGGATCGTTCTACATTTATCTAAACCAAAAGTCATTTTAATATCATCTGAAAAAATTTTAACTACTTTAATCATTTTCTCTAAATTTGCTTCAGAATTTGAATATAATTTTAAATCATCCATAAATAATAAATGAGAAATTATATTTCTCTCTCTAGTATTACCTTTAATTTTTATTCCAAACTTGCTTTTAATTAACATTTTAGATAGAGGATTTAATGCTAAGCAAAACCAAAGAGGACTCAATGAGTCTCCTTGAAAAATCCCTCTTTTTATTGAAATGCCCGGTACTATAATTTTCTTATCTTTCAAATTCAAAAGCAAATCGGTATTCCAAAATGCCATAATTTTTTCCAAAAAGCTAATAATAATTGGGTTAATTTTGTATATATTTAAAACTTTTATCAGCCACGAGTGCGGGACACTATCATAAGCTTTTTGGTAATCTATATAACAAATATGTAAATTACGTTTTTGGGTTTGAATCTGTTTTAGAATTACAGAATCAATAACTAATTGTTCTTTACATCCCATATGTTTTCTGCGACAACCTTTTTGTTGTTCAGATAAAAAAATTTTTTCATCTAAATGAGTGTATATTAAATCTGTCAAGCAAGAGGTTAAAATTTTATATATTGTCGGTAAACATGTAATGGGTCTATACTGAGAGGGATTATTAATATGTTCGCTTTTAGGCAACATATAAGTAATGCCCTTAGTTAGAAAATTTGGAAAATTTTGAGGTTCTCTGACAAATTTTGAAAGATTTTTTGCCAAAAGGGGATGTAAAGTAGTCAGACGTTTATACCAAAAATTATGTATCCAATCGCAACCCGTGGCTTTCCAATTATGAGTATTTTTTATAATTTTGGCTAACAATTCAACCGATATATCAGAAAAACTCATTTGTTCAATGTCTGAACAATTGAGTTCTTCATTTTCTATCCACGGACCTGACTCATTATGTTTTATATCTTTACTCCAAATATTTGTCCAAAAATCGCGCATATCTGATTCAGATGGCAACGGATTATTATTATTCGAAATAATATTTTGTTTATCGTCAAGTTTGGAATAAAATATTTTCTCATTTTTCTGAAATAATCTATTATTATTTTTTTTATTATACGTATAATTATATCTTTTTAATCTACTAGCTTTTACACCTAATTTTTGTTTTAACAAATCTAATAAATCATTGATTATATTTTCATTATTATTACTACCAATGCTATAACCAAATTTTCTCCCAATTACATCTACATGTCTCAAAATATTCCTACTTCTATTTCCATTTTTATACTCTATTACTCTAGCTATGCTACTTCTTAAAAATACTACATCATTTTCTAATCTATTCTGCCATTCTGGTTTTCTATAATTATATGATCTATCATCAGAAGACGTTAATTTAACTCCTAACTTGTTACATATAGTGATAGCACTAGCATACACTATTGTATGAAGATCTAAAAAACTAATGTCATCAAATATAATTTTTGGTAAAATTATATTATTTAATTCAGAAATTAATTTAGATAATTTCTTTGACGTATGTAATTTTGGTAATTTTGGTCTAACTGTGGGCTCTATATCTATATATCTATTTATATTATTATGAAGTAAGTTAGCTAATTCTATAATATTTTCATCTAGTATTATTAGTATTATTATTATACACGTTGTTAAATTCATTATGTTTTAATTTAGTATATTCTTAATTTGTGGACTGTAATTTAATGTTAATTAACTTAAAATAAAATGAACAATGACGATATTTTACAAACCGTTTTTTTTATTTTACTATTTTTTGATATCAACGTTTCAATGACGTATGTAGTTTTAGGGAGAAAAATAATATGTTTATTGTTTTGGGAATCAATTTACCATATTTTCTATTATAAAAAGATAGTTTAAGTAAGACTTTTTATTTTTGAATCTTGAACTTATTTACTTTTTTTATAGGAAAGAAAATCGTCGAGACGTCTTCAAGAAAGAGAAGTATAATTTGGAAATACTTTTCTCACGTGGACGGAGGGAAAAAAGTAAAGTGTTGTTTATGTTCCACAGTAATTAGTGCAGGTCTTGGTTGCATGGGAAATCTTAATAGGCACTTAAAACATAAACACCCGGGTACATTAAAAAAAATATCTGTGCGTGGTGTGCTTCCTCTGCCTCCCGATTCTTGCAATAAGAGAAGTATTGTTTGGAAATACTTTTCTCACGTAGACGGAGGGAAAAAAGCAAAGTGTTGTTTGTGTTCCCAAATGATGAGTGGAAGCCTTGGTTGCATGGGAAATCTTAATAGGCACTTAAAAAATAAACACCCGGGTACATTAAAAAACATGTCTGTGCGTCGTGTGCTTCCTCTGCCTTCCGAGTCTAGCGATAAGAGAAGTATAGTTTGGAAATACTTTTCTCACGTAGACGGAGGGAAAAAAGTAAAGTGTTGTTTGTGTTCCCAAATTATTGCAAGCCTTGGTTGCACGGGAAATCTTAATAGGCACTTAAGGAATAAACACCCGGGTACATTAAAAAACAAACCTGTGCGTCCTCTGCCTACCAAGTCTTGTGTTTGTTGCACCAGCTGCAAAAAAAAGAAATAAATATATTTCTTATCGTTCCATGACATGAATATTGAAGAAATATAACAAACTGATGTAAACCTAACCTAAAGTAAATGAAAATAATAAACTTTGATTAATTACTATTAAAATATACCTATAATATATTATATTGGAAAAAATGTAAGTGTAGACAGAAAATATAACAATGAGCGATGAGAGAAAGTAACGTCTTTCGCACAACATCATTACAATTACCTGGGAAGAACTTTTTTCAATCGTCTACCAGAAGAAATCAGAAGCATTAATGATAAAACCCGTATACTGCTCTCCGTCAAGAGATATTTAAAAAATATTCTTAAGAAAAAAACTACTATTACTTAATTAATCTTACAAATATCCTTCGTTTTCGATTCCTTCTTTTTTTATGCGCTCACTATTTACATAATAAATACTACGGTAAATAATATTTATGTACAATGAATTATTCAAGTACTAACTAATAACAAAATGTATGTACACTCCCCTTCCATACACAAGCAAATGCTTTCAATGGAAGAGTAGTAAAAAAAAAACCTAAGATGTAAAATTATCATGTAATTTACCATGTAAAACATATTATAAAAACAAACAAAAAATTTAAAAAAATATATATTATTAGTAAAATAATTATAAAAAGTGTCAAAAGTCAACTGAATATTACTAATTATAACGTAAATTAAATGTAGCAAATAATTTTTTTAATATTTTGTTAGGCATCGTGGTAGCTCCTTGATTGTTTTGTTATATAAGTGCCTTATTAATTTTAGTCTTTACAATGATTAAGTTTTTTTTACAATAATAAATCAATTACTTTCCCCCACCACTTATTGTTATATATTTTGTACATTGGTACTTATTTCCCATTATAATACCATAATTTGCAATATATTTCATATCTTCTTGAAGAAACCTTTGATTTTGAAGGATATTTATTAAATAGTGGTTTAAAGAATAAAACCAAAAAAGTATTTTTTTCTTCTTCGTGATCTCCTTAAAACGGTTATACGAGTACACCATTATAATACGGAGAAGATTAACTATTTGAGAGACATGTAAGTAAAGTATTAACGGGAAATGCGGGTAGGTTTTCTATTTTTTCACATGCGTCAAATGATTGTTACTGAACTGTTATAAATGGTCAATGGTTTCAAAGAAATCGCTTGGAAATGAACCGATATTTATTAGTATTATATATTATACACGTTGTTAAATTCATTATGTTTTTATTGAGTATATTCTTAATTGGTGGACTGTAATTTAATGTTAATTAACTTAAAATAAAATGAACAATGACGATATTTTACAAACCGTTTTTTTTTTACTATTTTTTTTATATCAAGGTTTCAATGACGTATGTAGTTTTAGGGAGAAAAATAATATGTTTATTGTTTTGGGAGTCAATTTACCATATTTTCTATTATAAAAAGATAGTTTAAGTAAGACTTTTTATTTTTGAATCTTGAACTTATTTACTTTTTTTATAGGAAAGAAAATCGTCGAGACGTCTTCAAGAAAGAGAAGTATAATTTGGAAATACTTTTCTCACGTGGACGGAGGGAAAAAAGTAAAGTGTTGTTTATGTTCCACAGTAATTAGTGCAGGTCTTGGTTGCATGGGAAATCTTAATAGGCACTTAAAACATAAACACCCGGGTACATTAAAAAATATATCTGTGCGTGGTGTGCTTCCTCTGCCTCCCGATTCTTGCAATAAGAGAAGTATTGTTTGGAAATACTTTTCTCACGTAGACGGAGGGAAAAAAGCAAAGTGTTGTTTGTGTTCCCAAATGATGAGTGGAAGCCTTGGTTGCATGGGAAATCTTAATAGGCACTTAAAACATAAACACCCGGGTACATTAAAAAACATGCCTGTGCGTCGTGTGCTTCCTCTGCCTTCCGAGTCTAGCGATAAGAGAAGTATAGTTTGGAAATACTTTTCTCACGTAGACGGAGGGAAAAAAGCAAAGTGTTGTTTGTGTTCCCAAATTATGAGTGCAAGCCTTGGTTGCATGGGAAATCTTAATAGGCACTTAAGGAATAAACACCCGGGTACATTAAAAAATAAACCTGTGCATCCTCTGCCTTCCAAGTCTTGTGTTTGTTGCACCAGCTGCAAAAAAAAGAAATAAATATATTTCTTATCGTTCCATGACATGAATATTGAAGAAATATAACAAACTGATGAAAACCTAACCTAAAGTAAATGAAAATAATAAACTTTGATTAATTACTATTAAAATATACCAACATTTTTCAAAAAGAAATAATAGACAAATTAGCTTTGGAAAAAACGTAAGTGTAGACAGAAAATATAACAATGAGCGATGAGAGAAAGTAACGTCTTTCGCACAACATCATTACAATTACCTGGGAAGAACTTTTTTCAATCGTCTACCAGAAGAAATCAGAAGCATTAATGATAAAACCCGTATACTGCTCTCCGTCAAGAGACATTTAAAAAATATTCTTAACCCTTTTGGCCCCCGTGTTAATTCAAATTAACACAAACTTTGGATTTTTTTTTACCTTAACTGTAGCGATTTGGAAAAGTCTGGTTTATGTTTTCTAATAGCTGGCAATCTTCTCTATGGCGTCTATTTTTTCCACTCAGTTGCAATCCTGATTCCCGCCACAATAACAGTAAAAATTTTGACATCTGCTCGTTCGTTGTTCCATCGATTTTCTGTCGTGATAAATTTATTTTTCTAAGGTGAGTTATTAATATTTTTTACTCAAATTACATTTATTTTGATGCATAAAGGTGTGTTCTATCATAATAACATCAGTTCAATTCTCTGTGCATAGTAATTTGTCTGAATATCGCAAATGAATTTCAATGTTCATTTAAATTAACACTGGCAGTGAAAACGACATTTTTGACAAGTATGGCGGATTTTTCAAGATTATTATCATTGTTTATTTCTTAATTTACATATGATTTTTATTTATCGATGATTGATATAGATAGATGATCATTTAATTATATATGTCTACTTTTGATAATAAACACTTATTTGTATTATTTGTGTGTTAAGTTTATTTTACCCTACTAATTAAAAAATACCCTCTGACGCCCTTTGTTAATTGAAATTAACGTACAATAATTTCTAAACTATGTATAATAAAAAAATAAAAAAAGGATACCAAAAAATTTCAAATAATTTTCTGAGTTGTTCTCAAGCATTTAATAATTTTTATAAGAAAACAATAATTCGGGGCTGAAAGGGTTAAGAAAAAAACTACTATCACTTAATTAATCTTGCAAATATCCTTCGTTTTCGATTCTTTCTTTTTTTATGCGCACACTATTTACAAAATAAATACTACGGCAAACATATATTTATGTACAATGAATTATTTAAGTACTAACTAATAACAAAATGTATGTACACTCCCCTTCCATACACAAGCAAATGCTTTCAATGGAAGAGTAGTAAAAAAAAAATCCTAAGATGTAAAATTATCATGTAAAATATATTATAAAAAATAAAATTATAAAATTTTTTTTTTATTATTATTATTAAAAAAATTTGAAAAAGTGTTAATATCAACTGAATATTATTATTTTATCGAAGGAACCTAATACTTTGTGGTGTGACATTATATATTAAATGAATAAACACACTTTGTAGAACACTACTTTATTTGAATTAATAATTATTTAACAGCCAACCAGGTTTCGCTTAGCTCAAGCTTCATCAGGGCTATTATATTAACAGTTAATATAATAGCCCTGATGAAGAATTAAGAATTAAGAATTGAATTAAGAATTATTTAACAGCCAACCAGGTTTCGCTTAGCTCAAGCTTCATCAGGGCTATTATATGAACAGTTAATATAATTTAGCTATTATATTAACAGTTAATATAATAGCCCTGATGAAGCTTGAGCTAAACGAAACCTGGTTGGCTGTTAAATAATTCTTAATTCAAATAAAGTGGTGTTCTACAAAGTGTTTTTTCATATAATATGAATATTATTAATTATAACCTAAATTAAATGTAGCAAATAACTTTATTAATATTTTGTTAGGCATCGTGGTAGCTCCTTGATTGTTTTGTTATATAAATGCCTTATTAATTTTAGTCTTTAAAATGATTAAGTATTTTTTACAATAATTAATCAATTACTTTCCCCCACCGCTTATTGTTATATATTTTGTAGATTGGTACTTATTTCCAATTATAATACCATAATTTTCAGTATATTTCATTTCTTATTGAAGAAACCTTTGATTTTGAAGGATATTTATTAAATAGTGGTTTAAAGAACGTTTATGTACGAGTATTTACTGAAATAAAACATTCAATTTGTAACTAGGATTTTAATAATTTAATTTTTTCAATACCGACCGGTTTCGCTTAACATAAGCATCTTCAGAGTTTAAAATTAAACTATTCATTTAATTAAAATGTTGCCATAATGTGAATTTGCATTTATTAAATGTAACTAACTTAATCATTAATCATTTTCTGTTTTGTCGCTGTTATGTTTTATCCGATTACAATTTCATTTATGTGCATATATTTTTTTACACACTTAATTTCTTGTGTAATAGGCCACTTGCATGGATTTCATAACGACTTGGAAAAAATCCTGTGGATAGATTTTTTTACTAAGATTACGAAAATGTTACTAAAAATTTACAGAAATGTATAGTTTTTCTTATTTTTAAATAAATAAATCCATTATTTATGCTCGTGACGTCACTACATGAAATGTCCCGACTCCGATTATGTTCCCTTAATTTTGTAAAATTCCACACTGATTAATTTTTTTTATATGGCAACACTTTGATTTCCGGCGAATTTTTGAATTTGCGTTTAACGTTCACTAGATTTATTGTTTGTTCTATGCGAACTTATCCTTTAGTTTGATTTTTTGATAAAGATGGCGGTGTTTTTACAGATGTTACGAAGAGAACCCCGTACAATTTATTACTATTCGTGTGGAAAACGTTATTTTTTTAAAAATGATTTTCGGCTATGTTATTATCGTTTTTTTGAACACAGAAAATTATCTCCCTTATTTCTGGTTTATAAAAAATGGTCTGATTTTTCGGATTGAAATTTTCAAAAAATCGCCAGGGTTTAAAAAAAAAATGATAAATAAGAAATACGTAATGTCCAATATTTACCTTAACCGGAAAAAAAAATTTACTCTAAGTTAAATTGCCGAAAAGCGTTAACGATTCAAATAAGTTTGTATTTTTATATATTTTCAATGTGCATGTGTTTTTGTCAGTGCATGGTACCTTCGAAACTGTGTTTGATTGGAGAACTATTAAACAGTTGTGTAAGTAATGAGAAAACATGTTAGTTCCATTAAAAATATATCTGTTTCGGCAATTTTTTTGCAAAAGTTGTTACATCATTTTCGTGTAAGAGTAAAATGTGAAATTTTATCCATGTAAATTTTTATCTTGCAGTATGCAAAATATTCTTTCTTTTATGTAAAAATATGTTTTCTTTATATTAACACATTTTTTTTAATAGCAACTTGACTTTTTCTTTTGTGCGCGAGAAGAACCTTTGTATTTAATAATGATTTTTTTTGAAATCATAACATACAAGTTTAGTGTCTTTATCAACCAAAGTTACAATACCTGTTTTTAAAAAACATGCTGTGAAATTTTTGAAATATATAGATATTTATTGCACGCGCTCCACACAGGAGGCCCTGAGGAAAATAATTTCCCTCAGGGCCTATGTCATCTTTGTGGATGCTGTGTGGAGGTTTTTTTTTAGGGAAAGGAAGGAGAGGAGAGTTCTGGGAAGGAAAAGGGTTTTAAGGGGTGGATAGGAATCTGGAATTCAGTGTATCCTGGTCATCCGCCTCCAAGACCTAGACAAATCTCACACCATGTACCCGGGCACCTCTGCTAAATCACCAAACGTAGCTAACCGCTTGGGGTGACCTATGGCAGAGGTGTTGGTTATCCAATAAAGGTTCCCGGGGCGTTGGTATCCATTCCCGCCTCCCAAATTGTAAATATAAATAAATATAGGTTCTCTTAAACATTAATACATGTACTCAAAGTGAGAAGGTAGAGATAAAGTACGGAGTGCCTCAAGGTAGCATTTTCGTTCCCATTTCATTTATCATAATAATAATAAAAGGATAATTTGTAGCGCGCTGTTTTTGTGAAAAATCACCTCAAGGGCTATACCCATATATATGCAAGTAGAAATTTGAAATCTATTAAGCATTTACCCGTGAATAATAAAATGTTTTTCATTTCAGTTTTATTCATTCCCATAAGAAATGGTAGAAAGAAACTATTGATGATCAACCAGTACACGTATTGCTTCCACAGAGCGTACTCTGGTGGCGGAGCGAGGTGGTTGTGTTCCATGAGACTGTCTAAAAGGTGCTCCGCTCATGTTAGAACTAAGAAAGAGCTAGTTATGGAAATGCAAGGATTACACAGTCACGAACCGCCCAGATACCACGTTACTGAAACTGGCGAATATGTCAAATTGTGACTATTGAATTTTAGTTTTATTTGGTCTTGAAAATCAAACGGAAATGAACCGATTTTTAGAAGTATTGTAGGAAAGTACATATTATTTATTCTGTAGTCTTATTCTTTTGTATGCTATTTATGTGCGCACTGTAATAATGTGGATTTCCATGAAATAAAAATAACGATTTAAAAAAATTAAGACAGTGTATTTTCTTATTGATATTATCATACTATTAATTATTAGGTACTACTGTATTACTCAGTATTATTTAGTATTAGCAAACAATATTACGAGAACGCAAGGACGTGCAAGGGAATACGCAGAACAGTTTACTGTGCAAGGGAAGTACCTAATAATATGTTTATTATGTCGGAAATCAGTTTGTTATCATTTCTATGTAAAAAATGTAATTGGAGTTCAACCTTTAATTTTAGAATTTCGTCTTATTATTCTTACATTTTTACAGGAAAGAAAATAGTCCAGACGTCTACAAAAAGGAAAAGTATAATTTGGAAATACTTTTCTAAAATTGATGGAGGGAAAAAAGCGAGATGTTTTTTGTGTTCCCACATTTTGAGTGCACGTGGTTGCTCTGGAAATCTAAACAAGCACTTAAGACGTTTACATCCTGGTACAATAAAAAACATCCCTGGTTTGCATCCTCTGCCTTCTAAGTCCTGCGCCAACTGCAAAAAAGAGAAATAAAAAGGTATTTCTCTTATTTTTCCACGACAACACAGAACATTCTTTAAAATAAAGTGAAGCAAAAGAACAAACAACAAGCAGAGACAACTAACAAACAAACAACAAACAAACAAAAATCAACAAGACAGGCGACAAACGACATCACGACTCAACAACAGAACGACAAACAACACTACAACAACAATAGTACAGGCACATGTCAAATGCGGTAATCGAAAAGCATGTTAAAGCTTTATAAAACAAACAAACAAACAAAAGAAAAACAAAATAACACGCAACAAACCTAAACAAATTTTACCTAATCTTTATCTTCAACTAATCTTAACTACATTAACCTAACCTAACGCATTACACTCCTGTTTTGTTGCTATTCTGTTTTAACCGGTTTATTGAAAAATTTAAGAATTGGACTACCACAGGTTTGGTAATTTTGATTTCAAATAACCCTTCCTTTTTGTTGTAAAATGTTGACCATACATGTAAGAAAGTATATATTTGAAAAGTTCCAGTGAAATGAAACTAAACTTTAAAAGCCTTTACGATATTATATTGTCATTGCTATTCATTTATATGTGCTCTACCTTTACCATCACCTCTGCTTTTTTATTCGTGTTATTATTATGTTTTTAATGGACTATTGTCCGTAAATTAATAAATAAATAAATATTCATGTTAAAATAATAATAAATTATTAGAGAATGACCAATGAGATAACCTTGAAAATTTTTTAGTTATGGTTAAACTTTCTATAATACATATTTTTTTGCCAGATTCATTCGAGTGCTTGGTTGTATTTTTAAAGAAATAAAGGATGTGAACAAAGAACTAGATTTATTGTTGTAATATGGATACGGAGTTTATAAAAATACTCTCGTCAGATAGATAGGTACATCATTTAACAGCATTAATTAGATTTTTTTAAACACTGCTATTTTTGATGAAATCTTTTTTTATGGTTTTGCTGTTTTTTTTAAGGACAAAAATTAGTTTAACATTGAAAGGGTTAAGAATTGGACCATAACATGTTCGGTAATTTGATTAAATACCCTCCCCTACCACCGCACCGCTTCGTTTGATCCATAACTTACGAAATACCCTGTATATCATGTAATATGAACACAGTAAAAAACAGCGAGTGTGCTTTAGTTAGACCACACAACTGAAGTAAAGTTCTACTCCATCTATATGATAGGAAGAGAGAAAGAAAATGTGCGCGCGCACTGCTCTCTCTTGCAGTGATATACGAAGTGCTCGTTTCGCTTTTCGTAACGCTCTCGTCACGCATTCGCTAGCTTACTGCCCAAACCAAGCGTGCGTAAAGAAGTTTTACTTAAAAAAAAAATATTGCGTTTGCAGCATTATGCATTATAAAATAAAAGAAAATATGTATTTACCTTTTTTTGTTGTAAAGTATTTAAGAATAAATTTTAAAGCGATATTTAGTTTGCCCTACATTTGATTTTAGACAAGATCCCCAGTATACTGGACTGTTTTCAATTTCTCGGCCGTTCCATCTCAAAAAAATTAACAATCTTTTCATCTAAGTACGTATTTAAAACAGTCTACAGTGTCTACACTTTAAAAGTTGTAGCTTGTTATAATTATAATTCTGTAAACAATCATGTATTAGGTTACTATATAGTGTTGGAAGGCTGATTTTTCGATAATATTCAAAATCTCACTTTAATATACCTAATATATATGTCTACCACTAGCGTGTCGTTAAGTTTTGTGTGTTTTTCGATAAGTTACTTCTTGTGGAAGTTAAGACCCTGCAAAAGTCGTTAAAATTTCCTCGTTTGAACGCCGTCAACGAACGTTCAATATACCAACTAAAACTTGCAGAAATAGAAATGGGGAATACAATACCTTGATATTGACGATTTTATTTAGGTGTCAATCTGAGGTATAAAATACCTATTATTCAAATTTATCGGTGATTGTTTTTCCTCTTAAGATGTTGTTATTCAGCCAACATACTACTCTTAATCCCGAATTTAATTTTTATTTTGGTTATTCTTCGTGTGTAACCTGTATTAATGCGAATATATTTACTATAAAATCAACAATTTTTTTTGTCGGTTTTTATTGATATTACACCAAGGTCTTTTTAATTGCGTAATATGTAGTTTTAGCAAACGATAGTGGAAAACATTTTCTATGATTCCGGGAATCAGATTGCTATTTTAAAGAATATTATTGAAGCTCAACGTTTTATTTTAGAATTTCGTCTTATTATTGTTACTTTTTATAGGAAACAAAATAGTCGAGGCGCCTTCTAAGAAGAAAAGTATAATATGGAAATACTTTTCTCTATTGGACGGAGGGAAAAAAGCGAAGTGCCTTTTGTGTTCCCATATTTTGAGTGCACTATATTGCTCTGGAAATCTAAACAGGCATTTAAGACTGAAACATCCTACTGCATTGATCAACCCTCCAATCATGCGCCCTGCGCCTCCCAAGACTTGCACCAACTGCAAAAAATAGAATTAAATAGACAGGTATATTATTTATTGTAATTTATGCCTAATCCACAAGTATTTTTTTTAACATAAACTTTACACAGGAGGCCCTGAGGAAAATAATTTCCCTCAGGGCCTTTGTCATCTTTGAAGATGCTGTGTGGAGGGTCTTTTTGAGGAAAGGGAGGGGTGAACATGGGTCTTGAAGAAACCCATTTTGTAGAAGGGAGGAAACACAGAGGCCGGCAAATCGTTCCACAGCCCCGTGTACAAATGTTGGGCGCGTGTTTGGTGTGTTTCCCGACTATGCACCGGTGCCGAGGGGATCAATGGCGCTAGTTCCTCGGAGCATCTTCCATTGTAATACCGGTAGAACAAGGACGTAAGAGACAAGTTTGTTAAGATGGAAGAATCTATCAAACGGGCCGCCCGTTTCTGCACAGAATCAAGGTTTTTTTAAAAGGTATTTTGGAGCTCCAGACCAGACGTGGCTGCCAAATTCGACCGTGGGGCGCACTTGTGATTTGTACAGGGTTAGCAGTTGTGAACTATTAAAGTATCTGCGGGCCCTGTACAGTACGCCCAGTTTCTGAGAGGCTAACTTAACTCTGGTTTCGATGGAGCCCCCGTACCTGAGCTGGTCACTTAGAGTTACAGTCACTTAGGTATACACTAACTGTTATGTTGGGGCTCTTCAAGAATAAATGGGCCCTTGGTACAATCTGGTTTATTATTGTATTTACGTGTTTACAATATATTTTTCTACTGGGTCAACACGACCGACCTTACATAACTGGTTACGAATTGTATCTGAGTTGGCTGGCGAGCGTTGACCGACCTCAGACCTAAAATATTCAAATAATTTTTGAAATATGTAAATTTTGAAATCAACCATAAAAAGGAGTTAAAATGGCTGCATTACGTTTTTTTTTAACAATCATTACTGATAGTGAAAAAAAAAAACGTAAATACATATTTTATTAGACATGCTTTATAAATGTTGTAGTCACCTCTTTTTTGACGTTTTGTAAAAAAAATATTAATGAAAAATTTCATAAATTTTCTCAAATTGTGGTCGGAAAATTTGATTTCAAAGAAGTGCATGTTTATTTTTCCGTGCTTAACTTCTAGATTTGTATATAAAGCGTTTTCGCATTATAACAGCGTTTATATCGTATTTCTCACCATGAAAAGGTAGATACAACGTTTTCTATGAGACCTACGTGAGCTGTTCCCAAAAGCGAGCAAAGTAGCCTGCGAGGTTAAAACCTTAATATTTATTTATAAGAATGGTAAAATTTTAACTCGATTGTTGAAAAGTGTTAGAATTAGTAGTACTGTATAGCTGTTCATAGTGTTTATGGCTGTCCTATGATGTTGCGACGATTTTGGCTTTCGAAAAAAATTATCAGTTATATACCTACTTAAAATAACACATATTATTTCTTTTTTTAAAGATATATAAACATTTCTGGGTTACGTATTCCCTCGCAATATTTTAAAATTTCCTACTACCACCTCTGTAAGCGAGAAATGCTTCTCTAAAGTAAAGGAAGCTAAAATTCTTGCAATTTCTCAAAGGTTATGCCTCAATGTCGTGAAATCAAAATGTGAGTACATAGATAACATAATATTGTTACAGCAGGTTTATGTAAAATACTAAATATAACCAAATTCTTTAACAAAATAAAATATCTATTTATAAAAATTATCTCTAATTTTCTTAATTTTTAAGAAAAAATCATTAAGTTCCATTTTGTGAGCATAACATTATAAATTAACATTTAGGAATAATATTAAAATTAAAAAGTAACATTGTTTAATTTATCTAAATCATATCCGTTGCAAATAGCACACCTTAAAGTACCTAAACACGCTGTACTATTTATTACTCGTACACTAAACTTTACTTTTTATTTACAATAATTAATAAATTCTTTTCGAATTTGTATAAAGTTGTGAATTTTTGTTATCGAATAATGATATGAATGAAAGACCTCCGTCTGGTGCAAAGGGCAAAATGTTAGTATAAAAATATTTATATCTGTACGTTTTTATAAGACTATAATTATTTGTTACATTGTGGTCATGTATGAGAAAAATACATTTATCGGTGTCGTATGCAAAATATTATTTCTTAAACATGTGTGATTTAAAATAAAATATATTTATTAGCGATTTGGATTTTTATTTTTTTGGTAAGTAGAAAGTTTAAAAAAACCCTGTGCTGTGTGATGTTTAGAAAAATAAATTTTCTTAATGTATCGGACTACGATGTAACAATTGTATTTTCGTGAATTGATCTACGAATATTTAACCCCCAAAGTATTTTACGATGCGCAAAATCAATAACTTGCTGGTAATTGCATTTCTTTCAATAATATAGTATAGTCTTTAGTATTTTATCATCAAAAATACTAATTTTGGTTGTCTCTGCGTCCTGCATAACTCTTATTCAATGACCTCATCTAAAATACTAATTTCATTATGGTGGTTTATTTTTGGAATCGTCATCGGGGCAGATGTGAAGTAATAATTGCACATCTGCCCTGTTGATTGCGGCTAAAGAAGATGGTAATGCAACTCGTCACAATACCCCAAAAATAAATCAAGATTTTTTATTTTGACTGTGAAAATTGTGAAATCCGTTTCACTGAACTCAAATTTCCTTTGAATTTAAATGTTTCAAAAATTGGAACTGATTGTGTGAAGAATTCAGATATGCGATAAAGTACCTACCTATAATATAATATTTTAAACCTTTTTTATTTCATTTTCAAAATTGGAACTGATTTGTCGAGAATACAGACCATCCCGTGATTTTACTGGGTGTGGTCTAGTAGGTTGCGAAAGTGTGAGTAATAAATATCACATCTGTATAAACAAAATTTATGAAATAGAAACCTTGATTTTCCTAAAAGGAAATAAAAGACAAATGTTATTTTATTTATAATAATACTTTTTTTTTAAATACTATTTAATATTTATTAATTTGGGAGTCAATTTCTATTATTTTTATGAGAGTATATAATGATCAACCTCTTTTTTATAGAAACTATATTCAAGAAGTATTCAAGAAGAGGTCAAAGATGGAATTACTTTACTGAAATAGACCTCCGTAGTGTAGTGGCTAAGACTCTTGACTCACAATCCGGAGGTCGCGGGTTCGAACCCGGCGTGCACAAATAAATTTTATTTGATTAATTTGTGTTGTTTCACAATTAATTAATTAAAAAATAATATATATAGTATATTTGCGGCACGTTCCAGAGTGGAAGATACTATCAGTATCGCCCTGGTGTAAGACCACCATTCAGAATTGAAACGTTGCTTGAAAATGGCTTTAGCCGTGTTTGGTGACCAGATCTGAATAGCCAGGTACTTCCCAACCTTCCTCTTCCCCACCTCCTTCCCTTCCCCACTACCTTCAGCCTCACAACATACCCCAATTGGGGATGCCATAGTCTCACTGGCTCCAGACGGGAGCAGTTGAGATTCTTGTGCGGTATTCACTGTAAAAAAAAAAAAAAAAAAAAAAGACGGAGGAAGAAAAGCCGAGTGCCGTTTTTGTGGCACACTTATGACATTAGGATCAGGTTCTTTGGGAAATCTTTATAGGCATTTAAGACGTAAACATGCGGAAGAACTCGACTACGCCCCCTATTGAGCGCCCCGATCATTCCTATTCTTGCACCTGTTCCTTTGACTGCAAAAAGAAAAAATAGAATTAAATATATTTCTTGTGTTTACGAAATTACGTATAGTTTTCATTAGTTTATTTGTTCATGGAAACAATGAAAACAATGGAGATTATCCATGAATGTAATATTAATTATGTTTCACTATTGTACATCAAAAGTGTTCATTATTAATACTAAAGTGTATTTAGTGTGTCGCCAACATTCTTCGTACATACTATTGCAATAATATTGATGAAGAATATTCGCTAATGGGTCCCAATTAATGTTAGGTAGATTGTAGTCACCTGCAATGATTATTTTAGTGTCGGGGTATTTAGATATTAATAGTTGAATCTCATCGATATCGCTTTTGTAGGCCAAACGTTAGTATATAAAAATTTATATCTAAACGTTTTTATAAGACTATATTTATTTATTTATACTGGGTTTTTACAGATTGTTCTAACACAGCTATAAAAAACTCAGTTAATTATACAAATAAGACAAATAAGTTAAAAATTACATAATATCAATCAGTTAAATTATACATTGGTTTTTGAAACAGTTTAAATAAAAATTAGATAAAATAAAAAACAGTTTTAACAAATTATAAAAATATAAAGTTTACTCAAATTTATTTATTTGTGTATAACAGACTATGTGTCCATTTACAATACACATGTGACATACTTTAAATAGTAACACTTAAATGCCTCTTGAATTCTTCAAGACTACTGTTAAAGATGTCAATAGTTTTGGAAGCGTTATTTAACAACACCATACCTCGTGTCATGCTATGCCTAGCCATTACGTCTGTTCTGCTATGTGGGATACATAGAAGATCGTGGTACCGTCCCTGGCTATAGTTGCTCGGCACAAACAACTTATAACATACCAGGAGGTATGAGCTATCTATTAAATTATTAATGATTTTGTACGCCGTTACTTCAAGGGTCCCACTCCTCCTCGACTGGATACTTTGGCAACACGTTTCTGTGAGCAGATCTTCATGATGCACGAATCGCGGGTGCTCCCCGTGCATTCTCATATACAGGTATCTAAGAAACATTTTTTTAATCTGTTCTAATTTCTCAGGGTATTTTTTCTGGTATGGGGCCCATACAGTAGAGGCGTATTCAATGTTAGCCCTTATAATGCAGTTATACATAGCCATCATTGCTTCAGGTTTTGAAAACTGTTTGCATGATCTTATAACAAACCCTAGCAGCTTGTAGCATGATGTTGTCAACTGCAATATATGTTCTGAAAATATAAGTTTAGGATCAAAGACTACCCCTAGGTCCTTAATGGATTTTTCTGGTGACAATATATCTTTTTTAATACAATAATCAAATTTGATGGGGTTTCGCGAACGAGTATATGACATTGCGACACATTTTTTGTATTAAAAAATAATTTATTTTCTTCAGCCCATGATGAAAATTAATCTAAATCGATTTGTAATTTGACACAATCTTGCCCGTTACAAATCCTCTTAAGTAATTTCAGATCATCAGCAAAAAGCAGGCAAGTGGAATGTTTGATCCATTCTTGAATGTCATCAATTAAAATTAAAAATAGTAGAGGTCCCAGGTTTGACCACTGTGGTACTCCAGAGAATGCAGAGAATTCCCTAGACCTGTATCCATCGATGCATACACACTGTTTCCTATTTCTCAGATATGTGGCAACAAAATTTAGAAGAGGCTTAGCGAAACCTATTCTGTGTAATTTCCGCAATAACACATCGTGATCGACTAGGTCAAACGCCTTAGCGAAGTCCGTGTAGATCACATCGGTTTGTTGTTGCACATCTAATCCTCTTTCCACTCTTTGGGAGAGTTCGAGAAGATTAGAGATGGTTGACTTCTTTGGTAAAAATCCGTGTTGATTGCCCCAAAGAAATGGTTGAATTTGTATTTTCAGCTTTCCGCAAATTATCGTTTCGAATATTTTAGGAAGTATTAATAGTACCGCTATTGGTTTGTAGTTCTGGACATCCGTTTTGGTCCCTGATTTGTGAATTGGGCTTACCTTAGTAAGTTTCCAGGATTGAGGAAAAGTGGAAGTGGTAATACTGAGATTAAAGATAAAACAAATTGGATTGTACAAATGTTCTCCTAATAAGATGATATGAGGTGGGATCCCGTCTGGCCCCGTGGCCTTGTTGGGCTTCTGTTCCTGAATGCATTTTTTTAACTTCTTCAGGCTTAATTTTTTTCAGAGAGATTGAACCTGTGTTCCTGCCGGAGACTCTCGACATCTAGGATAGGGCACATTTGGTTATACACCGACTGGAAATAATCAGCGAATCTCTCTGAGACTTGCTTGGGACATTGGATGATTTCATCATCGACGTTCTTGAGTACAATATGATTGTCCCTGCTCGCTTTTTGTGATCTAATATATTGCCAAAATTGTTTAGGTTGTAAACAAATGTTGTAAATTCATTTATTTTGGAATTTACACTTCTAATAAATATAAATTAGTTTTAGATGCGCCATTAGGCTGAGGCGGTAGTTTTTTATTAGATTTCGAACGTGGAAATTTGAACTTATTAACTGATATACCAGCGGGCCAGACTTCGGGATTGAGGATCTTTTCTTTATGTTGTTCGGCAATTCCAATTTTAAAAGAGCTATACTTACCGCGGGCTTGAAGTTTAACGACTTCAATGGTGTTTTGAGTATGCCCTTCTAGGTAGTCTTTGATACTGCTCTCTTCTGTATTGGGGCACAATGGCCAAGCGTGAATGTAGAACTTGCGTTCTACTGCGCGTAGAATTTTTATTTTTTATTTTTTTTTTTTATTTATTTATTCAACGCCCAGAGGGCTTTTACAGTAATACAGATATAACAGATGATTTTTCAACAGATAGAGAAATGATAAGAATAAAATTAGATAAAAATGCACACAAGTCACAAAAATACAAAAATACAGCGATTTGATAAGTTTACAAAAATACATATATGTTTAGGAATAGTTTTGGAACAAGTTTTTTACAAGATCCACAAAATTCGCCAAGTTGATGTTGAATATGTCAACATCACTTAAATACTGATTTCCCATAGTGTGAAATCTTTGTATCGGAGAGTGGGCAATGTAGTTCCGCTTATGAATGCTGCAGTAGAATAGTGTGTTTTGTCGTGTGGTTACTGTCGGTATTCGTAAGTTTATGAGTTGTAGGAGTTCGCAACAGTCGAATTTAGAGTTAAGTATTTTGAATAAAAATGTCAAGTCGTTTATTTTACGTCTGTCTTCTAGTGTGTGTATTTTTAGAATATTTAGTAATAGATTATATTTTAAGTCTTCTAGTGGGATATTTAATTTAAAATTTATAAAACGCAGAAATTTTTTTTGTATTCGCTCAATATTATTAATGTGGATTTTGTAAGATGGAGACCAAACTACTGAGTTATATTCAATTTGGCTTCTAACTAGAGATACATATAATAGTTTAATGGCTTCTATGGAATTAAAGCTTTTAGTTGTTCTTAAAACGAAGCCTAGTGTTTTCATACCTTTGTTCATAATTTGGTGTATATGATTGGCGAAACTTAGTTTTTCATCCAAAATGATCCCAAGATCCCTCATTTCCGTGACTCTTTCTAAAGCTGTGTTATTGATGGAATATTCGAATAAAACAGGATTTTTATTTCTGAAGAAAGTCAAGGTTTTACACTTTTCTACATTTAAAAATAAATTATTTTGAATGCACCAATCTTTAAACTTACTAATATTCGACTGTAATATTTGGCAATGATTTATATCAGTTATTTTCTTGTATAGCTTGATGTCATCAGCAAACAGCAATACCTCGACATCATTGAAGCAATTGGTTATATCATTGATGAAAATGAGGAACAAAACCGGGCCAAGGTGACTGCCTTGCGGTAGGCCACTAGTAGCCCAGAACGCTTTCGACATCCAAGATTTTATTTTGACGAACAGTTTACGATTTAATAAATAGCTAGTAAACCATTTTAGCATGTTACCCCTTATTCCTAGAGCAAATAGTTTTTGGATTAGTAGTTTATGGGATACTTTGTCAAATGCCTTCGAAAAGTCTGTATATATGCAGTCGACTTATTTATTTTCTGCAAAAGATTGTAATATAAGAATTGTGTCAGTCTTGGTCCCTTTGACAATGGGAACAACAAGGCTTTCGCATACGTGGTTTACGGGTTTGGATCACCCAGCCACTATTGTTGTCGTCGACTTCGTCTACGTATGACGATGTCTGCGGCTCTGATGACAATGATGTTCGATTGTTCACCAATTTTATTGTAAATTCTTTGATGTGATCTTTCAATCCTCCAATCTGTTCTGCAAGATTTTTTATGGCCGTGGTAACGGTTTCCCAAGCTTGTGTTGATCTGGTCGCCATATCAGGTATTGTTTTTGTATTGTGGACGAGTAGTTGGGTATTAATGAAGATCACTGACCGCCACTTAATTGAATTTAATATGAAGTTAAAAGTATTTATTTAAGAAACTAACTGGTTACCAGGGACTTGACACGACACAAAAACATAGAAATACCAAATTCAAAGTGTAAACAAAATAATTAGATTAGAATGTCAGAAAAATTTCTCAGATTTTTAAATGTCTAAATGATTTTAATTTTAACAAAAAAAAAACTTAAAATCTGTTGGGACGTACCGAAATTATTAAATTAGATTAAGGGAGAAGTTCCATAAAACAATTATCACAATACTAAATCTTCGGGAGCGATTTTAACCGATTTGTTTCGAATTGAAATCAGATAAAATTAAGCACATGCAACCGTAATGACAGCAACTCACAAATGACAAATAACAAAGAGAGACAAGACAAGAGACATAATTAGAGATACAAATAATATTTAATTAATAAGAGATAACTTTGTATAAACCACTCTTTTAATAAACAATATCGACATGTTTCAATAACAATGTTATCTTCTTCGGGATATGTTAATATAAAGAAAAATAAAAGATAAACAAGTATAGAAAAATTAGAATAAACTATAACATAGACGAAATAGTATAGTTTATTCTAATTTGTCTATACTTGTTTGTCTTTTATTTTTCTTTATATTAACATATCCTGAAGAAGATAACATTGTTATTGAAACATGTCGATATTGTTTATTTAAAAAGTGGTTTATACAAAGTTATCTCTTATTAATTAAATAATAAATAATGCCACCAAGTTATTTTGCAAAGTTTGAAGAAGTAAATACAAATAATACATCATAAATTAGTTTTTTGTTACATTATGGTCATGTATGAGCAAAAATACAAGTATCTATGTCGTATGCAAAATATTGGTTGTGTTACGTTAACATATGTCATTTATAATATAACATATTTATTAGCAATTTGGCTTTTTATTTTGTTGGTAAGTAGAAAATTTTAAAGGCTGGAATGTAGTAAACGAACAAGCAAATAATAACATGAACACCTTTAAACAATGGTTTGATACAAATCTTCTCTCATTGAACACTAACAAAACATACTACATACATTTCTCAATTAATAAACTAAAAACACTTCCCAACACTAAAATAATTATTCACAATAACACATGTAATAAAAACACATGTATCCAAGGCTGTTCAACATTGAACTCAAAATCAGAAATTAAATATCTCGGAGTGATAATACAACAACATGTGAAGTGGAAGAGGAGCCATATCTGTGAATTGGTTAAGCATATCATTGGTGTGTAGGCGTATCAGAAAGTGTGTATCCTATATATATTCATAAGATTAAGAAATATTTTAAAACTCAATAACTTAAAAAGAGTATACTATGCACTAATCCAGTCATTAATTCAATATGGAATTATTGGATGGGGGGGGGGGGGGGGGGTCATACAACAATACTCTAACCCGGATCAAAGTGAACCAGAAGCTAATCATCAAAGTAATCTAAAGAAACCCTCCACATATCCAACATAAACGCTTGCAGGGTGTCTCGGGTAGATGATATCTTCAAGAACAATGCAATTATCCAAATTTATTTATTAATTTTTTATTCTATTTTCTTTATAATTATTGTAGCTCGCTCACCAAGCACAAGAACCAGTTTCTTCTTTGGTGAGATTGCGATTATAAATATATTTGTACCGAATTGTATAAATTATATAAAACCACTGTACCCACTCTAAATAAAATATAAAAATAAATAATCAAAAAAACCTGTTGTAGAAAAATTGAAGTTCTTTAAACAAACATGTAGGTATAGGACTAACTCTGGTTCAATGAACTCATCCTGATACTAATTTAATTATGGTGATTTATTTTTTAATATTATGCCGTGTTACTTCAAATGTTACTACATATCTTAATTAAACATTATTCCATCATCAGGGTAGATGTGTGGTAACAATTGCACATCTCCCCTGATGATGGCTACTGTAACGCTGTCCGATACGTTGGATAAAGAAGGCGGTAGCGCAACGCGGCGTGATACCACGACTAAATCATGATAATTCTTTGGCCGTGAATATCTCTAATCATTCTCATAGTATTTTCGGTTGTGTGTGCGTTCCCTGTGAAATTTATTTCAATGAACTCAAATTTGCTTTGAAGTATCATGTTCAAAATTAGCACTCTTTGTGAGAAAGTTTCAGACAAGCTAAAAGATAAAGTGTATATAATAAAACCTACAATATAATATTTTTTCACCGATTTTTTTTTTTCAAAATTGGAATTGATTTGACAAGAATCCCGACTATCCCGTGATTTTGCTGGGTCTGCGCTAGTAGGTTCCCAAAGTGTGAGTAATAATATATCATACCTATAAAAACAAAATTATCGAAATGAAAACCTTGATTTATATAAAATAAAGAAAAAAAACAAATATCATTTTTATGTTAAAAACTTTTACAAAATTATAAACATCTTTTTTTTTATAGAAGCTATGTGCAAGATGCATTCAAGAAGAAGTCAAAGGTGGAATTACTTTACTGTATTAGAGGGAGGAAGAAAAGCCGAGTGCCGATTTTGTGGCACACTTATGAGCTTACGACCAAGTTCTTTGGGAAATCTTAATAAGCATTTAAAACGGTTTCATGCCAACTTAGAATAAAGTCAACTGAACACCTCTTTGAAAAGTCATTAAAGTTATATTTTTGTTTGTAAAATAGCCCATAATCTAACCTATTATAACCTATTTACCAAAAAAAAAATTTTTTTCATCATTTTTAATGACTTCAAAGGATGTTCTACGTTGATTTCATTCTGAGTTGTCCGGTCACCATTTACATCTGGGGTATCTCCACGTTTTTTATTGCTAAAAAAGAAAGAAGAAAGAAATTAATTAAATAAAGATGATTACAGCATTTTTATGTTGACGAATAAATTTTCTACAGCGAGTTTAAGTTTCCCATTTTTGAATTATCGCTAAAACGATATTTTACGACATGAGTGCGGACGCTCACTGACAGTGTTTATTTATGCTGGTGCAGCTGAGCCATGCTTGTGACGTTACAAACCCATTTGCCAACTACGAGCCGTTTTGATTTTGTAAACATAAAAAACAAACATTTTTAGTAGGATGATTAAAATCAGAAAAATGATCTTTAAATATTCCGTGCATTTTCAACAGAATCGTTTGTGGAAATACCCCATTCAAATACACCCCTGTTGAGCGCTCTTTTCATTCCGATTCTTGCACCTAGCGGTCAGTAGTGACATCTAACGTCTTAAATGGGAGCTTTCTTTTCCACGCACTATGGTTGGCTGGGTCAATTTACGAAATGTCCCAATAGCATGTTTCTTTTTCTTTGGGCGCCATACAATAAACGAGATGGCACTATGTCGCCTAATAAAAATGTTTTTAGATTCTAAAGATAGTTTGGGTCATTGCTGTGAGGGAGAGAGCATGATGAAATTATGCGTTTGAAAGAGACGGTTTTGATAAACGTAGGTTGATTTTGCAATTGCATGCTTGTCGCATGAAATAATTTATTCTGAAATAATTCTCAAACTCCTGAAGTACCCACGTGAAATGAATATTATCGTATTTAATCTGATTTTGTATCAAACAACTTTTTTTTTAAATGACCTTTCACATCTGGACCCCTAGAGCCGTCTCTGTGTTTAACCATCGTTTTAATGATGTAGACCTCGGAACAGATATAATACCTAGTGAGATGTATAGAACAAAAAAAAATGGTAACTCTTTTTTAAAGTAAAATGTAAATACATAATATTGTATAAAAACTAATAACATTGAGAATATTTAAAACAATAGAAAATATTTAACATGTGTACAAGTGCTATTATGTATTGTTGGTTCCTAGCTATGCAGATTGCCTTTTTAGTAACCAAATGGTCCTGTTATGCGTCGTGTCTATGTCGCAGGCCAATCATACAATCAGGCAGATCATGATGCGCTTCAGGCACTTCACGATCTGCCGCCAGGCACTTCACGGTGTGCCTAGGTGCATCATGATCTGCCTGATTTCACGATCGACCTACGATATCTATATTATGTATATCTCCCTGTCTTTCTGTTATCTATGGTGATGTCGTTGGTATAGGGTGTCCAGTGTGTTCACCGCTCAATGAACGACTATAATCAAGGATGATTGTAATCAAGGACGATTTAAATCAATGACGAGTAGAATCCTAAAAGCCAAGTTATTAAATGTTTTAATTGCTGCGCTGTGGACGATTATAACGCTGTACCTAAAAGGATAAACCATACATATGCTATGGACTTACGTGGTTTATCCTTTAGTGCAATGGTTTTCAACCTGTGGTACGCGTACCCCTGGGGGTACGCGACTCCAAATTGGGAGTACGCAATAACGTGTTATTATAAAAGTTAAAAATGCCGTATTACACTCTGTATAAAATAATATTTGCGTAAATTGTGTTTGTGCGACTAGATTGAGATTAAAATCATGTTCATAATAAAGAAATTATTGAAAATTACAAATGAAACACCACTTTCATTACACGTGTACAAAATATAGATAGAGGATACGGGGAACAACAAATTTGTAGTAAGAGTCAAGGGGTACGACGGCTCGAAAAGGTTGAAGACCACTGCTTAAGGGTACAGAATGGAGATCTTCGATGTACCCTAACATTTATTTTAACCATTTTCACTTTGAGTTTTTTTTTACTTTCGTTTAATATCTTATGAATAAGGTATTAAAATATTTATTTTGTAACACAGGCATCAACTTATCATGGCTCGCCTTTGATGCATAAATAAATTGAATACATCCCTGAGGAGCTATTCTATATCTTTTATGGGAACGAGATAGTTTACTGTAGTCTACTGTCAGATTTGTGTGATTTTATATGGCTGTTATTTGCTTTTTCTATGGGCCGATGTCAGAATTTCAGCTGTGAGCTGTCACGTATTTTAGTTTAGGTCGTTTTAAACACGAATTCATGCAAGTATGCATGATTATTTATTCATTTAACAGCCATATAAAATCGCACAAATCTGGCCGCAGATCTTGGGCGAGAACTATCCCGTTTCCACAAAAGATATAGAATAGCTGGTCTGTTCTTTTCATTATTATACATAGATGAAATGTGCAATGTACCTACGCATCGTTTTTAGGATTTCATGTTACTAACAGAAGCTTGTATTTATAATAGTGATATTAATATAGATCTAATTGTTAATTTATTATCATCATTAGTATACATACTCGTATGTATATACCGTTTGAAAATGTACCTTGTTATTGCATAAAATGTTGTCAATATGTAACTGCTGCCAAACTACATAAGTAGTTTATCAAGGTTGAATGTTAATATATAATAAAAATAAATAATTTTATACTAATAATTATCTTTTATTCCAAGTTACTTGGAGGGTTTGCGACGTAATCCATATTGAAGAAAAAAAACTTTGATGTTTAAACATGTTGATATTTTTTATGCAATGTATTGGTGTTAACAAAGCTGGTTATTTTCAATTTAATTAAAAATGTCTCCTTAACTTAAGAATATAACCTTTTCTGTAGGCGTTAGGTCGCGTTGGATAATCGACAAAAATTGAAGTGGGTTTTCCAGACATGGTTGATAGGATAGCAGCAGTTGTTATGATGAACAAAGGCATACTGATTTCGATTCCCATATTTTCTATATTTTTTTTTTATAACCCAAAGAGAGTCATTCGAGTAGCTACATCTCCAAAAAACCCTCCAGGAGATGGGGTACCTGCTAGAAGTCGCAAAAAATTTACTTCCACCTCGGGCTTACGAAATCAACAAGATGTTACACCGCGGGGTCATAAAACCAAATGTAGCTACGTCGATATAAATGTATCCAATTTACAAATGACCAAACCCGTTGAAAAATATTTGTATTTGCAGACTGTATTTATAAATACGTCCTAATAATAAAAAGGAGGAATGTTGGAGTTGCCATTCATAAAACTAACAAGACGAGTAAGGTGCGTAAAGACTGATAAAAAAGTTATATTTAGCGATCACGCACAATCGTTTGACCTTTTTTTACATTGGATCCATACGGCCCTGAGGAAAAAAAATTCCCTCGGGGCCTATGTCATCTTTGGAGAAGTTGTGTGGAGAGTATTTTTAGGGAAAAAATGAGAGGAAGTTCTGGGAAGGAAAAAGGTATGAGGGGTTGGTAGGAAACTTGGGTCAACGTATCCAGGAGTGACGGACGTTCGTATCCATCCCTACTGATGCGGTGCATGGCGATGTTTCGATTGAGTTCGGCTGGAGATGTCGTAAGGTCTCACTGAACCAATCTCTCCAAATTCGGAACGGCACGCAATACGTGATCTGACACCAAGACATAGATAAACCTCACGCCTCTGAACCCGTCCACCTCTGCTAAGTAACCAAAAGTTGCGCACCACTTGAGGTGACCTTTGGCAGGGGTATTGGTTATCCAATAAATGGTTCCTGAGGCGACGGTATCCTCCCGAGTAGGTAACCATAAGGAACTACGATAAAACGAGTGATTATATCTCGCCAATTATATAATACATAATACCCCACAAGGGCTTGGTGATGATCTTATGATGCCCGGGGCGGCAATCACAATTCTTACTAAACATGGAATCTCAAGCACCATCTAACAAATTACTCAACAATCAACTCACACTAACATCAATCCACTTTACAATCAAGACATTCACACTCACCATACTCGAAATAGCAATAAAATCCGCGAACCTCAAACACAAACTACAAAATATGGGATAAAATCTCTGAACTATATTACCTGTACACTATATAATTCGCTTCCAGATATATACAAGGGAATCCATTATCTTATGAATCGTATTATCTTATGAATCTCTTGGTGGTGATCTTATGAACATACTTTGACTTTTCTCTTCAATTTATATATATCTCATTTGTATTTTAATTTTCCAGTTAAATTTATTCGCTCGAAGTTTGGAAGCAGTCTATTGATGGTCAATCAATACACCTACGGTTTGAAGACAAGAAGCCTTAATATTGGAGACAGATGGCAATGTTCTGTCTCCCGTTCCTGTCAAGCCTTCGTGCGTCTCAAGAATGACATCGTTGTCGGCATTTTTGGAAAACACAGCCACGACCCTCCAAAATATTTCATCAGTAATTCTGGAGACTACATCAGACTATAACTCTGCAATTTACATGGTGACTGGAAACTCGTAGTACAAGCGTCCACTAGAGAAAGAACGTTAGCTCAAATCAGAAAAGTTTTACCACAAAAGCGCTTCCAAATATTATCTGGAATCACCAGTTTCCAGTTTTTATCACGAATTTCCGGACACCTGTATGTAAGCATAAGAGGCCGCTATCTGAATTGGTATATTTTTAACGAGTCGTGTTTTATTAAAGATTTTCATGATTTTTGCATCAATTTTATCGCTGTAAATGTTAGCGCGCTCTTCTAACATTTGTAATTTCATATCTCTCCATCTTCTTCTTTTTTGGGCCAGTAACGGAGCCTTAAATATTTACCTGAACGCACATGTTTTTTCAAAAACACTTGTATAACTTATGATAAAAGTTAATAGGACGGAATGAAGTTAAAATGATCATATATAGTTGTTAATACTTTTAATAAAAAGTTCGTGCGTGTAATTATAGGTCATGAATATTTTTTTTGTATAGACATCCCCGATTTAACTATCCTCATTGATATTCATTTACCTACTAGAGCTACTCTTTCCAAAGTCGTGTTAAAATGTAAAAATAGCAGGATTGTACATTGCAAACTTTTACTTGTACTTAGATTACATGAGTTAGTAATAGTTACGCAGATGTGGCGGATCGGTTTAACTGCAAGGAAGGTATAAAGTACAAGAAGGCCATACCATCATAGCTTTTCAATCAATATTAATTTATCCAATTCCACTTAAATGTTTTGTAGGGACGCGTATCTGTAACTTTCATATCCTTCAAGAGTTTACATTCTTTATTTTTTATAATGTCATTGTATAATATAATGCCACATTTAATTATTGCTTTTTAAAATAATGTTTACAAATTATTTTTTTTTAACATTTGATCCACACAGGAGGCCCTTAGGAAAATAATTTCCCTCAGGGCCCATTTAATCTTAGGGGATGTTGTGTTTAGGGTATTTTTTAGGAAAAGAAGGCGATGAAGTTTTGGGAAGGAAATAGGAGAAAAAGGAGTGGGTAGGAATCTCGGGGTCAGTATGTCCAGGAGTGACGACTTATAAATCCGTATCTCCAACTGTGTTGCAAGGCGATGGGTCGAGGAATTCTGGCTGGAGAGGTCAAAGACCTACATCAATCAGTGTATCGATCCGGCTAGCCACGCAGCAGGTGAGCAGACACATCGGCAGCCAAGACCTAGACAAACCTTACCCCATAAACCCAGGCATTCCTGTTAAGTCACCAAACGTAGTGAACAACTTGAGGTGGCCTATGGCAGAGGTGTTGGTTGTCCAATATATGGTTCCCGGGGCGGCAATCGCAATCCTTCCTAAACATGAAATCACAAGCACTATTAACAATCAACTCACACTAACATCAATCCACTTTACGATCAAACATTCACACTCACCATACTCGAAATAACAATAAAATCCGCGAACCTCAAACACAAATTACAAAATACGGTATAAAAACTCTGAACTACATATTTTGCGTAAACACTATATAATTCGCTTCCAGATATGTACCAGTGAATCAGGCAAAATAAAAAATTCAGAGTATTGCTTTAAAGAATATTTTTTTCAGTACGTTTAAGGATGAAACTATTTATGATAAAATTTGTTTGTTCTACTTAACCTGTTTTTTTTATTATTTTTTGTCTATACTGTATGTGAAACTTTTTAAATATCAAAATACCTATGTAATATTGTAATTATTTCCTCCTACTGTAACTCATCCGGATAACCTAGTGAGAAATAAAAATAATAAAAGTAATTTAAAAATGCAACTTTTGTTTATGGTACCTATATTTAAACCGTTGAAAATATGTAAAGAAAAAAAGATGTACACATTTTTTCCGAGGCAGTTAATTCACCCAACAAAGTTTGCCAGGAGCTTAAACGTTAGTAAGATAATTCTGCACCTGGGAAGAATCGGAGGACTTTTGTGGATGGTTGTATTAATATAATCATAATGTTTTCTTTAACTCACTGTTTGCATTGAAAATATTTTTTTCAATTTAGAACACAAAAACTTTGTTCATCTATAAGATTTTGACTATAACACCTGCAAACCTCATGTGACGCAAAAAAAAACTCGTGTGTAGGTCTTATTTTTTGACTAAGCAATTATTTCAGCACAAGTTCTTAGCAAGATAAGTCTTTAATTTTGATGTGTGGGCTTTCAGCAATCTACATTCCATCTCGAACAGGAAAACAACTAGTTCTGAGAGATCAGTACACCTATTTCTTCCAAAGAACCACCGCGCTGGTCGAAAGGTGGTCGTGCTCCACTCATCACAACAAAGGGTGCAGATGCCACTTGTACCTCAAAATGGTATCGTACTCTCTGTCGAAGGTTACCACCCGCACGAACCAAGATGTTATTTGAGAATTTCCGCTGGTGGATTTGTTTAAATGTAATGCTTATTCAATTTTTGTAATTTTAGGCCTACTTGTTTGACTGATTCTCGTTTGTCATCAAATGGCCATTCAGCGCCGTTTTATTTTTTGACATTTAAAACGTCCCGGCTTAACGCCAATTCTTGGTGCATTTCAGCTCTCTATCAAATTGTAATAAGCTGACAAGCTTAACAATATGATAGTTATCGTTTTCTGCTGTTATTAATTTTAAAAAAACGGGCGTTTTTTTTTTACCTAAAAAATAAAAAAATTCAATGTAAAGAAAGATTTTGTGAGTAAAAATAAACGCAGGCCATCCTCTCTGCTTACCCTTCTATAATTACGGTCATCACCCTCACAGAAACAGAGAGCCACAAAGCGCGAAGGCGACTGAAACGCGGTAGTGTTTGTTTGGTTATTTATGCTTACCAATCCCTCATTCAGCCCCATAACGCCAAAAATCCCTAACGCGATTCAGTCGGTAGAGCGACTGAATCGCGTTAGGGATTGGGAATACGCTGCCCGGTGTGACTTCATCGCCGCCGAATTAAAGAATAAAAATGAACATGTCGTTTTGGCGGGAAATCGAAAATAGCACATTTTAAATCGGTATAGAAAATGAATTCATTAACAAAAAAATACCTTCATTATCGTTTTTTTTTCATAAATTTTAGAATAAAAAGAAAACAGTTAAAAAATCCTATTATTTCTGTAAAAGATCATTTGAAATCATTTTACATAACCATTGACTATCGATATCGACAGTATAATAATTTTGTTAAATGTCTAAATTCGTGCATTTATCAGTCTTAGGTTAACATTCATCTTAGCAGTATAAATGAAGTCCTCCCGAAAAAGTGGTGTAATTTCTCTCTAGTGGGCATTTTTGTAAAGTACAAGTTTACAAACTACGTCGAGTGAGGTATGCTTTCATTTCGTGCTGGATCGAATGAGATCTCTTCCAAGTCGATAGTATCATTTGGTAAGGTAAGAGAGTTTTTAGTGATGAAATGTGCAATCAACACAATTATTCAAGCAAAAAATATTTTATTTCGTAGACAGTAGTAAAAATCATCATACGAGTACTTATTTCTAGTATTCTATAACTACTCATCACATCAAACAACTTTTTTCAGGGCGGACTCTGCAAACCTTCATCTTTCTGCCGTGAAGTATGTTTCACCAAAGCACGAATTTTCGTCATTTATTTTGTATATATATATTTGATACTATTTTACTGAGCTAAGTCCGGGAGGCGCTTTAATCGTTTAAAATTAACTTTTTTATTTCAGTCTGCTTCATTCCATCAAAAGGGGGGAGGCAGCTTCTGATGCTGAACAACTACACATATTACTTCCAGAAGTTTACTAAGAATGTTGGAGAGAGGTGGCCTTGCTCCTCCCACCAGTGCAGGGGCTGCAAAGCCTACGTCCACATGGCGCAAGGGGAAATAACATTTGTGAAAGATGTACACGACCATCCTCCCATCAGGCGATAAAAAAAATTATAGTGTGAAGTTAAACGAAGCTTTACACTTTGTAAAACAAGAATAATTTCTATGGTATTCTTGAATTTAAGGAAAAAGTATTGAGGAAGGTTTTCTAATACAAGAACACCAAATGAGAACTACAAAAATGATCTTGGAGGAAATAAAAGATTTAATGAACTAAGACCAATTATTTTGCCAAAGACATTAAAATCTCAATGTCGGAGGCGGGTACCATTTATTGGATAACAGTCACCTCTGTCATAGGTCGCCCCAAGTGGCTCGCTCGCTTGGTGACATAGCAGGGGTGCCCGGGTTCATGGGTTGAGGTTTGTCAAGGTATCGGCGGCGAATGCATTTGCACACCTACTGCGTGGCGGGCCGGATCGGGAGAGACTGATTGAGGGAGACCTTTTGACCTCTCCAGCCGGACTCTCTCGACCCATCGCCTTGCATTGCAGTGGGAAGGGTGGATTTATACGCCGTCACTCCTGGACACACTGTTCACTGAGAACTACTTACATTAATAAAAATGAAGAAAATTTCATATCTGGGTCATATACTTCGAGGGGAGAAGTATCACTTGCTCCATTTAATATTGAAAGGCAAGATAGAGGGTCGCCAAGGGCCTGGTAGGAGACAAATGTCTTGGATGTGAAATATACGAGAGTGGACCAGCATTAGAAGTCTGGAGGAGGTATTCCGGGCAGCGCAAAACAGAGAGACATTTTCAAAAGTTATCGCCAACGTTGGGGTGACCTGATAGGGCACACAAAGAAGAAGAAGATGAAATTGTGGTACCTTCTTTAGGGGTAGTTGCGTTTGCCGGGCAACTGGCTTCCAGTCCTGTCTCTTGCCCTGGCACCCAGGGGCAGCGGTTAGATTTCAACGCACCCCTCATAGCTTTTTTCTTCCCAGAACTTCTCCTCTTCCTTAGCTCCTTTGTGCAAACAGACCTTCCAAACAGTTAATATAAAAATTAATTTAAATAACCGCTTATTGTGCCTTATGTGTGTATATGTAGTTGTAAACATACTGATTAAAGGGTGTTGTGAATGCCTTGAAATTTTCAAATTTCTAAATTCGCTTTGAAATTTTCAATATTGGAACTGATGAATGTGTCGAGACAGGTGATGAAGTAGGTATCTAAAATTAAAAAAAGATTTTTTTATTTATTTAATTATTAATAATATTTTTCAAATGTGTATTTTTTATTTTGATCTGATGATTTTCAAGTATACTAACGGTGTTCATCGAAAAGGTATATTTCTGAGGCCTCTCTAATTTGTCAAAAAAATATAGGTAATTATATTATAAAGAAAATTGGCAATATTTGTTTTTGAAAGGCAATCAAAGGTGATCCTAAGTCAAAAATAAACTAATTTCTTCTTTTTGTTTTGGAAATTTTTATTTTCCATGTACCTCCTACAGAAAGTAGTACATTTCCATGTACATAAGTTACGTAAATACTTATATTTCTGCATACAAAATTTACTTATATACTTTCTTCTTCACAAATTCTACAGATCTATTATGTGATTAGTAAGAAACTGGTTGAGTATGAAATAATCTATTTGACATATTTTTTTGAATAAATTATATTTTTATAAAAACATTTTCGCAACATTTTTCTAATCCATTTCTTCTTCACACGAACCCCATCTACCTTAGGTTTTGAAATGGAAAGTGGAACTACATATTTTCTCTCTTTTACCATAGTCTTTATCTAATTAAAAATTTAAAGATTTCTTTGTTTTAATCACTTTTAATGTCTATAAAACCGACATGTTTTAGGGCGATGCTCCCTTCTTCAAGGTTTACTAAAAGTTTTTTTTATTTTTTAATTAAAGATGGTGCCACAAAATAAATTTGCTGTATTTGAAGAAGTGATATTTTTGATCTCCTATTTCTTACCATTATCGTTCAATCTGACTTCAACCTATAATTGATTACAATATTTTATTCATATATTTTCTTCTTAAATTTAATCATTTTGAATGTGCTTTAAATTTTTTCACGTTACATCTTAAACTAATTACTTTCTTAATTAAATGAAAACAAATCACCTTGTATACATCTTAGATTTAATCAAATCTATCAACATGTTTCGAAATCAATGGTTTCTTCTTCAGATAAAATTAAAAATATAATTTTGATAAAAAAAGTGGTTTAGGTACCTTTACAAAGTTATTTGTTTTCATTTTATTAAAAGGACGCCATATAGTGAATTTGCAAATTTTGAGGAAGTAATTGTTAGTTTTAAAGGAGGCAGCTGAAAAATTACCAGAAAACATTTTTTTTTGTGCAGTGGGGAAAAAAGTGGGTTTGCTCCACCCATACCGCCAATGGTTGCAAGGCACACCTCACTAGAAAATGCACTGAAAATAATGTAGACATAAAATTGGACAGAGGACTGCACTCCCATGTACCGATGCATTCCTCCAAAACTAAGGATACTACTATTTATAATATTGGATTTAAATTTTTTCTGCAGTTAAACAAAAACCCGTGATATTCTAAGAAATCGTGCCGTCAAGATGCGCGGCCTTTTTCATACGAAACCTTTCAGGCTCGGACATTTTGTCGGAAGGTCAAAATACTTCCACTTTGTAATAAAATCTAAATAAATGGAATATTTCTGAACGCATCCAAAAACTAAAAACTATTTTTGAAAGGTGCACACCATTTCTTCTAACTTAAATTACTGGTAACGAAAAAAAAACATACGTATTTAATAAGTATTATAAACATTATCATCAACTAACTTTTTCCTCGTTTCATGGAAAAATAATTAATAAAAAAATCACAAAATTTCATTTTTTTTTTTCAAATTGCGGTCGGAAACTTTGGTTTCCCAAAGGAGTACATTTTAATTATTTTTTAGTTCAGTTTTAAATTTGAATATAGCGTGATGTTTTTCTCTTTCTAACACCGTTTAGATCATATTTCTAACCATGACAGTAAGAGAGAACGATTTCTATGAGACCTATATGAATTATTCTGAAAAGCGAACAAATATTAATTAGCCTGAAGGGTTAAATTTAGATTTAAAGCTAAAATACCCAAACAAACTGAATAATCATTTTTAAATCAAAAGATATGGAAGAATATCTAGTGCGGATAAGTACTATGTTATTTATTTGTGTTTTAAATCATCTTATGTATGCCGTTAAATAATTATTAAAAATTTCCTTTCCGTGTTAATATTATGAAAATATAATATTCTTATGTATACAAATTTTCATTTTATGCTCTGCCATACCTTTCATCCAATTGCCAATCCAACTTTGGTGATTTGTTGTGCGCAAGCCCAAGAAGATTATGGGGCAGGTTATATAATGGTAAGCTCTGGCGTTATGAAATTTGTGTAAGTGAAAATGTGTGTATTTCATATATTTGATCGGCAGGGATGTAAAGGAGGGAATGAAAGCCAGGGGCGGGGTAACGAAATGAAGAGAGAACAAAAATATTTATTTGAATGACATTGCATGCAGCTTATATTGATTTTGTTAATATAATGAAAAATAGATGTAATAAAAAAAAAAAAAAACATCGTAAAAAATGCTTTTTTTTGTGTAAATATTTTAAATTTATTTTCCACAAATTTGTGTTCTGTGGTAAATTTGACATCTGTAATAAATTTTAATTTACGCCCATCAATATGTTTTTTTTAATAATATTTATATTATCATATTTACATATAAAGTAAAGACAGCAAAATTATTTTTTTAAATAATAACTCTTAAATAATTTGCCAATGTTGCCTCTAAAATCATGAAAGATGGAATTCTTTAATGCCCTGCGTTTTATAAATTAAATAGCACGTATTCTTACTAGGGCGATCAGGCAACTCAGAATCATGAAACTTCAACACATCCTTTGAAAAGTAATTAAAAGTGATTTAAAAGCATAAAAAATTGGTAAATAGGTTATGTTATAGGCTGTTATAGTTTTTTCATAACTTTTAATGACTTCAAAGGGGAATTGAAATTGAACCTCGGTATTCACACAAAAAAAATATCGGTCGGAGACGAGACACCACAATACAATATTAAAAATATTTATTTTCCAGTTATTTACGTCCCTTCAAGAAGCGGAAAGAAACTGATTTTGTTCCATGGTTACACCTTCAACTTCCAAGCAATGAGAGCTGCGGGGGAGAGGTGGGGGTGTTCTACCCACTCCTTTAAGGGGTGTAAAGCTTGCCTCTTTATTCAAAGTGATCAAATAATGTCGATGAAAGGCAGCCACGAACACCCGCCTCCTAAGTACTTTCAGACCGAATCAGGCCAATACGTTAAGGTCTAACAATATGGATAACGGATATATTATCATTTCTGGTTGAATAAACAATTTGGTGATATATTAGGTAGGCCGTAGGTATCCAGTTACATACTTGAAAGAAACGGGTAAAACACTCCTGTATTTTTTCGTACAGTAGAAAATATATACCATTAAAATAGTGGCATATATAAACGAACCACAAAAACAAATTTACAAAATGCTACCAATTTCTACCGAGCGATTCTCTATCTTTTGTGAGATCGAGATAGATATCGGGCGAGATCTCTTGTCAGATTTGTGTGATTTTCTAAGGCTGTTAAATTAATAAATAATCATGCATACTGGCATGAATTCGTGTTTTTCGCCACGTTGTACATTGTATATATATGTTTGTTATATATATATATAAACTTTCACTTGCCTATGCACAAGCACTTGCTTTATTAGGAAGGTATATAAAACATGTAATGCTATATTATGTTATATTGTGTAAATGTAAAATAAATAAAAATATATTTAAAAAAAAAGTGTTATATATATATATGTGCTCAGTCTCGCCGGTCCCAGACGGGAGCAGTTGGGACTTTTGGTTGGGACCGTGCGGTGTTCACATAAAAAAGTATCGGTCGGAAACGGACACCACAATACTATATTATAAATGTTTATTTTTCAGCTATTTACATCCCTTCAAAAAGAGGAAAGAAACTGATTTTGTACAATGGTTACACCTTCCACTTCCAAGCAATGAGAGCGGCGGGGGAGAGGTGGGGTTGTTCTACCCACTCCGTTAAGGGGTGCAAAGCTTGCCTCTTCGTTCAAAGTGGTCAAATAACCTCGGTGAAAGGCAGCCACGAACACCCGCTTCCTAAGTACATTCAGACCGAATCAGGCGATTATGTTAAGGTCTAACAATATGGATAACTGATATATTATCATTTCTAGTTGAATAAACTATTTGGTGATAGATTGATAGGTACCCAATTACATTCTTAAAAGAAACGTTTAAAAAAATCCTGTATTTTTTCGTATAGTAGAAAACATAAACCATTAAAATTCTGGCATGTAAAAATGAACGATAAAAACAAATTTACAAAATGCTTTCAATTTCTGATCAAAATGTACATCAATTCCGCGAATTTGATAAGGAACTTGTAAGCTTACTTAAATGGCCATTTTGACCTCAAATCCAAATTTAAGTTTTGTATGAAAAAGGTTGCTCTCTTAAGAGGAACGCATGCGCGGCCTGTTTAATACACAATTTTGTTTTGGATTTACGGATAAAATATGGAATTATTGTTTTTTTTAATTGATATGTTAGGCAGATATAAAATAAGGATGTGGATCCGATTTTCGATTTATGGGTGCAAGAGTAACTAATATTATTTATTTTTTTCAATTTTTGGATTAACATTGAAATATATTTATGTTTTTTTCTTTATACGATTAATTAATTATATATAATTTGATATGGTAATTTTTCCCAGTGAGACCGGCTTAGACCATTATAATATTACTAAATTGTTATCACAATAAATAAAGAGAAAAAAAATATTTTCGATGTGTCTTTTTCCTGCTGAGACCCTTTTTTATCACTTGTTGCTTCTCCCCCGATCAATTTGCATAGAGTTTTTTTGGCGGTCCATCCTCTTTGCCAAACCCTGCGGGGTTAATAGTAGATATAATTACACTATTGTTAATTTACTCTTCGTTTCATTATTATTGATCTGTTTCTATGTTTCTTGTCATATTCAACTAGACTAACTAAGCCAAGAAGTTTCTCTGCAGGGGTAGAAGTTTCTTTGCAGAGGTAGAAGTTTCTCTTCAGAGGTTAAACCGCACATACTTCTCCGTCTTGGTTCACAATTCATCATCAAAAATACTCACTTCACTTGGGTGTCTGTCCTGTTAACAATGGTTCCATGAACCCAGGAACTCGAATTTGCTTCGAATTCAAACGTCTTTTTCAAAATTGAAATTGATTGTAAATATTAAAAACGCAGATAGCGCTAAAGTATGTACCCAACAGTAGTATAATATTAACAGAAAAATATTTTAAATGTAATTATCAAAATTGGAATTAATTTGTCAAGAATTCAGAGTATTCCGTGATTTTTCACCTTTCTGTGCTAGTATGAAATTTTATATATAAAACCGTGTACACACACGCAGTTGTAACCTTTCCATAGAATTATAATTTTTAATTTAATTTATTTTACTTTATTATTCTATTTTATATAAGTAATTACATAATAATATAAGACTTTCAAAAAAAAATTCGCCTTTAAATATAAAAAAAAACAAATTCAAGGCAGTGGCGAAGGTCTCGTTAAAGAGGTGAGACTTATTCAGGAATTCGAAAGAAGACTGTAAAATGCTATTAAGCGTGTACGAAAGCCTTTCATATTTACTCACTATCCAATAACTTATGAGTATTTATTTGTATCACATTCGACAGCCTCCGTGGCCGAGGGGTAAGATTCTCGACTAGCATTCCGAAGTTCGCAGTTTCAAATCTTGGCGAGCGCAAATAGTTTTATATGAGATTGATTTGTGTTATTTCACAATTTAATCATTTAAAATAATAAAAGGTATATTTGCGGCACGTAAAGATGATCTTAGTATCGCCCTGGTGTAAGATCATCATTCAAAATTGAAGTATTGCTTGAAATAGCTATATTCGTGTTTGGTGACCAGATCTGAATAGTCAGGTACTACTCCACCTACCTCTACCCCATCTCCTTCCCCTCCCCTCTATCTACATCCTCACAACATAACCAAATTAGGGATCTAGATATTTATATATGTCCACAGTCTCACCGGTTCTAGATGGGAGCCGTTGGGACTCTTGTGCGGTATACCACAATACTATATTAAAAATGTTTGTTTTCCAGTTACTTATGTCCCTTCAAGAAGAGGAAAGAAACTGATTTTGTTCCATGGTTACACCTTCAACTTCCAAGCAATGAGAGCTGCGGGGGAGAGGTGGGGATGTTCTACCCACTCCTTTAAGGGGTGCAAAGCTTGCCTCTTTATTCAAAGTGATCAAATAATGTTGGTGAAAGGCAGCCACGAACACCCGCCTCCAAAGTATTTTCAGACCGAATTAGACCATTACGTTAATGCCTAACAATATGGATAACGGATATATTATCATTTCTAGTTGAATAAACTATTTGGTGATATATTAGGTAGGCAGTAAAACAATCCTTTATTTTTTTGTATAGTAGAAAACATAAACCATTCAAATTGTGGCATGTATAAACGAACCATAAAAAACAAATTTACATAATGCTTCCAATTTCTGATCAAAATGTATGTTTTCCGTGAATTTAGGAAGGAACTTGTAAGCGTATTTAATTAGCCATTTTGACTTCAAATCCAAATTAAGGTTTTGTATGAAAAATGCCGCTCTCTTAAAAAAATGAGGTGCAAGAGCAACAAATAATTTAAACTTTTTTTTTTAATTTTAAGAAAATAAAAAAAAATTTAATTGAAATTTATATATTTATTTCTTAAATGATTAATTAATTATACATAATTTGATATGGTAAAGCTTCCCAGTGAGACCGGCGTAGACCATTATAATATTACTATTTTGCTATGGATAAATAAAAACAAAAAAAGACTAGGACTTCTTAGACTAAGTAAAAGCTTATAAAATTATTTACAATTTTTATTCTCTACGTAATTTTCGAAATCCCAGCCGTTTTTGACTTACACGCTCCACAAATGTAGATATTTTCGAAAAAAATCATTTTACTTCGCATTTTTCATCAAATATTCCTTCATATCGTCTAAAACATTCATCATAGAAAAAAAATATTGGAAAGAAGTTGTAAAGAATTTAATTTAATTTTAGAATATATATATGTTTATACATATGCAAATTAATCTCCAACCAGTAAATATTTACAGCGATTTTAAGTTTTTTCGTAAAATGTCGTCATTTTCAGAAAAACTTTTTTTATCTTATTACTGACACACAACTTTTGTTTGTTCGCCTAATAATATGTTAATTTTATCAATAATAATAATTTCCTCTGCGACGCACCGTTTTCGAGATATAAATGGAAACCCGAAAACTGGGACCTTCCCCCTCCCCCTCCCCCCCTAACTCACCACCTAGACGTCAGGACTTTTAGTATGTTCAGACCCTAAGCACACTAAACAAGTTTCTGAAGGAATCGTTTAGGTTACTGCTCACGCACTCTTCACCTCCTTCCTTGACTGGACTATAAACTAACTAAGCCAAGACGTTTCTCTGCAGGGGTAAGGACAGAGGTTCAACCGCACAAACTTCTCCGTCTTGGTTCACAATTCATCATAAAAATACTCATTTCGGTTGGGTGTCTGTCCTGTTAACTGTGGTTCCATGAACTCAGAAACTCGAATTTGCTTCGAATTCAAAGGTCTTTTTCAAAATTTAAATTGATTGTAAAAAATAAAAAACACAGAAAGCGATAAAGTATGTATGTACCCACCTGTAGTATAATATTAACGGAAAAATATTTTTATTGTTATTTTAAAAATTGTGAGTGTCCCGTGATTTTTCACTGGTCTGCGCTATTATGAATAAATTAACTTTTTTTTAATGTAAACCACGTATATGCATTCATTCTTGCCTTTCCAATAATATAATGTAAAAAAAATATTATATTTAAAAAAAAAAAATTTACATTACAAATTTAAATTTAATTCATTTAAGAAATTACATAATAATTTATTTGCAAAAACAATATTGACATTTAAAAAAAAAAAAAAAAATTATTTTAAATTAAACCTATTTTTTTTTGAAATTTTGTATATTTCTCTAATAAAAGAACGCAGGTCGGAGATTGTCGGAGATTTTGAATTTGAAAGAATTTGGTTCTGCTTTTGGATTGTGTTTATTTGATGTCGTAATTTTTTTCTATTAATCGTGAAAATGATATCGGCTAAGTAGCTTCCGCCAGAATTGATGTCCATACGGGTCCGATTTATGGCATTTTCCATCACTCTTCCCCCAGAACTTTCGGCGATAGGTTCTCGCATTCTTAACGGATATTCTCTTTTATGGCTTCAAGAGTCTGAGACTCGTTGACAGAGACTGTGACTTAGTATATGTACTGCCGAAGCGAGTAAACAGAGACTGTGACTTCAAGAAACCCCACAAAAAAAAGTTTGGAACAAATTAATCGGGTGATCTTGCCGGCCAGTGCAAATCACCAAAACGAGAGATAAGGCCACCCGGAAATGAGGAGTATAGCGATTCATGTCTTATTGACGTGTATTTTATATCTGTTTAGGAACTTCAAAGCAAAACTGGCATTTGCCGCCATTTCACAGACACTAATTATGACATCTTCCGATAGGGTAATGACTTTTTCGCCACGTTGTATATTGTATATATATGTTTGTTATATATAATATGTGTTATATATATATATGTACTCAGTCTCACCGGTTCCAGACGGGAGCAGTTGGGACTCTTGGTTGGGACCGTGCGGTATTCACATAAAAATGTATCGTTCGGAAACGAGGCACCACAATACTATATTAACAATGTTTGTTTTCCAGCTATTTACATCCCTTCAAAAAGAGGAAAGAAACTGATTTTGTACAATGGTTACACCTTCAACTTCAAAGCAATGAGAGCTGCGGGCGAGAGGTGGGGGTGTTCTACCCACGCCTTTAAGGGGTGCAAAGCTTGCCTCTTTATTCAAAGTGATCAAATAACCTCGGTGAAAGGCAGCCACGAACACCCGCCTCCTAAATACGTTCAGACCGAATCAGGCGAATACGTTAAAGTCTAACAGCTCTTACACTTTTAAAATTATACTGAATCTATTAACTTTCACAACTTCAACTCCTTTTATACACGACGTTTAATGTTTGACCAAATCTTGTTATTTATATCCTGAATAACGCTTTGACTCGCCAGAGCTTACTAACTTAATAAAAAATCATATTCCGACAATATCAACAACCAATTTGTTTCATTTGTCCACATATAAAGGGTGGTCCTTCCATAACTCACGATATTAATTGTAAATAAAACAATAAGTTTTCAGTAAATTATCTTAATTTTTTTATAATGATAGAAAGATCTATGATCATTATGTGTGAAACAAAATATCGGCTAAATGCTCGCCACGGCTTCGGTGGCATACCTACCTCTATCCGATGGTCCATATTTTCAATGACGCTGAGGCATAATTGTGGTTTAATGTCATTGATACGCCGAATTATCTCAACCTTTAGCTCTTGAATTGTTCTTGGCTTATTGACGTACACTTTTTCTTTTAAATATCCCCAAAGAAAGAAGTCCAACGGATTCAAATCACATGATCTTTGAGGCCAATTGACATCGCCATGATGTGAGATAACACGGCTATTGAATTTCTCGCGCAATAGAGCCATTGTTTTGTTGGCTGTGTGGCAAGTGGCACCGTTCTGTTGGAACCACATATCGTCCAGCTCCATATCCTCAATTTCTGGGCCCAAAAAGTCCGTTATCATCTCGCGATAGCGAACACCATTCATAGTAACTGCTTGGCCGACCTGATATTCGAAGAAGTGCGGCCCGATGACGCCGCCAGCCGGCACTAAACAGTCTCTCTTTGTGGATGCATCGGCTTTTCAACAATCACTCTTGGATTCTCATTTGCCCAAATGCGGCAATTCTCCCGATTGTGGACACATTTGGTCGATTATGCTGACAAAAAAAATCATGAAACGCTTTTTGATTTGAACGCCCATTTTCATAAAACGCTTCAACAATCTTAACGCGCTGCTCAATCGTGTACCTCTTCATGGTTGATTTTGTCAAAGACTGAAACAAATAAATGTCAAATAAAGTTGGGCAAAAAACTTGACATTAAGGCGTGACTCACAATTAACATCGTGCGTTATGGTTGGACCACCCTATAGAACTAACATTTTTTCCTTTTCCGTATGTGTGCGCAATACAATATAAAATTTTACGAAATAGATATTCCTAACAATACCCTTCAGAAATACCGAATGGAAGTAACGCATACGATCGAAAATTAATACAAGATTGTGAAATGTATCGGGAGCATCTCCCATCCTAATCCTATTTTCCTCTTCCTCTCCTCCTCACCTAAAATCAATTTTTAGGTAAAATAAAACTCCATCTTCAAGTGACTTTAACATAGGAGACCTTTTTAGCTTGACTTGAGTTAACTTTGTCTATATGTATCTCTATATTTTACATATGATAGGCTGTTTGTCTCTTATAAATAAATAAATAACAGATATGTAATCATCTTAAGTTGAATAAACTGTTTTGTTGATATATTGGAAATCAGTACTTAAGTGATGTTGACATATTCAACATCAACTTGGCGAATTTTGTGGATTTTGTAAAAAACTTATTCCATAACTATTCCTAAACATATATGTATTTTTGTAAACTTATCAAATCACTGTATTTTTGTATTTTTGTGACTTGTGTGCATTTTTATTTAATTTTATTCTTATCATTTCTCTATCTGTTTAAAAATCATCTGTCATCTGTCTATGTGTTTAAAAATCATCTGTCATAAACAAATTGTACTACTGTAAAAGCCCTCTGGGCGTTGAATAAATAAATAAATAAATAAATAAATATTAGAATAGGTAGGTAGTGTAGATATCTAGTTACCTACTTAAAATAAACCTCTAAACAAACTGTATTTTTTCGTGTAGAATACCTATACATAAACCAATAAAATTTTGGAATGTACTCAATGGGTTCCATGCCAACTCAGAATGAAATCAGAAAGGTCATTAAAAGTTATGAAAAAATAATTTTAAAGTAGCCGGTAACCCTAAACCTATTAAACCAATTTTTTAATATTTTTTAATCAAAGAAGAAGATGGAGAGATAACGAAATTACGAATGTTAGAGGAGAGCGCTTACATTTACAGCGCGAAAATCGATGCGAAAATTGCGAAAATGTTTAATAAAACACGACTCGTTTAAAATAGAGCAAAAATCTCTTGGGGAGCATCTTAAGCTTAGAGTAACAATATAAAGAGGGATGACTAATATTTTTACAAATCGTCGACAAATTCGGAAAATATAGCTCTCCCTTTCCGCTCGTTTCCATGAACGTATGAGAAACAGAGACAAACGTTTCCTGTTAAAAACATAGGATTCAAACCATATGTAGCCACTTTTGGAAGCGCGCGAACTTCACACTGTTGTGATCTGTCAGACGTGCGTACTGTCGAAATTGCAAAAATATTGATATAATTTCTTTAATTGAGAGAAATTTAAAAAAAAAACGCTATGGCTATATGTGCAGTGTATGGGTGCTTCAACCGTAGTTCAAAAGGATAAAAAAAAATCAGTTTTCACAGGTATTTATTAAAGAATTCATGTTTTTTGCCTTGTTCAATCTTTAATCTCAAATATTTAATACGTTTAACTACAAAAACCATAATTAACTTCCACCAATATTTAAACAATCGTTTCACTATTTGTGTCAATATAATAAACTTTCGATTTGTTTGCGTTTTAACGCACTTTTAATATGTTTTAGTAATCAGAAATCTTGCTGAATTATAAGAATGCAACATACCGATTTCAGTCGGCGCATCTGAATGTATCTCTGTCTCTTCCTATCTTATAATACCACCGTTAAATTGTTGGCGAACGTATAGAGACAGAATAATCTTTGTCTTTGCGTTTCTTTTTCGTTGTAAAAAATGAGGGCTGTGCTAAAATTGGTTTATTATTAAATATTTAACTATTCACAGATTTCCAAAGGATGAAAAAAGGCTTAAAGAGTGGATTAAAGCAACTAATAGAGAAAATTGGTCTCCAAAATACCATAGTGCAATATGCTCAGCCCATTTTATAAGTGAGCACTTCAATACGACCCAAACAAAGGTCCATCTGAAGGATTTCGCGGTGCCTTGTAATTCAAGAGTCTTGGTACAAAAGGTAATGCATATTTTTCTTTCGTCCGTTTTGACACCACCATTAAAAACTATTTGAAACAAAATGTTCTTATTGTTAGCAATTTAAAAAAAGTAATTACTAAAACTACTTACTTACTATTGACTAATACAGAATAATAATTTCAGATTATGCCAAAAAATGTGTCCTCCCCGACTGAGTCAGGCACTTAGATTAAATTCGAAAATAGATGTAAGTATATCGTGTGTAATAAAAATATAAATATAGCCATGAAAACAAAATTGAAATAAATAATTATTGGGTTGCACTTTTACAGAGAAACCACCACAAAATAATTTAAAAAAAAACAAATTTTACTTATAATCAATATTTTTTTACGTAATGACTAATGACTAATAAACTACTTACTTACTACCAACTGTGCACACTGTGCACCTAATAAGGGCAGTTGCTTCTAAATATTTAAATATCAGACTTGATTTCCTGGCCAAATCGGCTGTGGAGCCGACTAAACGAGTGAGACAATATTTTAATAAATTGACATTGTTTCTCAACCAATAGGTTAATACTATTTTCGTGGAAATTCTTAATGTTTTGAAGTGTCAATTAGTTGAAAAAAAACGTCAATTTATTAAAATATTGTCTCACTCGTTTTTTTATAAAAATTTATTTTGGAAATTCATTATTTTTACTTAATTTTTTTTTGGCTTATTTCTCTTTCTCTAAAAACTATGTTAAAATGTTATTTAAATCTCCGCCAGAAATTGTACCATTAAGATTAATAAATAATTATAAAAAGATTCGTTTTTATATTTTTATTTATAATCTTATATCTATATTTAAAAAAAGATACATGTATATATAAAACAGAAATTGCTTTTAATTATTTACGACTCGCTACAAAATACCTAATTGTCTTAATTTGTGACAACCCTGCATCAGTTTGTAAGCCACATCCCGATTGGTCATCTGAAAAAAACCATTGGGCACAATCTGCTTACAACATTTCGCATAGTGCTCTCTCTTTATATTGTTACTCTAAGATCTTAAGTATCATTTAAAGAAACATTATGAATTTTTTCACAAATATAATTTATAAGATAATAGAAACAGACTTGTTATTAATAATTTTTGGAGCATACTTTGCGATTTTTTTCTATCGAGGGAATTTCATATAATTTGCGTTTCGGCTTGGGCAGCATCTAGACATTATCTTAAAAAATAACATATATTTTTTAAGAGCTTAAAAACTTCAAATGTTTTAGGGAGATATGTAAGAAATCGGTAGAAATTCAAGTTGCGGCCCCTTAATGACCTTTCTGAGGTGGTTCTGAGTTGGTTTCATTCCGAGTTGGCTGGTCACCGTACTTAATGATCACATGCTAACTCAGAATCAAGTCAACTCAACAACTCTTTAAATTAAAAGATACATTTTTTTTTTAAATTTTCCATGATCTAACTTGATGTAACCTATTTAAATAATTTCAATTATTCAAACAATCACTTTTATTCAAAGGAGGTGTTGAGTTGATTTGATTCTGAGTTGTCCGGTCACCGTACTCAATACAGGCTAAAAAGCTATGCATACCATAAAAATGAACCATAAAAACAAATTTACAAAATGCTGCCAATTTCTGATCAAAATGTATTTTTCCCGTGAATTTGGTAAGGACCTTCTAAGCCCATTTAATTAGTTGGCCAGAGCAATTAAATAGGCTTAGATGTTAATACGATGACCTTTATCAAATATTTTGCACAATTCATACCCAAAGTAGCAACACTGCTTACCTTTGGTAATGCACGCTTCTGCCTAGTATCCAAGCATCACCCTGTTTCTTGTGAAAAGTAGGGAAACTGACAATATTATCTCATTTAATCGTATTAGTTTTAATATCAATTGATTGTTTCTGATACTGATGTTATCATAACTCTATGGCTAATAGTAATGATTTTGATTTCAGCCTTTTACGTTCCTTCCCAGCGGGGAAAGCAACTAATCCTTGCGGGTAAATATACGTACAGCTTTGAAAGCAAAAGGGGTTATGGAGAAAGATGGAAGTGTTCCACTAACCAGTACAGAGGTTGCAAAGCTTACATCTTCGTAAACGGCGGTAGGATATCGGCTGTCATGGGTATTCATGACCATGAACCACGAATAAATAGACTGTTACGCTTACAAAAAAGTATAGTACCTTGATCTCTTTTAAAGTTTTTTGGAGTTGGGAGATGTTCGCCCGAGGAGAACTTGGAACTGTGCCAACCAAAGATATTGACAATATCCTTTGTGCCAACCGAAATTGGAACCAAGGATACGGATCATCTCTGAAATGGTTAAGGGCCATTAACCAGCCAGTGGCCGAGAATTTATATTTCTTCGAAAGATGTTCTGACGATCGTACAGGGCGGATCCAATGAGAACGATTAATTATTCTCCGTTCCAGCTTTTTTAAATAATACATTTGCTTTAATTTATACCTACATTCAAAAATGCTGAAAGCCGTGACGATAAAACTAGTAAAATTATGTACTTTTTGTAATTATTTTTTAATCATAAGTATTTATAATTTTTCAATAATGTCTAAGCAAAATAAGAATGTAAAAAAATCGTTAATATATTAGTTTGTAAGACCGTAAATAAATAGACAAACTGAGGTATTTTCGTCACAAAACACGTGTGCGGATCTTTTTTTAAATAATTTTATTTAAACTAAAATTAAATTCTGAAACATATCTTTCCCAGATAATTTATTGATTTATTTTACTGCATGATTTGATCATCTGATTCGAAATGTGTGTTGTATAATACAAAATTTTATTTGAAAATTTAACAAATCTGCCGACAACCTTCGGTAAAACCTTATTGTACTAAAAATAAAAAACTATTTTCTCAAAATTTAAAACTTAGCTTTACTATTTAAAAGAACAGTCTTTCGAAATCAATTTATATTTTTTTGTGAAAAAGAGTTAATACGTCTAAATTTTGATTTAAAAATGACATATTTCCGATTTTTGGTTGGCTATTCGCTCTTAACCTATCACGTTATAATCACCTCTCTTGGATTTCCTTTGGCATTGAGCAACTCTAACTTAAATCGCCACTGAGACAGGATGACTTGATCGATCTATGAGGTATATATTATATAGGTGTATCGCAAATCTTTTGGTATATTGAGTGAAGTGGAAGACATCACCTGCATCTGACCAACCAAAACCTGTGCTATAGGTACTAGTCCCAGTCAAGGTCGTACTTGACGTCATCGTTCTATGTAGTAACTTTTCTTATTCACACAAGACGTGTGAGAAGGAAAAGGACCATCGTCGATTACTTGTATACGAGCTCTCTCTGGGACTACTTTATTTATTTTTGTTACGAAAAGTTATAGACTATCACTAATAGGTATGCATTTTAAGATTATTATGCTTAGGTTTCTTGTTATTAAAATTTTTTTAATAAATATATATCTCTCATTTCTTAATACCTTGTTTTGAATATTAATTTCCTCAAAGTATTTCGTCATTATATCCATTTCTGATTCCTTCTTTGATTGTAAAAACACATCTAGTTCACTTCGTAGGAGTGTAATAACTACTTTTTCAAAAGCATTCCTCTTACATGCTTGTTTACTTGAATCTAATACATCGTTCAATTTGTTTTGCAGCTACCTTTATACCTTCCAGAAGTGGAAAGCAACTCCTCATGTTGAATAAATATACATACGGCTTTCAAATAATAAGAAAGTCTGGTGAGATGTGGCGGTGCTCCACACACAAATGTAAAGGATGCAACGCTCATCTTTTCATGAACAACAATATTATATCAGCAATCAAAGGCATCCATAATCACGATCCACCTAATTATATGAAGTTGCCTTCAGGCGATTACATCAAAATATAAAAACATATATGTAGTATTCAACATTTTTATAGTGAAATAATTAAGGGGACACAAAAAAATAAAATACTCGTAAACAAAATCTTTCATAAATATGGTAGTATGATAGTCAATAGTTATGGTTTTTAAATTCAAAAACGAAATCATCCTAACACCCTCAGTACGGTTAGATGAAAGGAAGATTAATGTTGATCATAGTGTTAAGTACCTGGTACACATCATCACAGACGACCTTAATGATATCAAGGATATGGAAAGGCAGAAAAGAGCGATATCAGTTAGAGCGGGTATGCTGTCAAGACGTTTTTACCTATGCAGCCCAAAAGTAAAATGAATACTGTTCAACGCTTTCTGTACCTCGCTGTATATATCAGAACTGTGGGTTGACAATACAGCATCTCAATGGCATAAGTTAAAGGTTGCTTACAATAACGCTTATCGTCAACTTTTCCGCCTACCGAGATACTGCAGTGCTACGGAAATGTTCCTGGAGGGACGAGTACACACTTTTCGAGCACTTCTCCGCCAACGCATGGGAAGTTTATGGCGCAGACCACGCCAATCGAAGAATGATCATCACCGCCATGACTACCTGGATGGAGTCCCCCCTGATGGCCCTCTGGAGACGGGAGACGACGATGAAATACCCTCCGTAAACAGTTGCATGAATTCATTTTAGTGTTTATTATTTTTTCAGTTTCATTTCTCGTTTTTTTCATGCTTATTCGTTTTTATTTTATTTATGTGCTGTTATTTACTTTTTACCTTAACTTATTATTTGTCTAATTTCTTTTGTTATTTCAAAATATGGAATGTATTGCATTGCACTACCCCTGCATACATTCTGGAATAAAATACTATTTTAACATTATTATTATTATAAATGGCGCTAATTTAATTATTTTAGGTAAAAAAACTAATTTTGAAGAATTATTTGTTTGCGCCAGTACATCCGCAATGTGAATATGAATAAATAGTGTTTTTCCGTAAACAAACTTAATTCCTTCACGAAAGGCACACAGACGCATTATTATGTTTGTATGACTTCCTTGAAAGAATTGAGTTTGTACACCGACATATTAGTGCCATCTATGAAAGAGCAGGTAATTAATTATTTGAAGTATACCCTTAAGTAGTATATACCTCAAATTGTAATATTTAATCACCGAAGACAATATTAACGACTCTCAAACAAAAAATGCGAATCACAAAAGACAGAAAAAGATTCAGTCTCATCTAGGATTTGAGACTAGGAACTCTTCCTTACTGGGGAAGCGCTTTGAACACTGCGCTTGATTCACCTTATCAATTTTTTAACTGTATCGTAGTTCTGACACACATACTCATTACCCCTTCCACCCGCGAAACAATGAGCATGCTCATTTGGGCGTAACACACGCCACTAGGTATCATTTGCTCATTAGTAGAAAGAGAGCATGCTACTAATGAGCATGAGCGACTGAGTGCTACCAACCTTGTCTTCATTTTCTTAAGGCATATTTTTAATTTGCTATATTTTTTATGTATGATTGCAAAATTCTAACCGAATTAAATAGCAATCTAGATGATGTCTTGGATAAATATGTACATATTAATTTTTATTTTAATGTGCCACATCTATTGACTTTTTTTATAAGTCAAGAGTGAATATTCAAGATATTTATAGTGGAATAACTTAATGAACTTTTAATTGTAACATTTAAGAGGCCGGTATTCGAATTTCTACCGATTTCTTGGAAACCTCCCTTAAACATTTCAAGTTTTTAAGCTCTTAAAAAAATATGTGTTATTCTTGAAGATAATATCTAGACATTAGTCGCGCCCAAACGCAAATTATATAAAATTCACTCGATAGAAAAAAATCGCAAAGAATGCTCCAAAAATTATTATAAACACGTTTGTTTCAGTTATTTTACAAGTTTATTATATGTATGAAAAAAATCACAGCATTTTAGAATGATATTCCCGCTGAATTTTTGATCAGCTGTTTAGAGTTAAAATTAAGTCCTTTTTCCATAGATGCGCACCTTTCATTATCAAGTCAGTATACCACAGACAACATACAGAAATCTAAAATATTCTATGTTGACTCGAATAAGTACCCCTCACGGCAGTTTCAAAGTAACAAAACGCAGGTTACGCCGGTTATAAACTAGTATTAAACTGGTAGTTGTCTTGCTATCATAGCATATCTCTTGTATTTCAATATCTTTGACCGGGCATATTAATAATTCAGAGAGGAATTTTAGGTTAGTTACCTGTGGGCGGATTACTTTGCCTCCTGGAACTGGCTTCGTGAAGGCTTCCAAGACCTTCGGACAGTCTTTTATGAGCGCACACTTCCCCGCTTGCCCGCTCTCTTCCAAAACGCAAGGGACTCCTAAAAACATTACATCACATTACATTGGATCATTTCCATCGGAAGCTATCTCATCTGAGATGCTGCGTTGAGGGTCTTTTTGAGGTGAGAAAGGAGTGAACATTGGTCTTGAAGAAACCTCATCACTTCATTTCGATTGGGTTCTAACTGACATTTTTTTCAAAAATGACCTTTTTTGATTTTTGCTCTATTTTAAACGAGTTGTGTTTTATTAAAGATTTTCATGATTTTTGCATCGATTTTATCGTTGTAAATGTTAGCGCGCTCTTCTAACGTTCGTAATTTCATATCTCTCCGTCTTCTCTTTTTGGGACCGGGAACGGAGCCTTAAAAATTAAAGAAAATGTTCTTGGATGCGAGTGAATCGTTTTCTTTTTTTTCTGTTTCAAATTTTTCGTTTTGAAAGTCGTTAATATTGTCTTCAATGGTTAAATATATATCTATTTTTAAATCCTACCTACCATATTTTAAGAACTTTCTAATATTTGGTCAGATTTGTAGTTTTTAAGTTTATACCATTTAGAACACTTTTTGTAAAGCATGTTTAATTTCACAATTTTTTTTATAATCTCTAATGAAGCTTCTAATAATTTTTCAGCTATCTTTATACCTTCCAGACGTGGGAAGGGTGTTCTCATCATGTTGAACAAGTACACATATAGTTTTGAAGTAAAAAGAAGTAAGGAAGAAAGATGGAGATGCTGTACCCATTACTGTAAAGGATGCAGAGCTTATATCATCCGAACAAACAATGCAATTTCTGTAATTGAAGACACTCACAACCACGAACCACCGCACTACATGAAGATGCCATCGGGCACATACGTCAGAGTATAAGTCGATTTCCGTTTGGTCGTGACCGCTGAAAAGATAATACTGATTAGAAATGTGTCCTTAAATGCTATATGTCATTCAAGGTGTTCAGAGGTACAGTACACAAACTTCGGGAGGTTAATCTACCTGATAGTACAAGTATATAACTTTAATCCAACGTTTTTAACTAGTTTAAAAAAAATAATTGTGCGTGTGGAAAAAATATCATATTCTTCCATAGAAAATTTTGTAGTAATAATAATTTTAAAAACTTTTTTGCTTCTACCACATGTAGGACTTACTGAAGTTTGTGAATTTTACCCCCGGAGACCCTGTAGATATTACCATCCTCGAAATGATGACGAAACAATTCTAAGGTTCTGCATTTGAAATTTAAGTCTGATTGGTGACTTTGGTTCATCTTTTTTTATGGTCTTGTGTATTCTATGATCTGAGGTCGTGAGCAGGTAACAATATCCTTAGGCCCAGTTGTTACCTCAGAGTATTCTGTTATTACTCTGAGGTTGTTACGCTGAAATTCACATGTGACGAAGTCATCATATGGCCGTTTAGCGGGATTTTTTTTTTCGACAGTTGACAGAATCCCTTTTAATGGTGATTCTAAGTCCGCATCAGCTTTTGAACTTATTGTGATCATCAGAAGAAGACAACTATCATCTTATTGAGATTGTCGGTTATTTACAATTTGATAGAAAACTGAAACGCGCGTCGAATCAGCATTAAAGGGGACTTTTCGAATGTAAAAAAAAAACGACATGGTTTCGAGTGATTTTGATGACAATGTTACATTTGAATTTCTACGAAACAACAGAGTCTTACAGACCAAAACTTTTAACTATTTATATTGTATTTTATTACTAATAAAATGTACCTGTACCGTATTACTAATAATGTATACATCATCGATAAAAATGGATGTATGTATCTATATTTGAATGGACATGATGTTTCAAACTGTGGTTTTTTATAGGTGCTCACTGATGTATATTTTGATTTTGCCAGAGGGTTCTGTGTTTCTAACAATCTTCGTATTATACGAGGTGTGGTATATGGCTATCGTTCGTTCGGAGACATTCGGGCGTAGCCGAATGCTGCCGAACTTACAGCGCTGGGCGCTCGGGCGCTATGGTTAATTCATTCTGAAACTGAGAGCTCTAATAATTACACGCTACCAACAATACTAATCCCGCTGTAATCCAATTAAATAAACAAGAATACAAGACGAACTTGCGTTGTAATTAACAAAGTATATTAAAGAACATTACAACTGGCGCAGCCAAAGGAAAAAAATTAATTGGATTGTGGGAGCATACACAAAAAAAAATTTTTTTTTTTTTTGTTACACGAAGCAAGGAGGGCTAAGTCATCCCGATTTTTAAGGCTACCTACAGCCGAGGAAGGAAGTCCTAGCTATACTATCCCTGGAGCCACAGTCTGGGTTGTTGGGTTGTCGAGGAAAGGGCACCCGGAAAAAACACAAGGAGGCAGTGGTCGTTTTTTGGGGCTTGGCAGATTGACCAGTCGAGCCTGTCCACGGAAGTTGAAGTCCGAGAGAAGCCGAGGAAAGGGCTCTCTCACAATACGAGAAGGAAGTCAACAGCCGCAATATCAGAAGTTAAGGTTTTTTGTTTCTTTCTTGTAGAGGATTTATCGAATTGTGTATTTTTTTTTGCTTGTTAAGTTATTGTTGTCGTTCGTGTACTTGTACGGCTAGTGTCAATTTTTTTTCCTCTCGTGAGAATGGAATCCGGGAGAATTCCACCGTTTTCTCACATAAATGGAGATTGGGATATATTTCGGCTCAGATTAGAACAGTTCCTCTTATTGCATGATGATATCACGGAGATTAAGAAAAAGGCTTATCTGATAAACTCGCTTGAAGCAGAATCCTTGACCCTTCTGACTAATTTATGTTTTCCATCTAAAATCACTGATGTTACATTTGATAAATTAATTGAGTTGCTCGAAAAACATTGTGTAAAATGCAGATCTATCTTTCGGGAGCGCGAATTGTTTTTTCTTGCTAAACAGGATCAAAACGAGTCGATTAAGGAGTTTGCAGCAAGACTTAGAGGGTTAAGTACTTATTGTCAATTTGGGGCTAGATTAGAAGCTAATCTGGTAGATGTTTTTGCGATTGGTTTACTTCCGGGTCCAGTGCGTGTAAAATTGTTTATTGAAGGCCCTAAGTTAAATTTTAATCAGTTAGTTGAACTGGCAGTTACCGCGAAAGGTCCTGAAATCGAGTCAACTAAACTTAAATTGGAAGTAAATACTGTGAGAAAGTGTGCAAGATCACCTTCACCAGCTCGTACGCCGAATAAACGTTCATACAGTAGCGACGGGCGCGGATCGTTTAAACAGTTTAATACCGTTTCATCTCAAAAGAAATGCAGTATTTGCGGGAAATTAAATCATGACACGCGTAATTGTAGATTGAAGGATGCAAAGTGCTATAATTGTGGAAAAATAGGGCATTTAAGGAAAAATTGCAGGTACGGATCAGTGAAATCAGTTATGAACTGTAATGATAATAATATTGATACTGTAGCATTTATGAAAGCAATCACAGCTCAGTTGAAATTAAATGGTAAAAATTTCAATGCTATGATTGATTCGGGCTCATCAGTCTGTGTTATTCCAGAAATTTTGTTTTGTAAACATTTCAGTAATTTAGAATTGTCACCCGAAACACGAAAGATTTCAGGTTATGATGGTAGTATATTGAATGTTGTAGGTAAGATAAATTTCAAGGTCGAGTACAATAATATAGTTAGGTTTGTAACCTTTATTATTGTAAACAACGGATCAGAACTAATAGTTGGGAGAGATTTCATGGAAACCTTCAACCTCAATATTATTCCGGGACAAAATTCTATTAATTCAGTTTCGTCAGAAATGGAAAAAGTGGATAAAATTAAAGGAAAATTTCCAGAAGTTTTTGATCGGAAACTAGGACGTTTTAATAAATTCAAAGTGAATTTTAAAGTGAAGAAAGATGCGAATACGTTTTTTTGTAATGCAAGGCCGGTTCCATTCGCTATCAGGGATAAGATCGAAAGTGAACTTAAATCCATGGTGAGAGATGGAATTATTTCGCCCGTTAAAAGTAGCGAATATGCGTCTCCTATCGTACCAGTAGTTAAGAAAAACGGTGAGATTCGTATTTGTGTAGATTATAAACGCAGTTTAAATCTGATTACAGAATTAGAAAAATACCCTCTACCTAGGATTGAAGAAGTGATTCACAAGGTTAGTTCGGGAAAAATTTTCGCAAAATTAGATTTAAAACAAGCCTATTCACAGTTAGAACTGCAGGATAGTTGTAAAAAATATACAACGATTAACACGCATTTAGGGTTGTTTGTATACAATAGACTGGTTTTCGGATTTAAGTCCGCGCCAGCAATCTTCGCTCGAACTATCGCGAGTTGCTTGCAAGGTATTAAGGGTGTGGCATTTTACTTAGATGATATTATTATATCGGGGATCAATGAAAGGGATTTGATGAACAATATCATGGCAGTCTGCAAACGATTGCAGGAATGCGGATTATGTGTAAATTCGGAAAAATGTCAATTTTTTGTCAAAGAGTTAGAGTTTTTGGGATACGTCATATCTGAAAAGGGAATCAAACCGCAAACGGATAAATTAGAAGCCATCAAAAATGCACCTTATCCGACGGATGTTCATCAACTAAAAAGTATATTAGGATTTTTCAGTTTTTATCGGAATTTCATACCTAATATGTCGTCAATCTTAGAACCACTTCATAATCTTTTAAAAAAAGATGTCAAATGGGTTTTTTCTACAGAATGCGCTAACGCAATTGATACGATAAAGAATTTGATGAGTAAAAATACGGTATTGACTAATTACCTACCTCATCTTCCGGTAAAATTTTACACAGACGCGAGTACCTCCGGCTTAGGAGCATGTTTGGTCCATATCTTCGAAAACGGAGCAATGAGACCGATAGGTTTTGCATCTAGAAGCTTAACAAACGCAGAGAAAAAATATAGCATTTTAGATTTGGAAGCTTTAGCTATAGTCTTCGGGTTGAATAAATTCTTTCAATATTTATATGGCAGGGAGTTCACCCTGTGCGTAGATAATTTGCCTCTAATGAGAATTCTCGGGGAACATAAGAATATTCCAGTTCTGGCAGCAAATAGGCTTCAAAGATACGGAATTATTTTAGCAGGTTTTTCTTATAAAACAGAATTTGTAAGATCTTGCAAAAATCAGGCAGATTTTCTGTCTCGACTACCATTAGAAAGTTCGGTCGAAGAATTCAAAGAGGACTACGGGTCAGATTTCGTTAACTTTGTTAGTAATTGCGAACATCTAGACGTAAATTCAATCACGGAAGCCACTAAAGTTGACACGGAAATTCAGAGCGTAATGACTTGTTTGAGGCAGGGTTGGCCCAAACGGATAAGTCGCGAAGGTAATTTGTGGAAATATTGGATAAAGCGTAATGAGCTTTCGATTGTAAAGGATTGTTTATTTTGGCAACATAGGATTATTGTTCCAAGTTCATTGCATAAAAAAGTTTTAGAGCTTATACACCGTTCACACTTAGGCATCGTAAAGATGAAAGGATTAGCAAGGGGTTATTTTTGGTGGATATCGCTGAGCAAGGATTTAGAGAAAATTGTTCAGGAATGTCCGGACTGCGTTTCGACGAAACAGTCACCCCCAAAGAGTCAATTATCTGTATGGCCAAATTCAGGAAAGGCCTGGAGTAGGTTACATATAGACTACAGTGGGCCACTGGCAGGAAAAATGTTTTTGGTTGTCTGCGATTCATTTACTAAATGGGTCGACTGTATTGAAGTTCAAAGGGCAGATTCAGCTAATACTATTTTTGAGTTAAGAAAATTATTTGCAAATTTTGGCAACCCTGAACTCATTGTTTCGGATAACGGTACATCTTTTACAAGCGAGATTTTCAGACAATTCCTACGGGAAAACAATATCAAATTCATGACATCTCCTGTCATGCATCCAAAAAGCAACGGAGCCGCTGAGAACTCTGTTAAAAATACGAAAGGTTTTCTTAAAAAACTTATGGTTGGAAATAAATTTCGGTTTGATTACAGGGATAAATTGTTACAATTTTTGTCAGATTATAGAAATACACCACATTGTACGACTGGAGTCGAGCCAGCAGTTTTGCTTTTTGGTAGAAAACTGAGATCTACATTTGACAGTCTCATTCCAAGAGATAATGAGCAATTTGTGTCTAAACAACATGAATTGGCGAATAAAAATATTGAGACCAATCAACGTAAACAGGCAAAAAATTATGGTGGTGTCAAGACTAGAAATTTTATTGTGGGACAAAAATGTTTTGTTAAGGATTTCAGGCAAAATAATAAATTTACATGGGTAAAGGGAATAATTACACAGAAACTTGGAAAAAAATTGTATTTGATTAAAATTTGTAAGTCACATTTTATATGGAAACGTCATGTTGACCAGATGAGGGGCTTGTCGGTTAGCTGGAGCGATAATGTCTCAGATTTGCCAAATTCCGCGTCTGATGATTCGAGGACTGAACAGTCTGAGAAGGAGTTGTCCAATCTGTGGAGTGAGCTAACGGTTTGTTCTCCTGATTTCAGCCTGGCGAGAGGAGAGGAGACGGCACTGGAAAGTGCAGACACGGCGAGACCAAGTACGGTGGATGAGGCAATTCCTAGTACATCGTGTCAACCAGTTTCATGGGCGGGAAGGCTCCGACCTAGATAAATCCTCTCCAGGAAAGAAACAAAAACTATTGAGTGTTAAATTGTGAATAAACAATATATAAATGTGTGGTTAAAATAATATATAAATGTGTGGTTAAAATAATATATAAATGTGTGTATAATATGTATTAGCATGTAAATAAGGAGACATATGATTTTGTAAATGAAATATCTAATAATTAAGAATAATTGTATTTGTGTTGGTAGCGCTTAAGGGGATCTTACCGCAATCGCAGCATATTTGCAGGTTTTTAATGCAGTTTTTAGAAAATTTCTATATTGTTTATTAGAAAATAATATTATGTTTTGAACAAATAAATTATTCTTCTAAATGGTGAAACAACAAATCGTGTTAAAATGTTTAAAATAATTGCGTAAAAAAATATTTACGAAACCTCTAAAAATAGCTTAAAGTTCGATTATATCCTTTAATTCTAAATACAGGAGAGTTATAAAAATATACATTATCACCACATCAATGTTTTCTAAACGGCTGATAATAAAATTATTTTAAAAAGCATAAAAACAATGCTTATAGAAATAAAAACCGTTTTTCTATATTACGATATCCTCCCGCCATAATATAAAGCAGGAGACGAGTTGTTTCCCATTAGTATATGAGATGCGTTCACGGTGGAAGGACGTCAAATTTTGCAAGAAATAAATACGTAAATGTGGTGGCACTTGAGAAAAGGGGTCACACTAAAGGCTAGTCATTATGTTATCGTGTATTATTTCAGAACCAAGTTGACTTTTTTACTCGAAATTCCATTCCGCAGCCGTTTGCTACAACCAGCGGCATATAATGTTTTAGAGTGCCCCTTCACCAGAATCGTATTCCTAGTTTTATTTATTTACGCCCTACTCGGCTTTTATATAAATTTCTAATTATAGTTATTTCAGTTGTAATAATGGTATATCGAATAAATTATGGTAAAATAAAACGAGTTATAAAGTTATAAAAAGTAACAAAATTTTAAAATAGGTTTGCAAACAAACAAAAAGAAGTCGACACACTCCTAAAAATTAAATATTAACAAAAAAAATTGTTGAAACCCATTTTATACATAACATGGGAAAATAAAATAAACAATAAAAAAGTGTGTGCGTGGAATCCACGCGCGACGTGAAACTTCTTGTTTATTTTTAAAATTCGATTTATGCGAAATATATCGTATTTTTATGAATTCATTCCGAATAGGTATCTGAATTAAGGCTGGCTGCGACGAGATTATGCGGTGAAAAATTCGATTTACGTGAAATATATCGTATTTTTTATGAATTTATTCTGAGTATTTTTTATTTATTTAATTTAATTAGGACCGGTCGCGAAAATTTGATTTACGCAATATATATCGTAGTTTTACGAATTTATTCCAAATAGGTATCTTCATTAAGGCCGGCCGCGACGGGTACGGCCGCGAAAATTCGGTTTACGCGAAATATATCGTATTTTTACGAATTTACTTCCAATATTTAAATTTGAAGAGCCGGTCGAGGAGGTTATAAGTCGCAAAATTTTGATTTACATCGCAGAAAAATGCGATGTTTTTACGAATTTATTTCGAATATCTGTATTTAGTGGGCCGGTCGCGACGGGATTTGGTCGTGAAACTTCGGTTTATGCGAAATTTATCGTATTTCTACGAATTTACTTCGAGTATCTGAATTCAAATGGTCAGCTGCATCGGAAATAGACTGCAAAATTTCGATTTACGCGGTAATATATCACATTTTTATGAGTTTAAAGGGATGGCCGCGACGGTAATCGCCAGCGAAATTTTGATTTACTCGTAATATATCGTATTTTTGTGAATTTAGTTCGAATAGAGGGCCGCCCGCGGCGGTATCCGGCGGCGAAAATTCGACTTACCCACGGAATAAGTCGTATTATTACGAATCAATTCCAAAGAACCTACCCGAATTGGAATTTGCGGCCGAGAAATTCAATTTTCGGCGCTTGTTTTTTTTCATAAAATTTTTAATTACGTGGGAATTCGTTAATTCGAAATTTTATTTTTGATGACCCCTTGGATTTCGAGTTCTACTGTAATAAGATTATTTTTAGTATTCCTAACTGATATAATAATAATTTATGGCGTTTATACAGGGTGTCCGGGGATAAAGTGCATTAACTTCGGGAGGTAATTCTACATGATGGTAGGAGTAAAAAAGATTAAGAACTTTTTCCGAAATTCCCATACAAAAAGACGTACCTACTAAAAATCCTTAGTTGAGGTACGGTCTTACTTACTGAGAGCCTGCCTAGCACGATTGTGACAAAATTTATGGTTGTGATTGGTCCGTATCGTAACAGTGGAAAGTAATAAAGCTGGCCGCACACGCAGGTCGTATTTTATCTTTTTACTACAAAACTACCCCTAATCGTAGTATTTATCTTTTTTTCTTATAATATCGTGGAGAATCAACTTCAGAAGTAGATGCACTTGCACGGGGTGGTACAATCGTATCGTATCGTATCGTATGATCCTTATTCTAATAATAATGTAACTAATTTCTACTAAGTAAAAAAAGTAAAACAAAAAAAAAACTAAGTAAAAAAACTCCCATTAATTAAGAAATGTATTGCCATGGCCAATCAGAACTCAAGAAATTAAAAACAAAATTTTGTATTTTTACATAATTCTACCTCATAACTCCCCTTTAGCAATGTAGGGTAATTATTGTATTAATTACCAAACACTGTGTACATAAAAACCGTTCACTCTCACATTAGCGTTGATTTGTACACACACAGTTATAATATATGTGGCTTGACGTATTTCAGCCTATTGCTCGCCATATATTCCAATAAGGAATGTACGGCGAGCGATATGCCGAAATACCCCACGCCACGTATATTGTAGCTATGTGTGTGTACACAGCTTAAAGACAATGAATTCTCACACATACTTGCAAACCGTGCACCTGCCACATGAAGTTCGTGCTAACGGTTTCGGAATTGGAACGCATACGCAAGTGAAATGTTATATTTTAAGTGTCTGGAACAGTGGTTGGGTGGGCATAGTGCTTGGGTCCCACCCGGGCGTCGCATGTTCGATTCCTCTGCTGGCTAAGTCCTCCATCACAACACAAGCAACATTTTCGGCTTTCTGTGGTGGTAGTAGGAGATTTTCAAACATTGTTGGGTTATTCGTAACCCGGGAATGTTTGTCTTTCTTTTTAAAAAAAAAAAAAAAAACAAAATGGCAGTTGAAAAAATACAGTTTGTCAAATTTACACCAAAAAAGAGAATTTTCGAGTACTTACTGTTTTTGTAGCTTCCTGAGATTATTGCAGTGCTTCAAGTGATTGGGTATTCTATTTTTAGAGCCATTAACAAAGCTTTTTGATGGCATTTTTTAAATATATACGCTAACAAACAAGGAGCGTATAGTTTTGTTACTTGCCGACGCGAGATTCTAGCCCGGAATGAATGACGAGCTGTGAAATGTGTTAGAATTTGGTAAAAAAGGAAGTATTTATTTAATTGTTAAATCCACAGATATCATAACGAAAATAAGAGGCCGTACTTTTATAGATGTATGTATTATGTATATATTTTAAATTAAAAATATTGTATAAAATCATTATTAATGCGATAATCATATACTGAAGTTTTAAAAGCGGGTTGTATGGTGTATCAATGTTTTTATTTTTCATGGTCGAATGCCTACATCAATTACAAAAAAAAATAAACAGATTGAAAAGTAAAAGTCCATTATTTGGTAACAAAAAATATCAAGACTGAGAATGACACACGAAAGGTAGTATTAAGCCGTTTTAGAGAGCCGTTTTTCAGCAAATTACAATTCTGCCCCTATAATATGCTCTTAAACGTTTCATGTTCAAACCTTACTCAAGGGCACTATCTAGTCTATATTTCTTAGCTGCTATGGCTGACAAGCGCGTAGCGGCCGCTGCGTATTCCCCGTTCCAACTTACCCACTCCATTCCTCCCCACCCCGAAATATTATTTTGGTTTGCGTAAATTACCCCTTAATTAGAGGGAGGAAGGTGTGGTATATGGCTATCGTTCGTTCGGAGACATTCGGGCGTAGCCGAATGCTGCCGAACTTACAGCGCTGGGCGCTCGGGCGCTATGGTTAATTCATTCTGAAACTGAGAGCTCTAATAATTACACGCTACCAACAATACTAATCCCGCTGTAATCCAATTAAATAAACAAGAATACAAGACGAACTTGCGTTGTAATTAACAAAGTATATTAAAGAACATTACACGAGGACATCATCAAACATACTAACTTCGGTTGTCTGTGATGTGCTTTAGTTATTTCTTTTTGAAATCTGGTACAATTAACTCAATTCGCTTTCAATTTAAGTTTTCAACTTTCGTTTTCATAATTAGAACTGATTGTTGTTTGGAGAATTCAGACATGCATTGAAGTTCTTACCTATGGAATTTAATATTTTTTACAGATTTTTTTTTTCAAAATTGGAACTGATTTTTCTTAGATGTATTATTATGACATTGCGTATATTATATTAACCGATATTTGTTTCTTTGAAATTCACATTGTACCTTTATTTGAATATAATTATTTCTCCTCTATAAGTGTTTTATTTATTTACCTACTATCTACGAATTTTTAGCCATGGCACTGTACGAAAGATATTGAAATTTGAAATACAAGAGATATGCTATTGAATGCCGCGCCACCATCGGCGGACTACTACCTAATAGGCGTAGTTTGAATACGGAAAGAATTAGTTTATTTGTTGATTTTTTGAAGGTGTGCAGTATTGGTTAACAATATAGTTTGAATACGGAAAGAATTCGCTCATTCAGTTTAACGTTCTTTTAGTTTATTCGTTCATTTAGTTTATTCGTTAATTGGTTAACAATATCGGCGACGCCAGGAAACAGTCCCACCCGGTTAAAATTGCGGATAGCACACCTCTTATATTTCAATACCTTTAGTTAATATACCTTTATGTAGATTGTAGATTAGAGAACGTAATTCTGGCGCGAAAATCAATAATACGCTTTACGTAGATTTTGCGTACGAAGTTTTTACAGAGCTTTGTCTCTTCCTCGCATAGTAAGCTCTCCCACACAATGGCATGTATAGGTACACATTGCATTAAACCTCACCATTATTAAAAATAATATAACCTTCACTACTTGCGGTTCTGCTCCAACAACTCCGTTGGAAAATCATTGTAATCTTTCTTACGGTGTTATTTATGGGATACGAACAGGTTTTAGATCCAATAACGGAGTTATCAGTGGTATGTCTATATCATTTCCAACTTCACTTCAAGAAATATTTTGGAACATTGGTTCTTGTACCCATCATTTTGGCGCAAATATACATACCTTTCCTTATATGTGTAACTTTGCATTCCTACCTATTCTTTCTACCCACATAACCTTCCCGAGCTGGCGAAAATACTCGGATTAGTCACAAAATGACAAAAACAATATGTCAGTCTACTGCTGTTATGTGCTTGCAATGATCCACATTGATCTCGTGGCGCATTCAACATCAAGCCTGAAGTCTAAGTGTGTTATGTGCGGTGCAATGGTCCATATTAACCTTTCTGTAAATTCTACATCCACTATTAAAGGAGTCTAATTCTTAATTATATCGACCCGGAACTCTCTTATTTTCTCAAGTGTTTGTGTGGTGATAAACGCTGGAGGTGTCCCTCAGGCCGTGAGATCTACCAGGAGGAAGGATTTGTCATCACAACCGATTGGGTTTGGTGAGCTAGTCCTGCCCAATCGCATATTATTATCCAGTAGGTATATTTTGTATCGGCGTCAAAGTCAACAAAACAAAATTAAATTAATACGGTCCACTATTTGGATCGCAATGAATCTGGGTAACAATATTTATTTGCGATTACACATCATCAATCCTCGTAAATAAATGTAACTTACGTTTTTAACTTAAGTGGTTTGTTTTCAGCTATTTTTATACCTTCCCGAAATGGAAGGAATCTGCTCATGGTTAATAACTATACGTATAGTTTTGATGTAATGCGAAAAGTTGGAAAGAGGTGGAGATGTTCTACCCATAATAAGGGCTGCAAAGCTTTTATAATCACAAACGACGACGATGCGATAACTTCAATCATTGGCACCCATGTTCACAAACCTTACAATTATATGAAGCTCCCAACAGGCAACTTCATCAAAATATAACTGGATTTTATTTTTGATTTTTAAAATATGCGTATGTTGAATTTTGTGTTATTCGCATTGCGCATTTAACAAGTATTTGATTTTTTTTAATCAACGCAATGTAACAAGTATTTTATTTTTTTTAATCAATTTTTTCGTACGCAATGCTTACTTTATCAGGCTTCCAAACTCACTCTTGTAAAGTAGACCCTGATGAAGCAAGCATTGCTTACGAAACACGTCGGTTTTTTAAATAATAAATGTGATTAAAACTAAGTATTCTATTAATTTTTAATTAAAATAATTATGTTGTTTTTGAAAAAGGCATTAATTTTGTATTATTTATAAATGACCATATTGTATAAATGTATAGGTATTTAAATACTAAATCTGCTTTTTTAATACAATCCTTACACAAGATGGCGCAAAAATCATTACCCTATTAAAATATTGCAAGCAGATTACCCTTTTTTGCAAATGGCATGGCGTCTTATTTTTGACAGAAAGATTCCAAGTCTGTTTTAGCTTTTGAACAAATTGTGATCTGCAGAAGAGGACAACTTTCGTGTTGATGAGCTTGTCAGCTATTTACAATTTTGATAGAAAGCTTAAATGCACTTAGAATCGGCGTTTTTTTACGACTTTGACATTTGTGAAGTAAACTACACTCCTCAAGAACTAAAATGTTAATGTCGTGATGACGTAGAACGCCGTATGCGAAAATGAGAGCATCTTTGATGACTTTATTCCCTAACCTGTGTTGGCTTAATGTTAATAATTACTTCCTAATTGAGAAATTCTTTAGTTTAGAGAGGGAGGAGTACTATCGTACTATCATCAATCATGAGATACATACAATTTCTGGAATATTACCATGAACATACATGTACAATAGTAGTTTAACTCTCTCTCTTAATACTTATGGTAACCTTGATTTCAACCTACCGCTTTTCCACGTTCTTTCATTTCTTGGAAATATAACTATTTTTTCAGTTGGCTTTTTGAAATTATTTTCTGATATAATATTTTGCTATTGTTTTTTGTGTTGCACATTATACCTACACATTTTGTTTTCAAGTGCCCACACACCTTTTAGAAATAGAAAGCGTCTCATAATATTTAATAATTATTCGCGTAGTTTTGTAGTAAAAATAATTGGAGACGGTGGTGATATTCAATCCACTTAATAAACGAGTACAAACGTTGTCTCTATAAACTACACACATGCAGAAGTATCACCAAATTATGTTAAAGCTACTAATATAATATCGACAAGATGACACCTTCACAGTCAATGCTCGCGACACTATAAATAACTAACCTGAAAAAAAAAACTATTTGTAAGCGTTTGTAAACGTCATTTCTTGAACATTCTCCAGTCATAAAGAGTCCTAAATTCTCCATTCTTTTAAAATAATTATCAACTCTATTTTTACCACAATTTTTTTCATAAATGTAATACTAACAAAATCATGCAATGTCCAGTGTGTTAACTGTAATGTTCTCCGCGTGCAAAGTCGTATCTTTTCCAAGCATAAACTTTCTAATTAAAGTGTGTTTATCGGAAGTGACCTTCCAGGTGGGTATGTTTCTGTATTCATTTGTAAATAGTAAAATTAGATATAACCCAAGAATTCTTAATTAATTGTACAGCGCCCTTGAGGCGATTTTCACAAAAAACGGCGCTCTATTAATTATCCAATTATTATTATTATTATAAAAGGTTTACCAATTTTTAAAGATTTATTAGGATTTTTGGAAACCAAAAACAAACTCTTGGATGACAGCAATAGGTGCGAAACGTATGCCAGATTAACACTAATCGAGTAAACGGGCGAGATAAGTCGTTATTTTCCCTCGGCCGAACAACGCGGCCGAGACCCAGGATTTGAAATAAGGATAAGGTCAAATGAAAATTAAATTTATAAAATTACTTTGGAAGATTTGTAGCTTATTTTACCTACATAGTTACATAGTTACAAGTACATAGTTACAAGTAACTATGTAGGTAAAATAACTGCATTAAGGGATGGTAGCAAAGATTTTGAAATACAAATGAGATATGCTGTGACGCCGCCCGACTGTCGGCGGACTACTACCTAATGGGAATAGTTTTAATACGGAAAGAATTCGTTCATTCAGTTTAACGTTCGTTTAGTTTATTCGTTTATTATTCGCTCATTTAGTTTATCCGTTAATTGGTTAACAATGTCGGCGACACCAGGAAGCACAGTCCCACTTAGTAAGAAGTGCGGAAAGCACATCTCTTATGTTTAAATATCTTTGGAGGTACCGAAGGGAGTGCAAAAGTAGTTGTAATTCACAGTCACGAAGGCTGGGAAAAGCGCCGCAGGGTGAAGGAAATGGAATTTTAATTATTTTATTCATAAAGATTCGGAAAAAGAGCCGTACATGAAAAGTTTTCTAGTTTGGAGATCAAACTAATAAATGCTTTCGATTTTTATTTTTCGTAAAGTCCGACCATCCCAACAATATGGAAATCCTTTAGCAATTTATTTAATTCAAATCTTTTAGTATTGTTTAAAACAAATCAGCTCAAACTGCTAGCAGTCCATTCCCACCCAGGCATTGCTAGTTCAATCCTCTACTAGCTAACTCTCCATCATTTCACAAGCAACATTTTCCGATTATATAAAAATTTAAAATATGTTTTATTCCGAGTCCTGTGTCCTCAATGTGTATGATTTTGGCGCCTAGCCGGGGCCTCCTCCGAGGTTGTGACCAGATGGAGAATTTGAAATATTTTTTTCTGAATCCTGTGTCTTCAGTGCATAGATGTATAGGTGACATTTTAGCACCTAGCCAGGACTCCCTCCGTAGAGTGGATCAAGGAAATTTTTTGAAATGTTTGTTTCTTAGTCCTGTATATTTTGGCACCTAGCTGCCCCCTCCGACGATGGGCCCCTCAGACCTCTTACGATAGTTTGACCCTGGATCTACGTAATACACTCAACGCAGCTCATTTCGTGGTAGTCTTGATTTACTTTTATTAATGTTTGAATTCCATTTCCAGCCGTCGTTTTACCTTCCAGACGCGGAAAGAAGCTGCTCTTGGTGAATAAGTATACTTACAGTTTTGAAGCAACGAGAAAAGTCGGAGAAAGATGGAAATGCTCCACTCATCAGAATAAAGGGTGCTCTGCACATATCATTGTGAACAGCGACACTATATCTGCAATCAACGGCAACCATAACCATGTTTCACCAAATTATTTAAAAATGGCGTCAGGCGAATACGTGAGAATATGAAAAGTTAACTTTTTTAACATTTGATTTATTTAAATACCAACATTCTATTGCTTAATAAAAAAGATTATATAAGCCTTAAATAATACATTATTAATAAAAAATAAATGTTTTTTTTTCTTATTCATTAATTTTTTCTGGTAGACATTCAGAATTTTACAAAACTATCCAAAGTCGGCAGTGATTTTTAAATCGTTAATATATCTCATCTTTGATGTCGGCTTCTTCTCTTCTTCAACCGGCGTAGCGCAGCGGTAAGACGCTTGTCTCACGAAGGTCGCGGGATCGAATCCCGGCGTGGCAAATAAATTTTATTTGATTAATTTGTGTTATTTCACAATTTATTCATTTAAAATAATAAATAGTGTATTTGCGGCACGTTCCAGAGTGGAAGATACTCTCTGTATCGCCCTGGTGTAAGACCACCATTCAGAATTGAAACGTTGCTTGCCGTGTTTGGTGACCGGATCTGAATAGCCAGGTACTTCCCCACCTTCCTCATCCCTATCTCCTTCCCCTCCCAACTACCCTCAGCCTCACAACATACCCCAATTAGGGATGCCATAGTCTCACTGGCTTCAGACGGGAGCAGTTGGGACTCTTGTGAGGTATTCATGTAAAAAAAAAAAAAAAACCGAGGAAGCCATTTGGGTGTTTGATTTCCAACTGTCATCCGTTAGCAATAATATGTCCAGCATAGTTCCACTTTTCTGTCCCCATAGTATAGTCGATTGATAAGGATTGACCGAAAGTTATCCTACCAATCCTTATCGATCGACTATGCTCTTATCCATGGACCCCTGATCATATTCCCTTTGATTCAGGTTAATTTTCAAGTTGAACTTGAAAATCATCGTTGAAATTTGATGAATAGGCCACTTGCTTGGATTTCATAACGACTTGGAAAAAATCGTGTGTTTATTTTTTTTACTAAGATTACTAAAATGTTACTAAATTTTTTTAGAAATGAATGGTTTTTTTTTTTTTTTTTTTAAATAAATAAATCCATTATTTGAGCTCGTGACGTCACTACATGAAAATGTCCCGTCTCCGATTATGTTCCCTTAATTTTGTAAAATTCCACACTGGTTAATTTTCTTTATATGGCAACACTTTGATTTCCGGCGAATTTATGAATTTGTGTTTAACGTTCACTAGATTTATTATTTATTCTATGCGAACTTATCCTTTGGTTGGATTTTTTGATAAAGATGGCGGTGTTTTTACAGATGTTACCCCGTACAATTTATTGCTATTCGTGTGGAAAACGTTATTTTTTTATAATGATTTTCGGCTATGTAATTATCGTTTTTTCGCACCAATAAAATTATGTACCGTCTTTCCGGTTTATAAAAAATGGTCTGATTTTTCGGATTGAAATTTTCAAAAAATCGACAGGGTTTCAAAAATACGATTAAAAAAAAATACAGAATGTCTTAGAATATTTGCCTAAACCGCAAAAAATGTTTAAAAAAATTGTGATGCAAGTGGCCTATTGTTCAAATTCTGCGAAACAACTGGCCCTTACCTTCTACCTTTCTGCTGCTTGACGTGACACACGCAACGCAAATTATTTCTTAGTATAGTTTTTATTTTCTTTTATTAATGTTTGTATTCCTTTTCCAGCCGTCTTTATTCCTTCCAAGCGCGGGAAGAAGCTGCTGATCGTGAATCATTATACTTATTTTTTTGAAGCAAAAAGAAGAGCTGGAGAAAAATGGAAATGTTCCACTCACCATAATAAACAGTGTTTTGCACACATCATCATGAATAATGACACAATATCTGCCATCAACGGTTATCATAACCATTGTCCACCAAATTATTTGAAGATGTCGTCAGGCGAGTACATCAGAGTATATCGTTGAATGATGCGACTTCATGCGATGCGAATGATATTTTCATGAGTTTCCAACTGGCGGAGAGACAAATATTAACAAATCTGTTTTAATTATTTTTATCTATAATCGGTTTTAATCGTATTTATGCCTAATCTGCTTTAATCATACTTATGTATAATCTGTTTTTATCATATTTTGTATAATCTGTTTTAATCATATTTTAATCTGTTAATTATGTATAATCTCTTTTAATAATATTTATGTAAAATCTCTTCTAATCATATTTATATATAATCCGTTTTAATTGGTTTTATTAATATTTATGTGAAATCTGTTTTAATCATATTTATGTGTAATCTATTTTAATTTTTTTTATGTATAATCTGCTTTAATCGTAATTATGTATTTATACTATAGTACGTTTTAAATACTGTCCGGGATCAACACCACGTGGTTGTCGGTTTTTTAGCTTTATAGACCATTTTGAACTGCGGATATTTCGACAACTGGTCTTCCATATTGAATAAAACAATTATTTGTAGGAGATAGTTCAAAGTTGACATTTAAAATACGTTTATAGTTTTAAATGAAAATATAAATGAAAAAAGTTCAGCTGGACCATCAATCCTATTTCTCGAGGTTTATTTGCCATTGTACTAGACTTGGTTGATCTGAAATCCTCCACTAACTTAAGGCTTCTGTCTAAGATAGGTCTAGATTTCTAGACAATATTGGAGTTCCGCTAATATTGTCTTTATTTAATTAAATATTTGAAGTCTTACTCATTAAGTTAAAATAAAAATAATAAAATAATTTATTTGAATACCAAATTATTGACTGTGTCTTACCCGAATATCTTTTATGCATAACCTTTAATCAATATTATTTTTATTATTATTACCACCAACAAAGTGATTACAACATGTGAAACATAAAAAATATATATTTAAAAAAAATCATATAATTTTTGCCAATTAAAAATGAAAAAAAATACTACAAAAGTAATAAAAAATCTTCTTAATAATTAAATAATTAACACCCCACAATACACACGACTATAGCTTTTTTTAAATATATAAAAAAATAGAATACAAATAAATACATAATTATAAAAATTAAATGTTATTATATATTATTACACGTGTAAATTATTACCCTGTTATCAATTGTGTTTATATTTTTGTACATCTAAATAAATTTTTAGTAAAAAAAGTATAATTATCATAAATCATAACCGTCTTTTTTTTAAATGCTAGATTTTAGTATTGTATATACGAAAACCCAACTACACGACTTATATTAACAATGAATAAAATTTAAAAAAAAGTTTTTTCATTCTTATTTATTCATTTTTCTACTGTACAGCTTTTCATATCCAGCAGTGTTCTTATTATGGCAATGATCCATTTTATCACTTGACGATTTCTTTTCTCTTTCCCAACTTTCGATTGTGTTTGAGTTTCAACGGTTATCCATTAGAAATTAGTAGGTCCAGTTTAATTCCTGATAGTTCCACTTTCTCTATCTTATTACCTTTGATTTTATATTTTGGTCTTCATCTGATCCCTTACTCTTTAAAAAAAAACATAAGCATATTATTTATTCTTTCACACCTTTGCCCTAGTTCTTGAATGTCCAATATAACTTTTTTTTGCAAAACTGAGTTATGAATGCCAATGTTTTTATTAGCCTGTTGCGAATTGATGTAGCAAAAAAATAACATTTTTCGGTTTTTAAGGGCTTTTTACATCATTTTCTCGCGTGCCAATATCCACTCACGGAACGATGTTTTAGTTCTTATTTATTCAATATTCTGGATATTGAACATTCAAGCACTCAAGGTCATGAATATAATAGTTTTTAAAAAGTTCATAGATATTTATTCAAAGTCCTGCCGCAAGTTGAGGGCTTGAATGTTCAATACACCTTTCAACCAATCAGGAGTCCGTGTTCATTTTTTATTGAGGTGAAAAATGACTTCACCGACTCCAGAATCAATAAACCTTAGACCAGTAGGCCAAATTTTTTTTTTTTTTTTTAATGTTCTTTATTCAGTAAAGTTTATACAATATTACAGAAATGGGTAATTTTTTGGCCATCACACTAGGCACATGCCCGTGTTGTAGTGGCCGTAAATACTCGTAGAGTCTTAAAATTATATTATTTGTACGCTTTTTCACTATATTTTACTTGTGGGTACTTTTTGAACTTGCCAGGCGCATACACAGGATGCCCCGTTAATGATTTATTAAATGAATTATTTACTAGACCTTTCGTGCTTTTACATTAAAAAAATTCTTAATAAATTACATTTATCATTAAAATTTATATTTATTCGTGATTTTTTAAAAATATTCTTTTAATATTCCAAACGAGGTACCGGCATACATTGCTATGCCACTAAACAAGAAATTGTTTCTCCCTGCGTATCCTTTCCTATTCGTCCCGTTCCCCTTCCGCCTCTCCTTCCTCTCCCGCGTTCCCACTCCACCTTCTACGCCTTTTCTCTCCCCACTTCCCTCTTCCGCTTCCCCCGTCCCGCAAACCCCCCTCCCGAGTTCCCCTCCTCCCTCCCGCGTTCCATACATTCAGTCCCGGTATATTCAGTTTTCTAACAGCTCGCGTGCCACCTATTGCAATTTTTTTTTGCAAATTTCATAATGCCAGAGCTCACCAGTATATATAGAAACTATGTACACATCAAATCCCCAAAGTTTCATCGCAATCAGATGGATAGTTAGCATCGCATAATTTCATGATGCCAGAACTCACTATTATATATAGAAACCATCGCGGGCATGCGCACATCAAATCCCCAAAGTTTCATCGCAATAGACGTCTCATTTACATACTCAAATATATACATAATTTGATTTCTAGATATAAATATATTTTTGTAAATGTTTACAGATATAAAAAATTAACCAATTTCTGAACTTGACCACGTGTTCAACAGACAAATTGGGTTGAACAAACGATGTTTAGTTATGTGTTTTCCGTGTTTTTTTTAAGCTTTCTTTGTTCATTGAATTTTTTTATTCCATAAATTGGGGATTATTCAACCACCATGCCAGGCACATGACCGTGTTTCAAACTATTGACGTTAGGCCCGTCCGCGTATTTCCAATACCTATACCGGTTCAGTCACGCTGGCGACAATTTACATTTTAAATGAACCTCTATATTGGTCATTTTTTATCACTTTGCAAAAACAAAAATTGTTCTAAAATCTTGATAAAATTGTCTTTTTTCAATGTTTATATTAGAAACGAATCATTATATTTCCAAATATTGTAAATACACCTCTATATTGGTTATTTTTTATCACTTTGCAAAAACAAAAATTGTTCTAAAATCTAGATAAAACAATCTTTCTAGTGTGTATATTAGAAATTAAAAAAAATATATCTAAATATTTAAATTTTGACATTGAAAATGTAAATGACTGAACCGGTAGGTATAAGTTTTTGAAATACGCGGCCCGTCCACAGAAACCAGATTATTTTGTAGCTTTTAATATCAGCATTTTAAAAAAAAAAACTTATTTCAGTGTTTGATCCGCTTTTCCATAAAAGTGTGTGCTATATTGTACATTTTTGTTTCAGAATTGAAGAAATTTAAAAAAGAAATTGCTTTCGATGTTGACGTCGTTATAATAAACCCGGAAGAGCTTCAATATCCAAATGAATTCATTATTATAGATAATGATATGGTCCGTATACCAACTAGTGATGCTTCAGAAGATGCAATGTTCCAAGATTTACAGTCACAAATCGCAATCGAGGATATCACGCAAGAACAAGAAAAAAACATAACAAGAAAGCGACCCAGAAATCCTGAAACATGGGTGAAAAACGTTAGAAAAAAACAAAGGGAACACGGTCAGGAGTACATCGATGTGAAAGGAAAAATCCATCCAGCTAAAATTGTCAAGCCTGGGTGTGATTCAAAATGCACGTATTTGTGTCATCAGCTCTTTAATGAGAATGATCGGGAGAAAATAAGGGCAGAATTTTACACTTTATCTAATGCAAAGAAGAAACAATTCTACAAAGCATATACCAGCAGAGAAACACCGGAGAGAAGGAGAACTGATAAAGAGGAAAGCCGGAGAAAGTATTCGTTTAAGTACTTTTTCTTGAGGAATTCGGAGAAGCTGCAAGTGTGCCAACAATTTTTTTGTGCAACTTTGAATATTTCTCACAGTAGGATATATCACTTTTACAAAAACTGGACGAAGAAAGGGGGAGCGGTGGCGCCAACACCAGCTAAGGGCAAATAGGTCTAGAAGTGCGTTAACAATAAAAAGATTATAAAAATAAATATAAAACTTTGTATTTAACCACGAATTTATTTTGATATATATCGACCGGTTTTGCTTACATCAAGCTTCTTCAAGATATAAATAATAATAATAACAGTTATTATTATTTATATCCTGAAGAAGCTTGATGTAAGCGAAACCGGTCGATATATACCAAAATAAATTCGTGGTTAAATACAAAGTGTTTTATTTATTTATATAATATAATTTCTAACCACAAAGTAATTGCTTCTCATGAAAAAAAAAAAAAATAAAAAGGTTGATGAAGTTTGTGAGCATATTTTGACCTTTTGAGCCGAGGATTCCCATTTTTGTAGAGCGTCCTTTCAAAGAAAATATTTAGACAGGTCTTTGATTACATCTAAAATATATGAGCTGTACGCGCAAAAAAAATATGAGCTGTTGTCGGTACTTGTCAGATGAAGTAATTTGTAAATCAATTAGTGTGCTTTTTTTTCTAACCACTGAGCTTATTCGACCCTATCCCCAGAGTCTGGCTCTGAATCGCAGATATTGTCACTTCAAAGTGGAAAACGAACGAACGTTTTTATTTTATTATTATTATAGATTCTATGGCACAGTTTGTGCATGATTAAGTGTAAAGCGTAATATGTTCAAAAATAATGTCACTGTTGTCAGTCATCACTAGGGTTTCCTGAGTTTCTTTTTCCTTTTTACTATAGGTCTGGGACGGCCTGCAATGTTTATATTTTCGTATTTAGTCTCTACTTTTCTTTACATTTTCTTCAAATTATTTGCAAATTATTTACCACTACCTATACCGGTAGTGGTAAATAATTTGTAGTATTAATAGTACCTATCAGCTGCGCTTTTTTACATTAATTTTAAATATATTATTTTCTGTAATTTTTTTGTTTGATTTCGTAGAGCATTATATAGATTCGTAGCACGACATTTAATATTTATCTCACTGTAAGATTTTTTTGTACGACAGACAGGTAAGTCCAATTATGGTACAATTTTCTTACAACTAACAATACATAATTTTTTTAAAACATGTTATAGTGATGTTGAACACATCTATATCCGCTGGTAGAACATTAAGCAATGTCATGCCTCTTGTCATGCTATGTTGAGCCATGACATCTGTCCGCCCCTGCGGTATGTAGATCTGTTCAAACAGAGAATAACAACCACAAAAATATTCTGGTTTATTGCCCTGCCGTCGCTAACCGAATTTCTACCGATTTCTTACATACTCCCTTAAACATTTGAAGTTTTTAAGCCCTTAAAAAAAAAATGTTATTTTTAAGATAATATCTAGACGGGTTCCACGCTGAAACGCAAATTATACGAAATTCCCTCGATGGAAAAAAATCGCAAAGTATGCTCCGAAAATTACTATAAACACGTTTGTTTCAATTATTTTACAAGTTATAGTTGTGAAAAAATTAATGGATTAATTAATCAAATTAATTAATTAATTAAAAGCAATGTTTCTTTAAATGATACCTAAGACGCCTTCCACGAGATTTTTGCTCTATTTTAAACGAGTCGTGTTTTAATAAACATTGTGATGAATCGCAGTGGATACGAAAATATAGTAGCTTCCACCTTACGAATGAATAAATAATAATTCAGAATTATAACGAAATCAACACACTAGCGACACCTAGCGGATTAAGTTTGATTGGGCCATGGAGACTGCAGAGATCTATAATTATTAAATTCATGTCAAGTTTTGATAAATAGAACACAGAGGGATCCAATTATAAACACTTAAGATTGATCTACCAATCAGAGAAGGGGGAGGTTACCTTTTTTCAAGACAAAGAGATGGACTTTGGACTAGACCATTAGTCTGAGATTTATGGGGTAAAAATCATCATCAACCCGAGAGATCAATACGCTTTAAGATAAACACAATCCCACGTTCAGTGCATTTGGTACAATGACCCTAGATGTAAGTTAAATATTGGGTGCAACAGAGGAATCGACAACCGCAGTTAACGAACAAATAAATCCATATTATGTTGAAAAAATGATGCAATAAAATAGCAAGGAAATATAATGAACGGAAAATTGAAGAAAAGACCTGGAAAACGTGGGAAAAGCTACTGTAGGGATACTCAATTGCATAACGAGAACGTGAAGAACAAAAGGAGGCCAGATTCAGAGGAAAACGTACGTTTGATATTTAAAAGAAAGAAAAACGATGGAAATTAGGAATGTCACTTTTAAATGAAGCAATACGGTCAGGGAGAACGATTTGAAAAGAAAATCTAATGAAAAAAACGGACATTTAAACGGAAGTATTTATTGAAAAATATAAGATTTCGGCTTAATTTTGCGTTTTCAGACGAGTTTAAATGGATATCGTTATATGTTTGAAATAGGATGGTTATTCTAGTTATATTACGTTAGATTAATTCAAAGGAAGGGATCGTTTTACGTCATTTGCTATGAGAAAATACTATAGACGATAGAACAAATTGCTGAGGCAATTGATGTAAAAAAAGGTTGTCGAGCTCACACACGATTTTGTTGTTTAAACAATAAGATTTCCGACATGGTTTTGGGTGATTAGAATAGTCTTTATTGCTTTTGAAGCAATAAAAGTTAACATGGAACTTATGCAATGTTTGGATAAGATAAAAGAGATTAAATTTAACGAGTTAATATTAATTTCTTATTTACGATCGAGTACGTAGAAATCGAAAACATCAACATATGTCAGCGATGATACTTTATGGGGTTTTGAGATGAAACGAGACACAATTTTATACGTTTTTTATATGAAGCAATTAACCTGACACATATCCCAGAGTCAAATTGGAATTTTCTTCTATGAAAATTATGAAAAAATAGCAGATTGAATATTTATGACTAGAAGGTGAAGTTTTCTAAGAGAAGATAAGCATTGGAAATTATACAAATGATGGTAAAGAATGAAGTAAAGACAGTTTAAAGACGATTCCGTAAGGAAAACTCATGAAAATTCAGAAGTATCGATGAAAACAGTAAATTTGGCTTGGAATATAACTAATCATATAGTTATGGACAATGACATAAGAATGAAGCAGAGAAATCATAAAAATAACGTCGTATATAAAATATAATTGAAGAAAAATAAGAAAATTCAAGTCTACGACATAAGTAGAGACAATACAGCTTAAAATTGAATTGATTCATATAAGGAACATGAAAATGTGGTGAAATTGAGGAAAATGAAAGTTGTGAAATGCATAATGAAGATTTTGACATGAGTTTGTTCGTGTTCTGGTAGCGATAAACCAAATTGAGAATTGTATACAGTTTATTGAAGACGTACCTATTATATATTGAGAGAAAAAAGGACACGAAAATCATGATATTTTAGTTAAATTCGTAAGACCAGAAGACAAAGGAACGACGGGGCAAAATTTGACATAATGGTAGGTTCGACACTGGAACAATTTACGTAAGAGACAGAAGATTTCTAAAATCTAGGGGGCCGGACTTAACACGTTGATACGAAAATGACAGAATTGATATATGAAATCTCGAGTTGTTAGAGTTTGAATTAGAAAATCAATGAACGCGTAATTAAGATGTTCTAATCCTGGAGGTACATATAAAACTTAGGACTTAGAAGAATCGAGATCAGTTTTCGGTGTTAGTTGTCGGGAATCAGTCGTCGGGGACCAATCGTCGGATTAAAATCGTGGAAGTTACGTGACGTAGTGTCTAATACGGTTATTAGTTGAAAATTTTCTAAGTGTTGTAAAAATTTTGGGACTTAGAAAAATTGGGAGTGGGAATTCTGGGACTTATAAAAATTTACAGTCAGTGTTAGTGATTAAATCTGTGAAGTGTTGAAAATTAAATAAAGTGTTTTATATAGTTTTACAATAAATTTAACTTGTCATTAAAATAAAAAGTTTATATAGTGTAGCGAATTAATAAAAAAAAGTAACAACAGTGTTTAAAGAATTTTATAACAGCAGTGAATAATAATATTTATTTATAAATTCAACTTGTCATTAAAATAAAAAGTTTATGTAGTGTAGCGAATTTAAAGAAAATCAACAGTGTTCAAAGAATTTTATAACAGCAGTGAATAATAATATATTTATTTATAAATTCAACTTGTCATTAAAATAAAAAGTTTATATAGTGTAGCGAATTTAAAAAGAAACAACAGTGTTTAAAGAATTTTATAACAGCAGTGAATAATAATATATTTATTTATAAATTCAACTTGTCATTAAAATAAAAAGTTTATGTAGTGTAGCGAATTTAAAGAAAATCAACAGTGTTCAAAGAATTTTATAACAGCAGTGAATAATAATATATTTATTTATAAATTCAACTTGTCATTAAAATAAAAAGTAGTGTAGCGAATTTAAAAAGAAACAATAGTGTTTAAAGAATTTTATAACAGCATTTGATAATAATATATCTATTTATAAATTCAACTTATCATTAAAATAAAAAGGTTATAATATAGTGTAACGATTTAAAAAAAATTAATAGTGTTTAGAGAATAATTGTCCAACCACATTAATCTAAAAAAAATTAACATCGAGTTAATTCGGTTAGATAACGTACAATTGAACGGAACATTTCCATCACAAAGTAGTAATCTATTGTTAGATTAAATAATAATAAATCTATTATTTCGTAAATAATCGTAAAGTGGTTATTGCTTAAAATTTATGAATTTAAGCAGAATGTTATTTTAATAATGGAATAACTATAATAATAAATCTGGAAAAAGTTGCTAGGTAAAAGTTCGGGGGAAAAAAAATAAAGAACACGAAATAAATAGTGATAATATTACTCCGGATAATAATTATGAATTAATTTGTCAAACTTAATTTAACAAAGTGTTAGGTTAATCAACGAGTTTTGAAAATAAAATACATTTTGATTAATAAAGATTAGTCGTCAATTAATTCAGTTTAGATTCAACAAAATAGCGGAATAATAAATCGAAAGGATTAATTTAGATTTAGTTAGACAATAGCTGAATTAGTTAGAGAAAAAGAATATATAAACAAAAGAGATGGTCGTGTAAAACCCGACAGGAACCGACATGTTGGGGTAAGTTTTCATGAGTATAAATATTTTTCAGAATCATGGACGAGGAGAGAACAGCTGATCATCGGTATAAAAATTTATATTATTACGACAAAATATTACTTGATTCAAATCTGTGCTATATATGTATATTAAAAATAATGTATATAAATATGTATTTCGAATTATACTTATATGTATGTATATCTAATTATATATATATATATATATATATATATATATATTCCGGAAATAAAATATCTCAGAGAGATATTGCACAATTATGATTAAATGTTTATTACATATATATCTTTTATATTGATATTTTATCCATATATGGGTAATTATATATATATATATTTACATTCCCAGAAAAAGAGGTTAACTAAACAAAACATCTTTTATATTGAATTTGAGTGATATCTATCAGATACCTACCTATAAATATATCTACACTTATTAATTTCCGAGTTCTTACAGAGTTATAAATCTTATATATAAAATTTATTAAAAATATGTAGTTTATGTAAATTTATTCTTTGCTAAATTATCTCTATAAAATTAATATATGTATATGTGTATTTAGAATATAAACCACATTTGTTTACGTATAAAAGCCTATATAAATATAGTTATATATATAAATACTGAATAATAAATTAGCAGACGGGGCTTCGATCAGATATAAATTGGAACGAAGACAATGAAATACAGGGAACTAATTAGAGCAAATTGTTTTGGAATGCATATTATAAACAAAAACACGTGTCATTTCATGTACTTATTCGAAAGTATGTTATTGGGTTAGTGGGTCACGGTGTCAGTGACGGGTTTGTTTATGAATTTAAAGGTAAAATAAACAATTGACATTCTTTAATTGCTTCGGGCTAACATTACTACGATATTAAAATACAAAGGGATTCAAAAAAAAAACCAATTTATATAAAATGAAATTAGTATTTATTTTACAAAAAGAAAATATAAATCATCTATTTGAAACATTTGGAAAATTCACGGGAAAGCAGCGAAATACGATTTGAGGAATTAACAAGAAGATTAAATTGCAGTTTAAAATTACATTTGACATTTGAAAAAACACGGGATAGTAGTATAAAAATGAATTGAGGAATTACATGAAAACATTTGAAGTTATGGGAATAAAAAACCTCACACGTATCAATCATTTACATGAGACTTTTGAAAAATCACGGGATAATAAAAGTCTATATCAAAGAGTTGAATCTGGGGAGGGGGAAAATCTAGAATAACAGTTCAACAAAACAAATCAAGAAACCAATAGAGATGGCAATCTCTTAAATAAAATTGTCAACCAAACAAATCAAGAAATCAATAGAGATGGCAATCTCTTAAATAAAATTGTCAACCAAACAAACAAAAGCCTGGAGTTATTAGCTCTCCATTAATAAAACTAATAAATATTCTTAGTTTATTCTTATATATTGATATTTCCTACTCTTAATATGTATATATTCGGTCATCGGCTAAGGTTTTGTGCAGAATTCCTTTTCACGAAATCCGAGCTTGGAATGCGAGGCTAGCTAGCTTCACATTGCGAGTTATAATCCTTCCCAAACGTATGTATACATATATATCTTCTTATGTACTGTACATTGGAAAATGCGGACCCGCATACAGTTTGCGTTTAAGGTCTGTCGGATCGTCGTCGCATTTTCTCTTGTATGCGAGAATTAGAATTCACGACTCGAACTCTTGCAAAGACCGTGAGTATATGATTGTGAATAGAACGAAACCGGTTCGCTCTAAGTAAATAGTAGACTTCGGAGGAGTTGGAATTTGGAGATTTCGGGGCTTAGAGAAAGACCTGAGTAACGTACACGACGACATGGAAGATTGACAGAACAAGGTATAAATGGCCCTCTGGAAAATCGCGTCGGCTGACTGTGCGAAGTTCTAGTTGATCTTTGACCACCCTGTTTATCTGCAGGAGGATAGGAGCCAAATTATGCAAGCAAAAGAGCATTTCTGAGTTCGTTCTAAAAGACAATCAATTAATAACAATAATCTACTAAAACAATGTCATATGTACTTTATAGCATCAGGACCAAAATAGGGGAGAGCCAAGCAGTAAATAAATCTTGAGTAACAAAAGGCTTACTAACAATTAACCATTTGAGTCATTCTTAATTATACAAACAATTGAACAGGTAAAAGTCATTAATTACAGGCACATTATGAATTCATTAGAGGTAGGAAATCGAAATAGTGTTTAGGGAAAGTTTAGTTCATAAAGAAAATAAAATAAAATTTAGAATTGCAAGAAATAGACCAATCAAATTCGATGCTCAACGCTCCTTTCAGAATCAAAGGGTACCACAAAACAAAAGTAATTAAGTTCCCACACCATAAATCAAAAAATAACACAACGTTTGGTGGAATTTATTTACAACATAAATACGAAAATTTACGTTCAAGGTCGTAGATAACGTATTAATTAATTAAGTACTTATATCTATAAAGATATGTAGTACAAGGGAGTTTTAAATAGCTACCTGTAGTAATCAAAGAAAATAAGGGTCACATTTTCATGAAGGCTTGTGTGTCATACATATAAAGCCTTTGAGAAAATTAAATATCGATCAGAGCCAAAAGAAAAGTTTAAGAAAACTTGAAAGGATGAAAGAATTCAAAAAATAGTAAAATTAAAAATATTTTAAAAAAAGAATTCAAAAGAAGAGACCAGAAAACGAGGTTATCACAACATTTTAACAATTTTCGCCCTGATTTTATCTTTTTAAACATTAGCGCGCTCCTCTAACATTCGTAATTACATATCTCTCCATCTTCTTCTTTTTGAGTTCTTATGTTGGGCAAAGGAGTATTCAGATATGTATTTTTATAATTTTAATAAAACTTTTTTTAATGAAGTTATTGTTCATTGCTAACATTGAAAGTTTTTAAATATTTCGTCTACCGAAGTTCTAGACGGAACTTGAGTGGTTTAATACGTGGTAGGAAGGTATGTATTTTATATTATAAAATTTATTTACAAATAAAACTTTAATTCGCTTGTGTAGATTCTCAATGATATTCTTTCAAATAAAGTAACATGTTTGCAAGCAATGAATTTATTTATCACTACATTTATATTTATCTTCTACATTTGTACGCAACATTATACAGTCCAACTTTCCTACAATAAGTCAGATGAACTATCAAATCAGAATTCAAAGTTTGGAGACTCATCCATCCAAAGTCGGCAGTTTTATTTAAGTCGTCAGTTCATATCATCTATGGGCGACAAGGACGAAAAAAAATTGATTTCTAACTATCATCCTACGTCCAATGTTTTTTAATTTTTATCCCTGTTCTGCTTTCCTTTCTTCCTGCCTTAAAATTTATTAAGTTTCGTACGATTCTACCTCAATAACTTCGCTTTTCCCTTTTTGTTAACAATGCCAATAACCATTAGTGCAACAATATCCAAACATACGGTCGTATAAAAATGCTTCCTCCAATGGCTGGTACAAGACATGCCTAGTAATGGTCAACATACTTTATTGGTGGCTCAAGTCTTGACTTATTATTAATGCTTGATTATATTTGCAGTTGTCTTCATACCATCCAGAAGAGGCAAGAAACTTCTCATGATGAATGAGTATACATATAGTTTTGAAGTAATGAGAAAAGCTGGAGAGAGATGGAAATGCTCCACTCATCAAAGTAGAGGTTGTAATGCACACATCATTACAAACAATGATATGGTAACTTTTATGGGAGGCACCCATTCCCACGAGCCTCCGAAATACATGAAGCTGCCGTCGGGCGAATATATCAAAATATAAGTTTTACTTCAGTGAAACACATTTAATTATCAGGTGTTTTTTTTTATATATTTAAATCCAACTAAAGACCAAGGTAACAAGTTTCGAATGAAAAAGATGAGATTTTTATGTAACGTGATGCCAACATGAACCATGTAGTGTTACGTCCAGGCTTGATTTTCTTAGTGAGCTTTTCTTGCATTGATTCCGATCCGTTTATTCGTACCGAATTGGGTTTTCTAGGTTGTTTTTTTCACATAATATTTGGCAAATATTTCATTTTATATAATGTAAAGATAACGATTTTGAGTCTGTATGTTTTTAGGGTAATTATTTTAATGTTCGTTTTGTTTTCTTTTCAAGTAAAGTATGAATCATTAGAATTATTTTGTCGTTCAACTACAACACTGCGCACAACATACAAACATAATTTTTTTTATCTTTAATAAAAATGTTTCTTTAAAAATTCTTATTCTTCTTGAACCTTCCCCCGACGGAGATTTCCGAGAGTCATTTTTGATGTAGCACAGTTTTCTGCAGGACAAAGGAGAGAAGGAGCATCCTTCCATATTCTGTTCTTCAAATCTTCCGGTTATACGCTTTCCCAACGCCTTTTTCATTTTATAAATTGCTGCTAAATGTGGGTTTCATGTTGCATACATTTTGTATTCATATCTTGCTTTATTTTTTATTTATTAATACTTTTTTGTTTTCAGCTATCTTTATACCTTCCAGGAGTGGTAAAAAACTTCTCATGCTGAACAGATACACGTACAGCTTCCAGCTGCATGGACTATCCGGAGAAAGGTGGAGGTGTTCAACTGGTCAAAAAATAGCCTGTAAAGCTCACCTCTTCATCAACAACGATGTAATATCTTCAATCATAAGCAAACACGACCACGACCCACCAAAATATATGAAGCTGGCTTCCGGGGATTACATCAAAATGTGAAATGTGATCTAAAGATTGATCGGTCAGTGGCTGTGTCGGCATCGCGTTTGGATCCCACCCAAGTGTCGCGTATTCGATTCCTCGGCTGGCCCACCACAACCCAAGCAAAATTTTCCGCTTACTATGGTTGTAATAGGAGATTTTCAAATATTGTCCGGTTATTCTTAACCTGAGAATGTTTGTCTTTCGTTTTAAAAATAAAAATAAAATAAAAGCTCAAATGTTGCTAAATATTTTTTTAATATTATTCCGTAGATATAATGCCAACTACTTTTGCGTTTTCAATTGGACAAATAAACGTATTTTTGAGTTTTTAGAAGCCTGTAGATTCTCTGAATTTAGGCTTTTGTTACAGATATCGTTCCTAGATATATGTATTTTCAATAATTTATTTTACTTTTTATAAGAAAAACTTTCTTTTTATACTTGTTTGAAGGTTATTCCCATCAGTGAAATATATCATATTAGAATAAGTTAACAATAATAATCTAAACGAAAATATGAAAGAGAACAAGACACAGAAAAACAGAAAAAGACATTGGTCGCAACTAAAAAGAAAGTTTTTCTTATAAAAATTGAATATTTCTTTAGACTTTCATAAAAGTCAATTGTTCCGTATAAATAAATTCGGATATATCTAACCGAGACGCTATCCAGGTCACAAACCAATTCTTAGAATGATTGTTTCCAATAAAAAGGGTAGTTGCCCGTAATATGGAGAAAAATAATTAGTTGATAATAATGTAATTCTAAAATTTGAAAATATGAGATTGACAATTATGACGTTTTGACAGAAGGTGGCAATAGTGAAATTGGTTAACGCACTCGTCCCGGTTAGACGGAGAGGTCTGGGTTCGAGTCCCAGTTGCGACCATTGTCTTTTTCTGTTTTTCTGTGTATTGTTCTCTTTCATATTTTCGTTTAGATTATTATCGTTAACTTATTCGAATATAATTTATTTTACGTTTGACTTGGTTAATAGTGAGAATAAACATTAGACTAAAGTTAATATTTTGTTTTCCATTTAAAACAACAACAAAAAATGCTTATTATAAAGCTGAAATTTTTTTCTTCTTGGACAGGACTCCCCTAATTGCATGATAATAAATGTCCAACTTGCATAAATCAGATCTTATTCTTACCGTTTTCATGTTTTTTTTTTAAATATTTTGTGATAACAATTTGAAATGACTATTTGTTTCTTTAAAAAATGGTTAGATATAAATACGCTTAGAACAGGGAGAAAACTCAATAGGTACTATGTATATCACATTAATACTTGACTACTGTAACCAATGATTCCTGACATAATTAGGACTAAAAAATGTTAATTAAATTTTGGTCTCCGGTGATTTTTTTAATGTTTTTTTCTTCAAAACTAAAAAAAAACTTTCTTCTGCATTTCATTATTGTTCACTCCACCGAGTTACTGCCCAACCTCTCAGAAATAACCCATATTTTTATGTTAACAAAACTAAATTCACAATATGACATTATTAAAAGATTAAAACTGAAGAAAAATAATAAAAATAAGAGTTATTATGTTGAATTATACTAATAAAATAGTGAATTGGTCATTAGAAAATAAATTAAGTATAAAAACATTGTACGAATCGCACGTCAAATATCACATGTTAGAACTCTAATTTTGCCACGTGTTAAATAAAACATGGCCACGGACGTACAAAATATATGGACATGCCCTTACGTGTTAAAAAACGTGTTATTTCCCCCTCCCATTGGAACCATTTTTCGGAACCGGCTGGGCGTGTCCGGACCAATGTCGTGCTCTCGTCGTACATTTTACGCGCGGACGCTGTATGTCTATGAAACACATACTTAGACAATGAAGAAGACTTGGCGAATCACAAGTCTCTTTCCTCTCTTCGCCCCGCCATAGTTGGTTTTTACCCCTCATCTGTAAGTTCTCGTCTAGTTATTTGTATGTCTATGAATATGGCGCATGCGCCTATCTACCGAATTTTAATGTTAGTAATGACATTTTTTAATTAATATATAGTTTTACAAGTACTTTTTTACATTTTTATTTACATTTTTTTAATTAATATATAAGTATAATAGTAATAATTCGAAAACGAAAATATGCAGTTCTTATACAATATGTAACTAAAACAAAATTAAACGGTCGTGAAGTGTTTTTTTTATAAGTAAGGCTCTAAGTAAATAATTGTATTAGCTATAAAGAAAACTTAAAACAATATGTATAATAATGTATTAATTGCTTAAATGTTAGATAAAATAAATTATAATCTATAAGAAGAAAATTTTGAACGTGTTAGTTTTTAAATTTCCAAATGCCTCCTATGGAAACAATTTTTTTTAAATAATTTTTTTTAAATAAAAAAATTGTCAAACAATTTTGCATGTTTATACAAAATACGCAGCTGAAAATGTTATGTAATTTATCTTTTAACTTATGAAAAACAATATTGGTCGTTAAAAAATACCTTGTGAATTTGAAGTTTTACTGAACTACACTCTTGTGTTCATTTTGTTAGTAAATAACAAGTGAAGTTAGGTACGTATTTAGAATTAAAAATTTTAAGGTACTAAAAGTAATGTTCGGTTTTTTTTCCATCACTGAGATTTACCTATTTCTATAATTTGTTAATACTTTTCAATTTTGACGGTCTCCATGACAGAGCGGTAAACTTTCTTGTTCTGAAGATTTGCTAGAAAATCCACCTCCATTTATTTGCTCACCCATAGGGAAGAATCCGGTTCTACTTAAGGATAAAGAATTATCCTTTGCCTTTAAAAAAAAACGCTTTATTTAATGTCATTCAAGTTTAGTCGTTAATTTTAAGGTTATTCGAAATACGTCGTAGTAAAATGATTTTATTTTTATTTTATTGATACTGGCAATACGGGCGTTTATTGTTAATGTAGCGATTATTTGGTTTCGTGCGCTTTAAACTCTGTTAATTGTGTTTTACTTAGGTCCAGTTGTTTCACAGAACTTGATTATATAATTAATCGAATTTCCAAGTTAAATATTAACGTTCTGTTATTATTCCATAATGAGCCAATTGTTACACATAATTTAATTTTTTTTAACATTAGCTCCAGATAGGAGACCCTAAGGAAAATAATTTACGTCAGGGCCTATTTCATCTTATGGGATGCTGTGTGGAGGGTTTTTTTAAGGAAAGGAAGAAGACGAAGTTCTGAGAAGTATGAGGAGTGGATACGAATCTGGGGCTCAGTGCGTCCAGGAGTGACGGACATAAGAATCCATCCCTTCAATTGCGGTGCATGTCGATGGGTCGAAGGATTCTGGCTTGAGATGTCAGAAGACCTCCTCAACCAGTCCCTCAGCAGACACATCACTCCATGTATACGGGCACCCTTGCTAAGTCACCAAACGTAGCGAACCACTTGGGGCGACCTATGGCGGAGGTGTTGGATATCCAATAAATGGTTCCCTGGGCGGCGGTATAAAATACAAAACTTGTATATTAACTCAGAAATTTTATGAAGTGTTCAAATTCCGTTCATCTTAATTTTTTTTTAAATTTCAATTCTTTGTCCTATTTTAAAATTAATATCAATGTTTTATTCTTATTGCTCTTTCCAAGTATTATCATTAATAGATACTTTTTTTCCAGCTGTGTTTATTCCTTCGAGGAGTGGGAAGAAGCTTCTCTTGTTAAATAAGTATACGTACAGTTTCGAAGTAAATAGAAGAGCTGGAGAAAGATGGAGATGTTCCACTGGTCAAAATAAAGGATGCGTGGCTCACCTCTTCGTGAACAACGGAGAGATAACATTAATGAAGGGAACCCACCATCATCTTCCACCAAATTACGTGCAGAAACCGTCCGGCGAATACGTTAAAGCAAAATAATACTAATAATATCCAGACGAAGAAAACGTAGTTTTCAAAATATTTTGATAATATTATTTATAAAGTGGTGTTTACAACGTTATTTGTTTACCCTTAAAATCAAAATAATAATATTTGGATGATTTGTATACCTAGTGCCGTTTTCGTGAAAAATTACATCAATGGCGCTGTACAAATATAATTAACTAACCATCACGCCGTTTTGCCGCAGTAGTAGGCAAAAATGACCGACCGCCAAACAACTATGCCTTGGTACACACTCCTTGCTTCATTAACTTTCATGCATCGTCTCACAAATACCCTTCTGTTATTTTGACTTATGGCCCGACTCAAGTATATGGTTCACTTGATTTTCGGACGTCCCCGACATCTTCTACTATTAACATTCGCGTCATATACCTATTCTCTTTATACTCCATTCTTCGTTCATTCGCCCTACCATCTACTTGCCCAATCATCTTACCGACACTTTCTTAATCTCACTCGTTACCTTTACATCTGCCTTCTTTTCGAATCTACGAATTTTGCACACCATTAGGATCTTATTTATACAGCTTTCAGTATTCAGTGGAGATAAAAAATAAATATGAAATATTTTTTAGTAAACCTCTGCTGAGTACCTCCCACTCCCTTTAAATAAAAAAAACCCAAAGAACCCGTTCCAAAAAATATATTCCTTTATCAATAGCGTAATTTAGACATGTATTTTGGCAACGGCAGTGCATATGTGGGACTTGTTATTGCATATTTCGACATTCTGATAGTGCTTATAATCCGATATCTATTAATTAACAACACCTCTGCATAAAATTGATATAAGATTAACAATCACGAGCGTATGGGGCTTAAGTTTGATGTAAGGGATGATTATCATAATAATTTATTATGTAAATAAAAAATATGTACATACCTACCTTTGTAAGCATTAAAGTTTTTAAGCAAAGCACTATTTAGTTTTAATTTTTTTTACCGTTAGATATCCTCTTTCCATTGAATGAAACTTAATTAAACTGAAATGTAATTAAAAATTAACACTTAGTTTTAACCACTTTTAGTGTTTAAAAAAACTAACAAGTTTTGTAAGCAATCCATACTCCTTCTGGATTTTCCAAAAGTGGTTAAAACTAAATGTTTTTATAATTAAAATGGTGCCACGAAGAATTTTTGCTATGTTTGAAGAAAAAAAACCAAACTTTAACATAAAATAAACTAAACTTAACATACATACTTACTTTCCTATTATTCTTCGGTGACAGAGCGGCCGAATCTTTGGCTTGGAAGTTAGTCACAATTAGGTTCAGATGTCTCGGATTCGAAATCGTGTAAATTTTTATTTTTCTAAATATTTTTGTAAGTCGCTGATCCTGCTTGAGTGCCTGTCTTATAACGCTTTAATGATATTAATTATTAATATTTTTGTTTCTTTTTCAGCTGTATACGTCCCTTCGAGGAGTGGGAAGAAGCTTCTCTTGTTGAATAAGTATACGTACAGTTACGAAAAGATAACTAGAAAATCTGGAGAAAGATGGAGATGTTCCACTGGTCAAAACAAACGCTGCAAAGCTCACCTCTTCATGAACAATGGAGAAATTACTGCAATGAAGGGGACACACGACCACGATCCACCAAATTACGTAATGATGCCGTCAGGCGATTACGTCAAAGTTTAAAAGTATGGCCAGATTCAATGGTCCTAAACAACCCTTTGTGGTCCGCTAACTCCAGTAATACAAAAAAGATTTATCTGTTAATTCTACTCGGGAAAATGTCTAAGGACGTAATACTGTCTTAGGAAAATGTCTGTTTTAATTCTGGGTTTGTCACACAAACTCTTTAAATAAAAAAAACTCCGGGATCAACAAAAAGTTTGGAATTTATTCGTGATAAATAACAATGAGCTCTGATGTCTTATTAAGCGGGGGGTTGGAATTATCTGGACCCCGACCCTGAAGTTGCAATCGTATTTATAACACTCTCAGTCCCTGCATTATTCAAAGCTGTGTATCATCTATGGGTAACTTAATAAATTACTATCTAGGGCTATCTACGGGTAAACTCTTAAACTATTATCTAGGAATCACAGTTTCCAGTGAAAAAAAATCTTTAAAAAATTCATTCTCGAATTTTAGGTGAAACGTCTGAAAATGCTAAAGAGTTTTGAGTACATCATTATTAGATTTTTTTGTGTTAGACTACACGGTTTGTATTTTTAGGTGCTGACCTTTAACATAGAAATATCTGGCAAGCAATGCTTATAATATTTAACATACCACAACATCAATCCAGCGGCACTGAGAGCTTATTCAATTTTGCGCTCAATATTAGTTATCAGCTAATAGTAGACTTAACTAACTAACTAACCATCACGCCGTTTCCCCGCAGGGGTAGGCAAAGAGGACGGACCGCCAAACAACTCGGTCTTGGCACACACTCCTTGCCTCGTTCACATTCATACATCGTCTCATAGATGCTTTTCTATTATTCTGACTCTTGACATGGCCCGACTAGAGTATCTGATTCACTTGGTCGTGCCATGTCTTTCTTGGGCGTCCGCGACTTCTTCTACAATTGGTAGTAGTAGACTTAAGCAGTGAAATTAATAATAGGTACAACAACCAATAAGTGGCTAAAAGTTTAAAGAAGTTAAAATACAAGCTTACAAGTTTCTAATATCATAACTAAATGAGCATTGTCAATTTTAATACGAGTTAAATTTATTTTAATTATTCTTTTAACTGTGACGTGCTATTATTGTTAGTTAGTATATTTATACCGTTGATATTAAATAATTAAACACATGGAGAGTGGAGAGGTGTTTCGACGCCCACGCAACCAATTTTTCCTCCTTCTAACGTCCGTCCTTCCTTCTAATTTTTCCTCCTTCTAAGTCTGTTGAACTCTACGGAACTGCACTCGTAACAGTCACATACTACCAACATAGATTTCGATACTTAAAGAGCTGAGTCTTCCCCATGACGCAATCTAGATGCGCTGCTACGTATTTAATATTTTTATTTATTTAAGGTCAATCAAATTTAATAATATTAGTTTTAAGTTCTGTAAGTATTTCATTATTATTTACGTTAGTGTATCAGCTGTGTTATCAAACTTTGGTTAGGCTTCGTTGAGACGACTTATTTGCTTATAATTATTTTATTTACCCCCCCCCCTTTATTTTAATGATTTATTAATATTTTCGGTAAAAAACAAATATTATTTAGGCACCGAAAAAATCGAATGAATATTAAACCTAAAAACATATTATCATAATCTTATTAATAACAATGAATTTACTAATAAATTACAATCATAACACCAAGTCGTTTTTTATTCAGTAATGACCCTTTTCCTTTTCGATAGTTACTTCTACTAGACTTAAAGGATATTTACGTTCGTCAAGTTGCTATTGGGTAGGAATCCTGACGACCCAAGCCGAATCATAACATTCATGAGTATACTGAAAAACTTCGAAACAACAGGTTTAAACAGTAATCTAACATGACGTCGTTAGATTTCTGTTTTAACCGATTTAAATTCCGTCTTTTTTTTTTTTTTTTACAGTGAATACCGCACAAGAATCTCAACTGCTCCCGTCTGGAGCCAGTGAGACTATGGCATCCCCAATTGGGGTATGTTGTGAGGCTGAAGGTAATGGGGAGGGGAAGGAGGTGGGGAAGAGGAAGGTTGGGAAGTACCTGGCTATTCAGATCTGGTCACCAAACATGGCTAAAGCCATTTTTAAGCAACGTTTCAATTCTGAATGGTGGTCTTACACCAGGGCGATACTGATAGTATCTTCCACTCTGGAACGTGCCGCAAATATAGATACTATATATTATTTTAAATGAGTTAATTGTGAAATAGCACAAATTAATCAAATAAAATTTATTTGCGCACGCCGGGTTCGAACCCGCGACCTCCGGATTGTGAGTCAAGAGTCTTAGCCACTGGACTACGGAGGTCGTCCTGCTTCCCAACCATAAGCAAATATTCCTAAAAGATCAGTACTACCTATTGCACCGGTCGCGCCGGGACACGAGTGCTGGGGAAGGGTTCTGGGAGGGTACATTCATGTTGAGTTCCATCATTTATGGGAATCAATTTTGTTGCTCGGAAACTTTTTGCCGACTTTCAAAATGCTTACGTGGCACGCACGCAATTCCCGTCGTGCTACCAGCTGAATATATAATACACACTAAAAATGCCTTCCATGTAGATATGAATGGAAAAGATGTCGCAGCTGACTTAGTATCCTTTGGTTCTCGGCCAATTAGCACGAGCTCGGCCTCTCTTAAACTTTTCTGACATCGTATATCCCTATCCCGTTTGACCGAAATTAAAATTTTATAATGATGAAACTCATTTGAAATTTAAGCACAGAATGATGAGACTTTTGGATCACGAAACGCGCCCACATCGCATTTCCTCTGTTCTTATTTATTCTATTAATTTATTGGAGTATTAATGACTTTCATAAAGTAACTGGAAAATTTTAAGCTGTCTTCCATTCCTTTTAGAAATGGAAAGTAACTTCTCATGCCACATTTAATTTTCATGACACTACGGAGTATTAACATTTCGTTTGTATTTTCAGCTATCTTCATTCCTTCTAGAAGTGGAAAGAAGTTACTCATGCTGAACAAATACACGTATAATTTCCGATTCAAAAGTGCAACCGGTGAAAGGTGGGCCTGCTCAACGCATCAGTGTCGGGGCTGCAGGGCTCACCTCTTCATCAACAACGATACCATTTCAGCTGTCAATGGAGTCCATGATCACCACCCGCCGAACTATATGAGAACCTCTTCTGGCCAATATATTAAAATATAATTTATATATTGTCATATTTGCCCAAAAGTGCATTTTGAAGGAGAGATCGACCGTAGTTAAATGAAAGCAATGGGAGATATGACATGGAGCGAGTAAGACTGTCGCAGAGCTACACGTGAATTGCTAAGGCGTTGAAGGAACTTTATTTGGGTCACCAGTACAGTGTCGACGCCATGGTTTCCGAGTGAGTGAGCCGCCATACATCGCTATACATTTTATCGGTTGGTACGCCTCGAGTGGTGAGGGACCCTCCATAGAGCGCTACATATATATTGGTTTGGTTTCCCAACCTGAGGCGGCTCGGTGAAATGTTGCCCTTAAGCCCCTTTCTGATTATGGAAGTAATTTACTCGAGTAGCGAGTAACTCACCACTTGACTGACCAAAATGCTCCTACTGACTACTAAATGTATGGTGTTCGGACACGTTTAGTTACTAAAATACTCGCTACTCGACTAAAATACTAGCCTGGTCTGTACGGGTCATTAGTGATAGAATCACCTCAAGGATGCGTTCCACAATTATTTTTATCTATGTACGAGAAATTTTGTAACTTTTTTGTAAAAAAGTGTTTTTTTTTCATTGTATCCTTTTGACCTCAAGACTAAAAATGTGACAAGTCGTTCAACCATAATTTTTATTTTATTATTACTATTATTATATATTTAACGCCAGGAGGCTCTTTACATGATACATTAATAATTAATCAATATTACTTTAGTTACCTATATTTTTCATGTTAAATAAATTTTGGTTTTTTTATACAGCATTATTCTTTAAATTTTTTGAAATGTTAATTCGGCGGATGTAATTTTTTTCTAACGTGAATTATTTGTGCATCCTATATGGGATTAATGGAGTTAAAAAATAAATACAAAAAACTAGGAACACCATCCAGCTACCTAAGTTTGGATCTTCCGAACTCCTTCGTACTGCAAAGACTCCTCCTTAGTGGTCCGAAAATATTAAGTAGTTAGTCTCTCTGTTGATTGGGGATAGGCAGAAGTCCTCAGTTTCGGAGCATAAAAAAATGCATGGGATCCAACACGAGTATGCGTGTTAGGTACATTTATGTTAACCTTTTTCAATATAGGTCGATTAAATAGTTACAGAAATTAACTAAAAAAAATCTTTACCTAAAAATATTTTATGTGTTTATTTCAAGCATTCCTGAAGAACAAGGATGGATGAAGGAATGTCTAGCATGTATATTCCCACGTATGTAGGTAACGGTTCCATATCAACTCAGAATGAAACCAACTCAGAACCACCTCAGAAAGGTCATTAAAAGATATGAAAAAATAATTTAAAAATAGCCGGTAACCCTAACCTAACTTCGCCTATTTAACTGTTTTTTTTTAATATCTTTTATCGTTACTCTTAATGACCTTTCTGAGGTGGTTCTGAGTTGGTTTCATTCTGAGTTGGCCGGTCACCGTAGGTAACGGATATAACTGTTTTGTAGTCTTTCGTTTTCTTGGATATGGTTTGGTTTAGAAGGGGCCCAAATAATTAAGCTGTATTCCAGGATACTGCGAACAAGTGCTTCATATGTTCTCCGTGTTACGAATTCTTCAGTAAATTACCTCGTATTACAAATCCAAGCATTTAGTGGGCGCGGAAGACGATGTCAGATATGTGGGATTTGAAAGAGAGAGATTTCCTTAAAAAAATCAGGCCTTCTATCTATGTATGTACCTTTATGTGTTCAAAATTTGCAATCTTCTCTGTAATAAACTGGCGTATGACCTTAAAAAAAAGGTGAATGAATTAGATAAAAGGCCTGATAAGTACGTTACTCTCGAATAGCGCGAAGGTCCCGAGTTTGAGTCTCGGTCATGACCATTTTATTACATGTCGTTTTCTATTTTTGAAGTTTTTAATATTATGTAAAAAATCAATAATCTTTTCATTTTTATGGTGTTTTTTTTTTAATCTATTTATCGTACATTTATTTGTATTTCAGTGATCTTCGTCGATTCAAAAAAAGGAAGGAAACTTATTTTGTTCAATCAGTACACGTATCACTTTCAAACAAGAGGACTGGCCGGACAGAGATGGGGGTGTTCCACTTACCAGAATAAAGGATGCAAAGCTTATTTATTAATGAACAATCAGGAATTGATTTCAGTATGCAAAGGCGTCCACATGCACGAACCACCGAATTATATAAAGACCTCAACTGGCCAATATATCAGAATTTGACTACTTCTACGCGACGTGAGAACAAGACACATGTTTATTTTATTTCGTTCCAACTACGGCACTAACCACTCCATACGGGCCTTAGAAATATATATCGTTTTGATATTTTTAAATCAGGATTACTGAATGAGTTTTATTTGTAGAATTCAATTTTATTTTTATTTTTTAAATACATATTCAATCGGTTGCTTTAGCGCCACTTCAAATGGTCAGAAAATAGCGAAGTATCCTGTATTTCTGAGGTTCCCAACGAATTGATTGCTACTCATGCCCACGCTAAAAATAGAGAACGATGGTTAAATCATCGCTCTGCCAGTAGTGGGGAGCGAAACAAAGCCATCTTTTTTATTATTTTACTATTAAATGAGGATTTTATTTTATTGACTGAGCACAGTGACACGACGTCCTGTTTTAACTCGACCGTTTGACATTTCATCTATCTGTAAATTCGTTCGTGTATTCCGTTACAGGCAAGCCTTACTTTAACTGTGAATAGGTGTCTAATTTTCATTACGGTTCAGTGGAGACTCTTTTTTCTAATGTGAAGTCGCCATGTTTATTTGAGCTTTTAACATTTTTTAAAATTTTATGTTACCTACCTACCAGCCCAAAGAAATTTTTAAAAAAGAATTATCATTGAGATAGTGACGTTTCTTTTGTCAATATATTGCATGTTTCCTTAGTTGAAATAAAACAATATTTTTTCATAAAATGGTCTTATTATATACACGCGACGATAAGAGCTAACTTAAGATAATAAAATAAATTAATATAGGGGAGACCGGGGACAGTTGTACCAATTTGACTTTAACCATTTTCTACATCTTGTGTTACAAATCCTTTAGTAAATGATCTCGTATCACAAGTCCGGGCATTTAGTGGGCGCGGGAGACATTGTCCAATATGTGGGATTTTAAAGACAGATTTCACGCTTTCCATCTATATACCTTCATGTGTTCAAAATTTGTAATCTTCTCTGTAATATACTGGCGTATGACCTTGAAGACCTTTAAATTTTTTTGATTAAATATTCTTCAAAATTATGGTGAATGAAATAGATGGGTTAAAAGGCGTGATAAGTGTTCGAATCTCTGTCACAACCTAATATTTTTATTACATGTCTTTCTATTTTTATGTTTTTTGAAGATTGTTAATATTATTTAAAAATCAATAAGCTTTTAATTTTTTAGTTATTATTTTTTGCATCTATTATCGTACAACTTATTCGTATTTCAGTGATCTTCGTCGATTCAAATAAAGGAAGGAAACTCATTTTGTTCAATCAGTACACGTATTACTTTCAAACAAGAGGACTGGCCGGACAGAGATGGGGGTGTTCCACTCACAAGAATAAAGGATGCAAAGCCTACTTATTAATGAACAATCAGGACCTGATTTCAGGCAAAGGCGTCCACATACACGGACCACCGAATTATATAAAGACCTCAACTGGCCAATATATCAGAATTTGACTACTTCTATGCAACATGAAAACAAGACACATCTTTATTTTATTTCGTTCCAACTACGCCACTAAGTTCTCCATACGGGCCTTGAAATAAATATCGTTTTGATATTTGTAAATCAGGATTACTGAATGAGTTTTATTTGTAGAACTCCATTTTATTTTTATTTTTTATACATATATTAAATAATATATATTAAATTAACCGCTCACACAGTTGCTAAGCGCCACTTCAAAGTGTCAGAAAATAGCGAAGTGTCCCGTATTCCTGAGATTCCCAACGAATTGATTGCTACCCATGTACATGCTAAAAATAGAGTAAATATCTCACGATGGTCATAAGTCATAACCTCGTTATGGCAGGATAAGAGTTATCAATATCGGTACCTTTCAGATTAAACCTTAATGGTTTAATCCTCGCTCTGTCATTTGAGCATTTTATTGACTGAGCGTAGTGAAGTCCTGTTTTATCTCGACCTTTGACATTTCATCCGTCTGAAAATTCGTTGGTGTATTCCGTTACAGGCAAGCCTTACTTTAACTGTGAATAGGTGTCTAATTTTTATTATGGTTCAGTGGAGACTCTTTTTTCAAATGTGAAGTCGTCATGTTCATTTTAACTTTACAAATATAATGTTACCCACCTACCTGCCCAAAGAAAGTTTGAAAAGAGAATTGTAATTGAGATAGTTATGCTTCTTTTATCAATAATTGCATGTTTCCTTAGTTGAAATAAAAAAAAAATTTCAATAAATGTTATTATTATATACGAGCGACGATTAAGATAATTTAATAAATTAATTTAATATATGGTTTCATAACACGGGCAACAGCCTAGCATAGTGGTCGAAAAATCCACAATTAATATAAACATATTTTGTATGCAATGAATAAAGAAAATTTAAAAAAAAATTATGTAGGTAGGTAATTAAGTAGGTACCTATAAATCTTAGGATTTGCAAGGAGAAAGTTTGATTTTGATTTATTAAATAAGAAAAAAATTAGAAACATATACAGTACAATACATACATGGACAGTATAAAATACCTTGGTGTTATATTGAACAAATATCTTTGATGGGACAGACACATTGATCTAGTCACCACAAAGGTTAGAAAGCTTACGTACATGTTTATGACAATCAGAAATATCTTACGAAAAGAAAATTGAAACTCATCTATGATGCTATGTGTGGGTCACTTCTAGACTATGCATCCTTAGGTTGGGTGCATTTGCAAAAACGGTTTTGGACAAATTAGCAAAAGCTCAAAAATCACTACTATGGGTAATTCTCAAAAAACCATTTAGATATCACAGCGATGCACTATTCGAAGCGTTATTAGTTCTGGATGTTAGACAACTGAAATGAAAAAAACAATTTCATACACACATAAACTACGCCACCTCTACCCATCTGTTAACCACTCTCACGACACCCGACACTCACGGAGAAATCCAATTGTACCACTCACAACCAAAACATCTCTCGCTCAAAGACCCTTCTCATTCTTAGGTCCAAAAATATAAAACTTCATGCGTGATACTTGGAAAAGGGAAAGCACAGGTGTTCTTCGTACATTAACCACCACTTGGTTTCATCAATTAGGGAGAAAGGAGAGTGAGCTTTTACTACACAAAAAATGATATCAAACACAACAAAAATTACAACAAAAAATGAACTATGTAAAAGATACCTTTACCTTTTAATCTTTATTATCATCTATATGTATGTACCTACCTATTACTTTCAAATTAGAATACTAACCATTGTTATGTTAATCTTATGTTTTAATTGGATATTTTATTTTATTCTATCTTTCTCTTTTATATTCATATTTATACAAAATATGGATGTAGGCTTACAATATGCAATGTAAACACCAGTTATAAGTAGTTTTATAATATACGTATTATTTTATTGTTATTTTAATAACTATATGCTAAGAAAATGACATTAATTATCAGGTTGTAATTTTTTTATTTATTTTATTGTTTCTGTTCTCTTTCTAGTTCTCATTTATACAAAATGTGTACGTAGGACGTAGGTCTATAATATGAAATGCAAACACCAGTTAACATTATGTTTTAATCATTTCTCTTAAATATACATATTATAACATATACCTTTTATTTATTATTATTATCATTTCAATAACTATGCTAAACAAACCACGGCTATTTTATGTTTTTTAAGTTTCCTATATATTTTTAAGTACCTAGGTACCTTTTTTTTAATTAAAATTATTTTAATAACTGTGTTAAGCAAATAAGAGTTACTATGTCTTAAACTTTTTAATGTTATGATTTGTATTCTTTCTGTTCTTTTATTTCCTCAATTTTCCTACTTTTTTGTACAAATCATGTTCCATAGTATGTTCATACCCATCCTAATTTGACTGTCCTAAAACGGGAATCCTCCTAGTTAAGCAGGAAAAAAATTTCATAAATTATGTATTCAAATGTATAATCTTGTACTAAACAAAAAACTTTATAATAATTACATTTCCTACATTATTTTTTTATTTTATTATTACTGTATTATATATTTAACACCCAGGAGGCTCTTTACATTATAAATTAATAATTATTCAACATTACTTTACTAACGTATTTTTATCATGTTAAATAAAAGTTTGGTTGTTTTATAACGCTTTTTTTACTTTTTGAAATGTTAATTCGGCGGATGTACATTTTTTTCTAACGTGAATTATTTGTGCATCTTGTGTGGGATTAATGGAGTTAAAAAATAAATGAAAACTGGGAACACCATCCAGCTGCCTAAGTTTGTATCTCCCGAACTCCTTCGTACTGCAGAGAAGCCTCCTCAGTGGTCCGAAAATATTAAGAGCGTATAACCAGCCAGCGGCCAAAAATCTACATTTCGTCGAAAAAGGTTCTTACGATCGTACAGGGCGGTTCCAATGAGAAAAATTAATTACTCTCCGTACCAGATTTTTAAAATTATAACTCAATATCGATTTTATTTCAATCCAAATTTGCTTTAATTTATACCTACATCCAAAAATGCTGAACGGCGTGTTGATAAAACTATTAAAATTATGTACTTTTTGTAATTCTGTTTTGATCACAAGTATTTATCATTTTTCAATAATGTCTAAGCAAAATAAGAATGTAAAAAAAAAGAAATATATTAGTCTGTAAGTGCGCAAATAAATACACAAACGGACCAATTTTCGTCAAGAAACACATGTACTTATATATTTTTTTATGATTTTATTTAAACTAAAATTAAAATTCTGTAACATACGTTTACCATATAATGTATTGATTTATTTTACTGCATTATTATATGATTTGAAATGGGTGTTGTATAATAAATGTCCTTTTTTGAAAATTTAATTAAATCCGCCAACGACGTACGGTTTAACTTTATTATACTAAAAATTATCAATTTTTTTTGAAAATTTAAAACATACGTTTACTAGATAAAAGAACAATCTTTCGAAATCAATTTATATTTTTTTGTGGAAAAGAGTCAATACGTCTAAACACTGATTAAAAAATGACATATTTCTGGTGTTCTCTGGTTATACGCTCTTAGTAGTTGAGTCGCTCTGTTGATTGGCGGTAGGCAGAAGTCCTCAGTTTCGGAGCATAAAGAATTGCTTGGGATCTACCACGAGTATGCTTCTTAGGTATAGGGTCTTTCATTAAGAGCTTCCTATCTTTAAATTTAAATAAAACAGAGTGTGTGTGAGATATCATCGACATTTTTTTTTCGTTTAAAAGGCCTATCGATGCCATTATGTATGGAATAAAATATCCTTCAAATGTCTGCCGTGTCTTCTCTGGGTGGAGCACATACGAAATGTCCTATTTTCTATGACTTTGGCGCATAAATCACGCTGAATTTGACCAATGGCATGGGTTATGTTGGCTTTGAGGGCTGTGGTTTATGGCTTATTCGCATTGACCTGCAACTTAAGAGATCTAAGAGCGTCCAATGCATTCCGAAAAATTCACTGTTTGGTGTGAATTTTGGGCTGGCGGCGACATCGGCCCATATTTCTCTGAGAACGACGTCGGCCAGGCCATCACCGTCAATGGCGAGCGCTGTAGGTTGATGATTACCAAATTCTTATGGCCTGAATTGTATGATATGGACCCCGACGATTTGTGGTGCCAACGCGACGGCGCTAAGTGCCACACAGCTCATGTCGCAATGGACATACTGCACGAGCGATTTGAGGGCAAGGTCATTTCACATGGAAGTGATGTGAACTGGCCACTGAGATCGTGCAATTTGACCCCAATACACTTTTTCTTGTGGGGTTTTCTTAAGTCGCAGGTCTATACAAATAAGCCGAAAACATAACCCATCCCATCGGTCAAATACGATGATAAGTGGATTAAATAGTTACAGGGATAAAATAAAAAAAAATGTTTGTAGGTATGTATATTCCCTCACGTAGGCAACGGATATACCTGTTTTGTAGTCTTCAGTTTTCTTGGATATGGTTTTGTTCAGAAGGGGCCCAAATAATTAAGCTATATTCCAGGACTGCGAACAAGTTCTTCATATATTCTCTGTGTTGCGAGTCCTTTAGTAAATGATCTCGTATCACAAGTCCACGCATTTAGTGGGCGCGGGAGACAATGTCAAGTACCTATGTGGGATTTGAAAGAGAGATTTCCTTATAAAGCACGCCTTCTATCTATGTACCTTTATGTTTTAAAAATTTGTAATCTTCTCTGTAATATACTGGCGTATGATCTTGAAGACCCTGAAAAATATATGATTAAATATTCTTCAAAATTATGGTGAATGAAATAGATGGGTTAAAAGGCCTGATAAGTGCATTACTTACGGATAGCGCGAAGGTCACGAGTTCGAATCTCGGTCACAACCTAATATTTTTATTACATGTCTTTTTCCATTTTTATGTTTTTGAAGATTGGTAATATTATTTAAAAATCAATAATCTTTAAATTTTTATGTTATTATTTCTTACAACTTTTACAACTTATTCGTATTTCAGTGATCTTCATCGATTCAAAACAAGGAAGGAAACTAATTTTGTTCAATCAGTACACGTATTGCTTTCAAACAAGAGTACTGGCCGGACAGAGATGGGGGTGTTCCACTCACAAGAATAAAGGATGCATAGCTTTCTTAATAATGAACAATCAGCACTTGATTTTATTTAGCACAGAAGTCCACACGCACGAACCACCGAAGTATATAAAGACCTCAACTGGCCAATATATCAGAATTTGACTACTTCCACGCAACGTGAGAACAAGACATGTTTCTTTTATTTCGATACAACTACGCCTCTAACTCGTCCATAAAGGCCTCAGTAATATATTGATATTTTAAAAGCAGGATTACTGAATAAGTTTTATTTGTAGACCTCCATTTAATTTTTAATTTTTTATATATGTATTCAATAATATTTGTGAGCTCTCACGGTTGCTTCGCACCACTTCAAAGGGTCAGAAAGGAGCGAAGAGTCCTGTATGCTTAAATGAAAATCTGTAATTCCCAACGAATTGATTGCTACCCACACACCAAAAGCAGAGTCGATGTCTCCTGATGGTCATTTAGTAGGTGGCTGGCGGAGGCAAACTGTATGGCGAGCGATATGCTGAAATATGCCAAAAGCAAATGATCGTTATAGCTATGTCTGTTGGCCCCGTTAAACAAATTTTACCGGTTAAATAACTATAATTATTTTTTATTTTTTTAAACGTTGTGAGTAATATCTCAAATTATAATATTTAATTAAATGAAGACAATATTAGCGAAACTCAATAAAAAATCTGGACAGAAAAATCAGAAAAAGATATTGGTTCCACTGGGACTCGAACCCAGGGCCCTTTGTTGACATGACAAGAGCTCTACCAACTGAGCTATGGAACCCATTTCTAATTAGGCCACTTTTAACTGTATTTTTACTTCGATTAAGAACTACCAACATTATCTTCATTTTCTTAACGCACATATTATTGGCTGCTATATGAATATTTTTATTTTTAACTTTATGAGTAAAATCTCAAATTATAATATTTAATTAAATGAAGACAATATTAGTCCAGATTTTCGATTGAATTTCGCTAATATTGTCTTCATTTAATTAAATATAATTTAATTATAAATATCTAGTACGGATGTAAGTTACTTTATTTATTTTTTATTTAAATTATAAGATGTAGGCCATTGAAGATTTTAGTGTTTCATGATTTTCGAGGCAACTTAGGCAATTATCTGTGAGTAAATGAAAAACAATAAAAATATTATAATGAAAAAACAAGTTTATAAATATGTTTTTTCATTGTATTTTGTTGTTTTTTTTTTGTAATAATTATAAGTCAGTGTCGATTTCAAATATGTAAAGGGTCCGCCAAATAACTTTTTTTTTTTGAAAATGCTATAAAAAAAAAACTACTGAATATTTTCTCAAATTTCTTTTTTTATTTATAAGTACAATCCTTCCGGTTAATAATGGAAAATAATTTCATTCACATGGCTGCCTCGTCTGGCCATGCAGTAGCCTACACGATCGGTCCAATTTTTAAGCACATTATCGATTGTGTGCAGCTGTATTTCACCAATGGCTTCACGAATATTGTCCTTTAAAGCGTCAATTGTCTCTGGCTTGTCGGCGTAACATTTATCTTTGAGGGCACCCCACAAATAATAGTCCAACGGTGTCAAATCGCAGCTCCGAGGTGGCCAAACGACATCAGCTCTGCGGCTGATAATGCGATCTTCAAAAACAGGGCGCAAAACATCGAGTGTAGCTTCGGCTGTGTGGCACGTAGCGCCGTCCTGTTGAAACCAAATGTTGCCAATATCCTCCTCTTCAATTTTTGTGAACAAAAATTCGTTCAACATGGCCCGATAACGATCGCCATTGACTGTAACGGCCACTCCTTGCTCATTTTCAAAGAAAAATGGCCCAATTATGCCTCTGGACCAAAATCCGCACCAAACAGTGACTCGTTTTGGGTGTACCGGCTTTTCAATGTATGCGTGCGGGTTTTCTGTGCCCCAAATACGACAATTTTGCTTGTTTACATACCCGCCAAGATCAAAATGAGCTTCATCCGAAAAGATGATTTTTTTGGCAAAATCGGCATCTTCTGTAAGTCGATCGCAGGCCCACTCAGCGAAGCGAAAACGCATTGGATGGTCAGTTGAAGGATAAAATAATAAGTCAGCGGAAGGATAAAACTAATTATCTGTCAAATCAGACATGAGCTAAGTGTTACCATTCACGAAATAAGCACTAGTTGAAAAAAAAAACTTTAGATGGCGGACCCGATAGTAATAAGTTTGATAAAAATTGTTTGGATTTTATTAAAAAGTTAAATTAAATAAGTATGTATCAAAATTATAAAAAAAAATTATTGCTTATAAAGCTTTTATATTAAAAATAAATATATATATTTTTTATTTGTTTTATTTCAATACAGCCCCTATCACCGACTATAATCATTTAAAATAACACATAAAATGTATGCTGTAACAACAATTTAATCATATTTATTTTTGGGGTCCTTGGTGACCCCGCGTGACTCCTTGCGTTAAAAAAGGGCGCGATAGCCGGGGGTTTAAGTAGGTAGGTATTTAAGTATCCACCTAAAAATCTTAAGATCTGTAAGAGGAAAGTTTGGTTATGATTTTTCTTAAATAAGAAAAAAATCTGAAACGTTGTTTTTTGAACGCGAGGTCTAGTTTTCACAGAACTATTAGTTATTTTTCATTGTATTCCGTTGTACTAAACTTGTAATCTCAGTTGATACGTTTTTAGATTTTCACGGCCAAAAGCCTTTTTGTTGTTTGTTTTTGGGATGTTATGCCGTGTTGCGCTACATCCTTCTTTAGCCGACGTTTCGGACAGCGTTGCAGTGTCCATCATCAGGGCAGATCCGACAGATGATCCGGCAGATCCGACATCTTTCGGATCTGCCCTGATGATGGACACTACAACGCTGTCCGAAACGTCGGCTAAAGAAGGAGGTAGCGCAACACGGCATAACACCCCAAAAACAAACAACAAAAACACTTTGGCTACATTTGCATTGATTTGCATACTCATATTTTTATTCTTTTACTCTTTACCCCTCCTCTTTCGTTCCTCTCTCGTATTCCCCTTCCCTTCCCGCCTTCCCTCGTTGCCGCTAATCTACATGAAATACACATATTTTTCTAACACCTCAAGCGCTTCTTATTTTTATACAAATTTCGTAACGCCGGAATTCACCGTTATATGTAGAAACCTTCGCGGGCATGCGAACAGTAAATCACAGTTTCATCGCAATCGAATGAATTGTTTAGGGGACAAACAAATAAACATTCATTGTTGTATAATAAGAATAATCTGTTCCTAGTTCTGTTCATTTTTTGGCTTCATCTTTTTTGTTGCGAGCAAACTTGTTTGAAACGATAAATCGTACCTGTTTGCACGATTTTTTTGCAATTATTTTCATTATTGTGTTCAACAGCTCGGCTGACTTTTCTGACCTCTGTATTTCCACTCTCCTAAAACAATACTCTCTTCAGTACCCATGTTCACTCCATCCATTCCTCAAAAATACTCTTCACATAGCACACCCGAAGGTGATGGAGTTTGTAAAAAGGGATTATAAATATTCAAGGGATGTACACGCTCGTAAATCTTTGAGAGGTTGTTTTTGTTTGAATAATTATTTCTTGTGCTTTTCAGTTATTTATATCGCTTCACAACGAGGAAGGAAACTCAGTATGTACAATGGGTTTACGTATTATTACAAAAGAACCGGTCTGGCTGGGGAGAGATGGACATGCTCCGCAAGGGGATGCAACGCTTATCTCTACATTAAAGGAGACTTGGCATCGGAACATGGCCTCCATGAACATGGACCGCCAAACTACGTAAAGGATAGTACCTCTGGTCGCTACATAAAAATTTAATGTATCATAATTTGCATCGGTTTTCACTAATTGTTGGAAATTTGGTGCCTTCGATGCGCGCAACAATATGCTAATCCCCTTAGAAAATGTTTAATATAAAAAGCAGAGAAGTTGTAGGTATGTAATTCCAGTTTTTTTTTTAAATTTAGAGTAAAATTGTTTTTATATTTTGATACTTTGATAAATCGCTCTGTTCTTCCCGGGAATACCGTAATGACCCCCACCCCTTTGCTTACCTCCCACTCAAACACCTAAAATCTGTATATCTGTCAATATTCTGTATCATAGGTTATTTATAGTATTCTCCTGACGAAGGAAGAGGGTGCTTCTGAAACCGGTAGTGTTTGTAATGTTTATAAAATAAAAGTGGTGTATAACAAATTTATTTGTGTGTTTTATTGTAAATTATAACGAGCCTCAAAGTTAATTCTTTTTACAAAAAAAATCTTCACTGTCTTGTCGTTGATGGTTGCTCAGCCGACTAAATGCATAACCGCCCACCTCGACCCTAACTGTATAATTTTTTTTATTAATTGTTCCGTAAGCCGCCGCACTTTTATTAGGCACAGATTTTGAAAAGTACACTACTTTTAAACTTAGTTACCATAAAAAAATATCGGTTTCAGTCGGAACCGGTGGAAAAATATGCATTTAAATTTATATTTCATATTTGAAAGTGAATTTTTATACAAAATGAATATAAAAGGACTAAGCACCTTTTAAAGATCATTAGAGATTATAGATAATATTATAATTTAAAAACAGATGAGGCAAAAAATGACAACATTGTGTGAGTCAGAAGCCTCGATAATATACATGATTTAAAAAAAAAAAAAAAAAAAATAAATAAAAAAAAATTGTACGTAATTTCTCGTTACGGCTGACATTTCTTATTACATTATTTTGCATACTGACCGATTTCCAGGGTACCAATCGATAAATAATAAAAAAGATTGCCATATCGCAAAATATCACACATATTCGAGTAAGGTACTAAAGGTTGCACCATACAAATTTTCATGTTCTGAATAAATACATAATTGGAGTATATTCTTTTGAATCACAAACCATGTTACACAAACCTAGCGTAGCCGCTAAACTATTTGAAAACTGGGATGTTTTTCGTTTTTCTTGCCTTGACGCGAGTAGGCGTTATAAAGTGGCACTTTCTTTTGTATCACAAACCATGTTACACAAACCTAGCGTAGCCGCTAAACTACTAGAAAACTGGGATGTTTTTCTTGAGGTAATAATTTTTCGGGTATGGCAACCTTTATTAATATTTGAAAATTGGTACCCCTGCAAAATTATTAATTGTTTTTGTTTTTCAGTGGTCTATGTCGATTCACAAAGAGGGAGGAAGCTCATTATGTTGAATGGATTTACGTATTGCTACAGAAGAACCGGCTTGGCTGGGGAGAGATGGGTTTGCTCCACCCGCAGCAATGGATGCAAAGCTTATCTCAACATTAAAGGAGCCTTGGTATCGGAACATGGCCTCCATAAACATAAACCATCGAAATACGTAAAGACTTCCGCTGGTCGCTACGTTAAAATTTAATATATTATATGCAACCGTTTTCTCTAATCATTAGAGATTTGATGCCATCGAAGCCCCCAACCATCTACGTTCACCGTTAAAAATTTATAACATACCAAGCAGAGAAATATGTGTATTTCCCAGTGACGTTATACATTATATCTAGATTCGCCATTGTCTCACAAACTTTTTAAAATTATTTAACCAAGATAATATATACAATATACATTTTTTGGTATTTAACACCTCACAGGGCTGAGCCTGTTCCAAGGCGGCAGGAATTTAATCTAAATTTTGATATCTTTATCTTGGAAGATGAAATAAGAGTTTAAAAAATAATTTAAATTTGAAAACATAAAGATAAATAGAATGAAAGAAAAATAAAAAGAATAGCGATGCCTTGCCATACAACTATAAATGTATGTATAATGAAATATAATTTTCGAATAATTAGCCTCTACGTACGTAGCTACGTATTTTATGCAACCTTACAATATTCTTTAAATTGGTATTGTCAATATTGTCATATTCCCATTCTTCTTCAGATATTTTTTTTAGTTCCAACTGTTCATAAACATTGGGACTATGCCTATGCATCCCTAATTTGGGTGTTTTGCTAGGCTGATGAATTTGGGTGTGGATCTGTCACATCACTACTATCTACGGTCTCTATTCTAAAAATGTCTAGTCTGCCAACAGTAGTGATAATAAAGTCTTAAATATAAATCAAGCTAGTAGTGTTTTCTTTAAGTCATCCAAGTCTATTAATTAATAATACAAATGGAGATGGGGATGACTAGGGTCGTGAAATATTCGGCTATTCAGATATAGTAACCAAATACGGCTTCTTACGTCGTGCGATTGTGGTTATTTGATTGAATTATGTCTAAGTATTGTTTTGTCTATTTTTTTGTGAGCAGACAACTTTTTTTTATCATTGAAGAAGAAAATAATTTTGATTAATTTAAACAAAACATGAAATAGGACAAGACACAATTAAAAAGGTAACAGCCGCAACTGGGTATCGTATCCACGATTTCTTGTCTTCATTTTAACTTCTCTGTTTCATGTTTTGTTTGGATTTATCAGTATTATCATCTTCTTCAATGATACATTTCATTCTGTGTATATTTTTCAAACATATAATAACCGTTTTCTTATTTTTCTGTTACATTTTATAATTAGTTGCTGACATTTTTGAATTATAATTCCAATAGTGTTATTAACGCAACCATTTTTTTCAGTTGTTTACATTCCTTCGCGAAAGGGGAAAAAGCTCATTTACTTCAACAAGTATACGTACAGCTATCGATGGAAAAGAGCCCACGATGAACATTGGGCTTGCTCGACGCATCGTGTCAGAGGTTGCAAAGCTATCCTCAATTTGAGGGGTGAAATTATTTCATCCGTAGGAGGCGTCCACGATCACGAGCCTCCTCGTTACTTTAGAACAGAATGTGGCCAGTATATTAAAATGTAATATATATACAGGGTGTAACAGGACGTACCCCAGGGATTTTAACCAGTGATTCTTGAGCATATTTGGAATAAAAAATGTAGTTGTTATTTTGGTGTCCAATGATATTTTTTTTCTATAAACAAAAAAAAAAATGTTTTTCAATTACACCGCTCCTACTGTTCCCATCACTATGGGATGTATCCCGTCGTCGTGATGTGTTTGAGCGATACGCGCTGTTTCGTGTGGTAATATGCTGTTAGAACGAGACCCAACGCTTATCAGGTGTCCGCTAGGCTATAAACTACTAAACTACTCTTGCGTCAGTTGCGGCGTGTGATGAAAAATATTTTATCGTTTTTAATAGAAAAAAAATTTCATCGGATAGCAAAATGTCTTCTGCATTTTTTATTCCAAGTATGCTCAGAAATCGACGTCTAATATTATTTATGTGTTTATTACGTCTTTGTTTGAGGCATTTAAAGTTTAATTAATTATACATTAAAATTAAAAAATATGTATGTAATACAAACTTCTTTAATAATCGCAAATTCACTTCGTGGCATCATTTCAATTTAATGAAAATTATTATATTTTTGTATGCACCGCTAATCTAAATAATCGACATGTCGACCCTATGGAATAACAACGTTCCAATTGACAATTTGTGCTGATTTGAGTTAGTGATTGAATATTGTTCCTACTGCGCTATTCTTTATTTCTTCTATAGATACCAACATCAAATAATGCATATTATATGAAATAGAATGTTTTAAATTTCCAACTGCATCTGTTATTTACTGTAATTTGTGAAATAAGGACTCGACTGCTTATGGAATATTGTTATTCTAAAATATATTTATTTTGAAAAATCACTTCGCACTTATCTATACAGAGCGAACCATCTGACGAAATATCAAATTTCCGCGCGTAGCGATTTGAAGTGTTAAATAGAGTGGCTAAATATGTTCCTCATTAAAATATTTGAACACGAAGATGACAGTTATTCTGGAATATCTGACAGTATTTAGAGAGGAATCTTAAAAAAAACAATAGCTCCACTAGAAGACCCCGAAGAAAATAATTTCTTTCGGGGCCTAAGTCGACATGTGCAAAAAAAACTTAATTACCGTAAGAATATACAGGTGAACAAGATTCCATCTGGTGATGGAACTTTGTTCACTTACTTGAATCACCTAACTGCGTAACTAGGTTTCAACTGACAAGATTGCTTTTCCAGATTTCATATTTCTAACTTTAAATGATTGTTAATGATACTTAAAATAGATTAATAACTTACAACTCACCATATTTGCTTACTCAAAACAATATATAGTTGATTACGTATCGAAATATAGTCATTTAAATCTTTGAAGCCCGTTTTCTCAAAAGACCCTAACTTGTTAATCCATAGGGTCGATTTTTCGAAAGCAAAACCTTCGTCAGGGTAAACTTATAATCAATATGAACGTACATATATAAGAATAGACAAACAAGTGTAGACAAATAAGTACCTACCTATAGACAAAAACAGTTATGTAAAAGAAAATATTACAATATAGATAATTATTTTATCTATGTATCAATCAAAAGTTTTTGTAAATTTACACAAAAGGATGAAAATAAAAATCATTAAATGTAAACTGTTTAAAAAGTTAAATCTTTATCATATAAAATACGAATTTAGGTCGTCCATGCGTCTGGTTCTATGAACTCAAAATTACTTGAATGATTACCTGAATTTAACAGCCGTTTTGATAATAGATATTGAGTGTGTAAAGAATTTAGACAAGCGATGGAGTACTTACCGATTGTTTTATTACAAAATATATTTAACAGAAAAAAATGTGTTGCCTATCGTATGCTGATGATCGGTGCTGATTTCTAACAGTATGGGAGATCTACTAGTCTCTCGTGTCCACGATGAACGATGTATGTAGTAAGTCTAAAGTCATTGTGTTTAAAGGGAGAGTACGGAAACAGTGTGCAATATAGTTGTGAATGATGAAAACTTAGAGCAGATGGATGAGTTTCGATCTGGGTAGTATGTTTACGAGAGATGGGAAGGCTGATAGAGATATTGAAAGAAGGCAAAAATTTAACTCTATTAATGGAGGACTGAACGCCATTGGCATTGGCGCAAATAAAAAAAACTGTCAATAGAAGCCAAGCTAGCAGTTAACAATGGAATGCTGGTACCTACCCTGATGTATGGCAGTGAGGCATGGAACTGGCAGAGGAAGGATGAAAGCAGACTGAATGCTGTTGAAATGAGATCCCTGAGGCGTATGTGTGGTAATACCATGAGAAATGTTGAGATCCGCAAATAATGCGAAGCTGATTTAAGCGTAATGAGTAAGATTAAGAAATGGACCCTCTGATGGTTTGGGCATGTAGAGCGAAAGAACGAAGAAAACAAAAGAAGAATATCTGACGCAAATTTGAATGGTAGAAGAAGTCGGGGACGCCCGAGAAAGACAAGGCACGATCAAGTGAATCAGTTACTAGAAACGGGCCATGTCAAGAGTAATAATAGAATAATAATAATAATAATAGAAGAAAGAGAATAATAGAAGAGTATGTATGAATTTGAATGCGGCAAAGAGTGTGTGCCAAGACCGAGTTGTTTTGCTGCCCGTCCTCTCTGCCTACCCCAGCGGGGAAACTGCGTGATGGTTAGTTAGTTTAACAGAAAATTATTTTTACTCTCTTCTCAAAAATAATTCGGACTATCCCTGGATTATTTACGGGTGTGAGTTAGTTACATAATATTGTGTTATTCGATTAAAAAGTATGTTTATGTCTTTGTTTGAGGCAGTTATGGTCAACATTTTCGAATAAAATATGGTGTGTTTTATCTGTTTTTGTGTTTAATCTTATCTACGTAGACCTTTTAACATGTCGCGTTAAATAATATTTTGTATACGTGCATAGTAGAATACGCATTGAATCTTTCGTGCAATAAATATGTGAATAAAAATAAATTGTTTTAAAAAAAGTTATCAAAAATTTATGCGTGAAAAATCACACCTTTGTTTCTTATGCGCAATTTCATATGTTATACTAGCTGGACCCCGACATGCCTTGCAATGCCATTCAAAGAAATAAATTGATTCTCCCTGTATGTCCTTTCCCGTTCGTCCCCGTTCCCTTCCACCTTCCTCGTCTTCCTCCTCCCTCGTCTCTTCGCTCTCCGCGAACCCCACCTCCCCCGTTCCCCTTCCCCCTGCCTTTCCTGCTTACCGCTAAAATATATGAAATACGCACATTTTCATTAATACAAATTTCATAACGACAGAGTTTACCATTATATATAGCCTATATATTATTCTGATGTATGAGCTATATTATTACAAAGTTTCATTAAAATCCATGCAGTAGTTTTTGCATGAAAGAGTACATCCATACAAACACCCATACGAATGTACTATACAAACTTTCGCGGTTATAATATTAGTAAGATATATATTCTCGTCTTTCGTTTTCTTCCCCCATTGTTCAGTAACACAATCATCCTCAGGGAAACCGATTGAAGTGTGTTATTGGCGTGTTTGTGTGCCCGAAGTAAGGTAATTATTGTCTAGCCAATAACCGGTCTTTGATAGATTACATCACGTTTTATTTTAATTTAAAATCATTATCAGGTGTATCCATCATAATTAAGATCGTTTTGAGCCAGTTGTTTTGCCATCAAATTTCAAAGTAAATTATCAAGTTCTGCGAAAGTTCTATACAAGTTGAGTTATTACTTCAATTATGTGTGAAACGACTGGCCAATAATGATGTAATAAAAAGACTTGAATAAAAAGTGTACAGAATTAGAAAATTAACTTTTAAAATTTAATGAGTTGTTCGAATTCTGTGAAACCACTGGCCCTAAGACTCGCCGCATTTCTACATTCGGCTATATTCAGTGGTCATGTTGTCTTTCTTGGATTTGAAATAGTCCCACGCGTACGTTGGATCGCTTGCGTTAATATGTAGGTGAATCAATAAAGAGCTATAGTACAACGGAATTCGCTACGGGTTGCGTTCGAAGACCCCGTCCAGCTCGTCATCGCTACGTCATCGGTCGATAGTACGCATAGCTCTATTTCCAGCTTGGGATATATCAATCTTAGTACTTTTATTTCATTAATATCTTATTTTTCAGGTGTCTACATCCCATCGAGGAGCGGAAAAAGAATATTGATGCTGAATAAGTATACCTACAGTTTCCAGGCCAAGAGAATCCTGGGGGAGAGATGGTGTTGTTCCACCCACATGAACAAAGGATGCAAAGCTTACATTTACATCAACAACGATTCTATTTCATCAGTCACAGGAACTCATCCTCACGAACCTCCCAACTATATGCTCATGAAATCTGGTGTTTACGTAAAAATTTGAAATATATTTTTTAATACTTTTCTTTATTTTGTTGTCATCGTGTCTATATAAGTGTTGATAAATTGACGTTTATTGAAATATATTTTTACAACAATATTATAAGATTAGGTACCATAATTAATTTTCTTTATAATTTAATTGCTTGCTTTACAATATATAATCTCTAGCTGTAACCTGTTCTGAAGTACGTAGGTATCAGAAATGTAACAGGTGAGCCAATGAAACGGGACGATTTAAAAAATCAGTTCAATAAATCATCTTTTGTAAAATTTATTGATGAAAACACAATCTACACGAATGCACAGTGGTTCATTTCTTTAAATAATGTCCTAAATGCGGCCTCCATTTTCTTGCACACATTCTTGCAGCCTCGATATAGACCTGGTATAAATAACTTATGGTTACTCCTTCAAGGCTCTCGCAAGAACTCTAATTTTTTTGCAAGAACGATTCTATATACAGAAGCTAGACCTCCAAATGTCCCGCATACAGTCTAGGAAGCAGTATGCAAGTCCTTACAAAAGTAAACAAAGTGTTAGTAGTCATTAGAGATTTAAAAAAATGGCCGCTTCTTTGGGCAGTGGTCTTAATTCCTAAATAGCCACTTGGTGACCTTAAGAAGAAAAAAAGGACGAAAGAAAGGAAAAGACATAATAGCTGTCTGTAGGACTGCGAGCATCTGCAAATAAGATATAACAAAATAAGAAATGTAAAAAGTAGTAATTAAGATGTAATAATCCGGAGGATTATTCCACTATTCAGCTGGCAGTCCCATTTTTCTGCAGTGACATTCCAAAATCGTCTGTTTCTTGGCTCACTTAGATAAGAATGTATGTGACAAAATGGAGGCTACCTTTAGAAGACTATTTAAAAAAGGAACCATTTTGCATTTAAACAATATTTCCATTCATGAAGATTATGTTTTCATCACCGACGTACAAAATACATGGACATGCCCTAAGTGATAAAAGGCATATTATTTCCCCCTCCCATTGGAACCATTTTTCGGAACCTCGCGTGAATTTAAAAAATGTGACGTCATCATTCTTGTCCGGACCAGTGTCGAGCTCTCATCGTAAATATCACGGTAAAAATGGTGGCTTGTGCTATAAAAACGTGTAAAAATAGAAGAGAAAAAGAGAATAAACCCAATTGTGATATTACATTCCCTATGCAAGCATTATTTTACACTATTTTAAGCTAATTCAGATCACATAATTTGATCGTTTTTGAACATACACCATAAATATACCAAACCACCTATACATACACTATCACTCCTATATACATGGCGTGTGCCCGTCACTGTTTACTGGGGTAAGTAAATTATGAAACATTTGTAAAAGTGTATTAACTAAATACGGCAGTAAAATATTGGACTCGACCTTATAAGCGACCTTACTTTGACGAATTTGTACTTAAAATTTGTTCATTGCACGGCGAACAATTCGCGCTCCCATGTAAAAAGGTCTATTCATTCAAATGCAGAGTTTACTTTTAAGAACTAAATGGTCATTTTAAAATGTGAGATGCCTGTATATAGTGTCAAATTGAGTTTTGACGAATCACAAATCACCAAAGCCGTCTTCCCGCTCTTCGTCCCGCTGTAGTTGGTTTCTACCCCTCACCTTTCTGTTCTGGTCTATTAATATTTATTTGTCTATGGTTTTCATCAATAAATTTTACAAAAGATGATTTATTGAATGTGTTTTGATTTTTCGAAATCGTCCTGTTTCATTGGCTAACCTGTTACAATGAATACATCTCATTGCTTTATTATTATAATCAATTTGGGAGGCGGATATGGGTACCGTTGCCGCGGGAACCATTTATTGGATAACCAACACCTCTTCCATAGGTCACCCCAAGTGATTCGCTACGTTTGGCGACTTAGCAGGGGTGCCCTGGTTCATAGGGTGATGTGTCCCAGATGTGCAACCTTTTTCCAATTTGCTCTATGTAAGTTGCATTGACACAGAGCTTCTTTAGTTTTACGAACTCTTTGTCGTCGGCGACCAATCACAGGGTGCGATGCACTTTTTTGCAAGTTTCCCGAACTTGTAATGATACCAGCATCGTTTGTAATCTTTTTTTGGTTGATACCTGTTACGCGCTGGTGACCTTATTCGCCTCTGTTTATTAATTTCCATTACTTTTCCATCGCTTATTTTAGTTGAGCAGGATGAACTAGGAAAACTTCCTTTTACGTGGCATACTTCATTGCTGCTATAGACATCTGCCATTTTGTCGGCGATTTCTGCTAGCTTGTCCAAGTCCTGATCGGCCAAAAGTCAGTATAGCTTGCATGTTATTAGGCAGCCGTTGTAACCATAGCGTCCTGAAGAGTTCCGTGTTAATGAAGGTGGGTCCTGCCAGTTCTTTCATCTGACGTAATAGCTGGGACGGTGTATTATCTCCAAGCTGAAGACCGTATATGAGCTTGGCAGTTTTTTTTCGTTTGGACTCTGTAAACCTAGTCACCAATGCCGATCTTAATGTGGCATTCATATCCCGTGTGGGTGGATTCAAAACAATGTCACTAACCATGGTTAGTGTTTCACTGTCCAGGAGCGCGATTCTGGTACTTTTTGCGTTAACTCTACTGCTATCGCTCACTAACAATGATGGCGCTTGTAAGGATCCGAATTAGTCGTCTCCTTACATCCATTTTCAACAGAGCGATTCTGTTTCTTCCATTGTCCTTACAGGAGCGGGTAAGGCGAGAGACCTAGTAAAAAAATCTAAACAAAGGTCGTTAAGACTGTTAAGAGATTCTTTGAAAACACTAATAAATTAAAAACAATCAAGAAACGCAAGGTTCTTGATCAAAACTTTTTAAAACAATTACTTTATGTCGTATTGCATTTTATGCACATCTCATTTTATTTTAAAATAACGTAAAAAGCCGTTTATCGAAGATTTTCGTTTTGTAAAAGGTACCTACCTCACTCTTGATGGTAATGACCTTTTTATTCATTCACTACTTCTAAAAGTGACAGATGTCGCCGAGCCAAGATGGCCAATGGATGTCACGATTTCAATACAATCATGTCGGTTCGGTTATTTAAACGATATTTTGCTGTACAAAGCAATAATGAGGTAAGTAAATGCTATAATATATGTATCTAAAAGCATATAAATATACTCATATTTGGCTCGAACCGAATTATCAACAAGATTATGTCTGTGATTTGAGGTTACGTTTTTCATGTAAAAATCGAGACAGTTCATTTAATATTTTACAGAATAATATTATTTTTACCGTATTGTTGTTTTAAGAAACATAAGAAAAATATATGTATAATGTGACGTTAATTGGCGTAAAATTATTTTTCAGCATTTTGATCATCAAACTGTTTATGGAATGTGTATCACGAAATGGAGAACAAAGACGGTTGAAGGAATCAAATATGCAGGAAGACGTTCCCAATGATGTATGTATTTTTATATTTGTATGGTGCTATATTGTGTTTCATATGTACACAACTAATATTGATAAAATGTGATAAACTGTTTTTGGAATGCAGCACAGCGTATGTCACCTTCAGCAGACAGAATATGCACTGTCAAATTACCTGATTTTGAGATACAGAAATTTATTTGTTAGCAACAAGTAATATGTGTTATTTTAAACATAATGCTGTATGATACAATTTGATGTTTATTTCTTTTACAGACACTAATGCGGTGGCAGTAGGATTCGCTGCAGCTGATGATTGATGTTGACGTCCCGCAAACTTGCAGCACGAGGATAATTATCTGGACGTCAACTAGGGTAAACCTTTCATGAAGAGAGGCGGTCGAAAGGCTCAAATGTGCTGAAAGACCTTTCCCATTGATGAAGTATGTATTTAATATTTTTTATGGTATATTGTGTCAACTGATATTGATCATGTGTGTTGAATTGTTTTTGATGAAGGTTTAACGGAACCTACGTTATAATCTACGCATTTACAGATGGCGCCAATTTGATTATTTTAGGTTAAAACACTTATTGCAAGTTACGCTTTAAAATATTAAGATAAATGAATTGTTTGCGCTCGCTCGTATTCAATATGAATATGAATACATAGTTTTGTCCATAAACTATTTTCTGAGAAAGGCTTACAAGTCCAATTTTGTATAGGTGACTCAATCCAATATTGTATTTGTTAGCCTTTATGGAAAGATTTGAGTTTGTTTATAGAATAAACTATTCATATTCATACGGAATACATACAAGCTCAAACAATTAATTTACATTAATATTTCAAAGCATAACTTGCAAAAAAAGTGTTTTTACCAAAAATAAATAAATTGGCGCTATCTGTGAATGCGTAGATTATAGCATAGGTTTCGTTTAACCTTAAATGCTGCATATTAAAGCGTATGTTACCTGTGAATGGTAGTAGAAGTCGAAGACGCCCAAGAATGACATGGCACGACCAAGTGAATCAGATACTTGAGTTGGGCCATGTCAAGAGTCAGAATAATGGAAGAGCATGTACGAATGTAAACGAGGCAAGGAGTGTGTGCCAAGACCGAGTTGTTTGGCAGTCCTTCCTCTCTGCCTACCCCTGTGGCGAAAAGGCGTGATGGTTAGTTAGTTAAATTTCATTTGATACAATTTGATACTTTTATTTCTTTTTCAGAGATTTCTTTCGAAACTGATGGAAGTGGCGTGGTCGCTGTATAGTACCTACTGTCGCTGATGACTGCTCTAGAGTAGTGAAGAAATGCTGGTGACTGAGGCGATGATATCCTCACTGGGATCTCCTGTTCTGGGGATTTCATTTGCATTTTAATATTTAATTATATAAATAATATGAAGTTACTGAAATAACTATAAGTATATGATGTGGTATTTTTTTAACGAGGTCGAGTATTTGTATAGGAAGGAGTACACTTGAGAGTGGGTCGGTGGTTTAGAACCCACACCAAGTCAAGTATTCCCTCATGTTGGAGAAGGTTCAGAAGAAATTTCTGAGATTTGTCTACCTGAGGGAGTATGGCAACTACCATTGGCTCTACCCTACTGACTTTCTCTTTGGCATGCTCGGTATTAACCATCTACAGGTCAGAAGATATGTGCTCATTATAACACATTTCTTCAGACTGATTTGTGTACGGTTCGAAAACTCGGCTATCATGGAGAGCATTAGTTTCTATGTTCCCGATGGTTTTCTCTGTCACCGACAGCATAGACTGTTTTATATCCCCGCGTGCAGAACTATCTTGCCAATGGTTATGCCAGTCGGGAGAGCTGTTTTAATATCGATATGTTTAACATCAATGAAGCAAAATTCAAACAACAAACTTTGTTGCTGTTAGTCTAAATTTGTTTATCTTAAAATCTGTAGATATTTTCTCTTTTAAAAATGCTTTGAAATTGTAATTTTGTAATATTTTTAAAATGAATAAATTAAATTGAATTGTATGTTTTGAATCCAGCTTTTTTTTAGTTTTGAGTTATAATGTTGCTGTTGATTGTTAAATGAAAGTGGGGTTTAAAAGTAGTATTGTTTCACAGCAGAATTGTTTAATCGACACGACGCGACGTTAAGATATTGAAAATTTCTTCAGTGCTAGTTTTTTTAAGGCCTTTCAATATAATTTTCAAGACATCTTTTTGGGTTTTAATTAGAGAATTTATTAATAAGAATATTATAATAATGTATTATAGTATTAAAGTTAAGGTTTCCACATTTTTTTTGTATTTTCACAACGGGTTGAAGTTCCGGGAAGGACAAAGTTACTAGTAAACATAAGAAAGGCCCAAGTTTATGTAGGTAAACCTTAAACAAAATAAAGTTATAAGTAATTATTTGATTTATTACCCTTATGTGTTTTGCAATTTGAGTATTTTTAATAAAATAATGTTTCCCTTCATGCCATATTTTATTTTTACCTATGAACCATGTTTTCCTATCTCCTTCAGCCAGATATATCACACATACTTTAAACATGTAGTTTATTGTTATTATCACTATTATTATCACTCTAATCAAACATTTTGCAAGTTATGTACTTTAAACCCCCTATGTAATTTATTTGGTTTTCGGAACAACTCACACAGGTCTCCCTCTCCGTTGTCTCCCTTACTATCATGGTTAGAAATACGAAAGGAAGAATATGGAAAGAGAAAATACTTCACTTTTTATTTAAATCTAAAAGTTAACCACAAAATAGTTCAAATGTACACCTATATGAAACCAAAGTTGCTGGTGGCAATTTGAAAAAAAAAAACAAGAAACTATGTGAATTTTTAAAAAATTATTTTACATGAAACGAGAAAAAAATGAGGTGGTGATAACCTTTATAATACATTCGTCTAATCAAATATGTGTGTTTTTTTTTTTTTTTCATAGCCAGTAATTTTAGTGGGAAAAAACGTAAGGTGAGACATTTTCATGTTGCATTCAAGATTTTTATATTTAGAAAATTACATGGTTACTTCTAATAATAAACTTTGAAAGCGTATTTCATCACCTTTCGAACAAAGTGTTTAGTTTTCGGATAGGTTCACAAATATTTCATTAATTTGGAATTTAATGCGAAGCAGAAACATTTTGACCTTCCGAAAAATAGGCCCGAGTTCCGACTAGTTAAAACATCGCAATTACGGTAATTCGGTACATTTAATAGCATTATTATGTGAAGAATAGTTCACTAATCATGTTTACATTCAAAACTTACGACAATATTAAGTTTTATTTTGTTAAAACACGCAAATATCGACAATCTCATACTTTAATGTCAGACACTACCTCGCTAATGACAGCCCACACGGTCTCCTTTAGATCCTTTCCTTCGCGAAGTTCAAAGGAGAGGATTTAGCTGTCATTGTTAGAACGTGAATCGCAATTTGCAAAAAAATCGTTAAGTTGAAGGTAAGGAAAGGATTACTGTCGTTAAATAGAACCAGAATCGCGCTCCAGGCAACTTACGATGAAATAGTATTTTGTTGCATCGGAACTAATGCCGGCTGTGATGAATTGAGCCTCAATTTGCGTCAACCACAATTGAGACTTGTCTCGCCAAAAAGGCGGCATTCGAACCCCCACTTTTGCAACCTGATGACTAGTGCCCTGGTCCGCCATATCTTTATCGTTATTTTGCTGCGTGTTAGCCATTAAATCGCTTGAGCAACTTTAATTGTAATGGTGTGCAGTCTCAAATATAATAAATTTGTAATTTATTATAAATATGTATCTAATAATATTATTTAAAATTGATTGACTCCGTGACGTAGTTAATTTGTGTTAAGAAATTAACGTTAGTGAAACGCCAAGTGGTACCTCTACTATATACAAGCAATCAACACAGAACCCTACGTAAGGAAATAGGTAATTAACAGCGGTATCGAAACGTGAAAATTGTTAAAACGACAAATAAAAGGGTCAATAAAAGGGAGCCCGCCTTGCGTTGTGCGGTCGAGTACACAAGATGCCCTTTTCTAGAGGCAACTTTACTCGTCTAGGCTCGGCTGCTCGGGTTTCGATTAAGCGGTACAAAATTACTTTCAGTGTGTAGGTACGCGGTCAAATAATATTCCGATGTCGCAAATAATATTAATTTCGCGTGTTTTTATCGGGATCACCAATTTATGGGAGTTGTTTCCCAACTCTCATAATATTAAATTTAATTTGTAGGGTTCTGTTAAAATAAAATAAGAAGTTTTGTACTCACTTGACTTATTGATAAATACAATGTTTAAATAACAATGAGCAGTTGTTGCTTGATACACGTATCGTCACGGAGTGAAGGGCCGCGCCGCGTCTCTCCCCACCTCTCGTCCCAATGGTGGTGGGAGTATCGACACTCCAAAATACCAAATAAATAAATAAATATATTGTAAAATAAAATAAGGGTAATAAAGTCCAAAAATAAATTTTCAGGTGTTTTATTATAAAAATATTGCCTTTACACACTTGTTATAAGAAGAATCAATGTGACGGATGAGATTGATGAGTCAATGTGATAACCGCCGCCCGCGCCCGCGCCCGCGCCCCTCTGTACATGTCCTCGCGCCTCCCTAGTGGGGCGCGCCCCCCATTTTGAAAATCAATGGTCTAGAGTCTAGACTATAGACAATAATTTATTCTTTATGTTATATAAAAAAACATTGTAAATATATATTTTTATAGATAAATAAAAAAAAAAAAAATAATGTTAGCTGGCGTTTAGTAGGATCATGGAGCTCCACTAAAAATTGCTCCATTATCGACGACTTTTATTTTCTGAAAATTAGAACACCGACTCCAATTAGGGCATCTTATTTTTTAATATTGTACATAATTACTTTTCCAGGTATCTTGATAACTTCAAAGAAAGGAAGGCAACTCCTTATGTTTAAAAGTTACACGTATTACTATCAAAGGACTACCGGCCTTGGGGGCAGGTGGAAGTGCTCCACTGATAAAAACTGCAATTGTCATGTCTTTATTAATGACGAAATGGTATCATCGTGTATTGGTAAACACTCTCACTACCCGCCCAAGTATTTGAAGACTTCGTCGGGTAAATACATCAAACCATAACATTGACCTAAGAACTTCTTGTCAATATAGTTGCCTTAATTATTTGTATAGTTATACTAGCTGAAGTCCCCGACACTGCCAAGGCTTTACACAGCTTTTTTTCTAAATCAAAGTGTAGACAATAATTTTTCTTCAAAATAATAAAATACTTAGTATTAATCACTTTTATTGTTTAAAAAACCAGCATGCATTGGAAGGAATGCTTATTTCGTCAGGATTTAAAACTTATATAAACCCTGATGAATAAGTTTCCGTTTTCAATAGCAGGGTCTACATACTCGTGCAACGTAAACCCCGACGAAGTAAGCATTTGTGACGAAACATGTTGGTGATTTTAAACAATAAAATTGGATAAAACTAAGTATTTTATACTTAGTTTTATCCCCTCAGGTCTTGGGCCTATTTTGTCGGAAGGTCAAACTATTTCCGCTTTGCAATAAAATCCAAATAAATGCAATATTTCTGAATGCATCAGAATATGATTCGAAATTAACTTGTGTAAAAAAATTTTAATGTAAACTTTAAAAAGGCTCACCTTATGTTTTTTCTAAGAAAAATTACTGATAACGAAAAATAAATAAAAACACACACTTATTTTACTAGGCAAATGTATTGTGAACGTTATCGCCAACTCATTTCTTGTCGTTTTATGTAAAAATAATTAATAAAAAATTCCCAAAGTTTCATCATTTTTTTCAAATTGCGGCTAGAATCTTTGGTTTGTAAAGTGTACATTTTAATCATTTTGTGGTAAACTTTTGGTTTTATTAATAAAGCTTGGTGTTTTCTCATTCTAAAACCGTTTAGATCTTATTTTTAACCATGATAGTAAGAGGACTAAAATGTTGAGGGGTTAAAATGTTGCCACAAAATAAGTTTGCTGTGTTTGAAGAAATAATCTCCCTCTTATTTTGAACGTCAAAATTTCATCAAGGAGTGTGAAAATTTTGCTTTATTGTGTGGGAAAAGGAGAAGTGGATAGTTTAACGAAATCTAATATAGTCAATCACCTTCGTCTTGTTTTGAAGGTCCAGTGAGCATAATTTCGTCAATCTCGGATTAAAACTTTGGATTTGTATAAAAATCAAATCTTTACCAAATGTGGGTTATGTTTAGATATTATATCCAAAGGGTTTGACAGTGTACAGACCTTGCCACGTCTGTAAACTAGATGCGTGTGTTGTGTAGGTTTTGAATAATAACTCTTGATTAACGCTAACTAACTAACTAACCATCACGCCGTTTCCCCGCAGGGGTAGGCAGAGAGGACGGACCGCCACACAACTCGATTTTGGCACAAACTCTTTGCCTCCTTCACATTCATACATGCTCTTATATTATTCCGACTCTTCACATGGCCCGACTCAAGTATCTGATTCACTTGGTCGTGCCATGTCTTTCTCGGGCGTCCCCGACTTCTTCTACCATTCACATTTGCATCATATACACTCCTTTCCTCGTTCATTCGCTCTACATGCCCGAATCATCGGAGAGTCCCTTTCTTAATCTTAAACATCTCGCTTACATCAGCCTTGCATTCTTTGCGGATATTCACGTTTCTCTCACGATCGCACATGGTTTTACCACACATTCGCCTCAGGGATCTCACTTGATTAACGCGAGTCAAATATATTTACATTGATAATTTATGTTTCAATAAGTTAGCACAGATTTAACAATTTTCTCGCTTAGAGGAAAGGCAGGCGGACGGAACGAACGTTAAAACCGGAATATGTTTGCATTGTCATGCAATAGACCGGAGAGCGGTGCCCGGTGATACCAGTCTATAAAACCGAATTTGAATAATCTTTTTAAAGTTGTTCATTGCTCGGCTACAAATCCACGCCGCCGTACGGCATATACACTTTTCTTTATACACATAGATAGATAATGCGTAATATATCTAAATTAGCATTTTTTGTTTGGTTATGTTTTGTCCCTTTTTCGAATTATTTATTTTAATTAAATAAGATGATTTAAAAACATTATTTTTTTCTTCATTTTCTACCGAAATCAATTGCGATGAATATTTAATACTAGCTGAAGCACCCGGCGTTGTCCGGGCCTTATTCTGCTTTAAGAGGTGGGAAAAGGGGGTGGGGAGTTTTTCGTTTAAATATTCCATAAACAGTGCCCTTCCTCAAGTTTTGAAGATCAAGTGTGCAAAGTATCATGATCCTCGGAATGAAACTGTAGATTTGTATACAAATCAAATCCATGCCGCACGTTGCCATAGAAATTCTTCTTTATATAAATAGATTTTTTTCAATTCCCTATCCTACGCCGATTCAGTTTTTTTCAGTGTTTTCAGTTTTTAATCAAATTGTGATTAGCTGTGAAGCAGAACGGTTCCGACCTTACTTCGATTTTGTTTTCTTGAACAAATGCATGAATGCAAATCTTGAAAACGCAAATTAACCCATTTAAAAACTCGGCAGATAGACCTATTGTCGATGAAAATGCATTCTATTTTGGTGGCACTCGCGCACGTATACACAAAAACACACACGCACGCACTCGCATTTCTCTGAAATTGGCTACTAGCCGTTGAATTTGATGTGCATGACCGTGGCGAAAAGTCAAAACAATTTCACTACATAATAAAAGTAAATGTTTTATAGTAAAAATCTTTGTTTTCGCTGGTTAATTTTTAAAGGTATTGTTATTACTTATTTGTTCCGTCATTGGATCTGGAACGAAGAGTGCAAAGTCGCTTGACGCTATCACAAATTTATATAGTTGTCACTACCCTACCATACTATTAAAAGTTTATTTTTTTGTTTGTTTAGTCAATGTTGGAAACATGTTTAGGGGTTGTGCGATTTTATTGAATCGTGTCTATTTCTGATTTGTATGTTTTTTTTCTAGCTCTCTACATTAACTCTCAAAGGGGAAATAAACTCCTCCTGATGAATTCTTATACCTATTCTTACCAAAAGACTTATGCCTCAGGAGAACGGTGGAAATGCTCCACGCATCAGCACAAAGGTTGCAAAGCCTACGTCTATGTTAACTCAGACAAAATCTCTTCCCTCAACGGCAGTCACAACCACAGTGCATATACATTTTTGAAGACCCCCAATGGATACATCAAGATATGAATTTATGAAAATTATCGCGTCTATGGATTATATTTCACCTTTATGGAATACAAAACAATTGTTGATTTCGGCCATCTGGCCGAAAGAAAGCTGAACAGTCCGGATGCTTACCCAAGACGAAATATCAATATGTGAAAAAACGTAATTACTGTTTTTGTTATTTGTGCCATGTACCTATATATGAGGTTCATCAACCATTACTATCACAATTTTCAATCAGGCAGTTCCATTAGATTTAGATGATAGTTATAAATATGTGTGTATACACGTATAAATAAAAAAAACAATTCTTAAAAGTAAGAAACGAATGCCCAAAGGGGTGCAAAAATATGTATAAATTTGCTCCTCAAAAGGGGTGGATTAACTAAAAAAGATTGAGAATTGTAATATTGATATTTTTATTTGATGCCATAACATAGTTTCAGTTTCTGGTGCCAGTGATAGGTTATGGAAGTACTTATTCACAAGTACATCTTTTTATTTGATATCATAACACAGACCCAGTTTCTGGAGCTAGTGGTAGGTTGTGGAAGTACTTGTTCACAAGTACATCTATTTATTTGATACCATATCATAGTCCCAGCGTCTGGAGCCAGTGATAGGTTGTGGAGTTACTTATTCAGAAGTCGAACGCCACGGAAGCAGTCACACCCTAAGTTACACAGTGTTGATGTAGTCAAAATAATGTTATCACTCAAAATTTGTGTGTGCTCTATGAATGGTAATTATGGAAAATGATGGAGAGGATGTTCCGGATTGGAACAAGGTATAAGAGGTGGGTAGAAATCTGAGAGTCATTGTGTCCTGGAGTGACAGAAGTATCGATCCCTTCCACTGCTGTGCAGGGCGATCGATGGATCGAGAGAGTTCGGCTGAATACGTGAAAGGATTTCCCTCAACCGGCTTCTCCCAATCCGCAGTTGGCGGGTACTGAAAACCCTATGTCACCTAACATAGCGAACCATGTGGGGCGACTTTTAGCAGAGGTATTTGTTATCCTATGATTGGTTCCTGGGACGGCGTACCCGTGCCCGTCTCCCAAAATTACCATTTCTATTACGGTACAAATAGGTACCTACTGTTAAATAATGCATTGATAATACTGTAGGACAGACCCGTAAAATACGGATTTTCTGATTCTCGATAAATCAGTTCAATTTGAAAAAGGCAATTTAATGATTTTCTGTTTAAAATATTACGTTATAGGTAGGCTTGTCTGAATTTTCCGAACAAACCCATCCAATTATGAAAATGACACTTATATTCGTAGCAAAAGTATTGAACTTCTTTGAACTGGAATTACAGACTTCTGTAACAAGTATCTAAGCATCGAAAAGTGTAAAATTCGTAGACATGTTTGTGACAAATGTGATATTGTTAAGAGAATGATTTCATAACAACAATAGTAATATAATAAGGAAGTTGACTCCATTTTTTTCTATTTATGTTCACATTCAATCTTAAATACTAATAATTTTATTTTTTTTAAAGTTCGTTTTCATAAATAAATTAATTCTCCAAGTTTTAATTTTATTAAGCCCCCAAAAATACCGGTAAGAGGCGAGGTGTGTGTGTGAAGTCATTTGGCCCCTGGAAAACACGTCGCTTTAGCATTTTGTATGGAGATTTTCTTAATTCTTCAATAAGGAATTCCAATATTTTTTTTTAATTAATGCTAACCGTCTATAAGAATTAATGGTATTTAAAAAGAATTAAAATTGATCAATATTTCATAGTTAAATTAATTTTTAAAGTTACAATTTTTGTTTCTCCCGCCTATTCTGACGACATTTTGTAGAAAATTGGAAGTCGCAGGTAGCGCCGCGCGGTAGACAGTTAAGCCAGTAGCAAGAATCACGATTTTCGCGGGAATTAATTCTGAGTTACGAAATAAGAAATCAGTTGTCGGTAGGCGGCCATATTGAGGCAAGCGCTAGCGTACTGCAAGCAGTGTCCGATTTCCCGTCATGTCTGGCTGATTGGAGTGTCCCGAAACGGGAGAATTTTGTGTCTAACGGATTTTAAAGGATGACGGATTTCCTGGCGGAATCGAATAATGTAACAAATTACATACTTTTGTAGGCGAAAATAGCCTATACCTATTTATAGATTTATGGAGAAATTTTTGTCCCTGAAAATCGCACCCGGATGGACGAAAATATGGGTGTCTGACGGAATTCTGATCGACGATCTGTCGTGATTTAGAGCAGGGGTCTCCAAACTTTTCAGCCTTAGGGCCATACTGATGACTCCAGTAAGTTCCTAGGGCCAAAACCATTTTAATTTTCCTGCCATTATCATTCATGGTTCATGGGGTGAGGTTTTTCCAGGTCTTGGCGGGGGATGCGTCCGCCCACCTGCTGCTTGGCGGGCTGGATTGAGAGACTAGGTGAAGGAGGCCTTTTGACCTTTCCAGCCGGACTATCTCGACCCACCGCCTTGCACCACAGTTGGAGGGATGGATTCATACGTCTGTCACTCCTGGACACACTAACCCCAGATTCCTACCCACCATTCATACCTTTTCCTTCCCAGAACTTCCTATCCTTCCCTTCCTTAAAAAGACCCTCCACACATCATCCTCTAAAATGACATAGACCCTGATGGAAAATATTTTCCTAAGCGCCTCCTATATGGAGTTAATGAAAAAAAAATACGCTTGCTAAATTCGCTAATTCAATTATCATTGTGTTTTATGTATTATTTTCACAACTACAACACTCGACGACATCTGGTACACGCGGAAATAGGTAGTAATACCGTAGTACCCTCTATCCATCGCTATCATATAGCTCTAGTAGTACTTTTTCGCGAATAATCTCGTTGGTTCGATATTATACTTGTCATCAAGCTTTACCTAGCGAGTAAATAAAACCTAGTTACTATCATTGTGTATTTTTTATGCAACTTATCACAACAAAAATAAGCCATTAGATGCCGCGGGCCTGATTGGTGACACCGGTCATTAGCTGTCGCGGGCCGGATTGATGGCACTGACGGGCCGGACTTGGCCCGCGGGCCGTAGTTTGGAGACCCCTGATTTAGAGGGAACGGAGATTTCGACTTGGCAACACTGACAGCGAACATTCAACTTTTATCGTAGATTGACTACAATCTTCTAGTTAACTTGTAATACGATTACACCGAGTGAGTTTACTTATAGAGAGTTAATTTTCAAGCTAGTAGCTTGTAAACTCGCTCAATATCATTGAGCCTTTATTAAAATTAAAATGAATCATAACACGATAGCAAGCAAAACTGTTTGGCGTATACCTCTCTCATCATAAACAAACCATATCTCATATAACAGAGAGATGCACCATAGACTTTGCAATACCGTACAAACCGGGGCACAGATGACGTCAAATTCTTTCGACCAACCATGAAGCGTTTTTAGGTTACGTCTTCTTAGTCATTTTTTAAGAACGTTTAATTAATTCTAAGAATAATAATAAAGAAATATAATTATATTTTTAGAATCGATATTTTTGATCAACATGAATATATGTCAAAATATTTTCCACTCAACTTCCTTATTGTTGTGTTTTGAATTGTGAAACTTTTGCTGTGTGGCTACATTATTATATTATAGTAAAAATAAAATTTTCATGTCTAGTTAATTGTTTGTTTTTAAATTATGAAAATCCTCCTAAATATTTACTCATTTCCGTTAGACATTTGCAACATGCAATTAAAGTTCCAACCTTACATTATTTTAACGACTAGTTTCGGAAGCAATCTTCCCTTGTCACTTTCGCCAGGACAGAAGTTAAATTAACTAGAAACAGTTCAAACTTCTTGATCTGCACACTGCCGATACTTGAAAATTACTATTTTCATAGTATATCATGCTTGCACTTTGAATTTATTGAATTTGTTATGTATTTCCCTGATGGCAGCAATACCATGTCTCAGGATTGAGGAAAAGCTGTGATGTGGCGGCATCGGCAAATAAGTGCTGCAATAACACGGGAGACCAAAATATAATATATTTACGGTATTGTAGTGCGTATGGTTATGCTATCCATGGAGGTTAATGGATAATAAGGGTTGATAATGAAATGAAATAAACAAGGTTCATGGTTTTCTTTTTAATTTTGAAGAATATTTTTTTGGCATTTTTTTAACTATTGTTTCTCTTTTCTTTTCAGCAATGTACGTAACTTATCAAAAGGGAAAATGGCTGATTTTGCGAGAATCTTACACGTATTCCTTACACAAGACTTGCGGTTTTGGGCAAGTATGGGAATGCTTTACAAATCTGGATAAAGGTTGCAGAGCTTACGTCCATGTTAACGAGGAGGAGGTTGCATTGTTTTATGGCAGACACAACCATAAGCCGCATAAATTCACAAAAACCAAGAACGGTTACACCAACGCTTAAATTGACATGATCAAACGTTTTTTTCTCTAATGCTATTAAAAATGAGGGAATCCAAATGTGAATCTCGAAATCATTTTTATTTTTTTGTACAACCGAATGATTCTTTTAATGTTTTTATTTTTAAATATATTTTTTATTTTCCCTTGACAAAAGACGGGTGCTTCCAAAGTCGGTCGACATTTTTAATAAATTTAGTAGCATAAACTAGATTTGTGATAATTGAAATTGTATACATTTTAAAATTTATGAAAATATATGCATTTTTATCTTAACTAATATTTTATTTACATTGCATAATACATATTAAACAGGAATACATAAAACAAGGTTTGCGGGCTGATACAATTACTACCAACCTACCCATTTCTTTTGTGGAGTAAAAAATATTTTTTGTATGAATAACCGTGCTGGCTTACAGCCGTACTGAACAGAAATTAATGTTTCTCAATATGTTTGCAAACTTTGTCTTATAATAATAATAATTGGACAATTTGTAGAGCGCCGTTTTTGTGAAAAATCACCTCAAGGGCTAAGATATGATTTAATATTTTCGCGGCCAAACGTATTATCGTGATTTATTTTTGGGATATTATGCCGTGTTGCGCAACCTCTTTCTTCAGCCAACGTCTCGGACAGAATTACATCCAACAGGGCAGATGTGCAATTTGTCTTAGTAAAGCTAATTTTCATACGAGAAATGTAAAATTAAAATACCAATGTTTACTGTTGTCACATATTATCACCTTTCTTTTGAAAACGTGTTTTATAATAATTTTTTTTATTATTTACAAACTTTATTAATAAAAAAAAATAGTAGTTTATAAAACAAAATATTAAAATTTATAATAGTGTACTCATGTAAATATTAACAATAAGTATTATAAAAAATCATTTGAAATTATTTCGATCTCGGAAATTTGAAATGCTAAGGAAAAAACGTAAATTGTTCAGAAAATAAAGAAAGTTTTTATTTTTCCAAAAAATCGTATGTCCTCATTGATATATTATATTTATATCCTATTAGGGCCATCCATAAATTATGGGGGGGGGGGGGGGGGAGTGAGAGGTGTGACACTGTATGGGGTATGAGGGGGGTCATCAGCTCTGTGACGTCACATATAAAAATGTAAATTATAAAAAAAAATATTGTAAATTTGCAAAATATGTGAATTTATCACATAGGGGGTTGGGGGGTCTCACAAATGTGACGATGTGTGACGGGGGGGGGGGGTAAAAAAATCATGAATTTCGTGTCACGTAATTTATGGATGGCCCCTTATTGTAGACCTATAATTATGACTATTTATTATAAACTAACATTGAATAGATCTTTCTAGGAATTCGTAATGAATTGTAAAGCGCCCTTGACGTGATTTTTCACAAAAACGGCGCTCTACAAATTGTCCAATTATTATTATTATTATTATCTTTCAGAATACTTAGTATTTTTTGTTAATTTCTTTATTAGCAATTTTAATTTATTTTTAATTTAACAGAAAAAAAAATCTGAAAAAAATGTAAAAGACACACTTATTTTCCTAGAAATATTTATACCACGCAGATCGAAAGAGAAAAGATACCCAGAAAAATAACATATTTAATTCAAATTAATAAATTACTTTGTTTTTACCACTATAAATGATTATAAAAAACCGTCATGTTTCATAAGCCAAGCTTATTTCATCAGGGTTTTAATAATACTTAAATTAATATTTAATTCAAATTAATAAATTACTTTGTTTTTACCACTATAAATGATTATAAAAAACCGTCATGTTTCATAAGCCAAGCTTATTTCATCAGGGTTTTAATAATACTTAAATTAATATTTAATTAATTTTTTGTATTTATTGTCCTTCGCAGTATTTCAAATTTCCGCTATAGATTTATTTGCTTGTTCCGTAAATAAAGTAGGTAACCGGAAACATTTAATCAGTACAGTGCTAAAGCAGAACACTTCTGAATATTGATATAGTCATGTAGAATGATGAAGACAGCTAGGTTAGGTTAGGATTAAGTAACGTTTTTATATGACTTTTCAAAAGTGATTTATTATGGAACCGTAAAATAACATTTTATTTTTATTCCGCAGATGAAGTCACCTACGATATTTCATCTGCACGTGAGATAACATATCATATATCTTCAACACGTGAAGTGACGTATCATATTTCTACCGCACATGAAACGACATATTTTATATCTTCACCAAATGAAGTGACCTATCACATTTCTTCAGTTTGTTTCAAATTCGCCACGTAACGCGTAGCACACGAAAAACACTTTTTGTATTTTGAATCTGTTAATGTATTATATTTTAATATTTATTTATTTGTATACGCCCATATGGGCTCTTACGTTCTAAGGGTACAGGAGTAAATGATTTGCTCACTCGAAGAGTAAGAATGATAAAATATAAAATTAAGAAGTTATAAAATTTTTGCATTAGTTAATTATTTTATTAATTATTGATAATATAGCCTTCTTGTGTCTACATTCCGTGCATTTAAATACATAAGCTACCTCTGCGTATATATACAATTATATAAATGAAACGATTGTTACTTTTGAAAGTTATATATAAAAAAAGTTATTTTGTATAGATGTTAATTACGCACATTAGTGTTGCTTCGTACCTGTTGTTACTGAAAAAAATATGTGTACAAATATTATTTTAGTATTTATTTTGCTATTAAAGAAAAATAAAATCTACAAATCGATTTTTTGTTTCTTTTCTCAATAATTCCTAGATCCAAGCTGTATTATCTTTTTTTTCTATTTTACGTGTGCGATAATTTAAAATTAGAAGTATAGAACTAATTGTAGAATAAATAGTTTCGATGTTGTCAGACTAGTTGTGCTAATTTTGAGTCTCAATTTATTCAAATTTAACTCTCTTTCCAGCAATGTATATTTCGTCCAAAAAATCAAAGAAGCTTCTCATGGTGAATTCATACACATATTACTATCAAAAGACCTTCAATAATTCTGGAGAGCGGTGGAGGTGCTCTGCACAATATAAGGGCTGCAAAGTTAACGCCTACATTAAAAATGATAGGATTTCACTAGTCAACGGCATTCACAATCACGACCCTCCTAGATACGTCATGACCCAGGCAGGTCAATACATTAAAATTTAAATGGCGATACACCACGTCATGTAACATTTGAAATCAGGCTGCTAAGACTCCTCATGTAGATGGCGATAAGGTTTAAATTCGCGCTAAACACTGTTTTGATTTATTTAAGAAAAAAACATCGCCGAAAGTGTGTTTTATTTTGTTTTGCTAAGTTCTTTCACAAATAATCAAATGTTTTAGGATCATTTTCTAAAGAAATTAATAACCACAATATATGTACCGTAATGCATATGTCACACACGGCTATAAAGATAAAAGATCGTTTGACTTAGCGTATTTCGGCATATCGCTCGCCGTACATTCCCAACTAGGCCAAGCCAAATGATCTTTTATAGCTAAGTGCGTTCGCCGTTTGATGAAACCGTAACCGAAAAGGGTTAGGTACGTAGGAGATTTTGAACTTTAGCCGTTTTTATAGGCATGATTGTTCATTTTTCATGGGCTTATTAAAAGATTTATCAACAAAATGCTTCATTGTTTTAAGTATTTAATTGAAGCATTTAAAATATTTCTATATATGCTTCGCCAGAACTTCGTACGTGGAAATTAAAATTTTATCGTGAAAACTTATTTAATTCAATTTAACTTGTTATTTTAAAAACTTTGCTAAGTGTACACAAATTGGGTTTAAACGTAGTATATCTCTATGTTTAAACGCAGCTTAGCTGATGCTAAACACGTCGTTATCCGAATTGATATTGTTCAACACCAAGTAATAACCATTGGCACGTTAGTTCTGCAGTCTGGGAGATAAAACATATCAAACTATCGAGAACATAGAAATGAATGCTCTCCATGATAGCCGAGTTTTCAAACCACCCACCAATGAAATGTAAAGATATGTGCTCATCCCTTCCGATCTGTAGATTTTTCATTCCGAGCTTACCCAAGAGAATTATTATTTTATCTGGTTTGGGCTCCAAATTACCGACACACTTTCAAGTGTACTCCTTACCGTGGATTTGAATAAAATTCTGAGAACCCGGGTACCTCTAAAATTCCTTGCAGTGCGTAGAACAAAGCCCAGTAAATATTCTCAAACAATCTCAATGGCTGTTTTATGGTGGACCATGTTTTAGATTTCGGGCGTTCATTGTATACCAGGTATAATAACACGCCGCATGTCGCCGCTGGTCACTCGGTTGAGTCACCGCCTACCCTCTCAATCCGACCCTTACTTTCTATTGTTGTGTAATATTGTGTGTGTAATAGTGACTAGTGGTGAGATGAGATGGCAATATTGTACTTGCTTCATTAATATTATATGATGTTATTTTAAATCCTGTCAAAATAGTTCAAAGATTAATAATTAAGGTTATATTGAAAAAACTATTGACATTTTCTGCTGAAAAAATCTTTTCAATATTCAAAGTATCTATAATAGAAAATTTATATGAAAAAATATTCAATACTACAAACTTTCAAAGAAATACAGCTAAAAAAATTATATTTCAATATATCAACAAGATATCAAAACAATATTAAAATCCCAAAATTTAATACCAAGCATATCCAAAATTCCTATCTGTATCTTGGTATAAATTATTTCAACAAAATCCCATTAAAAGTAAAAATTATCGAAGATAAAAGGAAAATTCAAATTAAATTAAAAAATTACCTGAAACAACTGTAAGAGTTACATTACTATTGTAATATTTCACTTCATTTAAATCTGTTAATTGATACATCTCAAGTTTCTCTTACTGTATCTATTGTTAATAGTTGCAATATTATTATTCACCTACTCAAATTATAACATTGATAACATAATTGAGTATGAATTCACTCACCAAACACAAGAGCCTTGTCTCTTTATGGTGAGGAAAGGCTTTTATTATATTAATATTACAAATCTGTTTCACATGTAAAAAAAAAGTATGTATATTTATTGTAAAAACATACAAATATTAAATATAATAATATATATACAATACCTCAATGACTTGCTTAGTGTCTAATATGTCATCGTAGAGCAAAATGTAATGAACATTTTTTTCTCTAAATAACCTCAGGAATCGCTGGTTAAAATTTGTCGGGTACATGCTAGAAGTTAATCAAAAATAGATATAAATAAATTAATGTAAAAAAATATTTTATTTAGTTAGTTGTACTCTAACGCGATACAACTTGTATGGACTTAAGTAGGTACTTGTACTTTAAATATTCTTAAATCTGACGCTAGTCTTTTATCAAAAACAGATAAGAATATGTTTATATGATAGCATTTATATTGTGTGGTAGGGCCTTCGCTCATGGAGAAATCGAAAACTGGTTGGCAACTCAATTCATGATGCAACTCAACTTTACGATTTCAGTAATTATATTAGCTTGTTTAAAAAACATATTTTTTAAAATAATTTATTAATTATCCACCCTAACCTGTCAATTTGGCAACTGAAACGCGCCCTGGTCGCGGCGACTAGCACTACGAGTCGCCGCGTCGCGTCACCCTTGACAACTGGTATTTAACAAGCTGCCTGCGTACTGACCGCCAATGAAATTCACAAGTCCCTTTCCTGCGGATAGCGACTAGCGACTGAGTTGCCAACATTGATATTAAGTATGTGGTTGCCAACTGTTTTTTTTTCAGTTTCTCCCTGAACCGAGAGCCTTAGACTTTGAACATAAATGTATAAAAAGTGTTTCGTTTTTGTTAAACGCCCGCCCTAAACATGTGTAGCTATAATCTTGTATGTGGAGTAATGATTGCATGCACTATCTTTAATCCATGTTTCTCAGAAGAAATAAAACTCATGCTTATCCTATTTCGTTTGTTCAACAAACTCATTTTCCTGTACGTCTTTCGTTAAACGCATTGCATTGTAGGTATTTAGATTTGATATTGATCTCTTTCGCTCTTGGGGAACATACTTATTTAGTGATGTTTATTATTTTTATTTTATTGGTCAATGGTATAAATATTCCTAATACTGTCATATGAATTTATATAGACTGTTTATAACGCTAAAAAATAAAATAAAACAAACATGACTGGAATAGTCGATTGGAATCTCCTTGCGGTATTTGGAAGAAAAAACTGGAGTGTAAAAGGTTCCACAGCCGAGTTGTTGAGCTTATGAAAAGGAGGTAGAAATGTTCTGAACGCTTGCGGATATTAATTTCGCGTTCCATTACCTTGAATTATTGAGTAGGTGTGTGTGATTGCTACGGAGTGTTATTTAAGCAGGTCGGAGCGGTCTCTCTTTTGAGTTTTTCGTTTCTGATTACAGGCCCAAAGATTGTTTTCTTGTTTTAGAACATTTTTTAACATCAGTTTTACCTCTATACAGCAAACTCTCAACGTCGATTTTAAGTTTGTACAGTATTCTAGCGCAATTTAAAGTCTGCGACAAAACGGGAAGAAATTTCCCTCCACCGTCCAGAGGCATTTAGTGATTAAACCATATCACTTGTAATTATCTAAACTTCCAGCAGATAAAAAACCAAATGTTTTCTGGATAGCTAAGTGGTTACGATTTATTAAGATTTTTCCTCGCATATTTTCTAATGCATATCATGCACGCACAATAACTAACATCGGACATGACCAAGGACATCAGAGCTTTTTTACGCATCTGATTAATGTTGTACAAACAAGGTTGACTTCATTAACATTTTATTAATATTTAACTTGATATTTCAGCTGAAGCAGTCTACATTGTTTCTCGTCAAGGGAATAAACTTCTTATGCTGGATTCATACACGTATTCCTACCAGAGAACATCCGCCATCGCAGGAAACAGATGGGGATGCTCCTCCCATGTGAATAAGGGTTGTAAAGCTCGCGTCTATGTTAAATTCGATAAAATTTTGTCTGTGGCCGGCCACCATAGCCATGATCCACCAAAATACATAAAGACTGGGTCGGGAAAATTCGTTAAAATCTGAATGTAACTCATGAATGGCGTCAACTTGAAATTAAGGGCTAATTGTTTCGTAGAATTTGAAGTTCTGTTTTAATATGATTTTTGGCCAGTTGCTTCACAGAACTTAAATGATAACAGAACTTGAATACAATTTTCACATAGCTTGAAAATTAATTTCGAAATTTAAAGAGTTGTTTTTTTTTTTTTTTATTTGATGAATTCTGTGAAACGACCATTCTACATAGTTTATCACTATAATCGTATTAAATTTGAGTACATAATAATTAACTTTATTGGAATATTTTATTATTTAATATTTATTATTGTATTAGTGTATTTAAGGTATTTTAGATTAAACTTATTATCCTTATGGTTTTTATTTTGAAAAATGCCACTTTATTGTTTATGCATTGATTTTTTTTAAATTCTCTATATTGTAAGAAAATCTCATTTTTGGTTGAAGGTTGGAAGGTTGCAGAAAATAATATGTTCCTTTGGTAGCCTTTCCAAACGAAGTTTTTTTGCTTTTTCATACAAAATAATCTATTTTTCAATACTGCAAAGTGAAGTGCGTCTTGTGTACGGAATTCTTGTATGGGAATCTGCTACAGCAAATCATATTAACCACTTAGATATTGCTCAGAAGACCATTATAAAAACAATACTAAAATTACCCATCAGAACCCTCTCAAAAGATATTTTTAAGTGTTTTGACATTCTAAATTTAAAACAAATATATGCCAAGAATATTCTTATACATCATTTTAAAAACAAAAAATCTCCTAATGAAACTCGGATACAAGAGCCTCAAAAAAGGATATACGAGATGTTCCAAAATTCAAGACAAGTTTTGGCCAAAGAAACCACATATATCTGGCAACCAAGCTTTACAACATCCTTCCTCCAAGTTTGAAATAGATAGGAAAGATAAATAAGTTTAAGGAAAAAATCAAAACATGGGTGAAAGAAATTAATGCAGACATACTAGAGAATGTATTAAAAACATCATAGAAACTAAATAACGGAAAATCAGTCCGCCTCAGCACAGGACCACCTAGTGAGGAGGACTAAGAACAAACAGATGAAATAGTTATATACATTACCATATCTTGTAATTCTCATCAAACCTGTAAAAAAAATCTTGACTTTCTACTGAAAGTAATCTCCTGTTTTATTAATACATTCAACTATCACCGCGGCTTTAGTAAGAGTCACGGAAGTGAGAATTCTTGTTTTTTTTTCGTCATAATTAACAAAGTCTAGAGAAAGATATAAAAACCACCTAAACATCCCTCATACATGTCCCACATTCCCTAATTTTCATAAAAATATGTATAAACCAAACTGAATTGTATAATTTAATAATATTTATTAGCACTCAGATTCAATCTGTAAATTTGACCCGCCATAACAAAGGGTCCTAGTGTGCCGGTGAAATAATGCTTAAAAAATTGTTTTTTGTGTACAAATTTGTTTTGCATGAATAAAAAAATACTAGCCAACTGTTGTATATGTCTGGTTAGGACCCTCATTAAGAGCATATAACGATAGGAAGCTCTTAATGAAAGACCCTATACCTAAGAAGCATACTCGTGGTAGATCCCAAGCAATTCTTTATGCTCCGAAACTGAGGACTTCTGCCTACCGCCAATCAACAGAGCGACTCAACTACTAAGAGCGTATAACCAGAGAACACCAGAAATATGTCATTTTTAAATCAGTGTTTAGACGTGTTGACTCTTTTCCACAAAAAAATATAAATTGGTTTCGATAGATTGTTCTTTTATCTAGTAAACGTATGTTTTACATTTTCAGGAAAAATGATAATTTTTAGTATAATAAAGTTATACCATAGGTCGTTGGCGGATTTGTTAAATTTTCAAAAAAGTATATTTATTATACAACACCAATTTAAAATCATATAATCATGCAGTAAAATAAATCAATACATTATATGGTAAACGTATGTAACAGAATTTTAATTTTAGTTTAAATAAAATCATAAAAAAATATATAAGTACATGTGTTTCTTGACGAAAATTGGTCTGTCTGTGTATTTATTTGCGCACTTACAGACTAATATATTTCACATTTTTTTACATTCATATTTTGCTCAGACATTATTGAAAAATGATAAATACTTATCATCAAAAAATAATTTCAAAAAGTACATAATTTTAATAATTTTGTCAACACTCTCTTGAGCATTTTTGGTTGTAGGTATAAATTAAAGCAAATTTGGAATGAAATAAAATCGATATTGAGTTATAAGTTTAAAAAGCTGATACGGAGAGTAATTTATCAATCTCTTTGGAACCGCCCTGTACGATCGTAAGAACCCCTTTCGACGAAATGTGGATTTTCGGCTGCTGGCTGGTTATACGCTCTTAAATACTAATCAGTAGTTTGGTCTAACTCTTATAAAATTCCCATTAATTGAGGGAATAGAAATTTTTTTGCATCTTATAAATTTTAAATTAAATATCTCGTTAGAATATATAAATTATTACTACGTTTTCATATTAAATACTCTATAATTCTATTATCTTTCTGTAAACTAAATTTTAAAAATATATGTATATGTCAAGTGTAATTTTTAATTCTTTAAATACCTACTGTGCTTAGTTTGTAACTATTGTTATATATTAAGCGATTTTTATATTAGCACATATTATGTGAACCAGGGGTGCCCAACCCAAATCGTTAGGGGGAGGAAAAGATTTGCCGAAATGCTGACCTTTAAATCCGTCCATGCGTACAGGTAACTGGCAGATATTACCGTTAATTTTTACCGGTAATTCGATGTCCAAAAATGAAATTATTGGGAAACCGCGAGCAATATCGAGTTCATAACAAATATTAATAATATCGGTAAATTAAGAAAATTTCAGTAAATCAGGTTAGAATTGATGGCGAAAATAAATTCCTAGTACGGCCATACGCCTGGCACTTTTCAAGCAATAAGATCTAATGTCAGAATATAATTAATGAACATGATATAAATGTGATAAATTTATAAGAATGTTTTTTCCTTTTTTTGTGTGAATTCCGAAATCCAAAACAGAAAGCTAAAAACTTAATTTTGGGCCGCAAAAAAACTTCACTTAGGCCGAACACCGCCCTTGTGTCGCGGGTTGGGCATGCCTGGTGTAAACAAACACTGTACGTAATTATGTACTATTTTAAGTCAAATAAATAGAATTAAAATGATAGTCTTTTTGATCTCGGTAATTTAAAATTTTTGTCTTTTGTATTTTTATTTCTTGCATTTTTTATCTATTGTAATTTTAGTGTTATCAAATCAATAAAAATAAATCAAACCCGTTTCTGATATTTAATTGAATGTTTAATTGTCCTTCATAAAACCGCAATAAAGAGAATGAGATGACATGTAGGAAAACATTACACGTGTTTTTGCAGAAAACAAATATGTCCTAATATAAAACATAAATTAAATCGCACTTTAAATATGTATTTCGTGGTAAAGTTTATTTTTACTTTTTATTTTTAAATTAGCGCATTAAAAATCATGGGATAGAATGAATTCTTGACAAATCAGTTCCAATATTGAAAATGACAATTAAAATGTGTTTCTATTATAATATTATATTATGGGTAGGTACTTTGTCGCGTGTCACAATTTTTCACACAATCAGTTATAATTTATAAAAATTAGACTTTCATTCAAAACAAATCCGAGTTAATTGAACGGCAGTTAACACACAACCGAAATTATTAAAATTGTTAATTAGTCCCATTCTATTTAATATTTCAAGTAAATAACGTAAAAAGGTAAGAAAATATATTTTTACAATAAAGTAACATTTTTAAAATCCTAACCTATTTTTATTTTTCAAATTAATGCGCACATCGTGTAATTTAACTGAAAATTAATAAATAAATATTGCGTATGATGTCTAAATATATTAATAAAATGTATTCATTTCATCACTTTACATTTCAGCTACCTACATTATATCTCGAAAAGGAAATAAACTTCTTATGTTGGATCTGTACACTTATTACTTCCAAAAAACATCCCCCAACGCAGGAGACAGATGGGGTTGCTCCTCCCATGTGAATAAGGGTTGTAAAGCTCATGTCTACGTTAAATCAGATACAATTTCATCTATGAATGGCAACCATAGCCACGATCCACCAAAATACATAAAGACTGGCTCAGGACAATTTGTTAAAATTTGAATGCAACACGTGTATGTGTTAACTTAAAACATTTTGTACTAAGTGTTAAATTTTAAATTTCATTATTCATTTATCTAATATTTTACCTGTTTTTTGTTGATATTTCGAATAAATAACTTTTGAAAATAATAAAAATATGTTTTTACAACAAGTTAATAATTTATAATCCTAACCTAATGTTATAAAATTATTGTAACTCAAAATTAATAAACAAATATCGAGTTTGATGTCTAAATAAATTAATAAAATATATTAATTATATATTTTCATTTCAGCAACCTACATTTTATCTCGAAAAGGAAATAAACTTCTGATGTTGGATTCGTACACTTATTCCTTCCAAAGAAGGTCCCCCAACGCAGGAGAAAGATGGGGATGTTCTTCCCACGGTAGTAAGGGTTGTAAAGCTCACGTCTTCGTTAAATTCGATACAATTTCATCTGTGAACGGCGACCATAACCACGATCCACCAAAATACATGAAGACTGGCTCAGGAAATTTTATTAGAATTTAAATTTATCAACTTGAAACTAAGTTCACGATAATTTACTAATTATAAAATTTAATTATTTGCTTATTTTATTTAAGACCCCAATTCGTTTTTTTATCGGCATACAACTTACTTCCCGTGAACTAAGTTTTTAAGTACTTAAAAAAATATATGTTATAAAATCTTCATATGGTATAATCTCTATTCAGATTAAGACCCCCGAGACGTGCTTCCTTTTAAAAATACTCGAGTTCTTGGAGCAGTTCCCAGGAGCCACTCCCGACTCGCGAATAGCTCGAAACGAAAAGCACGGGTTCAACCGGAGCCGGAGCCTGCAAAATAACGCGAACGCGTGACCTGCTTCCTACTCGCGAGTGGCTCAAACCGAGACGCACGGGTTCCACCGGAGCCAGACCTCGGAACCGGAACCCGCAAAAGAACCTGTTCCCGACTCGCGAGGGGCTCGGACCGCGACGCACGGGTTTTACCGGAGCCGGCGAACCGAGGGCCTGCCCCCGACTTGCGAGTGGCTCAGTTTGTTCAGGAGTGACTGATGTACGAATTCATTCCTCCCGCTGCGGTGCAAGACCAGCTACAGAGGTCATAAGGTTTCCGCACCGGCCTCTTCCGTTTCAGCCGACCTCGCAGCTGGTGGGCAAGCACATCCGCCGCCAAGACCTGAACACACCTCACCCAATGAACTCGGCACCCCTACTAAGCCACCACACGAACCACTTGTGGTGACCTATGGTAGCGGTGTTCTTTATCCAATAAATGGTTCCCGGGGTGGCGGTACCAATACCCGCCTCCCAAATTGAAATATACGAACAACGAATATATGACAATAATATATTATTGAAGCTATTCAAAAATACTGAATCCTCTACTGGACCACATATCAATCACACTAGATCGAATAAAAATGACATGAAAAACATTCCAAGTTATAAAACCACAAAGGGACAAAGAAAACACACACTTTGCAACAAATTCCATAACATCCTTCCTCAAGAAATAAAACTAATAAAACCAATTTACGAGTACAAATAAAGAATAAAAATATGGCTTAAAGAGGTCATCGAAAAAACTCCAATGAAGATATTAAAGGTGAGATAGAAGACAAATAAACTATAATTAAATAATTTTTCAAAAGAAGCAAACACATTGTGACTTGACATTTTAAATAAATAAAATAAATAATATATATATTATAAGTAAGTTTCCCGTTATCCCACACTCCCCTCCCCCGCACGACTGTCGCACTGTCCCGCTCTAATTTACTGTCTCTTTCTTTCCCAAACAATTTTGTATATATATATGTATATTACTCTGTACTTGTTAGTATTTTTATAACAGTCCTGAGGATGGTACGGAGGTACCGAAACCGGTAGACTATAAAATATCAATAAAGTGACCTAAAACAAAGTATTTTCTTTTTATTTATTTATAATTAAATAACTTTATTCCGCCTCGGCACAGGACCCCCTAGTGAGGAGGACTAAGAAATACAATATCTATACCTACTCAATTTCACCATTATATTATATTTTAAACTGATTTTATCACACATATCTCATCAACTCGTCAATTAATTAATGCAAGATCAAATGAAATTAATAACATTGTGTTCTATCCCAAAATTAATGAATAAATATTGCGTTTGCTATTTAAATATGTAAACATGTATTATTATAATTTATTAATTTAACCACTTTACATTTCAGCTACCTACATTGTTTCTCGAAAAGGTAATAAGCTTCTTATGTTGGATTCATATACTTATTCATTCAAAAGAACATCCCCCAATGCAGTAGAGAGATGGGTATGCTCTTCCCACGGTAGTAAAGGTTGTAAAGGTCACGTCTACGTCAAATTCGATACAATTTCATCTGTGAACGGCAATCATAACCACGATCCGCCAAAATACTTGAAGACTGGCTCAGGACAATTCTTTAAGATTTGAATGTAACTCATCAACTTGAAACTAACTTCACAATAATGTACGACTTATTAAATTTAATACTAATTATTTGCTTATTTTATTTAAGACCCTGCATTCCGATTTTTTACCGTCGTATAACAAACTTCCCGTTAAACTAAGTTTTAAGTTCTTAAAAAAATATACGTTAATAAGGTATATAATATCTATGCAGTATAATCTCTATTCAGATGCCGAGTTAAAAAAAAAATTACATAGTAAGTAAAACTCCCTAAATAGAAAGCGTCGCAAATTATGCTTCGAAAAAATTAAAAAGCGCATCTGGTTCTGTAATTTCAAATGTTATATTTAAAAAAAATTCACATTATTTCTATTGATGGCTACACTTTAGACGTCGAGAGATTAACTATTTTCACAAGAGCCGCTTACGCTTGTTATTTTTTTTTTTAGCGCGCTCCCTTTTCCATTCGAATTTACACATTTTTCCCTTTCTTCAGTAATCAATAATCTAATCTAATCAATAATTTTTCTTTTCCATTTTCATTAATCATCTTTTTTCTTTTTGAATGCTTGTAACAGGCCTTGGATATTTTTACAAGTCTCAACTTAAATTCTACTTTTTTAATGGTAAATCTTATGGTCTTTACGGTCATCTTTGTCGATCTGAATCGATCGAATTTAATAAGGCCTCAATAAAAGCTCGTTTGGTAGAGACGACAATCCCGGTAAGACTAGAGTATCTGGGTTTAAGACCGAATTGTGACCGTTACCTTTATTATTTTCTGTGTCTTTGACTGTTTTATATTGTCATTGAGTTCTTGAGTCTTCTCCAATGATTAAATATTACAATGTTATTCATAAGCTTCAATAAGTTATCACTTATAAGTTGAATATTTTATTGTAAAATTAATTAACCTCATTCCTTAGGATATTTCGAATAAATAACATTTGAACATAAGAGAATATTTTTTACACCATAATATTTTACAATCTTAAACTGATTTTATCATTCAAATTAATGCGCACACCTTGAGTTCTATTTCAAAATTAATGAATACATGTTACGTTTGCTGTTTATGTATATGTATGTAAATTTATTAATTTAATCTTTTTTCATTTCAGCTACCTACGTTGTTTCTCGTGTAGGTAATAAGCTTCTTATGTTGGATTCGTATACTTATTCCTTCAAAAGAACATCACCCAACGCAGGAGACAGATGGGGATGTTCCTCACACACGAATAAGGGTTGTAAAGCTCATGTCTACGTCAAATTCGATACAATTTCATCTGTGCACGGCGACCATAACCACGATCCACCAAAATACATGAAGACTGGCTCAGGAAAATTAATAAAAATTTGAATTTAACCCGTGAATGGTGCCAGCTTGGAATTAATATTATCGTAATATATAAATTATAAAATGTGAATACTTCATGTACTTGGTATTTTTCCATCAGTCTTATCTTAATTTTTACTTTTTTTAATGGAAAATCTACTAGTTTTTATGGTTATTTGTATCTACATGAATCGATCGAATTTAATAAGTTATTAATAGTTTGATTGATAAAAAAAAACTCTTATCCCGCTATGATTAGAGGCACTGTGTCTGAGTCGCAGTTGCGACTTTAACATTTTTAATTTCTGTGTCCTTTTTTTCTTTAGTTACATATTTTTACTGAGAGTTGTTGATTTTATCATCTTCAATGACTTTATATTATAAAGAGATTTACAATATGGTACAACGTTTGGGCATGTAGAGCGAATGAACGAAGAAAGCAGTGTAAGAAGAATATACGACGCAAATGTGAATGGTAGAAGAAGTCGTGGACGTCCGAGGAAGACATGGTACGATCAAGTAAATCAGATACTTGAGTCGGGCCATGGCAAAAGTCAGAATAATAGAAGAGAATGTATGAGACGATGTATGAATGCGAGTGAGGCAAAGAATGTGTGCCAAGACCGAGTTGTTTGGCGGTCCGTCCTCTCTGCCTACCCCTGCGGAGAAACGGCGTGATGGTTAGTTAGTTAGTTAGTTACAACGGTACAAAGTTTCACATACCTAGGCTCCCTGATAACAAACAAGAATAATACCTTATTTTTACTTTTAACTTTATGAGTAAAAACTCAAATTATAATATTTAATTAAATGAAGACAATATTAGCGAAACTCAATCAAAATCTGAAGACAGAAAAATCAGAAAAAGATATTGGTTCCACTGGGACACGAACCCAGATACCTTAGCATTCATGGCCAACTGCTCTACCGATTGAGCTATGGAACCCATTTCCAATTCAATCACTTTTAACTGTATCATACTTCGACTTAGAACGAATAACACTATCTTCATTTTCTTAACGCACATATTATTGGCTGCTATCTTTATATATGATTGCAAGATTCAACTCGAACTAAATGCTATCTAGATAGTGTCTCGATAAATATTTATCCATTTTATTTTTAATACGCGACATCCATTGACTTTTTCTGCAAGTCTAGGATGAATATTTTATTTTTAACTTTATGAGTAAAAACTCAAATTATAATATTTAATTAAATGAAGACAATATTAGCGAAACTCAATCAAAATGTGAAGACAGAAAAATCAGATTTTGATTGAGTTTCGCTAATATTGTCTTAATTTAAAAAAAAAGAATAATACCATTTTAATTAAAACATTAAAAAAGTTAAATAAAGGTATTGAAGCCGTCTTGAATATGAAGTAATTTATTGTGATAAGGATTAATATCAAGATATAAATAAAGAACCTTTTCTAGTGGCGGTATTTCAATTACATTTTTTAAATAAAATAACACTTATTGTGGCATAACTATAATAGTTAGACATACGCTGTCGTGACACTTTTTGTAAATAATGATGTGTTCTGCAAAGTCGTAGTACATTATTTTATTCTATCATCAATAGTTTTCGCAGCGCACGCCATGCAAAGAATATTTTAGGTATTTTTTTTACACCTTGGGTTACATTATGGGGTTTTAATACGGTTCCCTAATTTTTTGAAAATATAATATAGCTTATGTCACCGGGGGATAGTGTAGCTTCCACTAGTTGAAGAATTTTTAAAATCGGTTCAGAAGTTTCGGAGCCTATTCAATGCAAACAAACAAACAAACAAACAAATCTTACCTCTTTATATAGTGTCTTAGAGAATTCTTAATGAATGGGGAATTTTTTTATTTTGTTGTTGAATAACGAATTAGATACCTACTTAGGTATTTTAAAAAAAATAACGAAGTTAGTGAGAAATTGTTTTCATAAATTGGTTTATATTGCCCGCTTGATTTTTCTTGATCAAAAGTCATTTTTTTATTTGAATTGTTTTATTGCTTTTATTGTATGTATGTAGCTTAGAATAAAACTACTTATTTTCATCAATTTCGAATAAATGGCACTTTAAAATTAGAACCACGTATTTTTATTTATTTTAAAAATTATTATGTTTACAATTTTCTAACTCAATCATCAACCCAACTCTAGAGTATTTCTAATACCCTAATATTATAATACGGTGTTTGGAAACTCAAGGCGGGATATTAATGAAATTATATTACATTTGGAGCCGGTTTTGTGGTTTAACTTTTTGATTTAAGCCTTCGCTTCCGAGTAAATCGGGTCCAAAGTAGCAATTTTTAAGGTCATATTTGAAAAAAATCATTGCTGGGGGGTTAATATCAGCTGTTTACTGTCTAAAATGCGTACCATAACCTCCAAATGTTTTTTTAACCCTTTACTATGCCGAAATTTCCAAACAGGTCCTCCAACATTGCACGAGCTACATCTAACAATATATATATATTTTAATGTGAATACTGCACAAGAGTCTCAACTGCTCCCAACCGTCTGGATCTAGTAAGACTATGGAATCCCCGATTGGGATTGTTGTGATACTAAATTTAGTGAGGAGATGTAGGAGATAGGGAAGAGGACGATGGAGGAATTACATTCCAGGCTATTAAGATCTGACCATTTTAAGCAACATTTCAATTCATAATGGTGATATTTCACAAGGGCAATATTGAGAGTATCTTCCACCCTTGAACGTGCCGCAAACATATCATATACTTGCTGGGTTACCCGGCCTCGCTCAGGACGACATTCCAGAGTGTTCGAACTTTCTAGAGCTCTATCGAACCTTCTAGAACAGCGGTTCTTAATCTGGGTTCGAGCGAACCCCAGGGATTCGGTGAGTCAATCGCAACAGCAGAAGTCGCACTGATTTGCAGTAAATATTCATTATTATGGTTTTGTTATTGCGAGAAAATCATGCTCTAATTGTTTTGTTCTTTGTTCTTTAATGGTTTTGTTCATTTTGTGCACCATATATAAATATATAACTATGTTTTTAATTTGAAAATATCATATTGTATTTATTCAATTAAGAAGGGTTCGGTGAATGCGTATATGAAACTGGTGGGGGTCAGTACCTCCAACAAGGTTAAGAACCACTTTTCTAGAACTTTCCGGAAGACTGTTCTAGAAATTTCAAGAGGGCGAAACTTCCAGCCCTTATTTCTCCATAAGCACGCCTTTTAGATAAAAACGGGAACCGTCATCGTAGAGAGGGGTAGAGATCTACCACACCATATAATTCCATTGATCGTACCGGAACTCGTTTCTGATATTTCGCAGAACCCACGTTTTTTTTAACTTTCTTTTACGAGTATAATATGTATTGATTATTATTTTTTTTATTTCAGCCATGTATATCTCTTCAAGAAAAGGAAATAAGCTCCTTGTTCTGCATTCCTACACGTACACCTTCCAAAGGGAGTTCAACTCTGGAGAGAGGTGGAGATGTTCCTCGCACCAGAGCAAAGGCTGCAAAGCTCACGTCTATTTGAACAACGATATCATCTCATCCGTCACTGGTGTTCACAGTCATTACCCTCCGACTTTACAATGTATCCAGTCTGAGGTGCATAATTATCCCATCCCTTTCACCAAGTCCGACGATCTTGATTACATTGCAAGTTAGAGTGACAAATATTATAATTTTTTTACAAAATATATAAGCTTTGACTCTCCAATTAGGAAATTTCCATTTTAAGACAGTCAAATTGATAATATTAGTTCATATTATCACAATATCGATATCTACATATTACATAGTTGGCAAAAATTTGAGGTACCTACTCACACGCACAATATAAGACAACAATATTGCTAATGTAATAGCCGAGAAACGCTGAGGAAAATAATTTCCCTCATTGCCTATGTCATCATCGGAGTTGCTTTGTGGAGGAGATTTTTGTAGGAGTGATTATAAGGAGGAATTAGAGGGTCTTGAAGAGACTCACGTTGTAAGAACGAAGAAACACAGACGCCGACAAATCATCCCACAGCCGAGCTGTTGAACTCAAGAACGAGTCGTAGAAGCGACCCGTTCTCATGTGACAAATGTCAATCGTGTACATACGTTGGGCGCACGTTTGACATGTTTCCAGACTGTGCACCGGTGCCGAGGGGATTAATAATGCTAGCTCCTGGGAGCATCTTCCACTGTAATACCTGTAGAACAAGGACAGTATACCTACCTGACGCCTGTGCCCCAAAGATTGCAATACGTTTGTTAGAGACAGAGAAGGTTAGTTGTTATAATTGATCATCTGATCGAATGATAGATCCTTGGCAAAATGTACTGTGCCCTCGATGTGATTTTTCACGAAAGTGGCGCTATATAAGTCAACCAAATATTATTTTTATTTTGAATTTTTTTTTAGATTTGGATATTTCAGATTTATTTTTGTGTTATATAATGTACAGTATTTCGTTTTACCATGTAATTTAATTAATTATTGTTTGTATGCTACAATTTTCTTTAATAATATATTTTTACATAGTATTTTTGTGTTTTTTTTAAACCTTAAATTCCGTAGCTAAACTTTTCTCTATGGATACCATGGACTACTGTTGAAGAAAATATGGAGGTACTGTGTTTGAAATTTTCATAATTTTTTTTAATGCTTCCGATTTTGCTGTCTGGGTTAAATCTTCTCCACAGGAAAAACTAAATCCTTCCACACACTTTTCCACAAATGATCATCTAGTCGACCAACACTGTGTAAGTGCACTATATAAGTATAATAAATACAAAACAATGCAAGAACAACATGTCAATCTACCAGAGACCAAATGGGAAAATAATTCACCGATTCCAAATATTTTATATCAGAGGGTTCGGCTCGGTAGAACTCCTAACTGGACCCATAAATCCTACTGATCCCTCAATATAAATATTCAAAAAAACTTTCGTAATCCTACATGTATTTTAAATGACTGACTTTTGCATATTTATATAAAAATTCTTTGACAAATCTAATAAGCCAAAATTTTATTTGATTGATTTTGATTCATCTGCAATTTACCCGCGCCGGTCTGTTACCTGTTTTCCACAGATTATACATACTAATACTAACAAAATGGGTTAGTTTTTAGAAAAAAATTGTTTTTGGATATTTGGATGACCAATACTTTTCATTTTAGCTGTGTACGTTGAATCCAGGCAAGGAAATAAGCTCCTTATGCTGAATTCTTACACGTACACCTTCCAACGGACATATCCCCGAAAAGGCCAGAGATGGGGTTGCTCCTCCCACCACAGTAAGGGTTGCAAGGCTCATGTCTACGTTAACCAGGATATCATATCATCCGCCATTGGGATTCATAGCCACGATCCACCTAAATACATACAATGCCAGTCGGGAAACTTCGTTCGAATTTAATTTTAAACTTTACAGATTCGTTGAGTGTTGCATTGGCTATACTATTGTTTCTTAACCGTACCTAATGAAATAATCGCCCCTTTACCACATTAAAATTATCCAGCGCCCCCCCCCCCCTCCCCGAAACGAAGTTTAAAATGTACACAATTAAAAAATGATATGATAAGTATAATTAAAACACATTATTATTACACTGACATTGCTTCACATGCGTGAAAGTGTAGTTTATTTAACGTAAATTGTCAAATCGTTGCACCTAAAGAAATTGTGTCAGTGTATCAGTGTGCAAGCTCGTGAATGAGCTTATTTTCTATATTGACACAATGCCCACTCGAACTTCTGCAGCGCCCCCCAAATGCTAAAAATTTAAAAACGCCCCCCCCCCCCCCAGACTTCCAAAACGCCCCCGTTAAGAATCATTGGCTTATACCTACTGCATTGCATATAAATACCATAGATAATATTAAAAAAATGGAGAAGGGTCATGAGTCATGATCCATTTTTAGTATGAAACCGCAGGTACCATTGTCGCTGACATTCTTTACCAATACTGTGCTCCGCTTTTACTTTTCTACCCACACACCAAACGTATAACGCTCATTGGTTTCGCCGCTTTGATAGTCCACGCAATTTGATCGTAGCTCGGCGACAGTCAACTTCCATGCATATCTCCCTTTATTTTTTTATTATTATCTATGATTCCTATAATATTAATAGTGAGCCCATATGTCTAAAATATATAAGAAGTAATATGATTAAACAATTAAATAAAATTATGGTTTTTTGTCATTTCTTGGCAAACAATATTACTTGCCTAGTTTTTTTTCAAACACATACTTCAACTGTTCCTATCGAAACGATATTTTCCACGATGGAAAAACGATTATTAAAAAAATGCAATACATTCATTTTATAGTATCAGGTTGGAATTTCGTCTCCTCCTTAAATACTCTCCTCCGGTTCCTTTGCCTCCAGTTCTTAAGGGGACCGGCTACGGAGGCGTTTACATACAGAACTTAATTTTGTATTTGAAGCCAAAATACTTAACTTACTTAAGAGCGTATAACCAGAGAAACGCATAAATATGTCATTTTTAAATCAGTGTTTAGACGTATTGACTCTTTTCCACAAAAAATTTTAAATTGGTTTCGAAAGATTTTTCTTTTATCTAGTAAACGTATGTTTTAAATTTTCAGAAAAAATGTTAATTTTTAGTATGATAAGGTAGGTAGGTGACAGTATGATAAGGTAGATAGGTCGTTGGCGGATTTGTAAAATTTTCAAAAAAGAACATCTATTATACAACACCCATTTCAAATCATATAATCATGCAGTAAAATAAATCAATACATTATCTGATAAACGTATGTTTCAGAAGTTTAATTTTAGTTTAAATAAAATCATTAAAAAATATATACGTACATGTGTTTCTGACGAAAATTGGTCCATTTGTGTATTTATTTGCGCACTTACAAACTAATATATTTCAGATTTTTTACATTCTTATTTTGCTTAGACATTATTGAAAAATGATAAATACTTTAGATCAAAAAATAATTACAAAAGTACATAATTTTAATAGTTTTATCGTCACGCCTTTCAGCATTTTTGGATGCAGGTATAAATTAAAGCAACTTTGGAATGAAATAAAAGCGACATACGGTACAAAGCTGGTACGGAGAATAATTAATCTTTCTCATTGGAACCGCCCTGTACGATCGTTAGAACATTTTTCGACGAAATGTGGATTTTCGGCCGCTGGCTGGTTAAACGCTCTTAACAAACCGAACAATTTGATTGATTAAAAAATATATTATTTAGTTTGGTTTGGTATTTTTGCCTCAAATCCAAAATTAAGTTGTATGAAAAAGGCCGCGCAGCCGTTCCTCTTAAGCCTTCCCGTCTTGCACTAATCCGCTTTCACGCAATCTATTCCCGTCTTCCTCGATTTATAAGTAAGATCTGCTGTTTAATGTCTAAATTTGGCTACTAAAATTATTTTTCAATAATTGAGCCATTATGCGGAAAAACAGCGTTATGTGAAAAAGTGAGTTCTGAGATGTTGGCTGATAATTTCATTTGATAGTAGTGAGCATATACAATATACACGTTTAAAGTGAAATAAATTTGTATACAATAAGGTAGGTATTTCCATTAATTACTATCAAAAATGTACATAAAATTTAAAATTCCAGACATGTTACAAGATATTCACAAATAACACAATGCCGAAATAAGACTTTATCACCAAAATAGTAATAGCGGACTTACATTCGAGGCGCGCTATCGGCCATCACCACAGTCCTAGTGCTGTCATCTCATCAATGGATCTGCACAATACGGCTATCTCGAAAACGCTATTTGTCCGCCTAAGGGCTCATTTATTTTGTCATTTTTTTAATTTACATTTTTCAATATTTTTTTCCAGCGTTCTACATCGCTTCCCGAAGAGGAAATAAACTCCTCATGGTAAATTCGTATACCTACTACTTCCAAAAGAAGTTTACCCAATCCGGAGAGAGATGGGGATGTTCTTCGCATCAGAACAAGGGGTGCAAGGCTCACGTGTATGTGAAAGAAAACAGGATTTCATCAGCCAATCATACTCATAGCCACGACCCACCTAGATACGTGAAGACTGGAACAGGCGACTACATTAAAATTTAATTTTACTTTTGCCTTTATTTTTTTTACTTGGGTCCATACATTGAGGAATATAATTTCCCTCGGGGCCTATGAAGTACCTTTTGAAGGAAAGGAAGTAGAAAAAGTTCTGGGAAGAAAAAAATCACGAGTGGTGGGTAGGAATTTGAGGTTCAGTATGTCCAGGCCACCCGCGCCAATATCTAGACAAAACTCACCCCATGAACCCGGGCACCCCTGCTACGTCTACTCTACGTCTAACCTTTCGAGGTGACCTATGGCGTAGGTGTTGGTTATGCGATAAATGGTTCCCGAGTACTCATTTTTTATTTTATTATTTTTTATTTATTATTTCATAAATGTTTACATGTTACAGTTTAGCCATTTTTCTAACTACCATACTAGGCTATTGCCCGTGTTGTTGTAGTCATACATGAAATATTATTTTAGATAAACAGATAATAAAATATAAGAAGAGGAAAGAATAAAAAGAACATATTTAGGGATAAATAAAACTAAAAACAAATACTAATACAAATAAAAATATAAGAATTAAAAGAAAGCTGAGAAATAAAGAATATAAAGATATTTTAAAGAAGATTGAAATAAAAATAGAAATTAAAATTGGTAAGTATTATTCTTCTTCAAATAAAAATAAAAATAAAATTTGGTAAGTATTCTTCTACACGAGAGAACCTACATGTTTATAGTCACTTTTGAAGTTCGTTCTATGAAAGAAATTGGAAAATAGATGCGCTAGAGTAAGTAATTTTTTTTTATATATTGTTTCATTTTATATAAGAAAAAAATTGTTTTATATTTTTTGTTTTTTGGTTTTTGTTTCATATAATTTTTGGATTCATATTGCTTTTTTATAAAATTAATTTACATTCTTATTATGCTGTCTCAGTACAAGTAAAGTCACAATGAGGAAATCCATAATTGGTTTTATTTTGGCTATTTAATATTATGTACAAACTGAAATAAATGTAAACTGTCGATTTCCTGAAAATTTATAAATAAATAAATAAATTAAGCTCTAACATGTTGTTTGAAGAAATCTCTTCCCTTTTCAAAAATCCAATGTTTTATACGAGCTTTAAAAAGAGATTTAGAATTATGTGACTTTATATCGGCACTCAAAGCATTATATATTTTAGGAGCAATGAACCAGAATTGTCGTTGAGCGAATGAGGTTTTAGTCTTAGGGACCACGCAACCCAGGTTTGATGAGAAGCGGGTGTGTGCTTGATGTTGTGGAGCCATCAGTAGGTTTTTTGCCATATACATATAACATATGCTTATCTCAGTTAATAACCGTCGAATATCTAGGACCTTCACTTTAGCAAAGAGTTTCTTTGAGGGATGGGTAGGTTGGCATTTAAATATAATTCTTAAAATTAGTTTTTGAATTGTAATCATTGGATTGATAATGGATTCATTACAACCACCCCATCCCACAATCCCACCCCATACCATTGATATGGCGGTACCCATTACAGCCTCCCAAATTGAACCTTTATAGAATTAAAAAATAATTATTTATGTATAGGTACACATACTGTGCAATACTGTGTTTACCACGGCGATATATCGATGTTTATTTTTAAAGTTTCATACAAAATAAAATAATGTGCCATAATTAATTAATTAGTTGCATAATTTAACTGAATTTTTTACATTATCTACCTGCTAGGTAACTTGTTATGAGGTAGGTGACAGGAAAGTATAGTGAATACTGCCGTGCAATGCAATCTTATTGATCCTTAACATCTTATACAAGGTGTTAAGGGACGTACTTAACATACTTTAACCAGTGATTTCTGGTTATTATTATTTTGAGTAAAAATGTAAATAAAATATTGGTTTCCGGTGATATTTTTCATTTTTTTTTCATCTTAAAATAAAAAAAAAATCAGTTCGTATTGGACAGCTACGGTCGGGGTTAGGGATTTGTAGTTATTCTGCTGAGTGACCAGTAATGAAATGTGGAAGAATTGTTTTTTTTTTTTGGTTTTGAAGAAGAAAACAAATGTAAAAACTCATCTATAAAGTCACCCGAGACCAAAATTTAATGTATTTATACTCTAAATAATTTTAGGAATCACTGTTTAAAATAATTCAAGTATGGATAGGAATTAAAATTAAATACGTGATGTAAGTTTGTAATATAAGGTATTTGAGCAAAATTTGTGTTATATTTCTGTACCAAAAGTCTCCCTTGTGTTTTCACTACGATTAATTGGACAGCGACGGTCAGGGCGGAGGAGGGTGGCCAGTTACTCGGCTGAGTGACCAGTGGCGAAGTGTGACAGAAATGCATATATTTTTGTTTTGTTGGTATGAATTCGACTCATTCATGTTGTAAAGTAATTGAAATACAAAATCTTATTATATAATATAATTAGGTCTCAGTAACTCAATTGGTCCAAAAGAATGTATTTCATCAAATAGTATCTTTATTTTTGTTAAGTACTTCGGTAGATAAATAAAGAACGCACGAAAAACTTCGAAATTTGACGAATTGTTCAAATTCTGTGAAACAACCCGTTCTTGGAATAAATAATACAGTAGTATCTTGTTACATTAATATTACTTTTATTGGTGAGATACCTACCTTTTTACATCTAAATTTCATGCAGTTAAATGCATCAGCCAATTTTGCGTACGTATGGATTACCGACTACGTGCAATGCATGTACATTGTACAGTAGTGTGTACGGATATCTAAATGACTCAGATCTAATGTTGTAATATATTATTATCGATATTTAAACATAATTTTGAATCTCGTAGTGCTCGCTCTAAATTTTGTTAAATTTTAATATTTTTTATCCTCTTCCCTTTCTTTCTCTGGAGGATGGTTGCCTGTTCACAAAAGTTTGTATTTTTGTTAGTTAGTTGGTTTGATTTAATAACAGTTGCCTTTTTCTCTTTTCAAGGTACTCTGTTATTGAAACGACATTCTGTTCCTCCGTCGCCCGAGAGCTCCCTGATAATTGGCAACCAGGCTTGCCTTTCGGAGACGCATTTCTTGCGCAATCTACCGAAATAAATCTCTGTGACGATGTCACGTGTGCAGTCATACGAAACTTCGTCCCAAAAGACGAAAACTGACAAGATACATATGCTTTGGCTGTAATGTCGCCCTTTGTGTGACTCCTTGTTTCGAAATATACCACACAAATTTAAATTTTTAATTATTTTTTCGAAATTAAGTTTATAAACGCTGATTACCTAATTATCACGCAAAACCGTTGAACCTGTGTCCTCCCAATGTGTTTCCCTTCCCCACTTCCTTCTAGCCCCACAGCGTTTCTCAAATTCAAGATACCTCAGTCACAATGGAACACGTAATTTTTTTTTAATTAAAAAAAAATAAATTATTAGTTTCTATAATAAAGTTTGTACACGATAGGAGTTAAACCTTTCATATGCCATAATGGCCACGCCAATTTTTAACGCGAAAATTACCTTCCTGACTTTTGCTTAAATATCCATATAAATACGAAAATGAACTGATGTTGATATTTTTAAACAAACCTGAATAGACATCCTACGTAAAAAAAAACACATTTTAAAGGTGATTGCTATTAAATAAATACCTTTATATGTATTTGAAAGAGGAACAAAAATGCTAAAAGTCCGATTTTCTCCCGACTTTTCGGTTTTGACAGCGTTTGGAAGTCAGAGATAATTCAATTACAAATCGTGTAGTGTTGCCACACGCATGAAATCTTTAAAGCTACGAAGAGAGATATTGTCGCAAGCGATTGTGACCTTATCTTTCATACAGTTTCTTTATACATAAGGGTCAAAATTGCATACATTTTTTCTTTAAAGTACGACCGTATCTCCGGGTGACATTCGGCACATGTTCATAATATAAAAATAATGTCGACTGAGGCGGCCTGTAATTTTTTATTTGTCTGTTTTTATTTTTTTATTATCTAGTTCTCTTTACATTGTGCATTGTTCTTATAACGTTTGTAAGTCGATTATCACTCTGTTCTCTCAGCCTTGTTTTTAATTTATTTTTAAGTAGGTGTTTTAGTTTTCTATTATTTTGTTGTTGTTCGCTAATCCAAATAACAAGGCTCTATAATATCTGTCTTAGTAGTTCTGAGATAATAGATTTAATCATTTTTGTATGATTCACGAAAATATACGACAAAGACCTCCCTATCAAATACAATATTTACAGCGCCCTTGAAGTTATTAACCCAAAAATTTTATTACGTGCAACAACAGAACCCTGAATTAAATATCGACCAATAATCAGTTGTATTTTGATGTTCACAATTGAAGATTCATATAATACGTGTCTATATCTATTACTTGGTAATTTATATAATATTTACATTCTATTTTGTATAATCACCCCAGTTAAACTTGATAATCTTTATCTACTAACTGGGTATTTAAATTAGTTAATTAAAAATGTTATGTATCATGTTATTATATTGTATCTTTGTTTTATAATTTCAAAAAATATATATTTAAAAAACTGTTTATGCTAATAATGTTGGTATTTTCCCTTCATAATATAATTTATTAGTTATGTAATAAAAATATTTTTTTTAAATAAGTAATAAAAATCACATTTCCTAAACCGGTATTAGTTTTTAAAAATAGTATTTTTATTTTTATAAATGTAATATTTCTAATTATTCGGCCTATATTTAAGTCTGAGTTTCATGTTCGAGTTCATCATTAGAAAAAAAATCACTCATATTTTCAAAGAAACCCTTCATTAACATTTTTATACAGAACAGATGGTTAAAACAAATAACTTTAAATCTTTTAATAATCTTGTTCGCATACAAACGATCCATCGTAATATTTTAGAGCATAAACGCAAAAAAAAATTCATAAAATAGGTACATAATTAGTAATTACATTAGCGATATCTATGAACGAGCAGTTTATGAATAATTTTATGTTTACCCTTAATGTAGAAAAAAGTACTCTTATATTTTTTTACATTAGATCCACAAAGGAGGCATTGAGAAAAAAAATCCTCAGGGCCTATGTCATCTTTGGGGATGCAGTGTAAATGGTGTTTTTAGGAAAATGAAGGATTAAAAGTTCTGGGAAGATAAAAGGTATGAGGGATGGACAGGAATCTGGGGTTCAATGTGTCCAGTAGTGACGGACGTATGAAGGCATCCCTCCCACTGCAGTGTAAGACGATGGGTCGATAGAGTTTGATTGGAGCGGTCTAGGTCAGGCCTTCCTCGACCAGTCTCTCCCGATCCGACCCGCCACGCAGTAGGTGGGCAAATGCAATCGCCGCGACGACTTAGGCAAACCTCACCCCGTGAACCAGGGCGCCCCTGCTAAGTCACCAAACGTAGCGAGCCACTTGGGGTGACCTAAGGAAGGGGTGTTCGTTATCAAGTAAATAGTTCCTGCGTCTTTCAATTATGTGATGTGATGTGATTTGTTACAACTAATCCAGTTCAACTGTAAGATTTTCGAATTCCTTGTATATTAACATTTTAATTCTATTTTCAGCCGTTTACATAACCTCTCAAAGAGGGAAGAGGCTGCTCATTGTGAACAACTTTACGTATTACTTACAAGTAATTCGAAGTGCAAGGGAGAGGTGGGTCTGCTCCACCCACCATAGTCGAGGATGCAAATCCTATATTTACGTCAAGAATGGGGTGATAGTATCTAACCATGGCCACCATATTCACCACCCAGCAAATTATATGCGAACCGTAAACGGCGATCTCATTAAAATGATACAAATTACTTAAACGACCTTTTTCGTTTCATGATGGTGTTAAATGTGTACCCATAGAAAATAGGTTTTTTTCTTGTTTACTTTACAACCTGCAAAGCTACTGCAAGTAGCTTGTCGGCAGGAAAATAGTGTGGACAAAAATATAGTACTAAAATGTTTTGTTAATTTTGTTTGTTCTCGCAATTATTTTTATTATTTATTGTTAATAGCTTGTTTATAGCCATATAGGTTGGGTTGGGTTGAGCTGGACTGGGTTGAGTCGGTTGGATTGGATCGGGTTTAAAGTTTTGTAAACATAAAAATGCCAATCAAAATTTAGAGATGATAAAGAAAAATACCTTAACTTTACGTAACACACTACACTTTTTAGTACACTTCACTTTAGTTTTTCTTTACACTAACTCAAAAATTAATATTAGGAAATAATAAAGAAAATAAAACACAACTACCTTGGAAATTTGGAATCATTTGGGGATAATAATATATTTTTTTTATCACTTCCGTTGGGTGAATCACAAAACGCTGGTTTATATTATTACTAGCTAAAGTCCCCGGCTTTGCCCGGGCTTTACACAGAATTTTACATATCAGTTGTATACAGTACCTTTCATCTTATTTTAAACGTCAAGTGTGCAAAATTTCATCAAGAAATATCAAAATTCTGCTTTGAGGGATAGGAAAAAGTGTAGGGGTCGTTTTTCGAAATGCATTGTAGACATTAACTTTCCTCTCGTTTGAAAGGTCAAATGTGCAAAATTTCACATCACCTCGGAATAAAACTATAGATCTATGTAAAAATCAGAGCCGCGACGCCTCTCCACCCGCCACAGACACCTTATTTATATAAATAGATATGTATATTATTAAAGTAGGATTACTATATCTTTGACACCCAATTACTTTAGTTATATATTCACAAAATTTATTTTGATTTTTTATACAAATATTTTGCAACACGACTGAAATTCAAGATACAATAGAAAATAAAACTGACTCTTTAGTGTTTGGCTGTATCGACATTAGTGATGCAACGGAAGTGTCTTAACGGAAGCAGAAACGGATACAGACGTCAATAGTAAATCTTAGCGGAAGCGAAACCGGAACCGGAAGCGGAAGTGTTAATACTATGAAGAAAAAGCACATTTTTATTTTTTAAGATTTACATACATACATCTTCTTCCCCTTGTCCTATTCGGGTCGGAGACCCATTGCATCGACAGGGCTCCTCCATAAGTCCCTGTCTTGTGCTGATTGTTCGGCCTCTGTCCATGGTAGACCCATCCTCTCCTCACACAGTTTCTGGAGTTGCCTCGCCCAACTGTGTCTGGGGCGGCCCACTGGACGTGTTCCCTCTGGAAACGCACTCAGTATCTTCCTCGGAATTCGGTCATCAGATATTCTTAGTACATGCCCAAGCCACCTCAATTGTGATTTTTCTATGAAGAGTAGCAGTGGTTCAATGTTTAGATCATCTCCGATCGTCGAGTTTTTTAATATTTGTTTAATTAAATTTGTATTTTGTACTTTTAGAACTCGAAATTAAACAGTGGTAAATTATATTTAATAAAAAGTAATTTTGCTGCTTTTACACCTTTGAGTCTGTTTCGGTGTTCTTCATATATTAAACCTTATATATTCTTCATTTAGAGTTCTGTTATAAAGTTTGCGGAACCAGAAACGGAAACGGAAGTGAAAAAATTTGCGGAACGTCTGCAGAAGCGGAAGCGGAAGCAGAGTTCTGTTGCATCACTAATTGACATTCCCCGGAATCCTAACCTAACCTAACCCAATAGCTTGCTATGCTGTACGATTAATCAATTTATATTATCAAAGAAATTATATGAAAATGTGAATCCCGCTAAAACTCGGAAAAGAGTCCCGGTACGATCAATGGAGTTATATGGTGTCGTTACCTTCTATCCCCCGTCCATGAAAAAGGCTCCTGTTTTTACCTAAAAGGCTATATATAAGGCTAAGATATAAGGGCTGGAAGTTTCACCCTCTAGAAATTACTAGAGCGGTCCAGAACATTCGATAGTATTTGAGGGCATTCCACAACATTTAATAACATCTCGGAACATCCTGTAATGTTCAGGGATAGTCTGGAACGTTCAGTAACATCCCGGAACATCCCAGATCATTGTGGAACATTCCAGAACACTCTCGAAGGTTGGAAAATGTTCTGGAACACTGAGAAAATTTTTGTATGAGTTGGGCTACGTATTGGTAAGGGTATATAAGACAAGATCCGTCGAGTGTTCGAACGTCAGATCAATCTCATATCAACTCCCTGAGCGAAGCCGGGGACCCCAGCTGGTGTTTAAATAAAGTGTTGAAGACCACATTTTTGTTGTTTATTTTGTTCTGGCATTACCTTGTCTATTGTCAATAAGTCACCAGGGATATACCGTATAGGCGAATGATTCTTCTAATTAACGATGGATACTGCTAACACTACCTCCTTGGCCAAATTGTTAAGATCCTCGGATAAGATTTCAAAGGTCGCGGGTTCTTATTTACATATTATGGTTTAAATTTAACAAAATTTTATAAAGTATACTTGCGGCACGTGCGAGACTGATATACACTCTCAGTTCTGCCTCGGTGAATAGTCAAAATTCAGAATGTTAAAAGTATTCAGGTACTTCTTAAACCTTTTCATTCCAATCTCCATCTCCTTCCTACTGCCTTCAACTTCATAAAATACCTCAATTACTGATGATTCCACATTCCAGCTGGTATTAGGCTTTTTTCGTTATTTGTTTTAGGGGTGTTATGCCGTTTTAGTCTGTCACACATCTGCCCTGATGGTGGCACTGTAACGCTGTCCGAAACGTTGGCTAAAGAAGGAGGTACCACAACACGGCATAACACCCCAAAAACAAATAACGAAAATACTTTTGGTCGTGAAAATCTAAAAACGTATCTGGTGTTAAGCTGTTGGTACTCGTGGTGCGGTAAAAATAAGTATACAAGTAGGTTTTATTTAATTATAATTATTTACGTTTTATTATTTTCCAGCATTTTATGTCACTTCTCAAAGAGGGAAGAAACTGCTCTTTGTGGACAAGTATACGCATTACTATCGTACAAAAGTGACTTTAGGAGATAAGTGGGGTTGCTCGACGAACAACAACAAGGGTTGTAAGGCTTGCCATGTCGTTAAGGATGACGTGATCCTATCCTCAATTGGAATCCATAATCACGACCCACCTAATTACCTGAAGTTGGAAGATGGCCGTTATATTAAAATGTAAAATATATGTAAATGAAAAGTGATGTAATCAATAAGGAAAAAAATAATAATATTTTTTTAAACTGCTGTTCAATTTTATGCGTGATTACCCCACCGGTACCAATAACATTAAAACAAACAAAATGTTTTGCATCAAAACAAGAGATCTAATTTTTAAAACCACCATTACGTTATGAATAGAATTTGCATTTCTTGTACTACTGATGGAAAATGAACCTATGGTATATGTGTACATATACCATAGGTACCTGTATATTATATGTACATACATGTACACGAGTATAAAATTACATGTTTTCTGGGTTGCATAAACAAGTTTCTGCATAAAATACAAACAATATACAACAAAAAATAACTTTCACAAAGCACCCTTTATGAGGTTATTTGCCTATTCAAAAATAAAAAATAACTAATTGATAGTTGACTCAAGAAACAAATCATAATCATAAAAAATAAAATAAATATATATAAACATAGACAAGGTTAAATTAAACCATTCAAACATAATGCATACATATGTACATCGCAAAACATTTCTAAACAAAATCATAAAGTATGTGTACATGTTAACAATATGAATAAAGAAAAACAATTTTAGAAATTAGAAAAAGCGTTAATAGTAATATAAATATTTTAAATAACCAAACATTTTTTAAAAATAGCCATCTTTTAAATTTATTTTCTTATTAATACTAACAATAATTATTTATTTTTTGATTTAGAATAATTATTTTAATTATTTGTTCTTAAAAGTTTTTTATTATCTAAATGCAATTTTATTTTTCTTTAAATAATTTTTATATTTAATTTTGTATAACTATTTTTATGATTTTTAAGCAATTAATCACCTCTACTTTTTAATATTTCGTCTATGTTATAGTTTATTCTAATTTGTCTATACTTGTTTGTCTTTTATTTTTCTTTATATTAACATATCCTGAAGAAGATAACATTGTTATTGAAACATGTCGATATTGTTTATTAAAAAAGTGGTTTGTACAAAGTTATTTCTTATTAATTAATTAAATAAAAAGAAAAAGAAAAACAACATAATGAAAATGAGAAAAATAATGTAACCATCTTAAACACAGCATGGGTAGTTAGTAATTAACCTAACCCTAAAGTTAAAGCTTAGACTTGCGGATTTCAATACTTTGATATGAACCCTTTGATTATTTTTTTCTTTCATTCAAAATTTAAAACTAAAACTTAGATTTAACAACTTTTATTGTTTAAAAAACCAACACGTTTTATAAGCGATGCTTACTTCATCAAGGTTTGCTTAAAACTAAATAACTTTGCTGTGCTTGAAGAATTTTCTCTTATTTTCCTTTGGTAAATTGACCGAAGGATAAATTAATATAAAATATTAGCGTCAGAAAAGTTGTTATAGTATTTAGACAATTTAGAGCATGTTTTTCTGAAAAATGATTGTGTGTAGTTGGTTTTTGAGGGTGGAATTGAGTATAATAACATCAACAATCTCAAAATGTTTATTTTTAAATATAAATATTTTAGATTTACAACTACTGTTTTTTGACGTCCCCCTTTCCCTTCCTTTCCTCTCTTAAACAATTCATTCATTTTTCCCTAACCACTCACTTTCTGGTATTAGTTGTTTTTTGTAATCGGTTTGTAACGATAATCTCTTCAGATTAATTGCTTTGAATAAATGGCCTGTTTTGGTTTTTAGCTTTCTACATGACATCTCAAAAAGGGAAAAGACTCCTTTCATTGAACAAATATACATATTACTTTCGTGGAAAAAGGTCTTCTGGGGAAAAGTGGGAATGCTCCACCCATAACAACAAGGGTTGTAATGCCTTCCTCAACGTCAAGGACGAAATGGTTATATTATTCGGCATTCATAACCACGAGCCACGAATAAACAAACATTATGAATTCAATGGATTGCAGATATTTTAAAATATGGTTTTATAATTGTGTTAGTGTTAACACACACTACAACACTAGACACTTGCCACTCATCACTACAAACCTATTCAGGATCTAGGTCAGCGTCGGCAATGATCAGATTTAAGTTATTATTTTTTAAATTATTATTTTATTTAATTTATTACAAACAAAACTCGACGATCAGAGATGATCTAAGCAATGAACCACTGCTACTCTTCGTAGAAAAATCCTAGGAGTATACTGTGTGCGATTCCAGAGGGCAGACGGCCAGTGGGCCGCCTTAGATATAGTTTGACGAGACAACTCCATAAACTGTGGGAGGAGAGGATGGAACTGCCATGGACGGAGGCCGAACAATCAGTGCAAGACAGGGAAAAATGGAGGAGCCTTGTCGATGCAGTTGGTAGGAAATGTATATACTGATCATAGATCATTTAAAAAACATGTTTGCTCAGACTGTAAAGCTTACAGTCGCACTTGTTTTTTTATTACCTGGATTATTGCGTAGAAAATTTCAAAATGTTTCTATATACATATGTCATAGTCAAAGGTGGATATGCAGTCTCTTCGCGGAATGACTGGTTTATCCTAGGTTTGACCAAGCCTTCGGGCTAACCCCGAAATAAATTCCAATTTCGGCCTTTGATTTAAGTATTTTTAGTTAAACCTAGAAGTTCCTAAATTTTCAGTCAAACGTCGAAAGTAAAATAATCTGTTTCGGGCTTTGCCTAGTTGATCCTAGAAGCGACTGGCAGACTCGGTCAAATGTCGACTATATTTGTAACACTTTTAAACAAGTTTATACTTGCGGTGTTCATGCAAGCAAGTTTATGCTTTCTTTGTAGTTCAAACAGTTAGATTTAGCTTTATTATCACGAAAAGTGAGTATTTATGTCACGGGAGACAAAAAACATGCAAAAAATTTGCATTTAACATTTTAATTTTGTTAAAATTAATTCGCTTACGCGGTTACGCCATTTTGTATGTAACGTTTTTATTTCATAAACAATCAATCATAATTACACAAACCCGCTAGGATAAACCCTGCCTTGCCCTCAAACCATTCAAAAACCTGTGATGTTTTTTAAAATTATGATGACATGAAGCTTTCGTAGTTTAACCTAAACCTTATTTTAACTATGACAATATAACAAACATAAACATTAAAATTAAAATAAATCGTTTTATTACCTACACCTAATTTAACAAACTAAGGTTTGACTAGTCAAACCCCGATTTCGTTAAATTGAGTTTTGACGTTTGTCTGACCAAATTAGTTTCTCCTAGGTTTGACGAAAATTCTTTTGTCGAGGCCGAAAAACTTCATTTGTTTCGTCTTTGACTAAGACTTCAAGTCAGACGTGAGGATTGACTAGTCAAACCTAGGAGCGCCGGAGCTTTGTGGATTGACTATAACATACATACTAATTCACAAGTAACGCTTTTTAATTTTTTCCACATCTTTCCTCACTGCTATGATTTCCTTGGTTTGTCACAAACTTGTTGCATCCAGGTAGTCCAGTTTGGTTCTTGTTTGCACATATAAATTAACTTTTATTAATTAAGCATTTTTTCTTGGTTTTAACTTAAAAATATATTTTATTATTTTTTCTTCTGATTTTAGCTTTCTACGTAACTTCCCAGAAAGGGAAGAAGCTTCTCATGGTCAACAAGTTTACGTATTGCCTAGCTGCCAAAAGAATTTCCGGAGAAAGGTGGGTGTGCTCCACGCACCACGCTAAAGGCTGCAATGCATACGCATACCTAAAATGCGATATCATTTTTTCAGTTCATGGCCAGCATAACCATGAACCTCCGAGATACTATCAGACCGGATCAGGCACTTACGTTAAACTTTAGTTGTGGAAGAAGTCACCGATAAGGGTGTTGAATGTCTATTTTTATTACTTTTAAATTAAATGCGGATTCTTAACAAACTCAGAGAGATTGTTTGAATCATTGTCAAATACGGCAATTTTTTATTAATCTTTATTAACTCCAGGGGCGTGGTCATATTATTATTTTTTTGGAGTATTTTTCAAAATACCAAATCCCACAAAAGCAAGCATGTTTTTACTTTGTCGATAGGCAATACTTCTGAATAAGAGGTCAATCAAGAAAAGAATGTGAGGATATTATAGGAAATACAAGAAATTCTTGCCTTTGTCAAGAGATGCACCCAATACCTGTATAATGCTTCTTCGAGAGTTACATCAAGAATACCCTACTTAGGCTTCTATACACGGGTGACTGCTACGAAAGAACAGTATCAAGTGTGTTAATCTGCTATGGAAGATGACACCGTAATAAGGCGAAAAAGAATAAGTCCGCATGAAAATGTCTATATTTATTGTATGTCCATAGATCACTTGTTAAATACAATTATATATTTAACTTAAACAATATTTGTATTCGCCCTTCTATTTTATTGTTACATGTATTGTTATGTGTATATTTCTGCTTATCCCGAGAAACTGTTAATTTCTGTTCTAAAATATATTTCACGTGCATCAGTTTACTCTCCAATATCTAATAAAATCGCTAAATTAACTGTGGTAGGTCTTAGTAGTTTAATTTTATTTGTGTGTAGTAACGTATGTTTAAAAAAAATTTATGTATCCTGCAGGCTCGTGTTTTAGTTTAATGGTTAAATATTTAATCACACAAGAAGTACAAATATTGGGTGATGGGTTATTAAATAATTATAAATTTATCTTTGTTTCATGGACAACAATTACAAACTTCTTACCCATATTTTATGTTTTTAATCGTTGCTTTTTTATTCATTTTTTTAGCTTTCTACGTTATTTCCAGTAGAGGAAAGAAACACTTGATTGTAAATAGGTATTCACACTACTTCCAACACAAAATCACTAGGGGTGAGAGGTGGAGGTGCTCGACTTCTAAATATTGTAAAGCCTATGTTTACGTTAATAATGAAGTGATTTCTTCAACTCATGGAATTCACGACCACGATCCACCAATACGTCATCTGGAAAATTCGACACTGGAAAGGAAGAATGACTAAATCGCCAGATCGTTTTATACCTATGTTGGACTGCATATTTGAGTTATATATTATGTTGGTGTGCATAAATTAGTTATATATAAGCGACATTATTTATATTTATATTTATTAGTTATATTTAACGATCGGTTTATTCGTAAGCACCCACCTATAAATATAGTTCCGGATTCTTGATTCTTGATTATTATAATATATAGTTATTTGCTCATCGTAGCATTATTATGATCTTAAATTCAAATTTATATGAATTGAAAAGTTTAATTTGTAGCCCTGCAGAGTTTAGGCCATTAATCTTCTTTTTTTTTTAATTTTCTGGCTTTCACCCTTCAAGGGATAATTATTATTTAATATATCGTTGTTTGCTCATCGTAGCGTATAACATGACACTATTTTTAATTTCAAATTAAAATTATTAAAAAGTTAAAATTGTATAAACTAACTTTGGTTCAAATATTTTGGCGATGGAAATATAATAAAATCTGTGTTTTCTTACTTATTTTTTCTTTTTTTAAATCAATAAAATACCCCAATGACCATAGTATAATTATGTATTCGTCAGTAAGTCTTTATGTCGGTCAAGATATCACATACGGTGGATCATTAGCCATTATTGCCTGGAATATATATTACTTTTCTAATGATAAGCTTTTATTCCTCACTACATTATTGGTACATTTGTCCGTAAGGTATTTTTCCTCCCCTAATAATGTGTAGTACAAAGAGATTAGTTATTCATCTTCGCGTGCAAATAACATAAACCTGCACATTAGTCATTTTTCCTGCCTACATTTTTAAGCACTTTTGACTATATCTTCGGAATTATTAATATTATTTAAAAAATATGTATAGAAATACTACCTATTAGTGACATCTAACTAAACAGCTTCGAATTAATCAAGAAAATATATACTAATTCTTTATTCTGCACATAGATGGCATTAAAGTAAGTAATAAAAGGCTGTGCGCGTATTGCAATCACTGCTTTCGGGGAATCCCCAAACAGTTTGGGGATGCTATTAAATGGTTGAGTTTAAGTTAAGTTTGCACTTTGCATCAATGACGTCGCGTGCAACGTGGTACAAACTACGAATCGTTTTTTGACTGATGACAAATTAGGTTTACGTAAATATTTTAACTGTCATATATTGGTACGCATAATCAAGGTTTACTCAACGGGAAAATTGAAGTAGATTTCGAGATTTGAATTTTTCTGTGGTGTTGATTTTTTATTTATTTATTTTTATTTTATTATTTATTTAATACAAGAAAAAACATTTTTAAAATACAAGTTTTTTGCAGTCCCACAAAGCTGTCAAACATGACGGCTTGTCTGTAGGTTCTACAAAATAATATATATAATTTTTTTTAATTTTTTATACATGTATAACACAATATTATACAATAAACAATATCACAAAATAATATATATCTCAATGTACCTACCTATATACAAATTAATTAGGTTAGTCTAGTGTAGTAAGAATAGTATTTCATGAATTGTATTACGTGCCCGTGATTTTGCGATGGATAAACGAACTTTCTTTGGCAAAAAACGGAAAATCGAAGAGGAAATTGACAACGAAAAACCACATTCCTCAAAACAGATGGAATGACAATGTACAACTACTCCTAATCCTATGGATAAAGGTTTGGTGAAATATGATAGCTATGGTTTCCGGTAATTCAGGCTCCTGTCCAGGGTTACTCCAAGATAGCGGGGATGGGGGTCATAGTAAATACTTTTTCATCAAATTGAACATAGAGTTTTGCGTTTGCCTGAGAATTACTGAGATGGAAAGCTGTCACAAATGTTTTCGACCCATTTGGCTTTAGTCACCAATTGAGGAAAAATCGTTCCATAGACTTGAGGTCATAATTAAGGATCTCTTCCGCTGCATTGAAGGTTTCAGCTTGGGCTGTGATGGCGAAGTCATCTGCGTAAGCAAATTTTATGCCTTCAGTGTGAGGAAGATCACGAGTATAGATGTTAAATAGCCATGGGGCCAGCACTGAGCCTTGGGCAAGGCCATTATTCAGGGGTATTTTTTTTGCTTTTTAGCCCGAGTGAGTGCTAAGAGTGGGGCGGAACCCAAAAATTAAGAGGGCCTTGGACTACAAATTATGTCGCTATATAAGGGGCCAAAGACCAACAGGTCTCCCGGCCAAGAGGAAACATTTAATATCGGGGAACAATTAAAATATTGTCCCTGAATATTAAGGGAACATCTCTCTCAAAGGTAGACTTTTAAAAAATATATTATATGTATCATGCAAGCTCGTGTTATAGTTGAATGGTTTCCCATAATAAATACTAATATTGGTAGTGGGATATTAAATAATGAATTAATATTTGTTTCGTGAACAGCCATTACAGACTTCTTGCTCATATTTTACGATTTTAATCGTTAAGTTTTTTTGTTTTTTGTTTTAGCTTTCTACGTTATTTCCGGTAGAGGAAAGAAACACTTGATTGTAGATAGGTATTCACACTACTTCCAACATAAACTCGCGAGCGGTGAGAGGTGGAGGTGCTCGACCTCTAAATATTGTAAAGCCTATATCTACGTTAATAATGAAGTGATTTCTTCAATTCATGGAATTCACGACCACGATCCACCTAACTATATGAAGACACCATCTGGAAAGTATGTAAAAATATAATTTTTGAATGTTAATGTTATCCTGATGAAGAAACATTTGGTTTCGAAACATGTTGATAATTTTGATTAAATAGTGTTTTACAAAGTTATTTGTTTTTATTTAATTAAAAACGACGCCACAAAGTGATTTTGCAATGATTGAAGAAGTAAATGTAATGTCCTTTATATTATATCAACATTTTTAATTTCTCGTTGAATACCGTTAACTGTTTGTTGTACATTTACTTGTGATTAGATGCGTATTGTTGTCTCCCTCCCACTAATTGATTATCATTGATTCTCTTTCAAATAGTTAGTCTCTGTCTAATTATGTTCTTTTGTCATATTCTTCTCCCCCTGTCTCTCAACCTATAGACCCAAAAAAAGTGAGAATTTCTTTATTACTTTTTTTATTTTTGAATATTTTTTTCCCCAAAATTTGGTCGCCTTTAAAGCGTTCACCTTTAGAGTGTATGCATTTGTCCAACCTTTTTTTCACTGTTCAAAACAATTTTGAAACCCACTGATTGGAATGTCCTTTATGGCCTCCAGCGATTTTTGTTTCACTTCTTCAAAAGTATGAAAACATTTCCCATTCAAGTCCCTTTTCATCCTAGGGAGCAAAAAGAAGTCACAGGGAGACAGGTCGGGTGAATAGGGCGGGTGAACAATTTGGGTCATTCCATGCTTGCTTAAATACTGCTTTACAAACAATGCGGTGTGAGCAGGTGCGTTGTCCTGGTTGATAAACTAGTCCTCTGTGCGCCGAGGATTCGACCTTTTTCGACGATTTTTCCTCATGCTCTCTCGTAACCTCTTTAGTACCTCCTTGTAGAACTGTCGGTTAACTGTTTGACCTGGAGGAACAAACTCTGTGTCCACAACATCTCTGAAAAAAAAACAATGAGCCTCGTCTTGATGCTCGATTTTATCTGACTTTTTTTTTGAATGGGAGAAGAGCACTCTTCCATTGGCCTGATGGTTGCTATGTTTCGGGATCATACCCAATTTACCACGACACATCACCCATTAACCTTTGATAATTAACCAAAAAATTTGGTCCTCTTCCAGCTGATTTTTCAATTCGTGGCAAGCTTGAGGCGAAGGCTCTCTTTGATCCTCAGAGAGGAGACTTTCGCAATTTCGCCGTAAGAAGAAATCTGATTTACTTAAAATTGAAGTTTGGACGAACGCATGGACCCACAGCTAACCCACACTGTTTCCGTACAAAAGGTTCCCACACAAAACCCGTTCTCCTTCCACTTCTCCCCTCTACCGCCCCATTCTCATTATTTTTTGTCCCCTTACGTATATAACCGTTAACTCTGTCTTAACATTTAGTTGATATTATCCTGATGAAGCTTGGTCGAAGCGAAACCGTTCGATGTATAAAATAATAAATATTCGTGGTTAAATACAAAGCGTTTTTTTATTTTTATAATATAATGTCTGACCACAAAGTAATTGCTTCTTAAAAAATAAAATAATAATCTTTGTTTCGTGGACAACAATGACAAACTTCCTACTCATATTTTATTTTTTTAATCGTTACGTTTTTTTCTTATTTTTAGCATTCTACGTTATTTCCGGTGGAGGAAAAAAATATTTGATTGTAGATAGGTATTCACACTACTTCCAACATAAACTCGCGAACGGTGAGAGGTGGAGGTGGTCGACCTCTAAATATTGTAAAGCCTTTGTCTACGTTAAACATGAAGTGATTTCTTCAACTCATGGAATTCACGACCACGATCCACCTATATGCCTTCTGGCTAAAACGTAAAAGTATAATTTTTGAATTTTAATTTTAACCTGATGATGAATCCGTTGGTTTCGAAGCATGTTAATAATTTTGATTAAATAGTGTTTTACAAAGTTATTTCTTTTCATTTAATTAAAAATGACGTCACATAGTGGTTTCGCAAAGATTGAAGAAGTTAATATATATTTTTTATTTCAAGGTTTTAAAAAACAGTTTTTTTATTCTTTTTTTATTAAATAAAACATACAACGAAGTTGCACTCCCATGAGTTATCAAAACTCATTAAGGGATCGCCAATTGGTACTTTTGAGAAGTTAAACCCAACTCAACCCAATATGTAGACACATTATATGAATAAAAAATTTACAAAACATTTCACAGAAGCAACATACAGACACAAACATATGAAGAATCACTTTACAAATATTTCACAGAAACATGTATTATAAGATTTTATGAATGTTTATAACCACTCATTTGATTTATGTACTTTTGGTGTCAAAAAGTTAAAATAAAGTATCCTCCATGATGGACTAATGAGATGGACTAAGAAATGCATAAAAAAACAAAATCAGGAAACTACAATAAAAGGTACGTGCTCAAAAATATACAGACCTCATACATGATGTTTACATACATACATGACAAGATTTAAAAAAGGTATAAACTACGCCCATTGTATTATAAGTTTGGTATTTGGAGATAATCAGGGCTATCAGAACAGAGTTTGTACCTACTTATGACTCGTTTTCCAAATAACATTGAAAAAATAGGTTTTCAATATATCATTTCGAGATTTGTTGGAGGCATATACCTGTCTCAAATTTTCAGGCAGTTTGTTTTAGTTAGTGTAGGCAATGTATTCTAATGATTTCAGTCCGAACTTTATTGAGTGTATTTTTGATATGTGTCGTTTGTTGTGTTGTCGTGTATTATATTAGTGAACGTCGTTGTTATACTTCAGTTTTATATTTGTGTGGGTGTTGCACTAAATAATATTTAAAATGGTGTTTGTTATCTCACAATTACAATGTAGCCGTTTAAAAACACAAGTGAATACCTCAGCACAGGTTTTTCTGGTGACGTATTATATACTATAATTTATTTAATATATCGGTATAAATATATTAAAAACAATGTTTGAGTATTGCAGTTTCTCTTGGGAATATCATACAATATATTGTACTCGTACGATGATCTCCACATAATTTTTATATAAAATAATAATTTTTTTGACCATCGCTCCCTTCCATATCTTACCTTCCTCATCTCACTACTCACCAGTACATAACTAAATTAAAAGTTATTCTAAATCTTATTTTCTTATCCTTTTTATAAGAGTTCACTGCATAAACGCACCTTAGAGAACACCGCCATTGCTCACAACATTCTAGCCCCACTGTCACGGGACAGTTGGGACTATTGTAAGTAAAGACAAAACCTACATTTAAAAGAAAACAATAAATATATTTTAATTCGATAAAATCGTTCGTTTTCCTTTCTATCTGAGTTTGGTGAACCATTTTGGACATAAATATAACACAAAAACACTCGCTCATGTAATTCATAAGAATTATGTAAACGAAAATCGCGGTTTTGAGTTAAATATTAAGAGAGATGGGAATGTTGATAGAGATATTCAAAGAAGGGTAAATGCAGGTAACTCCGTTAATGGCGGACTGAACGCCGTTAGCGCCATCAAAAAACTGCCAAAAGAAGCGAAGCTAGCTGTCCTTAATGGAGTACTGGTACCTTCCCTGCTGTATGTCAGTGAGGCATGGAACTAGCAGAGGTAGGATTAAAGTAGACTGATTGCTGTAGAATTGAGATCCCTGAGGCGAATGTGTGGTAAACCCGTCTACGATCGTGTAAGAATAGTGGAGATCCGCAAAAAAATGCGAGGCTGATGTAAGTGTAATGAGTAAGATTAAGAAAGGGACTCGCCAATGGTTTGGGCATGTAGAGCTAATAAATGGGGAAAGGAGTGTAAAGAGAATACATGACACAATTTTGAATGATAGAAGAAGTCCAAGGACGCCCAAGAAAGACATGGCACGCCTAAGTGAATCAGTTACTTAAGTCGGGCCATGTCAAGAGTAAGAATAATAGAAGGTCAAGTATGCGACGATGTATGAATGTAAACGAGGCAAGGAGTGTGTGCCAAGACCGAGTTGTTTCGCGATCCGTCCTCTCTGCCTAACAATGCGGGAAACGGCGTAATGGTTAGTTAGCTAGTTAGTTTTATTTATCTAATGTCACCGTTGTTTGATGGCGCTTTGGGCGGTTTGCGGTAACTTCTCTCCTTTTCCATAATTCGTGGTTCCCAGCATTAGACATGTTTCTTTGTAATTATTGTATTACATATTTAATGTAAAACATAATTTAAAAAAATATGTTGTTAGTTAAAAAACTTATTTTATACTGATTACAGAAAAAACATGTGTAGGTATATTGCAATGGGGTATTTCCACAAACGAGGGATTCTGTTGAAAATGTACGGAATATTTAAAGATCATTTTTCTGATTTTAATCATCCTACTAAAAATGGTTGTTTTTTATGTTTTTATTAAATATTATTGATTTTAAAAACGATCTAAAACTGACAAAATCAAAACGGCCCGTGGTTGGCAAATCGGTTTGTGATGTCACAAGCGTCGCTCGGCTGTGCCAGCATTAATAAACACTGTCAGTGAGCGTCCACGCTCATGACGTCACACGATAGCCCCGCCCCAAAATATCATTTTAGCGGTAATTCGAAAATGGGAAACTTTGACTCGCTGTAGAAAATTTATTCGGCATTATAAAATTAAAATAAAAATGTTTTAATTATCGTAATTTTTTGGTTCATTTTTTAAACAATAAAAAAGTGGAAATACCCCATTGTTTGATTTTTTTATAATATTTGAAAAGTCGTCAAATGATTTTAAGGCGCCGTTTTCCCAAAAATAAAAAAGGCATATACGTTTCTTTTGCTTTACATGAACGAATATATCAAGTTGTAATGTTTTTTCTAAAGCTTTCCACAGTGTTACAACTTTACAAATTATTGTACTTTCATATAACATCTGCATTTTTTTTTTTTTTCAGTAACTTATTTAAGGTCAATGAAGGGAAAGAAACTCCTGCTCGTCGACAGGTACACATATTGCTTCCACAGAAATGGCAAAAATGAGACACAAAGGTGGAAGTGTTCAACCCACGACACTTGTAAGGGATATTTGTACCTATATAACGACGTTGTTACATCCGTCAAAGGACAGCACAACCACGTACCCCGATATTTGTGAAAACTGTTTTAAGTAAAACAAAAATGAAATTGTCGTAACAATATCAATAATTTCCAAAGCATTTGAAATATAAGAAGACACAGGCAATAAAAGATTGGCCTGCGACCGGGACTGGAACTCGGGACCATCCCGCGTTATTCACTCGTGTGTTTGGAAATTTATTAAAATATTGTAATCATTTACGGAACAGGGTAGCATTAAATTTTATTCACAATGTGATATGATTATTGTATTATGCTTTTTAATAAAATAATGGATTTTTTCATAAAAAAACACAATTATCATCTTTAATGACCAACATAAAATAATCATACAAAATCAATGACGAAGTGAAGAGTATTATATGTAATCGAATGAATTATATCATTAAGGGGAACGGCTGCCGGCCTATTTCATACAAAACTTGATTTGAGTGGCAAAAATTCCAAACCAAACCCAATATGTACTCATGGTTGTTTTAATTTATTTATTTATACTGGGTTTTACAGATGTTCACACTTACGTGAAAACAATTCAGTTATAAAACTCAGTTATTACACAATTATAAAAATCTACAATTACATACAATTAAATACAAATACATACAATTAGAAAAACAAAAACATCACAAATAAAAATACAGAATTAAATACAAGGTCACTCAAGTAACACATTACAATGAGTGGTAAAAGACATATGAAATAGGGGAGACCGGGGACAGTTGTACCAATTTGACTTTTACCATTTTCTACATCTTAGGTATAATGTTTATGAAAAAAATGCTCATACTCAACGGCAGATAATTTAGTTGTCTACCAAATTCTTATTCTATGATTTTTCTAAATCTTATATAAAATAAGCTATAAGCGCATGGACAGATCGGGGGAAATGCTACAACTGACCCCTACCCCGGGGTTAGTTGTACCAGTAGCGGAATTTAAATTAAAACACAGAATTTATCGATAAATGTGTTCAATTTTGATAATTTCGGTTAGGAAAAACAGTTTGTTTGTTAGTTTATAAAATTACTATTCAAAATTTCAATTACATTGAACGTAATACACCATTTATCTGACCACAAGAAAACTCTTATAGAATTCGTCAGTTCAAGTGTTACCAAGGATCTTAACTATTGTAATATAATAAAAATACAATACAAATATATATTAATACCGTAGCATGTTTAAAACTCAAGAAAAAAAGAAGAAAAAATAATTAAAATTTTGTATGAAAATACTGTGGTACAATTGTCCCCGCGGTACAATTGTCCCCAAAAATATGTATATATATATATATATTATATACATTTTGCAATAAAAATATTTATTCATTTTCTATGACAATATACAACGAACAATTAACTACACAGGCTCAAACTTTTACATATTACAGTCTTATTAAAATTTAAATAATTATAATACAAACTTGTAACCATAAAATACATATATTCAAATATGATTTGGTGATGAAAATATAAAATTTATCACAAAAAAACACAGTAACAAACATAAAATAACAAAAATGCTGGCAAAATAACAAAATAACTAAAAGTATAAGTAGGTATTAAATAACATATAAAGGTACGTCTAAGAAACTAAGAAGCAAAAATAAAATTATTATTATGAATATGTTATTATTAATTAATAACATTATAAAGGTAGAGATCATTGACCTGGTAATTAAACCAACATTAACATAAATCCATAAAATGAAAGGGGTTTGGACTCTGAAAGTATAACGGACGAACATTCATTTATGACTTGAGAGCTGTGCTCACAGAATCTTAAAAAAAAAACCTCGGGGTTAGTTGTAGCACGGGGTCGATTGTACCGGTACAATCGTCCCCGGAAAAATTGGTACAACCATCCCCGAGGGGTCATTTTAAATTAAAACGCAAATTTTTGGTTAATCCCTACTCTAGAACGCTTCAAAACTCGTCCTAAAATAAACTCAAGTGTCCAAAGAAATGTGTACATTGCAAAATACTAATAAACAGAACATAGTAATTGTAATATTAGAGAATGAACGCAATCGAAAAAAATTACGATTTAGGGCTCAAAAATTTCTTCTTCCGATTGCGAACGTCCGGGTTCCACTATGTCACGCGGGCTACTGACGTTTGTCCGCACGCATAAAGGCTATCCCCTGATCACATATAGTATACGTACCTATTATAATTAGGGAGTTATTCGCCTTGGTACTACTGACCCGTGGTACTACTGTCCCCGGTCTCCTACGCGAGCATGCATTGAGAGACAATTCACACAATATAATTAGTTATTACTTTTTAACAGCACCAGATTTTTTTTTAATATGTACATATTATCAATGAAAATATCCACATCAGCGCACTCTGTCTTGTTATACAGTCGATATGTAAATACTCGTATGTATGTATTATTTTTATTTAAAAGATATAGCGAATGTTTAACGTACGTAAGAAATTTTCAGAGGTTAAAAAAATTATGTGGCGCTAATCATCGCGTCGGATCAAATATTCATGTCATTTTTTGGGGATGCTGTGTGAAGGGTATTTTTAGGAAATGAAGGAACTGAAGTTTAGGGAAGGAAAAATTTATGAGGGTTGGTAGGAATCTGGGTCAAACCTCCTTTGTAGTTCTGTTGGAGAGCTCTAAAGACCTCCCTCAACCAATCTCTCTCGATCATGCCTAACACACGGCAGGTAGGCAGACGCATCGTCCGCCAAGACCTGGACAAACCTCGCTCCATGAACGCAGGCACCCAACGTAGCGAACCACTTAGAGTGACGGATGGCAGAGGTGTTGGTTATCCAATAAATGGTTCCCGGAGCCGCGGTAACCATACCCGCCTCCCAAATTGAATATATGAAAATCTGACAAGAGTTTTTTAAAAACAGTACTTTATTTTGAAATACGTTAATAAATAGCGAATTTATCTCGAATCGAATGTAATGAGAAAATATATTTTGCGGAATACGCAATCTGACAGTATATTATTAGGATAGTAGCTTAGTCACAAACCTCACGTACACGGATCGCTTCCTCACGGCGCGGCGCGGCGTCAGGGTTCGTAAATTTCAACCGTACTAAAACTGGGGTATTAACTCAATCAGATATTTCAATCATCAACTATCTTACCACTGCTACCACTGAAGTTACGTAACTGCGTCTTATGAAAGTGAAGTGTGTGTTAATTTGAGTGTGTTTTCCAGCCATCTACATAAACTCCAGGCGAGGGAAGAAACTCTTGCTGGTCAACTCTTACACGTTCTGCTTCCAAAAAAATACCGCAAATGCGGGGCAAAGGTGGAAGTGCTCAACCCTTAACACTTGCAAGGCCTATCTCTACCTAAACAACAAAGTTATTACCTCAATCACAGGGCGACACCATCACGACCCTCCGAAAAGTGTAAAAAGGTTTATGGATACATAACACTTTAAAACACAGCAAACATAATTTGTGAACTTTAAAACTCAGCAACCTTATTCGCCTTATTACCCGCCTCCCTTCCATTTCCATCCATTCATATATTTAAGTTTATTGTTGTCATTAGTTTTAAGTAAACCCTGCTGAAGTACTCGTAAGCATTGCTTATGAAAAATGTTGATTTTTAAACATTAAAAGTGGTTAAAACCAAGTATTTATTAATTTTCAGTACTTTAAATTTTACAAATTATTATTTTTTAAATTTAGTCTTGTTTTGAAAACAAATTTGTTTTTTTTTAAATTATTTTGAGTGATTCTTTAACGACGGAAGTTTTCCAGACTTTTTTTACAATAGCTCTACACAGAGGCACTGCAGAAAAAAAATCCCTCAATGCCTAAATCACCTTTGGGAATGCTGTGTGGGGTCTTTTAAGGGAATGATAGAGAGTTCTGGGAAGAAAAAGGGTATGAGAGCTGGGTAGGAATCTGAGGGTCAATGTTTTCATGACTGACGAACGTATGAATCCATTCCTCCCACTGCGGTGCAACACATATAATAAAAATAAAAATTATACAACACAATAAAAAGTATAATTTTCTTTAATTTAAAACGATGCCGAGCTTGACTCGTCATTGTGGCTGTATGTATCGTAGATTGTCACTGGATATGCGCCACAGTACCTACTTAACAGTCGACTCGATATTTTATAATCTATGGATTATTTAAACTATTCCATGGGCAAACCAAATTGATAAGATTAATTTCAAAATGAAATGTAATTACTATAGTGATTGTGATTAAGGAATCGACATTAGGTACAATTAATAACATTAAATGTCGTTTCTTTCCTTGCAGTTAATGTTTGGTTACTAAATACTTTTCTTTATGTAAGTCTTATGAGATTAACAAAATAAACCTCTTTTTTCCTGACAGAGAAACTCAATTGTGTTTTAATTGATTGTGTCATCCAAATCACAAGGAAAATATCTTTATATATATATATTGTTAGGAATGGGCGTGGGCGAGGATGGCGATCCACTAAACGTTGGACGCCAGTATTAGGTATTTACAATATAATCCCCGCGTAGGGCGGCAGAGTTAGGCTACCCTATGTTAGGCATCCACTGTAGAGAACAAAAGAAGTAAGAGTAGGTTATACTACCTTATTTCAACCCGCGGCTAGAAAATGCGGTTAGAGGCTCTCTTCGAAAGCGTGGGTTACATTTATGACATACTTTCCTTGAAAATACAGGTTGCATATAACATATGGTTTTACAGGACATGGGGTTTATTCATGTTAATACATTTGCATACGCCTCCATTGGTGCGTACATACACAAAACACATAGGGTAAGGTACAATGGAAAATGCAGGTCTCTAAGATTAGCTAAAAGGGCTCTCAACTTTCAGGAACCGATTGGCTTAGATACGCGAAAACAAGTAATCGTTATGGATTTAAGTTATTGCACATTTAGAAGGGTTTGTAACTCAATTAGCTTACGTGAAATCCTTCATCCAATCATCGTTGGCTGTTGTACACGGCCACCACAGCAGTTAGGCTGGGGCCTGGGTTGTAAGAAACGGCTCAGTCATCGGCTCCAGTAAAGGATTGAGCCGGCCACTTCCGGCTTCGAACGCTTAAGAGCCATCTTGGTCCGCACGCCAATAGAAAAAGAGCGCGTAAAAATGCACTGCGAATTGTATCACCGTGTTGTCGCTAAAAGCTGCCTGAATTTAAGTGTCAAACGCCTACCGATGTCTGTCGGCCAGTTGTTCGGCTGTCTCCCTTCCTTTGTGCGCGCGAAGTGTGCGCAGTTTTGCTTAATTCGCGGTAGATTCGAACTGTTGAAGTTTTCGTTACGTAACACTATACATATGTCAAGAATTATGCATACTTGACCTTCAAAACAGTATGCGTGCGATTTCTAAAAACCATCCCCACCTTATTTTAAATTTAAATCATTATATTTTAACTTGGCTACGATATAATCATATCATTAGAGCCAAGGTCCACGCTGTTCTACGTATTACTTCTTGGAGTATCAATTTGTGCTATTTTTTCCTTATACGACATTTCTACTTTTTCAGCCATCTACATACCGTCAACTAAAGGCAAGCAGTTAATCATGTTGAACAAGTATACATATTACTTCCAACAGAAATTTTCCTGCGGCGAGCGGTGGCCCTGTTCCACTAATTTCCACAAGGGTTGCAGGGCTCACCTTTACATGAACAATGGCAAAATATCTTCATTGAAGGAAATTCACAACCACCCTCCACCGAATTACGTCAAGACACCTGCTGGCATTTATGTAAAGTTTTGAATATTGGTCATCTTAAACACGTCCATCCGCCCGGTCTCTTGACTTGTCTTAAATCAATACTCTTTTGGAAGCCATATTTATGTTTTTTGATGAATATATTGGAGTGCAAACAAATAGAATTGTATATTTATAAACTATTTTTTTTCCATTAAAGGATTTGCTTTGATGTTAATCATAGTTTTCTTTTACTGGTCAGTGACTGAGTTGGCATCGCGTCTGGCTTCCACCCAGGCATCGTGAGTTTGATTCCTTGGCTGGTTAAGGCCTCCATCATGACCCAAGCAACATTGTCCTTTTTCTATGATGGTAGTAGGAGACTTTAAAATTATTGTCAGGTTAGATACGTTTTTTACGATTTTCACGGCCAAAAGCATTTTCATTGTATGTTTTTGGGGTGTTATGCCGTAATAACACCCCAAAAACACACAATGAAAATATTGTCAGGTTATTCGTAATCCGTGAACGTTTGTCTTTCTTTTTAAAGTTTATTTTAATTCATTTATTCATTCAGACTATTTGAATCAAAATAAATAACTTATCCTCTTTGAATTTTTTTATTTTGCTTGAAATGTTAAAGCTACAAGTGACAAAATTGGTTACAAAATATTGCAACCAATTTTATTGAGCATGTTAATAATGGATATCAACGCAAAACAATATTTGCGCTATCCATGGGATCTCAGATATATTTTTTTAGGTTTCGTACAGGTATAAATGCCACCTGACACAAAGGTTAACTTCTTGTCCTTTGGATACCGAGGTGTCCAATATTCTTAGTTATGATGATGTTAATAATAATAATTACTCATGTTAATTTTACTACTGTAATTTGTGCGTAATAAAATATTTTTTCCTTAAATAATTGTGCTTTTGTTTCCTTTCTTCATTATAAACCTGCTTTATCTCAGTAACATTGATTCTATCTATTAATGAAAACACTGTGCTGCACCTATCTCGATCTACATTGTGAAAGTGTATTTTTCAATCAATATCTCTCCTAGAGGGATGTTTCATCACTCTATTTTGATAATAGATCTTCCTTTATACAGCCAAGATGAATGTTTGACTAAGGTTTCATAAATGCACGAATTTTTTTTATTTATCAAACCCTATTTTACCTGAACTATTTTTATCTAAGAATTGTCATGACCCCAATAATTGGCGTTATGACAAATTCTTGATCAACTTAAACAAGACTCCTCTTTCTTCTTAAATAAAAGCTTTTTATGATTTAATTAACCTTTAATTTTTGTTTTCCAGTTATCTTCATAACATCACGAAAGGGAAGAAAACTGATTTTGAAGGATAAATTCACATATTGTTTCCAACATGGTGAATTATTGAAAACAGAAAGATGGATTTGCTCTACCAAAAAAAGTAAAGGGTGCACAGCGCATCTTTACGTTAAAAATGGCGTTATCGGTTTGATCAATGCCGACCATAATCACTGTCCACCCACAAGTTATGGATTGAAGTTAGCTCATGTTTAAAAAAGTATATTTCAATAATTATCGACATCACAAATTCTCCACAAATGCTCTCCACGGACTGCGGTCCTTCGCCATTCGCTTCCAGTCCTCAGTCCTGCTCTAATTCTCTTTTGCGCAGTCAATTAACCACTTCCTCAGATTGCATCCAGGTTGGTTCCACTTTGCAGTTTCAATTTTTATAAATTAAAGTATAAGATGTTAATAGTGGTAGCATTAGCAGTGCTTTTCATAGCTACCCTAGGGGAGACAATTTTAGGTTTCCCATAACAAGGTTATCGAGAACACAAAAAAATTATACTAATGTATTTTAAAATGTTCAATGCACTCTCCCTTTAAGTAACACCGTCTCCGGAAACACGTAGTACAAGCGAGAAACTTGAGAATCTACGTCACATTTGGAGAAGATGTAACTTTTTTTGATCTGAGCTTTAATTTTCGAGAAAATCGAGTTCGAAGTTGAAATTTTTTAACTCAAATTTGAAAAAAAATCGGTCGCTGATGGATTAATATCAGCTGTGTAGTATCTTTTAAAATGCGACGAAGAGTAGACCAGTTTCCAATTTTTTTTTACTCCTTTAGTTAGCGAAAATCGGAAAAAAGTTTAAAAAAATATCGAAAGAATCATATAAATTTATTTTTTATTTTATATTTATGTGATGTAAATTCACCAGTTTCCCGCTTGTACTACGAGTTTCCGGACACCGTGTATACAAGAAGCCAAAAGCCTTAAATTTTGAGGGCGATTGTGATCGTCTCAATTTTGTGTCCAAATTTCAGTACATAGGTAGTGTATTGTTAAATTAGGATAAAACAAATACTACGTATAAAATGTAAATTTTGTAAACCAATAAAATATGCTTTGAAAAATAGTGTTCTTATGCTCGATTGATTTTCATGGTACATTTTTAATTATATTCGATCTTTATTTTACAATTTGGGAGGCGGGTATAGGTACCGCTGCCCCGGAAACTATTTGTTGGATAACCAACATTTCTGCCATAGGTCCCCTTAGTGGTTCGCTACGTTTGGTGACTTAGCAGGGGTGCCCGGGTTCATATGGGAGGTTTGTACGGGTCTTGGAGGCGATATCATAATTGGAGCCCAGTAAAATATCTTTAGTTTTCGAGACATTGGCACTTTATGAATTTCACACGTTATGGGGTTTTAATTTTTACTATGCTACGTTAAATGGCCTGCTATTGATAGCAATATTTTTTTTTTTCAAAGTCATATATATTTTATAAATTTATATTGGAGTATGGTTGTTAAAAATAATATTAATGATAAATAATAACCCGGTTTTTTGTCTTTAGTTGATAATGTGGGCCCCACTGATCGCTCACTTGCGCTGAGGACCCCAATGATACAATTTGTAATATTATTTTTTTTTACTTTGCCTTGCTTTCTAGCCGTATTCGCGACGACACCAAAGGGAACCAAGTATCTGATAATTGACGGCTTCACCTGCAACCGCAAGTCGGTTAATCGTAACAAAATCTGGTGGAGGTGTTCTACTTACCAGACTACCAAATGTCCCGTCTCCGCGGTGACCGTGGAAGTAGGATTATTGTCCTACAAAGGCGAGCACAATCATCCGGCACCGAAACTCCGCAAGATTTCCACGTGGAGCTATCAAATTGCCGAAGACTGGAGGTGAACTTGATTTTAAAAACTCCTATAGTCTATAAGAGATTTTATCGTTGATGACTTATGTAGAGTGTATATACAATAGAAACAAGGCAGATGGGCCGCGGATATACCGCGCGTACCAAAGTATCATCAATATTGTACACCCATAAATAACATTGCAAATTTCCTTTATTTCTGCCTATATACCAAACGCATAACTTTTATTGGCTCTGTTTGCTTTAACGGTGGAGTTCGTCGTAACTTGGCTATGTCATATATCATTTCGTTTCTTTTATCGTCGTTTGTTTCTATTAGTCAGAGTTCGGTCGTAACTCGGCTGTACCATATATTTATTTGTTTCTAATATCTATGGTTGGTGACACTTTCTTTAAAAATTATTTAAATTATTTATCGTTTTTAATTTTACTTTGTAGTTTTTTACAGAATACATAGTGTTTACTGTCCTCGACAATAGGAATTCTTATATGTTTTTGTCTCATATGTATTGTTTAGTGTATCGATCTGCATTTTGTTTGAATAAAAGTCATTTTGTAAGCATTACTGATTTTTCATTCGTGTTCCGGAGGCAATTCTTTTTTATTAATATTTTTGTGATTGATTTGTGGAATTTATGTGAATGGATGTGGATTAGAATCATGTGAATTAGTATCCAGTCTTTACCTCAACTTTTGTCTGATCTACTTGGTTCGCTTGACATATAATATTGTCATCTTCACCTTGTGAGATAACTACTAACATTCTATTATTCTTTTCAGTTAAGAAACTTCACGGTAAAAATCCTAGGTGGGAGCCAGATGACATGCATCAAGCTGTGAAAAAAATTCTCGGAGGGGTAATGACCCTCACCCAAGCAGCTCTTCAGTACCATATACCAAAAAGCACTTTATTCGACAGAATAAGAGATTTCAAAGCTAATAAAGAACTCTCCTTCGTGCCAAATGTATCTCGTAAAAAAACAAACACGACGTATTTTGAAAAATTGTTGGTCAGTCGTCTGAAAAAGGAAAAGAGAACGTTGAACGTAAAGCAATTCAAGAAACTTGCTTCTCAATTGGCAAAGGAACACAATATTCAAAACGCAGGGAACAGCTTTTATGCGACATTTTTAAAAATGCACTGTGAACTGATAAGGCAGAATCCAGTACAAGAACGTGTTGATGATAGTGATTCCGAAGAAGGTGATTCTGGGTTACCTATAGACACCGCAGATCTATAGCACAGTCCTACTTGTTAATACATAACATGCTGAATCAACATCTGATATTTTTCTTCCTGTTTTCTAATTATATTGTTCGTGATTTCAACTATGTTTACTTTGAAAAATATATTATCTATCTCTTTATTATATCTAATAAACCTTCTAGAACTTTTTCGCAATTTTTTTTTTGGGTGTTATGCCGTGTTGCGCTACCTCCTTCTTTAGACAACGGACTTTCGGAAAGCGTTGCAGTGTCCATCATCAGGGCAGATTCGGCAGATTCGACAGACAGATCACATCTGTCGGATCTGCCGAATCTGCTCTTATGACTTCAACGCTGTCCGAAAAGAAGGACGTAGCGCAACACGGCATAATATCCCAAAAACAAATAACGAAAATGCTTTTGGCCGTGAAAATCTAAATCTTCTAGAACTTAATAAATCCCTATCAGAACTTAGCTGTAATGCTTAAAAACCTTTATTCCTTTACGAATTTGTTGTTATTATATATTTTTTTAGTATTGAAATTTGATCCCTCCATCCAGGGAAACAGGTAGTTAGTTATTTATGGTTTAGTTTAATTAATTGTGCTTCTTCGGTAATCAGGTGAAAAAAATAATTAACATGAATTTATGTAATATAGTTTCAGGTATTTTAGTTAAGTAAGTGAAAATGTAATTTAACGTAAAAGATAATTAATTTTTATTTTTAACTTTATGAGTAAAACCTCAAATTGTAACATTTAATTAAATGAAGACAATGTAAGCGAAACTCAATCGAAAATCTGGAAACAGAAAAATCAAAAAATATATTGGCACCTCTGGGACTCGAACCTAGGACCTCTCGCTTTCCGGGCGAAGCGCTAAAAGCGAGAGGTCCTGGGTTCGAGTCCCAGAGGTGCCAATATCTTTTTTGATTTTTCTGTTTCCAGATTTTCGATTGAGTTTCGCTTACATTGTCTTCATTTAATTAAATGTTATAAAAGATAATTCTTATTTTATTCCTTCTGTAATCTGGTGAACAAATAATTGACATTGGAAATGTGTTTTAGGGTAACTAATAAAAAAAGTGGGTTAATGTCAGGTTAGGTTAGGTTTTTAGGCAAGTTTTTTTCATAACTTTTGATGACTTTATACAACTTTTCAAAGGTGTTCTGATTTTCTCACTATTCAATTTAGTCATGGAATCGTTTTTTGTGTAGAAGAATGCGATAAATGTAATCGAAAATTAAAATTTTAAAGACAAATACACTTCAGAATGAAAACTGTTTATTTGAGCAAATAACGTAAATCACACACGGCCTTACTAAAAAAAACCATAGCACGACCGTTAAACTGTATATTTGTTGCACGTTATACAAAGCCCGTTTGATTTGTTACTTAAAAAAATTATCTCTAAAATGTAGTTATTTCGAACGAGCAACACCGGTCGCGCAAGCGCAGAGTTTTTTCGCCGCGCGCCGCTCTATGCAATGGCGATTGTTCGTCTGGATATTTATCTTTTTTATATTAAGAATAGCGTTTTTGTACATAAAACGGTCAACTTCTTATTATATTCGTGTGTAGATATGATCAGAGGCGTGCACTCCATGTAGGCACATAAGCACTGCCCACCCTACCGTATTTGTAAAACACAAGCATGTAAATAATATTATAATAAATAAATAAATAACTAAAAATAAATACACACTTTCAAATTAAGCGCGAAAAGCTGGGCAACCGAAACTACGCCGAGCGGCATCACATCAAACGGCATACTACAAAACGTGGTATTATAATCTGTAACCAGAAACTACACGCGCGCCATCCGACTGCCCCACTAAACTCCGGCCGTTAGCAGGAATTATGTCCGCATGGAGCTAATTTCATACAAGATTATAATATTAATGTTTACGAACTCTCGTTTTGAATTTGCTTCTAGAAGTTTTTTTGTTAGTATGAAGCAGTGCTTTCTCGCACAAAATTAGCAAATGGCCATAGGCCATTAGTGACGATAGTGACATCTGTTGTTATCTATTTATACCAACCAGTTGTCTTTCACAAATGCGAATTGTCAGTTGAAAAACGTTTCTCGTACTTTAATTGTGAATTATTTGATAAAATATGAAAATTTTAACCTGTGAAACTTGTTGTAGTGAAGGAAAAAATGTGTGTTAAGATAATTTAAAAAACCATGGGTTTTCTTGGTTATCTTTTAACGAAAAAAAACGAATAATTTGTGTGGGGAGTGACAGTTGTTGACATTTTTCCAGTTACTGTCGTACAAAAACTTTGATAAATATGTACATATAATGGCAATTTCCCCGAAACATTGGTTAATGATTTAGTGTATACTTATGGTGTACACAATTTGAATCTGGATCGTCTCAGAAATGAGTTAAGGTACGTTTACAAATCACTAGAATTTAAAACTCTTGGAGTACATGAAATTGTAGAAAATATTTATCCAAATCATTAACAAGTAGTTTTCCCCCAAGTTGTACAATTAGCTAAACTAATAGTAACTATCCCTGCCATTAGCGCGTCTGCTGAACGTTCTATTTCATTTTTAAATTATAATGTCACATCACAAAGTATCTGCTTCATATGAACAGTTCATTTTCATCTTTAAAGCACGTACATATATTTACGGAATACACAAGGTCAACGGCGTCTTTCAAACTGCTCCATTCATTCAATAGAAAAAAAATTGTTTTGTATTTAAAAAAGTTTCGCGGCATTTTACGACGCAGTTATAAAGTCGTATTTGAAAAAAGATAGACGTATCGATTTGAAATATAAACAATATTTCTCGTAAAATTGTACGAAGTGTGAGGCTTTGTCAAGGCCACCTCGGATATCCAGTAATATCGGCTTGTGATAATATGCATAAATGAAGCGATTATTTGGACATTTGGTGTGGCTTAGATAATCCAAACCCTTCATAATCTGCAGCCAGCAGCAAGCACACTTAGCGAAATCTTGTCAGAAGGGTAATCTGTGGTAAGTTTTTATTTTTATTTGAATAAATTCGGCGGTTTTCCTACTGCCTACCCTGAATAAAAACTCTGTGCACGCCACTGGATATGATGTGTTTACAACTTATTTGTGGTAGTTTTGTCAGTTTTATTAAAGTTACAATATAATAATCGTATGTTGTAAATTGAGGTGTCGGAAAATGGTTTTTAGGTTATATTTTTAATCGAACTTCATTTTAGGATTTTTATTTTGCAAGAACTTCTTCAAAGTTATGTTTTATTATAACGTAAGTATCTAATGCATATATATTGGTAAACGTATCAGAGAAATTGACCCTTTAAGATGTGCATGCAACGCATAAAATATCAGTTTTTTTGTTGTTAATTTTATAAATGAAAAGCAAACTTCAACATTTATAAAAAAAAATGTATGGAACGAGAAAAAGTGAAGCGACTGTGTTTTTTTTTATATTTTATATTTAAAAAAAAATTCTGTGTTTTGATTAAAAGTATTTGTGCTAAGCTTTTTTTTCAAATATTTTTTGTATTTGAAGCTTAAAATATAGCGATTTTTAAAAGCTAAAGTAGGTTTCAAATACAAAAATCTTAAATTTAATATTATCTAGTTTCTATAATGGTATTTTTTTACGACATCGTCAGAAATAAGAAATGTATAGAACATTCAAAATATGTTGAAAAAATTCCGAAATCCGACGATGAATTATTTTGTTAACTGTATAGGTATACAGTTGTTAAACAACTCCCTCGGGCTGTGTAAACCATGTATCTTTCTTTCCATGATTTTTTTTAAAATTAGTAATGTTTTCACATCCGCGGCCGTTAATCAATTGAATAAAATTTTCACGGGGTTTTTAGTAAGGCTGACAATGTTTACGGTTTTTTTTTTCTCCGCTAATGTTTAACTATGTGTATATAATAACAAACTTCTTTTATATAGTAAAAATATCTCTCAATTATTGACATTTACAAGGATAGAAAAAATAAATCAAAAATCAATTATCACCAACACGTCATTTTACTTCAACCCCTTTCACCATATTCATCCATTATCCTCTGAATCTTTTAAATGACTTCTATTTTACATACACGTAAAATTTTCTATTATCGTCTTTCACATCGTGGTGAAAATGCAACGCTACATCTAAATCTGAGTTATTAAAATTAATAGGATTAATTTACGGTGCTCCAGATTTTATGTCCGGGTTAAATCTTTCCTAAATGAAAGACTAAACCTTTCCACACACTTTTCCACAAATGAATATCTAGTAAATTCACGCAATGTAAGTGCACTATATAAGTATAATAAATACAAAACAATACAAGAACAATATGTCAATCCACCAGAAACATAATGGGAAAATATTTCACCGACTCCAGATATTTTCATATCAGAGGGTTCGGCTCTGATGAAATCCTAACTGGTCCGATAAATCCTACTGATCCCTCAATATAAATATTTAAAAAATCTTTCGTAATCCTACATGTATTTAAAATGACGGACTTTTGCATTTTTATGTACAAATTTTTTGACAAATCTAATACGCCTAAATTTTGAATGAGAGAGCTAGGTATAATGCCAGTAGCCGAAATAACAAATGGTATTATTTTTATAGTCTGAGAATGCCAAATTCTTTTAATCTCATTTCCTAAATCTGTATATTTTCTTATTTTTTTCAGAAACAGTTTTCTGAATATTACAAGAATTTGGAATAGCGACATCAATGATATAAGTTATTTTTTTAATTTTGTCATGTAAAACTATATCGGGTCTATTATGACTAATTGATAACTAATATTATTATTTAATTATTAAAATTAATTAATTTTATTTAATAGTAATAATATGTAAAGTGTTTGAAGACACTTTACATGTTATCTTCCTTCACACTATTATGTAATGTAATATAACCAGAAAATATGTAATATAGAATGGGGTCTAAGTAGAATATATGACGCGAATTTGAATGGTTTAAGACGGGGACGCTCGAGGAAAACTTGGAACGATCAAGTGAATCATATACTTACTTGAGTCGGGCCATGTCAAAAGTTAGAATAACAACAGAGAATGCATGATTGGAATTATGGACGTGAATGAAACAAGGAGTATGAGCCAAGATCCAGTTGTTTGGCGGTCGATATTCTATTTATTTTACATTAGCTCCACACAGGGGCCCTGAGGAAAAAATTTGGGTATGCTGTGTAGAGGGGATTTTTAGTGAAAGGAAGGATAGGAAGTTTTGGGAAGGAAAAGAGTATGAGGGGTGAGTAGGAATCTATTATACAGTAGGAGTCAATTTGTCCTAAAGTGACGTATGAATCCATCCTTCCCATTGCGATGCAAGTCGATGGGTCGAGAGAGTCCGACTGGAGAGTTTTAGGTTAGGTCTCTCTCAACCAATCTATCACGATTCAGCCCGCCACGCAGTAGGTGGACAAACGCATTGGCCGCCAAGACCTAGACAAACCTCAACCCATGAACCAGGGCACCCCTGCTAAATCACCAAACGTAGCGAACCATTTGGGATGACCCATACCCGCCTCCCAAATTAAAATAATAAATTAAAAAATAAATTAAAATAATATGCCTGCCCCTAACATTTTACTGTCCATTTCAGCACCGCGTTTCCACGTGAATAATTCCGGTAGGAGAAATCTTTTCATCGGAGACTATAAGTACTGCTGTCAGTACACCACTAGTGGTAAGAGTCGGTGGGTCTGCTCCAAGGGAACTGGTGTCTGCAATGTGGTCCTCTTCACCATTGATGACCAGATCATTTCGTATCGCGGTACACACAATCACTAACCAATATTATACCACACACCGTGTTCCGCGCTCATGCCGCAAAACTTGATCACTGATCGTTCATGATAATCTTAGTGAAAAAATAAATTAAAAATATTGTGAACAAAACAATTACGACAAATTTCAATTAAAAAAATTCCAGTCATCATAACTTTTGCGAGTCGTAATACACGTTTGGATATTAGGTGTCTAATAACATCGGTTATTAATTTGGAAACATGCTCCAATTATTACCGTTTAAAATATAAACAAATTAGTGCAAATTAAAAATCAATGTAATTTACAGAACAGCTGACCAAGCATGGAGAAACAATAATATTTTTATGAAGGTGTGTTATACGAACTTTTTTAAAAACCGCACAAAAAGTCGAATTAATGTTTTTTTATTTGTTCAATAAAAAAATGCTTTTTGTGATTTTTTCACAACCAACGTTTCGCGGTATGAGCGTGGAAATGGTGCTTAGGTACCATAATTACTAAATTGACTGATAATATTCCGAAGAATGAATGTTATTTTTTGTTATTGCTAAAAGTGATTCTTATTACATTCATTTAAATTTAAACATATTGATAGATTAAAAAACAAACTTTTATATAATAAATAGATAATAAAAAAAACATAAACATATACACATTTCTCTATATGAGGTTTTTCATAAAAAGTAAACGCGATAAAGAAATGTTTAAAAAAATAATAATTATATTTATGAACACAAAATCCAACATAGGCAAAGCTATTTGGAGTATATAGTTGGGATTAGTTTAAGGAAGTTGAAATTTTCTGGTGATATATTTTACCGTCAAGCATACTAATTTCGGTTTCTTGTTTGTTTATAATTCTGTTTCATTGAACGTTAGAACAGGGATTGCTTTGATTTTAAATTTCATTTTCAAAAGAGGAATTGATTGTAATAAAACGATAAATCATGTCAAGTAAAGTTGGATTTCGTGATATTTCAAGGGACTGTGCTTTTTAGTTAACGTGCTATCATCAATCCTTCAATTATACTATCCCATGATTTTTCACGGGTCTGTGTTATAGTATAGGTACCTACACTTATTTACATATTATTACTACTATTATTATTAATGTGAATGGTAGAGCAAGTCGGAGACGCCCGAGGAAGACATGGCACGATCAAGCTAACCAAATCCTTGAGTCGGGTCATGTAAAGAAGGGTATGTTTTTTTAAATAAAAAAAATAATTATTATTTATTAACCAAGATAATATAGGCACCAAATACATTTTTTATTTTTTTTACTGTTTGAAGTTAATTTTTTTTGGTACATACCACCTCACTAGGCTGAGCCTGTTCCGAGGTAAAAGGTATTTAAAAGACTATGTATGAATGTGAATGAAGCAAGGAGTGTATGCCAAGACTGAGTTGTTTGGCGGTCCATCCTTTCTGCCTACCCCTGCGGGAAATGGCATATTAATGTTATATATTATACATTCATATATGATATATGTATTTGTATTATTTTATCAATCAAGTAAACTCTTTATAGTTATAACTTTATGGATAGTAATAATATATTTTTTTAAATGTGTAAACTTTTGTAGGTATTTCATTTTATTTATTTATTTTTACGGTGGTAGGGGTATGTTTATATTGAGTTCAAAATAAGATAAAATAATTATAGATGGTACGTCTGAAAAATTTGTGTTTTGTCCCAAAAATGATAATTTTTCAATATCTCATGGAAATTGATTTTGGTTTATACCTTTGCTTGTCATTTTTTTATATATTGAAACAATCCTCAACTATTCACAGAAATGCAAAAAATATTGCAGATCAGTTAATAAAAAATAAGAATTTGGACAGTTATATCTGGAAAAGATTTTGTGTTTATGTTTTTAATACCGTTTTTTATAACATTTTATATGTGTTTCCAGATGACATTGTGTGTGTACACTTAAATTATGTAGTCTTAATTTTTGAAGCCTTGTTTTACGCGAGGCATCTCAAGTATTCTATTATTTATTTTATTGTTAAAGCGATTTTCGTTAAAATATAATATTCAACTCCATAGTTTTGTATTGAAATATTATATATACAATCACGTAATAATAATATATTGTACTTTCTATTTGTGGTCGCTCTCAGTCACCTATTCCGAAACCAGCAGCTACGTTTTTTATGTCTTCGGTCACTCCGGTTTTAGGGTGACCTCTTTTGATGTAAGATGCTAAGTTCCTGTCATTATTAAAAGATAATTTTGTCCCCATAATTTGTTAAAGATTTAATTTAAATATAAAATACTAAGCAAGTGACTGTGGTTTATTTTATTTGTGATTTTTACAAGGTGTATTTGAATTTCATCTGTTTTCTTGGTGATTGAATGTATCAATTAAGTGGAATCATGGTAGTAGAAATTAACCACCTTCCCGATATTCGATCGAGCTGAAACTTGGCAGATAGACTCGTTGTCGATAACAGAGCATTATATTAACTGGTGGAAATCACGCATACACACGCGGACATATACCTTAGCATTTCTCTGAAATTAGAACATTAATAATTAATACACAAAATAAATGTCGGTCTTATCCAACCGAGATTTGGCTTAGTTGATATCGTGCTTGAATCCGGTTCCTTGTTAAGAATGTTCAATCCTCAATCAAACAAAAACGAATTTATTTACGACTATATTGAAAATAGATCTATTATAATTAAAAAAACTTAGTTTTCCACGATTTTTTCTAGTTTTAGGTTTCTCGAATTGTGGATCGAACTGTTCTCGGACGTTCCGTGATAAGTACGGCACATCATTCCATCCTTAATTTACTCAGTTGCAGTTGATTTTTCTATGTTCAATTTCACGGATCTTCAGTTTGTACAAATACGGAGCATAGAGTAGAGAATGTCCCACTCGAGAATCATGTATGACATAATATATGACCCCTATGCCATCGACTGTTTGTATAACCTTTTCATCCGACTACGACTGTTGCCATACAAAGAAGAAGAATCCTGGAGTTATAAGGTTGGATCTTCCGCAAATGATCTCCTCTGGTTCCATTATTTAACCAATCGCTTTCAGTCCTCAAACCTTCTCATCCTTCTACTATCCTCTTTTTCAGACCTCAAACCTTTCCATACTACCCCTTTCCTCTTTTGCATTACTCAAACCTTCCCATCTTACTCCATTCCTCTTTTTCAGTCCTTAAATCTTCCCACCCTACCCTATTTCTCTTGTTCAGTCCTCATACCTTACCATCCTACTCCATTCCTCTTTTTCAGTCCTTAAACCTTCCCATCCTACCCAATTCCTCTTTTTCAGTCCTCAAACCTTCGCATCTTATCCCATTTTTTTTCAGTCCTCAAACCTTCCATCCTACCTACCCTATTCCTTTTTTTCAGACCTTGAACCTTCTCATCCTAACCCATTCCTCTTTTTCTGTCCTCAAACCTTCCCATCCTGCTGAAATCAGTGTGAGTACTGAAAGCAACGCCATTATTTATGGTGCTGTGGGTATTTTTCTATATATATTTTGTTTGAAGGTATTTAGGTTTGAATGTGCTTTTATATTTATGTACTAATTTCAGCCACCTTCTTCTAGCCGAGTTCGTCAGCTCGTCCAAGGGCGGCACCTCTCTCATCATCGACGGTATAGTCTTGCATTGCGTGAAGATTCAGCATGATGGGAAGCGCTGGTGGAAGTGCAAGCACTACCGCAAGAACAACTGTCCGGTCTCAGCCACCACCTACGGGAAGATGATTATACGATACCAAGGGGTCCATTGCCACTATTGAAAGGGAACCAATTTCCTTGTTCAGAAAACTCTATGGGTGTTAGAGACATACCTGACTTATGAGACCAGTGACTCCTGAGGATAGTTAAATTAAAAACTGTACATTTTGATATCTGGCGACTTTTGTTTTTCTACAATATGTAGGGTATTCTATTAAGGGCTTCCTATCTTTAAATTTAAATAAAACAGAGTGTGTGTGAGATATCATCGAAATTTTTTTTTCGTTTGAAAGGCTTATCGATGCCATTATGTATGGAATATAATATCGGTCAAATGTCCGCCGCGACTTCTCTTGGTGGCGCGCATCCGAAATGACCCATTTTCCGTGACTCTGGCGCATTAATCAAGCTGTATTTGACCGATGGCATGGGTTATGTTGGTTTTGAAGGCCGCTATGGTTTTCGGCTTATTTGTATAGACCTGCGACTTAAGAAAACCCCACAAGAAAAGGTCTAATGGGGTCAAATCGCACGATCTCAGAGGTCAGTTCACATCACTTCAACGTGAAATGACCTTGCCCTCAAATCGCTCGTGCAGAATGTCCATTGTGACATGAGCTGTGTGGCACTTAGCACCGTCGTCTTGACACCACAAGTCGTCGGTGTCCATATAGTCTAATTCAAGAAGTTGGTAATCATCAACCTATAGCACTCGCCATTGACGGGTGATGGCCTGTCCAACATCGTTCTCAGAGAAATACGGACCGATGACTCCGCCAGCCCAAAATACACACCAAACAGTGAATTTTTCGGAATGCATTGGACGCTCTTGGATCTCTTAAGTTGCAGGTCAATGCGAATAAGCAAACCACAGCCCTCAAAGCCAACATCACCCATGCTATCGGTCAAATTCAGCTTGATTAATGCGCCAGAGTCATGGAAAATAGGACATTTCTTATGCGCGCCACGCAGAGAAGTCGCGGCGGTCATTTGAAGGATATTATATTCCGTACATAATGGCATCGATGGGCTATTTAACGAAAAAAAAATTCGATGATATCTCACACACACTATGTTTTGTTTAAATTTAAAGATAGGAAGCTCTTATTGAAAGACCCTGTACATTTTTTTAAAATCTGAAGTTACAGACGGGGCGCTGGGGTTGGGCATTTACTCGGTTGTGTGACCGGTGAAAAAAAACTAAGATTTTTTTTTCTAGTTTGAGAATCAAAAAAAAAATCATTTAAAAAAATAACACAAAATGTCACCGAAAATCAAAATTTCACTCACGTTTTTTACTACTACAAAAAAAAATTCTACATTAGTTCCACTCAGGAGGCCCTGAGGAAAACCATTACCTTTCGGGCCTGTGCCATCTTTGGGGATGCTGTGTAAAGAATCTTTTTAGGGAATGTTCTGGGAAGGAAAATGTATGAGGAGTGGGTAAGAATCTAGGGGTCAGTGTGTCCAGGAGTGACGGACGTATGAATCAATTCTTCCTACTGCGATGCAAGGCGATGGGTCGATAGAGTCCGGCTGGAGAGGTCAAAAGGTCTCCTTTAACGAGTCTCTTCCGATCAGGCCCACCACGCAGCAGGTAGGCAAACGCATCCGCCGCCAAGATCTAGAAAAACCATAGCCCATGAACCCGGGTAACCCTGCTGAGTTACCAAACGTATGACAGAAGTCACTGGTTAATGTAAGCAAGTTAAAATTAATGTAAGTAAATCAAAAATAATAAGGTGATAATCCTGCACAGAAGTTTTTTTTATTGTAACAAAGAAATATAAATCATTTTAAATCCGCGATGATCTGTATAAGTTGGAGTGAAAAATAATTGTGTTATTTCATAATTAATTAATATAAAATACCACGTTCCAATGTGGTACGGTACACACTCTCAATATCGCCCTGGTGAGGGCGGCCATTCAGAATCGAAGCGTCACATTTAATATCCATACTCTTAGGTCACATTGCTTGCCACGGCTTTAGTCGTATTTGGTGATCAGAACTGAATTTACATGCCCTTTCCAACCTTCAACTTATCTTCATTCACTCACCCGATTATCCTCACATCATACCTTATTTTTGCGTTAAAGTAGTGAGTAAAATCGATCATACTTTATACAAAAATTATTTTGTAATTTCCTCCAAATTTTGCATTTACAATGTACAGTTGGTAAATGGATATAATTTATAGGCACTATTTACACAAAATATTAATCGGTAAACCATTTGGCATTTGCTATCTAGTCTTTATTAAGAAATTTATTGACCGCCTATAAACGGAAGGGTGCAATAAATTTTCGCGTTTTTATAGTGGACTCTGTTCTTTTTACACAATTAAAACGTGGTATGTTTTATGGAAGAATTTAGAAATAAAACTATGTCACTTCTCTGAAAAGTGGGTATTATGCATACTTAACTTACCTAATGATTTACGTGTTTTGTGATACAAAATAATTCTTTGTGTGTTCCTTTAATGTTAAAAAATATGTTCATCGCCATTGCTATATTTATTAATTATATCTGTAATTTTGTGATTTTAGAATACATAAAAAAGTTTAAAATGCTCGTATTTATTTTTAATTTTAATTTAGGTTGATTTTGGTGTTTTCCGTCAGGCGAAAGAAAATATAATAATACGATTGATTATACATTAACCCTTATGTTGTACACTGCAAGGTCGTCCGAAACGTTAACTCAAGAAAAGTAGAGTTCACGGGCTAAGGAAACAAGCGATTGTACTTTTCAAACAAAAAAATATATTTTAAAAGATGTTGAAAACTTGATTTGGTGTCGTAGCTTTAACCGCATTTAACGTAGTTGCGAATTCTCCCAATGCAAATGTAGGTGTAGGTACGTAAATAGCCAATCAGTCGTCAGGCTGCGGTCGGTCAAACAGATTTCGCATTTAGCAAGTCAGTAGCGGTAAATTACCGTATGTTACTTTAAAGAATCGCAACACAACCCCATAATTTACCGTACGAAACTAAAAAAAACTTTTTTTATAGATTTTCATAAATGGATCAATCTTCTAAAATTTCACGGTACCACCTTGAAACGCGTATTTTATGTTTACATTAAATGTTACTATATCTCAATAACTGCGAAGACATGACGAAGATATATAGGCAAGGCAAAAGTTTATGATTTTTTTATTTATCATTTATAATTTATGATGGACTTAAATTAACCTTTTTTAGTTTTATAAACATTTTAGAAGCAAGGATAATCACCATCAAGGGTGGCAAAAGACTTCTCCTGGCTCAAGGATATTCCCTTTGGAGGGCCACCATCTCCCGGAGGGGCGTAAGCCGCTGGAAGTGCTCCTCGCAGAAGAGACAAGGCTGCCCGGTTAACATCTACATGATGAATGGAGTCATCATCAATGCAACTGGGCACCACAATCATCGAGCACCGAAATTTTTTGACTCCGGTCATGGTTATTATATCAAAGTATAAATTGATGGGAATTAGTTCAAATTTAGATGGTATTTAAGTATTTTATTCTGTGTACCCGTACATATGATAATAATAAATTAGATCATCGTTGTGTACTACATGTATTGTGAAATAAAACATTACTACGTTTTCAGTGATTATTAAACTTAAATAAAAAAATATTTAATTATTTATTCATTTTTATTTATTTATAGATAATTTTAGTTATTCTACTCACAAAATAGTTCCACCTTTAAAAATAGCCTGCAAAATTCAACCATGTGAACACAAATACAAAATACCTACAAAGTAAAAATAATATTTTTGGTAAAATTATATTACAGGTGGGTAGTATAAGTAGTAAGTCGCTTGTATATATTTGAAATTATTAGTTTTTTTTAAAGTTGAATAGTTTTTACAGGTCAATTCAGTTCCAATTTTAAGAAAGGCAATTCAATTCCGATTAAAAGTCAATTCAGTTCCAATTTTGAGAATGTCAAGTCAGTTCCAATTACAAGTCAATTCAGTTCCAATTTTGAGAATGTCAATTCAGTTCCAATAACAAGTCAATTCAGCTCTAATTTTAAGAATGTCACATTTTTTTGCGCGAGGAAACCTCTTTAAAATTATGCTATTAAATGTGTGCTTTTTTGTATAAATATGATCATTTTATTAAACTATTGACCATTAAATTATACAATATGAAGTGAGTCTAGTTTTTGCACTGTTAATTCGTGGTGGAATTCCATTGTAATAGAATTGAAATTAAAAAAACTTTTTCACTTTGTTCCACTTATTTATTACTACCAGGACCGGTTTCATCCTACTACGGACATTTTCAGACTGGTAGTTGAAACTCTTATGCTATTGATTTTATACAAACTTAGGCAGGGGTACACAACATTGTCTATATATGCTGAATGATTCTATTTTGTTAATTTAAGGTATTATAAGTTATTTTGTTAATTTAGGGTACATTAGGTAATTATAAAGTGTATTTTTTTAAATTATGAAGAATGTTACATAGTAAGTAAATATTTTTAGTTCACATGAATATAAAAGAATTTATATAATTAAAAAGGTTTGTGATTTCTGAAATTTTATTTTTGTAATGTTGGGATATTCCCTGTTGTTGCTTAGGGCTTATTGTCAAATATTGGTAGCACTAAAGTAATTATTATTGTTAGGGTTCTCCACATATTTGGGTTATTACATTTTTAAAGTACATACTTAAATTATAACACTGCTCTCTGAAGTACATTTCGCTAGTTGGGTTAATCAAAAGGAGATTTATCGAACGTCGCCTTGCATCTACTAGAAAATCAACATACTTTTGACAAAAATAGAGATGTAAAAATTCTTCATGTTTGCAACAAAGGACAAAAATTAGACAGATTAGAGTCATTAGAAATCAATCGCTTAACGAAGAAAATAGATCTTAAATATGTTATGAATAAACAGTTAGAACATAATGCTCAATCATTATTAATTTACCCATTATAATAATCTTAGAATAATTTTACTTCAGAGAGCAGTGGTATAATTTAAGTATGTACTTTAAAAATGTAATAACCCAAATATGTGGAGAACCCTAACAATAATAATTACTTTAGTGCTACCAATATTTGACAATAAGCCCTAAGCAACAACAGGGAATATCCCAACATTACAAAAATAAAATTTCAGAAATCACAAACCTTTTTAATTATATAAATTCTTTTATATTCATGTGAACTAAAAATATTTACTTACTATGTAACATTCTTCATAATTTTAAAAAATACACTTTATAATTACCTAATGTACCCTAAATTAACAAAATAACTTATAATACCTTAAATTAACAAAATAGAATCATTCAGCATATATAGACAATGTTGTGTACCCCTGCCTAAGTTTGTATAAAATCAATAGCATAAGAGTTTCAACTACCAGTCTGAAAATGTCCGTAGTAGGATGAAACCGGTCCTGGTAATAATAAATAAGTGGAACAAAGTGAAAAAGTTTTTTAATTTCAATTCTATTACAATATGAAGTGTTCAATAAAAACATGTTCCAAGTTTACTCGTATATACTATTTTTTACTCCTCTTTCAATATTCCAATTGCTCTCGGTTGAATAACGTTTTCCACCCTTAACAGGTGCACAGGTACACCGAATTATTCTTGTTTTACACATTTATGTATTTAGGTACTGATCTAGAATATTATTTTTGCTGGTGGTCCAAATAGGAACTTATGAACAAACCAATATTTTATCGTTTCCACAATATGTACACCCTTCAAAGCATGCCGATGGCTTGGAGTTAAAAGTTAAGAGTTGTATCCCCATAAATCATAATATTGAGATAGATGAAAGTGGAAGTTTTCAAACCTTGAACTACGAATATAGACATTAAAAATTAGAAATTAACATAAGAAATATTAATTAGTTTATTTGTATCTGGTGTAAATACAATATTTTGGTTTGACTTTCGTTTAGTATAAAGAAAAATATAATTTTGAACAAGAAACAATATCCGTGCTCATAAACCTGAGGGAGCGGACGCGCGGATCGGCAGAGACGGGGACGATTGAATGAAAGGCGTCAGTCGATGTATTAAGTCAGTCTTTATTGCTGCTACGTAGCGATGGTAAATTTAGTGTAAAGTAACAGGGTACAGACAGGAGCGATGATGATGAGGCTCGTAGGTGATGCAGTGATGAAGGTCGATGATGCAGTGGTGTAACAGACCACGGGTCTGCATGTCGCCAGCATATAGTTGCGCACCGTGTTGGTGGAGATGACCTTGTCGTCCAGGATGGATGCTCGACGCGGTGAGTCGCGGAGATGAGCTGCGGTAAACCTAGTGAGGAGAATGAAGTCTCAGTGGCTGAGAAGTTGCTGCCTGCGTGACAAGAAGGTGCGGCGGGCCATATGTCGCGGGTAATTGTGTCTCTTGAGCTGATGGTGCGATGGACCATATAAGCTGCGAGATGTTGCGTCCTCGAAGATTGATGATGCACCGGCACAGGTCCGACATGTCGCCGTGGACCTGGCGGTTACCGTACTGGAACGTTATCACTTGATGCACTGTCTATGTGTTGGTGTACTGTTACTGGTAATAAGAGACTGGAACTGACTGGCTGACTAGCGCTGTCTCGCTGCGCTTTATATAGCCGACCGTGTGAGTAACTACCCGGAACGCCAAGTAATATCGAGCGCCCGCGCAAAGCAGAGAAGCCTCTGGAACATTCCGCGGCCGTAAGAATGTGACGGCTGTTGAGTCGAGGCCTTTCGATGCGCTTCCAGAAATGTGTAGCCGTATGCGGCGTGAAACACTACAACTGTAGGTAGATTGTACCTTTCGAGAATATGATAGCTGTATCAGTGGCGGCGCAAGGTTTGGGGCTAAAGAGGGCGACCGTTCTGGTCGCCACAAACCTATTGCCCTGAGATTTTACAATTTATTTTAATATGATTAAATTGAAGGGATGGTTGTTTTAGGAGATGCTATACTTCAACCCAACAAAATATGGGCTATCTTTGGTACATTCTCAGTTATTTAGTTTTAGTATTAAAATTGGAGATAAAATATTTTATTTCTAAGCCTTGGATGTATAAAAATATCCTCGAATTTTTCCTCAATTGGAGACTAAAGCCAAATGGTTCGAAAACAGTTGTGACAGCTTTCTATCTCAGTAATACACAGGCAAACGCAAAACTCTGTGTTCAGTTTGATTGAAAAAATATTTCCCCATCCTCGCTATCTTGGAGAAACTTCGGACAGGAGCCTGAATTATCGGAAACACATGGAAGCAGTGGGCAAAAAAACCAGGACAAGACTAAACTTAGTCAGTAAGCTAGCTGGTACTAGCTGGGGATGCGACGCCAACACGCTCAGAACAGCATGCATTGCCCTGGTTTTCTCAGCAGATGAATACTGTGCTCCAGCATGGGCTAGAAGAGCCCACACTTCCATGGTCGACGTTCAGCTTAATGCCACTATGCGAACCATCAGCGGGACCTTAAAATCGACTCCTCTCCCTTGGTTCCCCGTACTTGCAAACATAACCCCGCCAAATATCAGGCGAGAGATTGCAAAACTGAGGGAATACAAGAAGGCGCTGCAAAAAAGCGCAATACCTTTGCACCTTGACTTGAAGTCTCGAAAACCCTTCTGGACGGAAGGAGAAAGACTCCTCCGAACACCTTTCACCCCAGAAAATTGGTGGCAACAGAAGCTTGAGTGGCAATCAGCCAACGTTAAAAACGCCCATCTCGTTTAAGACCCCACTGAGATACCGCCTGGGTTCTCCTTGCCTCGCAAACTCTGGACCGCCATCAAGGATAAGATGCTCCCATAGCCGTTGTGCTCACATGATGCATGATGGTTCCTTAAAGAGTCGGCGATGTGTGAATGCGGTGCGGTGCAGACTACCGAACATGTGGTCAACGAATGCCCGCTCCATTCATTCCCCAACGGGATTGACGAGGTCCACAGGGCAACTCCTGAGGCCCTAGACTGACTCGCAGACCTAGATGTCCCCCTCCGACCCCCACCATACGAAAGAAGAAGAAGATGAGAATGTCAACCGATAAGAATATGAGCAAACATTATCGAGTTAATAAGTACTTACTCACGATTTTCAAACGATTTTTTTTCTAAGTTTGTATTTGTATTTTTTCAGCTCAATTCATACCTATCAAAGGCGGCAAGATGCTTCTGATGGTCGGCCAGTACACCTTCTGGAAGGCCGAAACCAGTCTGCAAGGGGTGGTGAGGTGGAAGTGTTCTTCGTACTCCGGCAAGAGATGCTCCTGTACAGCTCTGGTCAAGGACGGTCAGGTTATACAGTACAATAAAAACCACAATCACGAACCGCCCAAATACTTCAAAACGGGGGATGGGATATACATCAAAGTGTAATTTTAGAAATATGTAGGAAAAGACGAGCCAAAAATATATGTATATTTTTAGTTAGTTACTTATATCACAACGAATAAAGGCAGTAGGCGCACAAATCGCTCGGCAAACAGAGTCTAGAAAGGTAAATTTTATCGCAAAAGTGGTTTTTATTCATGTTGTGATAATGTTATGAGAAAAAAATGGTCAAGGGAAACTTTCATAGATAATTTTTGCCATGAACTTATATTTTTTAAAATAAATTTTTAACTCCTCTGGCGAATTTATTCGCTTTTCGGAACAACTCGTATAGGTTTCGTAGAAATCTTTGTCATCCTTACTGTCATGTCGGTTAGAAATATGATCTAAAATCTAAATAGTGTTTGAAAGGGAAAATACCCCAATATTTATTCAAATCTAAAAGCTAACCTTTATTATGGTGTCTCAGTAGAAGTAAAGTCACAAGGAGGAAATCCATAATTGGTTTTATTTTGACTATAAAATACTAGGGTGGGCTGAAAAGTAATGAACACATGCTTGTAAAATACGAACCAAACCAAATAGCAAGATCGCGCAGAAAGTACATTAAAGTTCAATTCTTAAGCTTCAAAATCATATATTCATTTTTCAAGATACTCCCCGTTAAGGCGAAGGAATTTCTTCCAACGTGTAACAAGTTTTTTCATCATGTAACTGAAAAATTCTTCCGACATTTCTCGAATCCAGGACCTGACAGCTGCCTTCATCTCATTGTCCGAGGTGTAATGATTACCCTTGAGCTGTCTCTTGAGTAGAGGAAAAAATCGCAAGGTGAAAGATCGGTGGAGTGAGAATGGTGTGGAATCGCTTCAAACTTCAGGTTTTGCAGAGGCTCTAATCGACGCTGGTTGGTCTCGTCCGCACCCATCGTCCGCAGATTTTACGGTATCCTAATTGTTCAACAATAAAGCCGACACGTTCCTTGAATATTCCAAAATGGTTTGTGTTACGCTTTTGAGTGATTCGCCGGACATTTTGAATCATATCGTGGACGAATTTGGATTGTTTATCGTCTGTATCAATGATCGGACGTCCGTTGCGTGTTTCATCAATAATTATTCCTGTTCCAGGATCATTATCATGAAATTTTATTACCCGTCGATTTACAGCAGACCTATAAATATCATCCTCACCATAAAAATCTTTTATAGGAAGATGAATCAAGTAGGAGTCACTTTTTCAGCAGTTAAAATTTCGATAACAGCACGTTGCTTACCTTGCGTTGAAATAACACCAAAACACGTCTCCATACTTCCGCTTCTCAAAATACACTAGGTGAGTTCAATGACCTTAACCTTGCGCGTACGTATAGAGAAGGAATGTCACTTCCATATCCCACCTGGCGCGCTTCTAAAGGTCATTTTGTCCGCGCTGTACAAGCGTGTGTGCATTACTTTTCAGCCTTATGTACACACTGAAAAAATGTAAACGGTTGATTTCCCGAAAATTAATAAATAAATAATACATTTTGCATAATAAACTATGTTTGTGTTTTATGTTTTAACGTTATCAGTAATTTTAGTGAGAAAAAACGTAAGGTGAGCCATTTTTAAAACTTATGTTCATGCCTTTCTAATGAAAAAAGTATATTTTTTAGGAGTGTACGCTTATATTTTTTTATTAATTAATTAACAATTTTATTTTAATTTTACTCAAGCAAAACTGTAGGTAAAGCTTCAATTTATCCGTAGCATATCTTTTGGTATTCATCATGTAAGCCGGTTCGTAGAAAAGATTAATCGAAAACAGTTATTTCATATTAAGCTTACGGCGGATGTAACAATTACATTTCCGGAAATATAAAAGAGGCGACAGGAGCGCTGGTTAACTTGTGTTGCCGATCCTCAGAAATAAAAATAAATTTAGGTTTACAGGGGAGATAGCCAAGGTATTATTGATTTAAAAATATAAATATGTATTCGAGAAATAATCTCCGTTTGGAAAAAAGTGATGAAATATAGTGGTGAGGGCGATCGCTGGCAAACTGTAGATCCGTGTTCAAGTCAAATTTATTTTCTGTTTATTTTGTATTTAGTTATTATATTTTTGTATTTACATTTATAAAAAATAAATGTTAAATATAAATATAAAATATATGCAGCTTATTGTCGTAGTCGTCCTCCTCACAAGTGAACCCTGTTGTGAGGGGTATATGGGACTATGTTTTGTATAAGTTTTCAGCGACTTCTGTGGTACAACTTCTCATTTTATTTTCATTGTTTGAATGTTATTAATATTATTTCAATCATGAATATAATAATATTCTTTAGTGCTCTTTTCAATCTCTTTGTGTTGTTTATAATCAATTGATTAAAAAAAAAATTGTGAATAAATTTTTTGTGAAAGATTGTTGTCTTTATTTTTATATCCACCCTCAAATACAAATAATATTTTGTGTTTTATGTAGGTACCTATAAATTTCTTTTGAAGTGCAGTTTTACGTTTGTTTAACAGCAAATTTGTTGGCCAGTTGTGTCCGAAATGATTTTTTTTGTTAACATTTAAAAATAAATCAAACTCGTGATGAGGTTGTGGTGGAATTGTGACCTGGAAGAAAGTTATGTTGGAATCACTAATTTAAATTTGTCGTTTTTATAAATTTTGGAGCATGTTCTAGATCTCTAGAAGAAGATTCCTACAGGGTAATGAAATTAATTTCATGTTCTAGAACGAATTTCAAAATATGAAAATATTTGATGAATTTCAATGGAAGTTTGTTAAAATTTAGCTTACTTCGGGCATACTGACACGCCAACAAAACACTTCTACCGATTTATCTTTTCAGTGGGAACATGGAATAATAAGTTCCATGCCAACTCAGAATGAAACCAACTCAGAAACACCTCAGAAAGATCATTATAAAAGCTATGATAAAATAGCCGGTAACCCTAACCTAACTTAACCTATTTAACTTTTTTTTTTATATGTTTTTATCATCACTCTTAATGACCTTGTTGGTTTCATGCTGAGTTGTCCGGTCACCAAATAATTCGCCGGTCGATGGATTAAAATATGGTAGATTACCGTATAATAAATTGACCGACGTAATAAATTTTACAGCGCCCTTGAGGTAATTTTTCACATAATTAATATAGGTACCGACCTACAAAATTATTTGTGCTGATGGCCAAAACAGGAACTTATGAACAAACAAATATTTTAATTTTTTTTTTACAATATGTGCAGTATCGTCACTCTCTACCGCATATCGCTGATTTAAAATCGCAAAAGTAAAAAAATGTTTATCCATAAACATTTGACTTATCGTTTAAAATAAGTTTTTAGTTCCATATTGTAGTAACTATATCTTATGTAAATACAATGTTTTTACATGACTTTTGTTTGGTATAAAGAAAAATATAATTCTGAAAAAGATTCAATATCCGTGCTCATAAAATCATTTCCTGGACAATTTATAATATATTTTAATGTGATTATATCTTTGAGAATGTAGGTTTAAGAGATGCAATATTTAGACCCAAAAAGTATAGGTTGTCTTTGGTACATTTAAGTACTTGAGTTACTAGTACTAAAATTGAAGATACAATATTTTAACTCTAAGCCGTCGATATACAAGTATGTCAATCGATAAAAAAAATTGAAACAAACTTATATAGAATACGACTCAAAGTTAACTTAAGTTAGCAAAGCATTCAAAGGTGCATTAATATCGAGTTTGTGGCTAATGATTATTTTCTATACATTTTTTTCTAAGTTGGTGTTTGTTTTTTTGCAGCTCAATTTATACCTATCAATGGCGGCAAGATGCTTCTGATGATCGACGAGTTCACCTTCTCGAAGGCCGAAACCAGTTTGCAAGGGGTTGTGAGGTGGAAGTGTTCTTCCTACTCCGTGAAGAGATGCTCCTGTTCAGCTCTGGTCAAGGACGGTCAGATCATTCAGTATAAAAAAAACCACAATCACGAACCGCCCAAATACTTCAAAACGGGGGATGGGATATACATCAAAGTATAATTTTAGAAATAAGTGGGAAAAGACGAGCAAAAAATGTGTATATTTTTATTTAATGTCTTATATCACAACGAATAAAGGCAGTAGGCGTCCAAATCGCTCGGCAAACAGAGTCTAGAAAGGAAAATTCTATCGCTTAAGTGGTTTTTATTCATGTTGTGTGTAATGTTATATGAAAAAAAATGGTCAAGAGAAACTTTCATAGATAATTTTTGCCATGAACTTGAATTTTTTAAAGTAATTTCTGAACTCCCCGGGTTAATTGATACGCTTTTCGGTACAACTCGTATAGGTCTCGTAGAAATCGTAGTATCATCCTTACTGTCGTGGTTAGAAATATGATCTAAACTGTGTTTGAAAGAGTTAACACCACAATACATATTGAAATCTAAAAGTTAAAGTTTATAATACATTTGCATAATAAATTATGCATGTGTTTTATTTTTTACGTTATCAGTAATTTTAATGAGAAAAAAAGTAATGTGAGCCATTTAAAAAAACTTATGTTTCGTATTATAAATTATTATGTTTCATAAATTATATGTTTTTATTTAGATTTACAAACTTTGAAAGCGTTTTTCATCGCCTTTCAAAAACAGTTTTTAGTTTTCGGAAGCGTTCAGAAATATTCCATTTGGTTTTAATTGCAACGTGGAAATAATTTTAACTGCCGACAAAATGGGCCCGGGGTCTGAGGGGTTAATCACGTTCATGAAAAAAGTTACATTTTTTTAAAAAAATTTTACGCTTATATTTTTTAATAAATTAATTAATTAACAATTTTATGTTAATTTTACTCAAGCGAAACTATAGGAAAAGCTTCAATTTATCCGCAGCATATCTTTTGGTATTCATAATGTAAGCCGGTTAGTAGTAAAAATTAATCGAAAACTTAAAAAGTTAAACACATTACTTAAAAAGCGGATATAACAATTACAGTTCCGGAAATATTAAAGGGGCCATAGGAGCTCTAATTGACTTGTGGTGACGATCCTCAAAAATAAAAATAAATTTAGGTTAATATGAGAAACAGCCGAAGTATTATTGATTAAAAAAAATGTATTTGAGAAATAATCTCTGATTGGAAAAGAGGCGGATGTGATGTAGTGGTGAGAGCGATCGCCGGAAAACTGTAGATCTTTGTTTTTAATATTTACATTTATAAAAAACAAATGTTAAATATAAAATATATGCAGATTATTTTCGTAGTCCTCCTCACAAGTGGACCCCGTTCTGAGGGGTATAAGGTATATGGGACTATGTTTTGGACAAGTTTTCACCGATTTCTGTGGCACAATTTCTTCTTCTCATTTTTATAATGTTATTAATATTATTTCAATCATGAATTTAATAATAGTGTTTAGTGTTCTTTTGAATCTCTTTGTGTTGTTCATAAAAAAATTATAATTTTTTTTTAAATAAATTTTAAGGGAAAAAATTTGTCTATATTTTTATAATCATTCTCAAATACTAATATTTTAGGGTAGATACATAGAATATTTTCTGTTTTATATGGGTAGATACCTATAAATTTCTCTTGAAGTGCAATTTCACGTTTGTAACAGCAATTTGTTAGCCAGTTGTGTCCTAAAAGAATTTTTTATTAGCATTTAAAAAATAATCAAACTCCTTAAACTATAAGGTTGTGGTGGATTTGTGGACCGGAATAAAGTTGTGTTGGAATCACTAATTTAAATTTGTCGTTTTTATAAAGTTTTGAGCATGTTCTAGCTAGATCCCTAGAAGAAGAATCTTAGGCCATAAATAGGGCAATGAAATTAATTTCATGTTCTAGAAAGAATTTCTATATTCGAAAATATTTGATGAATTTCAATAGAAGTTTATTAAAATCGAACTTACTTCGGGCACACTGACATGAAATCTACCTATTTATCTTTTCAGTGGGAACATGGAACAATTCACCGATACGATAGAAGTATTCAAATATAGTACATGACCGAGGCATAATAAATTTATAATAAATGGTACAGCGACCTTGAGGTAATTTTTCACAAAAACGGTGCTCTAAAAATTATCCAATTATTATCGTTATTAATGTAGCTTCCGACCTACAAGATTATTTGTACTGGTGGCCAAAATAGGAACTTACGAACGAAAAAATATTTTTTTAAATTTTTTATTGTTTCCACAATATGTGCAGTATCAACACTCTTCACCGCATATCGCTGACAATAGCTACATTTAAAATATATCTCATTGAGATAACAGAGAGTGAAATATTTCAGACCTTGAAAACTTTGACTTATCGTACAAAATTAGTTTTGAGTTCAATATTGTAATAACTATATCTGCTTATTTTTGCATGACTTTTGTTTAGCATAAAGAAAAATATAATTCTTAAAAGGATACAATATCTGTGCTCATAAAAATATTGCATGGAGAATTTATAATATAGTTTAATATGATTATATCTTTGCGAACGTAGGTTTAGGGGATGCAATATTTGGACCCAAAAAATATTGGCTATCTATGGTACATTTAAGTACTTGAGTTACTAGTACTAAAATTAGAGATACAAAGCCGTCGATAAGTATGTCAATCGTAAAAAAATACGAGCCAAACTTATATAAAATACGACCCGAGTACAATACAACTTAAGTTAGCAAAGCATTCAAAGGTGTAATATAATCGAGTTTGGGGCTACTGATTATTTTCTATACGATATTTTCTAAGCTTGTATTTGTATTTTTGCAGCTCAATTCATACCTATCAAAGGCGGCAAGATGCTTCTGATGGTCGGCCAGTACACCTTCTGGAAGGCCGAAACCAGTCTGCAAGGGGTGGTGAGGTGGAAGTGTTCTTCGTACTCCGTGAAGAGATGTTCCTGTTCAGCTCTGGTCAAGGACGGTCAGATCATACAGTATAAAAAAAACCACAATCACGAACCGCCCAAATACTTCAAAACGGGGGATGGTATATACATCAAAGTGTAATTTTAGAAATAAAGTTAAAACACAAGCCAGAAATATGTACATTCTTAGCGTGCCGAATATAGGCAATAGACATAGAAATCGCTCGGCAAACATAGAACTCTAGAAAGGTGAATTTTAGCAAAATAAGAAAAAAAAATTTGGTCGAGGAAAACTTTCATTGACAATTTTATCATAAGCATTTCTTAACCCCTCAGACTAATTTATCCCCTTTTTCAACTTATATATATGTATAGGTCTCGTAGAAATCGTCGTGTCATCACATCATGGTTAGAAATATGATCTAAAATGTGTTCAAAAGTTAAAACACCACGCTATAAATTCAAATCTAAAAGTTAGCCACAAAATAATTCAAATTTACGCCTTTATGAAACCGAAGTCAACCGCAATTTGAAAAAAATATTATTGAAATTTGGGAATTTTCTAATGATTATTTTTAAAAAAGTAAGTTGTTGATAACGTTTAAATATAAAAATACGTATATATAATAAATATGTGTGTTTTTATTTTTTGGCGTTGTATGTAATTTTAGTGAGAAAAACGAAAGATGAGTCATTTTTAAATCTGTTTTTAATTTTCGGATGCGTTCAGAATTATTCCATTTATTTGGTTTTTATTGCAAAGCGTAAATAATTTGACCTTCCGACAAGACAGGCCCGAGGCCTGAAGATTTAAATACGTTAGGAGCTATTGCGGGCATCGCAAAATAGATATACATTATTGTTATAGTGATTGCCAACGTCGGTCGGGAGGACCTGATAGGGCACATAAAGAAAATACTTTTCTAATGAAAAAAGTATATTTTTTAATAGTTTAAGCTTATATTTTTTATTAATTAATTAACAATTTTATTTTTATTTTACTCAAGCGAAACTATAGGAAAGGCTAGAAATTTATCCGAAACATATTTTTTGGTATTCACAATGTAAGCCGATTCGTAGTAAAGATTAATCGAAGATAGTAATTTCACATTAACTTTTAAAGTGAAACAGTAGCGGCCCGCGGCAAATTACAGTTCCGGAAATATAAAAGAGGCGACGCGAGCGCTGGTTGACTAGTGATGCCGATCCTCAGAAATAAAAATAAATTTGGGTGTACAGGGGAAACAGCCAGGGTATTTTATTGATTTAAAAAAATAAATATGTATTTGAGAAATAATCTCCGTTTGGAAAAAAAGCTATGAGATTTTAATATTAAGTATTATATTTAGTATTTACTATGTAAAAGTGAAAAGTATACTGTATTAAATAATTAGAAAAAAATGAGAGATTTCTTACAATTGATCAGTTTCGTAAGATTTGTAAAATAAAATATTGTAAAATTAAAACTGAATAAACATATTAAAAAAAAAAGAATATAGTGGTGAGGGCGATCGCCGGCAAACTGTAGATCCGAGCAAATCAAATTTATTTTCTGTTTACTTTGTATGTATTTACTTACTATATTTTAATTTTTACGTTTATGGAAAATACATGGTAAATATAAATATAAAATATATGCAGTTTTTTTATTGCTCACTAGTGGATCCCGTGCTGAGGGGTATACGGGTATATAAGTTTTGGATAAGTTTTCAGCGGGATAAGTTTTTAGATTTTCACGGCCAAAAGCATTTTCGTTGTAAGTTTTTGGGGTGTTATGCCGTGTTGCGCTACCTCCTTCTATAGCCGACGTTTCGGACAGCGTTGCAGTGTCCATCATCAGGGCAGATCCGGTAGATCCGACGATGTGTGCCGTGTTGCGCTACTTCCTTCTATAGCCGACGTTTCGGACAGCGTTGCAGTGTCCATCATCAGGGCAGATCCGGTAGAAACGACGGCTATAGAAGGAAGTAGCGCAACACGGCATAACACCCCAAAAACTAACAACGAAAAAGTTTTCAGCGAGTTATATGCTACAACTTATTCTTTTCTTTTCATTGTTTGAATGTTATTTTTAGTATTATTTCAATTATGAATATAAGAATATTATTTGGTGCTCTTTTGAATCTCTTTGTGCTGTTTATAATAAATTCATTTCCTTTTTAATAAATAAATTTTCAGTGAAAAATTATTGGCTTTATTCTCAAATATAAATATTTTAGTTTAGATACGTAGAATATTTTGTGTTTTATACAGTAACCTATAATTTTCTCTTGAACTGCATTTTCACGTTTGTTTAACAGCAATTTGTTGGTCAGTTGTGTCCCAAAAATTTTTTTTACTAACATTTAAAAAGAAATCAAAATCAAAGATACGTGTGTTCTCGCCATATACAGATCACCATCCACACATAACATTACACCATTTATAATAGCTCTGGATTCTCACCTAAAAAAACTCACTTCATACAAAAACATCATCATTGCTGGTGATCTAAACATAAACATACTTCCTAATGGCCACCCTCAAAATATTGATTACCAACTGATGCTTCTAGAACATGGCATTATAAGCACCATTAACACTCCTACCAGAGTAACCAAAGACTCGGAATCGTGCATAGATCACTTTATGGTTAAAACAAAAAGTCAAATATGTAGTGCAGTATACGAATCCACAATTACAGATCACTACACAACTATGATAGGCCTGACTTCACCAACGAGAAACACAATTTTCCAAAATAGCACCACAAAAAAAATAATTGATTACGTTAACATAAATCATTGTTTAGAAAATAAAACATGGGAACATCTTACAAAATTTAACTCGGCGGAAGAGGCCTGGAATTTCTTCTTTACATATCTACAAACTCTCATTACCCAAAATACCAAAACTATACACATATCTATCCCACACCGCAAAGTTAGGCTTAAAAAATGGATTACCCAAAGCATCATAAATTGCATTAAAAAAAGGGACAAACTTCACAAACAAGTCAAACTGAGCCCATATGATACTTCACTTTATTTCTTCTACAAAAGGTACAGAAACATCTGTTCTCTAATAATACGTAAAGCCAAAGAATTGTACTATCGCAACCAACTGATAACATCAAACTATGACCCTAAAAGCGTATGGTCAATTTTGAGGGAAAGTTCATATTCACAGAAGAAAAAAGATGATACCATAAAAAATCTAGTCATTGATGATAAAGAACTCCACTTTCACGACAATCCTACAAGTATCCTCAATTATATCAACGAACACTACACAAATATTGGAGTTAGCCTAGCTGAAAATATCCAAATTACACAGCCTCTACGAGATATTCAGGAACCCCAAAACAATACATCTATCATCAACAATGAAAATTGTAACAGACACTTCAAATTACGAAAAATTACACTAGACGATACCAATAAAATAATTCAATCACTAAAGAATAACAATACTACGGGACCTGATGGTATAGATTCTAAAACTATCATAACTTTAAGTCAACAACTACTTGAACCGCTCACATATTTAATTAATCGTAGTTTAAAAGAAGGAATTTTCCCGAGCTTACTAAAAAAAGGCCTTATTATTCCAATTTTCAAATCAGGACAAAAAAACAATGTTAACAACTACAGACCCATTACATTACTAAATATCTTTTCAAAAATTCTGGAAAAAACTATTAAAAAACAGCTTCAACACTATCTGGAAACAAAACAAATACTGTCGTTGAACCAACACGGTTTCAGGAAAAACATGAGCACAGAACATGCAATAGCTTCTGTTACAGACTTCATAACACATAATCTTGACGCTAAGAAAAAAGTTATTTCAATTTATTTAGACCTATGTAAAGCCTTCGACACAATATCACACGAAAAACTTTTCAAGAAGTTAAAAAACATTGGTATTAATGGAGTAGAATTCGACTTAATTAAAAGCTTCATGTCTGACCGAACTCAACAAGTTAAAATTGACAACAAGACAAGTGAACCACTTCTAATTACATACGGAGTCCCACAGGGGAGTGTACTTGGCCCTTTATTATTCCTCATCTACATAAACGAGTTGTGTAACATTGATATTGAAGGTAAAATCGTGACCTTCGCTGACGATACAGTTCTTCTCTGTCAAGCTGCCACATGGAAAGAGGTATTTAAAATAGCAGAAAAAAGTTTGTCAATTGTTAAAAAATGGCTAAACAATAATACTCTTACCATTAATACAATCAAAACAAAATACATCACACATAGTATTACACAAAGAGGTCAACCTCCATCAAACATAGACCTGTTTCTGCATGACTGTGAACAAACTGTATCCAATTGTCAATGCGAGCATATTGAAAGGGTCAAACAAACAAATTACCTAGGGGTTATTATTGATACACACTTACGCTGGACTGACCACATAAACTTCATCACGAATAAACTAAAACGAGTCATGCACCTAATAAAATCCATTAAAAACATTTTCCCACTAACAATACTCAGATCCATATACTTCGCACTTTGTCAATCCATTGCCACATATGGAATACTGGCTTGGGGAAGTGCTACAAATATAGCAATTGACCCAATTCAAAAGATACAAAAAGCGATAATAAAACTAATCCTGCAAGTGCCATTCTACACAGATTCAAGCGAAATTTACAAAACATTAGAAGTCATGTCAATAAAACAACTTTATGCCAAATCTGCTCTGCTACACCTCCTCCAAAACAAACTCTATATTCCAATGCAACCGAAAACAATAAAAAAAACAAGATCCTTAACAAATGTAACCCTGAACATACCGATAACACACACCACACACGGACAAAGACATTTTCAGTATTACGCAACCAAACTTTTTAATTATATGCCCATAACTCTAAAACAACTACTAACTACACATACATACACAAACATACACAAAAAACATATCACATCCTGGATCAAAAATCAAGATATTCACTTTATACAAAATCTCCTAATCCCTAACCAAACATAACAAAACTATAAAAAAAGTAAAATAAATAAACATATTTGCAAGAATTTAACTATTCATAAATACATATATATTTATATATACTTTATAGATATTTTTTTTCTTCTAAATTATCCATTACCATTAAAATGTAAAAAAAAAAAAAAAAACCAACACATAAATACCTGTACTTGTCACACTGAATCATAAACACGTAAACACCTCAGCACAGGTTCTCCTAGTGAGGTGTTCACGAAACATACAACATTATAAACCAACAGTTTCACCTTCTCAAACCTACCTTACACCCAACATAATAAAATGTTATTTTAATTAATATGTAAAAATGTTTTCTAAAATATATTATGTTAAAATATTAAATATATAAGGTAAAAACTGTAATATATAGAAATAAATAAATAAATATGAGAATGTGGTGGAATTGTGAACCGGAAGAAAGTTGTGTTGGAATCAATATTTAGAATTTTGTAATTTTCCTAAAGTCAAGAAGAGTTCTAGGTCACATACAGGGCAATTAAATTAATTTCATGTTCTAGAACGAATTTATATATTAGAAAATATTTCATAAATTTCAATAGAAGTTAGTTAAAATTGAGCTTACTTTGGGGACCCTGACCAGCCCACAAAATGCTTTCACGGATTTATCTTTTCGGTGGGAATATGGAATAATTCGTCTATATGATCGATATATTAATAATTTGTAGATGACCGAGGCCCTTCAATGTAATTTTTTCTGGGATCGGTAATAATAAGGTTTTTCTATTGAAACCATTGAATAGATATTAGGCTGCGTATATACGCGTGTAACAAAACGCGAAACGAACCACGAATTACGGGAAAATAATGAAGCAACAGCAAACGGCGCTAAACGCCACTTGCCGTTACTTCGTTCTTTTTCCATAATTCGTGGTTCGTTTCGGGTTTTCTTACATGCATGCCTTTTACTTTTTTTTAAATATTATTATGGTTGATACAGTATTCCAAAATTAGATTGAATGAATTTTTCGTGAAAACTCATATATTTCTTACGCAGCATTATTTCATTTATTTTTTAGTGCGCTTTATCCCGACGGCTAAAGGAAAACATTTGTTGATGATAAACGGATACACATTTTCTCTACGAGTCTCCGGCGTAACCAGCAAGTCCTGGTGGACCTGTTCGTCTTCAGCGACCAAGAAATGTGGAGCCAAGGCCTTGACCATGTTTAACAAACTTATCTCTCACGACGGCACCCACACTCATGATCCTCCTTCTTATTTTGTAACATTAGATGGGACTTACATTAAAAAGAGATAGTGGTAAAGCACATGTATTCCTCACCTACACTCATGACCCTCTATCCTGTTTTGCGGCACCTCCATCAAAGGAGATAGTGATAAAGCCCATGTATTTCTCACCTACACTCATGATCCTCTATCCTGTTTTGCGGCACCTCCATTAAAGGAGATGGTGATAAAGCCCGTGTATTTCTCACCTACACTCACAATCCTCTATCCTGTTTTGCGGCACCTCCATCAAAGGAGATAGTGATAAAGCCCATGTATTCCTCACCTACACTCATGATCCTTTATCCTGTTTTGTGGCCCCTCCATCAATGGAGATAGTGATAAAGCCCATGTGTTCCTCACCTGCACTCATGACCCTTTATACTGTTTTGTGGCCCCTCCATCAATGGAGATAGTGATAAAGCCCATCTGTTCCTCACCTGCACTCATGACCCTCCATACTGTTTTGTTGCACCTATATCAAAGGAGATAGTAATAAGGCCTATGTGTTCCTCACCAACACTCATGACCTTCCTTATTTTGTTGTATCTCATAACAGGGAGACCGCCATTTTGGAATAACAAGGTTTTACTGTTGCGGTATAGTGAACTCTAAAGAAGCTTACCATATATCCCATTATCACATGAGGTTACCGCGAGGAACTTTGTTATTCCAAAGGGTCGAGATGGTGATAAAACCCTTTTTTCCTCATGCACAACCAAGACATTTCTTTTTTATTGCACCCAATGGGCAGTGCATTACAACAATATAATACACATTATCATTTTTACACATCTAAAGAAGTGTGGTGCAGTTTTTTTTCCTTGTTCGACATTCTGATATCTGGAAAGTGGCTAGTTTAGTTTTTCATAAGTTTTACCATTTACAGTTTTTTTTCACATGATAGTAATATTATGTACCATTATATTTTATTTTATTTTACCCAATTAATCAATTTTAGTGCCGACTGACCGGAATTTATTTTTATTTATCCGCCTTTGAGGTTAACCGCCTCACCAGACAAAAGTCTGTTCCAATATTACTAACATTTGTTTTTTTTCATGTTTCTCTTATATAGAAGCGAACGCTTGTGTTTAGAAGAGGAGTGGGCATCGTATTGATTACTAGAATTTGCAACTTAATTAGATTTTTAAGAAAATATTAACACTTTAATTTTTTACACCTTCGAAGATAATTTGAACATTTTTGTACGACATGTATACAGGGTCTTAAAGAACGTACTTACCTTACTTCAATCAGTGATTCCTGACGTTATTCGGAGTATAAAATGTAAATGAAAATTTAAACTATGTAGATTCGCATCTAGAAGGGATAGGGTCAGATTATATCAGTTGTACAGCAATGTTCAAAGTTTAAAAACTAAATAAATGTCACCTGATACCATAGTTTCATTTATATTTTTTTTACGCCAAATAATATCAGGAATCGATGGTTAAAATACTTAGGGTATTTGTGCTGTTACACTCTGTATACTTGTTCACATTTTTCTTGGATCCTGACTAGGTACTAATTGCATATATTATTGCTACTTATTGGTTCCAGGACAATTCTGAATCAGTTAACTTCAACACCCCTTTGAATAGTCATTAAAGGTTATGATTTTTTTTTTTAATAGCTCATAACCTAACCTAACTTAACCATTTTTTTAATCACTTTTAATGACTTTTCAAAGAAGGTTTTGATTTTAAGTTTTCCGGCCACCAATATTTTTACATATGCAATAATATGATTCTATGTATTTTTGTTAGTTGTAATAATATAACCCCGATAAAGCTTGATTCAAGTTGGTTAAACTTAATAACCGTTGGTTAATAAAAATAAATTTAGTACTTAAAAACAAAGTTATTGTTTCATTTCATGTAATGGAAGATATAATGCCAAGCCACAATGTGATTGATTTGTACCAATATATTAATAAATTTATTTAAAATAATTTCTGTTTCCAGTGAAATTCTTGACATTAGCCAAGGGAAAGAAGGTTGTCATGATCAATGGATTTACTTTCTCCAGAGTGAGCGGTTCATCACATAAATCCTACTATCAGTGTTCTTGTTATAAATCGAGGTCTTGTCGAGCTAGGGCGAGTTTTAAGAATCACGTTCTCTTCAGTTTATACGAAAATCACAGTCACGCTCCTCCTGAGTATGCTTGTACATCAACAGGGGAGTATTTCAAATTGTTTTGTCTCTAAGTTTTATATAATTGTTTGCTGTGACTGTGTGTGAATATCTGCAATAAATTGACTTTTCAGTTTATTTTTGTGTTTTATTTATATTTCTTCATAAAATTTATTTATTTACTAGTAAGAGTACCCAGCATGCGTTGCAATGCCATTCAAAGAAGAAACCTGTTTGTTTTTTTAATTCTATTTATTGAAGTGCTGTTGGATATTTTCTTTGTTAGTTTTTGGGGTGTTATGCCGTGTTGCGCTACCTCCTACTATAGCCGACGTTTCGGACAGCTCGGACAGCGTTGCAGTGTCCATCATCAGGGCAGATCCGGTAGATCCGACGATGTCGGACATCGTCAGACGGCTTCCTTAGTTGGGAGAGGTAGAGATCGAAACTTTATTAGTGTTCTTTCCAGATATTTTTCCCAGTTCATGATGCAACGTGCTTTTAAATCCAGTACATAACCGAAAAAATATTTTTTCAATTTCTTTTTATTTTTTTCAAACACATAATATTTCACAACTATTAAGAGGCTAGAGTTTGAAGTTTGATTATTTCTACTCTGTCCTGCTCGAAACAAGATCGCCCATAAAACGTGCGAACGGGACAACTGCCGTAAACTCTCTAATTTACCTACAGAAATCGCTCGAAAGAGGGTTTACGGAGAAAACGCTTTTCTACACCGAAACTTTCATGAAATTTTAATTTTAAAACAAAAATATGTTCTCGAAAGAAGAAGATATGTCGGTATGTTTTTATAATTTTGTAATTCTTTATGAGACTTGAGTTAGCAGCACTTTTTTCTTAAATAATATTTTCCGAAAAATTACACATGTTTGACAATGCGAAAATTTAAAAACATACCGACAAAGCTATTACCTTCTAGAGGGCAATATAAAAAATATTCATTTCCTACAATTTTGTAGGTAGAAAAGTGTTTTTTACCGGGTATCCTTTTTGTATGGGCCGAAATGCGAAGTCTATCATCTTAAACAATCTTTCTTTTTTTTTAGCGACTTTCATCCCTACAGCCAAAGGAAAGCACCTTCTGATGCTGTGGAACTACACATATTCCTGCGTTAGCGTTTCGACTCAAAAGAGGTTCTGGAAGTGCTCCTCGTATTCCAGGGACCACTGTCCTGCATCAGTCACTACACACGGAGATAGGGTTACTGTCATGAAGGGAAAACATAACCATGCGGCTCCAACGTATTACAAGACTTCTAACGGACAGTATATAAAACTATCTGGGAAGTCGTAATATTTTCAAATACACTATTACATAAAGTTAATAATCAACCAAATCGTGACAACATTCATGAAAAATATAATTTTCAGACATACTTAGTTAAGTTTTTTTTTTTTAAATATTCTTTATTCATTGCTTTGCTGGTTTTATAATTTGGAGATTTTTCGATCATAAAGGCACATGCCGTATTATGGTAAAATTTTCTAAAGGTAAGTATACCTAACAGATACTCATTTTCCGGTTTGGCTTGTGTAATATCTATGAGAAGATAATATTTTTTGCTCAGATGTATTTTATAATAAGTAAATAAAAATAAATAAATAATAAAGTATTTAAAAAATCAACAATATATGTTTGTTTTTAAGTTGCCATTCCTGAGAAATTATTATTTATTAATTAGTTAATATGTATTTATGTATTATGCCTGAAAAGATTTATTGAAATAAAGCGAACTAAAAAATTGTTAATGTTAAACACATTTATCCATCTATTCCATTGTCTTTGCGCGTTTGCATGTAACTGTAAGGCTCTGAATGTATTTTAACTTCTTTAATTTCTCTTACGATTTAGAGAAACATCTTGACTTAATCAATGTTACTAGCACACAGTGCGAGTATTTAGTCGGTTATTTCCTTTTTTTTTCCTTTCAACCTGGTTTGCAACATCTTCGTTATTGTTTGGTCGTCCATCATTATACAATTACATCTATTACATTTTGAATAATACCTTTACATTTGGATGGCCTCACCGCTTTCCCGCCCTTTTATAAGTAACTTAAGGTTACTCATCCAAGGCTCTCGCAAGGACTCTAATTTTTTTGGAAGAACCATTCTATATAATCGAACGAAGCTAGACCTCCAAATGTCCCGCATACAGTGTTAGGAAGCAGTATGCAAGTGCTTACAAAAATACAGGACAACAAAGTGTTAGTAGTCATTAGAGATAAAAAAAAATAGCCGCTTTTTTGGGCAGTGGTCTTAATTCCTTAAGAGCCACTTGATGACCTTAAGAAGAAAAAAAGGTCAAAAGAAAGAAAAAATAATAATTGCTGTCGGTAGGACTGCGAGCATCTGCAAATAAGAGATAAAAAAGAAGAACAAAATAAGAAATGTAAAAAGTAGTATTTAATATGTACTAATCCGGAGTATGAAATCCACCATTCAGCTGGCAGTCCCCGGGAGAAAGTGCATGGGCTTCAGAATGACCGTGCACGAAACGCGTCATCTTTGCCCTTAAGCCAGTTTCTCGGTAGTGCCTAGAAGAAAAGTAACTGGGAAACTAGGGCGGTAACCCGAAGACCCTAAGGATAGAAGCGTCGAGTCACTAGAGGCAGGGCGGATAGTTCCTCGGACTTGTATTTATCCCTGGGGGAGGCGCAGGTGGCTGGCGGGAAAACATTACCATATAGTGACCGAACCCTTGTAGGATGCAGGGACGAGATCTATTCCACTCCCTAAATGGGAATTAGTGGACATGACAAAATGTTGTTCAGTTCATAGCCCTCAGGTCACTCAGGTGCGTATCCTATAATGTGAACGAGAAAAAAATAATAAAAATCAAAGATAAAATTTCAAGATAAATATCATAAGAGATGATTCAGTATCAGTTGCTACAGATGTGGAACGTTGAGCGACGGCCTCATCACGGCCGTCTGATACAGTTCGGTGAATACTGATCACGAGCCTAAATACAAGGGTAAAAAAAACGATAAAAGAAATACAGCAAAAAGCAATAAAAAATAAATTTTTAAGCGCGTAACTAAAGAAATCAAGAAATACAGTGGATAGCAGAATTTTCATAGTAGGTACAAATCGGAATACAAAGTATAAACAAACGACTTAAAAATAATAATAATATTTCAAGCATTGCTAATGTAGAAGGAAAAGAGTAGAGAGAACCGTGGAGTACCTTTACAGTTTACTTTCGTTTAAAGTTTCAATTGTGATACTGTATAAAGACAATCTGTTAAAAAATTCACTCCCGGATATTTGTACAGTTTAGCTGACTCGCCAGAATTTTCTTTTCATTTTTCATGTCAGCTTTTTTTCCAAATATAAATCTGTCTTGTCGTATCTTTATTCCTCATTTCTCAGTGTCTGTACTTTCATTTCCCTTGAATAAGGAAGTTGAGTCCATTTTTTTAATCAATGTTTACATTCAAACTTAAATACTAGTATATATATATTTTTTTTGAAGTTCGTTTTCATAATTAAATGAATTTTCGAAGTTTAAATTTTACTAAGCCCGCCGAAACGAGCTGAATCCGAGCGGTAAGAGGCGTGGTGTGTGTGTGACGTCATTTGGACTCTGAAAAACATGTCGCTTGAGCATTTTGTATGGAGATTTTTTAATTCTTCAATAAGGAATTCCACTAATTTTTTTTTGTGAAATTTAACCGTTTATCAGAATTAATGCTATTAAAAAAAATTGATCAAGATTTCATAGTTAAATTATTTTTTAAAGTTAGAATTTTTGAGTAACGACTCACACTCGAACCAATTCTATCGACATTTTATACTCGCAGCTAGTGCCACACGCTAGCCAGTAGCAAGAATTACGACTCCCGTTCAAACTAATTCTGATAGTTACAAAATCAGCTGTTGGTGGGCCGCCATTTTCAGGCAAACCGTAGCGGGTAGCGCGTAAAGTTGATCACCTTTCAACTTTTTTCGTAGATTGTCCACAATTTGCTAGTTAGCTAGTAATACGATTACACTGAGCGAGTATACTAATAAATAGTGAATTTCCCAGCGAGTAGCTTGTAAACTCGCTCAATATCATCGAGGATTTACTTAAACTTAAAAGACTCATAACAAGATATTAAGCAAAACTGTTTAGTTTACATCTCTCTCATCATAAAAAAAACCATCTCTCGTGTAATAGAAAGAGATGCACGATCACGATTCCAATGATCTTACAAACCGGTGTGCTTAGTTTATAGCTTTTTATTCATTTTTTAAGAACGTTTAATTAATTCTAAGAATAATAGTACAGATATATATTCTATAATAATAGTATAGAATAGATTTATATCTATTTATTTAGAATCGATATTTTTTGATCTACATGAACATATTTTTTATAAGTCAAAATATTTTTCACTCAACTTCCTTATTCTTGTTATTTCTTAATTTCCCCTAATAGTCGCTTTATTTTGTTTCTAAGTATCTGTAGCAAGTAGGTTCTTATATTGTTTGTCAGTGGGTTTGATTCCCTTTAATTATTCCTTATATTTATTCCTTATTTTGTTTTTCAGTGTCGTTCATACCCTCCAAGCATGGAAACCGGCTTCTAATGTTGAACCAGTACACGTATAGCGTCCAGAAGGTGAATGCAGACCGAAGGGTTAGATGGGTTTGTTCCTCACATGCCAACAAAGGATGCAGAGCAACTGTCTATACTCTCGATGACGTGATGGTTTTAAAAAAGAATGAGCATGGCCATCGTCCTCCTAATTATTACATCACACCCAGTGGCAACTACATAAGAACATAAGAGAAAAAAATATTTGTTTTTATGGAAAGTAGAATTCTGTTTAAATGACTAAGATATTAAATATTTCATCAGATTACACAATACTTTTAATATAGGTACCTATTACTGCTAATTTTAAGCATTTTTATTTTATATGTATATACTCGTACCTATCAATTATAATTTTAAAGAGTGTTAAAAAATTAAAGTTGAATTTGTTAAATTTATTTTGCCTTTATTTACGTCATTCTACTTTCCCGATCTTTTGTCTTTTTATCACCCGACTCCCGTTTTTCCCAACACGAGAATATTCACATACCTACCACGAAACCATAGATTTTTCTAGTGCATTGTAAAAATAAATCTTTCTCTTGAGAAAAAAATTATTACACTTGCGCTTGCGTCAGGTTTGTGTTTTGGAAAATTTGACAAAAAGGTTTGTTTTATTCCTTGTCCCTATTTAAAATTCAATTTGTCCTGATACTGAACAATTCACATAAGTTCGTTACAATAGAACTTCTCCATGCACTGAGACCTTACTGAAAAGATACTCGTCAAAAGTTGTAATGATGTATCAAAAAAATGTACAATAACCACGGACGTACAAATAGATGGACCTGCCCTAAGTGATAAAAGGCGTATTATTTCCCCCTCCCATTAGAACCATTCCATCGGAACCGGCTGGGCTTGCGAGAGGCTCGTGTGAATCTAAAAAATGTGGCGTCATCATTCTTGTCCGGACCAGTGTCGAACTCTTATCGTACATTTTACGAAATAAAACGGCAAAAATTGTGGCTTGTGCTATAAAAACTTGTAAAAATAGAAGTGAAAAAGAGAATAAACCCAATTGTCGTATTACATTCCATAGGTAAGCACTATTTTACTTTATTTTAAGTTTATTCATATCACATAATATCATAATATGGTAACACATACTATGACATCGAGATACATGGCGACGCGAAACAAAGCCGCTATTTACTGGGGTAAGTAAATTATGAAACATTTGTAAAAGCGTCTACGGCAACAAAATATTCGACTCTGAAAATACGCGAACCTTACTTTGCCGTTGGACTTCTCACATTTGTTCATAACATTGCATACAATTCGCGCTCCCATATAAAAAGGTCTATTAATTCAAAAGCAGATTTTACTTTCAAGAACTAAATGGTGATATTATAGTGCGAGGTGCCTATATACTGTTGATTGATTTATTGGCGAATCACAGTCTCTTTCCTTTCTTAATTAATGCCTGCCATAATTGGTTTTTACCCCTCATCTGTAAGTTCTCGTCTATCTATTTTTATGTCTATGACAATAACGAATGAGGACATTAAGGGGGCCTTCACACTTCGCTATAAAAACGCCGGCGGTGTTTGGCTTGGCGTTTTTCAGTAAATTTACTCATCATAATATATATTCCCATTCGGAATGTACGGCGAGCGATATGCGCAAATACGCCAATAACGCTGGCACTTTTATAAGTGACGGCCCCTTAATGTCCTCATTCGTTATTGTACATTTTTACAAACTTTGACGAGTATCTTTTCACTAAGCTCTTATTGCATGGAGCAGTTCTATTTTTAAAAATATTTATGAAAAACTTTTTTTTTTACCCCAGTGGACTTTTATGGTAATTTTTTATTATTCTTTCAGTTATATTCATTCCATCAAGGTCTGGAAAGCGACTATTAATGCTGAATGGGTATACCTACAGTGTAGCAGGGGTAGCAAAGAACGGCAGAGTTAGGTGGTACTGTTCCACACACGTGTCTAAGGGATGCAAAGCCACCGTGTACACAGAAGATGATGTTTTGGTTTTGATGAAAAACGAGCACGAACATGAACCTCCGGGCTATTTCATCACACATGACGGCGCCTACGTTAAAACTTAACCACTTGAATTTTTTCGTATTATTATTAGTTTTAAAAATCACAAACCATTAATTAAAAAAAACACACACATGAACGTTTCAAATAATATGTATTTTCTTAAGTTTATCTTATTTATAATATGTTTATGTTAATTGAATAAACGTGCTTCGTCTTAAAATCAAATTAAAAATAAAAATTTAATTTACTAACCAATTGTTTCTCCTACATAAACTTGTGACTCATTTATGATAATACAGGGTGCGCCAGAGAAACTTACTTATTTGAAAAAATTCCCGACCGTTGAGTTGGGCAGGTAGAGGGGCGGGAGGGGGCGCATCTGGAGGGGGACGTTCCCAAGTTTGTTTCCCATTCTCGTCAGTTGCCATTATAGCTGTGGTCTAGAGAGCAGCGGGCCTTCGCCGTCGAGAGCTTCTTTTGTAACGGTCGCTCAGTTGTTGCTACGCAACGTGCCTTTTGCGCTCGCTTCGAAATTCCTCCTCACAGACTCGTTCCTAGCCGTAATTCCATTCTGTCGTGGGTCAACTCGTTTCGGGAGCGTGGAAGTGTCGCTTAACCCAGAAATGGACATCAGAACGAACGCGCAGTTACAGTGAATGCAACTCGTTACAGGAGCATGATTGAGGATTTTTTTATTCCAAGCCTCGAAGAAATGAACGTTAGGGACGTGTGGTTTCAGCAAGATGGAGCCACAGCACACACAGCACGAGACTCAATGAATTTGCTGCGACAACATTTCCCCGACCGCCTCATCTCTCTCTGAGGCGATCTCCCATGGCCGGCGCGCTCTCCGGATTTGACTCCATGTGATTTTTTTATGGGGTTATTTGAAATCCCTTGTTTATGTCGATCGACCACGGACCATAGATCACCTGAAGAACATCATTCGCGACGCTATTGCCAATATTCCGATTGATATGCTGAGAAGAGTGGACGAGAATTTCAAAAAACGACTTGACTTGAAAAACCAGTGTATGCGCGATGAGGGTCGCCATTTAAAAGATGTAATTTTTAAGACAGTATGAAAAAAAACTTGGTACATTGTATTTGTAAATAAAAAAAAGAATTGCAACAATTACAGTGCTTTTGTTTTTATTGAACTTTCAAATAAGTAAGTTTCTCTGGCGCACCCTCTACTTACTTAAATAACTAATTTTAAAACTTTTCTTATAATTTCTTTAGTTTCCTTTAAAATTCATATGTACCCTATATGAAAACAAATTATAAAAAGAAGAAATTGTTGGTATGTAATTTATATTAATATTACCATATTTTCATTCGCCTTCAATTTCGACCATTCGCTGTTTCAAAAATTACTACACCAACACCAGTTTTTCCGGAATTTATTTTCGGTATATCTGTGTCTGAAACCAATCTGGAAAAAAGGTTCTTAATCTCGCCATCTCTCAGTCTGAAGTCATCCTGGAAAGAGGTTCTTAATCTCGTAATATCATTTTCTCTGGGTTCGAAGCAACTTTGGATAGAGTTTCTTTATCTCGCTATCTCTGGGTCAGCCACTATGGAGAGAGGTTTTTAATCCCGTTATCTCTTGGTTTGAAGCCTCTCTGGAAAGAAGTTCTTAATCTCGCTATCTCTGGGTCCGAAGCCACTCTGGAAAGAAGTTCTTAATCTCGCCATCACTGGATCCGAAGCCACTCTGGAAAGAGGTTTTTAATCTCATAATATCTGGATTCGAAACCAAGAAGCCTGCTTGTCGTATAAATAATGTAATTCCTTCTCTTTTCAGTTGTCTTTATTCCATCAAGGTCTGGAAAGCGCCTCCTCATGTTCAACAAGTACACGTACAATGTGATGAGCGTGGCAAAGGACGGGAGAGTGAGATGGACTTGCTCTACGCATGGATACAAGGGGTGCAGAGCCACCGTCTACACGCGCTTTGACGTTCTGGACTCGGCGAAAAATGAACATGAACACAGTCCACCCAAATACTTTATCACCGCTGATGGGAAATACGTTAGAGCATAAACATGTTTTTTTGTGAAAATGAAAATGTACCGTTTTTTTCTTTCCATTCATTAGTTGAATAAATCTTATTCTTATCAATGTTTTGGCTTTTAATTGTTGTACAATTTGGTTAAAACTAATTTATTTTTGGGTAAATGATGTTTAGACGCAATTTTTTTATAGAGTATGATGATAATTGTAACTTACATATTATATATATATTATTACGGTTCGCTTGGTTGAATACAGTACAGGCAATGGGGCTCTAAAAAGTGTCACAATTTTCTTTTTTATCTAGTTTTTTATTGAATAGATAAAATAAGAATCGTCTTTATTCTGTACCTACTATGAAACCATGGCGTAACAATTTATAATGATTTAATTTATGCAACCCCATCTCTACGGTTAAAAGTTATACTACCCCGTTTTACGGAAAGGAAGCAATCTGTATTGCTGAGAATATTCATGTCAAAATCATTAGAGAGTCTAATTTTTGTACTGTTAATTCGTGGTGGAATTCCATTGTATTAAAATCGAAATCAAAAAACTTTTTCACTTTGTTCCACTTATTTATTTTCACCAGGACCGGTTTCATCCTAGTACGGACATTTTCAGATTGGTCATTTATGTGAACTAAAATATATATATTTTTGTGAACTAAAAATATCTACTTACTATGTAACATAATTCATAATTTTAATAATAAACTTTATTTTCTATATGTACCCTAAATTAACAAAATAACTTATAATACCAGATACGCAGACAATGTTGTGTACCCCTTATGACCAGTCTGAAAATGTCCGTAGTAGGATGAAACCGGTCCTGGTGGAAATAAATAAGTGGAACAAAGTGAAAAAGTTTTTTAATTTCATTTCTAATCAAAATCATTAGATTTTCTTCAATTCAAGGCTCTAATTTAGGCCCATTCGTTCTATTCATTAAATGTGCATTTAAGCATATGTGTATATGTTTTTTACATTAATAACACACAGAAGGCCTTAAAAAAAATCATTTAGTCAGGGCCTATGTTGTCTGTGTCTGTGTGGAGGGTTTTTGTAAGGATTTCTGGGAAGTTCTGGGAAGGAAAAAGGTATAAGGGGTACGTATGAATCTGGAAGTCAGGAGGTCCAGGAGTGACGGACGTATAAATCCAAAATTTCAACTGAAGTGCAAGGCGATGGGTTGAGAGAGTCCTGCCAGAGAGGTAAAATGGTCTCCCTCAACCAGTTTCTCCCGATCCGGTCCCCCACAGATCTAGGGGGTAGACGTGGGCAGATATTGTAGATCCTACCTTATACTTCACCACAACAATATTGTAGGAATGATCGATACCTACTGTAAAGAATGGTGTATAATATGTTAGTTTCGTGAACACCCCACTAGAAGAACCTATGCTGAAGTGGATGTGTCTTAGGTAATGAATATAATATATGATATAGTTCTGTCGGTTAACTACTTTACAGCCAGAGAAGGTTATTCTGAGGTGTCACATCAAAATAAACATTGTTCAATTTATAATGTTTGTTATTTGTCTTCATTTCAGTTGTCTGCTTCATTCCATCGAGGTCTGGAAAACGACTCCTGATGCTAAATAAGTACACGTACGGCGTTCAAAATGTCAATTCCTATGGAAGGGAAAGATGGACTTGCTCGACGCATTCATATAAAGGATGCAAAGCCATAGCTTATACACTCGATGACAAGCTGCTTTTTAAGAAGAATGATCACATGCATGCTCCTCCTAACTTTTACAAAACACCCGATGGTCAATACCGAAGGTTGTAGTTAAACAAAATAATTAGATTGCAATTTTTTTGTTGTTATATTTTTTCGTCCGACGTGCCAGGCATTATACAGGGCTCGTATTACAGCGGATGATAATATAGCGGATTAAAACTTGTTTTAAAACTTTATTGTCTGTATTTTAATTCCTTTTGACAAAGATGGAATTTTAATTTTTATAATTATTATAATATTGTTTTTTTTTTTGCATCGCGCCATTTTTAACCCCGACGCAAAGAGCGGTGTTAAAACACCCGATGAAATACCGTAGGCTGTAGTTTGAAAAGTAAATTTTCCATGAATTTTTTCGCAGGCGTGCCAGGCATTATACATGACTGGTGTTACGGCGCACAATGGAGCCAAACACCTCATTTCGATATGATAAACAAAACAAAAAAATCAAAAAAATTTAGTTTTATTTGTTGGATAGTACCCCTTTAGTTGTAATATACTTACATAGCAGGTAGGCGCGATTGACCCAACATTTCTACCTGTAATCGCTCTCAGTCCATATCTATCCAGGTCGTGAAGAAAAGATCCCCCTATATATATATTATATACCTACATAAAGCGCCCTTGATGTGATTTTCTCACGAAAATGGCGCTATAAAAATCATCCAATAATTATATATATATCGGAAGATACCTGATACAAACCCGAAAAGCGATTACGGATCCATCATTTTCAGTTTTTTTTAACTTATTTTTTCACAATTTATTTTTAAAATTATTAGTTGTATTGATGAGTAAAAGCGTACTTCGGTTAAATAAAAATATGATCGTGATTACTAAAAATTTCGAATTTATTTAGAGACATACTTAGCTCCGGGCACATCAGGGCTTCCATTCGAACATTTTTGAAACCAGTAGCTATTGTAATTTATGAAACATTTATCATCTATGAGTCCGAAGCCACTCTGGAAAGAGATTCTTAATCTCGCTATATCTGGGTCCGAAGCCAACCTGGAAAGAGGTTCTTAATCCCGTTATCTCTGGGGTTGAAGTCACTCTGGAAAATACAATCCCATTATCTGTGGGTCCAAAGCCATTCTGGAAAGACGTTCACAATGACGTTGTACAATGCGATTAACACTGACTTATTTTCGAGAAAATGATTTGAGTTCTAATTTGATTTGTTTTTTTTCTTTCACTTGTTCACGTTGAGCTCTTATTTAACTTGGTTGTATAAAATAAAAATTTTTTTTTGTTTAAAACCACGAGTTTTATTAATTTTTTTGAACCGACCGGTTTTGCTTTACTCAAGCATCATCAGGGTACAAATTAATACCGTATTATATACATAATCCTCATTTTTTATAAGGTTTATATTGTGATCTGCTTGTTGGAACACAATTTTTTACGTAAGACATAGAAGCTACCATCCTTTGTTCCTTCTATAGAACTATTTGAATAATGGAACAAAAAAGAAAATAATAAAATTAGGTAGGTACTTGCCTAGAAGTATTTGCACATAGAACAAGTACCTACTCAATAAGCATCAATTTTAACCAATTAAGCTAGGATAATACGAATAATTAATTATTTTACAAAATTGTATTTCATACAAATAATATGCCCTGAAGAAAATAAATATTATCTTTGGGGATGCTTTGAGGAGGGTCTTTGTACGGAGAGAAAGTTCTGGAAAGAAAAAAGGTATAAGGGGTGGGTAGGAATCTGGAAGTCAATGGGTCCAGGTGTGATGGACGTATGAATCCAACACTCCAACTGAGGTGCAAGGCGATGGGTTGAAAGAGTTCTGCTGGAGAGATCAAATCAAAAGTCTCCCTCGATCCGGCCCGCCACGGTGGAAGTGGGCAGATATTGTAGATCCCACATTGAGTTGAATCATTGAAACCTACTGTAAATAATGGGTTATATGTTAGTTTCGTGACCTCGCCAGGAGAACCTACGCTGAGGTCAACGTGTCTTAGGTTAGTAATGTAATATTATGTATATGATGAAGTTCTTCTGGTTGTCTACCTTACAGACGTGGGGGCTATTCTGAGGTGGCACATCAAAATAAACATTGTTTTAAGATGACAATATACCCTAAAATATATTCAGAATCTTAAAGTCGTAAGTACAGAAGTCTTTTATACAAATAGCGACTCGCGACCCGTGTATTGCACGGACCTACTGTCGAATTTTCCCTATCAAAGAAAAGAAGAAGAAGACAAATAATGTGGGAATCTTAACGACGTAAGTGAAGAAAGCGTGTAAACACATATTCGCCCGCTGCACGGCGTACTGGACGAACGTACGCACAGTGGTTCCAAATACCCCAAAAGTCGGAATCAATTCACAGGGAGGGCTAACAGGGGAAAAAAATGTGATATTTTATTTCGGTATGGGTTAAAAAAATAAAAATATTCGGTTTTAGTAAGTTTTACTGTGATTTCTGTTTTTTATTATCAAAAATATAAAAATTAAAATAACAAAATAAAATAAAAAAATATTTATGTCCATATACATGCAAAATTAACGGCCGAGTAACGTTTAATTTTACTTATTAATATTGTGATACGGACGATAAACAATCATCATCATCGTCAGCGTTAAAGATATTTGAAGAATGAATGTCCGGAGGAATTATTAAATCAAAAACTTCCTTAGGAAAACGATTTAATTGTTTTTTTGGGAGTTGCCTGTAACTAGTTGTGACAGGGTCAGATGTAACTAACATTAAATTAAAAACATCCTCATTACATTTTTCACTAGAACATTTTCTATAATTTTAAATCTACGATATTTTTTAAAATGTTTGTTTCTTTGTTACTTCTCCAAATGTAGGAGTGATTGTTATATCTTCTTTTTTTGGATAGAATGCCTTTTTTGCCTCCAGTACTATATTGTACGGTCGAAACCTTTCTGGATCTTTCGATCTTATGACATTGTACTGGTGCTTCGTAATCTTGGCTTCCACCATGGTTGAGGGGGCTTCCTCCTCAGACATCCGTCTAGACTAACCGTCTAGACCAGGGGTCTCCAAACTACGGCCCGCGGGCCGCATCCGGCCCGCCAGGGTCATCAATCCGGCCCGCGACAGCTTAGGACCAGTGTCATCAATCAGGCCCGCGACAGCTAATGGCTAAAACCTTGCTCAGAAGCGGCGAAGCCGTCGCGAATTTTTTTGCGCGAATACATACGCTCGGGCACCAATATATTGCGTCCACAAGTATCGCGCGAAAAATACGGGCGTAAATCGGGTGTAGTACGCCAGCGTAAGTCCAGTTTATGTACGCGCGAACTGCAGAGCGAGTGCACGTATCAATGGAAATGGAGCGGCAAAATTATGATTAGGAATCGGTTAATAAGTTTCCAAATGCTGGCGCGTTTCACGCTCTTTCCGAGCCGAATATTCGCGCAAAACGATTCGCGGTGAATTCGCGCCTTTTGAACAAAGTTTTTGTTGTGATTGTGATATGTAGGATAAAAAACTCAGAATGATACTTTGATGATAGTAACTCGGTTTTATTTACGGGCTAGGCAAAGCTTTGCAGAAAATTAAACTAAAGCAAACTAACAAATAATTGTAATGAATCCAACTAACTTTATAAACATAAAAAAATTATAGCACACGAGTATAAACTCGTTAACATATAAAATACTAATGAGATTTATGTAATTGTGATTTTTCACTTACACTGTGTTTGTAGTTGTGGATCATTTTTACTTGTACCAATTATTTAAAAAAAATTAAGATGCTCATCGATTAACTTAGATCTGTTAATATTCTTTGTGTACTTCATTTTGGAGAATGTTTTCTCACACAAGTAAGTAGTACCAAAAACAGAAATCAGCCCACGAGCACAATTTGATAATTTATGCAAATTATCAAATTGTGCCAGCGGAAGACTCTTGTAAAATTCCAACAAAGATGAGTTTTATATTTGTTTTTAATTATATCACTGCATTGTAAATCAATAATTTCCATTTGAAGTTCCGGGGCCAGGGTTTCAAAGTCGATATCAAGAGGATTTTGAAAAATCTTAATTTCATTCACAATGATATCAAGGTCTGAGAAACGAGTATCAAAATTTATCTTCTCAGTCTCAGTAGTGTGGCTGAATATTTCTATTATTTATTATTAGAAACTATTAGAAATTTTCTATTATTAGAAACTCAGTCTCAGTAGTGTGGCTGAATATTTCACATGTTTTAAACTGTGTGAAACATTTTTTACGCAATTGTGAAAAATACAGCATTATTTTCTGCCGGAACGATTTGAAATTAGTGTATAAATCAGGAAGAAGTTGGTTTTCTCCTTGCAACCTCAAATTCAGTTCGTTCATATGTTTTGTCAAATCGACATAGAATGCTAACTTCCACAGCCATTCGCTGTTTTGTAATTCGGTAAGAGGGCGATGCTTTTCATTCAAAAAAAATTCGATCACTGATCGAAGTTCAAAGAAGCGCTGAAGGACTTAGCCAGCGTACGGCAGTATGATATGGCAAATCATTTTCTCCAATCTCTTTAATATATTCGCGGAATTCTCGGTGATTCAGTCCAGTGGATCTGATGAAATTAACAATTGATATCACTGGTTTTAGAACTTCAGACATATCCAATCCTTTCCCGCACGGAGACTGTTGATGACACAATGTAAGACTAATGGTTTTGAACCACCATCATTTTATACAGCCTTTGACACAAGAGCCACTACACCTTTATTTTTTCCACACATGTTTTTGCCTCCATCAGTTGTAATAGATTTCAAGTTTTTCCATCGAAGATTCTTTTTAAAAATGGCATTTTCAACTCCCTTAAAAATATTTTCACCAGTAGTTGTGCCGTGAATACTATCAACATCAAGAAGGTCTTCATTCACTTCATAGCTTTTATCCACTCCTCGAATAAAAATCAGCACCTGAGCAGTATCTGAAACATCTGTTGATTCATCCAAGGCCAGAGAAAACCACTCAAGATGTCCATTTTTGCCAGACAGTTGAGATGATATATTTTCTGCGATGTCTTCTACTCTCCGATCCACAGTATTTGCTGACAAACTGAGAGTTTTAAATAAATTTACCTTTTCAGGGCACATTTCTTCAGCTACTGCAATTACGCATTCTTTGATCATTTCTCCATCGGTGAATGGTTTTCCACGTTTTGCGATTTCAAGAGCCACACGAAAGCTGGCACGAGTTGCAGCCTCTTGTTCATTATTGAGTTTCGTAAACGAAGATTTCTGCGATTATAATCCACGCTTCAAAGCTTCAATTTTTTCTGTCCGCAAACTTCCTCTACATTTTGAGAATTTTTGAAAATGTTTTGTTTCTTATTGACGTTTAATATTATATTCTTTGAGAACTGCTATGGTTTCATTGCAAATCAAACATAGTGCTTTCTTATTGGACTCAATTACGAAATATTGAAAGTTCCACTGATCTTGGAATGTTCTGCACTCACGGTCTACTTTTCGCTTCTTTGCAATACTTTCCATAGTAAATCACACCAAAAACAAGTCAAATCAAAATACTGTTATATAGATGTCTTTTAAAAACACAAAAACACGTTTAAAGGAGTTACGCACTACGTCGTCAAGCGATGTCGTCAAGCGTCGCAGTCGTGACAATACAATATAACACAATTAAAACTTGAACTAGCGAATTTAGCACACGTGTGCTCACTCAGAGCGCGTGATTAGCGAATTGTCTATAAATTATAGATAATGGCAGGAGAATAAATTGGAAAAATTAAAATGATAGGTTTTGGCCCTTGGGACTCACTGGAGTAATCAGTACGGCCCTCCGGCTGAAAAGTTTGGAGACCCCTGGTCTAGACTCTAGACTATAAGGTATTTGATGATAATCGATCTAGATCGATACGATCGATATACGCTTTTTCGTACATAGATGCGCGCCAAGGTGAACGAAAAATTTTTCTTCCAATTTTGATGCAATCGGTTGTCCAGGTGGTCCAGAGGTTTTCGTTGCAAACGCCAAATGAGAAAGAGGTGAACTTTTCCGAAGATCTTTGGTTTATAAGCGTTTGGATCGGTCAGAACTGTGTTCAAATTGTATTTCCGGACGACCGCGACCGTGCTGTTTTTCAGAAGAAATCTCATATAATGTAAAACCAATCGGAGTCTTAAGCCATTTTTTTTTTCCATGAAAAATCTAGCTTCATTTCGATAAGAAATTGTCCATTTTGTTTTAAAGCAAAATTTGAAGCCCGATATCTTTTTACAACCTTCTTTGGGGCAATTTATAAGTTTATAAGTTTTTTAATTCAATATAAAAATCGTTTTTCCACCTGTTGGCACTTTGAATTCATCACTATATCAATTAACTCCTTTTGTCTTAAGAACAAATCCTTCGAAACCGAACCTGTGTCAAAAATAATATTTATGAAGCACTCAAATTTTACAGGAAGTAAATTATGTAAATATTACTGGGCTGTAGAAACGCAAAAATGCGCAAGATTTTTTTTTTAATATGATACTAAAATAGTTTAGCTATAAAAGTACATCAGCACATTCACGAAATATTAGGAAATATCAAACTAAAACCCCAACTATTCCAAAAACCATCGTATTTTTTTAAATATTCATGAGTTGTTTTTTAAAAAATATTATCCAAATTTGTCACATTAGGACATGAAAAAAAAATTAATATCTTTAGTACACACCTGAAGGTATTGGATCCATATAGAAAAAAATTTGCCAGAAAGTGGTGTAAAAAATAATATTCCCTAAATGTTATATAATAAACGTTGCATTTTGACACAATCGTCCTGACTGCTCGGGAAGTCAATCTTTGCTGACGTGTTACGCAGCGACGAAACGTTTTGGTGAGTTGGGTGGTGTGGGGAAAGATGCGCTGGTATGTGATGGCAAGATATAGAAACAAAATTTTGTGGTCCCTGCAATTTGAAATTTCGATTTAATTCCGACGCTCCCATACTAGTAAAACCATTGTGGTACGGTGGAATTCACCCTAGCAGGCATGGAGATTAGACCTTTCCACCACGTTCAGTTTAATTAATTCTGAAGAACGTGTTACAAATATTGAAAATGTGCCATGATGTCGCACTGCCGAAGTTATTAATTTATCGTCTAGAAAAATAAAATCTGGTGCTTACAGCTAACTTTATAGTTGTACACGGGTTATAAAGTTTTAAAATCTTTGTACGTAAAATATATTAATGCTAAGGTATTGTTTTTATTAATCTTAAATACAAAGAACTTATATCCCCAGGACAAGATCTGAATAAAAAAGTTAATATAGTTACGAACTAACCGCAAATTATTGAAAAATGAGTTTTGAGCAAACAAATTATTAGGATTGTGTACCGCCTTAATTTACGATATTTGTTATTTGTCTTCATTTCAGCTCTCTTCATTCCATCATTCTTTCTTACACACTAAATGTCAATAGTCGAAAATGAGACAAACGGTGAACGTATGTCTGCACCCCTCCAAAGGAAAAAAAACAATAATTATAATAAATCTCCCTCAAACGTATAAAGAAAATGAAATGCAATTCCCGTAAGTAAGTAGAAAAATAAGAAAATTTGTACCTAACGCAATCTCAGATACTGACAAAAACAAAACACGGCAGTTGAGCATCGATAATTTGTAATTGTAATGTGTGATAATAAATTGTAATCTTCATTGTGTAATTTGTAACTTAATAAAACAACTGAATTTAATTCAGCTAATAAGTTAACACAACAGTTATTGATTCTGAGGCGGTACGAAGTTCGCCGGGTCAGCTAGTTATGTACAAAATATTTTCAAGGTCGTAAACAATGCATTTCATGGTTTCCTGTGCGCGAAATGGAAGTAGATTTCGGCTACAAACACCAAACATTATTTTTCACTGGGAGAAGACGAAAATCTATTATATCTAGTACTATTTTTCTAAGCATTCATCTACGAATTCCACTTTTACAATAGTTTAAAAAAAATCTGATTTCAGTGGCACGGTTCGAAGTTCACTATTGAATGTTCAACTGTCGACCGTTTTACTACAAGTGACCCTTCTTTCCCACGGACCCTTTTCCAAACGTAGTTTCCTTGGTGTAGTATCACGAAATTATTAATAATTTATTACAACTGTAATACCGCAGGGTTACAATTTAGGTCCATTCTTATTTTCATGCGATTTATGCTTCTTGTTTATAGGTACTGTATATTACAGATGGTGAGATATTCTTGTGGGGATCAACAATAAAAATTATTATTTATAAATTGCATATGTTTTTATTTCAGTTACCTTCATTCCGTCGCGTGCTGGAAAACGACTCCTGATGCTAAATAAGTACACGTACGGCGTTCAAAGGGTAACTTTCGATGGAAGGGAAAGATGGACTTGCTCGACGCATTCATATAAAGGATGTAAAGCCATAGCGTATACACTCAATGACATGCTGCTTTTTAAGAAGAATGGGCACACGCACGGTCCTCCTAACCTTTACAAAACACCCGATGGTCAATACCTTAGGGTGTACTTACCATGTAAGGACCTGGGTTTGAGTCCCAGTGGAACCAATATCTTTTTCTGATTTTTCTATCTCCAGATTTCGATTGAGTTTCGCTAAATTGTCTTCATTTAATTAAATAAAAAAATAATTTTTACATGTATTTTTTCGCCAGACGTGCCACGGATTATACAGGGCTGGTGTTACGGCGGACGAAAATATGGCGGATAAAAAGTTGTTTTAAAATATGTTTTTTAATTTTTTAATTCCTTCTGATGAGAACGGAAGGTTAGATCCTTAAATTTTGAAAATTTTACATTTTTTTTTTCGTATTTTGTTTCGCGCTACATCCTGTATTTTACTTTATTAATAATGTAAGGTTTTTAAATAAATGTTCACCATCCGAATGTTCTTTGAATAAATACCTTTTTACAGTGCATTTTTAAGTTATTTCTTTCCACCTTCCAACTTTCCACCTTTCAACTGTACATAAAACACAGACAAGAACCTTTATGTGTACGAGTATGTTGTTAACCCCTTGGAAGTCAAGGCTTTGGGCGAATACTTACCATACAGATACCACACAATATGGGATAGAAGTATATATATCATAAAATATAAAAATTGTTTGTCTATAAACATATCTACTATAGACCGTGTTTAAAATTTTGCTGTAGTGTAGACTATTTTTGTTGAATCATAACACAGTATGTAAAAAAATAATACCTGAGTCCGCTTGTGAAACGCTGTATGCACGTAGATAAATTTTATCATAGCCTATTGGGCCGTTTGGTTACAGATTTATTATTAGATTATTTTAAAATAAAGTTTTTCTTTCTTCACCACGAAATACGACGCCACACACACACACCGGACTTTCCTATTGCGCTTAGGAAGAAGTCTTGTAGATAAAATTTCAACTAAATTGGTTACAAATAAATTGTTCAAAATATTTCAATTAAATGAAACATATTGTTTTATCTTAATCTTAATATACAAAACAAAGTCGGGTTAGTCACACCTTTTATAACTCAAGAATATTTTTATGATCTTTGCATTGTTGGATTTGTCTCCGCCCGAATAGAATAGCTATTAAAACATCGAAAATTTCACGACAAAAAAAGTTATGAAGAAAATTCTTTTCTCATACATTTTGTATGGAACGAATTCTCATCTTTTGAAAGAGCTGCAGCAATATTGTGATAAGTACCTACCTAAAATGTTGAATCGTGGGTGAATACCAAAAATTCAAAAACGTCAAATGTCAATGCGCTGATTGTTTTGATTTTGTTAATAATAATAATAATAATATTTGGACGATTTATAGAGCGCCGTTTTTGTGAAAAATCACCTCTAGGGCGCTGTACAAACTTACCATACATGCCTAAAATCTAGAAAGACTACAAGCTAGACAAACAATTAAAAACAACTTATGGCTAAAAATTGCATACACTGGTTCATTGATCACCGATACGAAAATATATGTACAATATTTTGACCAATTAAAGCGATGCTGCCCAGAAATAAAGGACCATATTTACCTGGGAGGTCGCTTGAAATTAACACTGTTTATTGTCTATTTAAATAAATTTAGATAGAGTTCGCAAGCAGAGGACATAATTGTGAACACATGTTGTTTAATCCTGAAAATATTTTAATATTAATATGTAATATATTCTTTAATGAGTGTATTTTGGAAAGTAAAAGCAACATTTAATGGTGGGCGGTGCAATAGTACAAGGATTTGATCTTCCGAGAGACAGATTGATGTGTAAGGATTCGAGTAATTTTAATTTTTTTTTTATCAAAAAAATATTTATTGTACATTTTAAAAATACAAAAGGTATTGATTATGGGTAGATCCCATTTCTTCCAGCTAACCACATACATGTTATATTATAATGTTCATACAAAGAATAATATTATAATTTTTATACAAATAAGAAAATACAGATAACAAGAATACAAAAATAGGTGTTTCATTTATGTGAGGTATTCACTTAAGGTGTAATGACATTTGTTTAGAAGTAATGTTTTGAGTGATGATTTGAATTTGTGTGTGTCTTGAATTTGTTTGATGTTATGTGGAAGGTTGTTATATACTTTAACGGCCATGTAATATGGTCCTTTTTGGACTATTGTTTTGTTTGCTTTGGGAATTGATAAGTTTTCTGTGAATCTTGTAGCGTATTTATGCGTCGAGTTTTTTTGTGGAAACTTGACTGTAGATGATCGCACTAGCATGCATAGTTCCATTATATAAATGTCTGTGACTGTCAGAATTTTCAGATGTTTAAACAAAGGTCTACATGAATCCAGACGAGCAGAGTTTGTAATTTTACGCATGCATCTTTTTTGGATGATAAAAACATCTTTAGCGTTTACTGAGTTTCCCCAAAAAATTATACCATATTTTATTATTGAATAAACATAACCATAGTATGCGGCTATTACTGATTCAATGTTCAATATTTTTCTCAGTGTACCTAGAACAAAAGAAAAGCTACTGATTTTTGCTACTATTTTTGATACATGTTCTTTCCAGTTTATATTTGTATCTAGTTGTATTCCCAGCAGTGAACAAGTTTGGGAGGGTTCGATAATATTATTATTAAAGTTTACATTTATGTTTATAGGTGTAGCTTGCACTGGAGAAAATTTTAAAATTTGAGTTTTATTTGTGTTGAGTGACAGATGTTGTGATAACAGCCAGTTTGCTATTATTTGGCAAGTCTCGTTAACATATGTAAGAAAAGTGTGATTAAGACATATCATAGGCAATACAAGTATGATACTCTCAGATAGGTATATTTAAATTAAGTTAAGGGTATGAGAGCCCGAAAAGGTAGGTTTTTAGTTTGGACCTAAACTTTTTTGGGCTTTTTATGCATTTTAATTCCGGAGGGAGTCTATTCCAAGCCTTAGGCCCAGATACTCCGAAAGCACGCTCTCCGAACTTAGTATTTGGCTTTCGTTTGGGTTCTATTAGTCTGCCTATAGCAGATGATGTTGCCGATCTAAGGGTTAATTGCCTCGGACCGGTATTTTCCGGGACGCATAATTCAGAGATGTAAGGTGGGGCCATTTCGTTGATTGATTTAAACACCATCCAGCACAATTTGTACTGGATTCTTTCAGGGCACTTGAGCCAGTGAAGGTTACGAAGGTGTTCTGAAATGTGTGAATATTTAGAGACCCCGGTTATGAGCCTTGCCGCTGCATTAAACACGGATTGAAGTTTGTCAATTTGGTATTTTGGAAGACTAGCGTAGATGCCGATACAGTAATCAAGCGTTCTTAAGCGTATAATGCTGCCCCTCTTACACACTAAATGTCAATAGTCGAAAATGAGACAAACGGTAAACGTATGTCTGCACCCCTCCAAAGGAAAAATACAATAATTATAATAAATCTCCCTCAAACGAATAAAGACAATGAAATGCAATTCCCGTAAGTAAGTGGAAAAATAAGAAAATTCGTACCCAACGCCATCTCGGATACTGACAAAAACAAAACACGGGCAGTTGCGCATCGATAATTTGTAATTGTAATGTGTGATAATAAATTGTAATCTTCATTGTGTAATTTGTAACTTAATAAAACAACTGAATTTAATTAAGCTTATAAGTTAACACAACAGTTATTGATTCTGAGGTGGTACGAAGTTCGCCTGGTCAGCTAGTTATGTACAAAATATTTTCAAGGTCGTAAACAATGCATTTCATGGTTTCCTGTGCGCGAAATGGAAGTAGATTTCGGCTACAAGCACCAAGCATTATTTTTCACTGGGAGAAGGCGAAAATCTATTATATTATATCTAATACTATTTTTCTAAGAATTGCATCTACGAATTCCACTTTTACAATAGTTTAAAAAAAAACTGATTTCAGTGACACGGTTCGAGGTTCACTATTGAATGTTCAACTGTCGACCGTTTTACTACAAGGGACCCTTCTTTCCCACGGACCCTTTTCCAAACGTAGTTTTCTTGGTGTGGTATCTCGAAAGTGTTAATAATTTATTACAACTGTAATACCGCAGGGTTGCAATTTAGGTCCACTCTTATTTTCATGCGATTTATACTTCTTGTTATATAGGTACTGTATATTACAGATGGTGAGCTATTCTTGTGGGGATCAATAATAAAAATAATTATTTATAAATTACATATGTTTTTATTTCAGTTACCTTCATTCCGTCGCGTGCTGGAAAACGACTCCTGATGTTTAATAAGTACACATACGGCGTTCAAAGTGTAACCTCCAATGGAAGGGATAGATGGACTTGCTCGACGCATTCTACAAAGGGATGTAAAGCCATAGCTTATACCCTGAACGATGTGTTGATGTCATATAAGAATGAACACACGCATAGTCCTCGTAACTACTACATCACACCCGACGGTCGATACCTTCGAATCAAATAGATTATAAACCCGTTTTAATTTAGTATATGTGCTACGTAACAAAGCTTCTGTTATTAATGGTAAATGCTCTTTGAATTTACAATACTGTAATTCAATTTTACAAATATTCAAAAGTAACATATCAAAAAATGTAAAACTGATTTATTTTCAAGTCATTTTTTTTCATTAGCTCCACACAAGAGGCCCTGAGGAATGCAATTTCCCTCAGTGCCAATATCATTTTAGGGGACGCTGTGTGGAGGGTCCTTCTAAGAAAGGAAAGGATAGGAAGTTCTGGGAAGGAAAAAGGCATGAGGGGTGGTAGGAATCTGGGGGTCAGTGCTTCCAGGAGTGACGGATGCATGAATCCATCCCTTCCACTGGGGTGCAAGGCGATGGGTCGAGAGTCCGACTGGAGACGTCAAAAGATGTCCCGGTCTCTCCCGATCCGGCCAGCCACGCAGCCGGCGGGCAAACGCATCCTGCGCCAAGACCTTGAAAAGCATCATCCTATGAACTCGGGCACCCCTGCAAGGTCACCTAACGTAGTGAATCACTTTAGGTGACTCTATGCAGGGGTGTTGGTTATCCAATAAATTGTACCCGCCTCCAATTAATACAATCAAATTAATATATGTAATATCAAAACTCTTTTGTTTTCTGTTCAACAAATGCAGAATATTTATATTCACAAAAGGATAAAATATTGTTGTAGGTAGTATCCATGATATACAGAATATTAAAAAAATATATTTGGTTGCGACCGAGACACGAACTCGGGGCCTCTACTCTATTCGGTAGTTGTGCTTTCAGAACAATCGGAACCATTTTCAATGGGTTACCCCTGCTATTTGTAAGATCTTCAAGTTATTTTATTAATTTTCCTTAATATTGTTTTTCTTTATTTTGTTTTGTTTAACTTTTGCCATAATTTTGGGTACATTATTTTATAATGTACTCGCTGAAGTCCCCGGCGTTGCCCGGGCTTATACAGAGGTTTTCGAAACCAGACTTAGACAGTGATGTTACTCGTACTCTTGAAATAGAAAGAAACAGACATCAAATATTTCACCGAAGACCCAAAATTCATTTACATTTTTTACTCCAAATAATGTCAGGAATTTGACCGCGTGAGTTAGCATCCCTTTTGGGTCGTGAGTTCAATTTTTCGGCTGGCTTTTTATTTATGTGAATACCTCACAAGAGTCCCAACTGCTCAAATCTGCAGTCAGTTAGATGGCATCCCTGATTGAGTTATGTTGTGCGGCTGAACGTAAATGGGAAGGAGATGGGAGACAGGAAGGTGGGGAAGTACCTGGATATTCAGAACTAGTCACTAAACATTGACATCGGCATCGACCACCATAACACAGGCATGTGCCTAGCATGGTGGTCGAAAATCTACAAATTATATAACCATCAAAGCAATGAATAAAGATTTAAGAAGAAAAAAAACACGGCTAGTGCCATTTTAAGCAATGTTTCAAATCTGTATAGTGGTCTTCACCAGGGTGATATTGAGAGTATCTTCGACTCTGGAACGTGTTGCAAATACCTTATGTTATTTTTAATGATTAAATTGTGAAATTACAAATTAATACAAATAAATTTATAAGAGCACGCCGGGATTTGAACCCACGACCTCCGGATCGCTAATTGAGAGCCTTGCCCTCGACCACGAAATGTGGTTTTCTTTCTTCCACTTAATGTGGTGTTTCTTTCTTTAAAAAAAATCACTGAATAAAGCAAGTCAAGTACGTCCTTTAAAACCCTGTATTAAATCTTCTTTTTTCTCCCAATTTATATCACCAAAATAATGTTATTATTAATATGTGTTTATTCTATTAAAACAAATATCATTACACTATAATATAAATACCTCTGTTTTTTTATTTGTGTATTGTATACCGCCCAACAAGTAATTGTTAGAGGTATAAATTATACCTTTTAATATAAGTTATACCTTTTGTACTTTTGCATGTTTTTTTTAATTTTGAATTTTACGATTATCATTTATATATAGATATGTATTTTTTGTAGAAATGTGTTTTTGCGATAACTTCACTGGTTTATGTAACTCAGTGTATATGTATTATTGTATCCCAAACAAATAAAAATAATAAAAAAAATATTGTCAATTCAAATGACAATATTTGTTTCATAAGTATAATAACATGTCACTCAGAATTTGTTTTAGGTTTATGTATTCTGTACTATGTAATTTTTTCCATAGCTCTGTGAATAAATTATGTTTTGAGTGTATTTTATTTAGTTTCTTCATTCCTTTCTCCTCGTGGAACTGTACACATATCACACACCACGCATCTAATTAGCTTGATGTAAAAAAATGTCAGATATGAAAAAATATTAATATGTCAAGTCCTTTCACTTCTATGGGTCTTACTTCTCCGTAGTAATAATAATAATAATAATAATTATTGGATAATTTATAGAGCGCCGTTTTTGTGAAAAAATCACCTCAAGAGCGCTAGTAGATGATACGCTATGTATACAGGGTATTAAGGGACGTACTTGACTTACTTTAACCAGTGATTCCCGACATTATTTGGAGTAAAAAATGTAAACAAAATTTTGGTATCCGGTGACATTTTTGATGTTTTTTTTTTCTACAAAAACATAAAAAAATGGTAGGTATTGGACAGTTGGAGGCGGAGTTAGCGGTGGGCCGGCTACTCGGCGGAGTGACCACTGAAGACATGCGGAAGAAATTTTTTTTGTTTGATTTTGAAGAAAAAAATTTTTAATAAAAAAAGTCACAATAAAAGTCACCCGAGACCAAAATTTCATTTAAAAAGTTTACTCCAAATAATGTCGGGAATCACTGGTTAAAGTAAGTCAAGTACGTCCCTTAACACCCTGTATAGTCCTATTTGCTTTCTCACTCAATCCGGCCTAATTATATCTGTCTACAACCCATTGTTTAATAATCCGCTTCACAGCGTTACCCAGTCGAGTGTCGAAATTCTCTTGATTGCTCACAGTATAGACGAGATCTTCCTGTGTCTGGAGTACCACAGAGCTCCAATTCAGGACTTATCTTATTTTACTGTCATAGTTATAGTTCTTAGTTAGTTATAGTAATGTTATTGTTCCCTTCCATGCATACCGTACTGGGCAGGGAGTTTTTGTGAGGTTTCAATATTATTATCGAAGTGATTGAGCACTATTGTGATTCGAAACTCGGAAAAAAACGGAAATGGCACTTAAAAGAAAAAAAAACATACATCTATAGGATTTAGCCTGTGAGAGAATGATATCTTACCTACCTACGAAGCGTTGCGTTGGCCGCATTGGCCGCTTTGGTTATAATATCACTTTTCAAGGCTGATTGAGATTGTTTAGGTAAAGTTTCGTTTCTACCGCGTGTTAACTGCACTCGATTTTTTCAAATTTTATTTAGTGTACGCCTGAATAATATTTGTATTTATTTCAGTTGTATTCATTCCATCGAGGTCTGGGAAACAACTCCTAATGCTAAATAACTATACGCACTACGTTCATAGCATGACCACTGATGGAAGGCAAAGATGGACTTGCTCGACGCACTCCAAAAAAGGTTGTAAAGCAATAGCCTATACCCTTAATGGCATGCTGAGTTCAACTAAGAATGTACACATCCATGGTCCTCCTAACTACTACATCACAGCCGACGGTCAATACGTTAAAATAACATAGTTTAAAAACCTACATGTATTTTCTGCCAAATGTATTTTTCTCAAGTAACTTACATTACGTAGGTACCTATTGTTAGGATAAGCTTTGTTAATATTTGCTTCCTATATTATATTTAATTTATTGTGAAACGATCATCTTTCTTATCTTTAATTAATTTTTAAGTTACCATTTTTATTGCTTTCAATGAAAGATATTATGTCAGAAAACATTCAATCGAACTATGTCTGCAATAATATCCTGTAAAATCACTCACACTAGGTATAATTTCATAATTCGAATGGCAGCGCTGTAGTACCTCCGCACATATCCCGTGACGTCACACGCTTTTCGGTCGGCCATAAATATCAACGTTTTAATTGCTTGCATTGCTTTCTTTTCGGTACTGAAAGGTATGTTCCAAAAATTCTAAAAGTTCTGTTCTCAGTGTGTTTTGTGTAATATGATACAATTATCTATAATTTGTAATAACATATTTTGGTCCAAATTAAAAACCTACCTTTTTGGGCTCTCATACTCTTAAATAAAACAAACCTATCTGAAAGTATCATAAAATTTTGCTTTTTTTTTAAATACGCTCATTACAGAACATATTAAATATTATAGTTCCCAATTATGTCCTCTGCCTGCGAACAGTGCCTTAATTTCTCTAAATAAACAATAATAGTGTTAATCTCTACTGACCCTCCGGGTATGTATGGTCTTGTATATATTTTCTGCCTGTACAGTACATTTTTACAGCAGCATCGCGTTCATTGGTCGAATCATTGGACATACAGTTTCGTATCGGTGTTCAATTTTTAGCCGTTGTAGTGGTTTGTCTAGTTTCTAGTTAGAAATAAGATTGTACAAAAGTATTATAAATTTGTACAGCGCCCTTGAGGTGATTTTACACAAAAACGGCGCTATACAAGTCATGCAAATATTATTATTATAACATGAAATTTCGTTGTAGGAGACAACTTGTAATGTGTTAAAACTCCAAGCAAACCATAAGCAACGCAATTCAGAACGAGTAAACAAACCCTTCACCCCGCTTCTTCCCGGTCCGCGCTATGGACAGAAGCACGCGACCGTTGAATGTTACTTCAGTATAAAACAACGCAATTGGAACGGACAGGAAACCCCGCGCACCGCTCCGCACTTCAGTCAAAACGAGGGTATGAATAAACAAACCCTTCACCCCGCTTCTCACTCCGGTCCGCACAAGGGACAAGAGCATGCAGCCGTTGAATGTTTCTCCATTAGAAAGCACGAAACCGTCGGCTGATCAGTCAAACAATAACAGGAAGCCCTTCACTCCCCGACGCCCCGATACCTCCCCAGGACCGTCCCAAGGGACACTCGGCACGTAGGCATAACTGGATGGGTATATAAACCACAGTTCCCCGCCTCAGAGCAGTGGCGCCCAGGGTCCCATAGAAGAAGGACACGTACCGCGTGCCCGGAGCGCGAGCTCCGGGCAGCCGCCTAAATTTCGTCACGAAGAGTCGCGCCCGAAATTCCCAATTAGAAGGACACGTACCGCGCCTCCGCGCGCCCGGGGCACGAAGCCCCGGACCGCCGCCCAAACTTATTACGAAAGTACTACGCGAGTGTTATTGCCCCAAGTACCGGCAAAATACGGACCTCAGTCAAGTGAATCGACCAATTTAATCAGATCAAATTGTTACTCGGACAGCGCATTCATATGCCTAGCCTAATTACCAAAGTGATGATAAAGTGATTTCGCTAATAACCTATACGCAGAAAGACTCTGATATTGACTGTTAAAATAAAGACTAATCCATACGTAATCATTCACGTAAATACCTACGGCCGTTAAAGCTCCAACCGGAGGTCTGGTCCCGGTTGTGAGTTTATAGGGAAGCTTCTGCACCACGGGCGAGGAGACCCAACTGCTCACGTACTTCCGACGTCTGGGCATTCAGCCTGCAGGCGTCGGCATCCCACATCATCGGCTGCATTCAACAACCACCAAAGCCATCAAGAAAGTACCACGGCAAAGCGTATGATTTCCCCATTAACATTATTGTATAAGATTCGTGATGAGCCAATATAGGTAGGAATACTTGCATACCTGTCTTACATTTAGATTCACAATACATGCTTTAAAGTAAATAACCTGTTTAATTTGACATTAACCTATCCTGATCAATGATATGAGGGTTGAGAATCCGCCCTTGAGAGAGTCATAGCCTGGGAGAGAGTACCTACATAGTAAGAAGGATGTAGAAGGAGGTAAGGTAAAATCCTATAAATATTACACTGGCGCCCCAGAAAATCAAAACATATCATTGTATCAGCAAAGGTTTTTGTACAGATTATATTGTAGAATATATGTATTTCTATAATTATTAATATTACCTGTAATTATGTTATGAATCATGTCCTTGTAATATTTGTAAAAGAACCTAGAATTACCGCGGAAACTAGCCGACGGCAAGTAGAGTAATTAATACCTACCGCTTCGCCGCGTTTTGCTTCCATAAATGTCGCCGACGGCAACTACAATAAAATTAATACCTATCACTTAGCCGGGGTTCAATTCAATAATAATCGTTTCATTATACCTTTTACATATCGATTCATTAATATTATTTATTCAAAAATAAATAGGTTCACAACTTCGATGTTGAATATTGAAAGCAGGAATGTAGCTATACCTATCATTCCGCCCGAGCTCTAGCGAATATCGCTTAATCGCAACGTTTGATATATTTATTCATTAATAGTAATTATAAAGAATTAAATGAGAATTCTTTTAAAGTTATTTGCTTAACGCAGATTTAATTTTTACACCTCTAAAGTTAATTCAAAAATGTACCTATGTCAAGTCTTATAAGTCAATACAAGCAGCGGATAGAATCCCTTGTGTGTATACTATTCTATTTTTATTCCCTTGCGGAAGTGTCTTTTTATTCATGCCAAGTCTTACAGTACAAGCAGAGGATAGAACGCCTTGTTTGTACCATAATATTTTTATTCCTCTACGGAAAGTGTCTTTTATAACTTTCGATTTTTTCTTTTACCGATCGTAACACACGCTTGCTTGTAACGCTGTGTCATGGGAGTGCACGCCCGGACGCGGCGGAACAGGTAAAACGTTAGTTGTCGTACGATCATATTATATAGGTACCACTATCGTATTACGTAGGTACCACTGTCACTATGTTTGCCCCGCTATTTGGCGATAAGGGTCCAATTGTCAAGCGGTTACTAAAACGTGTGTGTATTAGTATGTCTTTTTCTCTATTTCTCTACCTATATACTTCATTTTATTAATCTACAAATCTATCAATTCAAGTTTATAATGGTTTACATGTCTATCCATAATTAATCAGAAAATAAAGAATAAATAAATAATATATTGTTAAAAATGTAAATAACGCATAAAAGACATGTTGGCGCCCTTCTTTCCTCTCTTATTTGTTTCTTACTTTCTTTCATTCATTATTATACTAATTTCATACTAATCCACCTCGTATTTATCATTATTTTAAATATAATGACGTCATCACATAAGTGACAACAATCTCGAACGTGTCCCGCAGGAGTAAATTGCATACACATAAAGGCTTTTATTTACGTAATTTTTTTAATCTAGGTTCGACAAAACGTCAGAATTGTACGTACAAGCTTGTGTATTGCTCGTAAAAGTTATGTAATTTTTGTAATTGTCCACAAAGAACTCACGGCATACCCGTGAAAGTTCAAATTTTGTTCATCATTACGGAAGAAATACGTTATTATTATAGATAGGTATTGAAGATTCGTCCATAAGGACAGTTTCTTGTCAAGGTAATACCTAATAGTAATCGTAAGATTACTCAAAATATATGTGTTTGGGTAATCCCATATCAATCAGAGACTGCTCTCTCAGAATTTGTCATAATTATGCGTATCTTTTATGCATAATTAATTAAAGGTAACACACCTGTAAGGTGGTGCCTTATTTTGTCATTGTATTATTGTTGGCTCAGTTATAAAACGTGATGCCTTTTTCCAATTGGAATATTGGAGTTATGTCAGAGTCTGTGTGACCTATATTTGAAGTGAGTCTGTGTGACCTATATTTGAAGTGAGTCTGTGTGACCTATATTAAGAAGTGAGTCTGTGTGACCTCTCTTACGTTTGATAACGTGAGATCGTTTTATACGATAATAATGTCAATTTATTAAAATTGATAATTTTATATCAGTGTCTGTGTGACCTCTTTTACGTTTGATAACGTGAGATCGTTTTATACGATAATAATGTCAATTTATTAAAATTGATAATTTTATATCAGTGTCTGTGTGACCTCTTTTACGTTTAATAACATGAGATCGTTTTATACGATAATAATGTCAATTTATTAAAATTGATAATTTTATATCAGTGTCTGTGTGACCTCTCTTACGTTTGATAACGTGAGATCGTTTTATACGATAATAATGTCAATTTATTAAAATTGATAATTTTATATCAGTGTCTGTGTGACCCTATATTACGTTTGGATAACGTGATGTCGTTGTAATTGTGTATTATAACGTTTGAATAACGTGATATCGTTGTATACGATAATGTAAGTGAGATCGTTTAAGGAGATAATATCGGGTTATTAAAACCGATAATTATGTTAATTGTACTGTTGTAATTTTTTTTATATATTTACTTAAAACATAAAATCGTTTTATACAAGAATTTCAGTTTATTAAAACTGACAATTAACTTGTGTATTTCATCATAACCTTTATTTACGCTTGTCAACCTGATACTACCTAGTTGGTGTCAACAATTTCAGTTTTTGAGAAGCTGACAATTAAAATTGTTTAACTTTACTACGTTTGACAACGGGATATTTTTAAAAATAATCTCAGTTGTCTCTCTCTCTTCAATTATAATACGTATATATATTTGTTATTATGCATATTTTTTTGTTTTCATTCTTTCTCTTCCTCGTTCTTTCTATTCGTCTTACCGTCTTTCTTGGTTCTTGTTAGGTAGGCAAGTTTTACAAATAACCTGTAACCAATATTTATAAGTGATCTCCTAGGTCAGCTGTTGCCTTCATTGGCAACAATTTTTGTTTATTAATGATTCCTGAAGGGAATAGAGAACATCGCAGCTGCGAGTAATGTTTGTAACAATTTATAAACGTTAGTTTATATAATTAAAAAAAAAAAAAAAAAAAAAAAACAAAATGATTTTTATGGTATTTACTATAAGTGTAATTAAATTCTTCTTCATAAATTACCTGTGTGGTCAATAATCGCTAGGTATTAGTCTGATTAAATACAAACAATAAAATGTTCCCAATTATTAGCAGCTCTCTCCTCTTTTAAAGTTGTTTAAAAAATATACGTATACAAATAAATAAATAACAATGTTAGTTTTAGGTTCATACCTTCATTCATGTAATCATTAATAAGGAAGAGTTGAATATCTGATAATAACCATTATTTGTGTATTAATCGTTTATATAATACTTCAGCACGATTTGTAAAGAGGTTCTTTTTCTTTTTTTTCTTCACATAACTTTTAATTTAAATAATTGTTCAGATCTTGCCACATAACAATTTAAATATTTAATTATTTTACTTTCTAATAATTACCTTCTCTTAGCTTTCAACGAAGATCATTTCATACTTTTTCTGGGTGGCTTTCTTGCAACTTTCTCACCAGTTTTTATTAATGACAAAATTTCTATTATTTTCTTGTATTCATCTTTTAAAATTAAAAATATAAATATATTTCAATCAACAAGGGACACTCAAACCTCTACAATTACATTCCATATTTTGTAATTACCAATAAGTTACCTATAAGTAATACTTAAGTTGTTTCTGTTAATTAATGTGATCTTCAAACAGATTATTTAGTTCGAATAATTTTAGTTTAATTGGCTCTTAGGTAGTTACCTTTTAGTTGCAGTATTAGGTTTTGGCTCTTAGGTAGGTAATGTTTTTTTTTTCTTTTTTTGTTTTCTTTTTTTCACTTTGCCTGAAAAGGGGGATAGTGTAATGTGTTAAAACTCCAAGCAAACCATAAGCAACGCAATTCAGAACGAGTAAACAAACCCTTCACCCCGCTTCTTCCCGGTCCGCGCTATGGACAGAAGCACGCGACCGTTGAATGTTACTTCAGTATAAAACAACGCAATTGGAACGGACAGGAAACCCCGCGCACCGCTCCGCACTTCAGTCAAAACGAGGGTATGAATAAACAAACCCTTCACCCCGCTTCTCACTCCGGTCCGCACAAGGGACAAGAGCATGCAGCCGTTGAATGTTTCTCCATTAGAAAGCACGAAACCGTCGGCTGATCAGTCAAACAATAACAGGAAGCCCTTCACTCCCCGACGCCCCGATACCTCCCCAGGACCGTCCCAAGGGACACTCGGCACGTAGGCATAACTGGATGGGTATATAAACCACAGTTCCCCGCCTCAGAGCAGTGGCGCCCAGGGTCCCATAGAAGAAGGACACGTACCGCGTGCCCGGAGCGCGAGCTCCGGGCAGCCGCCTAAATTTCGTCACGAAGAGTCGCGCCCGAAATTCCCAATTAGAAGGACACGTACCGCGCCTCCGCGCGCCCGGGGCACGAAGCCCCGGACCGCCGCCCAAACTTATTACGAAAGTACTACGCGAGTGTTATTGCCCCAAGTACCGGCAAAATACGGACCTCAGTCAAGTGAATCGACCAATTTAATCAGATCAAATTGTTACTCGGACAGCGCATTCATATGCCTAGCCTAATTACCAAAGTGATGATAAAGTGATTTCGCTAATAACCTATACGCAGAAAGACTCTGATATTGACTGTTAAAATAAAGACTAATCCATACGTAATCATTCACGTAAATACCTACGGCCGTTAAAGCTCCAACCGGAGGTCTGGTCCCGGTTGTGAGTTTATAGGGAAGCTTCTGCACCACGGGCGAGGAGACCCAACTGCTCACGTACTTCCGACGTCTGGGCATTCAGCCTGCAGGCGTCGGCATCCCACATCATCGGCTGCATTCAACAACCACCAAAGCCATCAAGAAAGTACCACGGCAAAGCGTATGATTTCCCCATTAACATTATTGTATAAGATTCGTGATGAGCCAATATAGGTAGGAATACTTGCATACCTGTCTTACATTTAGATTCACAATACATGCTTTAAAGTAAATAACCTGTTTAATTTGACATTAACCTATCCTGATCAATGATATGAGGGTTGAGAATCCGCCCTTGAGAGAGTCATAGCCTGGGAGAGAGTACCTACATAGTAAGAAGGATGTAGAAGGAGGTAAGGTAAAATCCTATAAATATTACAAACTTCATTGTGACTTATGGATAAACGACAAAAAAAAACAAAGAACCCAAACAAACACTGGAAGAAGTAGAGATGTATCGTTCAGCAAAGTGAAAAATACTCTTGAAATAAGAACGATGTGCTTTTATAATCATCTAGCCATTTATCAACTAACTGCAACTAGCCATTTAGCGACTAACATGCGGCCTCAATTCGTAAAAAAATAATTTCTTAGCTTATTGGATAATGACGGAGAACCGAACATTTTGCAAGATTAGGTTTTAGCTTAACTCTGGAATTTGATTTAACTAATAAATTATTTTGGTCTTTCAGTGTTCTACATCCCATCGAGGTTTGGAAAGCCACTGCTCGTCCTGAACGAGTACACGCACCGTGTTCAAAGCACCACCAGAAGCGGAAAACAAAGGTGGATTTGTTCCACGAATGCCAACAAAGGATGCCATGTAACATTGTTCACAATAAATCAAATGTTGATCTCTAAGAAGAATGAGCATAACCATTTACCCCGTAACTCTTTGCGCGATGTAATTTGATTTCACCGATCTCATATTTTTATGTATTAGGAAATAATATGTGTTGTATTTATCTCGATATGTTCTTGTTTATATTATGTAAGCCTTGAATAAAGCTTCTTTATCTCTATTATTTGGTTTTATTTAATTTAGTTCACTCGATAAAATAATTTACATTTTAGCAGTCATTTAGATTTTTAATCAATATTTTTTTATACAATTTCATCGTAGTAGAATAATCTTAGTCGTTTCGACTAATGTAGCTTGCATTTGATGCTGTATCTCTCAGATGAATGTGCCGATCGAGCTAATGCTACGTCTCAACTCAGTTGCCGACGAGGGCTTGCAGTCAGCGACAGCGCTAATGGAGAAGTACCGCCATTTAGGATACACTCTGTATATAGTCGAGTCTGCGGTAAATAGCAAATTCACAAATGCATCAATTTTACCCAAAGATATTGAAATAATTCGGAATGGAAATAATTCGTTCATTTAATTGATTTTTGTAGGTGTACAGTAGTATTGGTTAACAATATAGGTATCGGTAGAGCACTTGCCATATAAGCATAGGGACCTGGAGGCCGATTTCTTTTGGACTTTGCCTATGGCTAGCATTAGCCAACGACAGCCGTCGGCTGTAAGGTAAGGATTTTTTTAGCCTGTAAGGTCAACCATAAACACATGTGCGACCGTCAAGCGATTCACGATCCTTACAGGCTTGGTTTCGGAGAGACCTAGTAAAAAAATCCTGAGCAAGAGTGGTTAAGAAATGTTAAGAGATTGCTTGAAAATAAGATATATCGAATATAATCTATTGACGCAAGGTTTATAAACAAAACTTATTAAAACATTTACTTTATATTATAATGCATTTTAACCACATCTTAAAACCGTTTATCGAAGATTCACGTTTTGTATGTAGGTACCCTACCTCGCTAGATAGTTCACTCCGCGCCAGACACCGCGCCATCTTGCATATTTACGACAAGTCACAACAACGTCAACAACAAGCAACAAGTTTGTCTTGAGCATTCGATAATAGCGGCACAGTTACAATTTTGTTGATATTTATTATGATTATTATTTATCTGAAAATCCTCCATGGTAAATTATTATAGGTATATCGCACATGCTAAAGTGCATTTTATAGTATTTATCATATTTCTGACATATCGGTATTTTGGCAGTTTGCATACCTACTTTGAAACATCACAATTACGTTAATTCGAATCATTTAATAACGTTTAAAGGCGACAATTAACTCAAAAATCATGTTTACAGTCAATACTTAGGATAATATTAAGTTTTCTCGTGTTAAAACCACTTAAATATGGAAAACTAAATAAAAAAAACGTATCACACTAAAACAAATCCTTTGTCAAATGACAGCCGCGGACAGCCATTGACATCTCAAAGACAGGTCCCGAGCTCTCCTTACGGTGCGTTGACCAACGCTAGCGTTATGTTTCAAAATGTAAGGAATATGCCGGTTATCGACTGTCACTGGGAGAACGTGAATCGCATTTCACGAAATATTCGAAGGTAAGGATAAATTTGAAGGCAAGATTACTTTTGGTGTCCTTAAAAAGAACGTGAACCGCCCTCCTGGGTTCTAGTCCCAGTGAAACCAATATCTTTTTCTATTTTTCTGTCTCCAGATTTTGATTGAGTTTCGCTAATATTGTCTACATTTAATTAAATATTATAATTTGAGATTTTACTCATAAAGTTAAAAATAAAAATAAAAATATTCATCCTAGACTTGCAGAAAAAGTCAATAGATGTCGCATATTAAAAATAAAATGGATAAATATTTATCCAGACACTACCTAGATACTATTTGGCATTTTAGTTCGGGTTGAATCTTGCAATCATATATAAAGATAGCAGCCAATAATATGTGCGTCAAGAAAATGAAGATAATGTTGGTATTTAGTAAATTTAAAAAAAATAGATTTATAGTTAATAGCCCTATTGAAGGCAATAAATTTTAGAGATCAAAATTAGCGTTAATATAAATCTTAAAATGGTTATTTTTTCTGTGTCGCAACTAATTTAAAAATGTTAATGCTCTAATCACAAAAGTTAATAATATTTGGTACAATCAAATATATTCAAGTAAAAGAGATATGCTATGGTGTCCGCCTGACTGTCGGCGGATTACTTCCTAATGGGAAATTATTTTGAATACGGAGAGTAGTAGATTTTTTAAGGTGTGCAGTAGAATTGGGTAACAATATAGTATGAATGAAATAATTCGTTAATTTAGTTGATTTTTTTAAGATGTACAGTAGTATTGGTTAACAATATAGGCGACACCAGGAAGCACAGACCCACCCATAAAACTGCCGATAGCACATGTATAGATAAGAGAAGTGCTATCGGCAGTTTTTATGGGTGGGACTGTGCTTCCTGGTGTCGCCTATATTGTTAACCAATACTACTGTACACCTTAAAAAAATCAACTAAATAAAGATGTCGTGTAAACATATCTTCTCGGGATATCACATTTTTTCATGTGTGTATTTGATTTTTAGTGGTGAGGGCCGTCAAAATACTTTTGCAGGAACGCTGGAATGCGTGTCACCCTTCCCCTGTATTATTTTTTGTAAGTTACAGCTGTTTAGTTGACTACCGATATCTTCAGGTGAAACCGGTGTTCACTCGCGTTTGGTCCCCTAATTTTATTCCCTACACATCCCCCTCTCAAATTATCCCGAAGCGCCGAGGCAGTTAGGTAGATATTGTTTGGTGGAAGTAAGATTAACAAAATATGCGTTCATTTTTAACTCGGTGTAACTTTTGCAGTGTACGCCATAGACATATATAAATTATATTATGCCTACTGTTTGTTTACTTTTATGTTTATTCCTGTTCTGTTAACTACGCTTTGGTCTGAAGTGTGTAGTACGTTTGTGACAAAACTGATGTCCCCAAAATTGCCCGGGCTTTATAAGGAGTTTTAGAAATCAGCCAGTGATCCTAGTTTTGAAGATCAAGTGTGCAAAATTTCATCAATCTCGTTAGAATAAAACTGTAGATTTGTGTAAAAATCAATCACGCCGCAATCAAGCCGTTCGCAACGGACACTCTTTTTTATGTATACACAGACGTTTGAAGATATTTTTACGAGTGTGTGAATAATTTTGCCGTCATCTGTGTTAGTTTTGAAGTTTTTTTGGTATTACGTCAAAAACGTCAATTATTGATTGTTTACAAATATCTATGATTATGGTATATTCATAACATAGCTGTGATTTGAAGTGTCGTAGAGTAGTGATTGTTATTTCAATCGGTGTGGTTAAATGTTAAATAATACACGCGTGGACCCTCTTGGATGTTATGAGATAGACAATATGTCTTGTCGAACGACTTGATACCGGTATTTTATTTAAAAAGTAAGTATATTCAATAGATATTATGCCTGATCTGCGCGGCCATTCTCGGATACGAATACAGCACTCGCGGACAACCTAACTGAACTATCTAACCACTTATATGAAGTGAAAGATAATATAGGTTACTAGGACAACCCTCACGGTTGATCAGACACTAGGTCCAGTGGAAATACCTGAGATTTACTGCGTTTTACACAATTGATTTTGTTGGTTTCATAATATTCCGTTGTTTCAATACTTTCTTAGATGACTTTACATATCTTAGCAAACTAACATGTTTTTAACATCTCCGTACACTTTTTAGTAAACTTTACCACTTCGAAGCAAGGCAACCTCCTGATGGAGGTGGAGAAGTATACATTCTACAAGCAGCGCACCCAATTGTCCGGCAAAGAGGTGTGGGCCTGTTCGTCCTGTTACAAGGGATGCTCGGCGAGGCTTCACGTCTTCAGCGGGACTATCGTCAAGTACTTTTTGAAGCACAATCACCCTTCAAGGAATCCGTAGTATTGGAAGTCAATTTAAGAAGTGTGGCTAAAGAAAAATTAAGGTTGCGGTGTTTGGAGCCCCAATACATTTGATGACAATAAGAGTGAAATGGTTTACTAATTACCCGTTTAGGCGAAGCACTAGGAAATAGTGTAAAATCAGGTGTTTTTGGTTTAAAAAATTTTTTTTTTTTTTTTTAAAAAGAAAGACAAACATTCCCGGGTTACTAATAACCCAACAATGTTACTAATAACCCAACAATGTTACTAATAACCCAACAATTTGATCGTAAAGAAATATTATCATAATTAAATATTGCGAGTGGAATACATCTTGGCTTTTGAAATAATCGAGTAATTTACTGATAAGTCTTTTTTTAAGCTTAGAAAATGATCGTTAAAATATTTGCACCGGAATTTCGAAAAATAGAATGAAAAACTTTTTCGGCGATGTTTTTTTTCTAGCATAAATCAAAACAATAGGCTGGTGTTAAGCGGGAATTTCATCTTTATCGCCATCTACATAAGGAGTGTTATTGTTAACGACCCGATTCCAAAGATCGGCGTGGTCTAGGGGTATCGCGGGATCCCGATCCCAACATACCCCAATTGGGGATGCCATAGTATTCATATAAAAATTTAAAATGTTACACGACGTGATGCATGGCCTTAACTTAAGATTGGAAATAAATCATACAAATTAATAAAAAAACTCTTTCAATAGTAGGTAGGTACATATATTTCAATTATTATACTTAGTAATATTTCTCAATAATTATATTAGAAATCCTTGTTTTTTCTCTTCTTCTTTTTCTGTTCTCTTTTATATCTATTAGTTGTTAACCTCTTTTCGTTATTTTACTTAATGTGAATTTTTGTTGTTAAAATGTTAGTTACTGGTTAAATTTATGCTATTTAAAGGTGCAGTTTTATTTATATACCTATCTGTAAAGTTGAGTAGTAAAGCAACAGAGTATTTAATTTTCTCACCTCAAATTCTTTAAATATGAGTTCTTAAGGATACAGAAATGATTTCTTTCAAATTATTTCAAATATGAAGTTTTGATCCAATGTAAATAGATTGTGTATAAGTTTTATAATGGACAAATTAAAGAAGAAAAAATGTTGATTCATACCAAAAAACTATTCCGGAGAAAACATATAAATCATCTCAGTGAATAGTGAAGAAAACAAAATACAAACATATTTTTAATATTAATTAATTTGTTTTAATATTTTTTGAAAAACTTAGTGAGTAAAACCTCATATTATAATATGTAATCATCGAAGACAAAAATAGCGACAATCAAACGAAGATTTGAAACAGAAAAGATTCGGTCGCATGTAGGAATTCAACCCAGGATCTTAGTGTCCAAGTTCCACTTACCCTCCCCACTACCTTTAGTCTCACAACATACCCCAATTAGGGATGCCATAGTCTCTCTGGCTCCCGGCGGTTGGGAGGCTCTAGGCAATTTCGTGAGGTAATAACATTAAATGTGCTTTTTTAAGTTGCGTGGCTCTCCTAAGAAAGTATGTTTTTAAATTTCTTTAAAAGTTTTTGAAACTAGTCTAGCTAACTAGTCTGGTAATTGGTGTATTTTTGTTTTGATTATTAGTTTTTTCAGTTTCATAATAAAAAAATTTCAGTGTCTGACTGTGATTTATGCAGGTTCCAGAACACTAATATGCTCATATTAAATGATAATTGTGTATTTCTTTCTTTTCCCAGTGGAATTCATTACGTCGCGAAGAGGGAAGGTTCACCTGGTCTACAGTGGAGAGATATTCCGCTTCCAGTCTAAATCTGCCACGGGAAAGTCAATTTGGGTGTGCAAGCGAGACTATCAGGGCTGCATGGCACGCATGCACACCTTCGGCAATACGGTGGTCTTTGTCAAGAACCAGCACGACCATAAACGGTGAGGTTTACACTGAAGCACAACGACAATATACGTACAGGAGGCGGTTTACAATTCGCCAATATATCCACTACAAGGCAATTTACGACTGTGATAGTCACGACGAAATCCCCATCCATTGCAACTAGATTATCTATAGAGATTAAAACGTTGTATGTAATGCAAGGTGGCTAACCGATTGGCCTTGAATCGTAACTATTACAAACGGTTGGTCAGGTTATAATAAATTGTGCTCACTGACACGAGGTCACAGCAATCGAGGTCACAGCAATCTCCGCGTTAATATGATATTTTTTTAAAATTAAAAAAGGTTTATTATTTTACAGAGTCGAAGATACTCTCAATATCGCCCTAGTTTGATACCACCATTTAGAATTGAAACGGTGCTTGAAATGACTTTAGCCGTATTGGATGACCAGATCTGAATAGCTAGATACTTCCCCATATTCTTCTTCCCCATATCTTTCCCCTTCCTACCTTCAGCCTCACAACATACCCCAATTGGGGATGCGATGCCATGGTCTCACTGGCTCCAGACGGGGCAGTTGGGATTCTTTTGCGGTATTCATATTAAAAAAAAAACTTGTTTATTTTTCATTGAAACCGGTTTCATCTTCCAAAATCTTCCGACTGATTATAAGTTATTGAAGTTTAAAAAAAAATCAGTAAATGGAAATTCAATAAGAGTTTTCAGTTTGAAAGTTAAAAATAATCTCCATTGCAAGAAAGTTGTTGTTGATCTATACTACCATAAATCCTATCAATATTTCAAGACAACTTATTATCTTAGTAGCCATGTAGAACATCTTTACCAAATGTTTTTTAAATTACTATGACTAATGACTTACACAGCGTCATAGATTATTCTATCTTCCTGCCTGTGGGACCAACGTGTCAATGGTTCTTCCGCTGGGTTCGAGTACATTGCTCCTGATGAATCTCTTTCGGGATCGATATATTTAGCGTCAGCGAGGAGGGATTAAAAAAGAAAATTCTTGAAATAATCTCTCCTCACTGACGATATCTTCACCATTGCCTGATTTTTTAAAAATTGTTTTTATTATTAAAAAAGATAAAATTCTATCGTTTTGTATTTTTTTTTCTCTTGTTATTTCAAATAGAGCTAACATTATCATTTTTTTTAAATACATTTATTTTTTGGTGAGAGAACTACACGTTAAGGAATATTTAATTAAAACTTTTTTTTATACTACGATGAATTATTATTACAGAGCAAGGTCTTGATTGATTAGTGAAAGTTTTTTTTTTAACTGTGTGTTTTACAGTTTTATCAATTTAGCATTTTTTTGAATAAGTATGTTTATTTTATTTTTACTCATAGTTTGTAAATACATTATAATATCTCTTTAAATATACCAAGAAAGTCAGCGCATTCCCGAAAGACTTTAATCTGCGATTCCTGAGTACAATTATTGGAATAAATAATGCAGATGCATTGATTAGTATATCTCTATGTGCAGATGTCATTTTACTGCCCTTCACTGATTACACTGCTACACGTCGCAACTGATCATTTGTTACGTGCTCTGCCTCATCTTTTGTACGGTACTGCTGGAACGAGACGGAGTGATGTGCTAGGATGTACCCAGTATATATATATATTATTTTTTTTATTGAAAAAAATGTCGGACAGCAAATTGACGCCTACATTGTTTACGTACAGGAATCGCTGATTTAAGTATTTTGTGTTCTTGGTGATACACTCTGTACATTTCATTGACACATGCCTTTAGTGTTGTTGCATTTTAGCATAAAAGAAAAAATGTTTTGTTAGGTATGTAATATTTTTTCTTTAAGTGATTTTTTTTCTATTTTCACATCGTTTGAATGTTATTAATATTGAATAAACATTTTTTTATGAAAATTCATTAGTCTTGATTTATGATTTGTATACTTGGCACATCACAACCGTGGATAATATAAACCAAAAAGAGAAGTGACGTAAAGACGAGCGGATCTCCGTGCAGACTGCACGTAGTTTCAAAGCGCAAGTAACTGGTCATTTAATGCATTATTATACCAATTAGTTTATTTATGTTTGTATTAATCGTGTTTTTATTATTTATTTATTCTTCAGTGCGGTTCGTCACGTCGCAAAGAGGATCTCGTCTAGCCATGTACCTTGGATACACGTTCCATAAGAAAAGTGTTGCGAGCCGTAACGGGAAGACAAAATGGCTCTGCACTGCCTACCAAACGGTGGGATGTAATGTCATCCTGCATACATTTGGAAATCAAGTCGTTAATCTTCCCTTATTAAAACACAATCATCAATGTTTTTGAGTTCAAATGATCGGCTGTGGAATGTTTGGAAGACCTCTGTGTTTCCTCCCTCCTACAACATGGGTTTCTTCAATCAATCGAACCTTTATTTTCCATATTAGGCCTCCATTCAAAAAATTCGCTCATCGAGTGTAGGAACTAGCGTCGTTGATCCCCTCGACACTGGTGCATAGTCGGGAAACACGCCAAACATTGATATTTGCTACACGAGAACGGGTCGTTTCTACGACTTGTTCTTGAGTTCAAAAGATCGGCTGTGGAATGATTGGCCGGCCTCTGTGTTTGCTCCCTCCTACAACATGGGTTTCTTCAAGACCCGTGTTCACTCCTTCCTCTCTTCAAAAAGACCCTTCATACAGCATCTTCAAAGATGACGTAGGCTATGAGGGAAATTATGTTCCTCAGGACCTCCGGTGCGGTTAATGTAAAAAAAGAAAGTTTGTGTATTTATCGCAAACCATTACATTGAATTATGAATCTTATAATAAATAAACGAGTTTGGAATTTGATAAATTATATTTATTTGTACAAGATTTTCCTATACATCACTTACTTATAATATTATGCCTTCATCATAGACATATGAATATTAATAGACCAGAACAGAAAGGTGAGGGGTAGAAACCAACTACAGCGGGACGAAGGGCAGGAAGACGGCTTTGGTGATATGTGATTCGTCAAAACTCAATCTGACAGTATATAGGCATCTCGCATTATAATATCACACTTTCGTTCTTAAAAGTAAACTCTGCTTTTGAATGAATATACCTTTTTTTACATAGGAGCGCGAATTGTTCGCCGCGTAATGAACACATTTGCGAAGTCCAAATATGCAAAGTAAGGTCGCCTATAAGGTCGAGTTCAATATTTTGTTGCTGTATTAGGTGAAGACACTTTATAAATGTTTCATAATTTACTTACCCCAGTAAACAGGGACGGGCACACGCCATGTATCTCGAGTGACAGTGTATGTTACAAAAATGATCATATTATGTGATCTGAATTGGCTTAAAATAATGTAAAATAATACTTGCCTATGGAATGTAATACGACAATTTTGTTTATTCTCTTTTTCACTTCTATTTTTACACGTTTTCAAAACACAAGCCACTATGTTTACCGTTTTATTTCGTAAAATGCACCGATGAGTGCTCGACGTTGGCTTGCAGAAGAATGATGACGTCACATTTTTTAGATTAACGCGAAGCCATACACGATCCCAGCCGGTTCCAATGGAATGGTTCCAATGGGAGGGGTAAATAATACGCTTTTATCGCTTAGGGCAGGTCTACTAATATTCATATGTCTATGGCAGTGGCGGCTCTCCCCTTAGGACAATGGGTGTTTGACCCCCCAAAATTATAAGACATAATAATAATATTTTTTACGGAATAAACGGCTCAACGCATCGATTTCTTTACTTGAAACTTGAAATGAACCGCAAAATAATAGCAGTTAGCGGCGACGACTCGCCGGGTGACGAGCAGTGACATCTATCGTGTCAAATGGAAGCTCCAATTCTCACAATATGATCCCTGGGTCAATTTTTGACTTGCCCCGCATATGAAATCTTCTGTCTCTATGCGCGCCATACAATAAACGCGATGGCACTATGTTTTTATTCTGGAGTAAAAATTCCCGCGTATAGGTACCATAGAAACCCTAGTGACGTTTTGGACATGACCGAATATCGTGGAAGGGAGAGAGCATTATGAATCTTATGCGTTGTTGAAAGAGATGGCGATACAACATAGGTCGGTTTTGCATTTTGTACGCATGCCTCGTCCATTGTATTTGGACATTTCGGGAAAGATTTGGAATAATAATTATTTATGTTTTACGTTGTTATCGGCGAAGTTTCAAATTTAGTTTGGTGGCACATCGAGAAGTAGATCTTTTTAAAGATTATTAATTATTATATTATGATCACTTTTCAACGGACATAGAAAACAGCTGATTTAAAACAATGTTTGTTTTTTAGGTTCCTAACCTAAGTGACAGCAGATTCTATACATTTAATTATCTAGTTACAGGTAAATCATTTGAAAGGGACCTTTGCTTGTGTAGTGGAGTATTAGATAGATAAAAAGTATCTAATAAAATTTAATAATAAATCTGTTTTTGTTAGGTAGATGAAAAATGCAAAAAAACATCGTCAAATTGAAACGCAAGTCTAAATTTAAATAAAATTGATAAATGTCTTTTCTCACCCAATATCTTTGGGCATTTTAGGTGTAAAGGGGGACTGCGGACGTGTGTTTCAAAGTCAATTTTTGTTTTTAAATTTTTGATATTACCGGTTTCTATTTTTTCTAATCTACCTAATTTTGTTTTTAAATTTTGGATACTTAGGTACATACTATCGGTGTGCATAACTATATTGTAAAGTACCTTCTTTAAAATGATGTGCCAGCAAGTAGGTACATGAATTATTTAGTGATTTTGCAATTTATAAAATAATGCCCATGTAATTTGAGTTGCGGATTCATGGCCCTACATATCTTCAAATTGATATAGATAATAATATGTCGGCATTTTTCACAATATCAAAAAAAGGTAATTTCACAATTTTTTTTTCAAATGACCTCCCATACCTGGAGCCCTAGAGCCGCCTCTGGTCTATGGCCTTCATGCTTACTGCCTAAAACAGGCTTTAAGCAAAACAAGCAAGACAAGCTTTAAAATTAAACAGCTTTAATGATTTTTTAAATTTATTATTGTTTTTTTTTAATCTTATTTTTATGATAAATAGAATAAAAGTTTTTTTATCAGTTATCATTTACTCACAATAATTACATCTAAATTCGTGATTTAAAACTTAACAGCCTATATTATATAATCAACACAAAAAAAAGTTGTTCCTACATATCCGTTCTAGATATTTGACATAACTTTAGATTACTAACATAATTTTGCAGTTTGGTTGGGTATTTTCTCCTCAAATCTATAATCTAGAATTAAGATTTGTATGAAACGGGACGGTTATAATCTACGTATTCACAGATGGCGCCAATTTAATTATTTTAGGCACGTTCATTGCGGACGCCGCGCGTCGCGCGTTGACAGTCATATGACCGGTATGCGCACAACGCGCCACGCGCGGTGTGCTGCTCTTACATTGAAACAGATCCAAAACAGAGGCAGCCATGAGATTTTGAGTCATTTCCAGCCTCAGCACAGGGAAACCCATCCCTTTATCACTCAGTCAGTATTCTGTCAGTTTGATTTGATCCGTCATTTATATCGGTCGTTTGGAATTTTTGTCATTTTCGCGCATAAAGCCGCGTTTACACGTGTTAAAAATATTCAGTGCAAAACATTTTTTCTGTTTTGTTTATCTTTTGTTAGTTTGAAATCAGTGGATGTTGTAATATAGACCTTTTGGTATTTTTGAATGCAAGAGACATTACGTTTTTAGTTTTATGTAGACATTTTGAGTTTTATAGACATTTTGAGTTTTATAGACATTTTGAGTTTTATAGACATTGTGAGTTTTTGTGTCGGACTATGCCACTAGTATCGATAAAATAAAGCCACTAATACATTTTTTCAATTACCGGATGGATGTTATTTACGCACCCCGAAAACATTTATAGATTGATGAGTCTTTGGTACTGTGGCGAGGAAAGCTCATTATTCGGCAGTACATGAAAGGGAAAAAGGCAAAGTGAGGCATCAAGTTGTACATGTTGGGAGAATCTCACGACTTGGCTATGAAAATACTTGTATATGATGGTTCTGCCGACCAGGAGTTGGGTGGAAAAGATCACACCAGTAAAGTCGTGCATAAGCTGATGGAAGGGAGCACCGGAGTTGGTCACTCGCTATATATAGATAATTTTTCCAAAGTGTTCCTCTGGAAAATTTACTCCGCCAAAAAACTCACGTAACGGGCACTTTGAGAAGCAACAGAAAATGCAATTCAGATGAAGTCGTAAAAAAAAATTTAAAATTGAGGAGTCTGTGAGCCAGTACACCGATAAGGGTATTTGTATGACAAAGTGGAAAGATCGACGAGAGGTATTGGCCATATTTTCTGAATTTGATGGAAAGCTTACAGAGACCACAAATCGTCACGGAAACGTGGTTATAAAGCCAACAATGATTATAAAATATAACAAATTTATGAGCGGTATTGATTTTAACGACCAGATGTTGGCATACTATCCAATTAGAAGAAAAACTTTGCGGTGGTATAAAAAATTAGGCATCCATATATTTCAGACGATGCTTTTGAATTCGTATTACTTGTATAATATGAATAGCGAGAGAAAAATGTCACAATACGATTTCAGACTTCAAGTTATTGAAAAACTTTTGGGTCCTCCTTCCCCATTAGTACCAAGGCCACGAACATTACTCGCCTCCCAAGTTTTTGCCCGAAAGATGATCATGGCAAAACAAAAAGAAAAAGGTGCATGTTTTGCTGGAGTGAAAACAAGCAGAGAAAAGACTCTATATTTTGTTGTCTTCAATGTCCCGACGTACCAGGATTGTGTTTGGAAACATGTTTCCGCATATACCATGAGAGGAATGGAGAGTGAATAATTTTTTTTACTACTTCTATAAATAGTTTTATTTGTCATTGATAATAAATAAATAAAACATTACCTATTCTTCTTGTTTTATTTCTGAAAAAAAAAACAATATATAATGTTGTTTATTCGAAATTTGTGCGCGTGTAAACACTCCTTTAAATTGCCTTTACTTTATTACCTTTCAGAAATACCTTTTTTTATACCTGGAATCGGCTTGAAACTCACTTAAAAAAGGCAAGTATTTTCAGCATGGCATTAATATGTACGAATTTTAGTTAGCAATGAACGTGTTAAGCACTTTTTGCAAGTTATGCTTTAAAATATTAAGGCGATTTATTTGTTTGTGAATAAATAGTTTTTTCCATAAACAAACCCAAATCTTTCAAGAAAGGCTAACAAATTCAATATTGTATCGGTGACTCATTCCAATATTGTATTTGTTAACCTTTCTTGAAAGATTTGAGTGTGTTTATGTACAAAACTTTTTATTCATATTCGTATTGAATATCTACGGGCGCAAACAATTAATTCAACCTAATATTTTAAAGCATAACTTGCAAAACATGTTTAACTTAAAATAATTAAATTGGCGCAAAACAGGGCAAAACTTGTATTTATTTTTATTTTAATATTTCCGTTCCTCATGGTTTTATCTATAGATAACCGGATAGTGACCCCAAATAGTTAGACACCCTAAAAAAGCCCTTCGCACAGCATCCCCAAAAATGACAGGTCTCCAGATAAATGGTTTTCGTCGGGGTCTCCTGTGTGGAGCTAAATTAAAAAAGAATTAGATGCCAGTTTGTCTTTACAATACATTCAAAGATTGCAAAAAGTTATTGTTGGTATAGAAGCCGGAAACATTCGGGAATTATTTATTTATGGGAACAAGGAAAGGTATGCGATGATCCATTTACCCACTTGTCAGAACCGTTTCTAAGCACTTAAATGGTTCATTCTTTATGATATGTTTTTTAAGGTTACATTTGCGTACTACATTTTTTTTTCTTTTTTCAGTTAAAAAAATTCTTTCGCAAAAAGTAAATCCCCTAGTAGTACCCGTTTTAGAAAAGAAGAGAAAAGGTCCAAAAGTATATGTCCCACCAAAAGACATAAGGAGAGATGAGGTATCTCATTGGCCAACATGGCACGAAAAGAGGCAGAGGTGTCGACTTCCCACCTGCAATGGCCTGACGTATTGCCAGTGCCAAAAGTGCAAAGTCCCTCTATGTTTTAATAAAGACAAAAACTGTTTTACGGCATTTCATTTAAATTAATACTTTCCCCTGTTTTTTCATAAAATAGTTATAGTAAACAGTCAGTAGTAAACACTGATAGGTACATTATTCTTATAACATTAGGTACGAATATTTTTTAATGATATGGATACGTAGTGTTTCACATATGATATTAAGTTTAGTTTATTTTTTCTCAAAATAAACAAAATTTATGGATGAATATATTTTTTAATTGTTTTTCCCCAATTTTAATTCATAATATTTATTTTTAAATACAAAAATCATGCATTTAAGCCTTACATTTTAAGGGTGAAAAGGATTCAAATTCAACAAAAAAGATGGGGAAAAACCAGATGGAAGTGTACCGCCTACCGAACGGTTAGATGTAATGTCTGCGTGCATACAGTTCAAAATCAAGTCGTTAATTTTCCCTTATTACTGCACATTTATCAACCGAACCTTTATTTTCTATATTAGGCCTCCAGCCAAAAAAAATCGCTCATCGAGAGTAGGAACTAGCGTCGTTAATCCCCTCGGCACCGGTGCATAGTCGGGAAACACCCCAAACACGTGCTGTACATGGTTGACATTTGTCACTTGAGAACGGGTCGTTTTTACGACACGTTCTTGAGTTCAACAGCTCGGCTGTGGAACGATTTACCGGCCTCTGTGTTTCCTCCCTCTTACAAGATGGGTCTCTTAAATACCCATGTTCACTCCTTCCTCACCTCAAAAAGACCCTCCACACGGCATCTTCATTTACGAATTACATTTTTTTTCTTTTTTCAGTTAAATACATTCGTTCGCAAAAAGGAAATCCCCTAGTAGTATTACATGGCTTCACATTCAACAAAAAGGACACCACGATGGCAGGAAAAACCAGATGGAAGTGTACCGCCTACCGCACCACCAGATGCACAGCAACCGTGCACACCTTCAACCATACACTTATTAACTTCTTCGGGACTCATAATCACGACAAGATTTTAGATGATGAATTCATCCTATGAGGATTTGGCAGTAACTGTTGCAATGACCCGCTTAAGATCATAGCTACGAGGATGTAAAAAAGCAATCGCATTAATCTAAGGGGGAAACTTAAAACCGTGTTCTAACTTAATTGAAGTTTTGTGTGGTGCACATTTTCGAAATAGTAACAAAGTAATGTTTAATTTCTGGATTATTATTTTATTATTTTGCTAAGCTAGCCTGGGCCGTGTTGTAGCAAGTAGTTTACGATTATGTTCTGCCTCTCGAGAGTTTGACTACTTTTTAAAAATATTTTGTGTTTGTTACCAAAAATAGCAATAATTTATATCGGCCACACCTAAATATATTTTCCTCTTTGTGCATTATTATTTTTTTAATAATTTGTTTGAATATTGTTTCAAAATTATGAGTAACGTAAGTTTAATTATAATTTAATTTAATTTTATAATAAAAAAAATATCACCAATGCTTTTCGTACTGTGGATGGTATCTTAAGGGTTGTGCTACTTAAAAGTGTTATGTTAAATGATGTCCGATTTATCACCTATAGAATAATCATTTTATATACATAGTTTTATTGTAGTTATAAATATTATACCGACAAATAGCTTGCATTATTATTACCAAACCTGAGTTTTATTTTTATTTTTAATAATGTAAAATTGATCCCCAAATTCTTAAATCAATATTGCCATAGGCATTTTTGCTATTTTTTTAATAGAAAATAAGGGTCAATCATTTTTCAAGGTTGGACTCAATAATATTGATGTACACACTGTACACAGCCATTGAAAATTTTGTTTTTGTTTTGAAACAATCCGGCTGAAATTCACCATTATCGTTAAACAAAGACTATTTTATTAAACATACCAATATCGGTTGTCGGTGCATGGATTCATACGTGAAATAATGTGAAATATTCCTGCGTAATGCTTAAAACTATTCAAATAATGTGAACTCTTATATTACATAATTTAAGACAATCAATAGGGAATAGTTATTGAAATTATTTTATTAATTAATTATTCTTTATTTAAAATGTGTATTTCTTTTGTTTGAAAGTTTGATGTCATATTTTTTAGTTAACTTACATTCTATAAGTAAATTTAATCTTTTGAGAGGATGTGATCCTGATTGGAATATTTTTTTAATCAACACTTTCAGCTTCACAATTCCTACATTTGTTTTGTTTTTTTATTTATATAATCTTTTCGAACGTACCTGCATTTCTCGTTACAACGTCTTCAAACCAGACAAAAAATATTCACTGAATTGTCTACATTTTTTCATTCCTGCCCAGTGAATAGAACAATATTTATAAAAATAACTACTGAGCCTACTTATTTTTGTAAAATGTACTGACCGAGGAACAGCGTGGATTTAGATAGCGTGACCGGACAACTCAGAATCATGCAACTTCAATACCTCCTTTGAAAAGTCATTCAATCCGATACTCATTAGATGATTGGTGTAAAATTAATTGCTTGAAACTAAGTGTCAACACAAACAAAATTAAGCCCTTTTATGTAATAATGAACTGCTCTTCCTAAATCAACACTCAACTAATTATGGATACTTTTAACCACTCTCCAGAATATGTAGACTGGTCAACTCAAGACAAGACTTTTTTTGGTAAAAGTCTAAAAGATTTTGTCTTTCACTAAGCACTTATATTTGTGTTGACTTCTGTCGATGACCTGGCTTGACTGGTCACTGCCATTGTATTATGTTTATTTTAGTCTTCACGTAATCTATATATTACACTTTACTTATAATTGACTAATTAAAATTGTGTTTTAGGTTGCTCTGGAGGATTTATTAGAAATAAAAAGACATTTCCAGGAATATGCTCGTTCTGTCCTCGAAAGAAAAATAGGAAAACCAAAAAAAACTGCCTATGTTGTAGCACCCCTGTTTGCACTGAACATACTGTATTTCTTTGCATTCCTTGTTCTGTTTATTATAAATTAAAAGCGGGAGTTAACATAAAAACCATTTGAAATATCTGTACAATGAATTTATACGAATTAAACTAGAAAAGAATTTTTAAAAGTTGTAAATTATTTTTTTGACGCAAAATGTGGGGCAAAACTCACCACCCTTTTGGAACAAACGGACCCTTTGTCCCTTACAGACAAAGTTATTGCAATCGAAAATCGAGTGAGGACTTATGCGCTGCCTTGTATAACCTTCCATCTCTGATCAGAGAAAATCTCTTGTATGTACTATACCGATTTAAAAGAATACTGTGGTTGCCAATTTATTCAGTTGGTTTTCCTATGCTAGAAAGGAATGACACCACCTGTGAAAGGAGAACACCCGTTTGCACAGAGATTTTGTAATTATGTTTCCGATGTGTTGGGCTCGTCCGATGTGGCTCGAGATACTCCTTCCATATGACGTAGTGGGGTCTGGTCCAATGAGGTAGATGGGTCCGTGGTCTAAGGTAAGGCCATGGTCAGAAGAGAAAGAAGGCGAGTTGAGGCGACGTTAGAGCGAGGTAGGCAAAATAGGAGATGTTGATAAAATGGTGGTTGCTGGATATATTGCTTTTGGGCGGGTTTTTGGCCCTTTTTTATTATCTAGTTGGCGGCCGCGGAGGTCTAATGATGATGGCTCCTTTGTTTTTGAAAGCGGCGCAGATCAGATGTCAACGTCCGCCTCCTTTATCTATACATCTACTTTTGTCTGCCTGACTCTATTGGACCTTACTATGATATTTAATTATTTTATTAATTTAGGCTTTTCTCTTTTTTTTTAAAATGCAAACATTTCCGGGTTACGGCCTGGATAGGACCCCTACGCATTGTCAACTCAGCCATTGACCGGTTGATATTCAAGATAAGCTATTCATGGCTTGGTTTATGTATTAAATCTCTTTAACCTAGGTTAAAAAGCTTCATTTCGGAATAACAATCATTTATATTTGAAGTAGAAGAACAAATCTGAATTTTTATTCGTTCTGTAGAAAAATAAATGGAAAAAAATTCTTTCCTCTCATCATGATTAATAGGTGGAATATAAAGACTTTGCTTTATACCTATGATGTGACTCAAACGCAATGCCAACTCACTGACCTATCAAATTCTGACCACACTTACCTGTCAAATTTATGATCTCAATTCTGACCACTGATGTATCAAATTTATGGATATGTACATTCTCATTAGCTCACATATATTTTGCGTTAAACTAAAGAGGGATGCAATAGGTGGAGACACATATGTACGAATAGGTTTTAATATGTGGACATACTGTAGATAGCGAGGCATTTTGTTATAATAATATCGTTTGTATGTAGACCTGACTCCCGTAGAAGCTAACACGTTTTTGGACTGGGGACCGAACTCGGTGAGAGTTAGTTCCCGTTGTTTACGTACGGTCAGCGCGCCGACACTGGATATAGAAAATCAAATTAAATGGTATTATTTAAATAAGATTTGATGTTCATCCTTTTCTTCTTACATACTATATTTTTGTAGGAATAGATGCATTGCAGCTTTTGAAAGTCTTTGGTTCGAGAATTGACCCGGCCAAACCCAGAACTAGAGGCCGATGCAAGTTCTGCCCTACACGGAAAAACAGAAGTACGAGATTCTTCTGTGAAGTCTGTGACAAGCACATGTGTCTGGAGCATATTAGAACACTTTGCAAGGATTGTATTAAAGCTAAGCTTGGATTATAAGGTTTTACATAACCGTCTTACTTATTAGATTCTTGCGCGCACGTTCAACTATTGTATACCGGGCGTAAGACCGGTTTTCTTAAACCCACGCACGCTTTGTTAAGTAATTTTTTTACTATTCCGACTTTACAACGGGTTTTGTAAGTAAGACGGATTTGTAAATATTAATTTCAAATTGATTTATATTTATCTGAAAAAAAACCGTGTACCAATTTTTTATTTCGAATTTATTTTTTAATCGTTTTGGAACTCTCAATGTGGCGCCTTGTCTTATTTTAGTAAGTGATGACTTTGCGAGCTGGTAATAAAATAGTTACTAGAAATTTCAATCGTGACTTACGATAAAGATATTCTGCTTTATACTTTATTTTTTTGTGTGGATTTTTTAAATCCAAGGTTGAATTTATATTCACTACCGAATGATAAAAAAATAAGTTTCATGTGTACATTACAAAATAAAACTCTTCAAAAACTAAATGTTTAGAAATTGTTACCTAATTAACGCCGAAGAAATACAAAAAAGGTATAAATGAAAATTAAAAAAAATGATTAATCTTTAACAATTTATAATTGAATATTAGGGTTTGCAATAAGTAAATTGTTTTAAATTTCCAATGAGGCTTTCCAAAACACAACGCTTCTTCATATAGAACAACAACACTAAAGCAACAAATAACTCAACATTATTCTCGCGATCACAAAATTATACCCATCACGAAAAATTACCACCCCTTTTTCATGATCCTCAACTACTTGCACTTAATTTTTATTTACAGTCATTTTGCATTTGTGTGCATGTAATTCTTGTTTTCAAAATTTTTTTTTATCTCTCCACACTTTCTTCCTATTTATTATTTTTTGTTATCACTTACACATTACTCGTATCTACATTCATTGGTTAAGATAAAGAACTATTCTCATTCCAGACAAAGTTACTAAGAACGGGCTATTTTACAAAATTTGAATAATTCACCATATTATTAAAGTTCTGTGAAAGTTCTAATAAAGTTATTGTACAATCCATGTACCGTGGAACAACCGGCCCATGATGGAATAATAAGAAATCTCGAATAGAACTTTCGCAGAACTTGAATTTTAACTTGATTAATTATTGACCAAGGTGAACACTTAGAGTAAGTGAAAGAAAGCGGCTAGATGCCCTCGAAGTGTAGTGCTGGAGAAAAATTCTCAGGATTCCATGGTCAGCTAGACGCTTAAATGAATCCATTCTGGAAGTGCTAGGTAACCACAATAAGTTTTCATCTGGCTATAACGCATTTTAAGGTACTTTGGACACGTTGCTCGCAAAATTGAGTGCTCAAACTTGGAGAAATTCTTGGTCAGTGGTATAGTGGAAGGCAAAAGAAGTAGAGGTAGGTCACAAATGCGCTGGAATTACCAAGTATCACTGGCGTCCGGTACGTCGGTGTCTGCAGCTCTCCACGCAGCGCAGAACCGCGAAGAGTGAGGTAGGGAGTAGGGGACACGATCCTCAGCAATGAGGAACCGACTTAAAGGAGTCTGCCCACTACACCGTTCCATACCATGACCGTACTATGAACGTATCAGCCACGAAATAAACACGCTACGCCCTACTATGCCCACTAGAACGTGCTAACACCGTATGATACCCGTACGTAACGGGTTTGTGACCGTATGATACCCGTATACACCGGGGTTAGTGTCCGTACCATCTCCGTTCAATAGGCGTACGGTGCCCGTTCTATCAGTTGTAGTCATTTCAAAACTGTCTGTCTACCCGCTGACGCACATCTCATAGAACTGAAAACTGAACACAAATCACGAACTGACTTGAGTGGCAACGCGGTTAGAACGGGGTTGGAACGGGGATCATACGTGTATGATCCCCGTTCTCACCATCGCGTGCCATGCATAGAGCGGACCGGCACCTCCAAAATATTGTCATCGAGATATCGAGAATTCGCCGTCAGTCCGGTCTCCGGTCATGGTATGCGACGGTGTTGGTCGGTGACGGGACGGACTAGTGGGCGTGGGCAGCGTTTCATACTGACCGATACAAATAATATTTTTTTGCATGCACCGCTACGGTTACGGTCATGGTATGGAACGTAGTGGCCAGATATCATAAGAAGAAGAATCGTTCAAATTCTGTGAAACAACCCGTCATATATTGCATGGACATGCCTCACAGGTTCTTTAACTATGTACAATTTAATATACCCCCCTGATCACTTGTAATGAATTACTATGTGTAAATAAATGTATGAAATTTGAAGGTGTGATTAATTAACCCTTTACCATATTAGAATTGTGCATTATTATTCAGATTTATTCCCAAAAATTATGTATAGTTATTCTTTTCTCCTATTAGTTTAAAGAGGTTTGCACTCTTGAAAAAAAAAGATATTAAGAAAACTGTGTTACAATGTGTCAGTTCGGATGTGTTTCAAATACGTGTTATCTAATTAAGCATAATTATTTAAGTTACACACTTTATTAAGCGTTAGCACGCTTAATAAGGTACATTTGAACTGGCCGCCAGTAAAAATCCTTGTATTACGCGTTCCTACCGTTCGACGCTGCGATAGCAACGTAGATCAACCGGCGCAGGTCCATGCGCAGCTTTCACGCGCAGCCAAGCAGCCTCGGCGGTTGACGGCAATTGTTGTTTCAGAACCCGCCTGGAAGCAAGCCACGTCCAGCAAGAGCTGAGGCCCTTTGGGTGTCGATTTTGGGTGCTTTCCTTGTGGAAGGATCTATCCCGTTTAACTAATACGAGTATATATAATGTCCTAAGTGATATTTGGAGCTAGCCTGCCATGTGTTGTTGAACACGGGGCAGGGCTTGTCCCGAAATCGTTGGCAACACGAGATCAACTATGCCCGATGGCTGATGCAACCACGAAGTAAATGCCTAAGCAAGAACCCACCTTCCTTCTTTCAATGTACCTTACTATTACTATCGAGTGTTAACTTCCCATGCTGTTCCTACAGAGTAGAGTAGATATAGTTTAGCCTTTTTAATTAGAATGTATTATGTTTCCGTGTACAATCCCGTAATAAACTGTACTTAAATAGTTCCTCTGAGTTGTGACTAAACCTGATGACGACATTCGAGAATATAGATGGATTAAGGTCGCCACTTGAGATAAATATTGAGTTTTCCAATGCTGAGCTAGCCCCCTGATTGCCATATGCTAATTCGAGACCCTTTGGGCAGCCAGGACTGGACCACCGTGGAGTCCTAGCGCACCCTGGAGCCAAACTCCGGCGCCTCTAACACTGCCGCCTCTAACATACGCAAAGGTAGTGTAATAGAAAATTGCGTTTAACTAAATTTAGAACAACAGAAGAATGTTTATGATTGTGATTGAAGCAATGATCTTGTGTCAAGGCCGAGTTGTGTGGTGACCTGGTGGCTTTCCCTCTACGTACCTATGTGGAAAAATGGTGTTAGATAGATCGTGTTTCTTTATCATGGATAAATAATGAATGAAGTCTCTTGTTGGGAAAAAATTTAATGTTACGAAAAATACTTCCAAGATGTGTAATATAATTGTTAGCAGTGTAAGCAATTTAAATATAATAGTTAAATGCTTGTGAAAATTAAGTTTAGTGAATCATTTTATAGTCCTTTAACTATCATTTTTCTTTTCAGCTACATTCGTAACTTCTCGCAGGGGAAAACGTTTGATTTTGTACGACGGCTACAAGTATTTCCTCAAATTAGTTGGAGCCAACAACAGGTGTCGCTGGCTCTGCTCCACCCACTGCAACAAGCAGTGCAAGGCGACCCTCTTCACCATCGGGGAAACCATCCTCTCTGTGAGATATCAACACAATCACGAGAGATCACGCACCCAGCCAACCCAATTAAATCACTACTCTTATTGATGTTTCAAATATTTGTATAATAAGTTTAAACTCATTTTTTTAACATACAAAATTAAAGCTACGATTACACTAGGCATGTTTTATAATTTATTTTTTTGGTTATTGTTAAAAAAACTTTTGTATGATTATTTTTCTTAGATTATTATTAGAAATCAACCCCAAAGTTTCGCGGTACGAGAGCGGTGGAACACGGTGTATATAAAATGTATAATATAAAGTCTTTATAATAAGCGGAACTGGGGTTGTTCCACATACATCGAGAAGCCAACGTCAATTACTCCAATGACGAATGACCATCATCTCTGATTTAAGCAGCCAAGTCCTCTTGTCAGCCAATTAATTATCTAAAATAAGTTTTAACTTTTTGTAAAAAAATGTCTTTTTATTGAATTTGAATATTTTGAAAGTAATCTTTATTTAGTGGAACGTACACAACGATATTCCATTTTGTCTTTGTTTATCGAATTACTAACGTTTTTTAGCACACACATATATACAATGATTTATATAATAGGCCGGTGTACATGAAGGGGCTGTGCATTGCAACGTGCTCCCCCCATTGGTATTATGGCGAACAATAGAATATAAAAAATATGAAAAAAGAGATGAATATAATTTTTTAAGTTTCATTTCCGGCAACCCGGGCGTTTATTGAAATTAAATTTTAAAACAAGTACCAACATTCCTACATGTAGATGCGAATCCCGCCTCACTAGGCGAAATCTGTTCCGAGTCGGGTAACAATAATCGTTAGTACGAGTATTTCTAAAAAATCTTGCTATTCTGCATTAAATAATTAATAATGTAATATGTAGTTTTAACCTTTGTAGCGGTTTGTTTCGGTCCAGGGTTGATGTTTTAATTATTTTTTTTTTTATCTACAAGTACCTATCTTTGAATACACAGAATAAATCATTTTATTAAAAAAATGTTGCTAACAATTTATTATTATACAGTGCAAAAGAATAACGTTATACTACAAATGTACATGATTTTGTCTAACAAAATTGTGGAAAATAAAATAAAATATAAAAATGTGGGAAGTAACAAAACACTCTTATGTTTCGAGTAAATTCTTAATTCAAATGTTTTTCATGTTTGACAAAGATGCACATTAAAAAAACCGAGTGTGCTTTAGACCACACGACTGAAGTAAAACTTCACTAACTTATAAAAGGATAGAGAAAGAAAATGTGCGCGCGCACTGCTCTCTCTTGCTCCTACAGTGTGATACAGACAATAGGCCTGCACTGTGTCTTAGATATACGAAACGTAACTCTCTCTCCTTTTATCTTCACTAACTTATATCTCCCTCTCAACTTCCGTTCGCCTCGCCCTATCACACTTTTCGTAACGCTCTCGTCACGCATTCACCAGCTTACTCCCCAAGTCAAGAAGTTTTACTTCAAAAATATGTATTTACAAATGAAATAGATATAAGACCAGATAGCGTTTACGTACTTCATAGTCGCGGTGAATACTGCATTCTATGTCACGAGTGTGACCGAGAAGACAAGTTTACACTAAGAAGAATACGGAACGCTGTATGAACCGACCTACTGCTAGTATGTTGTCCCGTGCAAACATTTTCTCGTCCCACATGAGGGCATTTTTACACTTTTTTTGCAATTTAGTTAGAGATAGAACACGGCGTTACGCGACGCATGTCAGTTTAGTACTTATGGGGGCATGAATGTTTATTGCGTGTGTGAATAAAATAAGTAAGACTTTGTACTTACAGATTTATTATACAATATTCAACACCATTATTTACATTTGTACAGAAGAAGAATTTGTATGTATAAGATTATTTTTCGGAAAGTGGGGAGTGAACACGGAGCTATTCGCGAACGGTTGAATCGACGGCAATCGGAAACAGAATAAATTATCTTTTATTGTCGATGGTGGTATAAAGGTCCGTGTCAGCTATTGGAGTACGCGTAGCCAATAGGAGGTAATATTGTCGCGAACGTGCTGTGTTTCGCTAGCCACATACTAAAACCATTGAAAGTTCGACAACTAGCGTATCTTTCGCTTGCCATTTTAGAGACCTCTACAACATTTCCACAGTTCGTAATTTCATTGGAGTTAACGTACTAATATTATTCAAAATAACTTAAATTTACAACTATAGAAAACAAATCGTAAACTAATAACCGTTTTCAAAAAATATGTAAAATGCTTTTTTGCAAATTCTTTCGTATTAAATAAACGAATTGGTATTGACTTTATTGTTGCAGTGTAATATATTTTTATTATGATTCGAAATAAACAATGTATAAAATTTTATTGTTTACTGCTTCACATTTTTTTAAATTATTATCGTATGGCACATCAATATGTAGATGTATAAGTGTAAAGTACATATGTATTCTCTTGTCCTATCAGTTTACAGACCTTGGTATTGTTTTCGTTGTTAGTTTTTGGGATGTTATATCGTGTTGCGCTACCTCTTTCTATAGCCGATGTTTCGGACAGCGTTGCAGATCCGACGATGAACACATCATCAGATCTGCCGGATCTGCCCTGGTGATGGACGCTGCAACGCTGTCCGAAACGTCGGTTATAGAAGGAGGTAGCACAACACGGCATAACATCCCAAAAACTAACAACGAAAGTGCTTTTGGCCGTGAAAATCTAAAAACTTATCTTGGTTTTGTTACATAAATAATAAATAGAAAATTTAAATATTTTTTCTATTAGTACAATGTATGTTTTATTAGTACAATGTATGTATTCTCTTTCCTTTTCAGTTTATTAGTTTCGATATTGTTAAATAAATAATAAATAGAAAATTAGAGTATTTTATGGTGTGAGTTTGGACGTATTATTAAAAAAAATCACAAGTTGTGTAATCTGCAAGAAATTCCGTATGTGAAATGAATGGCGTGTCTAAAATAGTGACTATAATATATAGTCTAAAATAATCTGGTTAGTTAGTTTGTGTTTGTTTGTTATTAAAAAAAATGAATGACGACTCTTTTAGGAAAAAAATGAGGATTAAACCATAGAGCTATGAAATTAGAGACGCAATTGCGCACAAATATCTCGTCGAAACATGTTCCACTAGAGATAATTGGTTCCACTAGACTGAAATTTGAGGATTCCGTTCGGTCGACGTTAGAGCATCGGGAGCGTTAGATGACGAATCGTACCAATTAAGCGGCAAGAGAGAAACCTATTTTTTCAGTCCATATCTCATCTAAATATCAATAGATTCGACGAAAAATCTTTATAGGTGAAACATTTTATCGACATTTTGAAAAATTGAGCACCATTGAATGAAAGCGTTTATTGAAAAACACGAGTGTGTGTAACTTTTGGATATTGTGAACTTTTTTGTTTGTTTGTTTAATACTTGTAGAATCAGTAGGTATGCTCTTCAGCTTTAGTGGATTATTTAATTAATTATCATTTTTCTTTTCAGCTGCATTCATAACTTCTCGCAAGGGAAAACGCATGATTATGTACGATGGCTACAAGTATTTTCTCAAATTAGTAGGATCCAACAACAAGTGCCGCTGGCTTTGCTCCACCCACTGCAACAAGCAGTGCAAGGCGACCCTCTGCACCATCGGGGAAATCATCCTCTCTGGGAGATATCAACACAATCACGAAAGATCACTCAGTCAGTCAACCCAATAAAAACACCACCCTTATTAATTTCTCTATTTTATCTGCAATTAGTTTTTCTGATTTTTACCATACACTTTTTTTACACGCTCTGAAGAAAACGATTTCCCTCGGGGCCTATGTCATCTTTAGGCATGCCGTGTGAAGATTCTTTTTGAGGAAAGGAAGGAGGATATGCTTTTGGAAGGAAAAATATATGAATAGTGAGTAGGAATCTGGGGTCAGTGTGTCCAGGAGCGACGTATACATCCCGCTGCGGTGCAAGGCGGAAGAATCCGGATGGAGACTGGAGAAGTTAAAGGGTATCCCTCAACCGGCCTCTTCAGCGGGCAGATTCATCCGCCCGCCACTAAGGCCTGGACAAACTTCACCCCATGAATCCTGGCTTCCATACTAAAGTTGTCCAAATAATGGTTCCCTGGATGGACATACCCGTACCCTTCCTTCACAAATTGACTCTTCTGAAAGCGATGGTCGATCAGTCCAATGATCATCATATCCTTTAAATATCCTAAAATAACTATTATAAGTGGCAATGAACTTGTTCCGCGCACTACGTCTTGATGTTAATTTCAATGATTCTAAATTATTTATTATGCGTAAAATCTTAATGTTTTTTACTTAATTTTTTGAATGTTCTTATCAGACATGTTTTATAAATTTATTTATTTAACGCTCAGAGGCCGTTTACACGCAGGTAGTACAACTTTAACTTGAGAAAAAAAAATTGAAACATAAAAAAAATAATAAAATAAAATTACAGTAAATGAAAAAATACGCACAACATCTATCCCATTGGTTTACATCTTTATCACAAAAATTCAACGCAGTAGGTGGGCAAACACATCCGACCAGGACCTAGATAAACCTCACCCCTAATTTCAAAGTTTTCGCTGCGATTTTTTTTTTGTTGTGCAAACAATGTATAAACAATTATAATAAATAAAAATTTCCGGGCTACATACAGTTATTGGTTCAACATTCGTTGTACGCAATGTATTTCGGATTGGCATTATAGCAAACAATAGAATGTAAAAAAATAAGAAAGGAAGGTTATAGATAAATATAATTCAATACATAGAATGTAGAAGAGTAATAATTGTAAGGGACTTGTTTGCGTAAAATAATACGCGCACAAATTTAATTATCCGTACCTGTTAGAAAGAAATACAAAAAAAAAAATCATTTCGTGAAACATTTTAACTCACTTTAGTAACGAATGTTGTTATGTGGATTAGGATTATTGAAATTAATGATATCTTACCAAAACCTAATCTCATATATTTTAGTAACTTACTATCGTTTCAATATTTCTGTTGTATTTTTATTTAATTATTTTTTATTTTATTGTCATTGTACTTGTAATCTCACTTGTTTCACTTCAACTATAGTATTTGTAAATTCGTAAGTAAAAAATAACTTTTATTAAAAATCAAAACTACATTACCAAAACAACAACAGTTATAAAAAATATTCTAAACAACTAAATTAATAACACTTTCCTCACATACACACAAGCATACACCTTTAATATGAATACATCTTAAAAAAAAAAAAAAAAATCACATTAAATAAAAAAACTATACATACAAAATTACGAAGACGAAATGTTTCACATATTATATATGTAATTATTACTCTGTTATCAGTTTTGTTTATATTTTGTACAAATAAATTTGTTTAAAAAAATGTGTGTATATTAACTTTTTTTTGTTCCCACTTTATAATTACATCTACATGCTTTATTATTTTTTCACTATATAATTCAGATATTCTGCAGTACCTACACTGTATGCATAATATAATTTCATGTAACACTTTTATGTGGTGGGCCTCAGCACGGGTAAAGCACCCAGCGGGACTCATATTATTAAATAATGTTATAAATACTTACGGAAATTCATTGTTTTAAATATAAAATTTTAAAAATGTAAAGGCCAGTCTATCGTATAAATAATTGAATTAATTGTGTTAAGGTGGCGGTCTCTTAAGGTTTGATGAAAAAAAAAATACAATAGCTCCCCACAGGTGACCCTGAGGAAAATATATTCCCTCAGGGCCAATGTCATCTTTGGGGACGCTGTGTGGAGGGTCGTTTAAAGAAAATGCAGGAGAGAAAGTTCTGTGAAGGATAAGGTATGAGGGGTGGGTAGGAATCTGGGGGTTTTTGACGAGTGACGGACTTATGATTCTATCCCTCCCAGCGCGGTGCAAGGCAATGTTCCAAAAGAGTTTTGCTTGAGAGGTTAAAAGGTCTCCCTCAACTAGTCTCTCCCGATCCGGCCTGCCACGCAGCTGGTTGGCAGACATAGCCGCCGCCAGACCAGGACAAACCTCACCCCATGAACCCGGGCACCCCTGCTAAATCATCAAACGTAGCAAACCACTTGGGGTGATCTATGGCTGAGTTGTTGGTTATCCAATAAATGGTTCCCGGTGAGGCGGTACTTATACCTGCCTCCAAAATTGTATATTGAATAATTACTATTAACTTTAATTTTTATTTTCAGCTATATTCCTGACTTCTCCCAGGGGAAAAGACATGATAATGTACGATGGCTACAAGTATTTTCTGAAATCAGTTGGAGCCAACGACAAGTGCCGCTGGCTTTGCTCCACCCACTGCAACAAACAGTGCAAGGCGACTCTCTTCACCTTCGGGGGAACTATCCTCTCTGTGAGATATCAACACAATCACCAAAGATCCAATCGGTTGGACAGAAGAGAATGTCTAACAATTCAAACCGATCAGTTAAATACCCCAAAATCTCCGCAATAAGAGGAACTTTATTTGTTCCATACGCTCTGAAGACAAATATATATATGAATCAGTCGTAAAACACCCTGAGATCTCTACAATTAGTACCATAAACGTAGTTCCGTCAATGAGAGTCGTATTGTAGCGTTATATACTCGTATAAATATACATTTTAATTGATTTTTTTAAGTTGTCCTAACCAGTTTCATACGACAATAGTAGCATTTATATGTAGTTCGAGGTATGTTTTTATTATTTTTTTTTTTTTGTTATTATGAATAAAGTAGTGATTCACTAATCTTATTTTTCTGTTTATTTTATTGTTATATTTTTAAATAGATGTACCTATATACCTAATACAACCTACATAATAGGCATCAAGGGAAAACTATAAAACCTATTTCCACTTTAATTTATTTGACCGTAACCAGTTTCAGCTTTTGAAAGATATCTTGTACCAGTCTGAAGATGGCTTTAACAAGCTGAAACCGGTAACGGTCAAATAAATTAAAATGTAAATAAGTTTTATATTAGTTTTATTATTATACCTAAATCTAGAGTAACAAAGTAAAAATAAAATTGACGTAAAGCTGAAACTAACTGTGGATAATGACCTGCTAAATTCAAGACTGAAAGAGGAAACATGGACTACAGGTTTATCTGCAAATGATGTCAATACAGCAGCTGATAATTTCAGCAGGTGTCTAAAATTACACATTTAAAATCGCTTACTGCAAAGAGAATCCATAGTAATAGAAAGTACTTGATACCGTGAAACCATGAAATCTGGAATTTTAGACTGCCTCATAAAACGTGATAAATTACGCAAGAGTGGTTGCAAAGAACCAAATTACATTGAAATGTTTTGCAAAAGAATAAAAACATTCAGTCATATTATAAAAAGGAAGCTTCATGAGGTTAAAGGAAACATAAAGCAAGGATGGAAAATAATAATAAAAATAGACTGGAGTACAATATACCAAATAGAAAATGTTGAAGAAGCCTGGGATAAATTTACAGCTATGTTAATACAAGAAATATATAATAACACTAATTTAAAACAAGTTAATCTTACACACAAAGCAAAAAAAATTAAACTATGGATAACAAAAGGAATATTAAAATGTATTCGTACACGAGACAAAATTCACAAACAAATTAAACATACGCCATACGACATGGAACAATTTAATTACTATAAAAGATATAGAAACATCTGCACGAAAATTATTAGAGTAGCAAAGGAGTCATACTATAGAGAAAAACTTAAAAAAGAAAACAATAACCCAAAGGAAATATGGAAAATATTAAAAGAAGTAACATATACACAAAAATACAAACAAAAATATACTATTGAACATCTTAACATTAATTCAAAGAAAATAGATGCCAATACAAATGCAGAAACTATAACAAACCATGTAAATGATTTCTTTGCAAATATAGGAAAAGTTTTAGCGAACCGTAAAATGCATAACACAAACACCCTAACACAACCAAACATACCGAACAATACACAATCGACACAACACAGATTTATAATTAAAACAACTTCAATAGAGGAAATTGACAAAATAATAAACACATTAAAAAACAAAATTGCACCTGGATTAGATGAGATAACAACGGATTGCATTAAAATAATAAAAAATGAAATATTAAAACCTATAACACACTTAATAAACCTTAGTATAAAACACTCCTGCTTTCCTAGTTCTCTTAAAACAGGACTGGTGATCCCTATTTATAAATCCGGAGACAAAATGGAAATAACTAACTATAGACCAATCACATTATTAAACTCGCTATCAAAGATTTTCGAAAAAGTCTTAAAAAACCAAATCATAAAATACTTGGAAGAAAACAAATTAATCTCAGATAAACAATATGGATTTAGAGAAAAGAGAGGTACAAAAGAAGCTTTGGCATGTACTATAGATTATATACATAGCAACTTAGATCAAGGATATAAATGTATAGCGATATATCTAGATTTAGCTAAAGCCTTTGATTCAATCTGCCACAATACACTTTTTAAAAAATTAGAAAATATGGGTATCAAAGACAAGGAACTCCAACTATTAAAAAGTTATATGAGTGATAGAACACAACAAGTCAAAATTAATAACCATACAAGTAAACCACTGCCGATTACATACGGAGTTCCACAAGGAAGCATACTAGGGCCCATTCTTTTCACTATTTATATAAATGAACTTTGTAGCATGGAAATAAACGGTGAAATAGTTAGTTATGCAGATGACACAGTTTTACTGTTTAAATCTAAGGATTGGAATAATGTATTTAACATAGCAAATTTAGAAATCACGCGGGTGAAAACTTGGCTAGACTCAAACATACTTACACTAAATATATCGAAAACAAAATTTATGACGTACAGTATAAATAGTACAGGACAACCAAGAAACAACTCAAACACCATAAAAATTCACGAATGTTTAAATACTAACATCTGCAGTTGCCCTTCTCTAGAAAAAACAGAACAAATAAAATATCTAGGAATCATAATTGACCATAACCTTAGATGGACACATCATATCAAACAAATCACAAATAAACTCCTCAAAACAATACACATTTTCCTAAACATAAGAAACATATATAATATAAAACAAATGAAAACAATATATTTTGCACTTTGTCAGTCAATAATAGAATATGGATTAATTATCTGGGGAGGAGCAACAAACTCAGCTATCGATCACTTAGAAATCGCGCAGAAAACGATCTTAAAAATAATGCTTAAAAAACATAGACTGACTGACACAAACCAAATATTTAACAGTTGTGACGTACTAGATATACGCCAATTATATATTAAAACGCTGCTTAACTACATTTTTGACCAGAAAAACAAATTTCAACAATCTCAAAATATCACTAACAGACCAGTTAGACAATCGTACAAAAATAACTTAAAAACTCCGACGGTAAATACAAGCTTTGGACAAAGGCACTATAAATATCATGCTATAAAAACATTCAACAGTCTTACCCTTGAAATTAAAATGGAAGAAAACAAAAATAATTTCGTACTCAAAATTACAAAATGGATTAAAGAACAAAAAAGACAATATTACCAAAATTTCTTTACAAAATAAAAATAAAACACAACTACACGAAACACTCAAAACCAACATAAAATACACATCACTCACAAACACACAACACATAATATATAATATAATATATACCGATTTTAATTTATTTTTTTTAGTAATAAAATAATTCATTTTATCCTATAATTTAATCTTAATTATAAATTTTAATTTTTAGTTTATTTGGTTTTTATTTAATAAAATGGAGGCCTCAGCACAGGTGAGCTACCCAGTGAGGCCGACATTGCTTAATTTTATTTTTAAAATGTTAAATATTATGTCAAACAAATGAATAAATAAATAAATAAATAATACAAGCATTAGATATGCAAAGGAAATCAGTGTCCATAAATAAACTGAAAATAAATAATAACTTTGTATCTATAAATGATAATCCAAAACTCATTACTAACCATGTGAATGATTTTTTTAGTGATATAGGTCATAATTTTGCTAATCTTTTGTGCAGTGTAAATAAACCAGTTAAGAACGTTTAATTAAAAATTGCAATCAAACACGATCTATGCAAAATGCCTATTTTGAATTCAATCCAAATAATTGTAATGAAGTTCTAAGAGTGATTAATGAGCTAAACTCAGGTTTTTTTGAGTGGAAGTGACAGTATAAGTGCGATGGTCTACAAATTAAATACTTCTGAACTAGTTATACCTAGACAAGTTTTTAGATTTTCACGGCCAAAAGCATTTTCGTTGTTAGTTTTTGGGGTGTTATGCCGTGTTGCGCTACCTCCTTCTATAGCCGACGTTTCGGACAGCGTTGCAGTGTCCATAATCAGGGCAGATCCGGTAGATCCGACGATGTGTAGTTATACCTTTTTTTAAAATTTACTTTATATATTCAAAATATAAAATAAAAATTAAATAAAATCAATAAAAATTAAAATGGAGTTCTACAAATTAAACTTGATAACAATTTTAAAAAAAATTAGTTATACCTATTATACACTTTGTAAATGTTAGCTTTGACTGCAAAAATGCCAAAGTTATTCCTTTATTTAAAGGATGGGATAAAATAGATGACAATGGTTAACGACCTACCTCCATGCTTAACACCTTATCAAAAATAATAGAGAAATTAGCTAAAAATTAGGTTGATGTCTTATGTTAAAAGATATGAAATTCTCTCAGATAATCAGTTTGGCTTCCGAGAGAACATGGGAACCAGTGATGCTGCATTAAAAATGATCACCACGGCCGTAGAAGCTCTCGATACTGGCAATAAAGCAATGACTATATTTTTACACTTGTCTAAGGCATTTCATACCGTATCCCATGGTGTACTCTTAAAAAAACTATGTTAAATGGGTTTCATTAATAAAGCTTTAGTATAGTTCAGAACTTATCTTGAAAATAGCCTCTCTTAATATTATCTACTTAATGTACCTACTTATTATTATCTATTTAATTTTTGTATTATCATTTACTTACTGTCCTATATAATTGTTTATTATTATTTACTCATAAATATAAAGTAAATTGTTTATTATTATTTATCTACTTATAATTATAATTATATAATATATTTTCTTTTCTATTTACTTACTATTACATAATTGTTTATCGTTATTTACTTGTTTTTATTTATCTTTATTTTTATTTATTTTTTGTTTACAATAAATTATTATTCATACTATCCCCCTTGTCCCTGCTGCCGGTATGGTCACCCTATGAATGCATCCGATAAGCCACTACAGGTACCTTGTACATATTTAGTTTACAGTAGAATGTTATTGTTGCTAACTATAAATAAACATACAACCTAACTGTAAATCATGTTTGTAAAACTGTATTTAGTGCTTCTTTTGTAGGTTTATTTCAATATTTTTATTAAGTTTATAAGTATTTTTTTTTAAATTCCATTATTGTAAAGTTGCACATCTCGATGCAGCTGCAGTGAGATATGCAGCTTATGTTTTTATGTATTACATTATTTTTCGATAAATAAATAAATAAAAATAAATGTTGTAGGTAAAATATAAACCAAAGAAGCTAAAGTTAGCTTAAGGCTTAAATATGTTTTATGTAATATTGTAGTTGGGTTATATTTTGAAACCACCCTTACGGTTTTAGAAATACTTTTAGTTCCCATTTGCTAACACATTTTTCTTTTGTTTTAGTTGAATACACGAGTTCGCAGACAGGAAGAATCATGATCCTGTACGACGGCTACACATACGAATACAGAGCGCTATTGGAAAACAAGTCATCATTCTGGGCGTGTTCTTCTCAACAGTCTAAAGGATGCAAAGCTGGCGTATACAAATTACACGATAAAATAGTGTCTGTCTATGAAGTAGAACACTCACACGAGAGGACAGCTGATTGCGAACCTGTTAAATCAGTAAAATATATCCCAACGAAACCTTACAAAACGAATCCAATGATTGCTTGTCCGCCAAAACCCTGCAATTTGACTTCACTACACCCACGTATAATCTCTAGCTCTACACTTTTGCCCTTGAAAACACACCCTGCGCCAGCAAAGACAAACCCAGGTCCAACTCCGCCTATTACATACACGGATACGCCTGCTCTGTGTTCAGAGAAAACCCTAGTAGTTGATACTGTTAATAACCAATATTGCGACGAGCAGGTCAATGAAGCAGTTAAAACACCAAACAAAATCTGCTCTCTTTTACCCCCATCACCACCCTTACAAAATACCTCTCACCCTTTACCAATCCCATTCATACCGACGTATTCAAATCCACCCACTTTTCCTCCCCCAATTACTCCAATGCCATCTACATCTGTAATAATTCCACTTACTCCAATACCAATACCATTTGTAACCTGTAGTTCTACAATTTTGCCCCTGAAAACATACCGTGCGTCAGCAAAGAAAAAACCTGGTCCAACTCCGCCTGTTACATCTAAGGACACGACTGCTATATCTTCAGGGAAAACCCCAGTTTTGATTGCACGATCAACGGTGAATACTACATCCACAGTCACGCAACCTCCTTCAAGCACCAATACGACAATTAATGGTTCGTGATATGCCTTTATTTTCATTGAAATAATAATCATTAGCATATTAGATTACACATTAGCATATTGTATTTTTTATGTTTACTTCGGGAGATAATTTTTTTCTCGGGGCCTTTGTCATCTTTGGGTATGCTCTGTGGTGGGTCTTTTTTAGAAGGAGTGAATAGAACTTTCCCAGAACTCGAAAATTAACTTCGAAATTAGATAAATTGTTCAAATTATTTGAAACAACCCGTCTTTAATATATTTGTATTTTCAGATAAACTTGAAGAACTACACCGCGAAAAAACGATTTCGTTTTGGACCGGCTCATCATCATCATCATCTATGGCTGACGTTTTACAATCAAATGAGCAAGTGGTTGACACTGTTAAAAATCAATCCTGCAACGAGCTGGTCAATGAAGCAGTTAACTCACCAAACAAAATTTGCTCTGTTTTACCCCTACAAAACATCTCTCACCCTTCAGAAATCCCATTATCCACCACACCACCACTAAATATCGTCTCTATCGAAACAACACCATCAACAAGCGTAAATGCTTTGAATGCAGATTCAAATAACGAAACTAATTCGGGACAGCGAAAGTTCGTAAAAAATGTATTATTTTCTACGAACCTCGAACGGCCGCCAGTCATTTCAATAGAATCTATGGCTGGCCAAGGTGAACCAACAAAGAAAAGGTATTTTAAAGTGGTTTTTCAAAAATAGAACTCTTTTTAAAACAGATTCCATGGTAACCATTTCATAATTATTAATTTGTATATTTTTATTAATTTAAGAAGATAGTAGTAATAAATCTAAACGAAACATGAAACAGAACTAGACACAGAAAATGTAAAGGATATCTGAAAAAGATCCCGGGTTCGATTCCCATTTGCGACCGTTACCTAATTTTTAATCTTCCGTGTCTTTTTTTTACATTAGCCCCACACAGGAGGACCTGAGCTAAAAATTCATAGCCATATTTGGGGATGCTGTGTGGAGGGTCTCTTTAGGAAAGGAAGAAAATAAAGTTCTAGGAAGGAAAAGGTGTGAGGAGTGGGTAGGTATCTGGGGGTCAATATTTCTAGAAGTGATGGACCCATGAATCCATCCCTTCCACTGCGAAGCAAGGTGATGAATCGAGAAAGTCCGGCTGGAGAGGTAAAAGATCTCCCTCAATCAATCTCTCCCGATCCGGCCTGCCAAGCTGTGAGCGGACGCATCCGCCGCCAAGACCTAGACGAACCTCAGCTTTTGAACCCGGACACCCCTGCTAAGTCACCAAACGTAGCGAACCACTTGGGTTGACTTATGGCAGGGGTGTTGGTTATCCAATAAATGGTTCCCAGGGTGGCGGTATCCATATTCGCCTACCAAATTGTAAATTTTCTTGTTCTGTTTCATGTTTCATTTAAATTTATCGGGATTATCTTCTTCAATGTTCAAATATAACATTCATGGGTATAGCGATAAATGAAGGAAGGTATACCCTTCAAAAGTTATTGAATTTTTTACATACCTATTCCAATAAAATGTTTCTTTACCACTCTGGCCTCCTATTTTGTGTGAAGGGTTAAATAGGTGTGGTAAATCTTACTGTGGTGGTAGTAGAAGATTTTAAAATATTGTCGGGTAATTCATAACCCGGGTACGTATGTCTTTCTTAAAAAAAAAAGAGAAACAAGTTTTTAAAATGGCTCACCTTACGTTTTTTCCAACTAAAATTACTGATAACGAAAAAAAATTAAATAGCACGTATATTTGAGTAGGTCGATGTATTAACGTTATCGTTAACTAACTTTCACAAAGTTTCATATTTTTTTCAAATTGCTGTTTTTCAAATTGCTGCAGGAAATTTGGATTCATAAAGGTGTAATTTTAATTATTTTTTTAATAATTTTTAGATTTAAATATATAAAGCGTGATTGTTTTCTCTTTCTAACACTGTTGAAATCATATTTCTAACCATTATAGTAAGGAAGAACGATTTCTATAAGATATATTCCGAAAACCGAACAATTTATCCCGAGGGATTAAAGATCAATAAGAATATCCAGAAAGCGCAGTCATATTCTGGTTTGATGACTAAGCGAAAATCTAAAAGACATAATTGCCTCACAAAAATTCTAACTCTGGATTTCGTGGGATAACAAAACGTTTTTCACCCCGTAATTTCTTGTAATTTCTCAGTTGTTGATATATAATATATAATAATATAATACCTATAAAATAGGTTCATGGGTATCTCTATTACATAATATTTGTAAACGTTGTAAAAAAATTGTAAAAATTTAAATACATTTAATTTAATTAATTATTTTGTAAAGCGATGCCTTTGAATAACTATTTTGTTGCAAAAATAAAATTGGCACCTTTTAATGATTTTATTAGGTATTATCGTGATTTATTTTAGGGGTATCATATCGTGTTGCGCTACATCCTTCTTTAGCCAACTTTTTGGAGAGCGCGGTGTTCATGCACTGCACTACACTACACTGCAATGCTGTCCGAAACGTTGATTAAAGTAGAAGGTAGCACAGCGCGACGTAATACCCCAAAAATAAATCACGGTAATACTTTTGGCCGTAAAATCTCAAATCATAACCATTTATTACTGTTAAATACTCATTCTTGTTTTAAATTATGTTAATAGATATTTTAATATAAATTAAATTGTTTTTATTTTTATTTTCGATTAATCTTTAGTTCCTAACACGACATATTTTTTATTATCACAACGTACTTATTATAATATAATAAAACGGAATAGACACTTGTTTTCTTTGAGTGGAATTGCAAATTGCAATACGTGTCGGGTACTCACAAATCTTAAGTAAAAATGATTTGTGTGAAGTCTACTATGCCAATTGGCAATCACGTATAGAATTTGGAATTATTGGATGGGGATCTGTCTCAAACACCCACATGAAGCAGCTCAAAATTTATGATAAATATAATCCTGAAAGTACCCATAAGAACTCGCGTCAAATGTTTTTTTTTTAAAACTTAATTTTTTCAGTATTATTAAAGTCTATTCAAATGTAAAGTAAGCATTGGATACCTTACTGACCACACCAACACTACAAATACAAAAACCTCGAATTAACTCAATCCCTACTACAGTCTTTTAGCCAGAAAAACCACAAATTCCATGATACAAAATCAAATAATGCCTTTTCCATACTTAGTCGAAGGCCCTTACAAATTAAATGAAGCGCTTTAGGATGTGAAGAGATTTACGCTTTATTTTAAATAAGTCATGTTTATTGAAAATTTTCGCTTTCACCTATTAATTATAATCGTCTTTAAATAAGCGTGCTCTCTCTGACATTCCTATTTACATATCTTCATTTCAAACCATCTTATGTAATCTTCTGTAATTCTTCTTTTATTGAATGCTGATAAAGGATCCTTAAAGAACAATGGTGTAGGTAGAGTAAAGTATAATTCATCCTGAAAATAAAGTTAACTTATAACTTAAATACATATGTTTTATATAATATTGACGTTGGGATATTTTATGAAACCACCCTTTCGTTTTTAGAAATACTTTCAGTTCCTATTTGAATACCTTTTTCCCTTGTTTTAGTTCAATACACGAATTCGCAGACAGGAAAAATCATGATCCTGTACGACGGCTACACATACGAATACAGAGCGCTACTGGAAAACAAGTCATCATTCTGGGCGTGTTCTTCTCAACAGTCTAAAGGATGCCAAGCTGGCGTGTACAAATTATACGATAAAATAGTGGCTGTCTATGAAGCAGAGCACTCACACGAGAGGACAGCTGATTGCGAACCCGTTAAATCAGTAAAATATCTCCCAACGAAACCTTACAAAACGAATCCAATGATTGCTTGTCCGCCAAAATCCTGCGATTGGACTTCACTACACCCACGTATAATCTCTAGCTCTACATGTTTGCCTTTGAAAAAACACCCTGCGCTAGCAAAGACAAACCCAGGTCCAACTCCGCCTATTAGACGCACCGACACACAGTGGCTGATTTTGATGATTTGGCGCGACATCGCTCTCGGCGCTCGACCATTTGGCAGTTCATTGATGTTTTTTTTAAGTATTAATAAAAAATACCACTTATTTTTTGTTTATTCTTATTAGTTGAAATGTTGATAATGATTTTTAATGTGTTTATAAAAAGTAGCATGTAACTTGGGCGCAAAGTATTGTATTTTATAGATTATAATCTTAATATATAAAACAAAGTCGGGTTAGTTACACTATTTATAACTCGAGAACGGCCGGGCCGATTTTGATGATCTTTGATTTGTTGGATTTGTCTCCGCCCCGGAAAGGATAATAACTATTAAAACATCACAAAAATTAACGAAACATATAGTTATTAAGAAAATTCTTTTTCCCATACATTTTATATGGAACGAATTCTCATATTTCAAAGAGCTGCGGGCATTTTGTGATAAGTACCTATAATATTAAACTGTGTGTGAATTCCAAAAATTCAAAAACGTCAAATGTCAATGCGCTAATTGTTTTGCATTTGTTATTATTTTTTTTAAAATTATTTATTTGGCTTTCACCCATTAAGAATGATCTTGGCCATTTCTTAAATTTTCATTTTCAGGTTTTTTAAAATTAGTTACAATATCATTTTTTTAAATTAGTTACATTTTCAGATCAGTTTTTTTTTACATGTTAGCATGTTCTTTTACATATAATATTAGCAAACATAGAAAATGGGCTAAGACAAATATTCGTATGATTATACAAGTTATACAAATATTCATATGATTATACAAAGTTGATATTAATAGTCATTACAAAATTCTAGATTAAGAAGATTTACAGGTTCTTAAAAATAGGAACCTGTACAATTGTACATAATAACACTGCAAGAATAATTCCATCGTAAAGAAGAGAAAGAAATGTGATTGATGCTTAAATGTTAAGCCCATTTTTACAAAAAAATTATGGTCTAAAGTATCCTCTGAACCATAATCACAATAAGGCGAATTGACTATGTGGAATCTGGAGAAATGGCTAAGACAATAATTATGATCTAGGCGCATTCGAGTTATGGAAGAGATGTATTTTTAAGGCATGAAAGTATTTTTGTGAAACCATGGCTTGACAGGAAAAGAAGGTTGAATTAATGAGTACTGGTGACCTTTATCAGAGAGGACGATTTCCATTCGGAGGACCATTGGCGTTGTAACTTATTTTTAACTTTATGTAATGACGAGTCGTAAAGCTTCTATGATACCTTTGCATTCAGCAGAGAAAATGGAACACTCTTTGGGAAGTCTGTGTGGTAAACACAATTTCCTGTGAGGTGCATAGATACTGGCCCCATAATAGGAGTTCGGACTGAGTTTGGAACCATTTGTGAAAAAAATTATATAATTTGGCCAGTTATTTTCAATAATTTTGTTGATTTCTGCATTATTGGATTCAGCTGAGTTTATTATATTTTTTTATACATATTCCTATAAATTGGTGCATCTTTGGATAGAAAGTAAGATTTTCATAGGGATACGAGTATACGGGGAGATATTCATTGCGATAGGAGTTTGTGGATATATTCAGGAAAGTTGAAAGAGGAAAGAGTTGTTGTTATTAAGCATATAATATTGCCCCTCTTTCTTAAACACTCAATGTCAACAGTTGAAAATGAGACAAACGGAGAACGTATGTCTACACCCCTCCAATGGAAAAATACAATAATTGTAACAAATCTCCCTCACACTTCTGAAGAAAATGAAACGCAATTCCCGTAAGTAAGTCGAAAAGTAAGAAAATCATATAAATTATAAATCTGTATACAACGCCATCTCTGATACTGACAAAAACAAAACGCGGACAGTTACGCATCGATAATTGCTTAATTGTGTAATTTTTAACTTAATAAAAAAACTGAATTTGAATTTAAGCTGATAAGTTAACACAACAGTTATTGATTCTGAGGCGGTACGAAGTTCGCCGGGTCAGCTAGTTCTTAATAAAAAAGGTAATAATACAGTGATAACTAAATATTTATAATATAATTTAACATAGATACAAAATGTGATTTCCAGTAAGTAGCAACCCTAAGTTTATAAATATTTGGGAAAACTATTAACGTTAACTTAGAATCATTGAAATCTCTAATGACACCGAACCTGATAAAAATTGAAGGAGAAACCCAAACATTAGGCATAACATTATTAATTGAAGTACATAGCAATAATACTCGGACTTGGGATTTTCCAGGCAGTGGAGAATAACAGTTTAATAATGGGGATAATTAGCGTAATTCACCCTATACGCATATTTTAACTCCCGTTAATAATGTGTAAAAGCTAATTGAATGCATTTACGAAAATATTATAGTCGGATCGTACTTAAAGATTTATATAGGTAGGAGTTGAAGATTGGATTCTGAAAAAAAAAATTGACGAAAATTACAATAAATTCTTAAAAACGCAATTACTGCAGTGGCTGGCTATAGTTGGTGGTGATTTTTTTCCATGTACGAGTACAAAAGAGACAGCAATAATATCATATTAAAATTGGAGTGAAGACTCGTAAAGCTTTTTATTCTCACACCATTAAAGGCAAAAAATTGGAAAAAAAGTTTGGAAAAAAAAGTTGACTTTGAACCAAGGCAACAGATATAATTTATGAAAAAAATATTTTTTAAAGTTATTTAAATAAAGGATGTATCTTGAAGTATATTTTAAGTATTGAAAATAGTGTATATCCAATGATAAGTAGACGCATTCCGTATTCCTTCAAAATCACCTACAGCAGTGTAGATGTGAGCCCAGTGTACCCCTGTTCTGCGACTAATTACAAAATAATTCAGCTTCAGATGTTAATTTAAATTGACAATTATTGTGAATAACTTAATTTTTTTCTAATGGTACGCAGAACTAAATATTATATTAAGTTGATCTCTTTTTGACATATCGGAGTCAAAGATTGGATTCTAAAAAAAAATTGAGTACAATCATTTCTTAAAAATTTAATTACTGGAGTGGCTGGCTATAGTTGGTGGTGATATTTTTTTTCCATATACAAAAAAGATTCAGCAATAATATCCTATTAAAATTGGAGTGAAGACTTGTGAAGGTTTTTATTCCTACTCCGTTAAAGGTAAAAAATTGGATTAAAAAAAAAAAAGTTAACTTTGAACCAAGGCAACAGATATAATTTATGAAAAAAATATGTTTTTTAAGTTATTTAAATAAAGGATGTATCTTGAAGTTTATTTTAAGAATTGAAAATAGTGTATATCCAATGATAAGTAGACGCATTCCGTATTCCTTCAAAATCACCTACAGTAGTGTAAATCTGAGCCCAGTGTACCCCTGTTCTGCGACTAATAACAGAATAATTCAGCCTCAGATGTTAATTTAAATTGACAGTAATTGTGAATAACTTATTTTTTTCCTAATGGTACGCTGAACTAAATATTATATTTAGTTGATTTTTTTTGACATATCGGAGTCAAAGATTGAATTCTGAAAAAAAATTGAGTACAATCATTTCTTAAAAATGCAATTACGGGAGTGGCTGGCTATAGTTGGTGGTGATATTTTTGTTACATGTACAAAAAAGATCCAGCAATAATATCCTATTAAAATTGGAGTGAAGAGTTGTGAAGGTTTTTATTCTTACTCCGTTAAAGGTAAAAAAATTGAAAAAAAATTGGAAAAAAAACGTAAACTTTGAACCAAGGCAACAGATATAATTTATGAAAAATATTTTTTTTAAATTTATTTAAATAAAGGATGTATCTTGAAGTATATTTTAAGTATTGAAAATAGTGTATATACAATGATAAGTATACAAAAACTTGGTTCCGCATTCCTTCAAAATCACCTACAGCAGTATTAATGTGAGACCAGTGTACCCCTGTTCTGCGACTAATTACAGAATAATTAAGTTTCAGATATTAATTTAAATTGACAGTGAGTAGTTGTGAATAACTTAATTTTTTTTCTAATGAAACGCAGAACTAAATATTATATTAAGTTGATCTTTCTTTGACGTATCGGAGTCAAAGATTGAATTCTGAAAAAAAATTGACGAAAATTAAGTACAATTATTTCTTAAAAATGCAATTACTAGAGTGGCTGGCTATAGTTGGTAGTGATTTTTTTGAACCAAGTACAAAAAAGACTCAGCAATTATATCATATTAAAATTGGAGTGAAGACTTGTGAATGTTTTTATTCCTACTCCATTAAAGTCAAAAAATTGGAAAAAAAGTTTGGAAAAAAAACGTTAACTTTGAACCAAGGCAACAGATATAATTTATGAAAAAAATATATTTTTTAAGTTATTTAAATAAAGCACGTATCTTAAAAAATATTTTAAGTTATTTAAAAAAAATACTTTTTTTGTATAATAAGTACACAAACAACCTGATTTCGCACGCCTTCAAACTCGCCTACATACAGCAGCGCAGTTTCGCGCCCGAATATCTCAGTTCTGTGACTAATTACCGAGTAAGTAAGCTTTGGATGTTATTTTAAATGATTTTTTCAATGTAAGTGGTTAATTGAGAACACATTTGTAGAAAAAAAAATCATTTCGGGAACATGCCGATCTGGGGTCAACGTCGCGCCAGCGCTCAAATTTCAGCCACTGTGCGACACAACTGCTCTGTGTTCAGAGAAAACCCTAGTAGTTGATACTGTTAAGTACAACTATTGCGATGAACAGGTCAATGAAGCAGTTAAAACACCAAAAAAAATCTGCTCAGTTTTACCCCCACCACCCCCCTTACAAAACATCTCTCACCCTTTACCAATCCCATTCATACCGACATGCTCAAATCCACCCACTTTACCTCCCCCAAATATTTCAGTACCATCTACATCTGCACGAATTCCACTTACTCCAATGCCAATACCATATATAAGCTGTAGTTCTACACATTTACCCCTGAAAACAAACCCTACAAAAATCCAATTCCGCCCGTTACATCCAAGGACACGCCTGCTCTATCTTCAGGGAAAACACCAGTTTTGATTGCACAATCAACGGTGAATACTACATCCACAGTCACGCAACCCCCTTCAAGCACCAATACGACAAATAATGGTTCGTGGTATGCGTTTAATTTTCACCGAAATAATAATTAATAGCATAAATAAAATTGTATTTTTATGTTAACTCCAGGAGATAATTCTCGTCGTGGTATTTGTCGTCTTTGAGTATGCTCTTTGAGTGTTTTTTTTAGAAGGAGTTAACATAAGTCTTGAATAGATAAATATTCACTTCTTTCCTTAAATTCAAAATCACGAACTAGCGCCAATTCACCAACAATCGATGTTATATCAAAAAAATTATTTGTGGTTTTATGTTTTTCATTTTTTTTTCATTTCCTTTTTTTTGTAATCTGGGAAGCTCAGAAAGGAATAAGTTTTAAGACGTTGGTAGGGAACTAGGGGTCAGTGTTTCCAGGAGTGACGGACGTATGAATCCACCCCACCCTCTGTTGCGGTGCAAGGCAATGGGCCTGGAGAGTCCGGCTGGAGGGGTTGCCCAATCGCCCTAAAAGCTACTGCTGGGTCCCCTCGGATTACGAATTTGCACAACAGCAGCGGCGAGGTTTTTACAATCGTTAATGGACCAGCGTAACCTCAGCCGTGTGCTCTGCTCGAGAGTCGGCCCTCTGTATTATCGAGCTGCCCAGGTAGCCGTTAACTTAAACCAGCCTTAACCGGCTGATCTGACCCGCCTAGCAGTAGGTATGTGTATAGACAACATCCTGCGCCCCTAATAAATCACCAACCTTAGCGTACCACATGTGATATCGATGGCGGAGGCATTGGTTATCCAATGAATGATTATCGGCGCAGTGTAATTTGCACACATGCCACTACCAAATTGAAAATTCTAGTGCTTCACTAATACTCGGACAGCATTGCAGTGTTCATGTATCTAGCGCAACACGGCATAATACCCCAAAAATAACTCACGTGTATACTTTTGGCCGTGGATTCTCAGATCATCACCTTTTATTAGCTGTTCAATAATAGTTTTTGTTTTGATTAATGTTAATAAATATTTTAATTGAAATTAAAATGTTTTTTTTTTAAATTTTAATATTCGATTTATCTTTTGTCCCTAATATATTTACATTTATTATTTATTATTACTGTATTTATTATTATCATAACGTATTATAATATAACATAACATAAACACAAACCCTTTCTTTCTTTGAGAGGCATTGTAAATTGTAACGCTTGCCTGGTACTCGCTAGTCTTAAATAAAAACAATTTGTGTAAAGTCTACTATGCCAATTGCCAATCACGTATAGAATTTAGGATTATTGGATGGGGATCTGCCTCAAACACCCACATGTAGCAGCTCAAAATGTATCATAAAACTAATCTTTAAGTACCCATAAGAACTCGCGATTTTTTTTTTAAAAGTCTACACAAATTTAAAGTAAAAATTGGATACCTTACTGACCAACACACCAATACTACGAAGGACAGAAACCTTTAATCTACTCATTCCAAAATTAAATAAGTCTTTTAGCCAGAAAATCCACAAATTCCGTGATACAAAATCAAATAATGTCCTTACAAATTAAATGAAGTGCTACTTTGCGCTCGGATGTCAAGATATTTTTGCTTTAAGACTTAAAAGTCATGATTGTTGAAAATGTTCATTTAAACCTATTAATTATTATCGTTTTGAATATTAGCGTGCTCTCTCTAATATTCGTAATTACATATCTCTCTTTCAAACCATCTTCAGTAATATTCATCCTTTATTGAATGCTGATAAGGGATTTCTTATAGAACAAAGTTGTATAAATCATCCTGAAATTAAAGTATACTTATAACTTAAATATATTTTATATAATATTGACGTTTTACGAAACCACCTTTACTTTTATAGAAATACTTTGAATTTCTATTTGCCAACATACTTTCCTCTTGTTTTAGTTGAATACACGAGATCGCAGACAGGAATAATCATGATCCTGCACGATGGCTACACATACGACTACAGAGAGCTATTGGAAAACAAGTCATCATTCTGGGCGTGTTCTTCTCAACAGTCTAATGGATGCAAAGCTGGCATATACAAATTACACGATAAAATAGTGGGTGTCTATGAAGAAAAACACTCACACGAGAGGACAGCTGATTACTGCGAACCCCTTAAACCAGTAAAAAATCTACCATCGGAGCTTTGCAAAGCTAACCCAATGTTGGCTTGTCCACCAAAACCCTGTAATTTGACTTCACTACACCCAAGTATAATCTCTAGCTCTACACTTTTGCCCTTGAAAACACACCATGCGCCAGCAAATACAAATCCTGGTCCAACTCCGCCTATTACATGGACGGACTCGCCTAGTCTGTATTCAGGGAAAACCCCAGAAGTTGATACTGTTAAAAACCAATATTGCCAAGAGCAGGTCAATGAGCCAATTCAAACACCAAACAAAATCTGCTCTGGTTTACCTCCACCACCGCCCTTACAAAACATCTCTTACTCTTCACCAATCCCATTCATACCGACGTATTCAAATCCACCCACTTTCCCTCCCCCAATTATTTCAATGCCACCTCCCTCTGTACTAATTCCACTTACTCCATTACCAATACCATTTGTGAATTTAGGCTCCATGCCTACACGGTCACCAGAAATCGTCCCTATTATGACAACCCCACTAACAGGCATAAATGCTTTGAATGCACATTCAAATAACAAAATTAATTCTGGACGAAAGCCAAGGTTCGTAGAAAATGTATCAAAATCTACGATTCTTCGACGGCCGCCAGCCATTTCAGTAGAATCTATGGCTGACCGACCTGAACCGAAAAGGGAAAGGTATTTTAAAGTGACTTACAAAAAATAGAATGTCTGTATTTTATTTATGACACCCTTATAAAACAGATACCCGTGTTAACAGTATTCCGTGGTATCAGTTTCATCCTTATTTTAAAAAATCAAATTTCAAATAATTTTTATATTTTTATTTATTGAAGAAGAAGGTAATAGTAATAATTCTAAACGGAACCGCTAAAACGATATTTCGGGGCGGGGTTATCGTGTGACGTCATGAGCGTGGACGCTCACTGACATTGTTTATTTATGCTGGCCAAGCTGAGCGACGCTTTTGACGTCACAATCCGATTTGCCAACCACGGGCCGTTTAGATTTTGTCAGTTTTAGATCGTTTTTAAAATCAATAATATTGAATGAAAACATAAAAAGCAAACATTTTTAGTAGAATAATTAAAATCAGAAAAATGATCTTTAAATATTCCGTACATTTTCAACAGAATCCCTCGTTTGTGGAAATACCGCATTGTGTTGTAAAAATAAATTAGACACTTTCTAATGCATTTATTAGCTATTATCTTGATTTATTTTCAGGTATTGTGCCGTGTTGCGTTACCTCCTCCTTAAGAAAACGCTGTCCGAAACGTTGGCGCAAGGTAGCGTAACCTTGTACATCATAAATCCGAAGTAGCGCAACACAGCATAATACGACAAAAATAAATCACGTTAATACTTTTGATCGTGAAATTTCATAACCCTTTATTAGCTGTTAAATAATAATTTCTTGTCTTAATTATAGTTTTGTTAATAAATATTTTAATATAATTCAAACTGTTTTTTATTTATTTAATTTTAATTTTCGACTAATCTTTTGTCCCTTACATTATTTATTTATTATTATCGCAGTATATTATTATTGTATCATTTTTACTATTATCTATATTGTTGAAGTAGGACTCAATTAATAAACTATCTTCACTTTAAGATATCTTTCAATTGATATTTACTGACACACTTCCCTTGTTCTAGTTGAATACACAAGATCTCAGAAAGGAAGAATCATGGTCCTGTACGACGGCTACACATATGATTATCAAGCGTTATTAGAAAACAAGTCATCATTCTGGGCGTGTTCTTCTCAAGTTTCTAAAGGATGTAAAGCAGGCATTTACAAAATAAATGATAAAATAGTGGCGGTCCACGAAGAAAAACACTGCCACGAGAGACGAGCTGGTGGTTACAAATCTGTTAAACCGGTAAATTACCCCCCGACTCATCCCCCGGCTATCACAGTTAACACGCCGTACAAAATTAACTCAATGTTTTCTTGTTCGCTAAAACCCAGCATTTTGGCTTCACGGCCACCGATAAGTATAAATTCTATGTCTATTCGTTTGCCATTAAGTATAAACCCTGTGCCAGCTGCACTAGCAGCAAAAACAAACACCGCTCCAACTCATTCGCCCGTTAAAAGCACACCCATGCCTGCTCAATCTCCAGTGAAAAACTCTGTATTGATTACACGTTCGACAGTGAGTACCACATCTGTGACTACGAGACCTCCTACAAGCACCAATACAACAGTTTCTCGACCAACTGTGACAGTTAACTCCAGGTCGGCTCGTTCTTTGTTGAATAACTTGAACGGTTCATCTCCACGACCACCGTTAAATAATGTTAACTCAATGCCAACACTACCATTAAATATCAGCGCTTCAACCCCACGACCTCTTTTGGGCACCCTGCCTCTCCCTGGTCAACCCCAAGTAATTATCAACGCTCTATCTCCACGACTGCCAGTGAGTACAACTTCCTTACTTGTTAGGCCTCCGTCGAGTACCCACGCTATGGAAAGACGAACAGCAATAAATAATGATTTCTCATAAGAAAAGTATTTATTTTGTCCTCAGCAGATATTGCTGTATTGTAATTAACTTAAGTACCTACGTTCACTTTATCTTTAGTATTTAGTGTTGATTTTAAAAGCAAGGGTCCTGAATTGTTAAGTGATATTGAGTTCAAAATTATATTATTGAATTTAAAAGTAATATTTACCTGTCTCATATAATATGGCAGACTGGGATTGCACATTTCACACTGCCAGTCCTGTTTAAATAAAAATGAACATGTTTTTACAGGTACCAAATGTACCTGTGCAAATAAAATTTGTTTTCAATTTCAAATGTATCAATGCATTTTATGAATTGAATTATATATAAATATAGGTGCGTTTTTTTATCAGTATAAGAGTATATTAAAGACATTTTACAAAACATATTGATTCTATTTAGTGCATACAATTGTAATAATAATTTATTTACTTAAACATATTTATATTGAATTAAGCCTAAGAATATTTATTTTGATTAATATATTGAAATAATTTTAAGCATTTACCAAATGATTACATTGTCCCTCGTGAAAGATTATATTTTTTTAACGAAAGAGTCTAGGTACGTAATTACCCTAATCTATTTACTGTCAGCTCATTCTCTAGTGATTCTATTAAATATTTATTAAAGCAAAAACTTGAAATACTTGTAGTAAGCTTAGTTTTGAATCAATTAAAAAAATATATAATCATTTTCTGTATCTTTTGATACACTTCCTTGTGAAAAAGGCGTTTTATATACCCAATTAAAATATACCACCAAAGAAAAAAATACACTTTAATTACTGTGCCACTTAACTTTATATCCCCGTCAAACAATCCGCAGATAATACACAATCACATTAAATCAAATAAAAGTTTGCAGTCTGGATGAAAACAAAAGGTCCTTTGTAACGGTTTTTAAGAGAGTAGTATTTTTTATGTGTATTATTAACTCGTACGTACGGCTTTAACATTAATATTGTTTTTTTTCAGACATGAAACCAAAAACAGACAAATATATTTTACACATAGTTTACACTTACTGCTGTGATTCAACATTGAAAAATAATTTGTCCCGCTGGATATGCGTACACAGCTCCGAAAGGGGATGTAATGCAAGTGTTTACGTACTAGATGGTAAAATCATGTCCATAGATGAATCGAAACACAATCATCAGCACCGTGCTTACTTTAGGAATTCCGTTGTGAATTCTACCTTTTCGATTATCCCATCAAATGCAGGCATCATCACTGCCCTTTCCCAAAATTAAAACTGCTTAAACCCAACAGTCAACAAAAACATTCTTGTCCATACCACCGAACAAGGTAATCTCAGTATATTTCATGCAAAACAGGTCACCGTTTACTTGTTTGCCAGACCACCGTTAGCAGTCATTTCGCCCAAGCCATTAACTGGCAATTCTTTAAGGATGCCATAAACTTTCATATCTGTTTGATCACCATTAACTGGTGAACCAAACGACCATTAAATTTATTGTCCGCCAGACCATTATTGGATGTCATGTTTCTTTGAACACTATTAAATGATACTGATAACCGCGTACTACATAGCATGTACATGTGATTAATAGCATAGGGCATATTATTGTCTTCACAACCAAGATATGTATAAGCTGGGCTTTGAAAATCTTCGTCTATGTACCTACTCGTAACTTGGTAGACCATAGTTCAGACAGTATCCTTACACAATTGACTTAAGGTTAAACGGAAAACACGTTATAATCTACACGTTCCTAAATGGCGCCATTTTAATTAATTTAGGTTTAAATACTCATTTACAATTTATGCTTTAAAATATTACGACGAATTAATTGTTTGCGCCCGTACATACGAAATATGAATATGAATAAATAGTTTTATCTATAAAAAAACTCAAATCTTATAACAAAGGTTAACAAATACAATATTGGATTGAATCACCGATTCAATATTAAATATTTGGGAAAATATTACAGAAAACTATTTATTCATATTCATATTGCACACGGACGGGTGCAAACAATTAATTTATCTTATTATGTATTATAATAACAGAAATATTATCTTTATATTTTAAAGCATTACTTGCAAAAAGTGTTTTTACCTAAAATAATTAAATTGATTCCATCTATAAACGCGTAGATTATAACGTATGTTCCGTTTAACCATTATTATTTTCTTTCATGTGTCTAAAATAAATTTTACTTATCATTATGTGTAATACAATGTTTCTGTGTTTTTGGTATTTTCTGATTAATTTTTCATTAAAATTAATTAATTGTTCTGTAAAACAACTGGCCCTTAGTAAATATTATGTTATTACGCTATTTTCTTATTTTTATTTCTCTGTTATATTATTGTATGTATTTTATTTCCATATCTTATTAAAGCTGACCCCTAACTCAAAAAATGAGAGCTAATTTCACTTTGGGGGGATTTTCTTCATTTAAAGTGGAAAGTCTTCATTTATGTGGCCCTCAAAACTCTTTGTATTTATAAATTTATGTTATGTTACAAAAAAAATGTATTTCTATAAGTTTAATTTCTTAAATTCTCATTATTATCATCTAGTTTTGTTAGATTATGATATTACTAGTTGATTTATTCGACAATTTCCGAAATGATATTATGACACATAATTTATTTATTTTTGTTGTTGTGTGATTAAAAGTGTAAAATATTTAATTTTATTTTTTATTCTCATTCCTTTGATTTGTTGTATGATAATCGGGTCAAAGAGGCAAGATTCTGTAAAAAATCAATACGATTTTAAAAATAGGGTGGGGATAAATGAAATCAATTAGATAAGTCATCTCAATATGACCTAACTACAGTTTGATTATGGCCTTAAGCGCCGGAACAGGTGTCACAGTAATTCAAGCTAAAATACTTAAATGTAGGTACTTCTTCCCACTGGGAGAACCGTTGGCATTAACAGGCAGCAAGATACAGTAATTCATGATGACGCTGTCTTAGGTAGTCACAGGAACTTGAGAACTACGCGCTCCAAAACAGCTGAATTATTCTCATCCAACAGTCTTAAAAAGTGGGTGGTGGCGTTCCCAGAATTGTAAGTACATCTCACAATTAAACATGCTAGAATTATTAATTGTTTCTGTGTTTAGTTCGTATTTTTAAAAAAATAATTAAAATAAATTTGATAATGTTATTATCGAGTTCTGCAAGTATTTTAGTATGTATTTTTGTTACAGCTGTTTCGGTTTACCACAGTATTTATTATTTTTTTTATTTATTCATTTCTATGCTCTTACATACAGTTAATAAATGCAATGACATTTATAGGTGGTAGTTAAACAAACAAATATTCTTAATATGAAGCGTAGTAGGTAGTAGAGTGAAATATGATCGGCAACTGTAGGTAAATGGTTAAAACTAATGTGATTACGGGTTGTGAACACCTCACTGGGAGAACCCGTGCTGAGGTGTACGCATGTATTAATTATTGTGCCATCATAAGTGATAGCAAAGTATCCCCCTTGAAACTCTCAAGGAGTAATCCGTAGTACCACCTATGGTGGCAGTATTGTGCATATAGTAGATATAGGTAGCTGTGTTGAAATAGTCATCATAATATTATACAGACACAATGTAGTAAGTTGAGGTAAGTTAAGCATCATTATATACTAAAGTCGCAATGGATAATACATTATAGTAAAAAGAAAAAAAAAAAGAATATGCATGAAGTGAACTTAGAGTGCAGTTGAGTCGAAAAGAGAATAAAAGAAAAAAAGAAAGTAGATGATATTAGTGCCAATATTTAAAAAATAATACACTACAATAGTTTTAACAACAGTTTGAAAATGGTCTTTTAAACCGAAACAGCAGTAACAAAAATACATACTAAAATACTCGCAGAACTCGCTAATAACATTATCAAATTTAATTTTGATAAAAAAAAAATAAAAATAAAAATGCTATAATAATTTTCTAATAGTTTTGAATTTCTTTTATTTTCAGTCCAATATATTACCTCAAAGCGTGGAAGAACCTTGTTGCGTATAAGTAATTACACGTTTTACGAAAAGCTCAACAGGAATGGAAAGGTGAGATGGGCCTGTTCAACTCACGGCCCGAGGGGCTGCAAAGCGGATGTCTACACTGTGGGTGGATTCATCATCAAGACAAACTTACTACACAATCATTAAAAAAATGTTATAAAGTTGTTATATTGTACCATTCTCCTACATATATTCTATATTCATCGTAGCAGAGCAGGTAGTTACTTCCCAAGTATTTTCTTTCCCCTCCCCCGCTTGCTTTAACCTCAAAACATTTTTTAATAATGGGTTTGTCACGATTTTACTTTACACCCCTCATACATATTTTCTTCCCAGAACTTCATCTTCGTCCTTTCCCTGATAAGACACTCACACAACTTTTTAAAAATCCTGATGGCCTTCTGTGTGGAGCTAATTTAAAAAAAGCCAGTTTGTAGGATTTTACTACGTTTTACTATTATTTTACTACTACGATTTTTATTCTTTATTTCTCACAAAGAATATTTTTTATGTCTTTCCGTAGGGTAATTTGAGGAGTTTTTTATGTGGACAACTTACTACTGTAAGTATGTTATTTTCATCTGATCATGGCATGTATTATTTCAAATGTTATTTTATTTCTGTGAATAAAACGTACGGGTATCCAATCATGTTAAATCAATGCATTCTTTTTTTTACTGTTGGTGTAATGTTGTGTAAATAAGTTTATCATATGAAAATTATTATAATAACTATTATTTAAATAATAAATGTTTGTAAATACTGTTTCTGTATTGACTCTTTTGTAATTACACTATTAGGTATACGAAGTCATTTCTTCAGTGCCTTGTTATCTTTATAGTAGAGCCTCCTTACGACTGGTTTGCCCAGTGTTAACGGAAGCCATCGCGTCGATAAGGTCGGTCCTCATAAGGATAAAGTCGTATTGTTCGATCATTTTCCCATATATTTTCTTTAAAACTGTGGGTAAGTCGGCTGTGCGTGAAGGCGGCTTAATAATGACAATTATACAATATTATACATAGCATAAATATTTAATAATATTCATTTACAATTTTTTGCTGATTTGTCATTTTATAATATTTTGGTTTTGTGTGGCTAAGAGCGAAGAGCGGTTAATATCTAACTCTTTCTAAAGTATATTTCAGTTTGTTACGAGGTGTCAGGCGGGTCTCAGCTGAAAATGGGACATTATACCTTCGGCAAAATATCAGGGTCGGAAAAACATTTCAGTGGGAAATCGCGGTGGCGTTGCAAAAAACATTCCAAAAAATGCAAGGCGCATGCACGCTCATACATTTGGTAACAATATTGTGTACGTCAATGCAAGACACAATCACTGAAAACAATCATTTGGATAAGTAATAATTATTGCAAATGTTGTCGACATGGCCCTCTGTTTGCTTTCTTGATTTTACAGAATAAACGTTTTCGCGGGTTGTTAAAACACATATTTCAAAATGTAATATGATAATTTTCGTTCGGCTAATTCCTAATTGCTTATCCAATAATAATAAATTAACCAAAGAATGAACTTAAAATACCTGAGCTTTTTGAATAAGGAGTAGATAGGCATCAAATAAAAGATTTATTAATTCATTAAAAAATGTACTTTTTACTAGTTGTAATAAATATGTATCTGCTTATGAATATATTTTTAATCGTAATAATATTTTTTTTACTCTTTCGTGTCAATTCGTAAAAATTTCGTGTCACAACTCATGTTGACCCATAGTGTAGAAAACCAGAATCCTGTTCCAACTGTAGCTATGAATATTCACAAAATTCTAATTTAATTAGTCACATATTTACTCACAGTAGAGAAAATCATTATCGTGTCCCTGTTGTTGTTATTCATATTCAGATAAGTCCAGTTAAAGGGGCAAATGCTGACTCACAGTGGAGAAAAACCATTCTCTTAAATACTCAAACTATAACTACGCATTTTCGTTGTTAGTTTTTGGGGTGTTATGCCGTGTTGTGCTACCTCCTACTATAGCCGACGTTTCGGACAGTGTTGCAGTGTCCATCATCAGGGCAGATCCGGTAGATCCGACGATGTGCCCTGATGATGGACACTGCAACACTGTCCGAAACGTCGGCTATCTAAAAACTTATAATAAAAACTTATCTATAACTACGCATGTTCACAAAAATCTAAAAACTTATCTATAATAAAACTTATCTATAACTACTGCAACACTGTCCGAAACGTCGGCTATCTAAAAACTTATAATAAAAACTTATCTATAACTACGCATGTTCACAAAAATCTAAAAACTTATCTATAATAAAACTTATCTATAACTATAACTTAAAATCTAAAAACTTATCTATAACTACGCATGTTCACAAAAGTCTAATTTAAATAGTCATGTACTGATTCACAGCGGAGAAAACTATTCTTGTTTCTCGACTGTAGCTATTCATATTCAGAAAAGTCCAGTTTAAGAGGCAAATGCTAACTCACAGTGCAGAAAAATTGTGAGTAACCAAATATCAAAATTCATTTCCCAGTTAATAATAATAATATTATTGGATGATTTTTATAGCCATTTCATTTTTTATTTCATATAGTCATTTTCGTGAGAAAATCACCTCAAGGGCGCTTTATAAATTCATTTATATATTTAATCTATACCTATATACTACAAATGGCTTATATTATAACTAAGATTGATAACTAATGACTTACAACTAAGACTTCTATGACCTGTGATTTAGAACTATACTTATTTTTATAACCGAGTTTGTACATGTAATTGTAAGCCATAATACAATACGAAACGAACAGAGCAGTATTGTTACTGGTCTATTCATATTATGACCTGCAACTCTCTTAAAGTTAGTTATTTACGACTAACATACTTATTTACATTTATAATCACATATGTTATGATTACTGTCATAATACGAAGTCATAATACAAATAGAGCAGTATTGTTACTGCTCTATTCGCATGATTTGCAACTGTCTTAAAATTAGTTATTTGCGACTAACATACTTATCTACGTTTATAAACACATGTTATTATGTTACTGTCCGTGCTGTCAGTGTAAGACATGAAAAATATTACAAAAAAAAAAAAAGTTTACGTATAATAAGTTGTAATATAGTGTCAAATGTTGCGTAACAACGTAAAAGCTGGTAATGAAGATACATCAATCTCGGTAATTCCCATGGACTGAGTAATGAAATACTACTCAAAAAATGAAGTTATTTTTCGGGATATGATAATGTGAAAAGGTGAGTTTTGAGCTTTGCTCTGAAGTCAGATGTACTGTCGATCTTTCGTAAATGTGAAGGGAGTTTGTTCCAAGCTGTTGGGCCTGCTACTGCAAAAGCCCGGTCTCCGAAATTGGTATTGGGATAGCGCATAGGCACTGAGAGTCTACCTATGGCTGTTGAAGATGCTGATCGAAGGGTTGCTTGTCTAGTATTGACATCGATTGGAATGCACAGTTCCGACAGGTAGGGTTGCGCCATGTCGTGTAGTGCTTTAAAAACCATCCAGCAGAGTTTGAACTGAATTCTCTCAGGACACTTAAGCCAATGAAGGTTCCGCAGATGTTGGGAAATGTGGGAATATTTGGAAACGCCGGTTATCGTCTCGCTGCAGCATTGAAAACTGACTGACCCAGTTGTGACTATAGATATGAAAATAAATCAGTAACTTTTGCTGCCCTTGGAAAATTTTAGGTCCTCGATGCGGTTCGTGCGGTGCAATTTGGGTTGGTCAGGTCTGGCTTATCCGGTAAGATGAACTAAAAAAATAAATCCCACTGATTTTTGGCTGTTTGTTTTTCATATAAAAAGGAAAAGAGGTATTAGTAAAAATTTATTTGAATTAATTTGTTTCATAAACGTAGGCTAAGAATTATTTGTACCAGTCTGAAGATGGCTCTGACGAGCTGAAACCGGTTACGGTCAAATAAAATTAAGTGGAATAAAGTTTTTTATTTGTTTTATTATAATCCATTTGAATCATTTCAAAATATATATTTTTGAATGCGCTTAAATTTTTTTAACTTTTCCTTTCTCATTTTTCTACTGTCTATCTTATGTCCCTATCCCATTTTTTCCACGTTGTACTTCTCTTAAAATACGTGCTCGTACTTTGATGACTTCATAAATTATTATTATTTTTAATTAGTAAACTAATGTTTAAGACAAGATTTTTATGCATAGCACAAAGGGTAACAATTTTTATAAGCAATAATTATTAGCCTGAAACACTCATCAACATTGAAAAAATCTCCCGAGAAAAGATAAATGCCGCCGACGGTTCTTGAACCCGCGTCCTTTTGATATCCGGTCAACTGCTCTACCAACTGAGCTTGTGGCATATAAAGTTTGGTAGCTACTTTTCATATCATGCTTATTAAGTGATGCTATGTAAGATAGTGTACAAAGGAAAATATGTTGCAAATCAAAACCCAGAGCATGAGATATTAAATTTATTTACACAATTAAACATAGTCCAAGATAAAATATTTAAATAAAATCTACAGGGCGTGTCATTCACTCGAAGAGTCAATGATTACGTAATTCTGAATATTTAATGAAAGTAGGTAGTTAATAGTTACTTAAAGAATTGAACGTGGTAAAGGTTGAGCGCCATCTTATTTTGTTGCGAATAAGAAAACAATTCATTCAACAATTACTGCTTATTACATTTGTTGCATCCGAAGCTACCTTCGAAAATGACAGCCTCAAATGCAACTGGCGATATGGACTGTAAATTACGAAAATACGAAAAAGAATTGATTGCAGCTGAATGCTTATATGTGTGCTGGTAAATTGTGGACTACAAGGAAGAAAGGAAAACCAAGGCACTTACCAAATTAGAAGGCGAACACATAACTTACAAAAAACACTTCCTTCCAATGTCACAAGTCGACTTGTAGTAACCAATTGTTGGTTGTTATTGTTGTCACGGTTCCCAGCTTTCTTCAGCAATGTGACATGGTTGGGGAAGGTAGGAAGGATAAAAATGACATCCCGGTAGGTACTGTGCATATTATCACTTCAAAACCAAACATTCCCGCCCCCGAGAAGAGATTGAAATCTCTTATCTACGACCGATGGTAAATCACACACTTCCGAATACTGACAACAAACAAATGAATCTAATAACAACCTGCAATTAACAAATGACAAACAATTATTCAATCTTTGTGCAACGAAAACTTTAACGAAATTAAAAAATAGGAACGTAAGTCTAAAATAAAGCTAAAATTAGTACATAACGAATATGTTCCTAAAATAAGTTATCTAAGAACTATCTTTCATAGCAACCGACACTGCGGTAAATCGAACAAAAAGAAAGAGAAAACAAACGAAAATGAAAACGATAAATATAAAATAAAATTACGAGTAAAATGTTTCAGAGTGGTAATGGATAAAGTTTGACAACTGGTCGACGAAAAGTTCCCTGAGCAGTTTTAACTGTCACAACCCGTACGATTTGATCAGGACCCGGATGACATTCCTCGATACGTCCCAGTGGCCAATGCATAGATGGAATTCTTCCATCATTTAATAGCACCAAATCTCCAACATTAAGATTAGGTGATGACGTTATCCACTTTCCACGTTGTTGAAGGGTGTGCAAATATTCTTTTCTCCATCGATTCCAAAATGCCTGAGTTATTTTTTGCAACAATTGCCAACGAGATAACCTATTCATTGGTACTTCAGACCAATCAGGTTCCGGAACCGATGTAAGAGGAGCCCCTATCAAAAAATGACCAGGCGTCAATGCTTCAAGTTCAGATGGATCAGAAGACAATTGAGATAATGGACGAGAATTCAAGATGGCTTCTATTCGACTAAACAATGTTGCTAATTCCTCAAATGTGAGTACTTGTTCACCTATTACTCGTTTTAGGTGATATTTTGAAGATTTTATTCCTGCCTCATATATGCCTCCAAAGTGAGGTGCAGAAGGGGGGTGAAAATACCATTTGATTTGCCGCGTGGTGGCAGCAGATGTGAGGTAATCACGAGCTGATAAGTAAAGAACGAAGTTTGTGTGGTTATCACTAATGATACAAGAACGTAATCCCCTTCTGGCTAAAAAGCGATCCAAAGTCGCTAAAAAGGCTTCTGTTGATAATTCAGATTCAACATCTAAGTACTTAAACAAATAAATAAGCACAGAGAAACCTTCAAAACTTTGGCTCCTCTACGCCTACTTTCCTTTATTGAAAATATACTACCAAAATCTACCCCAAGATTGAGGAAAGGATGACCTTCACGAAACCTAATTTGGGACAAATCTCCCATCATAGGCTGTACACCAACAGGACGAGCTTTAAAACATGTTACGCATTTACCAAGATGCGATCGAATGACGTTTCGAGTGTAAACAATTAAATGTTTTGATTGTGAAATTGAAAATAACTTCCTAGGCCCCACAAGTAAATAATTTTTATGGTACGAGTCAATAATCAAATTTGTAAAATGAGTTTTCTTGGGCAAAAGTTCAAGATGTTGGACATTAGAGGCGATATGGACATGCTGCAATCGCCCACCACCTCTGAATAAACTAACCGAATTAAAAAAAGGTATAATCTGCCAAACGCGAGACAAATTTTGACAAGTTTTGCCTGTAACTGGATGAAATTGCACAAATTGCACTTTTATAAACCACGATTTTGGAACTGAACGAAGTTCTTCAGCAGTTAACTTACAGGCAATTTTGTGAGCTCTGAAATACAATATTAACTTCACAATATCTTGTTGAAGTTTAGGCTCAATCAAAAATACATCATTCAACGAATGGTTAGAAGATGTTTTTACTCGATACGAGAATGAATCAGTTTGCGAATCCCAAATAATACCTAAAATCTTAATGTTGTTGGCATGATCTAAATCAATTTCTATAGGTGCTTCCTGGTGTAAGATTGGAATATCAGAAAGCAGTTCACGACAATTACTCGACCACTTGCTCAATTCAAAACTGCTAAGATTAAGTAGTTCCACCAAGTCTCGCTGCAATTTACGTGCCGATTCAAGTGTGGATGCTCCGGTTAAAATATCATCAACATACGTATTTTCTAATAAAACTTTTGATGCTGTAGAAAATTTGGCATTTGCATCCGATGCGAGTTGCTGTAAATCCTGATAGAATCTATCCTCTGGTCGAACCAATATTTGTCTATAAATTTTGCAAATATCTGTTGTAAAGACAATTTTGTGCATTCTAAAATTTGAAATTAACTTCACAATATCTTGCTGAAGTTTAGGTCCTACTAAAAGTATATCATTTAACGACTGGTTAGAAGATGTTTTTGAACTTGCGTCAAAAACAACTCTAAGCTTTTTAATGGATCCAGTATCCTTAATCACACAATGATGAGGAATGAAATATTTTCCAGTCGAAACTGATGAACTTGTCACATCTATCATGTGGCCCAAAGATTCATATTCTCTCATGAATTGAATGTAATCAGATTTTATATCTAAATGCCGAGAGAAACGGCGCTCCAGGTGATGCAGACGAGATACTGCCGAATGATAAGAATCACCAAGAGCCGATTTAACTTCCCTGAATGGAAGTGGAACAACGTACCGTCCCGCATCGTCTCTATAATGCTGAGTTGAAAATATTTCATCACAAAGCAACTTTTCTGTAGATAACGGTGAAGGATGATTTGGAAGGTCTTCGATTTCACAAGTTATCTTCACATTAGTTTCAATTGATGAATCTAATATTGTCAAAAACGAATTAATAGGAGATGTGCTGTGATCGACATTTCCCATTAAAATCCAACCAAAAGCCGTGTTCAAAGCTATCGGTTCATTCACTTTTCCTACCACCTGCCCCGAACGAAGTACTGACGAAAACAATCCAGCACCCAATAAAATATCTATTGCAGAGGGTTTATCGAAATTTGGATCTGCCAAAGTTAAATTTCTCAAATGATCCCAGTCTCCCCGACGAATGGGAGAACTAGGCAACTGTGCACAAATGCTTGACACGACGAAATCCGCATCAAAAAGCTCATTCGAACATAGAGGACGGATCCGACACTTGACCAGTCCCCTCTGCGCGATGGCCGACAACTGTCCTATTCCTCGAATAGGAATTTGTTTATTAGAACAGTCGAGGCCCAAACGAATTGCACAATCATTTGAAATAAAATTTGCCTGACTTGCACAATCCAATAATACACGAACCTTGTGAAAGTTACCCTTTTTATCACGAGCTTCTACGATAGCCGTAGCTAACAAAACTGATGATTGGCTAGAGCTCGATAAAACGTTGGGATTATTAAACCTCTCCAAATGAGGTGTGGTTGCCGCGATGGCCGATACGATTGGATCGATGGTTTCAGGTGGGGAATCAAGTATCTCTTGTCTAGAAGTGTTATCGAAATTGTTGCTATTTGACGCCTGTACTTGGCTGTTTACGTCACGAGAAAAATGCAACAACGAATGATGATTTTTATGACACTGAAAACAATTAAAACGCGACGAACAGTTCTTGACCAAATGCTGACCGGAAAGACAATTCTGACACAATTTATATTTCTTCACAACCTCAAATCTAGCAGGTGGTTGTAGCTTTAAAAACTGGTCACACTTTGAGAGAAAATGTCCACCTTTACATATTAAGCACACCGATTTTTGTGTACTGACAAAAGAATTTAATAAGCGATTTGGTTTTGCTTTTGGTGCTTCGTTTTTCACACCGTACCCATGAACCGATTCATAAATTTTAGATTGTGATTCTAAAAACAACAATAACTGCGAAAATGAAGGAATTTCGTCCTTGTGACCCATTATCTCGAAGATTACTCGTTAGTTCTGAGGTCATCAGGAATTTTCTTCAGAACAATATGTAGTAATAAAAATGACCACTGATCTGTTGGAAAATGTAAGGCTTCTAACGCCTGAATATTTTCCTTCAAAACATTAACCACAGATCTGAGCGAATCCTTTTTTATTATGGGGCATGAGATAATGTTCTCTACATGTCTGTCTGCAATTATCTGTTTGTTATGAAAACGATCTCTCAACAAATTGTAAGCAATTGGATAATTGATTGCGGAAACCGGAAGATGCTTTATAATATTCAACGCGTCACCCGATAGCGCTCCTAACAAATAATGCAGTTTATGTATGTCACTTAGAGACTCATTATTATGAATAATTGCATCAAACGTATTTATAAAATTTATCCATTCAGTAATTCCACCCGAAAAAGTTGGCAAGCTAATTTTTGGAAGTGAAAAACCGAGACTATTTGATGTTTTTATTGAATCTTCCTTTGGTGGAAAAACTGCTAGATAATTCGTATGAATTTCAAAATACATGTTCATAAAGGTTTTATATTTATTTTCCAAATCGGTTAGGTCTAACTCTTTACTCTTTGACGTTTCTAAGATCACATAAGATTCAACAAAGTCATTCCTTTGCTTTTCGATATCTTTGATTCTAACCAGTAAACTATTTCTATCTATTAAATTACCAGAAATAACTGCTTTGATCGATGAATCATGAATTTCCCGAAGACCTAGAATGGCCAATTTAATACGGACAATAGCAGAAGCAGCCATTTTATACAAAGATTGAATAATAATAATCCCTTGCTAATATTTGAAAAATAGAATTCAACAAACGAAAAATGCGCAATTTACCACGAATTTTATCCCCTTTGAGGTGACAATATGCCCAATTCGAAGGCCGAAATGCCAGGAATATTAGGAACACGGGATCAAGGTTAAAGGAAAAACACATACAAGCATCCAACTCCAAAGGCTCACGAAATCTGGCACGATTGGAACAAAAAAATGTTGCATCCGAAGCTACCTTCGAAAATGACAGCCTCAAATGCAACTGGCGATATGGACTGTAAATTACGAAAATACGAAAAAGAATTGATTGCAGCTGAATGCTTATATGTGTGCTGGTAAATTGTGGACTACAAGGAAGAAAGGAAAACCAAGGCACTTACCAAATTAGAAGGCGAACACATAACTTACAAAAAACACTTCCTTCCAATGTCACAAGTCGACTTGTAGTAACCAATTGTTGGTTGTTATTGTTGTCACGGTTCCCAGCTTTCTTCAGCAATGTGACATGGTTGGGGAAGGTAGGAAGGATAAAAATGACATCCCGGTAGGTACTGTGCATATTATCACTTCAAAACCAAACAACATTTTTCACCAGAAAACAACCAACTTTATTTGTTGTGAGAAATGCATTATAAGTGCTAACTCTCCCACTAGATGGCGTCGAGGCTTATAAAAATTGTTACCCTTTGTGCTATGCATAAAAATCTTGTCTTAAACATTAGTTTACTAATTAAAAATAATAATTAATATTTGACAAGTTAAAGTATTTCACCAAAAAATGTAGACATAATTTGTCTCGACGCCATCTAGTGGGAGAGTTAGCACTTATAATGCTTTCAGGTGAAAAATGTAATAAGCAGTAATTGTTTAATGAAACACTAGTACATATTGAATTATTTGGCGGGTGGGAGATAAGCCGACGTAGCTCAGTTGGTAGGGCAGTTGACCGGATATCAGAAGGACGCGGGTTCAAGTCCCGTCGGCGGCATTTATCTTTTCTCGGGAGATTATTTTCAATATTGATGAGTGTTTCAGGCTAATAATTATTGCTTATAAAAATTGTTAATTATTATTTAATTTTTTTGTAGTTTGAAAGAGTGTAATAGGGATGCATCAATTAGAGCCCGAATTTGTGTGCACCAATTTGTTTAAACAACCATTTCTAATTTGGATTTATGAGTGACAGATCGGGTGAGTCGTTGATAAGTTAACAACATTGTGTAAAGTATTCTACATCATAAATCGTAAGCTGGACTTTCTAATTACTTCCCCTAATACATCAAAGATTTCTCAAATGATGTGAAGCTTTTATTATTATGCTGATGTAAGTAAGTTCGTTGGTTAATTAAAATTTAATTGTAGATTTGTGATTCTTTAAATATTTTGAAATCATACTGACAATTGTTTATTTTCCAGCCAGTTGGTTGGTGAGTTCAAGGAGCGGCAGAAATTTGCTCAGGATAGGAAAGTACACCTACAGTCAGATCGGCCAACACCGCGAGGGGGTTAAAACCCGCTGGCGTTGCTCCAAATTATCCAAGAAAAATTCTTGCACTGCACGCGTTCACACCGTGGGGGAGACCATTGTCTATTTTAATGGAGAACATGATCATTGAATAATTAAATTTTACGTTTTTAATATATTAAAGATTTCATTGACAGAAAATGTGGTTTATTTTTTTAATATAAATCCTATTATCAATACCAGGAGGTCTAGCACAGTGAAATCGATAACTTTACAATATCAGATCAATAGGCATAACTACCGATGATTTTATACCGTGTTCCCGAGCACGGCCGCACCGTTGATAACCCGACCGATATTGACCAGGAATAAATAAGAAATCGATATGCGCTGGCAATGCTGGTAGTCTATCCGTGGATTTACATCACTTAATGTCAAAATTGTTCAGAGTTATTGAGGTCTTTAGTTATATTTGAACCACTTTCTTATATCCAAGATCGACCGGAATAAATTGATCGCGTTTTAGATGAATAATTTAAGTTTATGGATGGCGTGTACGATATCTTTCAATTGGAATAGTTTCGTTAGTTCACCCCCGTTCATTAATAAGCCAGTTATTTTACATAACGAACAAACTTATTCAAAATGTTTTGTATATTGACAGCTTATCTGACACTCGGTATGCCGGTTAAAATTTGTTAATCGTCGGTCGGAATATCTCTTCCAATTATTGACCGTACTCGCGAATATTGATAACTGACCGTAGACATATTTTCTTTGAAAAGAAGTCGGTTACCCCTGTAAGTATCAATCACGAACTGGCTGACTGATAGTCTAGCGTCCTACCCATTATAATATAGACTACGCAACACTTCAATTATTGTGAAAAAATATCTTTGAGTTCTTATTACATGATCAAAACCCCTACTTTTGAATAATGATTCACCACAACGTTTTTTTTATGTATTCATTACAAAAAAATACTACTTATATATTTATAAATGCCAAACAAACTTATTTTCCTTTGGGTTCGAAGTTCCGCAGACAGTAACGTGGGATGACAAGGTATAAATACGAATATTTTTATTTAGTTTGGTTTTCTTCGTACTAACTTTTTTTTATTTTTTGTTCACCAGTTCCAGTCGAGTTCGTAAGATCAACTCGGGGTAATCCATGCCTCAGAGTCGCCAATCGATATAACTTTTACAAGTTTTCTGAACGAAACCAGAAAGTTCGTTGGGCTTGTTCCACGCACAAGAAATTCGGCTGTCCCGCTCGTGTATACACCGTAGAGCACCATATTGTATCAATGTTTAATGTACACACTCATTAATAATTATGGTTATATTTTTTATTTATGTGTACATCTAATAATGTATAGATGTTATAATTTATATTATCTAACTATAAGTGTAATGAGATTGTAAAATCGTTTCACCTGTATTTAAGATTTAGCGCGCATAATGTTATCAATATCTAATTTCCAATTTTAAGATAATAATATTATAATTAAACGTTTTTCCGTCACCGGAATTTGAACCCTACATATCTGCATTAAAACCAATTGTTGAGTTTATATCCTGTTTTGAAATATTTATTTTCATTTTCTACCTGTCATTTTATATTTATATTCATCTTGATTCATTTCCGTCTATAGACTCTTTTACTTTCGATTTAACGTCTGTGCCGCATTTATCTTAATATTCAGAATAATTTTGTTTTTTTATCATCTGTCTATGCTTTTACTAGAAGCGAAAGTGTCAACTCATTTCGAAACTATTCTAATTTATTCCTTGCGAAAACTCGAACATTCCATTTCTAAAATCCTTACAGCGCTAGCATCAAAAATCATTCCACGATATTGCAAGTTTATCTGAACTTTTCATACGCAATGAATAAATATATCAGTAATTGAACACAAGTGTTTTATTCAGAGTTTAACCTCAAAATTACTGTGCGACCAAACCCACTTGTTTTGGATAACAAAAAAGTCGTACAAGGAGCTCGCTTTACAACCGACTCCAGGCCTCCAGAGATAAGCAAGCTTCCCCGCACCAATTATTGCAATCAATTAATATCCACGCCATATTATGGCGTGTAAAATATTATAGTGCCGTAACCATGTGCGTTTTTTTATGCGTTTTATTGTTATATCCTTATTTATATAATTCGTCCCCTCAAGGCACAGTGGAATGATATAATAAAAATAGGCCCTTTTTAGTTACGAATAGCTCGGTTCCATATGCAGACACTCGATTCACATAACCACTGTGAGTTAATACATGCAAGTAATGCAAGTAGCTAATACATTCACTTATATTTTTTATTGTTAGATTCTTATATCTGTAAATCATTTTGAGCTCTATTCGCCCGCTCAAGGCGCAAGGGGAATGCTGTAATAAAGTTGGGGTCTTATTCGTTTTATCAAAAGAGATCGCAGGTGAAGAAACTTCACTGGGTTAGCTCTTTCCAACGGTTAAAGGGATGAAAGGCTGGCTTGCATTCGCTTAAAGGCATTATTGTTTTTAAAAACGACTCACATAATCACTGAAGAGAATAGTTAATACACTCACTTACATAAGTGATGAATTTTAAATGTTAATTATTACTTTTATAAATCTCGTTTTTTCAATTGCATTATATTAAATTAATACTACGCGTTTCGACTTCCTTAGGTATTATCATACAGTTTGAATACTCATAAGAACTATGTCATAGGTAGTATTTCATTTTTATTTAAATATCCCTTGTTATAATTTTTTTTTTAATTTACCATACTTATTTACATATTTGAATGTTCTTAATTTTAATGTTCTTACTGTAAATCTTCTATATTAAAATGTTCTTTATCAAAATGATATTTGAAAAAAATTATGTACATTGCAATTTACGCTCTTTATTGAAAGTGTTGACACTTTTCGTAGGAACTTCTCTTTTCGTGTGCTGTGCTGAATATGTAAAATAAAATAATGATTTGTATATGTACTTGCCAACATTATTTTTTGTTACTTTCATCTATTTGTTTGTATTTCTTTATATTGTATTTTTTATTAGACTTTCCTGTTACTTTATTGTGAAATATATTATTTCTTACTAGAGATTTTAAATTATTGCTTACCTCCAAGAAAACGTTCAAAAACGACAACAAAAAATGAATTATGCTCTTACTGTATCTTCTATATTAAAATGTTCTTTATCAAAATGATATTTGAAAAAAATTATGTACATTGCAATTTATGCTCTTTATTGAAAGTGTTGACACTTTTCGTAGGAACTTCTCTTTTCGTGTGCTGTGCTGAATATGTAAAATAAAATAATGATTTGTATATGTACTTGCCAACATTATTTTTTGTTACTTTCATCTATTTGTTTGTATTTCTTTATATTGTATTTTTTATTAGACTTTCCTGTTACTTTATTGTGAAATATATTATTTCTTACTAGAGATTTTAAATTATTGCTTACCTCCAAGAAAACGTTCAAAAACGACAACAAAAAATGAATTATGCTCTTACTGTATCTTCTATATTAAAATGTTCTCTATCACAATGGCATTTCTAAAAAAATATTTTCCTTACAAAATATTCTTTATTCGAATGTTTCTATTTTTTATGTTCTTTATTTAAAGGTTATTTATTTCTATGTTCTGTATTTCAATGTTTTATTTTATTTTCAGTGTTTTCTTAACATTCTTTTTAAAAAATACTCTATTTATTTTTCAGTTTCATTCGGGAAGTCCAAATTTAATATGTGTTCCATAAACGTAGGCACTTACACGTTTGGACGAGAAAAATCTTCTGGTCTCAAGGTTTACTGGAGCTGTTTCAAGCACAGTAAAGGGTGCAAAGCTCGCCTACACACCATAGGAACTATGATTGTGTATGCCAACAATGAACATAATCATTGAAAATATAAGTCTCTTTTTATCAAGTGGTATTATTTATTTTTTTTGTTCGTTTTTAAACCCTTCATATAATCCTTCGTGTTTTTGTTATACTTCTACCTAATCATTGCTATGTACTTTTTATTTGTAATTTAATGTATACCTCACTATTTTATTTTGTATTGTTTCCTTCATTTCTGCTATAATAATATATTTAAAAATAATGTTTAGTATTTGTTTTCTTTTTCTGAACCTAGTGATCAACATTTTATACCGATTTGAAATAAAACTAAGGTTTATTTATTTACTAGCTGACCCGACGAACTTCGTACCGCCTCAGAATCAATAAGTGTTGAATTAAATTTAGTTGTTTAAGTTAAAAATTACACAATGAAGCAATCATCAATGCGCAACTGTCCGTGTTTTGTTTTTGTCAGTGTCAGAGATGGCATTGTGTACGGATTTATAGGCGGAAATTGGGAGGCGGGTATGGGTGCGCCGCCCCGGGAATCATTTATTGGATAACCAACACCTCTGTCATACGTCACCCATTGGTCACCCCAAGTTGTTCGCTACGCTTGGTGATTTAGCAGGGGTTCCCGGGTTCATGGAATGACGTTTTTCCGGGTCTTGGCGGCGGATGCGTCTGTCCACCCGCTGCGTGGCGGGCCGGATCGATAGAGACTGGTTGAGGGAGGCCTTTTGACCTTTCCAGCTGGACTCTCTCGACCCATTGCCTTTCACCGCAGTTGGAGGGATGGATTCATACGTCCGTCACTCCGGACACACTGACCCCAGATTCCTAGCCACCCCTCATACCTTTTTCCTTCCCAGAACTTCCTATCCTTCCCTTCCTTAAAAAGACCCTTCACACAGCATCCCCTTAGATGATGTACGTCCTGAGGAAATTAATTTTCTTCGAGGCCTCATGTCTGAGCTGATGTAAAAAAAAATTGCTTTTCATTTTCTTTATACGTGTGAGGGATTTTTATTATAATTATTGTATCTTTCCTTTGGATGGATGGAGACGTACGTTCAACGTTTGTCTCATTTTCGACTATTGACATTTAGTGTGTAAGAAAGAGAGACAGCATTTTGTTTTAAAATAAAAGCAAAACAATCAGCGCATTGACGTTTTTTGAATTTTTGGAACTCAGTCACTACCCAATATTATAGGTACTTATCACAAAATGCCCGCAGCACTTTCAAATATGAGAATTCGTTCCATACAAAATGTATTAGGAAAAGAATTTTCTTAATAACTATATTTTTCGTTAATTTTTGTCATGTTTTATTAGTTATTAGTTATTATCCTATCCGGGGCGGAGACAAATCCAACAAATGAAAAATCATCAAAATCGGCCAGGCCGTTCTCGAGTTATAAATAGTGTAACTAACCCGACTTTGTTTTATATATTAAGATTAACGGATTTACGTTCAATTTACAAAATCATAACACGAAATTAAATAAATATGTTTAATTTTATGAGTAAAGAATGAAAGATGTAAAGGATAAAGATGAAAGCAAATACAGTAGAAGTGAAAGAAGTTGCAGAAATAAACATAAGAAAATAGAAGTGAAAGTCAAGATTTCGCTAGAAGTTGAAATGTTTATAATATTTCGTCACTTCTTTTTGGTTGACAAAAATCATACACAAAAAAATCAAGGTCTTGACTTTGGTTGACCAGTGTTCACATTCTGGACAATGGTGAATAATCTCAATAAATAGTTGAGTCTTCTGAATATGCCGAAGTCAAAGAGAAAAGGAGCGCCAAATGTACTTTTTTGTTTTCTTTTTGGATAACCCTTGCTAGAATAGCTTAGTGTTTGTTCTTGAGAAGTTAGAAAGTAAAGTAAAGGCCAGAGGAATGGATGCGCGGCCGTTTTCACATAAAACTAATTTTGAGTTTGATGATAGAATACTTAACCAAACTTAATATTTTTTCGCTGATGACTTTGCTGTTATAACCTGTGTTGTCATTATTTTTTCCGTGTTTCTTAATTTCTCAGCCGTTTTGTATGTGTCAAATTGCCAGATTAAATTAGTAGTACAGTGTCGTTCTCAAAATTTACGATTTTTCCGTCAAACATTAGATTACGAAGATCATTAATAAATATGAGAAACAATATAGGGCTCAGGTCACTTCCTTGGGGAACTCCGAAGGTGATTTCGAGTGATTAGTATGATTGTGAATGAAGCAAGGAGTGTATGCTAAGACCGTTTATTTGGCGGTCCATCATCTCGGCCTGCCCCTGCGGGAAAGGACGTATTTAGTGAGTTACCTATAATAGTTTTTTTTTTATCCTGTTCGGTTGCTTATTTTATATGTTCTCAAGGATTGATTATTATTATTATTGTTTAGGTTGGGTTATTTAGGGTGAAGTGCACTTGTAGTGAATTCTAAAAGCTCTGGTCTTTATAAATGTACAGTCAATCTAATTATCTTTGCTATGTTACTTATACTTGTATTCATTCCATTACCGTAATGCTTTTTCCCTTCATCCTTTGGCTTTTAATAAATTAGTTCTGGTTTGGAAATAGTTTGTTATTTTTTAAATCTTTTCCCCCCATAATGAACCAAAGCATCAATCATCAATCATCAAATCAATGCATGATGAACCAAAGGTTTCTATAAATGGAGAAATCATTAAAAAAGTGGAAGAAATTAAATATCTTGGTGTCATCATAGACTCAAAATTGAACTTCTCAAAAAATGCAGATTACACAATTAAAAAAATTGCAAAAAAATATCATTTCTTGGTAGAATCAGAAACAAAGTAAATAAAGAAACATGCCAGATAATATATAATACAATTATATCACCACACTTTAATTACTGTTCGAGTATTCTTTTTCTCTGCAATGAAGAGAAAATGAAAAAAATGCAAATACTGCAAAATAAAGCAATGCGAATAATACTTAAGCGCAACATATACACACGGATACGAGACATGCTAAAAGAGCTAAATATGTTGACGGTGAAGCAAACTGTGTATTTGAATGTACTTATTTTTTTACATAAAATTAACATGGGGACGATGTCTAAGGAACTAAAAAGAAAAATACATTATAATAACGAAACACACCGACACGGGCCAAGAAATTCAAAGCAAATTAGACTGCCGACAAGAAAAAAATCAAGCACCCAGAAATCTCTGATGTACCAGGCCGTCCAACTGTATAACAACATCCCGAATGAAATTACTGAGATAGAAAATATAAATAAGTTTTAAAAAGAATTACGAAAGTATGTCTACCTCAATTATTAATGTCTTCATTTATGTGTAATATTTAAAGAATGATTATGTTTGTCAACCAATGTAAATGTTTATATCTTTATAAAATATTAGCACACACAAAGATGTGAGTTAACTTAAGGTTAATAAATAAATAAATAAGCTACTAGTTTGTATAACAAGATGTTAATAGGTACCTACCACATAACCATTCAAAACAAGTAGTGGAAAAAATGAACATATCATTTTTACTGTATTTAGCTTTATCATTACATAGTATAAAATGAAGTCACTCAAAATGTATGTGCGCTTAGATCTTTTAAAGTACGCAACGGATTTTCATGCGGTTTTCACCAATAGATAAATGATTCAAGAGGAAGGCTTATATGTATAATACATGCTTATTATAGTAGAGAAAAGCCGAGAAATTCAAATATTCAATTCAGGCAGAGGGCAGCTGGTAAGCGGGTGGTGTGGATTTTATAAAGCTTGGGTAATGGCGTTGTGTTTCGTTAGCCATATCGATATGTGGCCGGGTCTGCTTGTTTTATTAATAAACCGTATTCCATGTAAAAGTTATTCCTAAAATATTCTTATTATAACATAACATAACATTCAAATTATAATATAATATAAATAACATTATTACTAATTTAATTTTTCGATATGGTTTATGACTTCTATCCTGATGATGGACACTGTAACGCTGTCCGAAAAATTGGCTAGAAAGGTGAAGAAAGCACAGGAAACCCTGAATATTTTGTTTTTATTCATACATTTAAAACTAAACAGTATACTTTTGAATAAACGCGATCGTTTCATTTTTTAATTTAATTAACTTTTGGGGGCAAAAATTTAAACAAAACCATAAAAACACAACTTTCCCACAAATGTGGGGAAAGAGGACCACATGATTTTTTTTATGTTGGTTATACGAAATAAAAAGAGTCCCTGTCTTATGATCCTTTTTAAATTATTGTTTTTTTTTTCAGCTCCAGCTCAATTCTTAAAGTCTAGGCACAACAAAGACATCATCAAAATGGGTTGTCATATTTTTTATCACGAGAGGGCTAGTGGGGCTAAACATCATTGGACTTGTTCTCAAAACAAGAAAATGGGATGCAAATCTCGTTTACACACTGTTGACAAATACGTCGTCTTTCTAAGTCCGCATAACCATTGAAATGTTTAAATTACCCCCAGGCACACCTTCATCGGCCAAAATGATTTTTTTTCTTATCTTTTAACCCAATATTATGTGTTTTTACGCAGTCAGGTTTCCTTTTTGTCTTTTCGTCCAGACGACGTGTTTTTTTCAGCTCATTTCTTGGGCTTGTAGTTCGCTTGCAACTGTTGAAGAGCTTGAGACAATTATTTTTATTTCGGTCCACCGTTTTTATTTTATATAAATGATGACACAATTGATAATGAATAAAATTGATTTTTGAAAATATTTTGTTTTACAAGTATTCATTGTTCATGATAAACCAGTGTACCTACATTCGATGTTATAATTTGATATTATTTATCGACACTTTATTAATTTTATGCAAACAAAGCACATTAGAATAACATAGAAATGAAAAAGATTTGAGTACTCCGCAGAAGTCTGGAAAGTCTGAATTCTATTTTTTTATATTCTTTTCGACAATTAAAATCTTCTGGAGAATTAAGCTTTCTAAATATTCTTAGTTTTTTATTTATTTAATTATTTTCGGGAAATCGACAGTTTTTTGTCAACATTTTATCAGTTTGTGCATATGTAGTATAGCCAAAATTAGAAATAATTAAATATAAGACAATTTAAAAAATATTTATTTAAAAAAAAATGCTTGTGAAAGTAAGATCAATTTTTTTTACATGTTCTGGTGTATTTAGAAATGTGTTCATATTAAATTGTAATAGTTTGATTAATGTAGATAGATACCTTTACTAGCTATTGATTAAACAATCAAAAAAAGTGAAAAACTAAAAAAAAATTCACCTTATCAAAAATTCAATAATTATTATTTTAGAAATGTATAAATTTTATTGGTAATTTAATTTTTGGTACGTTATTAATTATGTATATTTTTTTCAGCTCCTGCTCAATTCTTGAAGTCTAGATACAATAAGGACATAATTAGAATAGGCAGTTACACGTTTCATCAGGAGAAATTTAGTGGTCCTAAATGCCTTTGGAATTGTTCCCAAAAAGGAAAATTGAGATGCAGATCTCGTATACATACTCTCACTATTGACAATTCTATTGTGTTTCAAAGTCCGCATAACCATTAAAGCGATTACAATGTTAACGTACTTGCATATATAATGCTCCTTCCTCGCTCGAATTGTTCTAAGGGCGCGAGACCCGCTTGGACTCTATTAAATATTTATTTTATTTTATTTCTCAGCTCCAGTTCAATTCGGGAAGTCTAAAAACAACAAGGACACTATTAAAATGGGTGGTTTTCTTTTTTATCACGTAAGAGATTATGGAGCCAAACGTCATTGGATTTGTTCTCTAAACAAGAAAATAGGATGCAAATCACGTATGCACACTGTTGAAAAAATCATCATCTATAATAGTCCACATAACCATTGAATCGTTTTTTTTTTACAAAAACATACTTAATATTTTATTATAAATTGAGATACATGTAATTTTGAAATTTTCATTATTTTTGCCTGGCTCATATTAATTTCCAGCTAGACGTTTTGCCTTTTTAGTTGTATCTAGACGTTTCTGTATTCATTGGCAACATGTTGATAACGTTGTATTTTTAATAAATAAATTTTATTCGAATATTGCATTATGTGTTCGTTTTTAAAACCCTAGAATGGAAACTATGAGTAAAATTGATTTTTTCCAACTTCACCGATTTCACAGTAGTACCTACCGGTACTTCTGTGAAATCGGGCTAGCTTTCTTAACGTTTATTAATTTATTTATTTTTATTTTTTAATTGAAAAATAAGAAATACATAAAAACATAAGCTGCACATCTCACTAGGGCATTCCTGTATCGAGATATGCATTTTTACAATAATGTAATTAAAAAAAGAAACAAATAAACTTAAAAGAAATATAATAATAATCCTACAAAAGAAGCACTGAGTACAGTTATTCAAACATTACTAATTAATTATTATTTCAGCTGGGCAGTATGCTCATTGTTGGCAACAATAACATTATACTCATATTATACTGTAAACTATATATATAAATACAAGGTACCTGTTGTGGCTTACCAGATGCATTAATAGGGTGACCATACCACAGTAGCATTAAATTATTAACAATTAATAAATAATAATAAACAATTATGTAATAAATTTATATAGTTTATGTTATAAATATAATATATTAAGTTATTATGTAAATATTAATAAATTAAACAAATAATACATAATATAATTATGAGTAAACAATAATAAACAATTTATTAATAATAAGTAAATAAACATCAGTAATAAAGTATATAATAATTATGAGTAAATGCTAATAAACAATTATAATATAGTATAGTAAGTAAGTTATGATACAAAAGAAGTAGATAATAATAAGTAAATACTTATAAGAATAAGAAAATTAAAAATTACATAATAATAAATAAGTTTAGTACATACACAGTAATTAAATATGGATTGTATCAAATATAGCTTAGTTCCGTAGTGATTTATGATATAAGCGACAACATGGGTAATCCAAAACCATCACTCTCAGTTAGTATACATATTTTGACCATTTTCTTAAATTAATGTAATGAACCAATAGTTTTTATTTTTTCTTTGAGCATATTATAAAGCAACGGAGCTTTATATGAAAAACTTTTTTGTCCAAAGGATGTTTTGGTATATACCGGCTGATACATTAAAGAAGAGCCCAATCTAGTGTTGCTCACTTGTTGAGATCTTTTTGCAGTGATAATGTTGTTGAAAAATTTACAGAGAGCAGCTATTATGTACAACTGCCTTATTGTCATAATTTTACTTTCGCTATATAATAACTGTGATGAATACATAAAACTTTTCTTGAACATTATTTTTAAAATTAATTTTTGTGCAATTTTTAAGGGCTCTAGAATAGGCTTGTGACAAGAACCCCAACAAATAACGTTATATGAAAGCATTGATTAAAAAAGAGCATAATATACAGTTTTTAGTGTAACTTTATTTATTTATTTTATTTTTTATTGATCTATATACGTGATGTTTACAATATATTATTCGATGCCTGTCTCGCTAGGGTATACCTGTGTTGAGACATTACTATGCTTTACTTGAGATCTTTCCTCATATTAGCAACTTGCGCATCTTTCTCACAGTGTTATATTTTGTTCACTAAACACCATTAATCTAGGCGATTTTCCCCGTTTAGCTGCGTTCAGGCACAGCGTTTTTCTCCTTTCGTATCTCGCGCGTTTGGTTCGTGTAGGTACTAAGGGCGCGTTACCTCCTTATCAAAGCGTTCTGTTCTGCCTAACCCTATTCATTCGATCTATGGTCCTTGGGCGTTCTATCGAAGGAAAAAAATCTTCTGTGTTCATCATATGTTATCTATTGTCAGTACAATATTTGGTAAGATACAGTCTGGAACCACTCAGTAGGACTGCATTCTTACCAGTTACATAGGTTTGCCAGCTTTGAGGTAGAAAGGAGTAAATATATATATATTTTAAAATTGGTTTTCAAGGACAATCCCGTTAAACCGCAATAAAGCAGTTTGTCAACAGGATGTTAATGTTCAATTACAATTTAAACATACTCGTACATACATTAATATTATTACTATAACTATACAGATTGTCACAATTAACACCCATGAATTAATATTAACTCTATCTATTTAGTAACCATTGTTTCAGCATATAATATCTCAATCTATTTGTAGAATCGCATTTTTTTATGAATTGCTAACATGTTAAATATTTTTGGCACGTTAAATACCAGGGTTCGCCGTCAGTAGTTATTATTATATTTTGGAACAAGCATTCCTTCATTCTTTGTGAACTTTTTATTATGTTCATGTTCTACTTTCCTCCTATAATCAGACTCAGATGCTGAATCAATATTTTGTACCATAATAAGGCCTGCACCGGTAATATTGTTAAATTCCAATACAACAGTGACATGCTTCGTCTCTGTGAAAAAATATGTTTTTGAACTAATAAATTAACCATAGAATTTTGTACTGATTGTGGGTGGTTAATTAATTGTGTTATTTTATTTAGTGCCAGTAAACAGTACTTGTGAAGGAGATCACATTCCACTCTGGGGTGGATTCTGACCGTTGTGATTATACTTTATTTTAGCGTCGCACGTTCTGATGATACTTTAATTCAGTTACGTGTATTGAACCTTCAATAAACATTGTGCCCACTATGTTTGACGAAGGATCGTAAAAAAATCGTATTGATTAATTCATTATTTTTGCACTTTAGACTGTGTAATCGTTTTGACAGAAGACACTAATGTTAAGTTGAAAAAAGCTACACACCGTAAGTCCGCCTCAAATGGTATGTTGTTAATAACAATTTGTTTTTCTCTGTTTTTCATCTGTTTGTAGAACTAGGCGTGAAGAGAGAGCTATATTTTGCGAATGTCAACGATTTTAGCCAATATTAGTGTTGTCTTTTGGTGTAGGGTTACTAGGGTTGGTTCAAAAATTCATCAAATTTTTAAAGTTTTTTTCACGTTTCGTGAAAGTTCTATACTCTTTTAATACAAATTTTCGTGGAATTATTGTTAATTGAACTGAAACATTTGTTGTGAAAAGTGCAGTGACAATACTGGTCATTGAAAGTTCAGAATTTATTAGCGTCTGAGTTTCCTGCCAATTTAAGACCAATGAAATTCGTTGGATCACGTTAATTGGACAATATTTGAAAGTAAATTGTTACATACAGGACTACCTCTTAAGAAATATTAGATATTATAACGTTAATATTATTTATTTTATTTTAAAATTTTAATATTATTTTTAATATCTTTGTGGTAATTGAAATCAATACCGTGTTAATTTTTTGGTTATTTTTCAGTTGCAGTTCAGTTTTTGAAATCTAAAAACAACAAGGATTTTATAAAAGTTGGTTGTCATTCATATTACCACGAGAGAGCTAGTGGGGCTAAACATCATTGGACTTGTTCTCTAACCAGAAAAATGGGATGCAAATCTCGTTTACACACTATTGACAAATATGTCGTCTTTCAAAGCCCGCACAACCATTAAAATGTAAAAATATATTTTTTTTATTCAATATCTTTTAACTCAAAATAAATGTATTTTACTACACAGTTACGTTTCCTTTTTGGCTACTTTCACACGACTCGTTTTTGTCAGCTCATTTCTTGCACGTATAGGGCGCAGTTGTTCTAACAGCAGGATACTATTATTTATTTTATTTACCCAATGTTTTGTATAAGTGATAATAACCACAACACTGAAAATGTATTATATGCATTTTTGAATATTTTTTTCTTTTTCCTTTTACAAGTAAGTACTTTACGTTAGTAAGCCACCACCTTTGCAAAAAAAAACACTTTGGAACATTTAGCATAAAAAATACATTTTGTAAAAATCACGGTTTAGTGGGGTTACAGTTTTATGTTACAGAGGCGCTATTGCATGCTGTTGTATTGCTGTTTTCTACCCCTGCATCCCTTTTAAATTATTTTTTCTTTATACTTTGCTTCCCGGTTTACAATTAACCATTCTAATTTACTTATATAAAATTATACATTAATAATAAAAACGTTTAATTGTCAACAGATTTTTACAAATTTATATATAGATTATTTAACATTGATTCTTTCGACAAAACAAAAAAAACAAGTCCGAATTATCAATTTACCACGCCAAAAATATGTTCATTTGAAATTCTGATCAGAAATATGTATGAGAAGATGATCTAAGAAAATGTTTAAAAAAATTCCCTATTTGGTTTAGTTGGGGTCATATAGTCGTACTATTCTAATTTAAAAGTATAAATTATTTCATATTGAATTATTTCTGTATTTTGAATTAGTGATACAGGTAGATAAAGCATATAAATATGATTAAACTGTAAAATGAGGATAACTTCTAAAATTTTTCATAAAAATATATAGTTCTTTTCTTTTAATTCTTATTTGCTTAAACCGGGGTCGCCAAGACCACCTGAAAAGAATGCACTCGTTTTGAAAGGCTACATAACTTATAAGAAATATTTTTGAACTAGTAAAATAACGTCGTGAATCTAGGTGAAACTTTTTTCTAAAGTCTAGTTGAAATAAACATTTCCATTAATTTTTTTAACAAAATTAGTATTTCATATCACATTAAATCTGCTATGTTAAAAATACTTGCAGATTAAATTACATAACTGAAGCTTTTGTATCCACGTTGAAAACTTTCAGATTTTTAAATAGGAAAAACAGGAAGAACGTAGCTCGCTACCCCAAGCGAACCTAGTTAATGAATCAAGCGCAAATGACAAATATTGGCAGCTCGAAATAGGTATCTCAACTTTACGCGCATGCGCGGTTCACAAAATAAATTCTTGCGGTTCATACTGAACTGATTATGGAGTAGGTTTTAAAAATATTTATGATTAGTTTGAAGACTACGCTTTTTCCTATTTTTGGCGCTGTAATTCCCATAAGCCATCTTTGTGTGAATTAGGATTTCTATATAATGATTTTGATTTAGGCCCCAATAAAATATATTAACTTTTTTATTTATGTAATTTTTCAGCTCCAGCCCAATTTTTGAAATCTAAATACAATGCGGACATTATACAAATGGGTTGTTATTATTTTTATCATGAGAGAGATCGTGGGCTAAAACGTCATTGGACTTGTTCTCAAAAGCCGAAAATAGGATGCAAATCTCGCTTGCATACTATTAACAAGATGATCGTCTTTTTAAGTCCGCATAACCATTAAAACTATTTATTAATCTTTCTAATAATGTATTTGCGTACATTTACAACCTGTTTTTTCCCTACGTCTTCTGACTTTTAATAAAATAAATTTCGAATGAAATATTTTTTCTTTTTTTAATCGTTTTTAGGCCACATTTAGATGACGTGAATTCACAAACAGTCCAAGGGCAACTGTTCGAAACTGTCTTCCGACTCCGCATTGATAATATATCGTCGCTCGCTTCCGAATAAGCAATCTTCCCGTCATGCCTTCCAAATGATATGCTTGATGAAACTCAAGGGGGCTCCAGCAGTGTTAACATAGCCTCCCAGAAGCTGGGCGTACTATACAGTGCTCACTTTGGTAGTACATAACTGCTGACCCTTTGTTAAATAGCAAGTACGCCTTACTGTTGAGTTTGACAGTCACCTCTGGTCTGGAGCCCCAAAATACCCCTAAAAAAAGTCCGTTTGATAGATTCCCCTATCTTAACAAGCGGATTGCAATCTTTAGAGCACAGGCGTTAGGTATGTATGCTGTTCTTGTTATGGGTATTACAATGAAAGATTCCGAGACTCCGAGGAACTAGCGTCATTTATCCCTTTGGCACTGGTACATAGTCAGTAAACACGTCAAACACGCGCCCAACATATGTACACGGTTGAAATTTGTAGCTTCTAAGACTCGTTCTTGAGTTCAGCAGCTCGGCTGTGGAATGATTTACCAGCCTTTGTATTTCCTCCCTCCCACAACATGGGTTTCTTCAAGATCCATGTTCACTCATTTCACCCCTCAAAACAGCATATCATCAACTTCACACAGCATCTTTAAAGATGACATAGGCAGGGAAAATATTTTCCCCAGGGCCTCCTGTCTGGAGTTAATTTAAAAAAATACCCGCGATGAACTGGAAAACCATAAACAATCTTATTATAGTTTTCCGTAGTGCTATGGGTAAATAATTTAATTTTCTTCGTTATTATATATATTTTCAATATTTGACAATCTGCAAACAATTTAAATAAAACGTTTATTTCGAAAAACGAAATAATATTAAAAATATATTTTGTTTCCCACTTACCTGATATGATTTATTTACTTTATTTAAAAAAAAATACTTTCACTTAAATATATTTTTTTTAAATTTTTAAAAATACTTTCCAATTTAATAAAAATGAAAAAGTAATCGAATTTGAATAATTTTAGGCAGAATGTCATTATATCTTATGAAAAATTAGTAGGTATTAATATTATCTTCTTCTTTGTGTGCCCTATCAGGTCCCCCCGACGCGCGACGTTGGCGATCACTCTTGAAAAGATCTCTCTGTCTTGCGCTGCCCGGAATAGCTCCTCCACACTTCTAATGCCGGTCCACTCTCGTACGTTTCGCAGCCAAGACATTTCTCTCCTACCAGGCCCTCGGCGACCCTCTATCTTGCCTTTCAATATTAAATGGAGCAAGTAATACTTTTCCCCTCGAAGTATATGACCCAGATATAACATTTTCTTGGTTTTTATTAATGTAAGCCGTTCTCTATCTGCTCTAGCCCGTCTGAGAATTTCTTTGTTGGTGATCATGTCGGTCCATGGGACCTTGAGCATTCTCCGGTGAAGCCACATTTCAAAAGCCTCTAACCTTGGTATTTATTTTCAAGGTCCATGTTTCACATCCATACAGCAAGCCCAACCACACATAACATTTTAGCATTCTCTGCCTTAGTTTTAAGCTAATATTGTCATTGCAGAAGAGGGATTTCATTTAACTGAACGCAGTTCTTGCTGCTTCAATTCTGCACCTAATTTCTATATCTGGGTCAAGAGTCTCCGTGAGAATACTGCCGAGGTATCTAAATCTCTCCAACTTTTCGACATTACAACCATTTAACTGTATCGTCCAGATACAGTTAAATTAGTTAATTTCTCAGGCTTATTAATCGATAGTCACTACACTTCTCAGGGTATTTATTTTTAGGCAATGTCACGAAGGTGGATTTTAGCCAATCTTGGGGAATATTCCCTGTGTCATAAATAGAGTTATATAACCAGGTAGTCAACATTTTCATTTTTAAAGAGCTTCAACACCTCAACTGGAATATAGTCTGGTCCGCACGCTTTTCTGTCGTCTGAAGTCTTTATCGCATGAAGAATTTCTGATTTTAAAATCGATGGTCCATGCAATTGATCGTTAGGAATATTAATGTCAGGTCTAATATCTTTGAATGTATCATGTATATACTTTTCCCATCTTTGTAAAATATCTTTTTCATCCAATATCATTTATTGGAGTCGTCAACTAAACATGATGGAGTAATTCTTCTAGAAGTGCCTGTAATTTCCTTCAATTTTTTGTGAAGTTTGAATGCATTGTGACTACATCCATTCTTCTTTGGCTTTTTTAATTTCATTTATTATAATTATTGTATAAATGTAGGTATGTAGGTATTTAGGAACTACATTATCATTACATAGTATAAAATAAAGTCGCTCAAATGTATGTACGCTTAAATCTTTTAAACTACGCGACGGATTTTCATGCAGTTTTCACCAATAGATAGGGTCATTCAAGAGGAAGGTTTATATGTATAAAACATTCTTATTATAGTAGAGGAAAGCCGAGAAACTCAAACATTCAATTCATGCAGCGGGCAGCTGGCAAGCGGGTGGTGGGGATTTTATAAAGGTTGGGTAATGGCGTTTAGTTTCGTTAGCCACAGAAATGTGTGGCTGGGTCTGCTAGTATTGTTTAAATCATTTTTTATGAATAATAATTTTTTTTTTTACATATTTAAAATACATTATAATATTTTTAATAATAATAATGTTTGTTTAATGCTGAACAAATCGGAGACTGCTATACCCTGTCTGCCACATAAAAGCATATATCTAAATAAGTAACATGATATGAAATTAAATATTAAATAAATTAAATAAAATAGTAAACATATTGGGTTGTGAATAGTGGAAATTTCTGGAGAAATGGACGACGGCCTGGACAAGAGTGTTTTCCGATCTCCGGTACCGCTGACTCGTTATGTTTACTCTGTGGTGTCTCAAGGCAGCGAACCCAAACACCCTTCCCCTACGAACTGCAAGGCGCTGCATCGCCAATGGAGGCCGACCAGCGCCCTGTACGCGTGGTTATACTGTACTCGGAGTTTGTTCATGATGCCTTGTGTACCTTGCCTTTTATTACCTTACCCGTTTGCTAGTATAAATTCGATTTGCATTTTATAGATTTTGTTGGTTATTGAATTTTGGTACCTTCTTGATTATATCTATTTTCCTTAATTTCCAGCGCCTGCTCTATTCTTGAAGTCTAGATACAATAAGGACATAATTAGAATGGGCAGTTATACGTTTCACCACGAGAGATTTATTGGCCCTAAAACCCATTGGAATTGTTCTCAAAAAGGAAAATTGGGATGCAAAGCTCGTGTACATACTTTAACTTTTAACAATTCTATCTTGTTTTTCGTGGTTAGTTTTTGGGGTGTTATGCCGTGTTGCGCTACCTCCTACTATAGCCGACGTTTCGGACAGCGTTGCAGTGTCCATCATCAGGGCAGATCCGGTAGATCCGACGATGTGTAATTGTTAGTGTAGAGTGTGTGATTATTTACTTGGAAGCGATACCTTGTCGCCAGCTTCAATTCACTACGAGCTGGTAGGTATTTCAGGAGAAAGGGAACTGCGATTTTAGTGAAAGCGCAGTATTTACGTTAGCCTGGGGTCCGTCCATGTGAGAATTGGACACTGCAACGCTGTCCGAAACGTCGGCTATAGTAGGAGGTAGCGCAACACGGCATAACACCCCAAAAACTAACCACGAAAATGCTTTTGGCCGTGAAAATCTAAAAACTTATCCAATTCTATCTTGTTTCAAAGTCCACATAATCATTAACCCTTTCCGGTCGGATCCGGCACAGTGCGTAGGAGACATATTTTTACAGAACAGTTCCGTTCCCGCGCACTGTGCGGGACCGTGTGCAACCTGTTTAAATACTCTTTCCGAATAATCAGGAGTAATTTTTACCCTCAATTCTGATTCAGCCAGCTGTGCAAAATACTCATTGATAATAATATTATTGACACCTTTATTCAAAAATTCACACGTACATTATGAACTTTTCGGATTTATATATATATATATATATATATTTTGATTCTATTAAAATTGATGTTTTTATAAGGTGTGTATTTTAAAACGTTTTTTCCCTTTGACTGCGTTCAGACGCAAAGTTTTAGTTTGCTCGTATCTCGCCCGAATTTTTTAAAGGAACCGTTTATATTTCTATTTTATATTTTTTTCGGATCCAGCCCAATTCATGAACTCTAAATACACACCAGAGAGTGACAATACTGATGACCTCAAACACATGAAAATATGGCCATATCTGCCGCATCGTGAAATGGCGACAGATCGTGAGGCGCATCATGATCTGCCTGATTTTATGATTGCCTGCGACAGTTATATTTGCGGCACGCTCCAGAGCTGAACATATCACCCTGGTATAATACCACCGTTCAGCATTGAATCGTTGCTTGAAATAGCTTTAACCGTGTTTGGTGACTACTTCTGAATAGCCAGATACTTCCCCTTCCCTCTAACCAACGCCTTGCTCTTCCTCATCTCCTCCCCCTCCCCGTTTATCTTCAGCCTCACAACGTAACACAATTGGGGATGCCATAGTCTCACTCCCTCCAGGTGGTTGGAAGCAGTTGGACTCTTGTGCGGTATTCACATAAAAAGTGCCTGCTACTTATTTCTTTAAAATTCATCGTCATTGTGAGAAATCTATATGCACTTTGATAAATTTCTTCTTTCTCCTATCAATATGCATTCACATAATCGCGATTGAATCCTACCTAAGTTGGCATGACCAACTACACTAGTTTAAGCGAGAGGTCGTGACGTCATAGATCTAGTATCTTCTGTCTTTTTCGTTTTCATACAAGGCCTGTGAGAAGGAAGCGGACGATCTTCGACGATGCACATACGAGCTCTCTCTGGGAATATAACTAACTCCCTATTCATAACAAGTTATTTATGAATGATTTCAACGTTTTCACAATTCTGGCGACTCATGTCCCAAAAGCAACTGTATCAACTTTGATTTCCACCTGTTTTCTCTTTCCATATATTTATTGTTATCAAGTTTATTTTGTAGAACTCCATTTCAATTTTTATTTCTTTAATGTATTCAATAATGTTATTTTTTAATTTATAAAAACAGTTTATTATAAAGAACTTCTATTGTGTAATTCTTATTACGCGTATTAAAATTTTAATATTTTTTGTTGTTATTTTTCAGTTCCAGTCCAATTTTTAAAATCTAAAAACAATAAGGATTTCATAAAATTTGGTTGCCATACTTATTACTACGAGAAAACTAAAGGGGTTAAACGTTATTGGACTTGTTCTAAAACTAGGCGAATGGCATGCAAGTCTCGAGTACATACTTTTGACAAAACCATCATACATTTAAGTCCACACAACCATTGAATTAATTATTATTACTACTACTTACATGCGTAAATTTTTTTTTTCTTTGTTTGTCTTTTAAAACAATAAATTTGTTTCCAAAAATGTGTGTTTTTTTCAAACAAAATCATCTACCAAATTACAATACCCTAGCGGAAAAAGTTCCGGGCGCGTTTATTAAAAACAATGACAGTCTGCGTCATGACTCTCGGGTCATACTGGCCAATCTTCCTCACCCTGTTTGATTACTCGTGTATCGTTCATACAATATTTTGATCTTAATTGTTAAATATCCATAATTAACCACTATTTGAGTTACGGTGGGTACCTAAGTCATCTTTTCATAAGACTCTTGAATATTATATGCTCTACATCTAAACTATAAATACCTAAACATGTTTCAACGAATGTTAAATTTGGCAGCAACCTCTGGTCTAGAGCCTCAAAATACTTGAATCAAAACCTTGACTCTATCTAACAGAAGCGGTCGGTCATTTCGATCTTAACTTAAAGATTGCAATCTTTAGAGCTCAGGCCCCAATGGGAATGCTGACCTCGTTCTGTCGGTATTTCAATGAAAGATTATCCGAGAAAGCAGCATTAGTGAGGCCAACTAATAAAACTGGTGTAGGGAGAGCTTTTTATCTCTTCAGCAGGATTCTTTCGACCTATTGCATCGTATTGCTCCGTAGTGGAAGTGGATCGTCCATCACACCTGGATACACTGACCTCCAGATTCCTATCCAATCCTCATACATTTTTCCTTCTCAGATCTCATCTCCTTCCTGTCCCTCCTTTTCTTTAAAAAATACCACCCCACAGCACCCCAAAGATGACGTAGGCCACGGAGGATTTTTTTTCCTCAGGGCATCCTGTTTGGAGTAAATGTAAAATAAGTTCATTTGTACATAAGGCTAAATATCACTATAGGATGCTACACCGTTATGGTGACTTTGGATATACGATTAGTTTTACTTATCGAATACGTTAATTTATTGCAGGTACATCTATGGAACCTTCAGAGAACCGTCCTATGATCAAGAGACCCCGTAAGTTTACCCAGCGGAGAAGTCAGGGTGCCCAGATTTATTGGACAATCGAAGGAATGAAAGCAAAGCTCCTGGACACACTATCAAAGGCGCAGTCGTTCATAGATTAACTTTGAAATAAAAAGTTATTTTCTTTTCAGAATGATTTAGTCATAAAAATAATGCTTTATTTTTCGAAACCATGTTTAATTGTTTTTTTCTTATTTCTTGAATAAATTATTTTATTTTTTATATTGTTTTATTTAGATTTTTTTACATACTTACCTACAAAATAGTGCCTTTTAAAATTACGATGAAAATAAAAATAGTACAAGAGTTAACAAAATACAGGAAACAGAAAATATTTAAATATTGTATATGTATTGGGGAATACAAACTGTAGTTGGAATGTGATATGTAAAATATTAATATGTGTCTAGTCGGTAAACATAGGTGCTTGCAGATTCATGCAGGAATTTAGAGTTTTAAATTTTTAATTAAAAAGTTGGGTCTTTTTTGTTATTAGTTTTTGTGGTGTTATGCCGTGTTGCGCTACCTCCTTCTATAGCCGACGTTTCGGACAGCGTTACAGTGTCCATCATCAGGGCAGATCCGGTAGATCCGACGATGTGTAATTGTTAGTGTAGAGTGTGTGATTATTTACTTGGAAGCGATACATGGTCGCCAGCTTCAATCCACTACGAGCTGGTAGGTATTACAGTAAAAAGGGAACTGCGATTTAAGTGTCGTACACATCGTCGGATCTACCGGATCTGCCCTGATGATACAGTGCTGTCCGAAACGTCGGCTATAGAAGGAGGTAGCGCAACACGGCATAACACCCCAAAAACTAATAACAAAAATGCTTTTGGCCGTGAAAATCTAAAAACTTATCCAAAAAGTTGGGTCGTTTGTTTTTCGTGTGTTTTCTAAATTTGAAATATTTAAAAACATCGTTCAAAAAGCGGAATCTGAAATCACTATTTTCGATTAATCTTTACTGCGAATCGCTTTAGATTATGTGTACCAAAAATATAATTTGGATAGTTTGAATATTTTCGTATCGTTTCGCTTGAGTAGAATAAAAATAAAATTGTAATTGACTTCATTTAAAATATTTGCGCAAATTACTCAAATTTTTAAAATATTAATTTATAGCTAAGATTATCTGTGACAGTTTCCCTTTATAAACTTTTTTCTTATAAAATTATAATAAAATAAATAAAAACCACCTTTTTAGATTTTCACGTCCAAAAACATTTTCCTTGTTAGTTTTTGGGTTGTTATGCCGTGTTGCGCTATCTCCTTCTTTAGCCGACGTTTCGGACAGCGTTGCAGTGTCCATCATCAGGGCAGATCCGGTAGATCACATCGTCGGATCTACCGGATCTGCCCCGATGATGGACAATGCAACGCTGTCCGAAACGTCGGCTGAAGAAGGAAATAGCGCAACACGGCATAACATCCCAAAAACTAACAATGAAAAAAAAACACCTTTTCGCTAAAATCGTCGGTTTCTAGACTCAGTTTTCCAAGGGATGTTTGTACCTATAACCCGTCGATTTATAACAAAATAGGGATGTTAAATTCAAAAAATTTGTAATTTTATTTAGATTCTTTCTTCGTTATGAATATGAATTGAACGACCAAACTACGGCGTTATGTTCTATTACTATTTAACTAGAGACATGTACAACAGTTTTGTGTTTAGTTACGATTCAAAGTTTTATGAATAGGTAGGGTCAGTCGCTTAGTTGGCATCGTGTTTGGGTCCCACCCAGGCGTCGCGTGTACGGTTCCTTGACTGGTAGATTTTCAAATATTGTCAGGTTATTCGTAACCCGGGAATGTTTGTCTTTCTTTAAAAAAAAGTGATTGTTTTTTTTTATATTTATAAATCCTAACTTATATATTATACTACTCGTACTTTCTCAGAATTCATACACTTACTCACAATTTGTTGAATGAAGGAAGTTAAACCTAGTTGATTTTCCATTTTTGTGTGATCTCTCATTTCCATCAACAAAATGCTAAATGCTAGTCAACAAAATGCTGAGCACCCATTCGGTTGAGATCCGCAGCCTCAGCTATTGACTTAGTCCCTCATTTATCGTCGATTATAATCGATAATTATCATTTCGATTTTATCGAGCATTTCTGGCGTTGGCATGACCTCTTTTGGACGACCTAGACGCTCATCATCAAATATGCTCTTCGACTGCTTTTAAATTCAGCTGTCCAACTTTACTTGTACAATTCGGTGTTGATCTCATCATTCGTTTTCTCTATAAAAAAAGTGTATCTGATCACTGCATAACATTGGATATAATTAATTTTTGCAGCTGCTCGCTTTCAACGGCCGTCAAACAAACTAAATGGCGCTGATTGAAAACTTTACGGTAGTCATATTTTGAAGGTCAGGTTTTACGAAAAACAACATTGATTTGATACTGGTGGCGCCATCTCTTGCCTGGTCTTACAACCGCCCCTACGATGCTTCCCTGTTTAAAATCGACTATTCTAATTTTGATAATATTACATAATCATTACTTGAATCTGTGATTTTAATTTAGACACTAATAAAATATGTATATCTTTTTTTCAGCTCCAGCCCATTTTTTGAAATCTAAATACAACAACGACTTTATAAAAATGGGTTGTTATTCTTTTTACCACGAGAGAGATCGGGGAATCAAGCGTCATTGGACCTGTTCTCAAAGGCAGAAAATAGGATGCAAATCTCGTGTTCATACTATTGACAAACTCATTGTTTTTACAAGTCCGCATAATCATTGATTCGATTTATTTACCTTTCTAATAAGTAATGAGGTTTCCTGTATGCATTGTCAACCTGTTTTTTCACTTCATCTTCTGACATTTAATAAAATAAATTTGTTTCGAAAATGGTTTCTTTTTTTCCCCTTATGCTGTGTTCGGACGAAATGAATTCACAAATAGTCCACCAGTAACTTGTTAAAGCGATGCAATCTGCCTTACCGTATTTGATTATTCAATTTATAAAGGTATATAATGCAAGCTTAGGAGATTTCTACACATACAAAAGGGTATCTTCTTATATATATGAAGGTTTTGACATTTTTTAAAAAAGTATTCAATACTGTATTGTATTCTTAAGGGTTAATAAACTCGCTGTTGGATCATACGCGATACCTACAATACTGTTATATTTTAGAATACATAATTATATTTACAATACATAACTAACATTAAAACCACCTGTAATTAACATTTACAATACAAAACAAAATACTATACAGACACACATCACCGATACATAATACGCTCATGGTTATGGAGACACAATATCACACCAAATTCTTTCAAATAATTGAGTTAAAGCATCCTGCTTTGAGATATTTCACTTGCAGATTACATTTACTTAATTCCACAAATTCGTATTATTTTGATGGAATGTGTTCCATGCCGAATAAATTTTTGAAGTGAAACTTCTTGAGCACCGTTGTGATTTGAAACTCGACGGAACGGAAACGACATTAAAAAGAGACCAGCACATACATTTATAGGTTTTATGAATTGCGAGAGAATGAGATAGAATGAAACCTTACCGCATTGGCCGCTTTGATTATGAGCTCACTTTTCAAGGCTCCTATTGGTTGAGATTGTGTGGTGAAGGTTTTACTTCTACCGTGTGTGAACTGCACTCGATTTTTTGTGTGGAATGTTTCAAAAGGTTTCCTAGAGGCAGAATACGATAACTTATATCATTATTTTTCGTGTTCTCGTAATATAGTGTTTTTTTCTATCTAGTTTTTTTATTTTATTTTCTACCGTTTTCAAGTAGGTACGTAACATTTTCTAGATACCAATTCTAGAACCTTACTTAAACATTTTTCTTATTATTTCTAGTCAAGGCCGTATTCATGAAATCTTCAAAGAATCGTATTATAATACAGATGGGCGAATACAAATTCTATCAGGAGCGGACTTTCGGGCACAAAATTCACTGGACTTGCTCAACGGCGCGCTCTGTGGCCAGCAAAGGGAAGGGAATCTGCAAGGCGAGGCTACATACAATAAATGGAGTTATTGTTTTCATGAACGACACACATAATCACTAATAAATAAACTTAATTAAATAATATACGTAATTTTAAAAATATGTATAATCATTGAAAAGAACATTATTATTCGCATTATTTTAATATGTAATATACAACCGTCTGAACGGCAAACGTGATTATAAATATATTCACTCAAACAATCATTTTTAAACGATTAGTCTTCTCTTCTTACGACACATATAATGTAAAACCATTACACGAAAGAAAACAGAAACTGCCAAGTATTTACCAGGTACCACAACAACCAAGAGAATGAATAAGTTGTTTGAAAAGGCTGTAAGGCCTTTTTACGAAAATTTACTTTTTAACTTATATGTGTACCAATATCATTCTAAATTTTTGCATTTTTTTCTCAAAGCTCGCCAAAATAATAGAAATCTGGCGGAGTTCGTGTGACATCTGTACCTCGGTTTTCGTCGGCTAACAGTAAGGCCATTCCCATTGTCGGAATGAAGTCAATCAATTCCGAAATAAATATTTAGCATGCACAAAAAAAAACAATGTGACCGACCGGCCCGTGAGGAAGAGGTCTAAGTTCGGTCAAATCCCGCCGACCAATCACGGTGTTTAAGTCTTATGGTTTTGACAGTTTTTTTTATGACTTTTCATTAATTTTACGCATGTACATAATATAATAGGGCTTATGCAATCAGAATTAGCAGCATAATATATAATAGCAATCAAAAAATATATATTTAATTCAAGTTCCTAATTATGCTTAGTTTACTGATCTCAATATAACATCTTTCAATACCTTTCAATGTCCTTTCTCTTCCTCTTCTGTATCTCTTCTCTTTGAACATTCCTTTATAATATTTAATTTCCGATTATTATTTGCTTATCGGCCTCGGTGTTTCCTCCTTCCTAAAACATGGGTCTCTTTATGACCAATGTTCATTCCTTCATCTCCTCAGAAAGACCCTCCACACAGCATCTCAGATGACATAGGCCCTGTGGGAAATTATTTTCCTCGGGGCCTCCTGTGTGGAGTTAATGCACAAAAAAATAAACAGGTATATGACAGGCTCCGTGGTCGAGCGGTAAGGCTTTCGACTAGCAATCCGAAAGTCTTGGGTTCGAATCCTGGCCTGCGCAAGTAAATTTTGTTTGATTAATTTTTGTTATTCCACAATTTATACATTTAAAACAATATATAGTACATTTGCAACACGTTCCAGAGTGAAAAATACTATCCATATAACCCTGGTGTAAGACCACCATTCAGAATTAAAACGTTGCTTTAAATTGATTTAGCCGTGTTGGGTGACCAGATATGTATAGCCACTATAGCCAGGTACTTCCCAACCTCCATTTTCGCCATCATCTTCCCCCCGCCACCTGTCCTCGGCCTCACAACGTACCCCAATTTGGGATGCCATAGATTCATTGGCTCCAGGCGATTGAGATCAGTTGGGACCCTTAATATATTCACATAAAAGGTAGGTATATTCCCTTTGCCTTTCTAATTCTAAAAATATTTTATTACAATTCAGGTAATGCTAAAACCCTACCTGACGTCAATATATTATTCTATAAATATTTTTCTAGTCATATTGGAATATGCGCATTAAAGTCGTTCTATATTAAATTATACGTTTCAATCATATAGGTACTTACTTATTAAATTACCATTAAACAAGATTCGATTGTTAGTTCATAAGTTAGGTTTATTTTTTTCTCTGGCTCTAGGTGAGATAAGAGTGGGTTGTTTAATTTTTTTTAACAAATAATCAAATATTTGAAGTTAATTTTCACATTCTGTGTTTCAAGTTCTGTGATTTTTTCAGTTTTGTTTCATATCATAGTGTTTCCATGCAAACGAAGTATTGAAAATCCGTAAGTCTATGCTTTAACTTTAGGGTGCACAATTTACACCCGCGCTGTGCAATCGGGTTCCCCACAGAGCTTCGGACCATATTTATCAAGCAAATGGCCTGTTATGATAAAAAACAGTACTTGAATATTACTTACACAGAACGTGAAAATTAATTAAAAATATTTTATGAATTGTACATTTTTTTAAAACAAGTCCTAAGTTCTAAGTTTATTAATGGTAGTCAATGTTGGTAGTCAGGTCCAGTTTATCGTGTAGTTTCCTAGTTACATCGCCATATTATAGGTAACTACGTTACCTACGTTATAACACCATTACTCTTTGAGAAAATATAGTTTTCGTTCTAATGCACGTCGGTTATCACCGGGATATTGTCCTGGAGCTCAGATGCAAATTTGTAAAGATGTCTTCTTACTTCGACCTATAGATGCAATTTTGCAAAGATTTCTTCTTACGGCGACTTATAAAAAATATATATTTTTCTCTTAATTTTCTAAGACTCTCGGTAATTAATGTTACGTTAATAATGGCAATGTGTTTGTATTTTCCTACAGAGATTAGAGATAAGATAATCACATAATTATTAATTAAGTGTATTGTATTAATAATAAATACGTTTTTCTAAAATATGATGGTTGAACCATATTATTTAGTGATTTGCCTACTTATCTGTTTAGTAGTTATTTTAATTAATGTATTTCGAGAATTTGAAAATCAATAAATAACCATTTAAAATCGAATGTTACTACTCTTCCCCATTCAAGCTCCTTCTTCCTACTTTGTTTTTTTTTTATATATTTTTATTTTGATACGATATTTTACATTTCATAGTACAATCCAGTAATGTTGGCCTCACAAGGTGGCTTACCCATGCTGAGGTCCCTATTTTATAATGTAAGATTTTATGCATAAATATATATTGGAAAAAAAAAATATCGGTGACGAAAAAACACTAAAAAATTAAGATAAATTTGAATTAAAAATTAAAGTAAAGTAAAAAAAAAAATAAAAAATTAAATGAAAATCGGGATATATTATGATTTGTGTGTTTGTGAGTGCTGCTTGTTTTGTATTGGTTTTGTGTGTTGCATGTATATGTTTTATTCTTTTATGTTATAAAATTTTGGTAATATTGTCTTTTTGGTACTTTAATCCATTTTTTAAAATTTTGTTTCTGAATTTATTTTTCTTTTCTTCAAGTTTTGTTTCACGTGAAAGAATGTTGAATGCTTTTTAGGATTATAATAATTGACTTTTCGCGATTACTTTGATGTAGGTTAAATATTTTTCAATTCTGTTCCTATTTATATTACTATAGATTGTTTATACGCGTTTTATTCGAGGAGTATGCAAAGATTACGGACGACGACAAGGTTTTTATAAACATCACATCTTAAATAATTCTTCTAATTATGTGAAATTCTGCCGCATGAGGAGACGGTCCTTTTTGATTATTTACCAGTAATGTTTGCGGAGATGCAACATCCTGTATCGTGAATATTGTGCCTCCCAACCAGACCAATATACCAAAAGAAGAATATTATACGGGGTGTCCGGGGGTAAAGTCCACAACCTTCGGGAGGTAGTTCTTCATGATGGTAGAAGTAAAAAGACAAAAAACTTTTTCGATATTCCATTTTTTTTTCCACAGTAGAATATCATTTCTTCCACATAAACAATTCAACTTTTTTACCCGGAAATTACCTTATAATGCTGGAATTTCAAAATTTTTTTTTTTTACTTGTACTATCACGCAGAATCACCTCCCGAAGTCTATGCGCCTTACACCTGGACACCGTGTATAAAAATCAAGGACTAATTTTGATTTTTCAAATAAAACAAAAAGTATCCTACTCACCGTGGATATTTTGTATACGACAAATAGGAAATTTAGAAATAATCACTAGTAGTTTGTTAGGTCGCTTTTAGATGCCCGCATCAATTAGAAGCGTGTCAATTTATAATTGGAATCTTCTGTTTATTTTTCTTTTTTTTCTGCTGTTCTCCTACAATGCATAAATATGATAAAAGTTAATTAAAATTATCGCAAACAATAAAAAATATTGTTTATTATTAACATATCAGAGAACAATACAATACTTGCGCTTTTTTTGAAACGAGTTCATACTGTAATAACTAATTTAATCTGCATTTTTAGCTATATTCTGCAAATCCCAGCGGGACAAGCTCATTATAAAACTGGGTGACTACTCTTTCACTCACGTGAAGTCCTCTGGAGTCTGGAAGGATGACCAGGGCAACCTGAGGAAGGTCCACTGGTCCTGCTCCACGCACAATTCCAAGGGATGCAGGGCTCGTCTCCACACCATCGGAGAGAAACTTGTCTACGTTAATAATGTGCATAATCACTCATCTGTAAGGCGGAAACAAGTCATACGAAAATGAAAATAAACTGTAAATTTATTTCTTCAAAATAATGTCTTCTAAATATTGACCATTACGTTGTCGACATCCCTCGAATCCGGCACCAAGATTTTTTTAAAACTCTCTTTGGCTGTCAATTGTCTTTTGGAGTTTATGCGTGTTAATTTGGTGTATTGTTGTTGATATATTCGTGTAAACCAAACTTTTGAGATAACCCCATAAATAAATCAGGTAGTGTCAAGTCTGGGCTGCGGGGAGCCATGGGATGTCACCTTTTCGTGAAATCAGTTTTTCGGGAACATTTCTTATATCACTGATATAGTTTGATGTATGTCAGGTTGACCCATCTTCCTGCATCCAAGTCCTGGTGTTGTATTCATTTCGTCGCCTCAATTCTTAATTAGTCCAAACGACCATTTTAGTTTTTGTTCAATATCGACTTTAAAACTGAAAATAAAGCATAAAAATGATAGTTTATCACTTAACAAAGAATTATTTAAACTAATGAGACCTTTTCCTTTCCGGAAATAGCTTTATCTTAAACACCTATCATTACGTTTCATTGAAATAATGAAAGAAAACCTTCTCCTCCTGCATAATTTTCAAATGGTCGTTTGGACAATTAAGAACTGAGGCGACGATTTGGTAGATGTTCTGTCATCTAGACATATTCTATAGAATTAACATACTCAGATTTTCGGCGTTCGTCTTTGAAGAAGTAAGGACCTATTTGTTGATGCATTTGACGACGTATCCATCCAATCCATCACTTTTGGAGAAAGAAGAGCCATTTGAAGTTTTATATTTTAGGGTTTTTCTTGCTCCAGTTCTAACAATTTTGTTTGTTAATGCGCCCGTTCAAATAAAAGCGGGCCTGGTCCGAAAATAAGATATAGTAAAAGTTTATTTTCCGAAAAATCAAATCATTTGGTTTAAACCCTGCACCAATTGGAACTTGTAAGGTAGGAGCTTCTCCGACGTTCTCATTGCTACTCCTGTTCCGTTGCGTACTTTTTTTTTCTTCACATTTAGGGTTTAACCGGCCGCGTTGCGTTGCCTCGAACTCATTGATACATGTTTTGATTAAATTAAGTACTGAATAACATTGAGTAATCGATAATGAACACGAAACAGGCGCCGGCATCTTGCATCACGGCAAGTCGTGATTTTTCACGTTAATAACCAGTTACTATATATAATACATGAATGATTTTTAATAATAATTAAGAGTATAGGAAGGTACCTTTTTGCAGAATGTTCCACGGTGGTAGATACCGACTCTGTCGCCCTGGTGGTCTGCGACTATTCACCATTCACCGGTACATTTTAAAATTAATAATAGAATACCCTGTAACCTACTCTACAACCTTCCTCTTTCTCACCTCCTCCCCCCACTCCTATCACCCTCACTGGCTCCCGGCTTTTGGGAAAAATAAAGATAAAACTGCTCTTCAAAAATATATGCTATTTTATGTACATTGACAAATTAATTAATGTTCACATTGTCTCTTAATCATTTTTCATGACGTTAATTCTACTCTGTTATATATTTATATTTCTTTGTAAATAAATTTGATATGAATTACAATATATATTTTATTTTTGTTTAAGAGTTTTGTGTGACCCTTAAATCAATTTATAAGTCGATAATTAAATATTTTAACATCAATTTCATTTCAAAATTGGTCACAGTCAAGTCACCAATTTTAGTTTTTAATCCCTTTACAAAAGGGGTTTCTAAATGCGTTTAAAAACGGTGTTCAATGATAGTAATAGTTAGATAGAGATACAGCATCCCCAAAGATGGCAGAAGCCATGAGGTAAATTATTTTCCTCAGGGGCTCCTGCGTGAAGTTAATCTTGGATATATACAATGTGCATCAGCAAGTATTGAAGAAATTTAACCAGCGATTCCTGAAATATTCTTGAAAGTACGTATATAGTTAAGTCTTATCAGTATGTATTTTTGTAACAGACTGTCAAGGAATTGGATTTAAAAAAATAACATCTTTTTTTTGACAGATGATGGACACTATAATGTTGTCTGAAACGTTGGCTAATGAGTGAGGAAGCGCAACATGGCATATTAACCCAAAAAATTATCATAATAATGCTTTTGGCTGTGAAATTCTCAAATCAAATCTATTTTTACATGTTATGTACCCCTACGCTACATGCGAAAAGTATATCCACACCGAATTTTCAAAGTATTCATACCTCTCTGATAAATTTTTGTTGATTAAATTTTGTGATTTTAGAGCCAAATAAATGATTTCTAAATGTCCACATTTTAGTAATGAAGATTTTTGTTAAAGGTAATTTCTGCTACGGGATGTTAATGCCAGATTCTTCAGTTTATACGATTTGACTAAGCTTTCGTAAAAATTTCAGATACGTCGAGTTTGTCCAATTTTTAGCCATCATATGTATCCCACCTCAATATTTTGAACTTTTATGTGTTACAGAAAATTTATATGTTTCAGAAGCTGTTTTCCTCAAATCCAAATTCAATACGGACATCATCAAAATAGGCCCTTACCGGTTTCGCAAAACGAACACCTACGGTAGTAAGGTTCACTGGGGCTGCTCGACGAATGCTCGTAGGGGATGCCACGCTCGGTTACATACCATATCTAAAGTTATTGTCTTTTCAAATAATCACCATAATCATTAAATATTTTTAGCAATAAATTATTAATAACTAGCAATGTATTAGGGGGATTCCCACTCCGCCTCCTCCATCTTCCCTATCCCCACTCCACTCCCCCCCCCCCCCCCCCTTTTCCCCCTCCCGATAGTATATTCTTTCTTTTTCATTTTCATACAGGACGTGTGAAAAGAATGATCAGTGACGTACTTACGAGCTGTCTCTAGTATAAAATAGTTTAAAAATAAAAGCCTTTTTTAGGCATATGAATAAATAATAAACACTGATTTAGCAATTGAAGAGATTAGCGGTGAAAATTGTGTTGTGGGTTTTTCCGTGTTGAATTAAGCTCAATTTTTCTTTACTTCTTGTGAATTTTTTATTTATTTTTTTATCGTAATATAAAGAATACGAGTTACATCTATACATATATATTTTACAAAATATTATATTTAAGGTCATCATTGGTCATCTATATGTACCTTATCAGAAATGAGGAGCTCTTGTGCCTGATAAGGGAACCACGATTCTTACTTAGGTCGTAGGTTATAATATGTTTTGTATAAAATATTAACTTTTTATAGAAGTTTTTTTGAAAAATTGTTTAAATTTTTTTTTCTGATTGGTTGATGATACAGCGCAATTCAGATGGGAGGTTATTATAGTTTTTTATGGCTTGGTAAATATAATGGTTTTGCATTTGAGTTGTTTTAAAGTTAAAATTATTAGTATTAGTTAATTAATTGATTTTCCATTTCTCATTAGTTTTTAAAAATTCTTGATATTGTGTATTATATTTTTCATTACACGTTTTTATAATGGAAGCTTGCTTAAATATGTCCTAGACGTTTGGTTCTGAAAACAATTCAAAAAGATATTCTGTTGAGAAGGTAGATTTTCTTAAAGTATTACTTTTATATTGATTCTTTGCGAAACTTTTACTGAGTTTAGATGGTTTTTGTAAGATCCTCCCCAAGCTATAATTCCGTAAATAAGCAAAGAGTGAACAAGTGCATCACACATATTTTCGATTATTTTCACATATAAAATATTTCTTAACCTAACAAATATATTTTTTCTTATTCTCTTTACTGGCTCTGTAACGTGAGTATTGAATTTTCAAATTTCAAACTTCAGGTTGAATTTACAAATTTCGATATTTCTTTTTAAAACCAGGTCATCAATTGCATTCCGTTTTATGTAAACTGCTGCTTTCGAATCGGTTTAGGATTATCTGTGCAAAAATTTTGAGGCGCAATCTCTCCTGTCAAAGTTGAAGTGAAGTTGAAGTTCCAAAAAGTGAGGTTTTCAGTAATCATCAAGTGGTTTCTTTGGTTCAGTCTTCAGTAGGTACATTATTTTGTTTCCACAGTAAAATGCTCGTTTTTATAGAATGCCTATCTTTATGATACTGAAGTTAACCTAAATGAAATATTAAAAAGAAAATTATAAAAAAATCGGGAAAGACCGTAATAATAATTGGATAATTTAAACAGATAATTTGTGTACATTTTTTATGACAAAAGACGATAAAAACTTTTGAAGCCGGGTCTACGCTTCGACTCATTTCAAAATACAACTGTTATGAACCCCTTAGTAACCGATCTTTTTTTTCAAATTTAATATCAAAAATTCTGACCTGAATTAACACAAAACTCAGACTTGAATTCCTAGAAAGCTCACATCAAAAAAAGTTATGGCCTTGGGAGGAATGAGGAATGCCACAAAATCGACTCCAAAGGTGATGTAGAATCACCAGTTTCCCGCTTGTACTGCGAGTTTCCAGACGCGTATGTAAATATTTATAAATATAAATAATATTTTTCCAGATAGATTTTTGAAATTTAAATTCTAGGACTTTTTAAAAATGGGTTGTTAAACTCTTTACCAAGAGAACTAGTGGAGTTAAAGGTCATTGGACAATGGACTGCTTATCTTGTTTTCATTCTGTTAAAGGAACCATTATCTTGTCCAGTCCGCATATCCATTGAAATTATGTATTTATACCTAGACGAAGCTACCAGCATTTTCGTAAATATGTTTTACTTTATCGTTTGACTTTTAATAAATTATTTATATTTTGAAAATGTTTTATTTTTATTTTTTTTTTAAATTGTGTATTACAGACTGTGTGTCCATTTACAATACACATGTGACATAAACTACACCTTTATTGATATATAATAGAAACTTTTATTTACCCCTTAGACTAAGTTCTTAGGAATTTTAATTAACTTAGAGTCAACGAATAAGTGCTTTTATTGTCAAATGATTTTAAAAGGTTTATTAACCCTATTATAAAAATATTTCAGTTCCACGCAGAAAATTAGGAAGGGACAAGGAAAATCTTTTTGATTACAGTTTGTTGAAAGACGCCGTCAAAGCAGTTCTACAAGGTGTGAATGATATATATTATATAGGTTGATCATAATTTTATCTTTATTAAATTGTAAGCAAGCTTCTTTATACTGCAGTTAACAACAATATCAGTCATAAGTTGCTTCAGAATTCAGATATTTTTTAAATTTAATTTATAACACTCCTGAAGGTTGTCCAAAAAACTTTTATTTACCCTGAAATAACATTGAAGAACATTGTTTACAATAAATTAGCTTAACAATTTCTTACTTTTTTCAGGAATGAGTGTTAGAAAAGCATCGAAAGTTTTTAAATTCTCCAAATCATGCATCGCATTTCAAGCGAAACTGAACAAAGGGAAAAATCCAGACTCAGTACAGATTAGGCGAAAAACTTCACCGAAAAAAGTTTTCTCACTTGAAGAAGAAATCTCGCTTTTTGAATATTTGGAAAGGGCTGCGTTTCATCAGGCGGGTCTCACCCAAAAAGATATTCGCAGTCTGGCTTACGATTTCGCAGCGGCAAGGGATAAAACCATGCCACCTACCTGGAAAACTACCAAAATGGCTGGTGAAAAGTGGCTCTACGGATATCAAAAAAGATTTACCTCCCTGGCACTTCGGAAACCCGAGGCTACAAGAAACACCAAAGATACGAGTGAATAAAATGTCAAGATTTAACCTCTAAAAGTTTTCTGCAGAAAACGATCACTACCTTGATGAATCCGAAAACCAGTGTTTTAAACCTAAATTTGATGTCAATAAAATCGACGATCAGTGCCATTAAGAGTTTACGATATTTAAACGATATCTATTAAACGCCCATTCTATGCCTGTTTCAGCTTTCGACAGATTGTGATCAGCTGTCGAGCATAACGGTCATGTTGGCAAAACTAGCAGAGATTAAAAAATCCTGTTTTTAGCAATACTTGTCAAAAGTGAAATTTTCTGATTTGTTATGTTCTTCATTTATTATAAAAAAAATTCACGCTGGTAGACCTTTAAAATATGTCTATGTCATTTTTAACTGATGATTTAGGTTGGACACGCTGTTTTACTAAATTGTTAACTAGGTATTTTTGATTGTTTGATTTGTTTCTGCGCTATTAGATTTTTGAAATCTTTCCTTAACCGAAAAAAATATTACGCATGTGGCTAATTCTGAAAAATAAACTAAAAAACCAAGTGTGTGACTCAAATGATTTTTGTTTTTATTCTAGTTGTGTTCTTCAAGTCACAAAAGAACAAAGATATGATAAAAATTGGTGCTTATACGTTCAGAAGAAAGATATCTTGTGGCGGAAAAGACCATTGGTGTTGCTCTACTCACCATAGCAAGGGTTGCAAAGCTCGTTTACACACGGTTGGAAATATTATTATATATCAGAAACTTACCCACAGCCATTAGTTACAAATCATTTTCAAATTTGACTGTTATTCAAACAAAAACCGAATACAATTGCTTAACCTAACCATCCGAACCTAAGCTAACCAACCAAACCTAACCTAACTAACCAAACCTCTCCTAACCAACCAAACCACACCAAACCAACCAAATCTAACCTAACCAACCAAACTTAACCTAACTAACCAAATGGTTTTAATTAAGAATGAATTTGTTTGCGAGTTCCCAGCTTTAATTAGTATTTCTCTCATAATATGTGTACGGTTTTCCTACGAATTACGAAATTTTAAGCTTAAATAAATATAATTATTGACATTTATATTAAATACTAAAAGAAAGAATTGGATTTGTAAACGAAAGTATCGTAGAACATTTTCAAATAATTATTATACATTTAAAAAAAATAACATACTTAACTCTCCCCATGCTACGCTACTGAGGAACAACGGTGTTTACATTATGTTTCTCTCAAATGATAATAATTATTTTCTTAAATAATTGGTAAACATTATTGTGAAAATTTGCCGCCCCCCCTTAAAAGTACCGCATGGGCGGACCGCCCCCCTAGCCCTGTTTGTGGCGCGGTTGATTCTGAACCCTGGATAAGAAGGTTCAAACCTCACTCAATCCAAAAAAAAGTTTTAAAAGACGTTGATTTTTTTATTGTACCATTTGGTCGATCCATGTATATATATTATGCTTCATTATTTGGGTGAAGTAAGGTTTGGTTAGGTTAGGTTAGGAAGGCATGCACAATGCGATGGTGAGAATGTCCAAACCAACATTTTTTATCTTGATCACGCAGTTTTATTTTTGTTCTATTTTGCACCTTTAAAGTCATGGCCAAAGTCCAGATATTTTAATTAGGTTTTATTTTAATGATTGACATCTTCTGAATGTTTTTTTTTTCATACTTAACTTATTTTCATACCTGTGAGTTGTGATACATAGGTAGGTAATGCGTTTGTTTAATTAACTTTGATTATTTAAATTTCTATGACGAAAATAAATAAAAAATATGTATTATAATAAAACCTTTTTATTTTATTTTATCCCAGTGAAATATTTTCAACTAATACAGAAGTGTTACTTCAGTGTGTTGTGAACATGACTTTTTAAAAATTAAAAAATTTGCAATTTTATAATGTACAGCCATGACTGTAATAGTCGGTATACATTTGAATGTATAAGACAAGGTATTAATGTGACTGACTTAAATGGTGTAGGGTTCGTGGATGATTTTGCATAACAAAACCTGTCCTATTTCAATCGCCACCGCGACCGAAACGGCATAATCATCATTAATCGTCTCCGGGCACAATCATCATTAAACGTTAAAAAATAATAAATAAAAAAATCTCAACATTTATGCCCTATTTTTAATTCTTAACTGCAAATTTTTAGCATGTACCTATCTCAAGATTAAGTTCTTTTTTATTATTATCATGTAATTCTTCGCATTTATTCTTAATATTTAATTTTAAACATTTAATTCGAATAGTTTAATTCTAAACATTTCAAATTAATTTTGTTTTGAAGAGTTTTAATTTTCAAAGTAAAATTTAACATATCTTTTTTTTCAGCTATTTTCTGCAAATCGAGACGGAATAAGGATCTGATAAAAATGGGTGCTAACACATTTAGGAAGAAGAAAGCTGGTGTGAGTAAAGTTTATTGGGTCTGTTCCACACACCACAACAGGGGATGTCTTGCGCGACTGCACACTGTGGGACAAACCATTGTTGTAATAAGAAATACTCACAATCATTAGATAAGTTTTTTAAATTTAAAGTTCTAAAATAATGCCTATTGTTAAATATCTCGGTATTTTTTGAGAAATTAGCATTTTTATTTTAATAAATTTATAATTGTAACAAATACGTTTGCCTTTAATTCCCAAAAATAACCATTAAAAAACTGACATACCTATTGAATGCATTGCTTGCACAGTGCACACTTTAAAACGTTAGATTTTTATTTACCAACACATGCATTAGACATTTGTTATAAAAAAACATCACTTTAATTAAATTATTTTAAAATTAAAATTTCAATTTGAATATTTGTGGACATAACTCCACGTTCTGACAGAACACGAATTTACTTGTTTTTTTTTTTGTTTTTTCTGACAAACACGTTTTTTTTTGCTTGTATAATTTATAAAGTGCAATTATTGTATAATTACTCTACTAAAACTGACGAAAAATAACACAAATAAATGTAAGTATATTGGATTATACGAATATAATAGTAAATTGACAAGTTTACGAAATAAAATAGGATTTATGTAGAGATTACTAGGTATGAATATCTTGGCGTGTGGTAAAAATGAGGCAAAAACGTGGTAAAGAAAATTCATATCTCCTTTTACTTGGCGTCGCGCCGCGTTGTGTTCGCTTCCACTTCGCTTCGACGCAAACGAAAGAAAGGCGATCAGTCTTGTTTGATGAATTTAGCTAAAATGATCTTGGTGGTTCTGATTTTAAGCCTTTCTATTATTTTCAGCACATTTTTGCAAGTCACTGCAAAATAAATGCATGATCAAGATGGGTCCTTACACATTTATAAAGCAACGAACACTAGGAGTCAAGACTCATTGGATGTGCTCCACACATAATAATAAAGGGTGTACTGCTCGACTGCATACTGTTGGAAAAGTGATTGTCTTTTTAAAAAATACCCACTTTCATCGTTTTAAGTAGGCTCTGTCTGGCTCTTTCAAATAAAAATTTCGAAAAAAAATTGTGTTTTATTTCATGAGTTTATCCTTTCATCCCAACTTTTACTATAAATGCGAGAGTTTGTTTTTGGTTTGTTTGCTCTTTAAACCACTAAATCTATCCATCAGGCTTTTCAATTTGGGAGGCAAATATGGAAACCGTTGTCTCGGTAACCATTTATTGGATAACCAACATCTCTGCCATAGTCACCACAAATGGTTCGCGACGTTTGATCACTTAGCAGTGGTTCATAGTTTATGTTCAATCTACAAGGGCTCTTGGGTATGATGATTTTTCTGAATCATAGTATCAAATATAGCATCAATCTTAACTAATATTATAAATGTGAAAGTGTGATTGTTTGTTGGCTTATCTTTTTTTGACGTCGCAACTGAGCGACCGATCAACGTGATTTTTTTTACACAGGAATAGTTGAAGGACTGGGAAGTGACATAGACTACTTTTTAACCGGAAAAAACATTTCATTCCCGTGGGAAAATTCTTTGTACAGTAATTTCTCTTTATTACCACACGAGCGAAGCCGCGGGTGAAAGTTAGTTCAAATTTAATGAACAAGCGACTGACGTCTTTTATAAGAGAGGTAGCATGAAAGAGCGACAACAATGTAGGTATATGAGCCTGCAGGGTCCAGCGTCTCTTCATTAGTATCTGTCATCTGAGCTAATGCATTGTTTTAATAACAGTTAATTGTCTATTATTCCTTCATCCCAATATCACAGTAAAAGTATATATGTTAAAGTCCATTATACAAAGCAATCAAGCAACGCAATCATTGTACCATACATAAATTACTGTAGCAGCATAATATTCTTAGCCAACGATGAATTAATGAAACAAATGACAATTCTACAAAACAGAGCTATGAGAACTATATTGAAGAAAAATAAGTTCACTTCAGTCAAGAAAATGTTAAAGGAATTAAATATCTTGTCATTTAAATAAATTATTTACTTCAATACTATATTGTTAATCTACAAAATAATCAATGGCCATACGTCTATTGAATTCCTAAGAAAAATTGATAAACTAAAAATCAAACATACACATGAGACGAGAAAAAAAAATGAACTAAGACTTCCCTTCAGGAAAAAAGTCATCAAAAGTCATTGATGTACGGAGCATTGCAGATATTTGGAGAATTATTAGAAAAAATAAAATTGGAACAAAGCATAAAGGCATTTAAAATTAAATTGCGAAGATATGTGATTGATTTGGTATAGATGTGTTATTTTAAGTATATATATATATATATAAGGATTGTATAAGGTCATAGATAACTATGTACCTATTTAAAATACCGCAATAAACAATAAACAAAGGCAAAGACAATCTTTACCGTTTATTTATTTATTATAGCAAGTACCCGGCATGTGTCGCAAAGCGACGCAAAGAAATAAAGAAAGAAAGTGTTTGCGTTTTAATTCTGTTTATTTAATTCAATTTGGGAGGCGGGTATGGGTACCTCCGCCCCAGGAACCACTTATTGGATAACCAACACCCAAGTGGTTTGCTACGTTTGGTGACTTAGCCGGGGTGCCCGGGTTCATGGCGTGAAGTTTGTCCGGGTCTTGGCGGCAGATGCTGGTACATATGTTTTAATGATTTTTACTTTTGGATATATTTATTACAATGCTAATGTATTTTAATCTCACGTTTTTTTGTTTGATTTTTCAGTTATATTTTGCAAGTCGCAAAGAAACAAAGACATGATTAGAGTGGGTGCCTACACATTTTCAAAGCGAAAAATGAAAAAGCCTTCGAATAAAGATCATTGGACCTGCTCAACGCATAAAAACAAAGGGTGCAGTGCCCGCATACACACTGTTGAAAATATTATAATATTCATCCAAAATAAGCATTCTCATTAGCCTTACTCGTACGACTCGTACAAATCAGACGTTGTTGCCTTTTATAGACATCTACATTTTAATGCATAAACATCATGCTTTACTATAGTATATTATAATGTTACCTAACTTTTTAATTTTTGTACAAAAATGACAAAATGCTTTTAGGATGAAATTGCTTTTAGTAAAAATATTCATAAATTTGATATCAGAAATGTAAATCGAATTAGATTTGAGGCATATGGGAAAACAGAGTAACAGAACTGCTTAATGTGTAGAGGACTAAAAATGCATGATGAAATTCCTGAATGTCTGAAGAATGAATGTATTTTATAAAAGTTGTTACACATACATACTTTAAAAATATAATTTTATAATCAATGTTTTGTACTTAATTATCTTGTACACAATAGTTTATACATGTGCTAAAATGTAATATAAACTATCATAATAAATGATTTAAAAAAAATTATAAATCTCGTAGTACTTTTTTGTCGATTTAATCATTTAAAACGTCCTTAAGACGTCTTCCCTCTCGATTTGCTCTCTGTGCCTATTAACCCGATACCAGTGTTTAGTCAATTGACAGCCCGTTCCTCTTGAAATGCTATGGCTTATACGTACCTGAAAATTTCAGCCGTAGCCGTCGACACGACTTGTTCAAAATACCATACGGCAGAACAGATTTTCTATCACAGCATAGCATGACAAGAGGAATGGTGCTGTTAAACGAAATATCGGAAACACTAGATATGTATAACTCTTCTTTATATAGCCTTAAGATTTATTTTTATTTTTTTTATTTATTTAGGAAACAAACAGTCATACAAAATGATAATATAACAATGAACATTCATATGTTGTAGACCAATTAAGTTCTATTAAGTTAATATTTTGATTTAGTTTTTGTTTTTGTTTTTTTATCTACTCAACTTATGTGACAAAAAAAATAAACATAATAAGGAACAAAATAAAACGTAATAAAGAAAAAAAGTAAAGTTATTAACAAACATAGTTACACTATTTACTACGGATAATAATATTATAAATTTTCACAAAAAAGAAAAAAAAGTATTTTAAGTTATATGTTAAACTGCATTTTATATGATTTCAAGTCATGGTTGAAAATGTCTACATCTCGTAAGGCATTGTAAGTTTCACAGATACGTATTATTACAGAGTTTTGCGCGTATTTGGATTTACTGTGTGGTATTCTAAATGAGTCGTTCGATCTGGTATTTTGTTTGGGGCAACTAAATACAATATTTTCTAACAGATATGATGAATCAACAAGGCAGTTCATGATTTTGTATAAGAATAATGCATCAGAAATTTTTCTGCGTTTATATAAGGCGATAGGGTCAAATTGATGATCACTATATAATTTTTGTATAATAATTATCTTCCTAGGTGTTAAGACTGTCAAAATGAGAAACTTTTACGGTAATTGGATAATAATCTGTTGTACAATTAAATAATAATAATAATAAAATAAAAATAACGAAAGACATTATCAAAATAAATGCGTATATTGATAGTTTACCGAAACATATCTGATACTATGGAGTCCGGAATAAATTTATCAATCAATATATCTCATACCAATTGTGGACCGTGATCCCAAATATTGATAACTGAACATAGATGATTGATTTGATCATAATGGTTTTAATACATAGTTTTATCGATCGACCACGTTACCTCCGATTAGCGACCTCCAGAGAAAGATACAAAAAATAGTTGTCCTCCCTGATGCACCTAAATTGGTATGACTCTGCACCTGAGAAGCATCAAAGCCTTGGATGGTGGCCTCGCGGTAAATCAAGTGTTTTTCTGATACATGTGTTTTGATGATTTGTACTATTGAATATCTTTGTTACATTGTTGAAATATTTTATACTCACATTTTTTGTTTGATTTTTCAGTTTTATTTTGCAAGTCGCAAAGAAACAAAGACATGATTAGAGTGGGTGCCTACACATTTTCAAAGCGAAAAACACATGCGGGTAAAGATCATTGGGCCTGCTCTACGCATAAAAGCAAAGGGTGCAGTGCCCGTCTACACACTGTTGGCAATATTATAATATTCATTCAAAATAAGCATTCTCATTAGCCGTACTCTTACAAATCAGATGCTGTCACCTTTTAGAGACATCTAGATTTTAATACATGAAAATCATGCTCTATACTATATTATATTTTACAAATTAAGGAAAATTGTACAAACTAGAAATTATTAAGTATAAATTATTAAATTATAATTATTAATTATTAAATTACTAATTATAAAGCCATGAGATACCTGATACCTGATGTGTACATTTTTGTACATAAAATTATGAATTACCAAATAACAAAATGCTTTTAGAATGAATTATTTTTTAGGAAAAATATGCATAATTATGAAATCAGAAATGTAACGAAACTGTGTATAGATATCTAAAAAATGTATGATGAAATGTGTGTAGACATCTAAATAAAGTCTTAATAAATATATTTAAAAATATTTTCGATACCTGTCTCACTAGGATATACCTGTATCGAAACAGGCGTCGATCTACATAAATGAATATCATAGTTACAAGAATATTTAAGGGTTAACACACATTAATTTGAATACAATTAAAACATAAAGATAATTGAAAGTAAATCCCATAAAGTCAGTTATCTTATAAATGTAGGAAGAGATGAAGTAAAATAGTAAATCCTGTCAAATCTATTAATGGAATTAGATTATACAGGATTCTATTATTTTAATTTGTTTTATATAGGTAATGACGTATGTAAATTGATATTTCTGTCTATTTGTAATTTATTTTACGTAAGTTTGCAGTAGCGTGACGTTCAATACTTATAATCCATTTCTTTATAATTTGTTTGAATTTGGTCATTGATTTAGTTTGTCTAATCGTAGCTGTTAGTCTGTCGTGTAGTTTGCAAGTTATGTATTTAAAGTATCTTTGTCCAAAGGTGGTTTTAAAAAAAAAGAGTTTGGAGAAGTTCTTTGTTTTTGGCTCGTGTTCTGTGAATCATTTGTGTTGTTTTGTAAAGGGTTTTTGTGTAAATCAACTAAGATGGATCTTGCGTAGAGCTGTTTAATGTCCATAAAGTTGAAAGTATTGAAAATCGCATCATTGCTGCCAGTGCTGGTAGTGAGAGGAAGTTTAAGAATTATTTTTATGATTAGTTTTTGTGCTTTAATGATGGGGTCGAGTGAAAGTACTTTGTATATATTAGCTTATACATAAACCGAAATGTAATCTAAACTATCTCAATAAATAATAAAACCCTCATAGTATTTGTTGTCGATTAAATTATTTAAAACGTATTTAAGACGTTTTCCTTCTCGATTTGCTCTTAGGGCTTATTTATACGATACCAGTGCTTAGTCAAAGTGACTTATCGGTTAAAGCGTTAGTAAAACTTACTACTTACCACTCAAAAGGGTTAATTTTATACCGAGTCCGCATATCACGGATCACTCCAGCTTACCACAAACTCCAGAGGTTTCGTCATCCGAATATTTAAAAGTTAAATGATCCAGGTGCAATGATAGCCTATTCGATGGCATTGTAAGAAGCAAACTGGAGTATGCTATTGGTGTTTAGACTCCGTACCAAACAAAATTAATAAATATTCTGGAACAAATCCATAAAAAAATCCACAGCAATGTATGCGGACGCATGGAACATATCCTGGGTTCAGGCATCATCTGGACTTACTTGAGAGGTAGCGAACAGATTTAGCCTAGAAAGCAGACGTTATGCAAGTCTTGCAATACTTAGGTTTAATATAGTGCTCTATTGATAGGAATACTACGACTTATACCAGCCAAATAACTTCAGTCGTAGTCGTCACCACGGCACTTTCAAGATACCTCACGGCAGGAAAAGTGATCTAGAACAGCATAGAATGACAAGATGAATGAATGGTGCTTTTGAATGAAATTTCTAAAACGGAAGAAATATTTTTTTACTATTTAAATAACATTTTAAAGTTCAATTTTTAACTTTTTGTATATCTTTTGACCGGTCGGTGGCTGAATTGGCATCGCGTTTCCCCCCCTCCCCCCCCCCTGGGTGTCATATTTTCGATCCTCGGCTGACTAAGTCCACGACACAAGCAACATTTTCCACTTACTGAAGTGGCAGTAGGAAATTTTCAAATATTGTCGGGTTATTCGTAACGCGGGAATATTATCTTTCTTATAAAAAAAAATCATAAGTTAATCATATTATTTCAAATAATATATCCCATACTTAGAAACTTATAGTTAAAATTGTTTACTGGGGTGGTACTTTTACCGTCTACTTTTATGCAAATTACAGGAGGGTCATAGCTTTTCCTTTGTAAAACATGACCGTCCTTCGTCCAAATATATTTATATCCAGTAGATTTTGTTGCCAACCTAACCAAACCCAACCTAAGCTAACCTAACCAGAGATGATGTTTATTTATTGGGGTTAGTTTTTCATTTATGTAAATTTTCTCCGTTGGGTCCGAATACTTTATCTCCTTTCCCCTCAAATGTTTGGAGAGTTCCGTGTCCTCGTAAAGGAACTAGAATCTGATGACGATAACAAACGATTCTTCAGATACTTACGTACCGTATGATTAAAGTGAAATTTAACGAGCTTCACAGCATCGAATGTGACAGGAAAGAAAATAAACGTATTTGGAAGTCAATTGGTAGGTACCAGGAAAGTTTATTGTCAGGAAGCCGGTATATGTTTTAAAGGTCTTTAAGAGACTGAAACGCTCTTCGAAACATTGGCAGAGGTAGCGCAATACGGTATAATACTCCAAAAATAAATTACGATAACACTTCAAAAAATGTTAATTATAATATCACAAACACAACAGCTTCAATGATTGACGCGATAGCTTAGTGGTTAGAGCAAATTACCGGGTCAAGATTTTTTGTCTGTTTTAATCTAATACTATGGAGTCCGGGATAACATTTATCAATCGTCGGTCGTAAAATCCTTTACCAATTGTTGATCGTGATCGCAAATATTGATAACTGACCCTGGATAACGGATTTATCCAATATCGTTTGATATAGGGGTTTGCTACGTGCTGGACCTCCAGAGACATAAATAGCTGTCTTCCCAGAGGCACAAAAATTCTTAAGTTGGCTCTGCACCTGGGAAGTATCAAAATCCTTAGCTGGTGACCATACGTGGAAATCAATTATTTTTTATACATATGTTTTAACGATTTTCACTATTGGATAACTTTGTTACATTTTATTTTTAAACTCACATTTTTTTATTTGATTTTTCAGTGTTTTTTTGCAAGTCGAAAAAAAACAAAGACATGATTAGAGTGGGTGCCTACACATTTTCAAAGCGGAAAACACATTCCGGTAAAGATCATTGGGCCTGTTCTACACATCTGAACAAAGGGTGCAACGCTCGTCTACATACTTTTAACAATATTATTATATTCATTCGAAATGAGCATTCTCATTAGCCGTACTCGCATGACTCGTTCATTCAGTTATGGTAGACATTTTAGAGGCATCTTGATTTTAATAGATATGAATCATTTTTTTAAACTAAAGTTGCTCCACATTTAGATTGCTCTACGATATTATATTTAGCCTTTATATCGAAGTATTTAGCCAATGAAGAAAACCTGAACAAACTACAAATTTCTTCTTCAAACTTTATTATTGATTTAATGAAAACAAATAACTTTGTAAACACCGCTATATTATTAATATTATCGACATGTTTCAAAAACAATGTTTGCTTCGTCTGGAAAAGAGATTAATAAACTAAATAAAATTAATAAACTAGAAATTATTTAAAACATAGCTAAGATGTATACTAAGGAAAGGCAAATATGCAACAATTTCAAATGAGAGAAAGCTTAATTAGATTCCAATAAAAAAGAGAATGCTACTTAATTTGTTAGTTTTTATACACAAACTTATGAATAACCAAATGCCAAAATGCTTTAAGGATGGATTTGTTTTTAATAAATTTGCGTAATTATGAAACCAGAAATAAAAATAGATTTAGATTGCTGCGTATGAAAAAAACAGTCACAGAACTGCTGAATGTTTAGACGACAAAAAAATTATGATGAAATATCTGAAAGTTTGACTAATGAATGTATTTAAAAAGTTGTTGTGCATACTGTAAATATGTAAATTTATAAACAATGAAATATAATCTCTGACATATTCGTATTGGTATTATATTAGTACATATGTAGCAAAATGTAATATAAACTAATTTATAAAATAATTTTTAGTATTTTTTTTTTATTTAATCCGTCTTTCAACTGTTCTCACCATCTTCCACTTATGCTTCATCAAGGGGCCTTCAAACGTCCCTGTCCTGGGCTACTTCAACAGTCTTCACCCATTCCGGGTTCAGTGTCTGCTCGCACAGCCTTTGGGTTGCTTTCCCCAATTTTTTGCCTGCGACAGCCAACTGGATGTCTTCCCTCTCGATTTGCTCGCAGGATATGTTTATACGATGCCAGATGTTTAGTCATTTGATGCAGTAGCCAAAGCAGTGGTAAAACTTAATACATACTCGTACCTACTAATAAAAAGGGTAAACAGTTTACCGAATCTATAGCATTAAGGATCTTGGTATCGTCTTCGACCTAAACAAATGAACCCCTGAGGTTACATCACTTAATGACCCAGATGCAATGATAGCCATTTTCGATGGCATTGTAAGGAATAAACTAGAGTTTGCTAGTGGTGTGTGGACTCCGCAGCAAACAAAATACATAAATATGCTGGAACAAATCTAGAAAAATATCGTCAGGTTTATTTATATGCGGATAATATGCGGGCGATACCCAGAACCGAAGAAGTTATAGCTTGAGAACGAGAAGAGCCGACCTCAACAGCATACCTAGGTAATGAGTTGGGACAGTGCAAGGAAGAAGAAGATTTATACGCGGACAAGTGGAACACATCCGAGGCTCATGCCATCTGGACTGACTTGAGGTAACGAATAGATTTTGCCCAGAAAGCAGACTTTTTTTTTTTACATTAACTCTACACAGGAGGCCCTGAGGAAAATAATTTTCCTCAGGGCCTATGTCATCTTTGAGGATGCTGTGTGGAGGGTCTTTTTGAGGAAAGGAAGGAGTGAACATGGGTCTTGAAGAGACCCATGTTGTAGGAGGGAGGAAACACAGAGGCTGGTAAATCGTTCCACATCCGAGCTGTTGAACTCAAGAACGAGTCGTAAAAACGACCCGTTCTCATGTGACTAATGTCAACCGTGTACAAATTTTGGGCGCGTGTTTGGCGTGTTTCCCGACTATGCACCGGTGCCGAGGGGATCAACGACACTAGTTCCTCGGAGCATTTTCCATTGTAATACCGGTAGAACAATGACAGCATTCCCACCTGACGCCTGTGCTCTAAAGATTGCAATCCGTCTGTTAAGATGGGAGAATCTATCAAACGGACCGCCCGTTTCTGCACAAGTCAAGACGTTATGCATGTCTTGCAATACTTGGATTTAATATACATAGTGCCAAATATTAATAGTCCAAATATAGTTTACCTACTTACCTACAACTAATAACTGAGGTCATGTTTAAATTTTCTACTGTATAAACCCGCACATACCTGAGATAGTTATTTAAATACTTGTCTTCCCAGTGGCACCAAAATTGGTAAGTTGTCTTATCCAAAGCCTGGGCTGGTGACCTCGCGTGAAAATCAAACGTTCTTCTTTTTTTTTAATTAGCTCCACACAGAAGGTTCTGAGGAAAATAATTACCCCTTGGGCCTAAGTCCCTAAGAGGGTCTTTTTAGGAAAGAAGTTCTGGGAAGGAAAGGGTCAAAGGGCTGGGTAGGAATCTGGGGGTCAGTGTGTCTAGGAGTGACGGACGTATGAATCCATCCCTTCCACTGCGGTGCACGGTGATATTCCGAGGAGTACGGCTGGAGAAGTCAAAGGGACTCTCTCAATCCGGCGTGCCATGCATCTGGTGGGCAGACGCATCAGCCGCCAAGACCTGGACAAACCACACCACATGAACCTGGGCACCCCTGCTAAGTCACCAAACGTAGCTAGCCACTTGGGGTGACCTATGGCATTGGTTATCCAATAAATGGTTCGAAATGGCGGCGGTACCTATACCCACCTAATAAATTGATACGTATGTTGTGACAATTTTTACATTTGTTACATTGTTAATGTATTTTAAACTCATATTTTTTGTTTGATTTTTCAGCTTTATTTTGCAAGTCGAAAAGAAACAAAGACATGATTAGAGTGGGTACCTACACATTTTCGAAGCGGAGAACACTTTCGGGTAAAGCTTATTGGGCCTGCTCTACGCATGTAAACAAAGGATGCAATGCCCGTCTACACACTGTTGAAAATATTATTATATTCATTCATAACGAACATTCTCATTAGCCGTACTCGCACAACTCGTACAAATCAGATGTTGTCACCTTTTAAGAACAACCCATCCTTAGAGAGTGTAGAGGACTGAAAATGTATGATGCCCAAAATGAGGACTTAAAATGCCTGAATGTCTGAAGAATGAATATATGTATTTAAAAATTTATTATGCGTACTGTAAAAATATAATAATTTTAGTTAGTTTATATATAAATATGTAATATAAACTAACTCAATAAATAATTTTTAAAATCTCGTATTTGTTGTTGATTAAATCATTTCGTTGTCACTATTTCCCTTTCCATTGTACAGCATTTCGAAATATCTCTTCCATCTCTCTCCTATTTGGTCATTTTCGAAAAGTATTGATAGAAAGAAAAAATGAGGTAGACGCAGATGATTTGGGAGATCCAATCACTAGAGAAGAGTTTGACCTCGCACTGAAAAATCTCAAAAACGGGAAAGCACCCGGATTCGATGACGTTCCGGCTGAACTAATTAAGCCAGCAGGAATAGGAACTACCGATGCCTTGTTTAAAATGATACAGACAATGTATAAGACTGGAGAGATACCAGAGGATTTCTAGAAATGCTTAATTGTCGCATTACCAAAGAAGGCAGGCACAACGAAATGTGAACAACACAGAACTCTTAGCCTAATATCCCATGCCTCAAAAATATTGACTAATATCATTTTAAAAAGAATCGAATCGGAGACCAGTATGGCTTTAAAAGAGGCGTAGGAACCAGAGAAGCAATATTGTCGCTACGAATAGTTTGTGTTGCACTAATCAGCAGACGCAATATACGATTGTCTTGTGATTCTGGAAGCGAATTTGAGGACGACTTACTAAGATTATTATTTTTAAATGAATATTTTCGACTGAAACGAGACTGGTTGAGGGAGGCCTTTTGACCTCTCGATCAGGACTCTCTCAGAACATCGTCTTGCACCGTAGTGAGAGGGATGGATTCATACCTCCGCCACTCCAGGACGCACTTACCCACTGATTCCTACCCTCCCCTTATACCTTTTTCAGTACCAAATCCTTCTTATCTCCTTTATTTTCTAAAGCATCCCCAAAGATGACGTAGGCCCTGAGAGGAATTATCTGTGTGGAGCTCATGTAAAAAAATGACCCTCAGAGCTGGCTGCCACTGTGGAAGGGAATTAAAATGATTTTTCTATTTATATTTTTTCTTATTTTCCAGTTATATTCTGCAAGTCACGAAGAAACAAAACTATGATTAGAGTTGGTGATTACACATTTTCGAAGCGGAAAACACACTCGGGTAAAGATCACTGGGCCTGCTCTTCACATCATAACAAAGGTTGCGTCGCTCGTATACACACCGTTGGCAGTATTATTATATTTATTAAAAATGTGCACAATCATTAGTTGTCAAACTTGTGCAAAGGAGGAATCTAACTTTGTGCAATCATTGAAAATTTTATAAATAATAGTTTCTCTAATATATCCACTACCACAGTGCAATCCTATAGCCACAGTCTCTGACTATATCTCTGGCCACCTCGATAAGGGCTCAAAATGTCTATCGGTATTTCTTGACCTATGTAAAGCGTTTGATACAATATCACACGCCAAATTAGAACGCAAAATGTTCAATATAGGTATTAGGAATAATGAATTAAGCCTACTCTCCAGCTTCTTATCTGACAGATCCCAATGCGTTAAACTCAGAGCTACAAAGAGTCAGAATTTGCCCATTAGTTACGGTGTCCCACAAGGCAGTGTTATAGGTCCAACGCTCTTCCTAATATACATTAACGAGTTGTGTAACCTAGATATCGATGCCACTATTGTCAGCTTCGCTGACGACACTGTCCTGCTATTCCAAGCGAAAGACTGGCCTACCGTTTATTCGCAAGCGGAGGAAGGCATTCAAAAGGTTAAATACTGGCTTGACTCAAACACACTAACTCTCAATGTACAGAAAACAAAATACTTACTGTTTAGTCTCACCAATATCACAAAACCAAACCTCCACCCCCAATAAAAATACACGAATGTAAAAACTCATCTCCGAACCTGACTTGTAACTGCCCATGCCTTGAACAAGTAAACATTATAAAATCTTTAGGAATAACCTTTGATACACACCTAAATTGGAAGCAACTTAACACTACTAAAGATGACAAACAGCACAAATTCTCAAACTACATCGTCGAAACCAGCGGTACAACGCGAAAAAGTTTATTAGCATTGGGAAAACTAAACATCCAGTACCAAAGAGTTAAATTAGAGGATTGTGATCCATTAACCCAATGTTACCACTGCTGTTAATTTATGCATACAGCCTCGAGATGTCTACAACGAACGAATCCATCAGTATGCCCTCACTGTACAGGTGACCATATGTTCGCCAAGTGCCCGGCAAGAGAAACAACACCTGTTTGTGCAAACTGCACGTCACAAAACAAAAAATTTGGTGAAAAAAACAATACAGACCATAAGGCTTTCAGCGACATATGTCCATACAAAAATAAAATGCTTAAAGTAGCTAAAGACAGAATTGACTACGAATAAAAATGGCAGACTTCTTATATAATATACTAGACGAAAAATATAATATTGACGAGAAAATATATAACAGCTTCCAAGAATACTGTATCCACCAAGACGACCTCAATTGCAGCCCTTTAATTCTACACATGAACGTAAGAAGCATAAAACGAAACATAGATGAATTTTTAACAACAATTAATAATAATCTCAAAAAGCCGGTATGCATTGTGTTAACAGAAACTCATTCATGTTGTGAAGTGACGTACAATATACCGGGTTATAAATATATATCAACGGCAAACCGAATAAACAAGAACAGTGGGATCGCTATGTTTATTCAAAATCATTGTGACATATTGTGCGAGGAAGAAATTAAAATGAGTGGAACAAACTGCCTACATATACAAATTAAGTATTATAACAAAAAAATTGATATTATCTCTTTGTATAGAACACATTCATCCAGTGTCTGTTTGTTTATTGATGAATTAAGACAAGTCTTGGTAAACTTTAGAAATTCAAATACAATAGTTTTAGGTGATATAAATTTAAATATATCACATGATTTTACATCGAATAATAAAGATAACTACCTAAACATGATGGCGGAATTGAATTATGTACCGTGTATAAAGTCTTATACTAGAAACGTCAATGGGCAACGTCCATCATGTATTGACCATATTTTCACAAATATCAAAGATATAAATAATATAAATTCTGGAATTATAAAAACTTCAATTACCGACCATTACATGACTTTACTACATTACAACTCAATAATACCTCAGGCGATTAATCAACACTGCGGACTAACTGCTAATAATAATAATGAAATAACTGTTATTAATATTGAAACTTTAAAAAATAAATTATCATCTGAATTATGGTTGGATATACTCCGTAACGATAACGTCAATGAGTGCTGTAAAATTTTTGAAAATAGATTAACTAATTATATAAATGATTCAAAAAAAATTATTCATAAGGGAAACTCAGCCAAATTTCGTAAAATCAAACCGTGGATAACACATGGACTCGTTGTGTCCGTAAGACACAAAGAATGGCTTTACAAAGAAACTAAAAAAAAACCACTGGACATAAATTTAAAAAATCATTTTAAAGAATACAAAAATAAATTAGCTTCTCTCATAAAAAACACTAAAGAAAAATATTATAAACATAAACTTGATGACTCAATGACAGCAAAAGAGTTTGGATTATAATAAATGAAATCCTGGAAAATAAACAAAAAAATAAAAATAATCCCATAAAATGCATAATACAAAACAATAATATAATAAACTGTATTGAGGAACCTAAAAAAGGAGCAAATGTATTTAATGATTTCTTCGCAAATGTTGGAAAGAATTTAGCAGAAAAAATTTCAACAAAAAAAAAAAATTATATTGAAAATACTCCGAATACAGAAAATAAACTAGAACTTTTTGAACCTACTAATCCGTCCGAAATTATACAAATTATATCAAAAATGCGAGGTGGTTCTGCTCCGGGATTTGACGGCCTTTCCGTAAATATATTAAAAAATATTAAAAATCTTATTTCTACACCAATCTCTCATATCATAAACAATAGTTTTAAAACAGGAACTTTCCCGAGCACATATAAAAAAGCAATAATAACTCCAATTTTCAAATCCGGTAATCCGGAGGACGTCTCTAATTACCGACCAATTTCGCTTTTATCTAATATATCCAAAATTTTTGAAAAAATAGCTAAAAAAAGACTAACTGCATTCATAAAAAATAACTCAACCATAAATAAAAATCAATTTGGATTTACAGAGGGAAAAAGTACCCAAGATGCAATCGCAAAAATATCGTCAAGTATCCAGAGTACCCTAGACAAATCGAATAAATGTATAGGAATTTTTATCGACTTACAGAAAGCATTTGACAGCATCTCTCATGAAAAACTCATATTAAAATTAAAAGAAAATGGCATTGACCATATAGCCCTTAAATGGATAAAAAGCTACCTAACAGAGAGACCTCAAATTGTAAAATTAAACCAATCATTTAGTACATCATTAACAAGTAAATTTGGCATCCCTCAAGGTACCGTCCTCGGACCATTATTGTTTCTTATATATGTAAATGACATTTTCCAACAGAAAATTAAAGGCGAATTAATCTCTTATGCAGATGATACTGTATTATTAATAAAAGGTCAAACATGGGAACTAGTTAACAAAATTGCAAACGAAGATATTAATATCTTAAAATCATGGTTTGATAATAACCTTCTCACACTTAATGCTAAAAAAACAACATATGTCTTATTCTCCTTACAGAAAATACCTAACCAGAAAGTTAATATTAAAATCCACGATGAAAAATGTGACAATGTAAGCTGTAAACAAAATGATCCTTTTTGTACTGTAATTAACTCTTCTACTGAAATTAAATATCTCGGTGTAATTATTGATCAAAACCTGAAGTGGAATAGTCACATTGCAGAGCTAGTAAAGAGAATAAGGAAATGTATATATATATTTGTTAGATTACGAAATATATTGAATGTAAAAATAATCAAAAATGTGTACTATGCCCTTGTTCACTCTTTGCTTATCTACGGAATTTTAGGTTGGGGAGGTTCTTACAAAAACAATCTAAACTCAGTAAAAGTTTCACAAAGAACCATCATTAAAGTAATCCTTAAAAAAAACCTACCTTCTCAACAGAATCACTATTTAAATTATTTCCAGTACCAAATGTCGATGACATATTTAAGCAAGCTTCTATTATTAAAATGTGTAAAGAAAAAAATAATAAAGAATATGAAGAATTTTACACATTAATGAGAAATGGAAATCAATTTATTACACCAAATTTTAAAACAACACAAATGCACAACCATTATATTTACCAAGCTATAAAAAACTACAATAATCTTCCTTCTGAATTGCGCTGTATTTTGAACCAATCAGAACAAATAAATAAAATTAAACAATTTTTCAAAAAAACTTACATTAAAAAATAAATATTTTATACAAAATATATTATAAAATGTAACCTAAGTAAGAACTGTGGCTCCCTTATCAGGCACAAGAGCTCCTCTTTTCTGATAAGGTATACATGACCAATCATGACCTTGAATATGATATTTTGTAAAATATGTATAATTAAAATGTAACCCATGTTTTATATTAAATAAAAAAAAAAAAAAAAAAAAAAAACAAAATCCGCAAATCCATATACTTTTTCAAACAAACACGTAATTTCCTCAACCTACACCTTTTAAAAACAGTGTATTACTCACTGTGCCAATCACACATCGAATATATTTTAGCTTGGGGTAACACTTATTCTAGTGCCCTCGACCCCATCATTAAAGCACAAAAACTAATAATAAAAATAATCCTTAAACTTCCTCTTACTACCAGCACGGATACGATCTTCAACACCTTCAACGTTATGGACATTAAACAGCTCTACGCAAGATCCATCTTAGTTAATTTACATAAAAACAACATAACCCTATACAAAGCAACACAATCGATACACAATACCCGAGCCAAAAACAAAGAACTCCTCCAAACTCCCTTTTCTAAAACCACCTTTGGACAAAGACACTTTAAATACATAGCTTGCAAACTACACAATACACTACCAGCTACGATTAGACAAACCGAATCAATGACCAAATTCAAACAAGTTGTAAAGAAATGGATTATAAGTACTGGTCGTCACACTATTGCAAACATCTGTAAAATAAACTACAAATAGACAGAAATATCCATCTTCATACGTCCTTACCCATATAAAACAAATTAAAATTATAAAATCCTAAATAATATAAATCCATAAATAGATTTGACAGGATTTACTGCTGTACTGTATCTCTTCCCTCATTTATAAGAAAACTCTCTCTATGTGATTTACCCACACTTTCAATCATCTTTATGTTTAATTGTTAATTATATTACTCTTATATATGATATGTAATTATGTACCTCTACGCCTGTCTCAACACAGGTATACCCTAGCGAGACAGGCATTGAATAATATATTGTAAACATCACGTATATAGATCAATAAAAAAATAAATAAATAAATCCAGCTTCAGAACTAATTCCTAACAAGTCCGACATGGACTAGTATAATGAGTCCAGTGTAATATAAAATTGTAACATGATAATTAATGAATCAACTAGTAACCGAGAACCTAAGATTCATTGGAACCCAACACTTCACTAGTTGTCTGAATGTGAATAGAGCAGACATTTCAGTTTCTAATGATATTTATTTTTTATATCGTTTTCTAATAGTCGATTTAATAATTGTTTTGTGGTAGACAATCATTTCGTTTAATGAAAATAATTATTTCTTCTTTAGTTTTACGAGTATTTATTTTAATATCTTTGTAAACCACTGTTTTTTTTATATTAATTATCTACGTGTTTCAGAACCAAAGGTTCCTTCATCAGAATACAACGATAATTATTTTCATTTAATAAAAATGATGCCACAAAGGGATTTTACAATTATTTTGTCGCTAATTGCCAGTCTCACACAAGAGCTGTATTCTTATAATATATGTGGGCTTGGTCTGTTCCACCACATCGCTCATATGGTGATCTAGGCCAAGTTGATATATTTTATAAGAGTAGAATACTCGTGTGAGACTAACTTAATTGATGATACTTAGTTAGTGGTTATTGTTTTATTTCAAAATTATTGTTTTCGACCGTGCAACTTCCAAGGTAAAGCGATTAATTCCTCGGCCTTCTATTTGTATGGTGAAAATGAATCTTAGAGTGAAATGGATACCTAATAATAAAAGTTTTATCAACTATTTAAAAACTATGTGTTTTTCTCTGTTGATTTCAGAACACAAATAGGTTTTTCCCCCATATCATTTAGCCCCGGAAATTGCATTTAGAAAACGGTCCTTATTTAACTTGTGATTCAACACCCCTTTCGTTTTTTTATTTTTATTAACGAATTTTTATTCACAGTTCCTCTCACTACTAAATTCCTTTTCCGAGTTGTGTCGGTGTTGCTTCATGATTTCTTCATCTTTATGTTTGTCATGAAGATTATGAAATCATCTTCGTGTTTGTTCATTACGTCATCTTCGTGTTTGTTGATTTCCTCATCTTCGTGTTTGTAGATCCTATTTTCCTGTTTGATTTCTCTATTTTCATGTTTTTTTGACTGAAGGTTGTTTTTATTATCGTATTATTCTTATTTTCACAGTTGAATTTTGCAAGTCACAAAAGAACAAAGATATGATTAAATTGGGTTGTTATAAGTTCACATCGGTGGGAAAATTCTCTGGTAAAGTTCATTGGACCTGTTCCACTCATCGCAGAAAAGGATGCAACGCTCGCCTACACACTTTTGATAATGTTATTGTATACATGAAAAACCAGCACACCCATTAGCTGCAAGACTTGTGCAAATAATGCATTAAAACTTTCTAGGATCATCTGAATTTTAATAAAAATAAATACTGAAACCACAATAAATTAAATAACATCACCCGCGAACAGCAAAAATGCGGGTCTCTGATCTGCAGATGTCAGTATACACATATACAGGGTGTTAAGGGACGTACTTGACTTACTTTAACCAGTGATTCCTGACATTATTTGGAGTAAAAAATGTGAATGAAAATTTGGTCTCCGGTGACTTTTTTATTCAAAGTTTTTTTCTTCAAAATCGAAAAAAAAAAATTCTTCCGCATGTCGTCACTGGTCACTCCGCCGAGTAGCCTACCCACCCCTTACCCAGCCTCCAACTGTCCAACACCTACAATTTTTTTATGTTTTTGTAGAAAGAAAAAAAAACATCAAAAATGTCACCGGAGACCAAAATTTCATTTACATTTTTTACTATTAAACTGTCGGTATCTTGCCGTCCCGCATATCATCATATAAGCCTGTATTCGTGAGTCAAGTAATAACCTAGTAGGCTATGAAATTTAATATTTATTCATAATGCGTTTTGGTCTCCTTATGTTATTTATTATGTTTTAATTATTTTTATTGCGTTTTTGTCACTGTGCATATAATAATCGATTCATTATCGAAGGCACAAAAATTAATTATGAAAGTTATTCTTAAAGTTCCCATAATAACAAGTACTATAGATATATTCGTCAAATTCCATGTATTAGATATTCGACAAATTTACACAAAAACAATCTTAACCCATCTGTTTAAAAATAAAATACATGCATTTTATGAAAATACCCAAAATATTGTAAACACGCGGCACAAAACCAAAGAACTCATACAAACACCTAAAATTAACACAACATTTGGTCAAAGAAATTTTAAATACATTGCGTCTAAAATATACAATAACCTACCTGACAAAACAAGACAATCGAATAATATTAAGAAATCCAAAATTCTGATAAAACAATGGATCATCGAAAAAGGTCGTGCAATTATCAGTCACCTCACCCAAATATAATCCTCTTATCCTATTATTACCACTACCTACCAACCTGAAATTTTTTGTCAAATATTTTTACTTTATTGAAAAAGGTATTTTATTTAATATTTATAAAATATTTGAAAACTAGTCTGTCTCGACACAGGATTTCCTAGTGAGACAGGCAACGCCAAAAAAATGTAAACTTTTTTTATGTAGATGCATAAATAAATAAATAAATGGACGGAGTACGTTATGCCCAATAAAAAAGTAATAAAATAGTTCAAAAAATATGTATGTTTGATATCAAATAATTGAAAACCGGGTCCTACGAAATATTGTTTATTTACCGTAGAACAGATACGGAAGACTATATGAACAATCTCAAATACTTCCAATAAAAAATAGTATTTCAATTTAACGTAATTCAGGACTCCTTTATTCTCACGATATTTTTCTTACTTTTACAGCTGTATTCTGCAAGTCAAAAAGGAACAAAGATGTTATTAAATTGGGTGGTTACAAGTTTAGGGCATATAGAAAATATTCGGATAAAGTTCATTGGGCCTGCTCTTCTCGTAAAGAATGTTGCGCTCGCCTACACACTGTTGATAACGTTATTGTATACCTTAAAAATGAGCACTCGCATTAGCTGTGTGATTCGTGCAAACAATTTTTGTATGACAATGCATTGTAACTTTCTAAAATCCTGTTAATTTTATTAAAATATAGATATTGAAAAAATATTATGTATAAAAGAGCGGTTGTATTTCTCAACAATGTATTTCGTTTTTAAAATGTTTAGCTTTGTTTTAATTCTGTACTTTAAGTGATAAAACAAACTTAATTGCCACCAACTGGTAGCCATTGTTTTGTATTTTCTGCATGTTTTTCTAATAAATATTATTGATAATAATTAATAGTGTCTCAATTCTCCCTATTGTGTGCATATTGCATACATTTGAACCTATTTTCACATGATATTATTTATCTTTTATATGAAATTATCTCAGTTTTATTTTATTTAGATTAAAGTTTAACTCACCAGCCCCAGCTGCTCTCTTCTGGAGCCAGTGAGTCTATTGCCTCCCCAATTGGGGTACGTTGTGAGGCTGAAGGTAGTGGGGAAGGGAAGGAGATGGGGTAGAGGAAGAGGGAGGTAGGGAAGTGCCTGGCTATTCAGATCTGGTCACCAAACACGGCTAAAGCCATTTCAAGCAACGTTTCAATTCTGAATGGTGGTCTTACACCAGGGCGATACTAGAGGGTATCTTCCACCCAGGAACGTGCCGCAAATATACTATAGTTATATCTACTTCTGCTACGGTATGTAAATCTTTAGAAGAGCTATTACCTGTAGACGTCTATCGTCCTCTGGACATAATTATCTCCCTTGTTAACGACAATGATAATAAAAATGTCAAGTCATGTTATAACTTCTTTAAAGCAAATTTTCCAAATATTTCTGATTACTTAAATACAACTGATTGGTCCTTTCTAGAAAACACAGACATTAATAACAACGTAAATAAATTTTATGCTATTTTAAAGGATGGTATTGTAAATTTTGTGCCCCTCCGACAAAGTAAAATTGTTAATTTTCCAAATTGGTTTAGTACTGAATTGTTCACTTTAACATACAATAAAAAAATTGCTCATAAAAATTATAAGCGATCGAGATTATCAAGTGATTATAATGAATTTTAATTGTTAAGAAAGGAGTGTTGTAAAATGTCTAAAATGTGTAATAAAATTATATTGATAAAATTGAAAATGATATTCATGTAAACAAAAAAAATTTTGGAACTACACTAATTCCCAAAAAAATAATAATTCGGATATTCCAACTTCTATGAATTTCAATGGAAAAATTGGATGTAGTGTTCAAAATATTGTAAATTTATTCACTGATTATTTTAAGTCTGTCTATGAAAAGGATGTTTAATCGTGTAATAACACAAATTAATTAAATATTGCCCACGCCGGGGTTTGATCCCGCGTCCTTCGGATTGCGAGTCAAGAGCATTCCCGCTGGACCAAAGATGAATCAAATGTGCATCTGAGATGAACTATAACAAAATATCTGTTTATAAATACCACCATTGAGTGGTTTGTTTTAAAAACCTTGACCCTAATAAGAATAATTGAAATAAATCATATTTTTCTCTAACAACACAATGTTAATTTGTTATTAATCAAATTTTACCAAAAGTTTTACGACAGTTGTAACGAACATTTTTTCAACTGTTTCTAAATTATTGGGACATTTTTTGGTCTGAATCTAACTAATATCACCATCGCTACACCAACATTTATAACAAACACATCATTCGAGTATTTCTGATGCGACATGTCTGTATAGGATTGTATGGTGAGGAATATGGTGATAATATGCCACGCCCAAAAAATGCTTAGAGCTTTTAGCTTAGTCTGACGTTACCATTATTCTTATTATTTCCAGCTGTGTTCTGCAAGACCCGAAGGAACAAAGATATGATTAAATTTGGTGGTTATACGTTCACGGTGGTGAGAATATGCTCGGGTAAAGTTCATTGGACCTGCTCCGCTCGTAAAGGATGTTGCGCTCGCCTACACACTGTTGAAAATGTTATTGTATACTATAAAAACGTACACACTCATTAACTGCAAGAAATTGTAACATTCTACAAAAAATTTACTTGATTTTAATAAAAATTATATAATGAAACCATATTACATTATTGTTTATTTGCCCTGGTGTATTTCTCTAATACCTTCGTATTTTGTTTGTGAAATAATGATCAACACCATTTATTTTATTTGCGAGCGTTTTCTTTTTGAAATATTTCTAACGTAGACCCGTGAAAAATCACCATATAATTCCAATTAAAAAAAAAACACAAATTAAAATAATTGTCTGATAAAATATTATTGGTACTAATATACCTACCTGCTTTATCGCTTGTCTGAATCCTTCACACAATCAGTTCCAATTTTGAAAATGACCCTTAAATTCAGAGCAAATTTAAGTTCATTGATCCAGTTTTCATCGACAAATTTCACGGGGACGCACAGACAACCGAAATTAGTATATTTATTGTTATCAAGTTTATTTTGTAGATATTTTGCAGATGGCGATAATGCCTTCAGGGGGCGAAACAGCTGTCATGCGTAGTAATAATTAGATAGCAGAACTTGTTTATAATAAACTGTTTTTATAGATCAAATAATAATATTATAAGAAATTTTAAAAATTAAAAAAAAAAACCAATTTAGTATGTTTGATCTGAAAATTATAAACAAAATGTTCAAAAAAATCACAAAAGTATTATTGTGCTCAATTTTATGCCGATTTGTATGGATGTCGTAGTACCTCGGGACATTTTTTTTTTGAAACACGTATATTTTAATAGATATTGATAAATTATCCTAAACTTATGATTTAAACCCGTAAATATTTAATAACCTTAAAGTTATATGTGAAATAAATTGCTTACCTTATACGATTTGTGAACTAATTTTAGAAAAGTGATAAGTTACTTTCGTCCCAAGGTGCTTGTGTACCTTAGGACACTAATTTAAAAGGTCATTTTAGAGGTAAAATTTTTAAAAAAATTGCCACTAGAATTATAATTATTCACTTATTAAAAATAGCACATAATATTGCAAGAAAGTTAACGGAATTATAGCAGAATTGTATTCTTTCCTTTTTCTGATTCCACATTTTTGACAATAATTGTCGAAGAAAGTGAATGGAATGACAGATAATGCACTGAACCCAATCCTCTTTACTCGAGGTTTCAAAATAATTTTCACCACCGTTCACACAAATATTTTCGTCATGCAGTCCATGGGACAGTCCCGAGGTACAAATTCGTGCTTTGATGACTTAAATTACGTGTGAAAATTAAAGACACAAAAATAAAATGATTTCCTTTAAAATACGGTATTATAAATGCGTATACCTAGATACTAATTAACTGAAACTCAAAAGAGACCAGAGCACCAGAGCTCAAAAAGAAGAAGATGGCGAGATATTAAATTACTAATGTTAGAGGAGCGCGCTAATTTTTGAAGCGATAAAATCGATGCGAAAATTGCGAAAATATTTACACGACTCGTTTAGAATAGAGCAAAAATCTCGTGGAACGTATCTTAAGTATCGTAGGAAATATTTTGAATTTTTTCACAACTATAACTTAAACGTAAAATAACTAAAAAAAAACGTGTTGATAATAATTTTCGGAGCATACTTTGCGATTTTTTTCTATCGAGGGAATTTTATATAATTTGCGTTTCGGCGTAGAACGCGTCTAGATATTATCTTCAAAAATAAAATATATTTTTTTATGAGCTTAAAAACTTTAAATATTTAAGGAAGATGTGTAAGAAATCGGTAGAAATTCTAAGACAAATGCGCAAAATCGAATATCACAACGGGTAATTAAAAAAAGTTTGCACGTACAAAAACACCATCCTTCTCTGATCGCTGACAGGAATCAAAATGGCGTTACATATGTTATACGGAAAGAGAGATGGCGCTAGATAGACTAGATGGCGGTAAAAGTACTTTCGCGCGGCAATATTTTAGTCGTATTATGGTTGTACTGTGGTACATGGTGTCCTGAGGTACAAAAACCTCCCCACTTCCACCTTTTATGGTGACCATAATCATATCTACCCTGATGATGGACACTGCAACCCTATCCAAAACGTTGGCTAAAGAAGGAGGAAGCACAAATAATTTTGTAAAGTTTTTATTGATGTTTTCTGGGAATCTGCTTCGATGCTCCAAATACTTAAAGGAAATTATAAATTATTGTTAGGTTACTTCCAGCAATAGCATACATTTTATGCCAGAAATGGGACGAAACATACCAAACATTTTATTTATTTTGGTTATTTATCCAAGCTATTGAAAAAAAAGTCCTATGAAATATTTTTGATTTACCGTGCGATGCACACATTGAAAACATCTATAGAACATCTCAAATAATTCCCTTCAAAATTATTCTGCCCTTTGAAATAACCAATAGTAGTGTATGTACACAACGTGATGTAATTCAATACTTCTTCTATATTAACATTTTATTCTATTTTTTTACAGCTGTATTCTGCAAGTCAATAGATAACAAAGATATGATTAAAGTGGGTGGTTACACGTTCGTGGCTGGAAGAAAATACTCGGGCAAAAATCATTGGGTCTGCTCCACTCATCAAACCAAAGGATGCTGCGCTTGCCTACACACCGTAGAAAACACTATTGTATACCTTAAAAACGTGCACACTCATTAGCTGTAAGACTCGTGTAAGTAATTATGGGTTCCCATCTTATCCTTTTTATGGTTTATTTCATTTATTGAATGTTGAGGTTCTTTCAACTTTTGTTTGCATAGAAAGTCTGGTGTCACTAATCTATTTCATAGATTCTATGAATTAGATCACATAATCGCTGAGGTGGGATCCCAGCTTAAGTCTTTATTTTTGTAACTGTCTAGAATCATTGTAATTTTAATAATTAATAAGCCAAGCTACCGTAATAAAGTTATAAATTAAGTTTCAATTTTCTTAGTACCTATTAGTATTGTGTTATATTTGTATTATTATTATCTATTATTTTATATGCATTTCGTATCATGAATCTTCTATCTATCTTTATTCATCATTCAATTCAAACATTGTTATTTATTTCCTGTTAATTTACACCTAATCTAATAATTGTTCATGTCCACGAATATATAGGTCCACTGTAGGTAAATCAATAGTGCTTTGACTTCATTATGAGTACTTGTAGGGAAATAAAAAAAAAAAAAATGTATATTTTTTTGTATTTCTCTACAACCACTCATGATGAAGTCAAATCATTATTGATTTACCTACCAATGGACAATGTCAGTGGAAACCTAACGCCTCAATCGGTTTAATGTTGAGCGTTGAATCATCTTAATGGGGAAAGATCGACGATTGATTTTATTAATTCATATATTTAATATATACTTTCCTATAAATCCTGATAACCCATTAAGCGCATTTTTGCAAACGTGTTCTAAAATGATGATATTATATTAGATCTTCTTTCTTCTTCTGGCGTTAATTACATTTAAAAAGATAATGTAAAATTTATATATAAAATGTGTAGAATATAATAGCGTGGGGGTACCCAAAAGTAATGAGAATTTCTTTATAACTTTTTTATTTTTCAATACTTTTACAATAAATTTTGTCGCCTTTAAAGTGTTCGCTTTTAGAATGTAAGCACTTGTCCAACATTTTTTTCCACTGTTCAAAACGATTTTGACACCCACTAATTGGAATGTCTTTTATAGCCTCCAGCGGTTTTTGTTTCACTTCTTGAACAGTATAAAAACTTTTCCCTTTCAAGTTCCCTTTCATCCTAGGGAGCAGAAAAACGTCACAGGGAGACAGGGCGGGTGAATAGGATGGGTGAACAATCGGGGTCATTCCATGGTTGCTTAAATGCTGCTTCACAGATAACAAATTGTGAGCAGGTTCGTTGTCCTGGTTGAAGATCCATTCTCCTTGCGCCAAGGATTCGACCTTTTTCGATGATTCTTCCTGATGCTCTCTCGCAACCTCTTTAGTACCTCCATGTAAAACTATCGGTTAACTGTTTGGCCCGGAGAAACAAACTCTGTGTGCAAAATATCTCTGAAAAAAACCAATAAGCATTAACTTGATTGTCGATGTCACCTGACTTTTTTTCTGAAGAGGAGAGAGAGCACTCTTCCATTGGCTAGACTGTTGTTTGGTTTCGGGATCGAACCCATAACACCATGACTCATCACTCATCACAAACCTTGGAAAAGAATCTGGGTCCTCTTCCAGCTGATTTTTTAATTCGTGGCGGGGTTGAAGACAAAGGCTCTGTTTGATCCTCAGAGAGGAGATTTTCGCATTTTCGCCGAAAAAAGAAAACTTGATTTACTTAAAATTATACTTTGGACCAACGCGTGGACCCACAGCGACGTGGCTTCGCACACTGACCGAAAAAGAGTTACCGTACAACCGCCGATCACACAAAACCCGGTCCTCCTCCACTTCCGCACTCTACCGCCCGATTCTCATTACTTTTGGGTCCCCCTTACGTATGTACAAAATCTTCAAACTGCTTCGACTCCCAGCAATAACTTGCTTCTATGTTACCTGTTTTTACTCATATCGTTGTATATCTATAACTTTAAGTCACAGTTGCAAATATGTATGTCATTAAGTCACTAGTTTTAAGTCAGTAGTTATAAGTCTTAGGATCTATTTCATCATCCTCCTCATAGATTGTCCATACGATAACGTACATTTTCGATTTATTAAACACTATTTATTTATTTAAAAAGTCTGAGTAGTGGCTATATATAGGATAAGTTAGCCGAGTTTTCACCTGTTGTGAGTATTTATTTGTTAATTTATTAATATTTGTTATAGTATGGATAAGCTTTCAGGAACATGGTGAAATACCCCCTCGTAAGTCACTAGCCATAAGTCTTAGATGTAAGTCACCGATTATAATTATTATAAATCTTCTTTGTGAGCTAGTTTTATTTAATATTTACCAATTTTGTTTAAGTCTTAGATGTAAGTCACCGGTTATAATTATTATAAATCTTAGTTTTGAGCTAGTTTTATTTAAAATTTACCAATTTTGTTTATTATTTTATTTGTGCGGCTTTCTTGAGGGGATTTTTCACGCAAACGGCGTTCAAATCAACCAAATATTATTATTATGTATTTTTTCATAATGACAGAGAGTATTGCACCCACCGCTCTGTTCCACTGAGATAAACATTATGTATAATTAATAGAAAAACATGCTTATTCATTTGGTGGCGATTTAGTTTGTTTTGAACACTGCTTCCATTTTTTTTTCATTCGTTAAAATGAAATTGCTCCCAGAAAACTGGAAAAACACGACAAACTATTGATAATACAACCAGCCTTTCGAACATACAAAAAAATTTTTTTTTTTGAATTTGTATTTTTAAATATTTATTTTTTTATATGTCCTTTAGACTTTTTAATTTTTTTAACTTATTTAAAAATCAAATTTTAAAACTTATCGTCATATACTTTTAGTTTTATTTTAACATATTTATTTAAAAAATTAAATTAAATATTGCAATATTTTTTTGTGTTTTGGCTTTTTGGCTTTTTTGGCTTTTTTTTCCTTTTTTGGCAGCGGCAGTCTGGTGAAAAATAGAGTGGTTTAAAAATTATTCATGTAGATCATAATAGATCAACAAACGATTCGGAATATATATTTTTTATTATACATACGATTAGTATATGTAAACAGAATTTTAAATAATAACACAAAAGATTAAAAGGCTTTGTGGTTGATCGGCGGGTTTTGAGCCTCTCCTTCACATATGTTCTACTGCATGGATTCGCAAATAGGTCACCGCTTGGGTGTACCAATTATTTTTTAAGCCTCTTTTAATGCTTGCAAAATATTAATTTTGGATTTTTTTTATTGCTTTCCGAACGGTGTGGGAATGGGTTTAGGTACTGCTAGCCAGCACCATCAATGTCACGCATATCTCGCCAAATTTCAATCGTTTTGGCGGGCTTTGAAACATTCAATATTGGAAAATTATTTTATCTATGAAAACGATATTTCACAAAAAAATGGTATTTAAGTTAGAAGGTGTTTATGTAATATTTATTCAGTAAAATAATAAAAAAGAATTAAAATATTATCTGGAGTTCCTTATTGAATAGGTATTATTTTAATGCTTAAAAAATACTTGTTGGTCATATCTCTTTTCTTTTTTATTTTGGAAGGCGGCTTGTGACTTTCTTCATGCTAGAGTTAATGCTGAAAATAATTTTGTGTGTGAAATTTGCTGGAATCAGGTAAGGCACTCCATACTGTTAAAAACCTCCATTTAACTGTAAACTAACCTCGCATTCTCTTATAACTTTTATTTTCGCGTTAACATAAATGGAAGGCTTGAATCGGGTCACTTCAAGAGTCAGATTAACCGAAGAATAATATGTATGAATTTAGATAATAGGTTCTCAACGTGGGCGATAACGCCCCCTTGTGGGCGTTTGAGACTCTTAGGGGGGCAGTAGAAGACACAGAAAAAATAGGAGGGGTTAATATGGCACAGGGGGTGTTAAGGGGGTGGGCAGGTAAAAAAAAGGTCTAAAACACAAAAAACACGCTAATCATGTGCTAATAAAGCAAAGTAAACTTTAATTTTTGTTATTGTATGAATGGTGATCATTTTTATCATGTGCGAAAATTTACATATTTCGGTAGTTCAGGAAGTGGATGAAAATTGAACTGAAAGATTCCATTACATTCAGATCTACATTAAATTGGATGACATGAACAATTTTATTTTTTATTAGGTATATAATATTATCATCTTACGTGTTTTATTAGTATTAAGAATTGACACTATATCATTAATACTATAAGAGAAACTAAAATGAAACCAGTTGTCGACACAATCGCAATCCTTTAACAAAATCGATATTTTTATGATCTGACATGTCAAAACAATAAGAATGAAAGAGGTAGCAACTCGGTAAAAAAGAATTGCTTTTTTAACTTGCTAAAAAAAGGTACAATAAATAATTTTGTATATTTTTAATAGAATTATTGATTCCGTGTCAGTTGAGCAAACCCCCCCCCCCCCCCCCCCCCAGCCCACATGAGTAAAAAAAAATGAGGCTCTTGAAAAAAAAAATTCTCAATGGGGGCGGTGGACAAAATAAGGTTGAGAACCTATGATGTAGAATGAGCATGCGGGGTGTGCTATTACAGAGTTGTATGGCGTTCTATCCTCTCGTAAAAGAAAAATGAGCTAAATGCACGTAAGTTTTATGCCACTGGACGAACATTAAAAAACTATGTATGCTTTTTTTTATATTCAAGTCAATTAAAAAACTCCTATACCAGCAAGAGCTCGTACGTACGTCATCGACGATAGTCCTCTTCTTTCACACACATCTTGTATGAAAACGAGAAAGACTGTGACTGGTATAAGTTCCGTGGAATACGCATGTGGAAGACATCTACAGGTGCTCTCAAATTTATATTTTCATTCAAAATGATTCCATCTTTTGAAACAACTACTACTATTTAATTAATGTAGTATTAAGTTATGGAATTCAACACTCCTTTTTTCTTATATTATTATTTTTTACAGCTGTATTCTGCAAGTCACAAAGGAACAAAGATTTGATTAAACTGGATGGGTATACTTTCAAAGTGGAGAGAAAACACGCTGGTAAAGTGTATTGGACCTGCTCTACTCATCAAACCAAAGGATGTTTTGCTCGCCTACACACCGTAGGTTATGTTATTGTATACACGAAAAATGAGCATACTCATTAGCTGAAAAATTCCCGCAAATAAGGCGTTGTATCGTTTCGTCTTAATTTTTATAAAATTTATTGTCTTTTTATCAATTTTATTAGAATTTAAACATTTCATCAACTGGTCTCGATGATATACCACCCTTGTTTATGTCAGTAGATTTATAAACTAAATGTACAAAAAATTACATTATAAAGTTCAGAAAATGTGATGTATTAGATATTAGTTAGTTGTGCTAAACACAAATGACACTAGTGGTAAATTAAATATAATGGGGCTATAATATAGTGGGACTCACTTGTGTGAACAGCTTCATACAAACCTATGAGCGAGCGAGCTCCGACACGATTTTTATACACGCTCACTGGCCATCCATCTGACAAAACGTGCCGGATCATTTTTTTTAATCTTGTCGGACGTGTTGAACAGCTCCATGTATCTTTTACATCCACTAGAGAATACGATTTTTAAACGGAAGTGGGAACGGGCCCTAACCCTGTGTACACAAAATTATACAAATACACAATTTGATTCTTCGGACCCGTTAGAAATTAAGTCGAATGTTCAGAGTACCTAGTATAATTTCATTTGTTTAAGAACTATTTCTTACCAACTTTGCCTCTAATTACTCCATACTGAGACTTCCGTAGCCTTGGTAATAAATATTGTTCTGTGAATATTTTAAAATCAGGATTATTGAAGTACAAAGTTGAAATTAAGAATTTATGAATATTTTACAATTTCAGTAGTATTTTTATTGTATTGTATTTTATTTTTTTATTTTTTTTGTTTTTGTTTCAAGAATTTATGAATATTTTACAATTACAGTAGTATTTTTATTGTATTGTATTGTATTGTATTTTTTTTTCATTGTATTTTCATCGTACTTCTCAGTGCATCGCATCGGCTGTATTTGTACGTTCTTGTAGTTATTTGGTTTCTTCTTTATAAATTACATCTAATTATTATTATTTTCTGTACAATATAGATATCGTCCTATGCTCACTGTGTAATTATGATTTCATGTAAAACTTTTAAGTAAAAGTCATTTTTGGTGTGTAATAAATAAAAGTCTAGAAAAAAACTGGAATTAATATGTACCTCTAATGTGTACTGGATTAGTTTATGAAAGTAATTGAGGAGCAACAGTAGCGCCACGTGCCTGTCCAAATGCAGAAAATATCATCCACATGGCGTTTCCATAATAAAGCATTTTTTAGCAACCAAAATTAAAATAATTATTTTATTTTTATTTATAAATAGAATAATAATTATTTTATTTTTATTTATAGTAGAATACTACTGGCGCAGATCCGTGAAAAATCACGACAAATTATAATTGTAAGACAAATAAAATAATATAATACTGTATTTCTTTTATTTCAATGTTTGACAGCTGTAGTATTTTTTTAAGTTAAGCATTCGAAAGGTAAATTTCTCGAAAGCGTCACAAATGACGCTGATAATATTAATGGGAAAAAGTGTTGTTACCTCAGAACCATTGCCTTTGAAAGAAGAATTTAACCTTTCGAATGCTAAACTTAAAATTTTACCACAGCTGTCAAACATTGAAACAAAAGAAATACAAAATGATTAATTAATGCAATAATTTTGGTACCTACGTTATCGCTTGTCTGATACGATTTTTACTTGAGGCGTTCAGAGGAAGAGTGACCCAACCCGCAAAAATTCGTAATCAGCGAAAACATCATATTGTTAAACATTTTTGTCATATCTATGTAGCAGCAGTGGCCCATTTTTAGTTTTCACTTATTTCAAAGGATGACGCTATATATGAACATTCTTCCATTAATAAATTATGCAGTTACTTTTTCCGACAGATGTGTATCACAAATTATTACACATTTGTCGGATCTGCCCTGATGATGGGCACTGCAACGCTGTCCGAAACGTCGGCTAAAGAAGGAGGTAGCGCAACACGGCATAATACCTCAAAAACAAATAACAAAAATGCTTTTGGCCTTGAAAATCTAAAAACGTATCTATGTAGTTACTTTTTAAAAATAAGCATAACCTAATTAATACATGGAGGGCTACACTAGCCTTTCGTCAATTAATTAAATATAAAAGCACATTGGCCCATTGCAGTTTGGACCATTGTAATTTTTAAATGCATTCCTTGAATAGAAAAATAGGTCAGTATGATTTTTTCTACACGGCATTACTGTCGTCGCGTAACTTGTGTCGTCCGTGCGAACTAGGGGACCTTCCGCCCCACCTTCGACACCCGACGCTCACTTTCTCAGGGTCTTCGGGCGTTTTCCCTCCACCCACTTCGTCCCCTCTCCCCATTGTCGAGGCACCTCCGGGATGTCGGCTTAGGGGCGCGGAATCTGAACCTCGTATCCGGTCTGCCTGATCACCGACTAACTCTCAACAGGACTGCCGTACGACCCGCGTCGCTCCACCTCCGTGTCTGAATACCCACTACTTCTTATGCTATCTTTATACTCAATTCATGCTAAGTGTTTATATTGTTTATAATTTGTCAGAGTAGGCAAACTACCTACTTTTGTTTTTATTTGTTATTTCCATCACCTAAAAGAGGTCTAGGTAAGCTTTTCATTTTACTTTCCTTACATAATAACAATATTGTGCATAGTAGCACTTGCATACTGCTGCCTAACAACGTATGCGGGGATATTGGAGGTTTAGTTTCGTTATCAAATGTAGAGTCGATGTTTACCAAAAAATTAGAGTCCTTGCAAGAGCCTTGAAGGGGTAACCATCTGTTACCTATACCAGGGCGGGTAAGTGGTGGGTCCTCCAATATCATCGCGTAATTACCTGCGTGTAAGTGCCTGCCGGAATGTAAATTCCAAGATGGAAATTCTGTATTCTGTTATTGTTCGAGTAGTTTGTTTTAAACTGTAGCTACCTACTAGAAATTACCTAACCACTGGAAATTATTTACCTCCGAAATTTTGGAGTTTCAAGACTCTGGGTCAAAAGGACTGGACCTTGTGAGGGCGATGAGGTTATAATTAGTGTTACACAAAGAAAATGGCATCGCATCGTGTCTGAAACGTTTACTGAAGATAACCTTACACCAGAAGGAGCTTCGACAGGTTTATCCTCTCAAAAAAGTGAACATCTGTTGTGAAAATGAAAGTGAGTCAGTAGTAAAACCGTGATGATACGTTTACTGTTCTATAATAACAACAGTTCTTTGTATTGCAAGCGCATTCTCATCTTGTGTATTATTTTTTCAGTTGCATCTGAGGATAATAAAAATAAAATACAAAGGACCAGGAAACGACTGAAGGATGTATCGAAATGGAAAAAAGTGGTAGCAAAAACATGTAGAGCCCAAGGAAAACCGTACTTAAATGTAAAAGGTAACTTAGTGAACGAAAAAAAGTTTGATGAAGGCAAATGCCCGTGTATAAAAAAATGCCACACTCTCATGTCAATCGAACAACGACAAAAAGTGTTTAAGGACTTTTATCAACTAGGAAACTTTGATTTGCAGACAGCCTTTATTTTTGGAAATGTTAAAGTTTCTCATAAACTACGTTCCTATGCTTCTACATCGGCAGAGTCTGTTAAACGGCAGTACACGAAAATATACTACTTGCCAAAAGAGAATGGTGTTGTCAAGGTATGCAAAATCTTTTTCAAGAAAGCATTGCAAGTATCCGACGGCAGGCTCACTCGCGCCTTGCGTAACAAAACTAGACGCAATACCGACTAGAGACTATGGCAGCTATTTGCAACTTTATCGACTTCAAATCAGTTTATTTTTGATACTATTGATCACAAACTTCTTGTGTTAGGACACAGTTATTTGCCCTGTGATCGTGATTTTGGGCTGGTGGAGAAAGAAAAACACCATAAAAATATCTATATTCCTGACGATTGGTTCAAAGTTCAAAGTAATAGCGTGTAATGAGAAAAAAAAATTAAGATTCTGAAAATGGAAATTATAGACTTTATAAGTACGGAAAAGTTGGTAAAACTCTTAAAAAACGTGAAAATCAACGACAATAACGACAGATTCAATATAACAAAGGTTGAGTGGCTTAGCAGTCAATGGTTATGCTTTTCTGGTATCCATCAATAAAAAATTTATTACAAATATACTAACCATGATGATGAACAATTCTCACCATCAACTGTGTGGACGTAGAAAAAAAATACCCCTTTTTCTGGCAATTAAAACGACATGGCTTAGATATTTTATATCCAGGTGGGCGTCCTGTTGACAAAAAAATACAATGACCTACAACCGCTCTTGCCGTATATCCCCCCTATCTTACACGAGATTTATCATAAATTGAAGACAAATAATACAGTTGAAAATAATGAAATTGACATCACAGAAGAAATGGACGAAGGCCCAAGAACGAATAATTTCATGAAAACTGCATTTGCATAAACGAAATGGCCCAACCCAATTTTCGTAAATCTTTCTTAGAACAATACTTTTAGCATTAAAAACAATAAAAATGAATAACGTTGCAAGTTTGTAATTTGATTTTTGATTAATATGCGAATTAAAAAAAAAATTAAAAAGAGTCGAATTTTACTTAGCTCATATCTTAATCTGTTATTTGATTTTCATAATTCAAATATCAAAAAAAAGTTATTTTCAAGGTTGTTCATGAAAATTTCTGCAAAAAGAGGGCTAGTGGGAACTCCCATTGGTAAACGAATAAAAAATAAAGGTTTTAGGTATACCTAACTAACTAACCGTCACGCCGTTTCCCGCAGGGGTAGGCAGAGAGGACATTATTTAGGTATACCTACTGGATTAAATCCAATACTAGCGAAGTGCTCCATCAGTTTACCAGCATATTCATGGGGTGAGGTTTGTCTAGGTCTTGGTGGCCAATGTGTTCGTCCACCCACTCCATGGCGGGCCGGATCGATAGAGATTGGTTGAGGGAGACCTAACCTAGACCTCTTCAGCTGGTCTGTCTTGACCCATTGCCATGCACCAAAGTTGAAGGGGTGGATTTATAAGTCCGTCACTCCTAGACACAATGACCCCCAACTTATTAATTTATTTTTTCTTAGTATATTTACATTTCAAAGGTATAGTATATTGTCCTCCACACTCGGAGTTCACCTATATTGTAGAGGACATTTTTTAGTTGTAAATTGTAAATTATAAAATGTAAGTAGTAAATTTCAGTAAATCATTCTATAAACTATATCAAATTATTATATTATTATTAATACTATCAAATTATTATATTCAGTTAATTATAAAATGTAAGTAGTAAAGTACATTTTTCAGTTGTAAATTATAAAATATAAAATGTAAATAGTAAAACAAAAATAAACTGTGGTCTTAGTTAATATAAAGAAGAAACAATAAAAGTCAAAATATACAGAAACAATTAAAAATTTTAAAAAAAATCGACTTCTATGCGACAAAATTATAAATTAAAAGTTAAAAGGATTGTAGCCAGTTCCATATGTTTTTTTATTTATTCAATAATATTAGTTGTTTTATATTGTGTTGGAAGTGAATTGTATAGTTTAATAGCCTGGTATCTGTAGTGTTTTTGTCCAAAGGATGTGTTTGTTTTTGTTATTTGTAGTTGGTGTGCATGTCTTTACTACCTTACTACCCACCCCTCATACCCTTTTCCTTTCCAGAACTTCTTCTTCTTCATTTCCCTCAAAACATCCTCCACACAGCATCCTCAAAGATGTCATAGGACCTGAGGGTTATTATTTTCCTCAGGGCCTCCTGTGTGGAGCTATTATAAAAAAATATTTCCTGCTTTTAATCGTAGTTTTCTATTTAAAATAAATTCTAATAATGTCAGGTTATTCATAACTCCAGAATATTTCTCTTATTTTAAAAATATGTATACAAATAAGGACATAATTATAACTTCATTAGAAATTAAATCTGTCTTCCTTTTTAATAAACAATAATAAACTAAACGAAAATATGAAAGAGAACAAAACACAGAAAAACAGAAAAAAGACAATGGTCGCAACTGGGACTCGAACCCAGACCTCTCCGTCTAACCGGGACGAGCGCGTTAACCAATTTCGCTATTGCCACCTTCTGTCAAACCGTTAGATATATAACTTTGTTTTTGCTTTTGTTTTTCTTATAACATTTATAAATTAGTCGCACATTTGTTTAATAACTTCTAGTGTTAGCCTACGTTTTATGCCAGAAAGGGGGACGCAATATTCCAAAAATAAACATTTGTATCCAAGTCCATATATTTTTGTTATCAGTCATATCCACATTAAAAATTCCTACTAATTGTTCATTTTATTTACCATGGGAGACACATATCGGAGACCTTAACGAACCATCTCAAATACTTTCCATAATTTTATTTTATCATTTAAAATAACTGTTAAAATATAAATATTATAAATAAGTGCTTTTAAAGCAAAGTTATGTAATGCATTACCTACACCTTCCTGATTCTCATATTAATGTTTTTTTCACAGCTGTATTCTGCAAGTCACAAAGAAACAAAGATATGATTAAGCTGGGTGTTTATAAATTCAAGTTGGAAAGAAAATACGCTAATAAAATGCATTGGGTCTGCTCCACTCATCAAAACAAAGGATGTTTCGCACGCCTACATACTGTTGAAAATGTTATCATATATAGTAAAAACTTGCATAATCATTAGTTGTAGGTGTAGGTCTGGCGGTGACCGGACAACTCAGAAACATATAACTGTAACACCTCCTTTGTAACACCTCCTTTGGATGTGATAAAAGTGATGAAACAAAAAAACAAAAAAAAATGGTTAAACAGGTAACGTTAAGTTATGGATTATTTTTTAAAAAATTTCCACAACTTTTAATGACTTTTCAAAGGGGTGCTAAAATGTCACTTTGTTGAGTTGTCATGGAACCAGGTCGCGCAATTAGAGTTGATTGAAACAACGCACATAGGATTGTGCGTTGTTGCATATGTGTACAACGATGTCATTGCCAAACGTCATAAATGAAACAGGAGTTTCCACTTTTTGAGAACTATTTTATTTTGTAAACTATTTATGCATGTTTTTCTAATAAATGTGAATCACGATTATTATTATTGTTTCCACTTTTCGGCGTACCCTCTCTTGTAGCCACAGAATGCACATATCGAAAACATCTACAGACACTTTTAATGTAATAGTCGCATCTCTTATAAATTATATATTATTTTTTATATGACATTCTTTATTTTCTATTCAATTCAACAGCTTTTCTTTTTCTCGTTTTATTTACGGAGTTTTAAGATATTTATAATTTATTATCAAAAATTCATTGATCACTCTGCAGTGTAACTGCCCAACCCCCCACTCCCACCCTAAACGTCAAATATCTTCTTATTTTTATATGTTGAAAAAAAGTTATCGGAAACCAAAAAGCCTTTTAACTACTAATTACCTCAGAGATTATCAGTCAAAGTAGGTAATTAACCGTAGAGTGGGCGCGCTGTGAGCATTTTGCTGCCCTCTGCAAAAAAACGTTGATAATTCTTAAATCTATTGCGCGTAAAGTTTGAGCTTTTTTGTAGCTGGCCCCACTGTAGTCCGCAACTCGTTCCGAAAGACTGGACGCCATCAGTGCATGGGGGGTTGCTGGAGAAAGAGGTTTTTACCAACAAATGTCATCCGGCGGCGATTTGCTCACTGCGCGCCCACTAACGTAATAAAAAAATAGCTATATATTATATATGGTTTAATACATTTATTTACTTTTTATGACAAGTGCAAGCGATACTTAAAACTAAATATAAGAATTACCCATGCATTAGGTTGGTACTTCTAAATAAAGAAACTAATATGTACTTTTTTTTTTAGTAGGTAAATATATTTTCAATTTGTTTTACATTTTTAAATGAAACATGTTAGGTATATATATATAGATATATAAAATAGAAATTAAATTATAAATACGTAGTCAGACACTCTTAGTTCGACGACAATAAATTACAGTATTTCGGGGGAAAAACGGTGTTGAAGATGCTCAAAATTACTGTGCAATGAACATTGCACATACTTATGTGAAAACTCTTCCGCCAAAGCATATCCTGTAGATTTAGAAAATATATATTCATTTTTATAAATATTATAGGAAGATAATGTAGATTACTCAAAAAAGTAAATTTAAATGTTAAATTTTCTACTGTAAACCAAAGTTCCTTAAACAGACTTCAATAAATATGTTGATTTGTCAGTCCTTATTTGTGTTTTACTTAAATCCTGATTTTTTTAAAAATTAAATGACAGTATTCCTAGTTAATACACGAAAACGAGCGGCAAAATGCTCCCCACGCGCCCACTCTAGGGTTAAGGCTGTATATAGTGCCAAGCGTATGTCGGTCATTTGCGGTAATATGCAGGAGAATGAATTGAGAGCTGTAGTATCACGCGGTTCGCTATGCGCTTCGTGCGAGGTCCATCGGTCCAGCTACATACATGCATACATATTTACGAAGCAAAAATCGCACGCGGGTAACGATCAGATGTTTTGTAAATGTCTGTCGTTTTTAATTCACTTTACTTTGTCTTTTTATTGCGTTATTTTTTGTATTGTAGGTAGATAATGCGGAATCATCTTTGCAATGAACTTTGGAGAATGTCTCTCAGAATCGTAGTTTTGTACTTTCAATATCCCCTTTTTCAATTTTCGAAGACCAGTCTCGTCGCTATGCCCTACTGTTGCTTAACCACTTGAGCGACAGCGCAACTTTTTCCTCAGATTGCTCGTGATTTTTTGGTGACCATTTTAAATATTTTCCGCCGACATAAAAAAAACATAACTCCGAATTTTAATAACGAAAAAATGAAAAAAAAAAAAATAATGCATCTAGGGAAAAATTGCCTAAAACTGGCAGCAAAGCAATTCGAGGTATTTTAAATGGTGCCATATTGTGGCAAAAAGCCCTTCAGTGGTAAAAGGAAATATAAAGTGCCACTACCAGGCAACAAAAAGTAGAGAGAAGTAGTTTGTTTTTCACCTTTTGGGAATGTATTTAAAACAGAACGGAATAATTCATCTAAGATATCTTGTGAATAACTTCATTGTTGTGTTACTATAAACTTTGAAAGCTTCATTTTCACTAAAGAATTATTCTTCATGCTTTCTTATATTTTGCTTTTCTTATATCTTTCAGTTGTTTTCTGCAAGTCTAGAAATAACAAGGACATGATCAGAATAGGAGTATATTCCTTTACAAAGCAAAAAATGCATGGAGGTAAGGTCCACTGGATCTGCTCCTCACATCATAACAGAGGATGCTGCGCTCGTTTACATACTATTGAAAGACATTTCGTTTCGGTAAAAAATATTCATAATCATTAGAAATTCGTTTCTGGATTGTTTACTAGTTTTTTAAAACCATGTTGAGATATTTCTTGTATATATCTTTAGATTTTGTTATTATAATAAAACTCACTTTATAAATTTAACTCTGGGTACATTTTATTTATTTTTCTAAATATTTTGTTTGTAACATATTTTTTTTTAATTTAACAACATTAATTGTAACATTTTTTATTATCATGTTTTCATAAACTGTTATAAAGTCTCATCCCCATGTTCCCCATCACGAGAGGATTCTTTTTCGATGCGGTGACCAATTGTCAAATAAGAAGAGCATTAATAGAATTTTGTTTTATGTACTCCGTTTTCCAGACGCATACCACGAATCTGTGGGGTTATTATTTGTGAAAAACTTGCAAAAAAGTTGTTTTTTTTCATTAATGCCCAAATAAAAAAGTTTTTACATTTTTATAATTATTATTTCTTTGCCGTCGGTCAGCTGTTTTATTTATGATTTGAAATGTGAGGGCAGCCATTTTGTTAACCGAAAACGTGTATTACTTGCAAAAGAAAAGTTACGATTGCACCGGAGAATTTTTATTACTGTTTTTGGTAATTAGAATCGCGGTAATTAGAATAATTTGGTAATTAGAATTAAAATATAGCGGTGGTAATTAAATAAAATCCACAATGAGTCTTTATTGGGTGGGTTCAATCAACTTACAAGTAGGCAGTTCAATATAATCTTAAAACAGTAGCATAACAATACACAATATAACAGTACATTTATGGATATTATAACAATAATAACCCCACTAACCCCCACACTAATTGAGCCCTAAATTCTCGTCACCTTCTACACAAAGGATTCACGAGTACCTGAAGTTGCGCGAGCGGACTCGAAAGGCAGACTTAACATTTTACATTCTGAAATTCGACATGGGCCACCCCGGCGCGGCGGGTCAAACTCTTCAACTTAAGGTTTTGCTTCCATATATCGGCCCGCTGTCCTAGCGGCGGCGCACAGTTAACAATTAAAGGTATCTAGCTCGACTTTATTATTAAATCCTAGGTCTTTTTCTGGATTTCATTTTAATTTAATTGGGTACTTAAATGTCTAATATTGTTAGAATTAACAAAAAAATGCTGCTTGCGACCTATGGCACCATCGCAAATACGCACTACCTCGAAACGCGAAAGAGTAATTTTGTATCAGTCAAGTTTAGATCTCTCCGCGGATGGACGTGTGCACGTCATCGTGATAATTCAACTGTAAGTACTGTGTTTTTCTGAATCTTTATGATGAAATCTAGGAAATCAGGTGATTATCATAACTTTTTAACTTGTGTTTAGTGTGATAAAAAATATTGAAGTAACCAATTTTCAAAACGTATTTTTTCTTAAAGTTTTGAATTCATCGAGACTTTTAAAAATGAATCCGAATGTATCCGGCAAAATTTTACGTTTTCTGTGTTTAATGTTTTAATGTGTCACATCAACTTTAGTTTTGTGATATGTTCAGGGTTTACTTTAACAACTTTAAATTTTTTCAGCACCAAGGCGATTTTTGTCTGTAGTAATTTTTGTATTTAAATTTCATAACGCCAGAACTTACCATTATATATAAAAACACTCTTCTGCTAAAATTCAATGTTCTCTAAAATTTTTACGTCAATCCATCGATAACTTTCCGAGATCTGCGAACCCAAACATATGGAACCTTAATTTTTATATGTGTAGATTGCTGTAGGTATTATAAACGACTAGGTCGAATCGCACAACATATATATATATATATATTTTTTTTTTTTTTTCATATAATGAAAATTTATATTGTCTAAAAAACAAACTAAAATAATAAAGTCGAACTAAATTACCAACTGTGCCGCGGGGGTAACGGACAAGCAAATGCTAGACAGAAAAGTATTCGAGCGTGAACACTTCTCAAATAAGCTCAAAATAATATATTTGCTACAAAAAGCTGTTTTCTTAGATTATTATGAACCCAAAGTAAAAGCCCAAAGTTTTGCGGTAAGAGCGGGGTACAAGGTGTATATATATATATATTTATTTTTTAAATATGTATGTCGCAGGCCAATCGTAAAATTTATCATGATGCGCCTAGCCATCGTGAAGTGGCGGCAGATCAGATGTGGCGAGGGGCATCATGCTCATTTTAGGATCGTTCTACGGCATGCGAAGGTACATATACTGTTTTTGAAGAAAATATTTGTCGCAAATTTAAAACAAAAAACTTCCAACAAGGTATAAGGGATAGGTACTTACGTACTATTTGAAATTTGAATAATTTAGGATAAATAGTTTCAGTTTATTTAGGTTTTGTTGTAGTAGGTATACATAGTATTTTTCAAAATTATTTTTTTAAATTGTGGTTAGGAGTTAGCAGGAACTTGCGTAATATTCAGAATGTTTTTGAAAATCTTTCCTAAACATAATTTTCTGAGAATCAAACAGATCATTGAAATTTATTATTTCACTATAATGATGGTTTCCTTAAGCTGTGCATTGTTCTTTCTGCGTGATCATTTGAATAATCACGAAGAAGTAAGAAGCTGTCACAGCTATGACGGATGATACAAACGATAGGCCAATCGGAATCCGGTAGACTGCCAACCCATCACTGACTTTTGTCGCCAGGTTGACGAATCTCGACAGGGTTTTGATGTTTTCCGAGTCTGAATAAATGAAAGACCAAACAAAATTAAGGTATAGTCGTAAAGTTCACTTGTAAGAGTTTTATTTCACGGAGAGTTAATTATTTATTTTATTTGCTTATTCAACGCCCAGAGGGCTTTTACATGTTTGGTAGTACAACTAATTCATGACAGATGATTTTTAAACAGATAAGCAAATAATAAAAATAAAATTAGGTAAAAATGCACCTAATTATAAAGGTATATTGTGTGGATTTGGTAACTTGAAGTTACTACCCGGTTCCGACCGAGTTTTTTTGTCATTAAACATTTGGTACATATTATAGCACCAAGTTTTTGCCCCTTGAATATTTGAAAGATTCGTAACTTATTATGGTAATTGCTTTTGCGGCTTAAATTGCATTAATGTAAAACTCCAGAAGCAACTGTTCAAATTTCATGATTCCAGAACTCACTCTAAGAGTTTGGCTGCTTCAGCAACAAAAATCGTTTACTCAATTTAATAGTGCCCTTTACACGTAGAGTTCGGAGCGGGACGTGCCCCGCGCCACTTCAGGCCGCGCGCCGCGCAGAAAAGTAAAGACCGAAAGTAAGATAACGGTTACAGCGCAGTTCACTGTGAGACTTTTCTGCGCGGCGGCCTGAAGTGGCGCGGGGCACGTCCCTCTCCGAACTCTACGTGTAAAGGGTATTGCAAACCTGTCAATCAACAATGTCGTTTTTCGTTAACACTTTGCTGAACAATTTTAGATAGATATCTTTTCAATAGTAAAATTAATAATATTTTTAATTGTGCCTAACCTGAAGAGCAACAGATCAGTAACTTTGCCAGAATGGTTTTCGTTCTTCTCCATTCCATCTGAAGAACTTCCGCTGTAAACACTCCCGCCAACATGTCAAACGAACTATGGAAAATCCACAATACTTTACTGGCAGTCTCCCCGATTGTCTGCTCCTAGTGAAGAAAAACAATAGTATTTAACTATTTCGGCGACATGACATTCCGACATGATATTTCGACATGATATTTTGACGTGAAATTTCGATATAAAATTTCGACATTACACTCGACATGACATTTCGACATGGTTTTTTTTCATCCGATTTTATAAATTATTTTATTTTACCTTTTTATGAAAACGTTAGGCTTAAAGGTGGTGATAGAGTTCCAGGAAAACTTAAAGTGAACTACGAATTATAAAGTACATTTATTTATTTTTTCTTTATTAGGTACTTTTTTAACATAATTTTACATAAACCACAGATTTTGCAATCTACAATTTTGTGCAAAGTTATGCATTATTTACTTTGATAATGTTAGCTGGTGCTTGTCTTCAGGAAAGGATTGCTCGTTAATTTATCTAAAATTTACAGCTTAGTGTATAGTGAAAACAAATATGTGTAATTAAAAAAAAATTAAAACCAAGAAACGAAATTATGTTTTCTATTTCATCGTTAAATGTTTTCGGTGGATGGGATATAAAATAATAATAATTTAAAATGTGTATAAATTCCTACTAAAATAGTATAACTTACGTTTCAACACAGTACGTTATGCACTTGAACATATATATAATGCAGCTAGGAACATTATATAATGCATTTATACATATGAATATTAAACAATTTAACATGTGCAATTATTGTTATATTATCATACTACTATTAAGTAATGCTACAGTGCAATAAATTCGGCGAGGTGGCTAAATTTCTTTCTTCGTGAGTACTTAGGGCCATATTTATAAACGTATTTTAAATTTTAAACTTAAACTGATAAATAAACATTAATGTGTGGTAACTTTTGTGTAAAATTTTAAACACGTTTCTGAGTATATGTAAATTTGTCATAATGTCTTCATGTGTTGCGAGTAATGCTTCGTTGTATATTTTTGATAGAGGTAGCACTGGAAAGAGTTTGAATACATTATTTGTTGGGAAGTAATACGGTTTTTTTAAGAATTATTTTTATTAGTATCCTTTGTATTCTTTCTACCTATTACTTATTTGTTATTTTTCTTACCTGTTTGATGCCCATATGATACACTAATGCATTTGCAATCAATATCCACGTCAAAAATGTATTCAGAGTCTGGATAATGAACTAGAAAGGTAATAATATTTTTTTGTGAATTTGAGAAGCTTTTAAAAAGATTTTATAATATAAATTAGGAGCTTTTTCTTACCATTATTCTAAAACGTGATGTCACTAAGTCTACACATCGAAACAACCTGTTATAAACATCTAAAAAGGTTTGTAGATTTGCATCTCTTTTCGTTGTTTTCTCAATCCATTCAATTCTGTAAAATTTAGGATAGATTCCAATCGTTTGAAAATCGACGTCTTCAGAAAAACGAGATAAATAAGCGTTGGCCCAACTAAAATTGCACAGTCTTTCATTCAACGAATAAAATCCTACAGTGCAAAACCATATTTCTACAACGTTTTGCAAAATCGCGAAGTCAATCGTTATAGTTCTGATGGTTATTATCACTGTATTTGTTAATCCTATACCAGAATTATCAAAATATATTATGTAATGGCATACTGAGCAAACTGCATACACCAAGTAAATCAGAAGAATCCTTTTGATTGCCATGGATTTGACGTGATCACTCTCAAATATTTCACTGTAAGCTTGATGCAGGTTTGTGTATAGTTGAGCCTTTTTAACAATATAATATGAGTCCAAAAGAAATGTGAACATAAAGGCTAAAATTTCTACAACTTCCAAAGATACATCAGCTGTGTATAATATGTACATTGGTGTTGAAACACCTGATACCCCGTATATTATACTGGAAACTGCATTATAAGCGTAGAGTGATATTAGTATTGCCGGGTAAATAACTCGTTTTGATCCTGTGATGCAGAATTCATTGTTTAAGTATTTGATTGTTTGAAATCCGAGAATCCAGTATAGGAATAAAATAAATTTGATTAACGCTGTCAATCGTTTTTTTGCTGTATCCGCGACCATTGTTAGTGACTAGAAAAAGTTACGCGTTTAAAACCAAACACAAGCTTCAGCATGAAACATTGATACGTGAAAGCTTTTCATCATTTATGCGACATTTGATTAAGCGACCCATCAACTGTTTGTCCATTCTTTAAAGTTTGAATGAATTTCGCACACCTGTAATAAATGGATACTCATTTTTAAATAATAAATATTTAATAACATTGATATTTTCCTGATAACGTGGCTATTAAATTAGGCGAAGTGTTCATTTTTCATAGTGAATGTTTTTTGATAACATACATATTTTCATATATAGAAAAATGAAAGTGTTTCATTTGGCTGATACTTGAAAAAACACTATTTAGATATTGATTCAATACATTATGTATTTTACTTCTTTAATTTTTGTGGTAGAAATACTTAGCATGGCATATGACAGATGGAACCCATTATACAGGGTGTTAAGGGACGTACTCGACTTACTTTAACCAGTGATTCCTGACATTATTTGGAGTAAAAAATGTAAATGAAATTTTGGTCTCCGGTGACTTTTTTTTCAAATTTTTTTTCTTCAAAATCAAACAAAAAAAAATCTTCCGCATGTCGTCACTGGTCACTCCGCCGAGTAGCCGACCCACCCCTTACCACGCCTCCAACTGTCCAAAACCTACCATTTTCCTATGTTTTTGTAGAAAAAAAAAAAAAACATCAAAAATGTCACCGGAGACCAAAATTTTATTTAAATTTTTTACTCCAAATAATGTCAGGAATCACCGGTAAGTAAGTCAAGTACGTCCCTTAACCACTGGAACGATTTCGGTCGAAAAATCGACCACTTTTATTTTTCTCCGATTGATGTCGGTCCAAAAACGGACCGATTTTTCTACCATTCGTAAAACATTTATTGTAATTATTTAAAACCTTTACATGGGCAGCTACTTATATTATCGAATAGTTGATAAAATATTCTTTCAGTCTATGACCTTATTGATTGTCTTTGAAGTATGCTATAACAAGTTTTGGCGGGTTTTTAATAGCGTCCTGTCAGAAATCAACTTACAAGTTTTCAATATTTCAACGAATTTTGCTCTCTGCTTAAAATGCCGTAAGTAATTCATTTATTGTGTTTTTAACATATAATTATATATCAGTGTAATTGTGATTGAATAATCTATCTTTGAAATGTGTTTTTAATTTGTTTGTTCCTAATATATTGTCTCGGTGGAAGTTTTTTTGTAAAAATGCATCAACCGAAAATGTCATCGTTTTTGATTTGCAAAAATATTAATAATTACTGCTTTTGTGTATTTGAAATATAGTTATTTAATCAGAGTGATTCATAACAAAGAGATAAATATAAGTTTTATATGGATTGGTTCATTATTAATGCAGATATTTGCTTATCCAATTATTTATGTCATATGTCAAAAAAGCGACAACTTTCGTAGTCAATTTTGACATAAAGCTTCCGTCACACAATAAAAATTTAGTTATTTCGTTGTATACCAATTAATTAATTGATTTTCTTTTACCAAAATTGTGCAGAAACAGCAATCGTCAAGGAAAAGAAGGGAGCACTCCACGAACCAGGTTTAAATAATTTTTTTTCATATTTTATATTAGTGCAGTATACAAAATTTAAACATTTGTATATTATGAAGTGTTTTCAATTTAAAATATATAGAGTAGTGCTGACTGGAAGAGGAGGCAGAGGAAGAGGGAGAGGTGCAGAAAGAGCTGGTGCCGGACTAACTGCACGTGGACGCGGGAGTCAACGCAGAGCTGCATTGGCTGCGCGGTCTGGAGTGTGAGTATTTTTTAATGTTTTTTTATGAAAGTACGTCGCTGTGGCCGTTGAACTCATCATATATTTTTATTTATTTTAACAGTGACCCTGCTTTGCTACTGGTGCGAGATGATCGGGTTAAGGCCCTAAAGGCTGTTAGGGCCCTGTCTGCTTCCTTCCAGCTAGAGCTGGAAAGCCGAAAATTTAGGAAGCAGGCGGCGCGCATTTTGCTCCCTACCGCAATTGCAAGAAAAACTAAACAAAAGTAAGTTATCGTATTTAGATGCTTGATACAATATTATTGTTTTTTCTCCGACAGCATTCCACTGTTACAGTGAGAGTTCGTTAAATCAGCGCTCTGTGCATTATGCAGTACATAATGTACAGAGTTCTAATTTTATTGTTTATTTATTTACTGTGCTTACTGTTTCACGCGTGAATGAGAACGATTCATATGATTTATGTATATGTTTTCAGAATTCCATCTCCGGAGAGAATACCGTGTCCCTTTTCACAAGGGACACCTTCACCGTTGCCAAGACCCGTCCCACCACCGTGGATGTCCACTCCCGCACAGACCCAGTCAATGGTTCCCAATCTTCCAATTCCGCCTGCTGCACCAATCCGGGCGGCATCTCCGGAGCCCTTACCTGGGACATCGCGGGGTGGGGAACTCAAGCGTGGCGAACTCTTCTCTCCGGAGGGCGGCTACCACAGTGAGCTGTGGGTGGACGTGCCGTTCTACCAAGAATTGTCGGAGTTTGAGAACGGTGAGTCTATTTTTTGAAATGTCATACATACCAGGGGCTCTAGTATGGTGAATTCGATAAGTTTGCAATATCGGATAGATAATTGATTTTATATTGATATCCCTAGCACAGTTTCACTGTTGGTATATTGGCAGGAAATAAGCATAGTACTTAAAAATTCCACATAACAAACATACATAATGTATTGTAATCCGAAAAGATACAATGTACCTACGTTCTATGCAAGTAAATATGTAGTTGCTAAAGTAGAAAGTCTGAAATTTGAGTTTGGTTTTGGCCAATTTTTGTTTGATAGTAAGAACTTCGCACAGCATTGGGAATACCGAAATCATAGTTTTACACTGTAACAAAGCATGATCTATTTGTTCTCGAGATAATGTCCTGACACGTTTACATTTCAAAAGATTGGCATTAAACAGGGATATTATAGAATGAGACACGCCGAACTCCTTCGCGAGGGTACATTTGATTTACCGGCTTCTAAATGGTGTAATATAGGACTTTTTTCTTCAATTGAAAAAACACTTTTGTTTCACGGAACTCATTTTGTCGAGCTTCCTAGTCACTTCCAAGCGAGGTGCGGTATTGGTGGGTGGGTTTTGAAACCGGACGAATTATCTTTAAAATAGGTCGCTTTAAGTAGTTGGTCGCTTTAAACGGATACGTTTTCCTACTAAAAGCTATGAAACCTAACTTTAGTTTACATTATCGTCACTTAAAACGGTAGGCCGTTATATGCAAAGTTATTATATCCGAATTCTATTGTAAATTTGTGTTTTCTATTATTTCAGAGACAGACATGGACAGCACCAATGTAGACGAGGCAGCTCTCTATCAAGAAGAGTCGATCATTGAAAACCGTGAGTTATAAAACTAACTAACTTACCTTCACGCCATTTCACTGCAGGGGTAGGCAGAGAGGATGGACCGCCAGACAACTTGGTCTTGGCACACACACACTCTTTTCTTCATTCAAATTCATCCATACCTACCTGACTATGCTATTCTGACTCCTGAAATTGCCCGCCTCAAGTATTTGATTAACAGGATCGTACCAAGATTTCATTATTTTGAAACGTTGTACCAGAGGCAGCGGGTAATCGTAATATAGACACGTTTAAATAATTTGGGTTTTCTGTTGTTGCAGAAATGGATATGGACAGAACAAGCGACGTGGACGATGAAGCGAGCGACGGCGACCACGAAGAGAGCGATGAGGATACTTTCTGCATGCCACCAATACCTTATCATAATATTATCAACGTTTCACCTTATTCCGCTATGGATATAGACTTTAGTAAACAAGACCAGGTAGATAGTGAGGCAATGCGTTCGATTCTGCCGCCTGATGGTTACTCTTTCGATTGGTCCAGCGATATCTCACGTTTTACTGGGATAAGGGAGACATTTACAGGTACGCCAGGACCAACTTTCAATACCGACGAAATGGGCAAACCTGTGGATGCCTTTCTTAAAATCTTCGATGCAGATTTCGTTGAACTGATCGCGAGAGAGACCAACAGGTATGCAGATCAATGGATTGCGAAAAAACAGTTTCAGCGCCATGCGCGTACCAATAAATGGGCTCCCACGAATAAACGGGAAATATACGTATTCTTGGCAATTTTAATGTATCAAGGTATCTCTCCCCTTCCCGTTGAAAAAGACTACTTCTATTCAAAAAAAATCACCGCCATGCCTTATTTCAGCCGAGCCATGGATTATAATCGTTTTCTTCTAATAAAAAAATTCCTTCACTTCACCAACAATGAAAGTCTTTCTTCTGATGTACCATTATCTGTGCGAAGGTTACAAAAGATTCAGCCCGTCTTGGACCACCTCTCAAATAAGTTTGAGACTTTATACCTGCCCGAGCAAGACATCTCTCTGGATGAATCCTTACTCTGCTATAAAGGCCGTTTGGGATTCGTCCAGATGATCAAAACCAAAGCGGCCAGCGCGGGTATAAAATCTTACGAGCTTTGTGAGTCCAAGTCTGGCTATCTTTGGAAATTCCAAATTTATACGGGGAAGACCATTTCTATACAGGCTGAATCGACAAATCCAGACCAGGAAGACATGACGGAAGACATAACAGAAGATATGACAGACGACATGACACAGGTCAACTTTTCGGGTGCTCACAATATCTGCCCAGTTGGGGCCACTGCAAAGATAGTATACGACCTGGCCAGCCCTCTGTTTAACAAGGGGTATACGCTAATAATGGACAACTTTTATAATAGTCCATTATTGGCGCGATGCCTCAAAAGAAATGGAATGGACTGCATGGGCACATTGCGGTTAAACCGAGAATTTGTGCCCTCTGCATTTAAGTCCCATCTCCGGACAAAACTGAGGGAAGGTGAGCTTGTATACTCGAACTGCGGGGACCTCAATGTTATGGTTTGGTTGGACAAAAACCTGGTAAGTATGTTGTCCACCTACCATAAGGCAGAAATTGGGGCTGCTGAAAAGTTTGGTACCTGGACATACAAACCTCAACTGGTACTAGACTATAACAAAGTAATGGGGGGGGTCGACCGAAAAGATCAGCTTTTGGCAGGCTTCCCCATTGAACGACAGCGAAACCTGATCTGGTACAAGAAGCTTTTCAGGAGACTACTAAGCGTTTCGGTGCAGAATGCGTATATATTGTACAGCTCAAAGCTCCGCAAGGAAAATAAACACATTTTGTACCGAAACTTCAGGAGTGAGGTTGCGGATGATCTTCTTCTGTTGTTCTGTCGTAGTCAAATTGACACGACTGTGCGGACCATTGGCCTAATAGCTGAAGGAAAGATTTTGCGACCTATCCTGAAAGGCAACCACTTCGTAGTCCGTAGCGGGAAAAAGGTGAAATGTGTGTGGTGCAACATAAATAACATTTTCAAAAGGACCCTCACAAAGTGTGATGTTTGTGAAGTGGCTTTATGCTCTGATTGCATGAAGCCATATCACACTACAATATAGAATTGCTGGTGGTTTTTATATTTCATGTTTTTCTTTTCTTGTTTTTTAGTTGTGTAATTCTAATTTATAAATTTAATTAACTTTGTCTGAACATCAATTATGATGGCCTGGATGGCTGGACCAAGTCATTTCTTTCCGCATACTCACATCATATGTTATGTTGTCCTCGAAGGTTCTATCTGATAAGGTTCGGTGGACATTTAATATGTATATTTCAATTCTGATCATTGAAATATGCATGTTAACAAATGCACAGGTATTCTCATTTTTCCCTGTTTATTGTACACATTTAAATAACTTGTTTTATTTTTATGTCTTATTTATATTTTGTCAATTTTTCTGTAAAGAGGCTTTTTCAGATCTAGTCACTTAACATAACTAAGCCATTTCAAGCAATGTTCAATTCTGAATGGTTGTCTCTCACCAGAACGATACTGAGAGTATTTCTCTAGAGCGAGGTATAATGATTATTATGTATTGATATACTTAAATTATGAAAAAACCAATATAAATTGAGTATATTTTTATTACGACAAAATGTGTAAACAATGTTTAAATCGATATACTGTTCTTCCATTGTAACCATACAACTGTAATATTAATTTAATTAATGTAAAACCTATTAGGGCTTAAATAAATAAATAAATCAATTATTTGTTCCATCAATTATTTTCCCTTCCACTATTTTTTTTCCATATCTTTGCTTTTAAATATAAAATTATCATTATGATTTTATTTGCCATGCAAAAACGCTTATGCAGAAGGTTTGATATATATATACAGTTTTATCATCATCATCATTTTACATATTCTCATTTACCCCTGTGTGTGTGGACCTTAAGATGGCTGTCAGTAGTGTTTTTTTGTCGAATATTTGCAGATTTCATCAATTTCAAAGTATCCCCCTGAAATATTGGCAAAGTGTATATCTATGAGATATGTTTTATTTTAAAACGTATTTCTTGCTTTACCACGAAATATAAAAACATGGTTACAAATCTCCAGGTATGATTTGCAATTATTTAAAAAGTAGCACCATGATTTTGACAACGTAAAATAGGCTCTCAGTATAATTCGTCAAATGATTCAAATACAGCAAACACGGCGACTATTCTTATTGATAACTGTAGGCAGTTAATGTATCTTCCTAATGTAATACCAGGTTTTTGTGGTAAATTTATTAAATAGTATAATGTATTGATTTCAATTTTGACACTTCACGCACTCAAATTCTATAAAATAATTTTCTAATCAAACTTTTGGATAGATCGTAACAGATAAAAAAATCGTTTTCTAGTATATACTTGCATCTGTGGTTATCAAATAGGCCATAGAGAACATAAAACCGTAGAAAATATTCAATATAGATATTTAAAACCGCCACTAGCGGCAATTTCAAATCAGTAAAACACAAATTTCGCGCATTTATAAAGTTAAAGATTTTTTAATAATTTATCTATCAATTCTAAAAATATAGAATAATTAGTTCAATATAGGTGAATTCATTGGCTGTATAGCACCATAATCAGTTTTTGTGTCTCCATATTAAAATTCGGAGGTATGATTTTTTTAATGTGGGCGGAAAATATTCAAAATCGTCTCTAAAAAACCGCGAGCAATCCGAGAAAAAAAAAAAAAACCGCGCGATCGTTCGAGTGGTTAACACCCTGTATGTATATTGAGATAATTTATATTTTATGTTGTATTAACAATTATCTGAAAGAAAATTATGTGATTGGGTGGATGCCATTTACAACTACAGTTTTTTTTGCGATTCCTTAATTTCAAATAACTATAATACCTTTTCCTTCAATTAGCGTAATTTTTCAAGTAATTTGTTTTGTCCTTTCGACTTCCTTATTTAGAGTTTCAACGGCAAATGGAACGCTTACTAGATACCACACATTCTCTGCAAACCACACACATGATGATATAACGTCATTCTGCAAAAAATAAATCAATATTTTCACTCGAACCTTCCTTCATTTATCCTAGAAATATTAATGGAGGTTACCTTGCAACGGTATGGGAGAATATTCTCTACACCAACATCTTAAAATATTCATTATAAAATAAAAATAAATAAAACAGTTTATCATTAGATTTGTATAATATCGGTGTAAAACAAATTTCATCGATTGAAAATTTAATTTTAATATGTTTAAATCTCTTACCAAAGGAACAGGGTCTAGTCTAACAAACGAGTTTCCAATAAGCACAAACGATAATGATGATGCCATCATTACGGGTAAATACTGAAACAATAAAAGATGTGCGCATTAAATGTTGTACTTGGCATCAATGATTTCACATAATCAATATTAATTTTCATGTACCGTATATGTGAAGCGTGAGGAGATTAATTTCACATTATCGTTGAGCATGTCATAAATTTTCAAATAATCAATTATCTCCGAATTATTTTTTGGTTCTAATTCGTCCAATACTTCACTGTCTCTTATCATTTTTGGAAAAAGCTTAGTTTCCTGAAAATCTATTGTGTCTTGATTTTTATCTTCTGAGAATAGTGTGAAATAAATCAGATTCGACGAAAGGTTTTGATGAAAGCATTTTGTAAATTTCTAGAAACGTGTTTTGTACCTGCATTTTCTCTTTTATGTATATAAAAGATTAAGATAATATTGATAAAACTAGGCACGACCCTGAAATCAAAATGTGGGCCGCTAAAGTTACTTTGTAGGTTATTGGGTGATTCTTATTATATTTGAATTCAAAATCGGTTTGAATCATGTGAAGTACATCTGCAACTACAAAAAGAAATGCTACAAATGCGTAATAAAATGAAGAAATATAGGTAGTTTTTTTAAAAAATCCATCAAATATTAGTGTTTGAAAACCAAATATTTGATACAGAATTTTTTTTGAACTTAGCAAAATATCTTGAGTTTTTTTTTATTATCAAATAGTTTAATATATTCTACAATTATCGATTTACAATAATAGCGTGTTAAAAGGTAGATACTCCAAGAATATGACAACTTTAAAGGCTAAGCCGCGAATAAAAACTGAAAGTTAAAATAAGTCGAATTACTTACCTCATTTGTATTACTACAAACATGAATCAACATATCATGTTTATATGAACAATCGACAGACGCAATATGTTTAATGTATTTGTGTTATTAATTTTGTTGTTTTATTAGTTAAAATATCAAACGTTGTTGACATTTACACCGTTTTACGCTAATTATATTAGGTATAGAGGTATTTTGTGTAGAATGGTCTACTGCGCAAAATCGTCCAACAACTTTAAAATGTGTAACGAATTGTATATTATCATCGGAACAACAATAATTGTGTTGATAAATATTAAATACGTTACCCAGCTTCTTCAACTATCCATTAATTATTTATCTATTATGTGAATAGCAGACAAGAATTCCAACCGTTTGAATTCAGTGGGACCAAGGCATTCGCAGTAGGGTTATATTGTGAGGCTTCAAACAGGGATGGGGGGGGGGGGGGGGGGAGATGCAGAATAGGAAGGTGGGAAAGTATCTGACAAAAACCTGCGACAAACTGTTGTATTGCCTCTCATCAAAAAGCAGCACGGCAATATACATAAATAAGTGAGTAACCAGAATCCGTGAAACCCCTAACAATATGAAATCTTTATTATAATAATTTATTATGCGTATTAAAATACAGTTAGATTACAGGTCCATCTGTATGGATATAATCGTATAAGATGCAATTGCAGCTGCAACCGAATAAACTAGCGTTAAATCCACCTGAATAGCTCCGGCCATAACGAAAACTAGTTTTCTTCTGAGCAAGAACTGCACTAATCTTTCTATTCTCTTTTGATTAATTTGATCTGCAAAAAAAAGAAGAAGGAAGTTTTTTAATAATTTGTACTCATATATATACACATATACATATATTATATGCGATTCTTGAAAACATAACTAATACTATGGTTGGGGTGTTTCAAAGTCGTAATATTTGACTTTGGAACACCCTAACCCAAATATTGTTTCTGATCACAAAAATCCCAAAAATTTTGGCTTAAAAAAAAAATTCTGAAAAGTTTTACTTGAAAGGGTTCGTAATGTTTTTTAAATATATATTTTTAATTTACAATAAATAATGTACCTTTCCAGTCAAGCAATGCAACTTTGCAGGCAATTTTCTTTGTTCTTTCGACCTCCCGTTTTAAAGTTTCAACAGCAAAAGGTACGCTCACTATTATCCACCAATTCTCACCGAACCACACCGACGATGAAATAATTTCACTCTGGAATAAAAACCTTTTTTTAAATGTATTTATTTTGGAAAGCATTTTTACCATTCAAAAAAAGATCCTTGCATGTCAACTTGTTTTTACATTATCTCCACATAGGTGGCCCTGACGAAAAAAAACCCTCAGATTTCCTACTACCACCACAGTAAACAGAAAATGACGCCTGGTTGGGTTAGGTTATGTTAGGTTAAAATGACAATCCTGCGATGCCAACTCAGACACTGACCGGTCGAATTTACAATATTTATTTTAAGAATATCTAATAGTAATTGGGAAACCTTCATACATTTTAGAAGTCCTGGTGGTATAGTGGTAACCAGGTTACTTTATTTTGAAAAATTTTAAGAATTATACTAAGTACAATATTAATAATTATACTAAGTACAAAGTATATAGCTAATCTCTTACCAACCCTGGTGACCGTGATGTACTTATAAATGAATTTCCAATTAGCATGAACGATAGTGACGATGTCATCATCAATGGTAGAAGCTAAAATCGTAAAAAAAAAATCATACCAAAAATAACAATATTTTCAATGTTAAAAATATAAATTTATTTAATTTACCGTGTACGTAAAGCGCAAAGATATTAACTTAATGGTATCGCCAAGCATGTCATAAATTTTCATATAATCTATTATTTCCGAATTTTTTTTTATTTTTAATCCTTGGAACATTTCAAAGCTTTTATCAATTCTGGGATCTGGGTAGGTTTTCTCAAATTCAATAGTGTTTTGTTCTTTTATCTTTTGAGAATAGCGTGAAATAAAAGAGTTATTGAATAAAGAAATCAAGCATTTGCAGGTATGTATTTCCGACAGTAATTCCATAATAGTCATAGCCATCACCAATGTTCTCGCTGCAAAGTAAATTCCATGCCAGATTTTTTTCCAGACTATTGCGGTAAAAACGAGCTGAACTGCATTCAATATTACAAAAATGAGTAAATTCGTGATTGGTAGAACGATTGATTTTGATTCGACGAATGGCTTTGATGAGAGAATTTGGTGAATGTCTAGAAATTTGTTATGAACTTGTATTTTCTCTTTTATGTTTATTAACGATTCAGATAAGATGCACGAAACAACACACGAAGCAGACATCAAAACATATGCCACTGCTGTCACTCGATGGGTTATTGAATGATTTGGATCCCATCTGAATTCTGTATCTACCATATGAAATACATCGGCAGTAACAAAAAATAATGCAACAAATGCGTAGTAACATCGAGGAATTGAAGTATTTCTTTGAAATTTCCCATCGTATTTCAACATTTGAAATCCACATATTTGAAAAATATGTTTTTTTAAACCAAGCAAAATGCTTTGAAAGTTTTTCATTTGAAAAGCAATTTATTTATTATCAAAATACCAAAAATTGATTGATAAAATATTGTTCGATTGAAAGTTCGTCAGCCGACGTCAGTGATACGACAGTAAATGCGAATAAACATTTTAAAAATTCCCAGACATAATTTGTTTTCCTACAATTACTTAATTTGTAATTGTTTGATTCATGTCATACTCGTGTTATCAGTTTTCAGAAATTTAAGAGGATGCTGTGCCGTCTTTTTTATACAAAATTTTTAAATATGGTTTTCAGCTAAAAATGCTTGACCAAACTGAATAATATTTTTTTAAATCAAAAGGTCGTATTATAAAATGTAGGTCATTAAAAATATGTGGTTTTCACGATATTGGAGACAGCTTTGACAATTATTTGTAAATTATTAATTATATATATATAAAAAATTATTACTTCATCCTACCTACTATCTAAATATTGAATTAAATATAAAAATTATTAAAAAAGCATTTCGATGAGTTATAATTTAAATTACAATCAGCCGTTTTACGGAGAGAAACACAATTTTTTCGCAAATCAATTTGAACTTTCGACCGAAAAAACGCTTTTTTACGATGTTTTATTTGTTTATTTTATATTTTCACAGTAGGTTTGGCAAGATTATTTTTTAGTAATTAACAATAACTCATAATAATTTGTCAAAGTTGCTTCTAAAATCGTAAAAAAAATCCTTTAATGGCATATAATATTTTTTTTTAATTTAAAACACAACAAAAATAAAGTAGCACCCCATCCTTGCTAGATACTTACTATTCCTTTTAGTTAAAAATAATTAGTCAGTTTTGTTAAGTAATTTGGTCTCCAAATTAACTTCAAGTAAATCCAAATATAAGTTTTGTATGACAAAATGGCCGTGCAGCCGTTCCCCTTAAGTCTGTGTAATTCATATTGATTGCTTTTTAATTTATCGAAGATTGTTAGCTTTAATAGCACTTATTACTTAAGCCTCCTCGAGGGGTTTAATCACTTAATGGTAGATGTAGAAACTATAAAATAAAATAATTCTCGAATAAATAAAAATGTATAAATGTTCTTTTATTCGAATTCCTAGTTCCATAAGGACGGTTCAGAATCGTCTCGTAAACTTATGGATTATAATTTAAAACTCTGTAAACACCACTTTTATTTTTTATATACTTTATGCCGACCGGGTTTCGTTTTTTTTAAGATTCTGTTTCAAAATTTTCGGTTTCGGTGTTAGTTTTAAAATGCACACGCCCTGTCCAAATAAGAACTTGGTCAATGCTTACGAGGACATGGAGAAACAAAAAAGAGACATTTTCACTTTTGTGGTACAAACTTCGAAAGACTACTGTTCAAAGAATGCGTTCTGCTTGCTTATCGCTACATCGCTCTACACGCTATATAAATGTATAGTATTGTACAGCACACTTCATCCCCATGGCATATGCTAAAGGTCAACTGGATGATCATTCTGCATTTCAAATATTGACGCCGACAATCACATATTTTAACTAAATACAAAATATTAAAACCGAATGAAAAAAAATGGTTTTGATAAATAAGTTTATAAATAAGAAAAACCTTTAACCTTATAATATAATATTTTTTACTAATTAATTATGTCGTTCTGTAAAAACTTTTATATCAATAAATTTTTGCTCATATATGTAAAAATTCTATCCCGATCCTCTCCCATATTAATGTACGATCAAGTGGTCAGCGGTACAATGCATTGGGTTTCAATCAAGCCTTTGCGGGTTTCATTCAAGTCACACCTTGCATTCAATATTTTCCATTCAAAATTTTGTATTCTAATTAATATAAAAAGATCGCCGACAAACGGGAGACAAATGTCTTGGTTGAGAAATGTATAAGCGTGGACCGGTATTAGAAGTGTGGAGGGGCTATTCCGGACAGTGCAATATAGAGATACATTAGAGCTCAACTTATGGAGTAGTAGAATAAAAAAAATATGTTGTATAACCTTGCATATGTTATCGTTTTTTAATATAAAAACCAAAGTCTTGAAATAAATAACTAAATAAAAATAAATTATTTACCAGAGTGATCGCCGACGTCGCGTCGGGGGGACCTGATAGGACACACGAAGAAGAAGAATAATAATTATCTACAGAGTTTTTTTGTTTATTTGTAAAGATTTTATTTCAGTAGTGCCTGTAATAAATAATATGATTTACGATAATTTTATTGATGACTAATTATTATTTTATTTTATTTTCAAGCGTGCTATGTCACATCGCAGCGTGGTGGTCAGTTGATACAAAGGTATGGTTACAGGTTCTACAAGTTTTCTACGACAAGAGCTGGACATGTCCGCTGGGCTTGTTCCACGCACCTGCCCAAGGGGTGCAAAGCGTGCCTCTACACTGCAGGGGATGTTATTATATCTGAAAGAAATTATCATAACCACTGAAACTAATATTATTCATATTCAACAGATATTTTAAAATCGTAAATAATGTTTTTAAAGCTACATTTTGTGTACCTATCGGTATACATTATAAAAAGTATATATCTGCGATGTTATGGGAAAATATAAAAAATATTATTACTTTCTTTAGTGTACTTAAGAGAAGATGCCAAAGGAATTTAAATGCATAATAAGTTACAATTATGAGATGCACGGAATAGGGACTCGAAATACAAAACTAATTAAATTGCCTATAAGGAAAAATCACGTACCCTGTAATATTTTATTTACCGAGCCCTCCAAATTTAAAATTACTTTCTAGTAAAATTTCCAGTGAATGAGTGTCAAAAAAATTATTCAAACATGGGTTAGAATTAAAATAATGAGAATCTATGTATTTTATCTACATATGTACATGTGAAGAAAATAAATAATAACTTTAAAAAGAATTATGATTTATTTTCTCTTTCGCTTTCACATATTCAAGAAATAACGCAAACTCTGAGTAACATTTTGAGTAGGTTTGTATATCGTTGCTTTGAGGCAGCTCAACGCGTCACTAACAAGCTTTTAAAATGTACGGTAAAAACTGTATTTGACTTCAATATGACCTTGGCTACCTTACTTTTAGGAAACTCTTTTAGACTACATTAGACTTTTGTTTCAGTCACGACGCTCTCCTGAAGAGTCGTGGTGAACGGCAGACCTCGAACAAGAAAAATAATCACTTCATTGTGAATAATTAGACAAAACACATTGTATCTTAAATATAAATCTGACACCAAGATAGATCCAACATCAAAGATATTATCAAAACCAACCTATAAGTATTTATTTTTTCAATGGTACCAATATGAATGTCTGTAACTTTAAATGTAATATTGTGTTAATATTTGTATTTTTGTTGTATGTTGTATTATTTGTAATTTTATTATAAAATGCTTATGTTTTAAAGCGCCTGATCTCAACACAGGTTTTCTTAGTGAGACAGGCGTAGGACATCATAAATTGTAAGTCTAGAATTAATACAGATGAATTTAAAAAAATATTAAACATTAAAATATTTATAAAATATCTCTCTAAATATCACCCTGATTAGTCACATTCGCTGATAATATGATGCACAAATGGAGCCAACAGGATTCTTAACTGTGGGCATATTCAAATAACAGAACACATCATTCAAGAATGTCCCGTTTATCAAAGTTTCACAGACGTATATCTGGGCTGGGCCAAGTGACTTCTTATTCCGTCGACTGACGGATAGTGGATTACCTCAATATTCTCAGCATCCCACTTTGACTTCCACCAACTCTCTTCCACCATTACAAGTAGATTTTTTTCACATTAATGTTGCCACCAATCAGATAGTATCGAAAAGATTACGTATACATCTTTATTGTTTATTAGCTTTTACCCACAGCTTTGCTCGCGTGGCATTAGGGAGAAATTAAATTACACAGAATTTTCCCACGAAAAAAAGTTTATTTTCAGGATAAAAAGTAGCTTATCTCACCTTCCAGTCCTGAAACTATTCATATGCAAAAATTCACATCAATCGATAATTCCGTTGCAATGTGGAAGAAGGACAAACAAACAAACACTTTCACGTTTATAATATTTGTTAGGATTGATGCTACGAGTATGTTTGATACTATGATTCGAAAAAAAATGATGAAGCACTACAGCCGTTATAGAATGTTAGGGTATTTAGTGGTACGCTATCTTTCAACCTCGCTACGTTTCTTGGCCAGGGGAACCGTCTCAGTTCTATAAATCTTTGTTATTTTATTCGGACAATTTATAAATCATATATTATCATTATTTGTCCTTTTCTAATATTTTTTAATTAATTTTTTCAGCCTTTTTCGAGACAACAGCACGAGGAAGCAGGACCCTCGTATACGGTGGCCACAAGTTCTACAGATTTTCTTCAGGCTCTGGCTCATTGTCAGGGAAGGTGCGATGGGGCTGCGCTACTCGAGTGGCTAGCGGCTGTAAGGCTTGCATCTACACCGTCAATGAAATTATCGTATCTTATAAGGCTGAACACAATCATTGAATGGTGAGAATATATAATGACATCAACATAAAGACAAAATTAGCGACTCTCAAAAAAAATCAGAAAAAGATTTTGAAACCGAAAAACGAAAATTTGAAAGATTTTATCCCATCGAGGAATTGAACCCAGGTCCTTAGCCTTGCCGGACCCTGCTCTAACCACGAATAAGCCCAATGGAATCTTGCAATCAGACATATAAATAGCAGCCAACACAAATATGCGTTAAGAAAATGAAGATAATTTTGGTAGTTCTTAGTCGAAATATGATGCAGTTAAATACCACCGAGGGAGATAGGGTTGATTTAGCTCAGTCGTTAGAGCAGAGCTCGGACAGGCTAAGGTCCTGGGTTCAATTTCTGGATGCGACAGAATCTTTTTATAATTTTTTTTTTCAAATTTTCGTTTGAGAGTCTAATATTGTCTTCAATGATTAAATATTGTAATTTAAAGTTTTGCTCATTAAATTGTATCAAAAATAAATAAAAAATAAACCAGTTTGGATTTTAATTGATAAACCCTTTCAACTTACAATTCATAAAAGTTTTTTTTAACAGAAAATTCATATTAATTCCTCCTCGAATTTTCAGTTTTCAAATTAATAATAATTATGATTGTCTATTACAATTAATGGGGACGAATGTCAGGATTCTGTCATTAGGAACACAAATTCCAAAATGCATAATGTTTTTTAAAATGATTGAACACTATTCCTGAAAATCGAGTGCGGCATGGTAATAATTTTTTTTTAGATTTATTTATATATTTACTAGCTGGGGTACCCGGCTTCGCTCAAGGAGTTGATATGAGATCGAACTGACGTTCGAACCCACGATGGATGTTGCTTTATATACCCCTGCCCCACCCATACAAAAAAAGGCTTCGAATGGTTGAAATGATCAAAATAATGATCCAGAACATTCCACAACATTGGAGAACCAGAATGTTATGGAATGTTGAGAATGCTTTTGAATGTTCTGAACTGTTTTAGAATTTTCTAGAGGGCAAAACTTCCAGCCCTTGTATCTTCAATAGCACACGCCCTTCAGGTAAAAACGGAAACTTTCTTCATGGATGGGGTATAGAGGGCTACCACACCAAATAACTCCCTCTATCGTACCACGATTGGTTTATGAGTCATGTGTCACATGTGCAAAATTTCGTCAACTTCGGCATTAAACTGTAGATTTGCATACAAATCAATCAACAAATCAAACAGCCCGCTCGTCCACCATATACAGACATTATCCTTTATCATTTCTTTACATAGTATAAATCAAAGTCGCTCCCGCTGTCTGTACGATTAGATCTTTTAAACTACGCAATGAATTTTCATGCGGTTTTCGCCAATAGATAGAGTGATTCATGAGGAAGTTTAAGGTATATAATTTGTCAAGGTTCTGTGTAAATTGGTTGAAATATTTTATATATATAGGAAGCGGGCTGGCAAGCGGGCGGTGTAGATTTGATATGTATGCAAATTAACAGATGGCGTTGGTTATAAACGTTGGGTAATGGCGTTGTCAGTAGATGGCGTTGTGTTTCGTTAGCCACAGCAATGTGTGTCTGGGTCCGCTAGTATATTATATATTTCCACCAATTTACACAAAACCTTGACAAATTATATACCTATACCTTCCTCATAAATAACTCTATGTATTGGCGAAAACCGCATGAAAATCCGTTCATCAGTTTTTGAGTTTATGGCGAACAGACAGACGGACAGACGCGGCGGAGGACTTTAATTTGTAATATGTAGAGATATTGATTATTTGACTCCCTTAAAAAATACCCATTAATGCTTTTCATATACAAAGACGCACAGATTATTATTCAGAATATACTCGTAGGTAGGTAGGTGTGTAAAAATGTTAGTTAATATTTACTCATAGTACAATTATTAAAAAGGTTATCAAAACTCCGTGTACGCTGTGTGGTGTAAAGATTTACTTTTAGCATAAGATTCACTCGGTGTAAGAATAACTTACACGATTACATAGTTTCCAGCATTTTTTATTGTTTTGCCAATTATTCATAAAATATGTAATCAAAATAAATCATTGATATGATATTTTGAAATAAATGAAATATTGTTGTAAATGTAAGTTTTATTTTACATCCAAGAGCTCATGAACCAACAATGTTCCCTTTGTATCATGAGTTAATAAATAATAGTTAATAATTTTGATTCCATTCTCAGTGCAGTGCAATGTGACCATTACAATCATTTTACTTATATTCTTTCTGCTTCTGTAATAATTTTCTTTTTACAAAATTATTAATTTTTGAACGGAGAAGTTGTGAACAATCCTTTTTTTAAGGATCCTCTTTTGATCTCTTAACTCACTACGCTTGTTACTTAAATTGATTTCGGTCATGGAAATTTGAAAAGTTGTAAAGGACAAAATATTTATTGTTTAGGAGAGTGAAAAGAAAGTTTTTTTTTCAATAAGTCGTGTCTCCTGTTTTTGTAGACCTATAATTATGAATTTTTATTATAAAATAACATTGAACAGATCTTTCAGAATTGACGTTTTTGTAGATTTAATTTATTTTTAAATTTTCAGAAAAAAAAATCATTTTAAAATGCACGTCATAAAAGACACACACTCATTTTCCTAGAAATATTTCGACGCAGACCGAAAGAGAAAAAAAAAGGATTTATTGTCCTTTACACTACAGTATTCAAATTTCCGCTTTTGATATAGTTTATTTGTTCACGATAGGTATATATATTATTTTTCCATAGTTATTATTTCGAAATGTTATTTTACAAATATGTACTTATGTTTTGTTTTAGTACGGTTCGTGACATCATCGCGAGGAGCGAGAATAATAGAAATGCGTGGACAAAAGTATCATAGGAATAACTATTCAACTAATGGGAAGGTTCGCTGGAGTTGTTCTTCGCGAGTGGCCACGGCCTGCAAAGCCTGCCTATACACGATCGAAGACGTCATTGTATCCACGAAGGATTTTCACAACCATTTATAATTTATTAACTTATAGTGAAAATCTCAGAATGAAGTCCACCTTATCGTAAAGGTGAAAACGTTTTCAATTTAACAAATGTGAGGAATTACGAGTACTTCACGTAACCTAATTTCTTATAATGATGAAGTGATTATAACCATAAAGTGATCGTTTCCTATGTATTTTAAATTTACACGAAACTTACGTCGATTAACTTCCTACTATTTATTGTTCACGTCGTTTTGTTTATATATAATTGGCAAAATCCGGGACCGTCTTTAATCAGTTTAGTTTAGTGATAGGCTCATTAAATGCAACTATTATAAGGATAGGAAAGAACTAAGGGATTATAATTAGAAATTATTTGATCTGGCAAAGAATTTGAGGTAGAACACACGCTTTTTTTAAATACTGGATTTAAAAATTATGTAGTTCTTTATCAAAATATGTTATGACCCTTCACAAAAATGATATCTCGAAGGAAATTATTCAATGCCATTTTGCCATTAGGGCAGCTCTCGGAAGAAGTTCAAGAAGCGTGTAATAAGGGGTGGGTATAGGAGGATAGAGAAAACTAACGAAAAATAAAGAAAAAAATTAACCCGAGAAAACACAACAAGGGACATCCCTAGTTGTATTATACCTCTAAGGCATAAGTATGTTATGCCTGATGTACAGAATATAAATAGAACAATATACTCGTATGTACATTTTAACACATAATCACATTCATTGGTCAAATGTATTGTACATAGAGTTTTGTATTAGTGATCTACAAACCGGTGGACGCAATCTGTTAGCCATATAAGTTAGAAGTAAGGTAGAGCGTTGTAGAAATATATTATAAGTTTGTACAGCACCCTTGAAGTGATTTTCCACAAAAACTACGCTATACAAATCTTCCAAATTTTATAATAATTATTACTTAATAGGTTCGTAATCTAATGGTATCTTTTTATTTCTATAGTTGATTTCTCTCCGTATACTTCGCAAACCAATATCGAGGCAATATACTCGTATTATTGCGAGAATTCCAACACGGAATCTCAATTGAATACTCCCGTTCACCGTACCTATACAGAATTTAGGTAATGATTATAAGGATGTTGTTGATATATTTAACGTATCAATCACTAAATATAAACAGGTCTTAGTAAAATTTATATCGGCAAGCAGAACAACAAATGTAATTAATCAAACTATCTAGCTCTGCTTCGACTTATTTAATTTATTTATTTACTATATCTAATCTGCTATTTTTCCATCTTGCACGTGTAGTATCTTATTTTTAGGTTGTTATGCTCGTCTGGATGTTCTTTGTCTACAAAAAAAATAAACATGTTAGAGCCCAGCTAGCTGGTGATAGTGATTTGAGTGAATAAATAAATAAATAAAATAATTTTTACGCGCTTTCTTTTCTTAATATTTTTGCAAATAAATAATTGGGGTATTTTTTCTCTAAATGCTGTTTTTATTTAATCATTTTTTTTTTCATATAAGTCTTAAAAAACATTGAATCATCATACTAGAAATATTTAAAAAAAAGAAACTGTAACATTATATTATGTCAAAAACATTAAAATAAAAATATAATAGCAGAGCTAAAGACTTCATATTACTATGAATTCATCCTTGAACATGATTACTGTACACTTATTATGTAACGGTTATATTTATAAACAAAAATGTATAAAGATAAGGTTCCCAAACTTTTTGAGGTTGGGAACAATTTTTATATTTATTGGTGATTTTTTTATGAGCATTTTAAATTATTTTGTTACTGTTCTTTTCAATCTTTTAGGAAACGCAGATTTTTTTAAAAGAAATTTTCAATAATAACAATTCCACGTGGACGTAGTTATGCAGAAAGGGTCCAACCCACATTTTGCCAAAATCGAGTTTTACGTTTTTTTCCTACAGATAAATTTGAGTCGTTTATCTGTTGAAACCATCCAAGCTCCAGATTTTTGATAATAAAATTTTAAACTCACCGGCATTTCGACTATCTGACTTAAATTGTCGTGAAAAACATGGTCTACGTGGTTTGTAAGTGTTATATATATTCATATATACTATATACATTGCAGTCGTAACATTTCTCTCTTGTTTTTTATAGAAAACGTTCAACCCGCAGTTAAAAATGTGTGCCTTAGGAAACCTCCCAACCATTTCATAGAAGACATCCAACCCACATGGAACGAGTTAGTACTAATCTCTATGATATTTAAACATTTTGTGGAATGCCTCCAAACATTAAAATGTTGGATAACATAGGAAATACATTTTTTTTTTTAAATAGATTGATAGATAAATAGATTACATAATTACACAAATTTTCATCTTGAAAAACACTGATATTCACTTCACAAATGCTTTTGTATCATAAATTTTTTAAATTACGTTTTCTCTGTTTCATGATTTTGGGGTCGGACGCTTTCTGCATAATTACGTCCACATTTTACCTAATATATATTTTTTGCAGGGTACTTTCCTGTAACAACAAAAAGCGAAATGAATTGGTTGTGCACTCCATCTCAAAGCTCCGAACCTTTAAAAGTGGAAACACTATTTTACGCTTCCCAAATAACCATACCGAATACTACAAGCTGTCCTTCGTCAAAGTTGGGCGCATTTTCCTCACCAAACAATTTAAATATAATCACTCAAGATGTGATGAAAAACGAATTTAACACAGGTAGCTATTTTCGTACTTACACTTAGAATTTAATACTTAATTCTCGTATAATGTACATTTTTGAAAGAATTATTATCGTATATGGGTTTTAAATAATCCTTATTTTCATCAAAATAACTGTTGCTTGTGTATTGATGGATGATTTGCAAATTATTGAACCAAAACCATCTCAACACGGGCTCGGACACTGAGTCAAGTCGGCCTTTTCGTAGAAGATCCTCGTATGTATATAATTTTTTTATGTTACGTATCACTCTGTCCTATACAACTACATTTTAAAATAAAATAGTTATGGTTTAATGACTATTAAATAGGGTATAATATGTTCTTGTTGCGAATGTATCGTTCAGGGAATGAAAACACGATCTGTAATAGTCCCCAGGCCAGGGCTTGAGCTACAGTTTTCAGGCTGAATGACTCTAAGGTACAGTGCCTCTGTGGTACAAGGTCCCATCTGTTAGTATTTATACCAGTGTTTCTTAACCGTATGAAAGAATCGCCCCCTTTACCACAGTAAAATTATCCAGGGCCGCCCCCACCCTCCCCCACCCCGAAACGAAATTTAAAAATTTCGTCCATTTACGCAGCATTGGATTTTCCACTACAAATAAAAAATGATGAGAAGTATAAATAAAACACATTATTATTAAATTGACATTGAGTATTATGCCTCAGTTTAAATTTTTGTCCATGAAAATGTAGTTTATTTAACAGATATTGTCAAATTGTTGCACCTTAAGGAAGAATGTCATTGTGCTTAGCTCGTGAATGATTTTATTTTATTTTTTGACACAATGCCCACTCGAACTTCTGCAGCGCCCTCCTAAATGCTAAAAATTTAAAAACATCCCCCAGATCTCCAAAACGCCCCCGTTAAGAATCACTGATTTCGACCATACCCCATCACTTAGGGCTGTGGTGGGCTTTCTATTTCTTTAGATACTCGTGGGACCAATAATTAACAATTAAAAAATTTTTTAAACTATGGGCCTTTGGGGAACTTGGGAGAGAGGAGAGCTGAGATCATTTCTGTAGACTCTTCCCTTTTGGGACCTTCAGGAAACCCAAACCGGGGGCTTCCGGTGAAAAAACCCGTACCATCACAGGATCCTTCAATAAACCGATGCGTCAAAAAATAGGGAGCCTCACGGGACTTGGAAACAAACCCAAAGGAATGAGGTGAAATGGGAGATAGCACAATGGGCCCGTGCCCTTAGTGCGCACGGGAACTATCCGAATACCGTCTCCATTTTTATAACACGAAAGCGTCCTGGCCTTGGTTGAGTTGGTTTTTTATTAAACCTGAACGTGAACCTTACCATTTTAAAATATTCTTACACTGCTACTCGTTTAAGTTGGCGTAAAGCGAGGGCGGTGTTATCCATGTTATCTTAGTTGTAAGTCTATCGTATTAATTTTATTTTATTGTATGCTTATATGTACAGCGCCCTTGAGGTGATTTTTCACAAAAACGGCGCTTTATAAATCAGCCAAGTATTATTATTATTATTATTATGACATAACGATAGAAGGCATTGGTTGCCAGATTAAAATATAGAGATATAGCGTTAATTTATGTTAACGCCACCGCCAACTTGTACGTGTAGCTCTGAATGCAACAGTATTTCTTTTGAAAAGTAAACAAAAATTATTTGGAATTCTTTCTTTGTTTCAGTTCCAACTCCTGCTCAGTTCGTACCTTCACGGAAATCAAATAAACAACTTATCATGATTGGAAATTATAAGTTCTACCAGGTTAGGGTCAGTCAAAACGGTAAGGCCCGGTGGGCTTGCTCTAGCTCGAGACGGTGTCCTGCCTACCTCCATACGATTGACGAGAATATCGTATATTGTAAAAATATACACAATCATTGATTTGTGATATTTATGATTTGATCATATTAGGAATTTAAGATTTATGGTTCAATTTGTGTCTTAAGATTTACGTTTTACGATTTTCGATTTATGATGTAAAATTTGTGATTTATGATTTATGATTTATGATTTGTGATTTGTGATTCGTGATTTGTGATTCGTGATTCGTGATTCGTGATTCTTGATTCGTGATTCGTGATTCATGATTCATGTTTCATGATTTATGATGTATGATTTTCTGATCACACGATCTTACGATCTTACTGCAAAATAATAAAATCAGAATCATAAAATCAATTTTATTGACAAAACACCATTATGACTAACATAATTTTTTGCTATTTCTTTCCTCTTTATTACCTACCAGATATTAGGTATACGATTCTTTATCTATTGTTCTAAATTACTCGAAGCATGCTGTCAATATTTTATGCTTGGGGTTAATTAATTATTGTGGCCTCTTAAGCTGGAAAAATAGTTTTGTGAAGGTTATTAATAAAGGAAAGGAAACTAAAAATCCGAAAACTTCAATATCTTGGACATGTGATGAGTATGAGATCTTGCAACTCATAATGCGGGGAAAGATTGCCGGAAGACGGGGCCCTGGAAGAAGGAGAACCTCATGGCTGAAAAACCTGAGACAGGGGTTTGGCCAGTCTACTGTAGGACTGTTCCGGGCCGTAGTACACAAAGTCCACATAGCCAACACGATAGCCGACGTCCGTTGACCGGATAGGGCACAAGAAGAAGAAGAAGGAAGTTATTATTTGAGTTTGCGTACAATTAATATTTATTAACTCTGGGAATTTATTGAGTTTTAATTTTATCGGATACTATGTCTCTGTTTGTGTTTTTTTAATTTAGTAATGTGATATAATATAATAAATTTATAACATAAATAACTGTTTTTTTATTCGATCAAAGGCGGTTTCTAGTTACCATATTTGTGCATTGCTTAAAAAAACAACGTACTTATAACATTACATGGCAGTTTTCAAACAAAAATTCTTTTTATATGTGTTTTCGCGCTCATGGTTTACGTAGCTTTAGCGGAAAATAATAAACTCAATTTATGGAATTGACTAAAAATGATCGGCGTGGAAAATTTTTTCTTAAATAATTGTGATATTTTATTGTGAATATTTGAAGCATTGGCAGAGTAATTTATAAGAATATGTATCCATTAATAAACTTTGTAACTGGATAATGAAAAATAAATGCCTAATATAAACGGTGTTCCCAATAAGTCTTTTTTTGGTATAATCAATTTGCAAGTATGACACGTATTTAGAGCAATTCGGCAATAGTAAAATAAATGTTATCAATAACTTTGTGTTATTTTTAATTGATAAACTAACGTTTTTTAAGACAAGATTTTTATGCATAACAATTTGTTACCTTTTATGATATGCATAAATATCTGGTCTTAAAAAACGTTAGTTTATCATTTAAAAATAATAATTAATATTTGACAAGTTAAAGTATTTCACCAAAAAATGTAGACATAATTTGTCTCGACGCCACCTAGAGAGAGATTAAGCACTAACAATGCCAAAAAGTTGGTGGTTTTCAGGTGGAAAAATGTAATAAGCAGTAATTGTTGAATGAAACACTAGTATATATTGAATTATATGGCGGGTATTAGATAAGCCGACATAACTCAGTGGTAGAGCACCTGACCGGCAATCAAGTCCCGTTGGCGGCATGTATCTTTTCTCGGAAGATTTTTTCAATGTAGATGAGTGTTTCAGGCTGATAATTATTGCTTATAATAATTTTTAATAACTTTGTGATATCATTCTTAAAGGAAACTTGATTGTCGCCTAACCGTTCGTTTAATTTACCAAAGCGGTTTCACGAGTATATTCACTCTGGGTTAGCTGAATTCATTCCATCCTGACAGAGATTTACCTGAAGATGCGGGGCAGGAACCAGGAAGCATTTTACTCTCTATAATTAAAACATATCCTTATATTGGTCATCCCAGCTGTGACATCCCTTCCAGGGATCACATTCACATGCATCCAATAGCCTCCCTTGCCCTATTTAGTAAGGGACGAAGCGATGTGGGAATGGGAAAGTTTTCGAGATCGAAGAAATAATCAATCTGCGCTCGGAAAATAAGATGGTATGTTACAACTTAATTTTTACTTTAAGATATTATGCTTATATAATGTTTTGTGAGAAGAACTATTATGCCACAAAATTCAGTAGATATATATTTTTTACTTTCATGTGAATCTACTTCAATGTTATTTTTTTATTATTTACAGTTGAATATGTATTGTCTAAGAAGAAAAATGTTATGATTAAATACGAAAACTATACATTTTATACGTCCTGCAAAAGAAAGGGAGGAAAAATTCGTTGGGCTTGCTCCACGCACTACTCCAAAGGATGCAAAGCTTGCATTTATACAATAAATGATATTATTGTGTCAGTGAGAAATTTTCATAATCACTAATTCTTCCATGGTTTTGTTATCCATGGTATTTTTTGTTGTTATTTTGCTTTTGTGTATCACTAATTTATGTTCTAAAAGTCTACTTAGTTTTGTTATAATTAAAGATTCAAACGACCAGTCAACTTTTTAACGTTTTCATTGCCAAACAGTTTTAACGTTTTTTTGTCACGATTTATCACTTTTTTGGTTTTAAGAGTTCAGTGCGGTTTGATTATAATTTCACAATAGTTTTCAATTTTGCCACACGCTTCGCAATGGCACGTAAACGATGTGGAATGACATGAACGTTTTTATCTGTTGATATTATAATCGTTTTATTAACAACTTGTAAACTTACATATTATATAACGTACAATAAAAGTACCAAAATTACCGTACCTTAGTAAAACCTTTAATTCAGTATCGAACTTTTTTGTTTTATTTGAAAAAACATGTTTTTTATATTAATAATTTTTTCGCCTGAGATCCTTATTATTCTAGGTACCTTCATTTTTGTAATATTCACTATATATATATATATATATATATATATGCCATAATAATAAACCCTATAGTAGGTACTGTCCGAAACGCTCAAGAGGGATGTGGATTTTTTTTTATGAATTTCTTTACATCTTCACCAGGGCAGATAATAGCTCTTTCACGTTATTTACGTTTAACATTTTATTTTCTTATAAACGGGGTGTTAAGAAACATACTTGTCTTAGGTACTTTAAACCAAAGATTCCTGACGTTATTTAAAGCTAAAAATATAAATGAAATTATGGTCTTAAATCATAAAAAATCAGTATGTATTGGACAGCTAGGGTCGGAATGAGAGGTTGACCAGTGATAAAAATGTTTGGTTTTAAAGAAATATATTTAAAAAAAACATAAAAAATTCATCAGAGATCAAAATTTCGTTAACATTTCTTACTCTAATTAATGTCAGAAATCACTCGTTAAATCAGTAGGTATTTGTTTGTAAATAATATCCCTAACTGTGGGACAAGTAATTGCACTCATCACTCTTTCCCACTGAATTTTAGATTTTTTTAAAATTTAATTTAATACATTTTACAACACACCACAAGATAAAATTGTGGGAGGTGCAATAGAGATAATAGAAATAGCTTAAGCGGTGATAAGTAAGTCAGCATGAAGCAATCTTGTGTCGCTTAGGTTTATAGGGAATTAGTTTATGGTTTTATTGGGTATATGCTTATACTTAATATAGGCCAATAAATATGTTACATTATGTTAGGTTCATTTGTTTGGCATACTAAAACAGTGATTGTGTCTTTATTATTTATGTTTTTTGTTAATTTAAAGAACTTTCATATGTATTATCTAGTGGTATAATTTTGTGATTAATTTGTAAATATAATAAATAAATACTCTGATATACAATACTAAAAATTTTACAGTGTTTCATTTATATTTATGATCATTTAGATAGACTGCGATTTTTTTCTTAAGGAAACGATAATAACTCTTCTAAACCTCAAGTCATCTTGCTAGTACAAGGTGATGGTGAGCATGATTACATAACCCTACCTCTTCATTGTAAAGCAGATAAACTCATGAAGTGAAGTATTTGAAGTTTATTTGACAGTTTTTCAGTATGGAATTAATTAGTTAAAGCAATATCCTTGTTTAACTTTGAAAGATCCATTAAAATAAAAAAAAGAGACGACGCAATAGTATTTGTTTATGTGCGTTCAGTGAGGAAATCCATTTAGTTTTTTTAACAATATTCACGGTCTAATTTATTAATTGCCAATTTTTTTTCTTTGTGACTTGGTTTCATGATAATTTTTTTAACTCAATTAAAAGGTCATAGGTATATGTGGTGTTATGAGATGCTAAGGAATTGTGCACCTAATGACGTCACATATTTGTTAAAATCGTCTGCGCGTGGTGGGCCCGCGGTACCTACGAGCCGTATCGTTTAAAATTGTTGATTTTTTAATCACTTTTCAAGATCATTTTATTAATTGTACGAATCACTATTATATACACAACAATACGAAATTTCAGAATCGAAGTTTGTGATTATAATATTATATTAAGCGACGAAAACTTAATTTATTAACCAGTGATTCCTGACATTATATGAAGTAAAAAATGTGAACAAATTTTTTTCAACTTAAAACTTAACAATTAATCAAATCAAAACATTAAAAGGTATTGGACAGGTAAGATTGGGATGAGAAATTGGGTGGTTATTCTATTGAGTGACTAGAGTGACGACAAGAAGTGGAAGAATTATTTTTGTTTGATTGCAAAGAAAACAATTAAAAAACACACACACATTAAAAAAGTCACCGGAGACTAAATTTATTTTATATTTTTTAATCCAAATAACGTCAGAAATCACTGTTTAAAGGAAGTCCCTTAACAACTTGTATGTAAAGAGTTATTTTTTAAGTTTTGAATTTAATTTTTTCAATAAATAAATAGGTTAGATTTCGGAAGAAGCCCGGAAGAAACTTTGATTATTTATATCATAATAAAATACAATTATTCTAATCGTGATCTTTTTATTTTATTTTTTCAGTGAAATTTGTAATGTCCAAACGCGGAAAACCACTGGTTAAGTATGGAAATTATACTTTTTATACTTCTTCTACTACAAGTACTGGGAAAGTTCGTTGGGCTTGCACCAGACAAAGAAGCAAGGTGTGCAAAGCGACCCTCTTCACCATGGATGACACCATCGTAGCCATCAATAACAGACATTGTCACTGATTCTTCATTATCACTGAAAAGAAAACCAATAGAAGTGTGATACATACAGATTTGAAAGAAAACCGATTCGCCAATTTACATAAGTCTTTTCAATAATTAAGTGGTTCATATGCTCACGACATAATTTGGATATATTTATATATGTTTGAACAATTATTTCATTTGAAGTCAGATAAAATTCATATTACTTTGGGCACACAGGCACGCACACGACACACTTCTATCGATTTATCTCTTCAGTTGTATACACCTTGTTCCACGCTCATATCGCGAAACTCTGGGGATGAAAACATAGCTTTTTTTTTAAATACAGCTTTTTGAATTTCGATTTTGTTTTTGTTAATGAATGCAAAGCATGATTTCGTGAAAAAATTAATGTAAATCTTGGAAGCCGGAGTTAATCCAATCAAGCTGAAAGTCGGCAGATAGACTCGTTGTCGATGATAATGCATTATATCACTTTTGAGGCAACTCATGTGCACACTTACATTTCTCAGAAATTGGCTACAATTTCAAGAGGACCGTGGCGGAAAGTCGAAACTTTGTTAAACGGGTTGTTTTTTTTCATTAGTGCCCAAATAAAAACAATTGTATAAATGCTTTTGTTTAAACGAACTTTTGTATTTTTTTTCTTCCCACACGGTCAACGGTTCTATTTAAGTTTTCAAATGCGAGGGTGGCTATTTTGTTATCCGAACACTTTCATTACTCGCAATAGTAAAGCTACGATTACACTGGAATTTTTTTTTGGAAATTAAGATTGCTTTGTTTTAAAAACCTTGTTAGTTTTTTTTTTATAGATTGTCATGAATTGATCATACAATTGTCATGACACCCCTCAAAGTTTCGAGGTGCACGTGGAACATGGTAAATATTATTTAGGAATATATATTTTTAATCTTGTAAAATAAATAGATTGAGGCTTTGGACTCATCAATTTCAAAGTACAATTTAATTATTTTTTTACAATAGTTTTTAATAGAATTTCTGAACAGTGATTTTAATGAATAGATATTTACGATTAAAAATATTTTCATTTTTATGTTTATGATTTAGTTCAAAATATTTTTTTCTTTTTCTTATTTAATTTAAGTCGTACGAGAAAATGAATTGATCAATGTGATCATTTTATTTTATTTTAGTTCTCTTTATTAATTTCTATTTTGTGTGTTCACTGTTTTTTGGGTTCTTGTGTCTATTAAACTGGGCTCATATGATTGTCTTTACATGTTTTATAATACTTTAATAAACCTCGTGCCATATACATTCTTATTTTATTTTTTGTTTATGAACAAAAAAATATTTCGAAGAGCATCAATTAATTCGACTATTGCTACCTCTCTCGTATTTTTTTCAATAATCGGGTAGGTTTAATTAGAAGCAATCCCGCTTAGTGACATGAAAGAAACTGCTATAGACGATTGAAAAAAGCGGCCATGCAGTATTGTCCCTGAAAATCACATAAAAACGCGGTGAAATATAGTATTAACCGGTAAAAACAAAAGTACAATAATTCGGCATTCTGTGGATGAATATACTGAAAGAAAATGTTTACGTACCGAATGGCATCAAAATATCGGTTTATCATTCTCGAAGAGCTAGGCATCCACAATAGAATATCAACTGTCTCGTTCTTCTTTCGTGAAACGGAGGTAGGGGTCAGAGAGGTACTCAATCGTCGCCTTGTGGACTTCATCAATCCCGCAGGGGAATGAATGGAGCGAATTCATTGACCACATGATCGGTGGTCTGCATCGCATTCAAACCGGTACGAAGGACACTTTAAGCACACACCTATGCATCACGTGGGTACAGAGGCGGTGGTAACACCGTATCCTGTTGATGGCAGTCAGTATCCAGTATTTCAGTGAAGTCGTGTAGGAGATTTTCTCACGTCGCGTCGCGCAAAAAATAAAAGGTTGTTTAAAAAACCAGGGCAATGGATACCGTTCTGAGCATATTGGTGTCCTTTACCCAGTCATTTCCAACTAGTTTGTTGACTAAGTTGGGCCTTTTCCTGGTTTTTTCCTCACTTGCCATGTGTTGCTAGTAGTTTAGGCTCCTGTCCAAAGTGACTCCAAGATAGCGGGGATATGGGTCATGGTACATATTTATTCCATCAAACTGAATACAGAGTTTGGTATTCGCATGTGAATTGCTAAGATGGAAAGCTGTCGCTTTCGACCCATTTGGCTTTAGTAACCAATTGAGGAAATATTCTTCCACAGCCTTAAAGTCAAATTAGAGGTATTAACGGTTTTTGCTTGGGATATGGTGGCGATGTAATCTGCCTAGTCAATTTTTTTGCCTTCAGTGTGTAAATATTAAAAGCGATGGGCCCAGAACTGAGCCTTTCTTGCCCCCCTAGAAAAACTCTGAATGTTAGATAAGTTTTTAGATGTCGTCTAAAGAAGGAGGTAGCGCAACACGGCATAACACCCCCAAAAAAACAATGAAAACCCTGAATGTTGCTCAATAATTCGTCATCAATCATAAATATCAAGTGTCTGTCTGCTCTTCCTAAGATAATTTGTATACGTTGCTCGCTAACCTGAGCCTGAGAACCTGGAGAAACTCACGGTCTTTGGTAAAGTGGAAGGCAGAGGAAGATCACCGATGCGTTGGAATGATCAAATCAAGGGAGCTTTTTTCATCAGGAAAATTTGAGTCGGATAAATGATTGATTATTGAATAATTTTAGCTGAATACCTGACGTCCAGAAGAGGAAAGCCATTATTGAAGTATGGAGACTACACTTATCGGTTGACTTCGTTCTCTGTAACGGGAAAGAAAAGGTGGGCCTGCTCAACTCGCAAGGAATGCAAAGCGACAGTTTTAACCATCGGAGACCTAATTATACATGTTAATCAAAATCATTCACATTGACACTGATGCTTTACCTATATAATTAGGTTTCAATAATCTTAATATACCAGTAAATACGTCAGGACCGACACTAGTCGACATATATGTTAAAACAAGTGATGTACTTAGGTACCCAAAGTTGTATTATATTCTATTTTTTATTATACATTCGGCTAGGCATAAATAAATATGATGTTATTCAAATCAATCTTTTATTTTCCATATCGTTTAATCATATCCTGTACGGTTAATTACCATGGACTTAGAGAGGGGAAAAGTAAAACAGAAATTCAAGTTAAATAATGAAAGAGAATAATTCAGAGTAAAAACATATAAGTGTTTCACAGAATTTGAATAATTCACAAATTTCCACGTTTATTTTCAAGTTCTGTGAAAGATTTATTAAAATTCTTTGGCATTTAATTTTAATGGCATTTATTAAAATTCCATTATGGGCCAGCATTTGGGAAATTAAATTTGATAATTTATTCAAATCCTGTGACACAATTGGCCCTAAATGTAAGTAAAATGTATTTAAAAGTATGCAGCAAATATAAATCGACTCGATTTTTTTAAATACTTCTACGCACTTACAAATGGTCTGGTTATTGTTTTTTTATTATTATATTAAGTTTGGTGGTTTGGTGAAAGTGATATACTAAAAGCCTGAAAAATGAAATTTTTCAATAATTAAAAACAGTCTTCTCCCACACTTTCACGCAGTACACAGAGGAACCATTTCTTGTGTCATTTTATCTCATCTCTTTCACCATGTCCTATTCGGGTCGGGAACACACCGCCTAGAGTTATTTACCCCAACTTTTCCTGGAGCAAACTGGACGCTTTTCCTCTGGGATCACTCAGAAATTATAAACATCACAATTTATATATGACAAATCATTTTAAAGAGTTCACCTTTGAATATATTTGTGCACGCCGATAGTGGTTCAAGTTCAAACTGATTTGAAATAGTTTGGAACACCTTTCCGCAGTCCCCTATTACCACGCAGTAGTTCTACGATACAGTACACCTTAACGCAATCAAAAATCTGTTTAATTTGTTATTGTACTCGTGTGTATATGTTCTCTAGTTCTAGTGATGTTTCTCGTTTCGTTTGTATCTTTTGGTGTATTGTATTCAGTACACAACATGAATTGTTTCTTGTCCGGAATTATTTTTATTAATATATATCCTCTTTCAGGAAGATTTGTAATGTCGAGAATTGGAAGACCACTGTTGAAGTACTTGGACAGGACATACTCGAAGCAAAGAACGACGAATGGCAAGGACCGATGGGTTTGCTCTACTCGCTTTTCCAGGGGGTGCAAAGCTGTCATATTCACTTACGAGGACATCATCCTATCAGCGAGACCCTATCACAACCACGAATAATGATCAAATGTTCACATTTTCATAACCATTTTTAACATTTTTATATACATGTATTGTTCAAAAATATTTTATTGATAAACATTGTATGTAACAACGGTTCAAGAAAAGACATTGATTAATTTATCAATCTATTGATCATTTGCATGCTTTGGTTATGTAAATGATCAATAGTTAAGAAAATGCAAATGGTGAACACTGTCGATGTAAGGGCTGAGTTTACGAGACAGTGGGTATCAAGGCTGCTTCTCAGTGGAGTCGTGTAGGAGACGGGCATTTCTCACGAAGCGTCGTGTCGGCCGGTTTCCACTCGAGTTTTCACCTAGCCCCAGGGTTGAGAGTCAATCAGAAGGCCATTTTGCAGCGCCTTCTTGTACTCCCTCAGTGTTGCAATCTCTCGCCTGATATTTGGCGGGGTTCTGTTTGCATCTGCGGGGAGTGAAATGAGAGGAGTAGATTTTGAGTTCACTGATGGTTCGCATTGTAGCATTAACTTAGCTTAACTAGCTGGGTGTCCTATACTCAGCTAGTTCCAGCTAGCTTATTGACTAAGTTGAGCTTTATCCTATTTTTTTGCTCACTATTTCCATGTGTTGCCGGTCGTTCGGCCCCTGTTCAAAGTGACTCCAAGATGGCGGGGATGGGCGTCATAGTAAATATTTTTCCGTCAAACCGAACACAGAGTTTGGTATTTGCGCGTGAATTGCTAAGATTGAAAGCTGTCGCAACTCTTTTCAACATTTCAACCCATTTGACTTCAGTTGTCGATGAGACTCGCTATCCATCACATCGCCAACCGCCAACAAAGGAAAATGTTTGGACGTACTTTGTGTAACAGAGAGTATGAAAAAAGAGAGTGGTACTATGCAGCATAATGACAGGTTCGTCATCTGGTCTGGGAGACCAGATACGGAGAGGGCTTGTCAGGGTGTTGCAGCGATACTGTCTCCCAGAATGGTTGAATGTATGGTACAATATGAATGTGTAAGTCCGAGAATAATGTGGATCCGACTCAAAATTGGTTTGACAAGGGTGTTTTTTGTTATTTGCGATGCCCGTGTTAATTCTGAAAGCGACGAAGTGAAAGATGATTTTTGGACTAGTGTGAACGATGTAATAAGACTAAAAGATTCGAATGAAAGGATTATAATAGCTGGCGATTTGAACGGGTGGGTCGGAATTAGACGTGACGGATTTGATTCGGCTTTGGTTCGGGGATAAAAGAACGAATGAAAATGGGAACAGAATACTTGAAGTATGTTTAGAGTGGAACCTTTTTGTATCGAATACCTTTTTCGATCATAAAGGTATCCATCAATATACGTGGGAAAGAGGAAATGAAAGATCAATAATCGATTTCGTACTAATTGACTCGAGGTTGAGAGCCATTACCGAGGACACAAGAGTTTTCAGAGGGGCTGAGGTTGAAACTGACCACTTTCTGGTGGTGTCGAGAGTAAACCTCTTCCGCGGCTGGCGCTCTAAAGTGAAAACGGTATCAGGTCCAACAAGAGTCAAAATAGAAAAACTACAAAACGATTATATCAGAAGTGAGTATGAGAATTGTGCAGAAATGAGATTGAATGAGAAAGAAATGGACGGTCTAAGCATAGAGGAAACATGGAACCACATAAAGGCGAGTCTATGTGAATCTGCTAGAGACGTGTGTGGTGGAATAAGTAAGCAAGGTAGGAAGAAAGGTGATGCATGGTGGGATGACGAGATCAAAGTATTGGTCTCAGAGAAGAAGGAAGCTTGGTTACGTCTGATAGGGACTGGCAGTGCTCCAAGCGAAGAGAGAGAGATCGAGCGAAAGAAGTGTATAAGGTATGCAAGAAAAGAGTAAGTGTTGGAGTGAAAGAACGAAAGAAACGCCTGGAAGAGGAAGAGGGGACAAAAATGACAAACCACTTCCAAGAAAACATTAAACTGTTTTGGAAGGAGGTCAAAAAGTCCCGGAGTGGTCCAGAGAACGGAAGCATGAAAGTGATAAAATCGAAAGATGGGCAAATGTTGACGAATGAGAAAGAAATTAAAGAGAGATGGATGAAATATTTCGAAGAAGTCTTCGAAAGTAACCCGGGTGACTGTGATCCCAGCGGTGAATCGGGTGTGAACGATGATGTAGTGAATGTTACCAAAATCAGCATGGATGAAATAAAAAGATATATTAAATGTATGAAAAATGGTAAGGCTGTGGGTTTCGACAATATTGCTGCCGAATACTTTAATACTTTAACTAATACTTAAAGCCGTATTATTCTCACATGGTTGTGCAAACTTTTTAACCAATGTATTGAGGAGGGTTACACGCCACTAGATTGGAGAAAGGCTGTGATCATGCCTTTGTACAAAGGTAAAGGGTCACGCATGGAATGTGAGAATCATAGGGCTATTAGCCTTCTTAGTTCAGTCGGCAAGCTATATGGTAGAATATTGATTGAAAGGGTAAGAATGGAAACGAAAGATAAAATATGGGATGTGCAAGGTGCTTTTCTGAGTGGAAGAGGGTGCATGGACCAGATTTTCTCATTGCGTATGCTCACTGAGAAGTTTCTTGCAAAACACCAGAAACTCTTCTGTGCCTTTGTAGATCTACAAAAGCATACGACCGAGTTGACAGGAAAAAGCTATGGAAGGTATTGTCCAAGTATGGAGTGAATACGAATCTCATACAGGCAATTGCGTCTCATTTAAGTGAACGGCGATTTTACGGGGTGGTTTGACATCACAAAAGGTGTTAAACAAGCCTGCGTAATGTCGCCGTGGTTATTCATTCCATACATGGATAATTGTATGCAAGAATTGAAAGAGATGGGATTGGACGCGAAATTTAGTAATCTGAAAGTATGTTGCCTTTTGTATGCTGATGATGCGGTGCTGATATCTAACATTATGGAAGATCTACAGTCTCTCGTGTCAAGAATGAACGAAGTATGTATGAAGAATGAGTTAATGATGAATGTAAGTAAGTCTAAAGTCATGGTGTTTGAAAAAGAGAGTACGAAAACAGTATGCAATATAGTTGTGAACAATGAATACTTGGAGCAGGTGGATGAGTTTGTTTATTTGGGAAGTATGTTTACGAGAGATGGGAAGGCTGATAGAGATATTGAAAGAAGGGTGAATGCAGGTAACTCTATTAATGGAGGACTGAACGCCGTTGGCACCAACAAAAAACTGTCCAAAGACGCGAAACTAGCTGTCCGTAATGGAGTACTGGTACCTACCCTGATGTATGGCAGTGAGGCATGGAACTGGCAGAGGAAGGATGAAAGTAGACTGAATGCTGTAGAAATGAGATCCCTGAGGCGTATGTGTGGTAAAACCATGTATGATCGTGTGAGAAACGCGGAGATCCGCAAAGACTGCAAGGCTGATGTAAGCGTAATGAGTAAGATCAAGAAAGGAACGCTCCGATGGTTCGGGCATGTAGAGAGAATGAACGAGGAAAGGAGTGTAAGGAGAATATATGACGCAAATGTGAATGGTAGAAGAAGTCGGGGACGCCCGAGAAAGACATGGCACGACCAAGTGAATCAGATACTTGAGTCGGGCCATGTCAGAAGTCAGAATAATAGAATAGCATGTATGAGACGGTGTATGAATGTGAACGAAGCAAGGAGTGTGTGCCAAGACCGAGTTGTTTGGCGGTCCGTCCTCTCTGCCTACCCCTGCGGGGAAACGGCGTGATGGTTATTTAATTAGTTAGTTAGACTTCAGTTATCAATTGATAAATATTCTCCCATAGCCTTAAGGTCAGAATTAAGGGTATTTTCTATGTTTTGAGGGTTTTGGTTTGGGCTGTGATGGCGATGTAGGCAAAATTTCTACCTTCAGTGTGAGGATATAGATATTATTAAAGCGATGGCGTCCGGAAGAGGGATGTCATTATTGAAGTTTGGAGTAAACACTTATCGGTTGGTTTCGATCTCTGTAACTGGAAAAAAAAATTGGGCCTGCCCAACTCGCAAGGAATGCAAAGTGACTGTTTTAACCATCGGAGACTTTATTATACTCGTAAATGTTAATCAAAATCATTCACATTGATATTTATGCTTTTTTATTATTAGGTTTCAATAAATAATCTTAAGATGTTTATGGTCAAGATATGATTCTGATTAAGATACCGGTAAATACGTCGGGAGCGATACTAGTTGAAAAAAAGTGAAGTAGATGCACAAAGTTGTATTATATTTGATTTTGTATTATGTATGATAGATATTTTGTTCCATTTCCATTCATTTCATTTTAGGGTTCTCAAATAAATATCACATTATGCAAAACAATCTTTTATTTTTGAAATCGTTTAAGGCTCATCAATTTTAATTACGTACCTCGTAAACAGTTGCTCACCATAGTCTTAAAGAGGAACATAAAATCAAGTTAAAGGTCCCGGATTCGAGTTCTTTTGCGGCTTCCGACTTCGAGGTCCGGCTCCAGTCAAACCCGTGCGTCTCGGTCCGAGCCACTCGTGAGTCGGGAGTGGCTCCCGGGACTTGCTCCAAGAAATTGGGTACTTTTAAAAGGAAGCACGTCTCGGAGGCCTCCGGCAAAATGCAGGATTTACCCATCTCTGCGGTCCATCGTACCCGATACGAAGTGCCAGTATTTCTTGTCCCGGAATTATTTTAACTAAATAATTATCCTCTTTCAGGAAGATTTGTAATGTCGAGAATGGGAAGACCAATGTTGACGTACCTGGGCAGGACCTACTCGAAGCAGAGAACGACGAAAGGCAAGGACCGATGGGTTTGCTCTGCTCACTTTTCCAGGGGGTGCAAAGCTGTCATATTCACTTATAAGGACATAATCATATCAGCGAAACCCGATCACTATCACGAATGATAATGATAACCTATCACATTTTTATAACACGTTTATAGACATTGTTCGAGAATACGTTATTGATGGACCCTGTATGTAACAATTGTTCAAGAAAATGTATTTGATGAACACTGTATGTAAATGATCAATTGGGTTCAAATGCTTTAAGAAAATTCAAATGACAAATGATGAACACAAATGATGTATGCAAATGATCAATGGTTCAAAAAAATGTTAATGATGAGCAGTGAGCACTGTATGTAAAGGATCAATGGTTCAAGAAAATGTTAATGATGAGCAGAGCATTGTATGTAAATGATCAATGGTTCAAGAAAATTGAACATTGCAGGTAAATGATCAATGGTTCAAGAAAATGTTAATGATAAACACTGTATGTAAATGATCAAGGTTCAAGAAAATGTTAATGATGGACATTGTATGTAAATGATCAATGATTCACGAAAATGTAAACGATGATGAACACTATATGTAAATGATCAATGACATTTAGTTATATTAAGTTTATTTTTCTATGTTCATGGTAGGTATTTGTAATACGGTATACCATATATACTTCTGTTCTTTGTCTATTCCAAGATACATTTAGATTAATGTATTTTTTTTTTAAATGCATTTAAAACACTCACAAAAATGAACGGGTTTAAAAAATGCAAGAAATATGCATAAATTAGCAAACCATAATTAAGATTTATATTAATTTTTCATTAAATCATTTTTAGGTTAATTAATATTTAATTGTGTTGTTTTGGCGAAGGTATTTAAAATAAAAGGAAACATTGATTTTATTTTTAAAAGTATTCATAATAATTATTATTATTATATTTGGCTGATTTATAAAGCGTCGTTTTCCTGAAAAATCACCTCAAGGGCGCTGTTCAATCGTACAATAAAATAAAATTAATACCATAGGCTTACAACTAAGATTCAAAATTATAACTAGGGACTTACATTTAAGACTTATATGTAGCTAGTGACTTACGACTAAGACTTATTACTACTGACTTCAAACTAGTGACGTACATATATATATATTTGCAACCGTGACTTAAAATTAGAGATTTACAATTAAAAAAGGTATTTACATATAACAATAAATATTTTCAGTTTTGCCAGGTATCTTATATAACCAAGTAATCAACAAAACTCTATAGATATAGGTACAGACAGAGAAGAAAGTTATTGCTGCAAATCGAAACAGTTTGAGGATTTTATATATACATGTATACATACATACATATTTTATTCTACACATTTTACAAATTATTTAATACCCTTTTTAATAATAATATTGTAAGTGCCAGAAGAAGAAGGAAGTTCATACATAATATTACAATTTTATATCACGGTTGTGAAAATGATTTTAATAGGTTAACTGTTTTTAAAGGAAAGCATAGGTATCTTAAATGAAGGAATGAATTTAATCGTCGATCTCGACCGCATAAGATAATTCATCACTCAACAACAGATTGGATAGTAATGTTTAAATGAAATAGCGAATTTATGGAAATGAGTGTTTAAATAAGTGAGTTTTAATTCTGTTAGGCTGGTTATGCATCTTAATTCCATAGGAAGTTTATTCCAAGCCTCAGGGCCGGATACTCCAAATGCACGATCACCAAAATTAGTGTTCGGATTTCGCTTAGGTTCTTTCAACCTTCCGATTGCAGATGATGTCGCTGATCTAAGAGTTGAATGCCTTAGACCAATATTTTCCGGAATGCACAGTTCAGAGATATAGGGTGGAGCCATTTCATTGAGAGCTTTAAACACCATCCCGCATAACTTGTATTGGATCCTTTCAGGACACTTCAGCCAGTGAAGATTTCGAAGGTGTTCCGAAATGTGCGAAAACTTGAGTACCCCAGTAACTAGCCGTGCTGCGGCGTTGAACAATGATTGTAGTTTATCAGTTTGGCATTTAGAAAGTCTTGCATAAATGACATTACAGTAATCAAGACGTGAAACTATGTATGAGTTCACAAGAAGCTTAGTTGCCTCTGTTGAGAGGTTCCTACGATAAAAGAACCCAGTACTGACGGTCCTATTTACCTGACTTAACTTAACTGATATATAAACACATTGAACAAAACAGTAAAAAAAAACAATATTCAAAGCTTGAAATTAAATTATGCTTTACAATTAACTATAAACTTATTAATTTTAAAAAAATTCCAGGAGTAAATTATTCCTCTTGACAGTACCTAAACATCTACTGAAATAACAGAAGGATGAAATTTAATGTGTGGATTAATTTTTGTTTCTAAATCAGGCGCATCTACGTTATTTTCTAAGTCACCAATAAAAAATTTCGAAATTTAAAAAAAAAGAAAAAACCCAATGACGTTACAATACATTTAGACTTGTTATTTTCACACAAAATTAAGATAAATGTGGCACGTAAGAAATACTCTTGTTTCCAGTAATTTTTTAATTCAAACGTTGTATGGAAAAGATAGACATTAAACAATATATGTGTGTGAACGAAATAAATGATGGAACCTGGCGTCGCGCGTTTTCGAATTCAAAAATTGCATCGAATACTACCCCAAGGCCGACTGGAGTACAGGCCTGGGCGCCTGACAAATTTTGAGGTGACAAGTGATCCAAGTCGTTGCCGTGCAATAATATAGCAATAACAATTTGCCAATTTCGTCGATTGTTGTTGTAATAGTAATAAAAATATATTACGCTCATTACGCAGGAGGGAAATTTGGCACTTTTCAAGTTAATTTCCTATTTTTTTTTTTATTAAAGTAAAATTTCTTTACGCACGCTCGACTTGGGGAGTAAGCTGGTGAATGCGTTACGAAAAGTGTGATGCGAACGGTAATCGTTGCAAACGGTGATCGAGGCGAACGGTCGGGCTTTTACGCACGCTTGACTTGGTTAAAAGGGGCATTCCGGAATTAAAGATTACGCAAAGAAAACACGTTCTGCCGGAGATGTTTTTGAATAAATATTAAGAATACAAGTTTTAGAACCTTTTAAAGTTGCGGCATATACCGCATTTCGTTCAAAGTTTTTCACAATTTTGCATTAAATTTTACAATTATTATGACGTTTACCAAAAATACAGTTGCATCGACAATGCATAATTTTCCAGTCAGGTAATATGAACTCGAGGTAGGTACTGGCGTTAAGAAGGAATTACACGCACAATATAAATATTAGGTTACGCAGCATTCATATAAATATTTAATTCCATTGAAAATCAAATTAAATTATTATTATATTGTTAAAAGCTTTAGGTGACTGAATTTTAATAAATTTAATTATAAATTACGAATTGGCCAGTACCTACTTACGAGTGGGAACGTTATTGTTGAAATCATTTGAAATATTTGGAGTACTTAATTATGTAGGAACGTTATTGATCAAATATGGTCAAATTCATAAAATGAGTACATTTTAACAACTAAAGATGGTCAATTTTTGAAGTTAAATGCTTGACTTGGGGAGTAAGCTGGTGAATGCGTTACGAAAAGTGTGATGCGAACGGTGATCGGGCGAACGGTGATCGGGCAAGGCGAACGGTCAGGCCTTTACGCATGCTTGACTTGGGGAGTAAGCTGGTGATTGCGTGACGAGAGCGTTATGAAAACTGTGATCGGGCGAGGCGAACGGAAGTTGAGAGGGAGATAGAAGTTAGTAAAGTTTTACTTCTATCGTGTGGTCTAAAGCACACTCGTTTTTTTATTTATATATATATATTTTTTTTTTATTTAAAAAGAAAGACAAACATTCTCGGGTTACGAATAACCCCACAATGTATGAAAATCTCCTTCTACCACCACAGTAAGCGGAAAATATTGCTTGTGTGGTGATGGAGGACTTAACCAGCCGAGGAATCGAACACGCCACGCCCGGGTGGGACCCAAACGCTATGCCCACTTAGCCATTGGCCGAATTAGCATACGACCTTACGCGACGCGTGACAGTTTAGTACTAAAACTACGCAATCGAAAGTACTACGATTGACGTATTTTGTCTTGCCACTTTTAGATTCTACAGTGCATCTGTATATATCGTAACGTCATTGGGAAAACACCTCTTATTTTCTAAAAAGTTTAATTTTATCGGAACAACCGACTTGATTACTCCAGACTTTTTTTAATCCAGCAACTGACTACTAAAGAATCAGATGTACTTTATAATCTTAATAGCTTAGTAGGTAAAACATATCTTTTTTTAAAATTAATTTTGTCGTAATTGTAAGCAAAAAATATAGCTGCATTAAGCCATGTGCCCCAATAAGTTTAGGAAATAGGTGAGGGTTTTAAAGTTAGTCTTTTAAAATTGGATGCTTGTTGGAGCTTTTACAAATCCTTTTTTTTTATTCAATGAATACGTTTACTTACCATGGGAAACTGCTTTTTACCAGAAAAATGCAAAAGTTGTTGTAAAAAATGCACGTTTAACATTGTGAATAATTTGATTTTTTTGCAACCTACATGGTGAAATTCCACTTTAATACGACATTTGTTTATGTTGAAAAAGTTAAATTTATTGTATGTTGTGTGTTGTGATTGTCTTATTTCATATTTAATTTCATTTTAGCACTGAACACTTCTAATTTATCATTTACTTAATCTCGATGTATAGACTCCTTTACTGATAACAGTGATAGCTTTCACGTCTACTAAAACATTGCAATGCATTTTGTGTCTATGATCTTTTTTGTCTGTGCCGGCTGTCGTTTTCTCTTTTTTCTATATAATTGCTTGTTGTCATTTTAGCCAGTCTACTACAATCAATTGTATTCTCAATTCTTAAATTCTCAATTCTTTCCACGATTCTAATCTAAATTTTACTAATTGCAACCCCAGTGCTTAAAATAGAATCAAACTATGTAAAACTTGTTCTTCAACTGAATAATTAAAGTTACCACAATATCCAAGTAAATCATAAGTGTTTTTACTTACAAAAAGGATAACCACAAACCATCATAACCTCTCTCTCTGTACGCCAACCCTTGACGTGGAAAACGATGGAATTCAACAAAGGCAGTTCAGTTTACGCCTGACTGCGGACTGTCTGAAAACCACATCCTGGGACGCTAAGCAAAATGAACATTGAAAAAATTGTATTAATATTGAAAAAATCGTATTGACGTTGAAAAAATTATATTAACATGGAAAAAAATGTATTTACATTTTTCAGTTGTTTACTCGAATCGTGGCAGGGTCCTTATAAAAAGAGGATCCTATACCTTCGGCCAATGGACCCGAGCAGCCAGCGGAAAGATTCGCTGGGGATGCACCCTGAGACGTAATGGATGCAAAGCGCGGCTGTATACCATTAATGATATCATAATCTCTACCCAAGACGTACACAATCATTGAGCTACGAGGAAAACTTTTGGACATTATTATCTACAAAGCACGAAATTGTGTATGTCCAATGTTGATAAATTGGTTTGTTGGGTTATTTGTTAATTCATATCCGTAAAAAGCATTTACTTTGTGGCTTGCTATAATTATAATATAAGGTGGGTCATAAACATCTGCACTTTTGAAATTATCATGAAAAAAAACGGATTTTATTAAAATAAATGATAAATGATGAGAAAAAAAATATCCTGGAAAATCATTTCGAAAAAATAATTTTGTCAAAATGGCAGCCATCTCGCCGCTGGAATTCGTCAAAGCAAGCCCTCAGATTTTCGAAAACTTTTCGACACAAATCTGGTGGATGTTGCCCATTTTCTTGATGGATGTTCTCGTTTAATTGGAGTATAGTCGCTGGTTTATTTACGTAGAATTGACTTGTAAAATAAAATATATATATATATATATATATATATATATATATATATACAAATATATTCCATAAAAATAAAGTCAGCTGGGGTTAAATCCGGGCCGCGGGGAGGCCATGGAATGTCTCCTCTGCGCGAGATCAGTTTGTTAGGGAAAATTTCTTTAATCAATTCCTTTTACTCCATGACCGCCCTGTTTGTTTTCCTGCCGGTCTCGCGCTCGTCCCGGTTAGACGGAGAGGTCTGGGTTCGAGTCCCAGTTGCGACCATTGTCTTTTTCTGTTTTTCTGTGTCTTGTTCTCTTTCATATTTTCGTTTAGATTATCATTGTTAACCTATTCTAATATACTTATGAGAGAGATCAAAAATAATTCTCTTCTATAGCCAAACTGTGTTGTAAATTCTGTCCATTGTTCTGAACAGGTACAACTTGAAATGTAAATATTAAAATCACAAAACACTTCCTCCTCAGTCCTCGGCCTTTCAGACCTCTACATTCTCTATTCGCCATTTAAAAACGGAGTAGTAATTCGTAAAAAGATTTTATTTAAATTAAATGAAAACAAATCACTTTGTAAAAATCTACTTATTTAATCAAAATTACCTACATGTTTCAAAACCAAAGGTTTCTTTCGAAGATTAACATGCATTAATCTTATCCTGACGAGAAACCTTTGGTTTTGAAACATGTAAATACAGTAGTATGAAGTGATTTTTTTTCACTTAATTAAACATGACGCCATCAAGTGATTTCGCAAAGATTGAAGAAGATTTCCGCGGACTAAACAATGCGAGAGTCCTGCATGTTGTCAGATTAATTTGTTGACAAATGGAGGTCGCGCAATCTCCCTGCTCCTCTCAACTTGATTTGTTCCCTTTCCCTGATCTACTTGTCTATCAATATGGATGATATAAATATTGGCTATTAATATTCTCCTGATAAAGGAATGGTATTTCCGAAACCATTGTAGAACAATGCAGTTTATGTATGTGTTTATATTATTGTATTGTCATTTCATTTACTGTTTCGTGTTGTTTTCTGTTTCTATTTATTTATTTTGATTTTATGATAAACAACTTATTTTTAGTAACTGTTTTGTTCCTATTTGTAAAATTATTAAATTATCACTTGAAACCCTCGAAATTTTTGTTAGTTTACATTCTAAAAAATACTTATATCATTATAATGAAAACAACCGTCATAAAGATGTTCATTAAACTTCTATTGGAAACGCTGGATGGTACTTATATGGTGATGGATTCTTTCCTTTCTTTATAAAAAATCATTCCTAAACACACATTGAGCATACACGGTTGAATACTGCAGCGACTTGTGTCCTGCGACTTTATGAAAATTTACTCTTGTCAGTGATAACCGATGAATCGCCTACCATTTGCCTACCACCAAAGAACTTGGTACAAAGGCGGTTTATTAAAAAAACTATAGAGTTATTCCGGGGCGGACATAACACTGAACGAAGTACCGACGTTGAATTTTGATGTTTAATCCAACATTGATATGATATCTTGGCAATCATATGTCCTCCCATTTTGGAAAATGCATAAGAAAGAAGAACAGGATAAATGCCTATCATCCGAAGGCAATTCCATTTTCATTAATTTTGTCAGATTTCCCTGTCATACACAATCGGTAGAACGTTGTGTGAAGGTTGTGACTGAAGCATCGTCAAAAGTGTATTGCGATAAGAATAGGGAATGAACTTATTAGCATCTCCATGAACTACAGGAAAAATATGCCAAAAATTTAAATAAAACGTGATTTTACGCCGGAATAATTCCAATGTTGCGTAATTTTTAATGTTGCAACTGCTTATAATTGTAAAAAAATTGTTTCAGTGAATTTTGTAATTGTAAATTTTCCATACATATTACATGGGAATAATTCACAAAAATCTTTTTATAATTCATTTCCAATCGCTTTAACGAACCTCAAATTCTTAAAATTAAATTACTTTTTTGGCGACCCGCACTATTTATTGATCATGAAATAAAAATGTGGTTTCGGCCTCTGAAACACTTCTGAGTTCACTAAAGAGGTTGTTTGGTATTTAAAAAAAAATGTTGGTGAAGAGAGAAAAATATTGTCGGGTTACGAATAACCTGGTTGATTTCCTTCTATGACCATCATTACAGGCAGAAATGTTGGTTATGTAATAATATTTAATATTTGGCTGATTTATAAAGCGCCGTTTTCATGAAAAATCATCTCAAGGGCGCTGATGATGGCCTAATTAAAGCAGTTCCATAGTGAGGTATCATCTGTTATCGAGTGAAGTATCTTTTGTATCGTTTTTACGCAAGATGCGAGAAGGAAGAGAACAATCGTTGATGACGTACATACGACCTCTCTGTGAGAAGTATATTGAATCCGCGACGCCCGATTGGGACCGATACACACTCGTATAGCCACTCAACTACTAACTGGTAAATACTTCGAATATCGAGTACTTACTTAAATATTTAGTTACTGGATTGCTGTTTTTACATTAGCTCCACGCGGGAGGTCCTGAGTAAAATATTTTCCCTCAGGCCCTTTGTGTCATGTCAGCTTTGGGGATGCTGTGCGGAAGGTATTTTTAGGGAAAAAAAGAGAGGAAGTTCTTGGAAGGAAAAAAAGTGTGACAGATAGGTAGCAATTTAGGGGTCAATGTGTCCAGGAGTGATGGATGAATTTCTCCTTCCCTCTGCGGTGCAAGTAGGGTGCGGTGCAAGAGAGTCCGGTTGGAGAAGTCAAAGGGCTTCCTTCAGCCAATCCCTCCCGGTCCGGCCCACAAAGCAGTAGGTGGGCAGGCGCATCCGCCGCCGAGGCCTGGACAAACCTCACCCCATGAACCCGGGTACTCCTGTCACCAAACGTAGCGAAATCCAACTTTCGTTATGTTAGTACAATTTAATGTCACGAATAAAAAAATAGGAAAAGGAATTTTGGAAAAAATGCATTAGATCTAATAAATGCATTAGTTCTATGATCTATTCTTACGATCCTTTATTTGAAAAGTAATCAAGGTTTGGATGTTTGACTGAAGATCAAGAGAAATGTGGCAGGATTTCAGAAAATCTCTAATTTTGCATCGTCAAGAGTAACAAATAGAGAGATCATTTTATATAATATATTCTTAGTCCTCCGAGTGCCTGTGCTGAGGCGGATTAGGTCTTGGATAGGAAATTTACAGCGACTTCTACAATTAAACTTAAAGGCTCGGTAGGGTTTTTCAGTAACTACTATGAAGATTTTTTTTTAAATATTGGTTAGTCCTTTTTCTGACAATTCAATATAAATTGGTATGCGTGTATATGGGTATGTATATGTATGTTTATGTCTGTATAGATGTGCGCACATATATGAACATATGTACTTGCATGCACACATTAAAAAAAGAAAAAAAAAGTTATGTTAATTTTTATAATCTATTGCTAATTTACTTCTTTTCTCCCCTCTATTTTCTATATTTTACTATTTAATATAATTTTTCCAATTTTAGCATCATTTATAATAGTATCTACCATATATTTACACTAGACTTCATTTTTCTTACAAAGTAATTATACTCCATTGGTCACCATGAAACAGGCAGCCGCCTAGTATGGTGATTTAATATAAATGTACTTTATGTAAATGTAACAATTATGTAACATGTATAATATAAATAAATAAATATACATAAAAATAGAAATATACTATACAATCTGCTCTTTCATTTGCAAGTTATCCTTTAAAATATTGAGATGAAGTGTTTGTTTGCGTCTGTACGTACGCAAATGAATATGAATAAATAATGTTGACCGTCAGAAACTCGATTCTTTGAAGAAAAGCTTTTAAATAGAATATTGCGTCTAATAACCTGTACAATTTTGTATTTGTATGCTTTTCTCGAAAGAATTGAGGTGTTACACGGACAAAACTATATATTCATGTGCAAAAAATTTATACATCTTTATCTTTTGAAGTATGTTGCAAAAAGTGTTTTTTTTAGTGCAGGGAAACGACGTGATGGTTAGTTAGTGTTTCTTCCGAATGTAATGAAATTAGCGCCAATTTGAACGAACGGTTTATTAACAATTTTAAGTTTACCTTTACGGCAAAGATTTTGTAGATTAACTGCCGTAATTCTAAACTTTTCTATCAACCAAACTGAGTCTCCGATCATCTTAATTATTTATTTAGTAATCCTCGATTCGTCAGTTGGTCGGAGAGTTACGTTGGGAAGAATGTATTTGTGCATGTGTTGAGCCAAAAGTTGATCAGTAGGATTGAGAACAATGGCCGTTAGTTTAGTTATTAATTCAGGGCTTCTTTGTTCTTAGGGGTATTTTCTAGCTCTCTAATTTATTTAGCTTGTCCAATAGCCTATTTAATCTTGTACTAACAGCCTCTTTAATCTTGTACTAACAGCCTCTTTAATCTTGTACTAACAGCCTCTTTAATCTTGTTCTAACATCCTCTTTAATCTTGTACTAACAGCCTCTTTAATCTTGTACTAACATCCTCTTTAATTTTGTACTAACAGCCTCTTTAATCTTGTACTAACATCCTCTTTAATTTTGTACTAACAGCCTCTTTAATCTTGTTCTAACATCCTCTTTAATCTTGTATTAACAGCCTCTTTAATCTTGTGCTAACAGCCTCTTTAATCTTGAACTAACATCCTCTTTATTCTTGTACTACCAGCCTCTTTTATCTTGTACTAACATCCTCTTTAAACTTGTACTAATAGCCTCTTTAATCTTGTACCAACTCTTTAATCTTGTACTAACAGCATCTGAAACATATTTCAGTTCAATTCATCACTTCACACAAGGGCAATCCCATGATAAAAATGGGACCCTATAACTTCTACAAATGGAGAGTCGCTAGAAATGGAAAAACACGATGGGGGTGTTCTTCAGGCCGAGGTTGCAAGGCCACACTGTATACGATCGATGATATCATTGTCACGGTGAGAAATGTACACAATCATTGAAACATGCAAAAACATACTATCCAACGTAGAGTTATACAATTACAGGCGTTATTGCATACTAATTTCTCGTCGAAGCGTGTTAGAATGCGATAAGTGATGCGCGTAGACCGGAAAACGTAGTTTCCAGTCATTAGGCGTTAGAGCGTTGTGAGAGTTGGAGGTCAATGGTAAAAAGTGGAAACCAAGTTTTTCGCTTCGTGTATCATTTAAATATTCTACATCAATGATGTCCAATAAATTATTTATTAAACCCCTTGCGGCATAATATTTTCTAAATATTTTAATTATGATCGCTGTGTGTATTGTACAAAATTTAAATGTAGGTACCTAATAGGTTTTCCTTTTTTTTTACTGATTTGATTGATTTTTTGGAATAAATATTAATGTATATATATATAGGTATTTATATGATATTTGGATGTGCAGTAACATTTTTTGAATGATTTTTCGTTCGGAAATTTATTTTAATGTACAATAATGTTTTATTTAGCGACATTTAAGCGTACAGCTATGGAATTAGATGCGCTATTGCGTAGTATATATCTTTTCGGAATGTGTTCCACTATTATAACACGCGTAGACCGGATTTCAGACACGGTAGTTTCCGGTCGTCCGGCGTTAGAGGATTTGGAAGCAGTTTGAGGTCATTTGGAGGTATAAAAGTGAAAATTTTTTCGCTACATGTCCACATAAATATAATACTTTAAAGCAATTAAGTAAATGTATTAAAAAAACTATAGTGCTCCCGGCGTGCGTTGCTATTCCACTAATAAAGAAATGGTTTCTCCCTACGTGTCTTTTCCCATTCGTCCCGTTAGCCTTCCGTCTCCCTTTCCCCTCCCATGCCCCTTCCTCTCACGCGTTCCCCCGACACCTTCCCCGCCTTCCCTCTCCACTCTCCCGCAAACCACCCTGCCGCGATCCCCTCCCCTCTCCCGCGTTCAATATATTCAGTCCCGGTACATTCAGATTTTCAAACAGCTCGCGTGCCACCTATTGCAATTTTTTTATACATTTTTATTTATTACATGTTACAAGCATTCATTTTTGTATATTATAAGAACAATCAATCAAATTTGGTACCTTACATAAGTACCTATTTAAAATAATATATTTTTCTATTAGATTCAAAGTATTCGATTTTGATTAGTACCATAAGTGATTACTTCGATTTAATTCATTAAATTACAAAGTTTATTCGAATATTGAATTTTGATTGAATAATCGATGTTTTAAAAATGTCATTTTCAAATTATGACATTTTTGTATGAGTATTTGTAATGATTAAAAACACTTTTCAGATGTATTGTCATGTGGTTGTAATAATCCAGAAACCTTCGCGAGTGTGGAAAAAAGGTATTTTGAAAGTTTGAAACATTTCCTATGCTTAATGTAACAATGCATAGCGGACATACATCCAAACATTTTTAGATTTTTGTATATATAGATAATTATGTATGAACCTGCTTCCCTGATATGTCAATAAATTAATTATATGTCCCTACAAAAAATGTTTTTTATTCAAGAAATACATCTAATTATAACGATTTAACGAACAAATTTACATAAATCTTATCATATACATGTAGATACGATTCTATAATAGTGGTCTTATAAAAAAAAATGCGGATTCACAAATTTATCAGTAGAGTTGTTTTTCTTATCTTATTACGATTTATTAGGAGTATTTCATTTTACATTTTACCTGTGGATTAGCTTTACTCACATTGGAGGTTATCCACCACTTACCCGCCCTGGTATAAGTAAACAGATGGTTACTCCTTCAAGGCTCTCGCAAGGATTAGCGTTACTCACAGATTAACTAACCTAATTCATCGGTTCCAATACTGCAGAGTAATGCTACCCGTCAAGTGAATATAGTTAAAAGGTTAAGTAATTCCGCCGTTATACGCTCCTGGATCTGACTTTGCTAACACCAAACCATTTACCTCAAGTGTTATAACGTTTACTTAACGTAACATGGCTTGTCTTAAATTTAATTTACTAATTGTAGTATATGTGAATTTGGTAAGGTAAGATAGGGATGCAAGAATAAGATTGCGAATGCTTGTGAACCAGTTTTAATAAACAATCATTGCTATTCTGGGATTACGAGAGACAGGTCGGGTGTGTGTCGTCCGTTAACGCATCAGACTAATCTGTTCGCTTTTCGCAACAACTCATATAGATCACATAGAAATCGTTGTGTCTCCCTTACTATCATAGTAAGAAATATCATCTAAATGGTATTAGAAAGAGAAAACACCAGGCTTTATGTTCAAATAAATAAAGGTTAACCAAAAAAGAAGTAAAATGTAAACCTTTATGAAACCAAAGTTTCGGATCGCAATTTGAAAATGAATCTTTGGGTTTTTTCTGAATTATTTTTACATGGAACGTCCAGAAGTGACGTAACGATAAGCGTTTGTCACCTCACTTTTGTCTTATAAAATATGTATGTGTTTGAGGTTTTTTCGTTTTCAGTAATTTATTTTAAAAAAAAAGTAAAGTGAGACAATTTTAACTTTTTTATGATTGCATGCAAAATTTATATATTTCAAAAATTATAAGTTTATTTCGATATAGAAAATTTGATTTATTGATCACCTTTCAAAATCAGTGTTTAGTTTTCGGATACTTTCAGAAATATTTCTTTTATTAGGATTTTATTGCAAAGCGGAAATGTTTTTTCCCTTTAGTAGTATTTCATATTAGTTAATACAGTGTATAAAGTGTTAAGTGATAAATTTATATTACGAGTATAAACCGGGGCTGGATTTATCGAAATTAACAAGGTCATAACATTAAAAAGCTTATTTTTTAGTACAATTCGGCACCTCAACCAAGGGCAGACCACAAGTAAAAATGGGACCTTATAGCTTCTTCCAATCGAATATCGCAAGAAGTGGAAAAACACGATGGGGGTGTTCTTCGGGACGAGGGTGCAAGGCCACCCTGTTCACAATAGATGACGTTATTATCGCGGTGAGAAATATACACAATCATTGAATCAAAATTAATTACTACTACATTTCTTAATTTTATCTTAATACCTTTACTATTATAATATATTATTGAACTCATTTGTACTTTTCGGAAAAGTGTAACTACCTTCCATTGTTTTTATAAATCTGCTATGTTTTATGGTAGCGTTTCTTAATTAAAATTCTTCAAACAGAAGTTCTGAAGATTGTGTAATTGATTTAAGTAAAATTGTTTTAATATAAATTTTAGTGCGGTTGTGTATTTGGTTTTTAAATATATTATGGAAAAGTACTGTTAAATGTACAATATATTTTATATACTGCAATTTGAATGCTGGTCACGCCGGACAAGCGAACTTTAGTTCGAAATTCTGCCGCTCGACATTCCCGTCCGAAGTAGTGTCCTGGCGTGTACAGCTGTCAGATTTAGCCTCGCAACTTTCCGAGATAAAATATTGTATCGCGTTAATTGTGTTTGACTGTTAAATAAAAAATGGATCTGTTTAATTAATGACTTCTAATCATTTATCAAATACCCCTGACACATTTATGGAAGTATTGATACCTGGGAAGGTCAATATACCCATACCTACAACCTTGTTACGTATCTTGTTCTTAGAAATGCCTATGTATTAAGAACCCACATATTTTTAATTGATGTTATTTTTTATGCCATCTGCAATCCAAAAACTGTTTTTTTTTTAAGTAAATCTTCTTTACGCACGCTCGACATGGGGGGTAAGCTGATGAATGCGTTATGAAAAAGTATACATATATATTTTATGCGAACGCTAATCGATGCGAACGTTGATCGATGCGAACGGTGATCGATGCGAACGGTGATCGGGTGAGGCGAACGGTCGGGCCGTTACGCACGCTTGATTTGGGGAGTGATAAGGAAAAGGATGAGGATGAGGATAAGGATGAGGATGAGAATGAGGATGAGGTTGAAGTTAAGGATGAGAATGAGGTTGAAGTTAAGGATGAGGATGAGGATGAGGATGAGAATGAAGATGAGGATGAGGATGAGGATGAGGATGAGGATGAGGATGAGGATGAGGATGAGGATGAGGATGAGGATGAGGATGAGGATGAGGATGAGGATGAGGATGAGGATGAGGATGAGGATGAGGATGAGGATGAGGATGAGGATGAGGAGGAGGATGAGGATGAGGATGAGGATGAGGATGAGGATGAGGATGAGGATGAGGATGAGGATGAGGATGAGGATGAGGATGAGGATGAGGATGAGGATGAGGATGAGGATGAGGATGAGGATGAGGATGAGGATGAGGATGGTCACTCCAAGGTCGTAGGTCTCCCCAAGGTCGTAGGTCACCCCAAAATCGTAGGTCAACCCAAGGTCGTAGGTCACCCCAAGGTCGTAGATCACCCCATGATCATATTTCACCCCAATATCATATGTGACACCTAGGTCATGGGTCACCCCGTTCGCTACGTTTGGTAACTTAACAGGGATACCTAGGTTCATGGGGTGAGGTTTGTCTTGTAGTTTTACTTCAATCGTGTGGTCTTAAGTCTAAAGCATACTCGTTTTTTTTCTCTTTATCATTTATTGTAAAATATTGTTAAAATGCACCTTGTCATCTAGACGTGTTATACGCTCGTTCAAATCAGCCTCCTAATTTGTATGGGATCCCACAAAAATTCTCAATTTACAATTTTTTTTCTATTTATTCTTATTTATTGAATTATTCAAAAATATTTTAGTTTTTTTTTTAATAAGTAAATGAACATTTTTTGGAGGTTTTCCATGCATGTTGGAAGGCTGATTGCATTCACTATCCCGGCCTTGTGATCTAGGAGGTTTTGGTTATTCCTATTTTTTTGTTTGTTTTCTTAACCTTTAAAACGTTGTTGTAACCTGTATGCGGTTAATCACAGAAAATGTAAAAACATCTAAAATCCAAAATGGCGTAGATGATTAATAATAAAAAAAGATAATCATTAGTGTCCATATTTAATCAGATCAGTTTTTTCGAAAAGTTATTCAAAACTCTTCTCCTGGAATTGATAACATCAGAATGTGCGATATTAAAAAACATATAATAATCTTAGCTCCAATTATAGCCCATTTTGTAAATAGAATTTTACTTGAAGCAAAAATTCCGGATGACTTAAAATGTAGTATTATATCAGACCTATTTATACAGGGGGGTGATTAAACTCTACTGGGTAATTATTTGCCGATTAGTATTTTTCCATCACATGAAAAAAATCTTGAAAAATACATTCAGCTGAAATTAATCAAATATTTAGAAGATTTTTCAAATTAATTTCCTCTTTGAAAATTACTTGAACAACCGGTTCATGAAAATAAAGCTATTGAACACCTTGAATAAAAAATAAGAATTTTAGCAGGCGTTCCTCAAGGTTCCATATTAGGTCCAATTTTATATATCATTTATGTATCTTTCATTAGGTAGATAACAAATATTATAATCAATAATTATCAGCCTGAAACACTCATCTACATTGAAAAAATCTTCCGAGAAAAGATACTCCCGTTGTCAATTGTCAATTCCCGTTGGCGGCCAGTATCTTTTCTCGGAAGATTTTTTCAATGTAGATGAGTGTTTCAGGCTGATAATTATTGATTATAATATTTGTTATCTACCCTTTGTGCTATGCATAAAAATCTTGTTTAAACGTTAGTTTATCAATTAAAAATAATAATTAATATTTGACAAGTTAAAGTATTTCAGCAAAAAATGCAGACATAATTAGTCTGACGCCACCTAGCGGGAGATTTAGTATTAAAAATACCTCTCTTACAAAAATAAAGTTGGTTGTTTTCAGTTGGAAAAATGTAATAATGAGTAATTGTCGAATGAAACACTAGTATATATATTGAATTATTTGGCGGGTATTAGATAAGCCACCATAGCTCAGTGGTTAGAGCTGCTGACCGGCAATCAGATGGTCACGGGTTCAATTCCCGTTGGCGGCCAGTATCTTTTCTCGGAAGATTTTTTCAATGTAGATGAGTGTTTCAGGCTGATAATTATTGATTATAATATTTGTTATCTACCCTTTGTGCTATGCATAAAAATCTTGTTTAAACGTTAGTTTATCAATTAAAAATAATAATTTCATTAGGTACATTTTTAAACATATAAAACACTTCGTGTACGCGGATGATACTGCGTTGGTAATTTCATGCAGTGATCTGTAATTATGTATTAAACTCTTACAAAAAGATTACATTGAACTTCTGAAATGGTCTTATGATTCTGGTTTAATCATAAAAAACTAAATCGACACATTAGATTTAGATCACCCAATGCCAAGGCAAATATTATTACACCTGAAATTAAAACACACACTTCAGATTGCTTACATGTCGTTAACTCTACATTGTGTACATGTGAAAATATTGAACTGGTTAAACAATATGTTTATTTAGGTGTTATTATTGATTGTTTTTTCAAATGGGAATTACAAAGAAATAAAGTCTGTGAACGACTCAGATCTATTGTTACCAGATCATATAAACTAAAATTCTATTTTCCAATATGCACACTTCGAATAATTTATTTATCATTAGCTGAATCTATTCTAAGGTATGGAATTACAGCCTATGGACTTTCCTGTAAAACAAATGTAAACCACGTTCAATCAGTTCCAAATTCATTAGTTTAATTATTAGCGCATAAAAGTTTACACGAACAAAGGCATACTGTTCTGTACTTTTACCAGAATCTCAAAATTCTCTCAGTAAGAGCAATTCTGTGGTATAAAATTATATTTCAGCATAGGAATAGCCCTATATACTTACCTAAACTGGACCATATTTACAATACTCATTTTACGCTAAATGAAGGACTAATTGTACCTAAGCACTTAAACAAATATGGGCAAAGAACGCTGGACTACATGATACCAAATTGCTTAAATATGTTACCTGCTGAAATTAAAAAATGTACAAATGGTAAAACAAATATTATGTTGAAGAATTGGCTCGCCGAAAGAAATAATTTATATTAGACTCTAACACAAAAAAGTCTAACTGCAAAATAATGTGAAGTAAGTTTTTTTATATCTTCAAAGTAAAAGCACTCATTGACAAACTACTAAAAAGTAGTTTATTGGGACTTTTATTTTTTTTCTGTAAATTATTTTTATTTTTCCTGACGTATTGTATTACTTTGTCTTTATAATAAATAAATTTTAAAAAACCTTTGCCGTGTATTGTGCCAATCCTGTACGTTGGCGATGGCGTAAACATGAACTAACTGGCTCAGAAAAAATCCCTCATCTTTGGAGATGCTGTGTGGATGGAATCTGGCAACCACACCTACTATTCTTATGTCATGGACGATAGCGCCCCCCTCTTTTTTCACCGACTTATCCGTGTAGCACTTTAATATTTTAATGTTTTTGATATTGTAATAATAAGGATCAGTATGTATGTGTACAAAATGTAAATATATATGGCTTTATTTTTTACTTTTATAGCGAACATTTTAAGCCATTTTTGTTTAGCATTTGGATGTGCATGGAGTGCATGACATTTAATTTCTGACTATTGTTTGACGAACAATATTATTGGAGCAACAGTTAAGTGCATTGCGAAACAATAAAAAGCCGTAACAATAAAATGTAAGAATGAAAGTGCTTAAAAAGCTGACGAATTAAACATGTTTTGTAATTTCGCCTGAACCAATGGAATTGATATTGATTTCCTGATGATGTAAAAGCGCCTTGAACAAAAATAAACGGTTAATGTTGAAACTAACATGTACACACTTATAAATATTAACAAGTGAAAATACGTCCGTGAAAACCTATTATTGGTTAAATATTTACATATATTTTATCAAACATTATTAATTGTAACTGTTGGTTTTCCAAATGAAATAAAAAATAAACATTAAATAGTAATTTTTTAAAAACAATAAAGTCTCCTGATTTCCACTTTAATAACTTTCTCTCTGTCCTTTTATCTGACTCTTTAATATAATTTTGTTTTTTCAAATACTATCTTGTGTTATTTAATTAAATGAAGACAATATTGGCGAAACTCAATCGAAAATCTGGAGACAGAAAAATCAGAAAAAGATGTTGATTATACTGGGACTCGAACACGGGGCCCTTTGCTTACATGGCAAGTCCTCTACCAACTGAGCTATGGAACCCATTTCCAATTCGGTCACATTTAACTGTATCATACTTCGACTAAGAACTACCAACATTATCTTCATTTTCTTAAAGTATCGTAGTGGGGAGGAAGAGGAAGGTGGGTAAGTACCTGGCTATTCAGATCTGGTCACCAAACACGGCTAATGCCATTTCATGCAACTTTTCAATTCTGAATGGTGGTCTTACACCGGGGCGATACTGAGAGTATCTTCCACTGGAACGTGCCACAAATGTACTATATATTATTTTAAATGAATAAGTTGTTAAATAACAAATTAATTAAAAAAAATATTTGCCACGCGTGGATTCGATCCCTCGACCTTCGCAGTGCGAGTCAAGTGCCTTACCGCTGGACTGCGCCGGCCATAGTTTCACGCAGGAATTAGGACTTATATTTCACATCACGTCACATCGCAAACAACCGAAATTAGTATGTATTCAGTTTCTTCAGTTTTTTATGCTTATAATAATCAGTGAACTTTATGAACAATGAAAATCGCCTTACGCGCGTGTTATTATTATTTTCGTGCCATTATCTAATAACTGTTTAATCATTTTTTAGTTGAATACGTCACTTCAAGCAAGGGAAAACCTCTTATTAGAATGGGAGGCTATACCTACTACAAATGGAGTGCTGCAGGAAATGGAAAAATACGATGGGGGTGTTCGTCTGGCCGAGGGTGCAAAGCCACCCTGTACACCTACGGGGATGTCATTGTGAGGATTAATAATACACATGACCATTGAGAATTATTTAAATTTGCAAATATTACGTATGGCAAAAAAAAAAACTTAACTTGATAGTATTTTTTTTTAAATTTTAAACACTCTGTTAGAGGTCCAGATTTTCCAAGACATAGCAATTAATATAAATATACGATGATCCATATAAAATATTTCTTACCGATTTGTTGCAGATATGTACATTTTACTTAATTAGACAAATTGGTTAATCTCCAACAAAACGGTAAGAAATATTCATGAGTCTGAGGACCAGTTTTTTTATAGAATGTTTCTTTCTAGGGGATTTTTTATGTTATTTTAACAAATAATATATAAATTTAATGGATAATTATTTTATTTTACATATTATATATTTTATATAATTTCTGCTAGGCTTTTCTTAAAAAATAACAAATGTTTTGTTAAGAGCTTAAAAACTTAATGGAAATATGCTATAAATTTGTAATTATTCAGAGCGCGGAATATAAAGTTTTTTGTATTATGTGATTGTGAAAATACAATCGGTTATTGAACTTCGAAGGACTTTTTTTAGTGATCTGATATTTTGAATACTTTCGAAAAGTTTAGAAATCCCATTATTTAAAAAAAATAATAAAGTAAGCGGGATGATATAACACATTATCCGCAAAAAGGAATCTCATAAGCCCACTCTGATGGGGTTTTATATTGTAGGTAAAGCTACTTTACCTAGGATTATTTCGTTGTGATGATATGTGTAAAAAAGCCGTTCAATGTAACTTTTATTGATTATCAATAAGACTAACTTGTGTTCAAAATTGTCTTAACTTGTGTTTAAAATTTTATACAATAAAATATATATTTTTATACCCCATCTACGTTTTTCAAATTTTAATTTGGTTTACCAATACACCTGCGATTTTTGAAGAAATCTTAATTATGTGTCATAGTGTGCATAGTTTCAGTTTGAAAAATATTCATAATATTAGTATAATATTCATGGCACAAAAACTACTACAATAGCCTAATCTAAAAGATAAGAACAAAGACGATAAATGCCTACTAAAAGCAATTAAAGAGCAATTCAATGTAAAAAAAACGATAAAATTATCTTCATTTCATATATATCTTTTAAATTTGTCTATTTTTTTTAAAGTTCCTTAAATCATAATTAGTTATAAGATAAAAAATAGATATATATTTTTCATCCCGATACTCGTCCCTCTTTTAATCACAATCGTCCGCTTCTATAGAACAGAAACATAAAAAAAAAACAATCTGTGAAAACTTATTATGTAATTTATCATGTCATTTATTATGTCATTTATTTTTGTAATCAAAATTATTATACTTTGTAAATAAATAAATAAAAAAACAAATATATTAATAGGTAGAGGAAATTTTGTTCTGTATATTTTTTGTTCGTCTGCATTGTAGTAATATATCTACCAAGAATCATAACAAGTTTTGTTTCTCTTTTTCAGTTGAGTATGTGAAATCGAATAAGGGCTTTATGCTTATAAAGATAGGGCTCCATATATTCAGCAAACAACTGGTTAGGGCTAACGGAAAGACCCGCTGGGTTTGTTCCACTACAAGAGGGTGTAGGGCGTGCCTATATACATTGGGTGAAACAATAATTTCTTTAAAAAATGTGCATAACCATTAATTTTATTGCATACACACAAATCATCGATAGGGGAAATATGGCACGGACTGTCGCCGAACTACAAGTACTTACGTAAGTAAAACCAATCGCGCCGATTGACGTTAACTGACATTGGGCGAGTTAACAAGCTACTATCTGGGAAATTCACTATCTGTTAGTAAACTCGCTCAGTGTAATCGTGTTACTTGCTAACTAGCAGATTTTTGACAATCGAGGAAAAAAGTTGAAAGGTCGTCAACCTTACTTGCCACTCGCTTACTCGTGATTGGTTTATTTATGCATTCAAACTGGCTGCCAACAAACAGCTGATTTCGACTGTAAAACATCTGACAGAATTAGTTCACGCAGGCGTCGTTATTCTCTCTTCTGGGTAGCCGTGGCGCTAGCAGCGACCTACGAGCTCAGTTTCCTACGCTACTGAGCGAGTGAAACAGTTTTGTGTGTCATCATGACAATCTCATTCGCCGATTCATCCGCTTTTAAACTTAGTAGACAGTAGCTTGTAAACTCGCTCAGTGTAATTGAGGTTTTTGATGCGTTTTGCAGTTGAACGACGTTAACGACAGTGTTTTGCGCGTCAGTCCATATTAAGGCGATTCACTACTAAGCAATTGCAAATCATGTGACTTTAGTTTGAAAATTAGATCGCTTAGAAAAATTTAAATGCTTTACTTATATACTATGAACTTCGAGTAGAACACATATTTGCCTTTGAAACAATTGAGCATCTGTTTTATTTATTAAAAATTCAAAATCTTCTATTTACCAACCCCTTTTCAGTTTTATTTTTAATGTATACCGTGTAAAATTAAATTCTTCGTAAAATGAATTATCGTATTTTTAATATTTAAATATTTGTGCCTGAGCTTAGCAAGATAACATAAAACACGCTTTCTGGCGATATTTTTTCGTGAGTAAATCAAAACCGGTGCGCCGCGGCGGCTGGTGTTAAACGGGAATTTAAACCTTATCGCCTAACTTCCAAAGGGGGTTATTGTTATTGTAGCGGCCTGATTCCGAATTTAAATGACGTGGTGCATCACCTTATTAATGTATCAAGCCTATTTCCCTCATTACTGTTGTCTATGGCAGAGGTGCCTACACTGCCTACGTATAAATTACATACTTTAATAAATAATTATTGTACATATTTTATTTCTTTTATAAAAGCACGCAGTATTATTTAAATAAATGCTAAGATTAAATTTGAATACGTTTTATTTTTATTTTTATATGAATACCGCAAAAGAGTCCCAAATGCCCCCAAGTGTCTAGATACGTTGGGACAATGGCCATCCCTATTTAGCTGTCTTGTAAGGCTGAAGGGGAGGAGATGGAAAAGAGGAAAATGTACTTGGTTATCTGGATCTCATCACCAACATAGCTTAAGCCATTTCAAGCAAACTTCTGAAACGATTCTGAAAGGTTATTTTTCAGCAAGGGGATATTGGAAGTATCTACCAATCTGTTGTTATAATACAATATTATTTCAATAAAGCACGAAATTATATAATATAACATGTTATTTACCCCCCTCGGAACAGTCTTTTTCTGGTGAGGCGGATAAAAGAAAAATATGTACTTACATAAATGAAAATAAAATAATGATTGAAGAAGAAGATAACATTAATAATATAAATTAAAGTTTTATTATAAATGTAATCTTTTTTTATTTTTTTGTGTCTTGTTTTCTTTCATATTTTCATTTGGACTATCAGACTACTATCTTCTTCAATAATGTATTACATTAATTCATCATTGAAGATTATTGGGAATAACTTTCAATCGTTATAAAAAGAGAGTTGTTCTAATAATAATAAAATAATCGCGCACATAAACTGAAAATTGAAACTAAATGTGATGCAATGTTAATTCAATAGAAAATTCAACAAACATCAAACAAAGCAAGACACAATTTTATCTAAATAAAAGCATGCTAAAAGCAGATTAAAATCTAATTAAACTTTTTTCCTATATTTCAGTTGAATACACCACTTCAAAAAAGGGCAACATTCTTATACGGCTGGGAAAGTACACTTTTAGCAAGACTAAAGTCGGGGCGAATGGAAAAACTCAGTGGATTTGTTCCACCCACAAGCCAAGAGGGTGCAAGGCACGACTGCATACAATAGAAAATACTGTAATTTATGTAAAAAATTCTCACAATCATTAATTTATTAATTTTCCGTAGCCTCCTTAAAGCAGTTGTACATAAAAATCACATAGATTACGAATTTTGAATACATGAGTGAGAAATGATAAAAATTATATATAATAAAAAAGTAGTGGTAATCATAGAAGTAAAAACAACATGTGTCTATATAACAACATCAACCACCATAAAACAGGCATGTCCTCAGCATGTTAGTCGAAAAATCCACAAATAATGTAACTATTCAAAGCAATGAATAAAGAAAAAAATAAAAATATGTATTTGTATATATGAACCTACTGTAAATTTTTTAACATTTAATCAACTTTGATGAATAAACGAAATTAATTATTTTTATAAAGTTTTTTTTTTTGATTTATTGGAAGTTCATGAAAAATAGTGTGATTTTATAGTAACAATATCTTATGTAATGGCATTTGTACTAATTAAGTGAAAAACATTTTTTCCACGGAGCCATAGAAAACACAGTCTCGTGACATCACATTGTTGCTAAGATATCTGCAAGATTTACACGATCGGTATAAGATAAAATGAACGATTAACCACAATGACATAAATATGTTTTTTAAGTCTAAATGTTTTTCACAGGGATTCCTCATTGTGTAAGATTATTAAATGAGAAAAGGCGAACTAAATTAGTGAGATACAACATTTTACAGGTATTATTAGTTATTATTGGTATGTTAACCAACGTGACAAATGATCATACTTACGGCTCTGTTATAAGAGTTTAAAAATAAGAAGAAGATTACTGGAGATGGTTCGAAAGGGAGATAATGGAGAATGACAATTATATTTAATAGACGTAAGCGTCTGTTGTAAAAATATTTTATAAAAAATGACATTTAAAAATGACCGAAAAATCTCTCGATGTCTGAGTAAAATTTAAAGAAACGCTGAGTTTATGAAAAGATTCACAAGGCCCTTAATGCCTTTAATTTGGGAGGCGAATATGGGTACCGCCACCACGGGAACCATTTATTGGATTACAAACACCCCTGCCATAGGTCATAGGTCATCCCAAGTGGTGACTTAGGGGTGTCCGGGTTCATGGGGTAAGGTTTGTCCAGATCTTGACGGCGGATTTCCACCAACTGCGTGGCAGGCCGGATTGGGAGAGACTGGTTGAGGAAGTCCTGTAGATCTCTCCAGCAGGGCTCTCGGAACATCGCATTACCAGCACTCGGGGGTTGATGCTGGACACACTGACCCCCAGATTCCTACCCACCCCTAAAAACTTTTTTTCTTTCACGATTTCCTCCCCTTCTTTGCCTTAAAAAGACCCTCCACACAGCATCCCCAAAGATGACATATGCCCTGAGGGGAAGTATTTTCCTGTGTGGAGCTAATGTAAAAACTGCAATGTCTACATTCCAGACATTAAAGGTTATCCCTAAAATGGGTTGTTTATATCGTTAATGATCAGTTGAAGAGAAGAACTTCAAAATTAGTTTTGAAATTTGATGAATTGAATAATCTTATTTGTTCAATAATATTCCTACTTGTTTTCTTTGCAGTTGAATATCTCGTATCCAAGAAGGGTAAACCGCTAATAAAAATAGGGCAGTACACTTTCTCCCAAGAGGTAGTGAGAAACAGCGGGAAAGCTCGCTGGGTGTGTTCTACGCATAAACCTAGGGGATGTAAAGCATGCCTGCACACAGTGGGAGACACTATAGTTTTTTTAAGAAATGAACATAATCATTCTAATTAAGATTTTCAAAACTACGTTTCATTAAAAAATAATATAAATGTTTTTTAAAAATTATTTTATGTACAACAACATAATGTAGAATATTGAACAAAATATTTTTTATTTAAATACACTTTTCCTCGTTATACATATTATCTAATCATACATTTAACAGAAGCATATATTATTAGATATTAAGAGGAAACCCGGTGGCCGAAAAATTTGAACAATAGACGAAAGGGACAACTGCACTCAGGCTGCGTACCTAAAAAAATCATCAAAATCGATGTTTTCTGTTCCCCATTTTTTTCTTCCCAAACTGGACCGCTTTAAGAGATTATTTTAATTAAAAATATTAGAAGAAAATAATTTATCTACAATAGTAAAAATACCTTGTCTAGTTTGTACACTGAACGTCTGTTGATGGCATTCACACCAGGCAATTTTAACGAATTTTGGAGGGTACTCCTACAAGAAATAACTTATTTAAAAAAGCTAAATGTACCGACAAGCTAGAGGTCGGTATCTACATATTATATTACATTATAAAATATTTTCAGTGGGGTCGAAATCCAGAGAGGAAATTGGAAAACACGTTTGTATCGACCAAACGCCGCCCGGTTTCCTCTTAGAGAATAACCTTAATTTGAATATAATGTAAGACATTTACTTTTATTTATGTTAGTACCGCTCAATCCCATCTGCTCCCAACTATCTGGATCCAGTGAGACTATGGCAACCCCAATTGGGGTATGATGAAATGCTGAAGGTAGTGGGGGAGGGAAGGTAAATGGGAAATCATCTTATAAGGGAGTACCTGGCTATTCTACCCAGTTTACTTGAAATGGCTTTGGCCATCTTTGATGACCAGTCTGCTGAATAGTCAAATACTTACCACCTTCCTCTTCTCCATCTCTTTCCCTTCCCCACTACTTTCAGCTTAACGACCTTCCCCATTGGGGATGCCATAGTATTACTGATCCAGATGGTTGGGAGCAGTTGGGACTAGTGTGCGGCATTCACATAAAATCCTTTCGATGTCATCATCCTCTAACCCTGTTTCCTTTAACCTTTTTATGCGTGTCGAGGACTTACATAAGGCGCCTCCAGGCGTTAAGACTGCATCAAGGGTCTCTATCTATTACATACCAAGTCTATCCTTATATATACATATAACAGGGATGGCGAACCAATGGCACGTTACTGATCAGTGATCAAAAAATTTATTATGGGGTGGCGGAGGGAAGCACGGCGCTCACTCATTTATTTTCATACCTACAATCTACATCGCGAGTTTCCATTTCTCCTAATGAATGACGCATAGTTTCTTTATGAATACATAATAGTGAATTTCGTTGATATATTTGGATTTTAAAGTTTATTTGAGTTTTATCTATGATTTAAATGTTATTTAATATGGCTAGTTCAGCAAAAAAACAAAAAGTGCAAGATAGTAAGAGTATCACAGAATTTCAAACTTGGTGGACAGAGAAATATGCCACGATTAGTGATGGTGATAAATCCATCTACCGACATAATTTCTCCCCTAAAATAGTATTTTATCATTTCAGTTTCATACGTCACATCTAAAAAGGGTAATATCCTTATTAAAATTGGTCCTTACACCTTCTACAAGTGGAACCTTACGTCCAATGGCAAAACCCGTTGGGGATGTTCCACGCACCAACGCCGCAAGGGATGCAAGGCCATTATTTATACCTTTAACGATATTATTGTCGCTATAAAAAACACACATAATCATTGATGGTGTTAAATTTCGCAATAAATTTTTTATACCTATATCTAAATATTGTATAAATTTTGTAATAATAAATAATATAACCAATATTTTTTTACGTTAGCCTCTGGGATATACTGAAGAAAATAATTCCCCCCCAAGGCATACGTTATTTTTGGGGATGCTGTGTGGATGGTCTTTTAACGAAATTAAGGAGAGGAGGTACTGGGAAGGAAAAAGTTATGATGGATGGGTATGAATCCATTCCTCCCACTGCGGTGGAATAGAGTGAGGTTTTTCTAGATCTTGGCGGCGGATCTTATGCCCACCTGCTGAGAAACTGTTGAGCCCATTTTATTTCCCAGTACCTCCTCTTCTTCATTTTCTTGAAGAATCCCAATGGATGATGAAGGGATTTTTTTTAATAATATATTATTTGTTGTGTAGTGGAGTAAATATAAAAAAAAATTTATACATTTATCAACTTATCGAGCCAAAAATCAATGATTTAAATTTAGTACTATTTATTATGAACCTATTTTGTCATACCTATATTATTTTACGGGTGTATAAGTACCTATATTATTTTGTAAATTAATAGGTACCTGAGCAAACTTTGACTTTGTATAATGATTTTTGTTGCTGTTTAGTTTGTAGAACTCTAACAAACTGTGTGTTATTTTTTTTAAATATAATTGGTTGTTTATTCCTGTGAGTTTTATTTTTCTTTGCTTTTAAATTTAACTTTATTTGGGACAAGATACAAAAAAATAAATGATTAAAGAAAAACATTATTATTGACAGTGGAATTGAGAGAAAAAGCAACTCAACAATATGTATTAAAGAGTTATATAAATCAATTATATTATATAATATAGTGATATGTATATATGAGGTCAAATTGATAACTACGAAATTTATCACGTCACAAAATAATGTTTACAAATATAATAATTAGTGACCGACCGATGGTTCAATTCAGCAAGTTTGGGCATCATTTAATTTAACACGTGTTAACTGTCTGAATACGTGTAATAAGCCAAATAACAGTAAACAATCGATTTTTAACATGTCTAAAAAAGTTTCGGTTTCGGCCAAAATTGAAACAGACACCGAAGGTTCGGTTTCGGTGTAAAGTCCAGTTTCGATCGGACACTAATAATAATGTGTTAAAATTAATAAAGAAAAACAACATTGTGAAAATGAGAATCATAATTTAAACGCAGCAGGGGAAGCGAGTTCGTGATTAAAATTGATTAAAAAATTTCTAGTATGCATTTAGTACCATCTGAAAAAATGTTATTATATTTTCTGCACCGCCTTCTAAAAAATGCATGTTTTGTGTAGTTAGTTTTTGTGTGTATGGATGTGGAATAGTTGGTCGTCATTCGATAACAATCAATACACTTAGTGCTTACAGGTATATTGGATGAAATCAGGGAAATTTCAATTCGAGTCAGAAAACTTCCCTTTTACCAACGGATAACCTGAATTGAATAATAATAATTTATGACGAATAAAAAACGACGGCCCGTTAAACTACTGTCCCTTAGGATTCTTAATCGAAAAGCATTTTTGGCAGGGAGACAGAAACGGACATTGTCGCAAAAATATTCGAAGGTCTGATAAACTCAAGAAACACAAATTGAAAGCGAATAAGGAAGCCAGTCATCCTAAGTTGAAATCAGAAAACTAATGTAGAAGAAGGAAAAATACTTAAGGCCCATTATCCAGTGGCTGAAAATTTCGTCGAAAGATGGTCTTGCAATTGACGAATGGGCAGCATATGGTTCATTGGTCAAATCATTGTACATATGGTTTCGTATCGGTGATCGATAAACCGGTGGATGCAATATTTAGCCATAAGTTGTTATAATGGTTTGTCTAGTTTGTTGTTAGAAGTAAGTTTGTAGAAATATATTGTAAGTTTGTACAGCGTCCTTGGGGTGATTGTTCACAAAATCAACGCTATAAAAAGTCATCCTAATATTATTATTATTATGACCACAGATTGCATATATTAATGTTCAGTTATTTATTTCAGATATGGAAAATATACCTATACCGTCGCATGAAACATTTCTTTCGGGTTGTATTCCTAGTACATCCGTTATGGAAAATGTTCCCCAGATTTTTGTGACTACCCTTGATGTCTCCAAAACCTCACGAAAATGGAAAGCTGATAATAAAATGAAACGGAATCGAGGACTTGAGTATATAACGAGTTCTGGAAAATTGCACGAAGCCCGTAAGATGAAACCCTTAGTAAACTGCAGATCAAAGTGCAAAGATAGAATACCGGAATACAAACTTTTGAAGATTTTTAATGAATACTGGCAACTAAATAATTTTAACAGAAGGAGCGCAGTTATAGCTTCTTTGATAACTGTATGCGATAAAGCAACAAGCAGACCAAGATGTGAAAATCCAAATGAACAGAGAGTTCGGCTCAAGACTTATAACTATTTTTTGGATATAGATGGCAACAAGGTTAATGTTTGCAAAGGCTGCTTTTTAAAAATATTTGGAGAAAGTGAAAATTTTGTTAATCTTATAGCTTTGAAAAAGAGAAGTGGTTTGCAAATATCTGATGGTAGAGGTTTGCAGACCCCTAAAAAATAAATGGTGAAATGAGAAATTCGAAGAAATACCCTCTCATTCAAAACAATTTCCTGCTTACCTATCTAACCCTATTCAATTAATGTATGACATATAAAGAATCAACTCAAGTTCCTGTTTCAATGCGTTATTTTAGGGAAGAGTTTCATAAAATGAAACCATGTTCTAAGAAACCGATACAAGACACATGCCATTAATGTGACAAGTTCAAATTGAAAATAGAGCTCACGAAAAAAGACGAAAAATATTAAAATTTCTAAAGATGCTCATTTAACAACTGCTGATGACCGATATTTGAAAAAGGCTGCAGGTACTGCAAAACTGGAACAAACAGTAAATTAACTTTATATTTTGACCTTCAGCAATGCCTTCCTACACCAGCTCCGGCGTCTTCCGTGGCACGGAAAAACGGCACTTGTGGACATTTAATTTAACCATCCACGACAACGCGAGTCGTTCCTCCACAAGCTACAATTGGCATGAGGTAATCGCTAGACGTGCTGCAAAATTGCTTCATGTTTTTACAAACATCTGCATAACATTCACATTTACAGATTGATTTTATATCCTTTCATTCGTGGGGGTCAAAATAAGAACTCACACGCAACAGCAAGCAGTTTTGTTTTAATTTTAATACAATTTTGTAACTTGTAATTTATACTGATCTTCCATTAAAAGCATTTGCTTGTGGATGGAATAAGAGTTTATGTTGTTACCTAAGAGGTCACGAGTTTCAAATGTGTACAGTTAATACAGTCACATCACAATCATTACCCTGTAACTAAAGGACACGTTACATGTTAACTGCATTTCTTCCGAGAATCTAAAACATTGATGTCATCGACCACAAACTATGGTCATTACCTTGTAACTAAAGGACACGTTACATGTTAACTGCACTTCTTCCGAGAATCTAAAACATTGATGTCATCGACCACAAACTATGGTCCCTGGGCAGTCTGACACGGAGGTTGACAGTGATCACACATTCATTGAAAAAGGAAGAAAAAATTGTTCTCAGAACAATTTTTTTGAATGTTTTCATCTTTACTTAAATTAACTCGTTTCAACAAGCAACGTGTCGGAAGATCTTGTGGATGAAGATAATATTGATTAGTGTTTTTAGTTTATATTTTAGTATAGTCTGAAGGTATAGGTTTACGTCTTAATAAACGCTATTTTCTCATGTCTTGATCATTATTTCAGTGAATGAATGGCTAAAACATATTTTTAAACGTTGTGTCCAAACACATAAGTCATAGATTTTGTCATCATTTGTAATATTTCTGAATACTTAAGTCGTGATGTATCTCTTGAATCGTTCACTATAATCAAAAATATATGCTCAAGAAAGATGCTTAAATCATAATAATAAATATATATATTTTTTAAATTTATGTGCTTTTACATTTTTTTCATGAGACACTTAAAACTGTTCCCTGAAAAGTAAGCGATTTTGATTTATGTGATTTTTCCCTCCGTAAGTCAATACGTCGGCTGTTCAAAAAATAACGGGAATTTTTAAATTTCGCGGGTTTGGAGAGTCCGATTATCAAAAAAAAGTTTTTGTTATGTTGGTATACATGCCCCTCAAGTATGATCAAATTTTCATCTATATTTATTGTTTAGTTTGTCTGTGGCAGCCGCTAGGTTGGACGTGTTTTTAGGAGCTAGGCGATTTTTTTTTAAATGGATCAAAGAATTTGTATCAACTTTTGCGTAAAAAATGAAATAAAGTCTAACAAAGTGTGTAAAATGTTAACAAAGGCCCATGGTGAGTCTGCTACGAGTAAAACAAGGGTTTACGAGTGGTATAAGCTTTTCAGATGGCCGTGAAGACGTTGAAGGTTGACGAACGCCCTGGACGCCCCAGCACATCATTGTTGATGCGTCCCTGGCGTTTGTCATATTTAACGTATTTACGGCCATCGTGGAAAAGCTTATACCATTCGTAAACCCTTGTTTTACTCGTAGCAGATTCACCACAGGCCTTTGTTAGCATTTTAAACACTTTTTTTCATTTTTTACGCAAAAGTTACAATTTCTTTAACAACGTTTAAAAAATAATCGCCGAGCTCCTACAAACACGTCCAACTTTAGCGACTTCCACAGACAAACTGAACAATTAATATAGCTGAAAATTTTATCATGCTTCAGGGGCATGTATACTAACATAACAATATTTTTTTAATAATCAGACTCTCCAAACCCGCGAAATTCAAAAATTCGTATATTAGTTTGTAAGACCGTAAATAAAAAACTGAAGTATTTTCGTCATAAAACACGTTCCCGGATTTTTAAAATTGTTTTATTTTTACTAAAATTAAAAATCTTTCCTAGAAAATTTATTTATTTATTTTACTGAATGATTTTAGGATTTGGAATGTGTGTTACAACATTTTGTTTGAAAATTTAACAAATCTTCCAACGACCAACGGTACAACTTTATTAAAATAAAATACTTGCACATATATTTTTCAAAATTTAAAACATAACTTTACTAGATAAATAACAATCTTTGAAACCGATTTATATTATTTTGTACAAAAGAGTCAATACATCTAGAATTTGATTTAAAAATGACATATTATTGAATGAGTCTGGTTATTTCCTCTAAGCAATAATTTATCTTCCACTACATTTCATGATTTATTTTTTCTTTTCAGTGGAGTACATCATTTCCCAAAAGGGGAAAGCTCTCATAAGGGTGGGTAGGTACACTTACCGAAAATGCGCATCTAAATCCGAACAAAATAATGCGAACGCTCGCTGGGTGTGTTCTACCAACCAACCTAAGGGATGCAGAGCTTGCCTTTATACATATAATGATTCTGTTGTCGCTATGAAAAATACACACAACCATTAAAGGAAAGAAGACTTCGAATTTTTTTTTATACATTTAAAATAGTTTTTTTTCTTCTTATAAATCCATATCAGCAAAAAGTCAATGGGACATAATTATGCGAAAGTACTAGCTGAACTTTCCGGCGTTTCTCGGGCTTTACACAGAATTTTTCAAAATCGGTGACAAAGACAGTGACCATCTTCTTATTTTTTAAGGTCAAGTGTGCAAAATTTCATCAACCTCGGTAGATCTGTATGCAAATCAAATCCACGCCGCCACAAACATACACTATTCTTTATATGTTACATTTTCCACTTAAACACTATAAATCCATTATTTACCATAACAATTGGGTGTGTGTTTTTTTAACTCCAATTTAGATACCCTTATTTATAGGTAAACCAAAGTTGTGTTGCGGCAATGCTTCATTTATTTTTACGTACGACAACTCGTATGACCAACAAAGCGCCGGTGTTTACACAATAGCTTTTACCAAAGAGATCCCTTGGAAAGTGCCTTGCAATATCGCTATCTAAAGTAGCATTTAAACAGGTGTTATAAAAAAATACTCCTAGGATTTTTTCCTTGCCATTAAAAAGCCACAAAAAATTGGCACGAACATCAATGGTCACCTTTTGATTGACTCGCATTTGATAGGAATAGATATTGACTTAGGTATATTATATTTAATGCACCTATTATGTAACTCCACGCAAGTGGCCTCCATTTTTAAAACCTGAAGATTTAAAATTTGAGGATGCTGTGAAGAGGGTCTTTTTAAGAAAAGAAATGAGGAACCTAACACTTGAAGATACTTTAGAAATGAGATACTTTAGAAATTGAGTATTTTGGTTGATTCCTATTAGTTGTTGATTCCTATTACTTCATATTCTTATGATCAAAGGTGTGAATAATTCGTTTTATTAAGTGAAACGACTCACCGAAAATTAACAATAGTGATATAATTATATTATGTACGTCATTAATCATTAAATTAATTGATCACTTGACTGCTGAAGCGATTAAAGAAGAAAGAATAAATTATAGATTATTATAAGCAATAATTATCAGCCTGAAATACTCATCTACATTGAAAAAATCTTACCAGAAAAGATACTTGCCGCCAACGGGACTTGAACCCGTGTCCTTCTGATTGCCGATCAGGTGCTCTTGACCACCGAGCTATGGCGTATACCTCTCTCACAAAAATAAAGTTGGTTGTTTTCAGTTGGAAAAATGTAATAAGAAGTAATTGTCGAATTAAACACTAGTATATATTGAATTATTTGGCGGGTATTAGATAAGCTGCCATAGCTCTGTTGTCAAGAGCACCTGACCGGCAATCAGAAGGACACGGGTTCAACTCCCGTTGGCGGCAAATATCTTTTCTCGGAAGATTTTTTCAATGTAGATGAGTATTTCAGGCTGATAATTTTTGCTTATAATAATTGTTACCCTTTGTGCTATGCATAAAAATCTTGTCTTAAAAGTTAGTTTATCAATTAAAAATAATAATTAAATTATAGATGTAACTGATTAGGACACGAGAAAATAAATAAATTTCACCGGAGCAATCGACCTATAAATTTTAGACTTATATTTCCTGATTTTCTTATAGCTGACGTGTCGAGAATCCTTTGAATTATTTTTTGTTACCGGTTGCCATGTAACTTGTAGGTACTGTAGCAGGCACCTACGATACTCAAGTATTTATACGTCTCAATATGATTTGTATATCGCTCTTTCATATATAGAAGCCAACAACATTAATGCAGCAAAAAACTCATCAATCACTCGCACAATAGCAACTTATACAAACTATGAAAAATTACTACACTTAGATATTTTTCACGATTCCTTGCAACATAAAAAAATAATTTACCAAATTTATTGGCGTGATATAATTTATTTTAAAACTTCTTACACTTATATTTTCATTAAACTTTAATTACAATTCCTGAGCATGTAATTCTTGTTATAAAAATGTCCCTTTATCTTCATCCACAATCTTCCTTTTTATTCACTCATTTATTTTTTATTTATTTATATTCTCACCATAATGCCTGTAATGAGGTTAACAATTATAATTTGAGGATGCATTTTACATACAAAACACAATATAAAAACACTACTTTCAAAACACTAATATTACATACTAATTACCCATCTGGTCACTAGACTAGGTAATTTGAGAATGATTTGTAACAATATTTATACCTGCCAAAATCAAAGTAAATTCTAAACAACTAGGGTGACACTTAGATTTGTGCAAATGGAACTCAAATATCTTATTATTTAAATAAAAAACTAATTCATTAGTTAAGTTTTAAGAACTGTTCAAATCCCAGACGAAATTACCTAATAATATTCTACGAACTTACGTAATATGTACTACAACCATGTCATAATTTAATTTAATATATCTTATAACTTACATAATAACTTTGTGTTTATGACGTAATAAACCATTATAAACATTCATTTTTACCTTTGTTTCAGTTGAATACATCAGTTCGAAGCGTGGTAATACTCTCATAAAAATCGGAAACTACACCTTCTTCAAGTCCAGCCTTGGGGCCAATAATAAAGTGCGCTGGGCTTGTTCGACGAATATCAATAAGGGCTGCAAGGCGTGTCTCGTAGTACTCAATGATACCATCATTTGTTTAAAAAATAATCACAATCATCCCCCAAAGTGTTGATAGTACTTTTAAATATTCGTATCAGCGTTGTGAAGCCATATTTGTATTTTTTAAATTTATTATTCTTTGCGGAGACGGTTTACGTATAGTTCCCCTGAGCATTTAGGCCATAGGCCCATTGTGATTTCTCCAATTTTACCTTAATCCTTACCCTGAAGTATGTTTACGAGAGATGGGAAGGCTGATAGAGATATTGAAAGGAGGGTGAATGCAGGTAACTCTATTAATGGAGGACTGAACGCCGTTGGCACCAACAAAAAACTGTCCAAAGAAGCGAAGCTAGCCGTCCTTAATGGAGTGCTGGTACCTACCCTGATGTATGGCAGTGAGGCATGTAACTGGCAGAGGAAGGATGAAAGTAGACTGAATGCTGTAGAAATGAGATCCCTGAGGCGAATGTGTGGTAAAACCATGTACGATCGTGAGAGAAACGTGGAGATCCGCAAATAATGCAAGGCTGATGTTAGCGTGATGTGTAAGATTAAGAAGATAAGGACTCTCCGATGGTTTGGGCATGTAGAGCGAATAAACGAGGAAAGGAGTGTAAGGAGAATATATGACGCAAATGTGAATGGTAGAAGAAGTCGGGGACGCCCGAGGAAGACATGGCACGACCAAGTGAATCAGATACTTGAGTCGAGCCATGTGAAGAGTCGGAATAATAGAAGAGTATGTATGAGACGATGTATGAATGTGAACGAGGCAAAGAGTGTGTGCCAATATCGAATTGTGTTGCGGTCCGTCCTCTCTGCCTACGCCTTCGGGGAAACGGCGTGATGATTAGTAAGTTAGTTAGTTAGTCAGTCCCTTTAATAAAGTTCACCAGAGTTGTCATTGGATACTGTCATCTTCTGGTTCTACAGTGTGTCTCCCCAGGTATCTGAGCCTAGTTCTCACCAGGGCAAGACATTGGGACCACAAGTGAATCGGAGTCTCTTCATCCTCTTCACATTTTCAACATCTATTGGTGCTTTCCACTCCCAATAGCTGCATGTGTCTCCTGAGATGGCAGTGTCCCGTTAGTAGTCCTACCAGTTCCCTCAGCGAGTTTCTGTCCATATCGAGTAGTTTCCTGATCCGTCTGGGGGCCGGTCCGTTTATGAGTACTTTGGATTGCCTCATTCCGGGTGTCTTCGCCATATTTGTAAGAGTTATACTATTTTTTCAGTTTTTTTTTTTGTAAATGCAGCACGAAAGTGTAAAGAGTAAAAAAATAAAATAGTGCCTAGTAATGATAAATTAAAAAATTATGATATCACCAGTGAAATCTAAAAAGGCTCATACAAAAAAGTTATTTGATTTGTTGTCAAAAGTTACTATCTTCTGGAATAATCTTCTTTGTATTTGTAATATAAAAAAAGATGAGACCTTTCCTTTCATTTTTGTTTAAAATTATAGGTCGAGATCATTTTTGGTGTAGGTATAGATGTAATGTTATTTTTTTTTTCAAAAGACTGTATATAAAATAAATGTTAAACCAGTCGTTAATAAAAGTGTTTTTCGAAAAAGTTTTTTATTTGAAAAAAAAAAGTTAATACTTGCGCGCTCAATTTTTTTTGTATCTTTGAAGAAAAAGATAATAATAATAAATCTAAACGAAACATGAAACAGAAAAAGATGACGGACGCAACTGGGAATCGAATCCAGGATCTCTTGTCTTACCGGGACACAACACCTTAACCAATTCGGTTCCACAATTTTTCATTCCGCGACAAAACATCCCCCAATAAAACCTAACCTTACCTAACCCGACAAAAAATTAGATAAAAATATAATACAGACATCCTATGAAGACAATAATTACAGGGCGGTTCCAATGAGAATGAATAATTATTCTCTGTACCAGCTTTTTAAAATAATAACTCATTATCGAATTTATTTCATTCAAAATTTGCTTTAATTTATACCTGCATTAAAAAATGCTGAAATGCGTGATGATAAAACTATTAAAATGATGTACTTATTGTAATTATTTTTTGATCATAAGTATTTATAATTTTTCAATAATGTCTAAGCAAAATAAGAATGTTAAAAAAATCTTAAATATATTAGTTTGTAAGACCGTAAATAAATAGACAAAACTGAAGTATTTTCGTCACGTCACGTGTGCGGATCTTTTTTTAAATGATTTTTAAACGACTTCGAAAAGGAGGAGGTTATCAATTCGACGGTATTTTTTTTTTTTTTATGTTTGTTACTTCAGAACTTTCGATTGGGTGAACCGATATTGATGATTCTTTTTTATTAGAAAGCTGGTGCTTCCCGTGTGGACCCATTTTAATTTGGTCCAGTTCTGAAAATGGGATCCATGAGAAAACCATATACATGTCTTAAATTTGCAATAAGTATGTGCGCGACAAATGGACGAATAACTCAATATTACGCCAACAGATTTTGATGATTCTTTTTTTAAAGTAAAACTTCTTTACGCACGCTCGTCACTAAAATCAAAAAATAAACAAAAATTTTAACAAAACAAAAAACGACTTAAAAAAATGCACTAAAAAGTAAAAAAAATAATTTCGTACGATTGTTATTTTTGGAGTCGGTGTCAGCCAAGATCTCCACATCTCACCTGTAACTACCTATGTATGTAGTTAGAATTATTTTTTTACTTTTTAGTGCATTTTTTTAAGTCGTTTTTTGTTTTGTTAAAAATTTTGTTTATATTTAAACCAAAATTAAAATTTTGAAACATATCTTTCCCAGATAATTTATTGATTTATTTTACTGCATGATTAAATGATTTGAATTGTGTGTCGTATAATACAATTTTTTTTTTTAATTTTTACAAATCTGTCAAAACCTACGGTAAAATCTTATTGTACTTAAAATTAACATATTTACCTCTCAAAATTTAAAACATAGCTCTACTAGATAAAAGAACAGTCTTTCGAAATTAATTCATAATTTTTTGTGGAAAAGAGTTAATACGTCCAAAATTTGATTAAAAAATGACTTATTTCCGGATTTGTCTTGTTATTTCCTCTTAAAAAAATAATAAAATGGGACAAAAATAATACAGACATCCTGTACAGTTAGGTTAGGTTTTAGTAGATATTTTGTTAGTGGATGATTTGTCCGTATTTGTTAAAGGATATTTTGTCTGGGATATTATATCGCGGGATGAAAACGTGCATTGACAACCAATTCGCCCATTATTTTATATATATTTTTTGTCATTTTCAACTTCAAATATTTCAAATTCAGAATTAACAATATTACCCTCTACTAAATTTCCCCAAATTCACTAATACGTTATTTTATTTATTTAAGAAACCAACATTATCATAAATCAATTTGCTGCTTACTCGTGAAATATTCCTATTAAATAACAGTAATTAATGGTTTCCTTATCTTGATAATCCTTTTTTTTACCAAACAAAGATGTTACACTGAATGTGGTAAGGCTTATTTTTTTTATTCTAAAAAATTAAGGTGTTTTTGCAGTTTAGTTCAGTATTAGTGTTCCAGTAATAATTACATATACATTAAAATAAATTAGAATTTCACCTGAAGTAGGTATGATTAAATGTATCTTCCTTCGAACAACAGACATGCTCACACTCACTTTCATCTGTTTATCTATTTCCTGCTGTAGGTATTAAAAATTCTGTTTAAACTCAATTAAAAACACCCTTGATAAATAATTAAGACATTAAATTATATTTTTCAGCTGAATTCATCATGTCAAGCAAAGGGAAAACTTTACTGAAAATTGGAAATTATACTTACAGCAAAACAAGCTATACAGCAAGTGGAAGAATTCGCTGGGCTTGTTTCAATAGATTTTCTAAGGCCAAAGGATGCAAGGCTTGTGTTTTTACGATTTACTTGTTTCGCAAAGAAACGAACACAACCATTGATTGTTATCCTTTAATAAAATTAATAAAAATAAAAAAGTTTATTTTACTTCATCATGTGTAACCTTCCCAATTAACAGATAATACCTGGAAGTATAATCTCCACACCGTTTGAAATAAAACTGATTATTATTAAGATATTTCATGTTTTCTGTTAAAGAAAAGGTTTTAGTATTTGAAAATCTTAACTTCCTAACTAATATTGTAAATGCGAAAGTGTGTTGTTTGTCCATCTTGCACGAGCAACTAAAGGTTTCCTCATCTTGGTCATCCTTGTTTACCAAACCAAAATGTTATATTGGATGTGGTAAGGTTTATTTTTGAAGTAGAAAAGTTTTTTTTTCTGTAATCTGTTTACGTAATTTGTGTTCCAGTAGGTAACTGTCGATATTTGAAAATTTTCACCGGAAGTATGATTAAATGTTTCTTACATTAAATAAGAGACAAGCTCACTACTCGCTATTATCTGTTTATCTATTTCGTAGGTGTCAAAAAATCAGGTTTACCCCTCTGTCCTCAGCCCATTTTATCGGAAGTGTGGACAGTGCCTACGCACAACACACAACAGCCAAAAAAAAACATATTTATTAGCACGACAACACTGGGACTCAAGTACCTTCTACTAGCTGTTGACAGAAAGGCAGAAAATCGAACATTCTCGACTGTTCGCTGATCTAGGCTGCTTGTGTATTATAGTTTTACTGTCCACACGCTTGACCCTTCAGCTACAAGTTACTGTCGTGTATTGCCGTAAGGATTTATAACTATGGCAGATCAATCCTTACTCAATCAATCCGCCATGTTATTTTAGGGATGTCGCGGGTATTTAAAAATAAGAAGAATTAGAGTTTACTGAGGTTATGTATTTGAATTTCACATTTGCCTTACGGCAATACACGACAACAACTTCTACCTGAAGGGTCGAGCATGTGGACAGTAAAACTACACAACACAAGCAACCTGGGTCAGCGAACAGTCAAGAATGTTCGATTTTCTGTCTTTCTGTCAACAGCTGGTAGAAGGTACTTGGGTCCCATTGTTGTCATGCTAATAAATATGTTTTTTGGCTGTTGTGTGTTGTGCGTAGACACTGTCCACATAAGGTTTAAATATTTCCGTTTTGAAGGTTTAAATATTTCCAAATAAATTGAATATTTCCGAACGCATCCGAAAACTAAAAACTGTATTTGAAAGGTGATGAAATACCCTTTCAAGTTTTGTAATTTTAAATAAACATACAAATTTTGAAATAAAAACGCACTATATAATTCGCTTCCAGATATGTACTAGGGAGTTCAGCAAAATAAAAAAATTCAAAGTAATGCTTTTAGAGAATATTTTTTTAGTACGTTTAAGGATGAAACCATGTAGTTTTCTTGTCATGATCTGTTCTGTACTGTTTTCTTTTCTCTCCTTTTCTTTTCCATTTGTAATCATCCATATTTGTGCAACCTTGTTCCTTTTTTCTTTATTTTTTTCCATTGGAGTTTGTTCTACTTAACCTGTCTTTTATTTTTCAGCTATATGCAATGTCTGTCTTCTATTTTTCAGCTATGTGCAACTTATATTTTTAATATCATAAAACCTATGTAAAATTGTAACTATTACCTCCCTCTTATGTATTGTAAATCCCCCCATTCTAAAATGAGTTCTGTAACTCGTCAAGATTACCCTAGCAAGAAATAAAAACAATTAAAAAACATTTTTAATGCAAACATAAAAAAGTTTAAAAAATGGCTCACCTCACATTTTTTCTAACTAAAATTACTGATAACGAAAAAAAATCATACACATATTTTGTTAGACTTTATATTATATTATAAACATTATCGCCAACTCACTTTGCAGTATTTTCATGAAAAAATAATTAATTCGAAATTTCCAAGGTTTTATTTTTATTTTTCAAATTGCGTTCAGAAATTTTGGTTTCATAAAAGTGTACATTTTATTTATTTTTATTGTTAACTTTTACATTTAAATATAAAACGCAATATTTTCTCTTTCTAACATTGTTTAGATCGTAATTCTAACAATGATAGTAAGGGAGACACAACTTTTTCCATGAGACCCATATGAATAACTCCGAGAAGCGATCAAATTAACCTGAGGGGTTACATGCAATTAACAACACCCTTGATAATTGAGTTTTTTTTTTCAGCGGAATTCATCATGACGAGCGAAGGGAAAAGTGTAATGAAAATTGGAAACTACATTTACAACAAAACAAGCTCTACAGGAAGAAGAATTCGCTGGGCTTGTTTCAGCAGATTCTCTGAGGCCGAGGGATGCAAGGCTTGCGTTTTCACAATAAACGGTATAATTGTTTCACAGAGAAATGAACACAACCATTGATAGATAGTTATCGTTTAATAAAATTAATAAAAATTAAAAAGTTTATTTTATTTCATTAAATAACTGATATTATCTGGAAGTGTAATCTTCATACCGTTTGAAAGAAAACTGTTATCTATTAAGATATTTCATGTTTTATGTTAAAGAAACGGTTTCAGTAGGTATTTGAAAATATTTACTTCCTAACTAATATTGTAATTGTGAAAGTGTGTTGTTTTTCCGTCTTTCACGAGTAACTAAAGGTTTCCTCATCTTGGTGATCCTTTTTTTACTGGTACTGTAGGTATTAAAAATCTGGTTTACCCCTCTTCCTCTTCGAAGGTCCAAATATTTCCGTTTTGCAATAATATCCAAATAAATTGAATATTTCCGAACGCATCCGAAAACTAAAAACTCTATTTGTAAGGTGATGAAATACGCTTTAAAATTTTGTAATTTTAAATAAACATATTTGTTTATTTATGCATTACAGACTGTATATCCATTTACAATACCTACACATGTGACACAAAATACACATTTATGGGTAAATAAAAGAAACGTTAAATAGTAACATGAGATACATACATATTATAGTGGATAATGAGTGCACTTAAATGCCTCTTGAATCTTCAAGGCTACTACTGTTAAAGATGTCAACAGTTTTGGAAGCTTTATTTAACGGCGCCATACCTTGTGTCGTGCTATGCCGAGCCAGTACGTCCGTTCTGCTATATGGGATCAATAAGTTCGTGGAACCGTCCCTGGCTGTAGTTGTTTGGCACATCCAAATTGTTGTTTGGAGCTATGGGCTATACATTAAATTATTAATGATTTTGTACGCCGTTACTGCAAGGGCCCCAGTCCTCCTCGACTGGAGACTTTTGTAACGCGTTTCTGTGAGCAGATCTTCATGATGCATGAATCGCGGGTACTCTCCGTGCGTTCTCATATGCAGGTATCTAAGAAACTTTTTTAATCTGTTTCAATTTCTCTATGTATTTTTTTCTGGTATGGGGCCCATACAGCAGAGGCGTACTCAAATTTAGACCTTATAATGCAGTAATACAAAGTCATCATTGCTTCAGGATTTGAAAACTGTTTGCACGATCTTATGACAAACCCTAGAAGCTTGTAGCTGATGTTGTCAACTGCAATATACCTACATTACAGTCTGAACATATAAGTTTGGGATCAAAGACTACCCATAGGTCCGTAATGGAATTTACTGGTGACAATATATCTTTTTTAATACTATAAACAAATTTACTGGAGTTTCTCGAACGTGTATACTACATTGCTACACATTTTTTTTTGTATTAAATAATTTATTTTCATCAGCCCATGATGAAAAATAAGTCTAGTGGAATTTTTGATGCATTCTTTAATGTCATCTATTAAAATTAAAAATAGTAGACGTCCCAGATTTGACCTCTGTGGTACTCAAGAGAATGCAGAGAATTCCCTAGACCTGTATCCGTCGATGCATATATACTGTTTCCTATTTCTTAGATACTAAATATAAAAAGATATTGCCAAAAAAATTTAGAAGAGGCTTGTCGAAAACCTATTTGTGTAATTTCCGTAATAACACATCGTGATTGACTCGGTCAAACGCCTTAGCGAAGTCCGTGTTGATCATATCGGTTTGTTGTTGCGCATCTAATCCTCTTGCAACTCGTTGTGAGAGTTCGAGAAGATTAGAGATGGTGGACTTTTTTGGTAAAAATCCGTATTGATTGCCCCAAAGAAACAGTTGAATTTGTTTTTTCAGCTTTCCGCAAATTGTCGTTTCGAATATTTTAGGAAGTATTGATCGTATTGGTCTGTAGTTCTGGACATCCGTTTGGTCCCTGATTTGTGAATCGGGCTTACCTTGGTAAGTTTCCAGGATTGAGGGAAAGTGGAAGTGGTAATACTGAGATTGTAGATAAAAAAAATTGGATTGTACAAATGTTCTGCCAACATGATAATGATATGAGGTTGGATTCTATCTGGCCCGTGGCCTTGTTGGGCTTCTGTTCCCGAGTGCGTATTTTGACTTCTTCAGGCTTGATTTTTTCCAGAGAGATTGAACGTGTGTTCCTGGATATCTCTAGCCCATAGATTCTCAACCTTTTTTTGCCCACTTTGAGAATGTTTTTATTTCTAGCGCCCCCTAACTCGTGTATCCGAATGGAGGGGGCGTAATGGGATTCCACGACGGGTTACATTTACCACAACGGAGGGGGCACAATGAGACAGGGAAAATATTTTAAGAGGTGTGACGTAATTTACGGATTTATGGATGGCCCCTAATGGGATGGGATGGGGCAAGATAGGATGGAGTAGGATGGGTTTCTTTGGGTATCTCACCGCCCCTCTGAAAATCTAAAACGCTCCCCAATTTTCTCTTGGTCTTCTACCGCCCCCCTGAAGGTCTGAAACGGGGCGAAGACTCTCTACATCTAGGTTAGGGTACATTTGGTTATACACAGACTGGAAATTTATTTTTTTGTAAGAAACAAACGTTAAATTAAGTCAAGCCAAAAATAATAATAATCAGCGAATCTCTCTGAAACTTGTTTGGGACATTGGATGATTTCATCGATGTTCTTCAGTCCAATGGGGTATTTCCACAAACGTAGGATTCTGTTGAAAATGTACGGAATATTTAAAGACCATTCTGATTTTAATCATCCTACTAAAAATGTTTGTTTTTTATGTTTTCATTCAATATTATTGATTTTAAAAACGCTCGAAAACTGACAAAATCAAAACGGCCCGTTTTTTCAAATGGGTTTGTGACGTCGCAAGCTACGCCCGGCTAAACCAGCACAAATAAACACTGTCAGGGAGCGTCCGCACTCACGACGTCACACGATAGCCACGCCCCAAAATATCGTTTTAGCGGTGATTCAAAAATGGTAAACTTTAACTCGCTCTAGAAAATTTATTCGTCAACATAAAAATAAAATAAAAATGTAATCATCATCGTAATTTTTTGCTTAATTTTTTTAAGCCATAAAAAAAATACGTGTAAATAACCCATTCAGTCCCTGCTCGCTTTTTGTGATTTAATATATTTCCAAAGGCTTGGGGTCTTCTTTGATCCCATTTTCAATAGCAGACAAATACATTTGTTTAGTTAAATTAAATTTGTTAAAGTTTGATATTAAGGGAGGGCCAGTATGATGATATGATAGTTAGCGCGCATTTCACGCCTGCTGTGATGCGTCCTCGACAGGGTTGCCGAGATTGCCAGCGTGGGATGATTTGACCAATGTTTCTTCACTGTACGTCACATCACAGATATTTAAGTTACTTAGCACTAGATCAAGCATGTTATTGTACTTGTTTACAACTGTGTTTTGTTGCGTTAGTCCATTTGAGTTTATAAAACATATGTGATTTAATATGACATCTTCGGGTTTATTATGCAGATTAAAGTCTCCCATAATAACAATTTTGTTGGATAAGTCTTTTGCTTTATTATTGAGATGCTCATAAAATTTGTTGCGGATATCTCTGAAAAACTATTTTTTGAAATATAAACCGGTCAGTTGTTGAGTGGGAATAGCGCTTGGGTTCTAACCGGGCGTCGCGTGTTCGATTCCTCGGCTGGCTAAGTCCTCTATCACAACACAAGCAACATTTTTGGCTTTCTGTTGTGGTAGTAGGAGATTTTCAAACGTTGTTGGGCTATTCGTAACCCGGGAATGTTTGTCTTTCTTTAAAAAAAAAACATTTTTTGTCCAAACATAAAAAAGTTTAAAAAATGGCTCACCTCACGTTCTTTATAAATAAAATTACTGATACCAAAAAAAATCACACACATTTTATTAGGCAAATGTATTTTAAACTTTATTGTCAACTTTTTATAGTCGTTTCATGTAAAAAAAAATTAATACAAAATTCCCAAAGGTTCATTTTTTTCATATTGCGTTCGGAAACTTCGGTTTTATAAAAGTGTACAATTTAATTATTTTCGTGACTAACTGTTACATTTGAATAAAAAGCGCGCAATATTTTCTCTTTCTAATACCGTTTAGATCATATTTCTAACTATTATAGTAAGGGAGACACAACGATTTCTATGAGACCTACATGGTTTGCTCCGAAAACCGAACAAACTAGCCTGAGGGGTTAAACTCAGTTAACCCGCGAGCACTCGCGCTATGAGCATTTCTCTCACGGTGAATTTTAAATTCTCGCCATTTATTCAACAATGTGCATAGGTACCTCGTTCGCCCAATAGCTGAGTTTTATACTTCTCCGTCCCGTTCATGATCCCGTTCAAATGATTAAATTAACCTGAGGGGTTGCACGCAATTAACAACACCCTTGATAATTAAGACATTAAATTATTTTTTAGCTGAATTCATCATGTCGAGCAAAGGGAAAACTGTACTGAAAATTGGAAACTACATGTACAGCAAAACAAGCTCTACAGCAACTGGACGAATTCGATGGGCTTGTTTTAGAAGATTCTCTAAGGCCATGGGATGCAAGTCTTGCGTTTTCACAATAAACGGTATACTTATTTCAGAGAAAAACGAACACAACCATTGATAGTTATCGTTTAATAAAATTAATAAAAATAAAATAAAATATTTTATTACATCTTGTGTAACCTTCCCAATTAACAGATAATACATGGAATTGTAATCTCCGTACCGTTTGAAAGAAAACTGTTATATATTAAGATATTTTATGTTATCTTTTAAAGAAACGGTTTCAGTACCTCAAAACCTTACTTCTTAACAAATATTGTAAATGCGAAAGTGTGTTTGTTTGTCTTTCTTTAATGTCGCAACAGTAGATGGAGGACTGGGAAGTGACATAGGCTACTATTCATCCCGGAAAAATATTTCATTCCCGTGGGAAAATTCTTTTTACAGTAATTTCTGCCTAATACCACTCGATCGAAGTCGCGGGTAAAGGCTAGTGCTTTATAAATATCACAAGGAGCAAGGAAAAATTATTTCAACATATTGCATATGACCCACAATACACTTTTATCGTTTGATCTTTTCAGAGTATGTTTTTATGTATTTTATGTTTATGTTATTCGGGGTGTATCATGTACTCGAAGGATTTTAACGAGTAATTCCGTCTCGATGATATTTTTTTTAATTGAAAACAAAAATTCTTTTTTCCACCACATGTCGCCACTGGATACGGTCTAGCGGATCACGTGGCACGCATTCCATCGCGTTCCAGCGGCACCATACCTACAAACTAGAGAGAGCATGTATCAAGTGATCCGTTGCGACGTCTGGCAGTGTGATCAATTGAAAAAAAAAATCGGACATCAAAATGACATCTATATTTTTAACTCGAAATGTGCTAAGGAATCGCTGTTTAAAATCCTACTGGTAAACGCTAGATACGTCTACTTTGTTGAGGTGGCAATATGTGTGTAGCATTATTTTACTCTTTATGTAATTGTAATAATAGAAATAACGTGTAATTGCCTTTTAGTATTTAAGTGGTATACATGTACTCTCAGTATCGGCCTGTTGAAAGACCACCATACATAATCGAAACTATTGAACTAGATCTGAGGAGCCAGTTACTTCCCAACACCTCTCTCCCTATCTCGTTCCCTCCCCACTCTCGCAAATTTCCCAAAATAACCTAATTGGGGATGCCATAGTCCAATGGCTCCGACATTTGTGTGTGAATGTTTTTTTTTAAGTATGTAACATTACTTAAAGGTTTTTATAAATTTTATTGATAATAACAGATGAAAATCTAACCCTTAAATCCCTTGTTTTTCAGTTCAATACATCACATCCCGAAGGGGGACAACTCTATTAAAATTGGGAAATTATACCTACAGTAAAACAAACTTTACTGCTTCTGGAAAAATTCGCTGGGCTTGCTCCACCAACTATTCTAGAGGATGTAAGGCTTGTGTTTACATGATTGACGATTTTATTGTATCTTGTAAAAATGAACATATTCATTAGTTTTTTTGACACAATAAAGCGGAGAAAGTTTACTGATATTTCGCGTGACCACTCGGGCCATGGGTCCATTCTGCTAGCTCCTATTTCACCTTATTCCTTTAATAGTAACCTCTTCCCTTTGATAATTTTCACTAGGGTTGTCATTGGTTATATCTCCTGGTTCCATGTATCTTCTGGTATCTGAGCCTTGTTCCTATCAGGGTGGGATATTGATACCATAGGTGAATTGGAGTCTCTTCTTCGTCTCCACAGTTCTTATTGTTTCTGTTGGTGTTTTCCTTGCTAGCCTTGTTCCCGTCAGGGCGGGATATTGGCACCATGGGTGAATTAGAGTCTCTTCTTCCTCTTCCGAATTCTTATTGTTCTATTGGTGTTTTCCTTGTTAGCCTTGTTCTCATCAGTGCGGGATATTGGCATCATAGGTGAATTAGAATCTCTTCTTCCTCTTCTGAATTCTTATTGTTTCTGTTGGTGTTTTCCTTATAAGCCTTGTTTCGATCAGGACGGGATATTGGCACCATAGGCGAATTATAGTATCTTCTTCCTCTCCCCAATTCTTATTGTTTCTGTTGGTGTTTTCCTGGTTAGCCTTATTCCCATCAGGGCGGGATATTGGAGTCTCTTCTTCCTCTCCCCAATTCTTATTGTTTCTGTTGGTGTTTCCCTGGTTAGGCTTGTTCCCATCAGGGCGGGATATTGGTACCATAGGTGAATTGGGGTCTCTTTTGCTCTCCACGATTCTTATTGTTTCTGTTGGTATTAGCCTTGTTCCCCTATCAGAGAGGGATATTGGCACCATAGGTGAATTGGAGTCTCTTCTTCCTCTCCTTATTGTTTATGTTGGTGTTTTCCGCTACCAACAGCTGCATGTCTTTCCCGAGTAGTGTCTCATTAGTATTCTTACCAGTTCCTTCAGTGAGTTTCTGTCCACATTTAATAGTTTTCATTAATATTTCATCTAAAATTCATGAATTTTAATTTAATTATAGTACAATTCTGATTATTTTTTCAATAGATTTAAATTATTTTCCGGTCAATTTTTATTTCTTATTATTAATGTCGGGCTTTATTCCTTTTACTTTAGAGTTTGTAGTATCAACCAGTCAATCTTTATTATAATATATAAATATATTTTTCGAGTCAATTTCTTTTAGTTTATCAAATATTACATTTGAATTTAATTCATAGAAATTCAAACGTTATATTGTAATCAAATGGCCATTCAGCGCAATTTCGTTTTTTTTGTCGGTTGAAAGGTCCCCGATGGGCCGATGCCGATTCTAATTCCGTTTCAGTTAATTAGCAGAAGCGGAAAACTATCATGTTGTAAAGTTTGTCAGCTTATTACAATTTGATAGAAAGCTGAAACGCACCTAGAATCGGGGTTTAACGGAGACTTTTTAAATTTTCAAACAAACCTTTAAAAAATATATGAATTATTAGAAAGTATTATTCAATTTAGATATACTACTGATAACTGGCTAATAAATAATTATTTTAATTACAATTCGTTTTTTCTTGTAGTAATTTGAAATTTGAAAAGGAAGATCGAAAAGTGTTAAATTTTTCCCATTGAATGATGTATTGTTGCCAAAAGCTCGTAAGCGTTAAAGATATTATTTTCTGCTCGCAAGATCGATTTTACGATGAGCTAGAGATCTTTGAAGCGTGGCTGTAAAAAAATGATAAAACTCCATATAAATAAAAAAAAAGATATATTTAACACAACCAAAGTCAGGAGCGCAATTTAAAAAAAAAATCCAAATAGTGCATCTTCTCTTCCATCCACAAGCAAACGCTACAGTACAAACACACACACACACACACTAACGCGACAAATACCCACTATGTATAATCTTTAATATCTGTAAAAATACAATTTCTTTTTAGTTAAAATTGTTTTTTTTCAATTTATTTCTATTCTCGTCGTTATCATAAATTATAATTCACCACTCCTCATACAAACACACCTACATACTAACGCGACAATTACTATGTTTAATATTTAATATCTCAAAAAAATCTCTTATTGGTAACAATTGTTTTTTTTATTTATTAATAATTTCCGTTCTCGTCGTTCTAATAAGTTATAATTAAAATATAACTCTTTGTAAAGCCATATAATAAAGCAGAACCCGAGATATGCCACGTGGACGAGATTCGTGATCCAAATATTCGGCCAATCAGGCCATTTCCAAAACAAAACTGTGTTACACCATAGTTACGAAATTGAAATAGGATGGTGATTACCAGTTTTATGAAAAAAAAAAACTTAAGAATTGCTATTAAAATGAGTTCAATCTAACTCTTAGGAATACAGTACAATAATATGTGGTGCATATATATTCTAAATGAAAATAAATTACAAATTGTGCCCACAATATCTACAGATGCGATGCCCCTAACTGCAGGGAAAACATATACCCACTCTCATTATCGCCCTGGTAAAATGTCACCCAATAGAATCGAAATATTAGAATGGCATTTACCGTGTTTGGTTATCACATTTGGATAGCCAAGTACTTTTCATTCGTTTTCTTACCCATCGCCTTCGTCTCCTACTCCATTCAGCTTCACAAGATAGGTACCCTCATCTGGAAGTCACATAAAAATATTGCGGAATTCGCATTTAAAAAATCACAAGTGAAATTTCACTCCTTCGGTTTTACATAACCACGATTTGTAGTTTTAATTTTAATTTTAATGTTTTTGTTTTTTGTTTCAGCTAAATACGTTTGTTCGAAAAGGGGAAAGCCTCTTATAATGATCGGTCGCTACACATTTAGTATGGGAGCTAAGCGGATTAGTGGTAAAAATCGTTGGGAATGTTCTACCAACCACTCTAAGGGCTGCAAAGCTTCCCTGTATACGTTTGATGGTACTATTCTATCTGTTAATAATAATCATAATCATTGAAATAAATATTTTATAATATTATTGCAGTTAAGTATTTGATTATTTGTAAAAAGCATTAACTTTGTGCCAATAATTTACAATAAAAAGCACATAAATTTGTTACTTTTTTATTTTATTCACACTCTACCGATTTTAGAAGAACCCTTCCTTCGTCAGGGGAATATTAGAACTAACCTACGATATAGAATATTGACAGACATAAACACAAATTTTAGGTGCTTGAGTGTGAGGTGAGCAAAGGTGAAGGGGTAATTGCGGGGTTTCCGGTAAGAAATGAGCGGTTTATTGGAAATATGTCTAGAATAGGACTAAAATAAAATACTAGAATTATTATTTAGGGATTTTCTAATTTCAAGTTCTTCTAATTTTTTGCTTTTATTGTTACGGTGAAGAATTTTAACCCCTGTGTTCTTATTAAAAGTATGAATCTGTGGATGCCACTATTGTGGCGGAGATATATATTTTCTTAATATCAAGATAACTGTAAGTTTACTGATAAACTCTCTCGATACTACATAAGGAAAAAAACGAACATTAACTGACCTTCGATGATATCTTCAGGTGGCACTATTATCCTTAAATTTACAAAATAAACTTTTATTTTACACTAGTCTCGACACAGGTATATTCCAGTGAGACAGGCATCGAAAAACGCAATGTAAACGTACTTTATATAGATAAATAAAAAAAATAAAAATTACTGATTGACACAAATGTCAATTCAAGAAACTTTTATTTTTATTATTTGTGGTGGCTGTTGTACTATTGTTGGTTGCTTTTGCAATGCTTTGTAGTGACATCCGTTAAAAAAAAACAGTCGAAAATAATTCTCTTTATTAATTATTTCTGGCTTTCACCCTTCAAGGGTGTTCTAGGCCATCATTTAAAATTACAGAGAAAGGGAAAGGTGAATTTATATATTAATTTTATTTAAATGTACAAATTTCAGAATTATATGGAAGATTGGAGTCGAGTTCAGACTTAGAAGAGATGAAATGTTGAATGGAGGGGAGGCAATTTTAGATAACGCTTGATAGAAGAGAGGATATTTATTTAGAGAGGGAGAACCAAAAAATATGTGATCTAAAGAGCCCACATCTAGACCACAGAACGTACAATCTGGGGAGTCAAGGATGTGAATTTTAAAAAGGTGAGAAGGAACGGAACAATGACCGATTCTCATTCGAATAAGTGAGGAAATTTCTTTTTTGGAAAAATGGGGAAATTTTTGAAACCACGGTTTTGATGGGATAGTCCTTTGTATTGAGGCGTAGCGAGCTCCCTTGGATTGACTGGCAATGTTCCAATACTCTGTCCAAACATTGCGGGATCTATCTTTGATGATGGAAAAAATATCAGATAGGGGAATATGGTTTACGAGGGTAACAATAGGTTTGGACGCTCCTTGTTTTGCCAAAGAATCTGCAATATCGTTACCCACTATGCCAATGTGTCCAGGGATCCAAACAAGAATTACGGTTTTTCCAGAGCTTTGAATGGAGGCTATCAGCACTCTAATGAGGCATACAAAGTGATCATCAGGATGAAGAAGAGGACAGGATTTAAGTTTTTGGAGGGAACTGAGAGAGTCAGAGAGAACAAGGGAATGTTCACAATTATTTTTGATTATATATTTGAGTGCTTCAATTATTGCAATGCACTCAGCAGAGAATATTGAAAATTGGTTTGAAATTGAATAAAATATTCTATCATTAGAATTATTGTGGTAAACGTTAATACCTATACCACAGTTAGGAGAGTCAGGAGATTTGGAGCCATCAGTAAATAAAAGAGAAGAGTTGGGCCATTTAGAAGAAATATTGTCATTGAACATATTATTAACAGTACGGGCTGGGAGATTGGAATGACTTTTAAGGATGCCAATCCCTTCCAAAATTGTTGGGGATAGGGTGACGTGACTATATTTTAATTTGTATAGTGGAAGAAGATCATTTTGGATAATTTGAAGCTCTGAGAGAGAGCGAAAATTTTTACAGATGGCAGGAAGGGGTTTAGTTCGAGCTCTGATTGTAGATGAATGTGTTGAGTCTTTGAACAACGAAACTCTGGGAATAACCTGATGACATTTAGAATTTAAACATTTAAGAACAAATTTGTCAGCAAACAGTTGTCGCCTTAAATAAAGTGGGGGATCAGAACATTCCACTTGAAGGGAATTGATGGGCGACGACTGCATCGCTCCAGTTATTATTCGCAATGACTTCGATTGAATTTTGTCTAATTTACTGAGTGCATTTTTGGAGGCAGTACTAAAAAGTGGGCAGGCATAGTCGAGATGACTTCGAATAAGTGCATTGTAAAGCAACTTAATGCAGGTAGGGTGAGCACCCCACCAAACGCCAGTCAATGATCTGATGATATTTAAATTTTTTTCACATTTAGTAACTATATTGTGAATATGGGAAGACCACTTAAGTTTCCTATCAAATGTTACTCCCAAAAATTTTACTTCAGAGGCGTTGGGGATTGGAGAGTTTTTAAATAAAATTTGAACAGGAGGATTTTTATGACGATTTGAGAAGGTGACACACTGACTCTTTTTAACTGAAAGTTCCAGACCATTTAAAGTGAGCCATGTGCAAAGGGCATCCATGGCTTCATTAAGATATTTGACGGCAAGTGGGATGATTTTGGATGATAAGTAGAAAGCTAAATCATCTGCGAACTCAATAACTTTTACTTGAGGGGGAATAGAGACATGCATATCGTACGTGTATATATTATACAGAATAGGGGATAATACATCACCTTGGGGTAAACCTTTCCAAATTGATCTTCTCTGAGGAGTAACATCTGGTAGTTCAATGAAAATTTTTCTATCAAGAAATAGATTGGACGAACATGGGGGGAAGGCCAAGGCCTAAAAGTTTTTTTTTAAGGATTGGGATGGAAACATTGTCAAAGGCACCTTCTATGTCTATAAAGACTGCAAGACATACTTCATGGTTAGAAATTGATAAATTAATATCAGTGCTGATGATGGCAAGGTTATCTTGCGTAGATTTTTTTTTCCTAAATCCAAATTGAGATGGAGAGAGAAGCTGATTACTTTCGACAAAAAATTCTAACCGGTTTTTAATTAATTTTTCATAAATTTTACTGAGGGTGGATGAAAGAGCAATTGGCCTGTAGTTGGATCCAGAATTGGGTGATTTGTTTGATTTTAGGATTGGGATGATTATTTGAGAACTCCAGTCATCAGGCATTATGCCAGACTGAAAGATTTTATTTAAGATGCTTAGGAAGTGATTTAGAACATTGTCATTACTATTTTTGATAATGCTATAAGGAATACCATCTCTGCCTGGAGATGAGTCTTTGACTGTTGATAAACAATTTTTTAATTCAATTAAAGTGAATGGAGAGTCTAGCCAATGATCAGACATAGGAGTGTTGTGGATGGGAGTTATTTCAGTACAGTTAGGTACAGAAGGGGGGGCAATTTTGTCCAAGAACTCATCTATCCATTTAGAATGAGACGCTCGAGGAGATGTTGAACTGAAGGAGGATCGAAATCTTCGAATCATAGACCAAACTTCCGAAATTGGAGTATTCGGAGATACTGAACTGCAGAAGTTGTACCACCCGGATCTTTTTTTTGACCTCAATACTCTTTTGGCATTGGCTTCGGCATTTTTGTATATAAGATAGTTCTCCATAGTCATATTGTGACGATACGAAAGAGATTTAGCTTTCCGAATTCTCACTACCTTAGAACATTCCTCATCCCACCAGGGAGTCGGAGGGAGTTTTTTAAGAGATTTGGTTTTAGGGGGAGGATTTGATTTATGTATTGCAGTTATGAGCATCGATTTGAAGTTATCGTAGTCATCTTTGACAGATAATACATCGGAAGAGGGTAAATTTTGTATAAACTTATCCATATGCGAGTTAAATTCGTCCCATTTGGTGTGCTTTGTTTTAATCTTCGTCGAAATATGGGACTTGTCTGAATGGAAAGAAGTTTGATAAGTGATGGTGATCGGGAAATGATCACTGGAGCAAGGATCGGGGGACACCACCCACGAGGAGAGAGGTGCCAGATTTGTAGAGCATATGGAGAGATCCACTGCACTGGGGTTTGTGTTGGGGCGAGAGATTCTCGTAGGAGATCCGTCGTTCAAAAGGAAAAGGTTGGATTCATCTAAAAAATCCATAACATTTCGACCATCTCGATCAGAGAAAGCAGAACCCCAGACGGGGGAATGGGCATTAAAATCGCCCAATAAAAAGAATGGAGGGCTTAGTTGACGGACAATTTGTAACCAAGCTTGCTTATTGAAGTGAGATGATGGGGGAATATAGATAGAAACAAAGGATGTGTCCTTTATTTTAGCTGCAACCATTTGAAAGTCAGCATTGGGGGGTTTGATATTATTTATTGGGGAAAACGGAAGGGATTTTTTAATAAAAAGGGCAGCACCGCCGCCCGTACCTTCCAGGCGATCATCACGGAGACAGGAGTACCCTCCCACATTAAAGTGGGTGGATGGAGTAAACCATGTCTCCGAGACAGCAGCCACAGAAACAAGGTTTGAATTTAATAGGTTAAGAAGGTTCGATTTTTTAGAAATAGCACTGCGGCTATTCCACTGAAGTATTCTGACATCTTGAAGTGCCATTTTGAACAAATGATTTTAACGTGGAAATAATAGAAGCAGCGTTGGACGGTAGATTAGTTTGAGAAGAAATTAGATCAATTAGAAGCATAATAAGAGTTTGTATAAATGAAGAATTATCTTGCGAGAGTTGTTCAGAAAGCTTTTGATGGTTTGTTGAGGACGAATTATAGTTGTTTGCGCACCCATTTGTGGCATTTGAAAGAGGAGAACCACTGGGATTTAAGAGAAGTGAGTTGTGTTGTTGCCGATCGTATCCAGGAGCCGGTTTAGAGACAGGGTTTTTGTACATAAATTTAGTTGATCGAGAAGATGTTGAGGAGAAGGGGAGAGGGTTGGATGGAGAGTTACTGGATAAAACCTCGGCAAAAGATTTTTTGACAGGCGGGAATAGTTTAGAAGCCTGCAGAAAAGACAAGTTTTCAGAGGCCATGGAAATTTTTATATTTTTTTGGCGAGTTTGTTCAGGACAAGAAGAGTGAATGGCGGAATGAGCGCCTGAGCAGTTAAAACATTTAGGTGAAGAGAGAGAAGAACATTGGTCAGCCGTGTGGTTTTCTCCACATTTGAAGCATCTGGGAGGGGATCTGCATGCAGCTTTGGTATGACCAAAACGGCAGCAATTGTAGCATTGGGTGGTGGGGTAAGTATAAATTTCAACTGGTAAGGAGTTGAAAAATAAATAGATATGGGAGGGAAGAGATTGTCCTTCGAATGTGATCACAACAGATTGGGAGGGCTTCCAGGAAACATTGCCCTCAGAGGTGTCCTTATAATTTAGCCTCCTGGCTTTTATGGGATTGCCGATATGTTGAGGGGTTGAAAGAGAAGACAGAATTTCTGGAATGGACAGATCGGTCGAGATACCCCTGGCCAGGCCCATACGAGTGACATTGAAAGTTGGGATGTACGCCTTGAATTTAGAATTAGATGTAATAAAAATGTTTTTAATAAAGTTGTTGGCGGCTGAACCTGAGAGGAATTCAACAGAGATTCGGAAGCGACCCTCGGCTTTTACACCTCCTGGCTTAATCGAAAGGTTCTTGTTGGTTGAAAGGAATTTACCAAATTCAAGAGGATGTATGGTTTTACCTTGCTCAGTTTTTTGCGCATAAACAATGTAGGGGCCACAGGAATGAGTAGAGTAAAAATTGGTTGGAGGGGGTTGAGGAAGATCTGGTACAGACTGAGAAGTAGAAGGAGAGTCATGCTTTACTGGGGAAGAGGGACTAAACTTCCTTTTTTTTGTAGAAGTTAGAATGACAGATTCACTGTCAGAAATTACAATATTTTCACCATCTGGGGGGTCAGGGGGAGGATCTGGGGGCTTTTTAGGATGTCCAGGAGGGAAATCCTCCTCCATTGTTCACAAAATTACAAAAAAAAAATATGTATGGAAAGTGACAGTAGTGAAAAAAAGGTTATAAATATCTGGAAATCAGCGACGAAAAGTGACTCCTGGAAGATCAGAGGGGAGAAGAATCGTCAAGGAACAACACACTGCACTTTATTGACCAGAAAACATAAAAATATTAGTTAAAATAATAAAAAAGATTATTTTTTTAAGAGAGAAAACAAAACAACTGATGACAGCCAAATGTTCAAAATTCGAATCCAAATAATTCTCTTACGACACTCAAAATCACTCCCGCACACCAATTTCTTGACGCCACTGATTTACTCATTATTAAAATTAGAAAACCAAAACTCTTCGAGTTTTTCTGCACCAATCTTCACGCCTTCAAATATCTATTTACCGAAAATCATATATTATTTCTGAATCCCTGCTTCTATGTTCCCTGCCCCCATTAAAAAAAGCATTAAGATATAATATGCTCAATGCACTCACACACCCTTTCACTATTACAGAGCACTCCCCATACAAACGTACTCATATACACTCACACATACACACACTCTCACGTAACCCCGTAATACTAAACTTATCACAAACGTGACAAGTACCTACCCGCTATGTATAATATTTAATATCTGTATATTGTCTTTCCCCCTTGCAATGACGTTATATTATATACAACAACCTGGTTGGATAGTTGGTCTTCTCATATAGCATTCCGTAATCGTTGTATTGTAAGCGAGAACGCGTTCACTCGGAGATACTCACTCACCCGTTATGTAGAATATAGTATTCCACGCAAATATGAAAACACCGCTCAGTCCTATCTCAACTCATTCATATACAAACATTTTTTGAATGTCATTATCATAAATGAATAACTGTTGACAAGACTTTATGGTACTGACAGAAGTGCTCATTGGTAGCATGCTCTCTTGCTACTAATGAGAAAATGCTGCCTAGTAGCATGTGTTTCACGCTCAAATGTGTATGCTCATAAATCAACCGGCTGTTGATTTGTGAGCATGCCACTGAATTAACGGGTGGAAGGGGACACAAACATGCTCATTTATGAGAGACATTACTGAAAACATAAGAGTTTTTCTTACTTTCCACATTATATCTTGTGTTTGTGAGACATGGAAAGTCTGGATGTATTGTATAACGTCATTGCGCTCTTTTACCTAATGTTTGTTTGTTTAATAATTATTATTATTACTTTAAATTAAAATAATATAACCAAACGTTCTGATAACGTAAAGGAAGAAGACCGATCAGTGGCTGAGTCGGCATCGCGTTTGGGTCCCACTCAGGCGTCGTAAGTTCAGTTCTTCAGCTGTACACAAGCAAAAAATTTCCCTCAATGTAGTGGTAGAAGGAGATTTTAAAGTATAGTCAGGTTATTCATAACCCGGGAATGTTTATTTCTTTAAAAAAAAAATAATAATACCTTTCACTAATATTGCGTTTTATTTTTTCAGTTCAATACATCAGATCGAAGAAGGGTAAACCGCTTTTAAAGCTAGGAATGTATACGTATTTCAATACGCGGTCAACTCCTACTGGAAAAATTCGCTGGGCGTGTTCTACACATCGCCCTAAAGGCTGCAAGGCGTCTCTTTACACGTTGAACGACGCTATAGTATCTACGAAAATAATGCACAATCATAGACCCCTTTTAAGATTAAGTTATACAACTGGAAGAGATTTTTATTGAATGAACTATCAAATAAAAAGTATACATCACCTTTGAGATTAAACACTCTGAATGAAAATAACAACATTCGGAATGAATTTACAAGATATTGTTTGTTACCTAATTATAGATCTATTTTAAGTTTAAGTGCTTTCAATGAATGGTTGATATACCTTTGAATGTATTTAATCAATTAATTAGAGATTAAGTGTATTTGAATACATCTAAATGCATTATTAAATCCTAAATGCAAGTTATATGCAATCACAAACTTAAGATTACGTGCTTTGAATCATTTTTTTTTTGTGAATTAGCATATAATGATAATCATACACAATCGTTGAGATTTAACACTTTAAATGAACGAATAACAACATTTTGAATGAATGAACACCATTTTATTTTTATATATGCGCAATTTGAGAAAGTTTTTTTTAAATAGGCAGTGTTGAATGAAAATAATTTAACGAATTACTGAACAATGCACATCTAGGTATACAATCATATGCCTCTTTTTAGATCAGGTGCTATGAATAAATGAATGAACAAGAAATTAAAAAGTGTACAACCGTAGACCTCTTGAGAGTACGCGTTTTGATTTAATACAATTGAATAAATCAAAATCCAACGAAGCTCGAACTTCGACTGAGTGCATTTACATGAAATAATTAACAAAAAATTAAATTGTTAGAAATCATAAACCTCCTTCAAGATTAGCTCATTTATTAAGTAATTTTATTTGAATGAACATCAAATAAAAATTGTATACATACAGTAAATTAAGGCACTCAGCGGAAGAGTGGCCTAACCCACAAAATTCTTAATCAGCGAAAACATCACATTGTTATATATTTTTGTCATATCTTTGAAGCAACAGTGGCCCAATTTTACTTTTTACTACTTGAAACATCCTTTGAAATCAGTGAAAACTAAAACTGGGGCCACTGTGGCTTCATAGATATGACAAAAATATATAACAATGTGATGTTTTCGCTCATGTGGGTTGGGCCACTCTTCCGCTGAGCGCCTCAATTATGAACCTATTTTGGGATTAAGCTATGTGAAGGAATAAATTGCAATGGTTGATATATGATAGGTACGCTTAGATTAGCCGTGTTTGGTGACCAGATCTGAATAGCCAGGTACTTCCCAACCTTCCTCTTCCCCACCTCCTTCCCCTCCCCACTACCTTCAGCCTCACAAAATACCCCAATTGGGGATGCCATAGTCTCACTGGCTCCAGACGGGAGCAGTTGAGATTCTTGTGCGGTATTCACTGTAAAAAAAAAAAAAGGTACTCTGAATTTGGAATGAATTTGCAATGCTTTCTTACTAAAACCATGTATTGTAAGAATTATAGTTTTGTGGATTTTTTTACGTTACCTAACCCCACACAGTAAATAATTTATTTCAGAACCTATGTTATCTTTGGAAATAGTTGGGAGGGTTTTTTTAAGGGAAGGAACGAGAGGAAGTTTTGGGAAGGAAAAAGGTATGGGGGATGGGTAGGAATCTAGGGGTCAGTTTACGAATCCACCCTCCCGCTGCGAGACGAAGAGTCGAGAGAGACCAGCTAGTATAATTATGAATATGTTTTTTTTTCTTGTATTCAGCTATTACTTTTATAAGTTAAGAACCATTAATTCGAAAAATTTCCTTTGTTATGCAAATCGTATTAGAGTTAATAAAGATATTTTTCAATAAATAAATTTGTATTATTCTTTATCCTTTTTTATAATGTGTGAAGTTTATTTATTTATGATTTGTCTTTAAATATGTTCAATTGTATTATGTTTTGAAAATTTCGCCCTTCCCAAAATTAGTTTTATAACTCATCGGATTTGATAAGTAGAAATTTATTAAAAATGCCAATATCTTTCGTAAAATTCGTACTCTGTAAAACTAGGTTGACAGGTCCTATTTATTTTTATCTAAAAGTAATGTGTTTTTGTTTATAAATTTTAAATAAAATACTTAGGTAATTCCTCTGAAAATTAGTTCAATCATCTCTAAGGAGTGCAATAGAATAATACGTGTTACGCATATATTCTTAATTAAAATAAATCATGAATCGTGTTCACAATGTCAAGAGTTGTAATACCCTCGACTGCAGAGAAAAACATTTAAATTCTCTCCCTGGTAAAATAACAATAGTTACGAATCGAAACGGTGCTTGATGTGAGACTTACCGTGTTTGGTGACCAGATATGGAAAGCCATGTACTTTCCAATCGCCCTCTTACCCATCACCTTCCTCTCCCACTCCTTTCAGCTCCATAACTACCTTAATTATGATGCCTCGGGCTCACATAAAAAAATGCGTAATTTACATTAAAAAAAAACATACTTAAAAATTCCTTCTTTCCTTCGCAGTGAACGGAAAAAGAAAAAAAACATGAGCAATGTTTAGTAAATAACCACGATTAATGGACCTAATTTTTTTCATTTTTGTTTTAGCGAAATACGTTTCTTCGCGAAAAGGAAAACGCCTTTTACTGATCGGTGGCTATACATTTTTTATTAAGGGTGCTAAGCGGATTAGTGGTAAAAATCGTTGGGAATGTTCTACCAACCACTCTAAGGGCTGCAAAGCTTCTCTTTATACGTTCGATGGTACTATTATATCTGTGAATAATTATCATAATCATTGAAATATATTTTATAATGTTATTGTACTCAAGTATTTTATTTCTAACAACCTTTACGATTACGCGTTGGTATATAATTGTAATTGTACTAACCTCCATTGATATGCTTGGTGTAACTCTAAGTGATCAGCTCAGATATGGAGGCTCCATCGAAGCCAGAGTAAAGTTAGCCTCCCAAAAACTGGGCGTACTTTACAGGGCCCGCAGATACTTTAATAATACATGACTGCTAACCCTGTATGAATTTGGCAGCCACCTATGGTCTGGAGCTCCAAAATACCTGAAAAATACCCTCAACTTTGTACAGAAACGGGCGGCCCGTTTGACGTTTGATAGATTCTCCCATCTTATTACAGTCTTTAGAGCACAGGCGTCGGGTGAGAATGCTATCCTTGTTCTACCGGTATTACAATGGAAGATGCTCCGAGGAACTAGCGTCATAGATCCATTTGGCACCGGTGCACAGTCGGGAAACACGCCAAACGCGTGCCTAACATATGTAAACGTTTGACATTTGTCACATGAGAACGGGTCGCTTCTTCGACTCGTTTTTGTGTTTAACAGCTCGGCTGTGGAACGATTTGCCGGCCTCTGTGTTTCCTCTTTCCTACAACATAGGTCTTTTTAAGACCAATGTTCATTCCTTCCTCTCTTCAAAAAGACCCTCCACACAGCATCTCAGATGACATTGGCCCTGAGGGAAATTATTTTCCTCAGGACCTCCGGTGTGGACTTAATGTAAAAAAATAATTATTTTTACAGAGTTATTTTTAATTGTTGAATATTATGTCTGTCTCTTTCTTAATTCCTAATTTTATTTCAGTTCCTTACGAGTACATTTTGTCCCAACGAGGAAACCCTCTAATAAGGATAGGACGGTATAGGTTTACCAAGAAGATCCATGGTTCCAAAAGTGGAAAAATTCGTTGGGAATGCTCCACCAATCGCACGAAGGGTTGCAACGCATGCATTTATACAATTGACAGTATTATTGTTTCTCTGAAAAACTACCACAATCATTAAAAAATATTCACGAAAGGATGTTTTTGATACAATTTTATGTAAATGTGCATAGAGTCCAACTCACGGATAATACGGAACGTTCGTGTTTTCGAAGTTTGATGCACGGATAATATGGAATATTCATTTTTTTAACCAATAGACAAATAAATATGACATTTGTCGGAGGTATCAAACTTATAAAATAAATTGTCGTCAAAATAAAAACAAAAAAGTACCTACTTCGAATTATTGGATTGAGGTTCAAACTACAAAAGCTGCATGACCAGCATGACATCATAATTTAGATATACATCCCAGATTTTGAATGGTTTCTTTGGCAAAGCAGGGTTTGTCCAGCGGGTTTATGTAATTATTCTAATACATTTCTTTTCATGATCTGCTGTTAATAACGGGAATTTATTATTATTTTACATGGCAATAATATTTTTTCTATGATTCGCAGCGTTGATTGATTGTCTATGAAATGTTAAATTAAAAAGGATAAATATAAAAATGGCGTTACCGCGTAAGTGAATTAATTTTAACAAAATTTAAATGCTTAATGTGTTTTTTGTCTCCCCGACATAAATACACACTTTTCGTAATAATAAAGCCAAATCTATCTGTTTGAATAAAAAAATATTCCATATTAACGAGTAAGCGGTTCAATGCATAAGTAATCAATTTTAATTTATAGTATTTTTTAATATATTTCGTGATTCAATCTACTTTTTTCACCTTTTGAATCAGCGATGAAATGTAAATAATGACTTGACGCGTTATTTAAAAAAAAATTAAGTTACATAACTTGTGATGGATATAACGGTGCTAGCTGAGAATGGTGTTATTGATATTTGCGGGCCTCTATGATATGTACAATAAATATGTGCCCATCAACAAAATAAATAAAAAAAATTTCACAGTTGTTACTATTTTTTGCTGTTAACCATTTTCGTATTATTTTTCGTTGTGGTTTTATTATAATAATTTATTATGCTATTGAAAATATACTACTATTTTTTGCTGTTAACCATTTTTGTATTATTTTTCGTTGTGGTTTTATTATAATAATTTATTATGCTATTGAAAATATATTTTTTGTTACTTAGATCACATGGAACTAATTCACTTTCTTTGATATTTTGAATAAATAATTTTAAAATACAGATATTTCACTCAGAAAAGCTATACAGTTTCAATGACGCTGCAGTTCACCAATATTTTCATAACGCTTCCAATTAGAATGCTGGAATAATTGTTAACCCACTGCAAACAATCAAATGTATTTAAATTTATTAACGTAATAACGTTTTTTACATTTTAAAATTATAATTTTATTATCTTTAGTAATAGGCGATGACGAAGATACATGGGACAAACTTTCACACTCTTTTCGTAGTCCTTTCTTTTTGCTCTCTCATGCCGTCTCTTTCGTCCTAAACATTAGTCGCATTATCGTTATACCCTAGACTCTTTTTATTACTTCAGAAGGAACACAGATTTTCAACCGTAAATTATCGCTATTCGGTTAGTATATCAATTTCAAAGTTACGTTTTTTTAATAAATTTACAAGTGCCATTTCTAAAGATTTACGTATTTTTTTATTTCAGTTGAATATGTTCTTTCTCAAAGTGGAAAACCCCTTATAAAGTTGGGACGCTATACATTTTGCAAGAGAGCCAGGCGAACACAGGGTAAAAATCGTTGGGAATGTTCTACGAACCAAGCGAAGGGGTGTAATGCAAATCTTTATACATTTAATAATGTTATTATTTCTGTGCAAAACTATCACAACCATTAAAACTGATAATGTTTTAAAAAATGCTGTTAATTTGCAGTTGTGCGCCTTAATTTATTTATGTGCTCTAATTATAAATAAATGAAAATATACGATAACCTTTTTGTTTAACAGAACCTACCCAATCTTTGAAGATACATGTTGTAGGAAGGCGAAACGCAAAATCCGGCAAATCAATCCACTTCTGAGCGAGAACGAGTCACAAAAATGACCCATTCTCTTCCCTATCACAAATATTAGGCAAGCGTTTAACATATTTCTCTGACAAGGGATCAATTATGATAGTTGTTCGGAGCACCTTTAATTGAAATATTAGGAACATAACAAACAGGGAGCACATATTGAGCATATACTGTTGCAAAAATAATATTGCAAGTTACTAAACATAGTGAAGTGTACACCAAACCCTGGAAATCAGAGAGGCCCCATCTGCAACTGGTGAGTCCTATTTTCCTTTTCCGTTCTGGGCTTATCTAATTCTCCAAAAGCCCAGATCTGAACATCGACTGAATATCCATCAGGTTTTGCGAGTGCATGCTATCTAATTGTCCCATATAACATAGCGACCATGTAGTTATCGGGACTGGTCCTTTGAGGGTTGCGTCAGGGCTTTGCTCTGAAGCAAAACCGCCAATTTTATAGTGGAGTCGCAGTTTCGCGACACCACACACAAGCTGAAGATATATGGGTAACTATTACTTCAACTGCCATTAATAAAAATATTAATATTTGCTGCTCTTACCATCCCCATGGTACGAATCATATTAGAAATCTTAAAGCTCACTTTGAATCCGCTAGTCAGCTCCGATTGAACTATCCCGATGATGACTTTCTTCTGGTAGGTGATTATAATATTTCTAAACTTATTTGGAATCTTAATTCTGAAAGACAGATTATACCACAAATACCTGTTGACGAAGCCAGCTCTACTGTGATAGACTTTTTATCTCTTTGTGACTTTTCTCAATATAATAACATCTTAAATGTAAATCAACGTGTTCTTGACCTAGCTATTAGCAACACAAACTGCTCATTACAACCTTGCATTCCTCCTCTTTTAACCGAAGATTTGCACCACAAATCCTTCAAAATAGAAATAAGATTAAAAAATGAACCTTGCTTAAAACATCAACCACGACAAGTCTTATTATTTAATTCTGCTAACTATGATAAGATTAATGAGTTTTTGGAACAATTTGACTGGTCAAATATTTTTAGTTCAAGAGGTATGGAAGAAGCAACTAATAAATTCTACGAAATTATTTATGAAGCTATTGATCACCACGTACCGTCAAAAACCATTTGTCTATCTCCCAAGTATCCCCCATGGTACACTCCCTACCTTATCAAAATGATCAAAGAAAAACTTAAGTATCACCGAAGGTTTAAAAATTATTCACACCCCTCCGATTATCATACCTTTTCATTACTCAGGACTCGCCAAAAAAGAACTGAAAAAGAGTGTTATACCAACTATATAAAGAATGCTGAGTTCAATATAAGGAAAGATGTGAAATATTTTTGGACTTTCGTGAAATCTAAACAATCATCGTCTGGAGTACCTAATAACGTGTATCACAAAAATATTTCCTCGAGTGATGGTCAACGAATTTGCAATCTTTTTAACGATTATTTCCAATCTGTCTTTGTCCCCGATACAACTGCTAATAACACTTCCACAAATATTGATAATATAAGTAACGATGATGCTATGAATTCAATTAATTTTAATTCAATTGATATAACCGCACCATTAGTGTTAAAACATCTCAAAAATGTGGACACAAAAAAAAAGTGCCGGTTGTGATAAGGTACACCCAATTTTTATTGTTAATTGTGCTGAAACGCTAGTTACTCCTGTAACACTACTGTTCAATAAATCTCTTAAAGAAGGTGTATTTCCTACCATTTGGAAACAAGCTTTTGTTACACCTGTTTTTAAAAAAGGGGACAAACACAACATTGAAAATTATAGACCTATCTCTAAGCTATGTATCTTTAGTAAAATCTTGGAAAAAATTGTGTGTAACCAACTTTTTAACTTATGCAAAAATACTATTATTAGCCCCCATCAACATGGTTTTTTTCAAGGCAGATCTGTTGAATCGAACCTAGGACAGTTTACTGATTTTGTTCTTAAATCTATGGATAATGGGAAACAGGTTGATTCCATTTACACAGATTTTTCTAAGGCTTTCGACAAAATAAATCACGACATACTGTTATACAAGCTCTCGAAGATTGGTGTATGTGGAGATCTTCTGAGATTTTTCTCTTCATATGTTAAAAATAGAAGTCAAGCTGTTGCTTTAAAAGGTTACATATCACAAATTATAACTATTCCCTCAGGGGTACCGCAAGGATCCCATCTAGGGCCTCTCTTGTTTATTTTGTATATTAACGATATGAACCGTGTCATAAATCATTCTTCTTTCCTATTTTACGCCGATGACATGAAATTATATAAATGTATTAGCTCCATAGATGACTGCAACCAATTGCAAGAAGACGTTAGCAGAATCGAGGAATATTGCGAAAACAATCAATTATATCTAAATACAGACAAATGTAATGTTATTACTTTTACACGGAAAAAAAATCCAATTAATTATATTTACAAACTAAACCATGTCCCTCTACAACGAGTAGAAACAATAAGAGATCTTGGAGTAATACTAGACTCTAAAATGTTATTTAGGGATCATATTGAAAATATTCTGGAAAAAGCTTATAAGCAATTGGGTTTCATTATTCGCATTACAAAACCTTTTACTATAGCACACACCCTAATTCTGTTATATATGTCATATGTACGGTCACAACTCGAGTTCGCCTCAGTAATTTGGAATCCTCAATATCAAACATATATTCATCGCATTGAAAATATCCAGAAACAATTTATAAAACACCTATCGTATCGCTTTAGTGATCATCAATTTGACCCTATCGCCTTATATAAACGCAGAAAAATCTTTGATGCATTATTCTTATACAAAATCATGAACTGCCTTGTTGATTCATCATATCTATTAGAAAATATTGCATTTCGTTGCCCAAAACAATATACCAGATCAAACGACTTATTTAGAATACCACACAGTAAATCAAAATACGCGCAAAACTCTGTAATAATACGTATCTGTGAAACTTACAATGCCTTACGAGATGTAGACATTTTCAACCATGATTTGAAATCATATAAAATGCATCTTAATATATTAATAACTTAAAATACTTTGTTTTTCTTTTTTGTGAAAATTTATAATATTATTATTATCCGTAGCAAATAGTATAACTATGTTTGTTAATAACTTTACTTTTTTTCTTTATTACGTTTTATGTTTTTCCTTATTATGTTTATTTTTTTGTCACATAAGTTGAATAGGTAAAAATACTATATCAACATTTTAACTTAATGGAACTTAATTGGTCTACAACACATGAATGTTCTTTGTTATATTATTATTTTGTATGACTGTTTGTTTCCTAAATAAAAAATTAATAAAAAAAATAAAAAATAAAAATAAAATAATATTCCCGTCCTTTATTGCAGAGGAATCTATCAAACGGATCGCGCGTTTCTTCAGTTGATATTTTAATTAATGTATTTAGGAGCGCCAGACTAGATGTGGCTGCCTGAGTGGAACTCGGTTACAATATTGTGAGAGTAGATTTTTCTTTATTTCAGTTAAATTTACTCCATCTCGACGAGGGAATCACATCAAAGAGATTGGACGCTACGCGTTTTGCAAAAATACAACCTAACGGTAGAAATAGCTGGGTATGTTCTACAAATAAAAAAAGGGCTGCATTGCTTGCCTTTACACATTTAACGACGTTATTTTTTCTATGAAAATTAATCACAATTATTGAAATATAAAACATGTTTAAATTGAGGTGATTTTTCACTAAAACGGCGCTATACATATCACCCCCGGGGGGTGGCCCCCGGAGTCGGGGGGTAAGACGCGAGTTTAAATCTCGGCGTGCGTAAGAAAATTTTATTTTAATTAATTTGTATTGTTTGACAATTAATTTATTAAAACTTATATAGTATAGTATATTCGCGGCATGTTACAGAGTTTTCGGTGAATCCTTTTCGACGACTCCTCTTGGTCTCTGAGGACAATAGAAGGGAAGTGGAGAGTAAATCTGAGGAGGATTTAAATGTGATTTTGGAATGGGGAAAAAGACATCGTTTGACTTTCGCTCTTCACAAGACCATTGGACTCCTAATGAAGGATTCCCTCAGTAGAGGTAGAAATCCCAACATCAAAATGGGAGATACCAGCATCCATTTTGTTGAGAATTCAACCTACCTAGGCGTTACTTTGGATCGCTCGTGACCCATGTCAAAGGCGTGTCAAGCAAGGCCCAGAACCTCTTTTATCTCAACTGCTGAGTGGGGTTTGCGCTCTCCAGCGCTCCGTCTATTGTACGGGGGGTATACGTGGCGCAAGTCACGTACGCAGCCTCTGTGCGGGAGTACTGCCCTGGGAATACATTCATCCTCTCGGCACTCAAGAGAGGTCAGCGACTCCCCTTGCTGGCGCTTTCGGGTGCTTATATAACAGTTTATTTCGACGCTCTTACAGTTTTGGAATAAAATTAGGGAGGTGCTTACAAAGATAAGCCTAACGAAAGGAAGACCCGCTGTCCATCTTAGCATTGAACTAATACCAAGGGGGCGGTGTCTCTCCCAGGTCTTCTCAGAGAGATGCGAGAAGAGAATGGCAAAAACGATGGGATAGTTCGAATACGGGAAGATGGACCTATTCCTTCTTCTCGTCAGTTAAACTCAGAATGGAAGGGGCTTTCATTAAAAAGGATCACCATGTGACACAACTACTGTCTGGGTATGGGGAGTTCCGAGGGTTACTTCACAGTCTCTCTCTATCACCACATTCAAACTGCGCTTGCGGTAATACCGATCAAACAGCCGAGCACATTCTGCGGCACTGCGAGACTTTGGCGGAGGCTCGAGAGGAAATACTTTTATCAGGGCAGGTAAGGGGTGGATAACCTCCAATGTTCCAGAGTAGAAGATACTTTCAGGTACATACTCCGGGTACTTCTTAACCTTCCTTCTCCCGATCTCCTTCCCTTCTCTACTGCCTTCAGCCTCGGTAAATGGGCCACTTGGGGATGCCACAGACTAACTTAATTCCAGACGGTTAGAAGAATTTAACCACACGGACTCATAAGCTTGTTTTCATGATAATATAACATTACCAGACATATGCATGACGTATGGGGCGTACCTAATTAACGCATGTCTCTGGTAATGTTAAATTAATTAAATTAAGACGTTGTGTAAGTATCTAATTTTTTTTCCTGAAATGGCATGCGAAAGCATATACTCCTTTTTTGAATTAAAAATTTTAGGGATTATCTTTTGATGGGAAAAATACAATATTTGGGATTTACAATTGAAAACAGGGAAGCTGAAGTGAAACAAAATTAGAATGTGTATCTATTAAAAAATTGTTCACGAAATCTAACACCATGTCCATTGTCCTTACAGGTAAATTTAACAATTTTTTTTATTTATTTCAGTTGAATACGTTCAATCTCGGCGAGGGAGACCCCTTATAAAGTTAGGACGCTTTACCTTCTTCAAAAGAGCTGTGCTGTTAAATGGTAAAACTCGTTGGGAATGTTCTACCAACCAAAGAAAGGGATGTGGTGCAAGCCTTTATACTTTCAACAGTGTTATTATTTCGCTGAAAAACAATCATAATCATTGAAACATTTTCACAGTACTAAATTTATATATTTTAGCGTGTGTGGGATTGCACTAAACTTCCCACATCTGGAAAAAATATTTATTTACTTATTTAAAACAAATTACTAATAAAAGTGTCTTCGATTGTACTGACTGATAAACAAGCGTTTGTGTTTGTTCTAGCAATCGTTACACATAGACAAAACTTCATGGAAAGTTAGACATTACGTACACAGCGAAAGATGTTTGTTTTTTTGTTATAATTTTTCTTTATTCATTGCATATTATGGTTACATTTTTGTGGGTTTTTCAACCACCATGCTAGACTGATGCCCATGTTATGGTGGTCGATTTACCGCTCGGTTTATCTGTGTTTTAGCTTTGACCACTCTCAGGCTCTCAGTCAGTCTCGAAATGTGTTCGGTACCGATGTATTTCCTTTGTTTATTATCGAACATTTGATTTGATGAAAATGGACGATTTTTTTCACTTTGTTCATAATCTGTAATGGCATTGAAATTAGGCCTGCGTAGGCAAAAATATATGTATATTTCAAGCAACCCTGAATTGATTCGATCTTCGTGAATCGGATTGTTAAACAAAATATAGATTTTCAAAGAAGTACGTCATCAATACATTTCTAACAATTGGGTTTATCGTTCCATTTTTATTTTCTGTTTCTTGTTTCGTTTGGATTTAGATACATTAGAATAATCTTCTTCTTCCATGATTAAATAATAAATTAATAAAAGTGTTTCATTTTTAAAAACCCTCATTCAACTGTAAACATACTGAATATCTTTTCACCTTTTTAACCTTTTAAACTATTAAGTTTGATTTTTAATCATTATTAGATTTAGAAATGTGGCTTCACCGGAGAATGCTCAAGGTCCCATGGACCGACATGACCACCACCACAGAAATTCTCAGGCGGGCTAGAGCGGATAGGGAACTGCTTACATTGATAAAAGTCAGGAAAATTTAATATCTGGGTCATATACTTCGAGGGGAGAAGTATCACTTGCTCCAATTAATATTGAAAGGCAAGATAGAGGGTTGCCGAGGGCCTGGTAGGAGGCAAATGTCTTGGCTGCGAAATGTACGAGAGTGGACCGGTGTTTTAGAAGTTTTTTTAAAAAAAAATTTTTTCATGAAATTTTATTGGTGACAGATATTTTGTTTTTTTTTAAAATAGGAATTAAATACTATTTGATTGAAACAGACAATTAAACATACAAAATAAAAATAAAGAAATACATAAAAGTAAGTAAAAAGTAAAGAAAAAAAATCATATTTTAAAGAAATATAGAAATAAAAATGAAAATTCAAATTTTGAAATACTCATAATAAAGATTAAGTTTTAAGAACTCGTGTGTTCTTTACAAAAATATTAATTAAAACATATATATAAATTAAAACATAAATAAATTTAATGAAAAAACTAAGACAAAAAAAAATATATTTTAAAGAAAAATAGGAATAAAAAATTTGAAATGCAAAAATTAATTATTAAAATTTAGTGTTAAGAACTCATGTATTCTTTGAAGTACGCTCGTCCCCTTTCGAAAATCCAATGTTGTACACGTGCTATATAAAGTGATTTAGAATTACTTGACTTTATGTTAGTACTTAGAGCATTATATATTTTAGGAGCGATGAACCAGAATTGTCGTTGAGCGAATGAGGTATTAGTTTTTGGGACCATGCGACCCAGGCTTGATGAAAAGCGGATATGTGCTTGATGTTGTGGAGCCATTAGTAGGTTATTTTTTCGTATATAACAAATGCTTGTTTTGATCGCCACTGTCGCGTCGGGGGGACCTGATAGGGCACACAAAGAAGAAGAAGATTAGATTTAATGTTTTTCCCTAATATATTTTGTTACACAACATATTATGTAATCTACTTCTACTACACCATATAAAGAGGTAATATTTGTTTGTTTGTTTGTTTGTGTGTTTGTTTGCATCGAATAGGTTCCGAAACTACTGAACCGATTTGAAAAATTCTTTCGCTGTTGGGAAGCTACACTATCCCTGGGTGACATAGGCGATATTATATATTTTTTTAAATAGGCATCCTTACTAAACCTTCAATAATGTAACCCAGGGTGTAAAAAATTACCTAAAATATTCTTTAAATCGCGTACGCTGCGAAAACTATTGATGATAGAATAAAATAATGTACTACAACTTTATAGAACACATCATTATTTACAAAAAAAGTTGAAACAGCATATGTCTAACTATTATGGTTATGCCACAATAAGTGTTCTTTTATTTTAAAAATTTAATTTAAATGTCGCCGCTTGAAAAGGCTCTTTATTTGTATCTTGGTTTTAATCCTTATCAAAAAAATTTCTTCATATTCAAGACAGCTTCAATACCTTTATTTAACTTTTTGAATTTTTCAATTCGGATATTTAATTAGAAAGATATCACGAGTATAAAATTGTTAGTATTAGAAAAAAGTTTCGGCTACGGGCCGGGCGGGAGAGGAGTCAAGAAATGCAGTGCCAGGGGGGTTGGCGGGAGAGGGGAGCGGGAGAGCGGTGGTGGGGAAGGTGGAAGTGGAACGCTGGAGGGGAACGCACGGGAAAGGACATGTAAGGGGTAACATTTTATTTATTTGAATATGGCATATATTATAAAAGAAAGTCCAAAAAAACGTGCAGCTCGCAAAAACTCAGAAACGAGTCCCGGTTCGATCAAGGGAGTTATATGGTGTGGTAGATCTCTATCCCCCCTAGGGAATAAGGGTATCCGTTTTTACCTAGGGCGTGCTTTTAAAGATATATAAGCTTTTTGCGGTGTACTGAATTTCAGGCGCAGAACTTGTTTACTCACCCACGATCGAAAGTGTTAAGCTTTTCATCAGTTTGATGATAAATAAGCGTTACGTGCCAAAATTCGTTTATCAACTTAACAAATTCTCTCATTTTATTTGGCAATAGAACACATAAAATAAAGTATGTCTCTCGCTCAAGCAGAATTAAATGAGTCCGTTGTTCTGTTGCCGTGTACTACTGACCGATTACATGATTCTCGTGTTCTTCAAGATAAAATAAAGAATTTGCTGTCTATCAACATTTTAAGCAAAGAAAAGCGGACAACCCTAATGAACTATGTCAGTTGCATTATGGATCATCTGGAAGCTATGGCGAAAGAATATACCTCTTCACCCAAACCATTGGATATGGTTTTCGAATCCATCAAATCGCTCTCAACCAACATTAACGAAATCAAAGCCAAACTAGACCACAATATGACATACGCAAATATCACAGCCAGGCCTAGAACAACGCAACAGACTCACGCTCTAGTAATCAGCTCAGATGACCCCGGGAAGAAATCTGATGACTTGGACCTGCTGATAAAGAAACACGTCGATGTTAGATCCCTTGGTATAGGTGTAACGGACATGCGAAAAACTAATAACCAAAAACTCGTTTTTAAGATGGCCTCTCTGCAAGACAAAAATAATTTTAAGGCTGAGTTGAGCAAAGGACTACAGGGAAAAATCACAGTCACCGAAGGTAAGCAACTCAATCCCCTCTTAATCATAAAAGGGATGATAAAGGGTGCTTCCGACGAGGACTTACTTAACTCACTCAAAAACCAAAACAAAGATTGCGGTTTAGATTTTACACAAAATCTAAAAATTAAATACAAAAAAAACCACAGGAACAAACTTCTGTGCAACGTTGTCCTTGAGGCATCTCCGAAAAACTGGAAATCTTTAATAACCGCTGGACGAATTAACGTAGGGTATCAACGTCTTGTGGTTGAAGACCAGTCACCGTTGATGCAATGCTACCAATGCCTAGGTTTTGGTCACTCCCAACGTTTTTGCACAGAGAAGCTTAGTTGTGTTCACTGTGGTGAATGTCATAAATATGACACATGTCCCAATAAGGCGAAAGAACCAACGTGTTCAAATTGCAATGGAGGTACGAGAAACCACCGGGCAACAAATCCAGATTGCCCACTGTGGAAGCTTATGGATGAGCGCTTCAGAGAAAGGGTAGACTACGTGGGCCACTGCTAAAGGCAACTTCAAGGAAAAAAAATGTTTCAATATTCAAGAATACACCACCAAAAAGTCTTGTATGCGTATTATGTATATGAATGCTAGAAGTATCAGAAACAAAATTGATGAAATTGAAGAAACCCTAAAAAACATTACAGAAACGGTACATATTCTCGTGATTACGGAAACCTGGCTGCATAAAGGAGAGGAAACTTTTTTCAATATTACTGACTATGCTGGAATCTTTGCTTCCCGTGAGCTGGACCGAGGAGGAGGAGTCGCCATCTACATGCATAACACACTAAGCAATAAGAAAATAGAAAAATGTTGCAGTGAAAATACCTTTCTTGGAATTACGATCACGGCAAAAAATATTAAACCTTTCAATTTGTATGTTTTTTACCGTAAGCCCAACTCAAATATAACAGATTTTTTCGACTCTTTAGAAATAATATTAAATAAAAACAAACAAGACACATTACTTTTTGGAGATTTTAATATCGATATCTCAAAAGATACTGATATTGCACGGAAATATGTTCACACCTTAAAATCGTACAACTTTTATGTGTGTAACACAATGTTTCCCACAAGGGTAACAAATAACACCAGCTCGTTGATAGACCACATTATCACAAATAGAACAAATGTTTCTGGGATAATTTCAAATATTGATGATCCCCTTAGTGACCACAATATACTTATATTGGATTACGAAAACTCCCTGAAAAACCTCCCCAACAACAGAACCCCAAACTACCTCTCAAACGCTTACAAAATAAATTATCAAAAATTAAAAACGTCACTTAAAACTTGTAAATTTACCCATTCGTCTGACGATGTAAACCAAAATTATAATAATTTCGCTGACTATCTACAAAATGCTGTAAATTCGTGCAAAACAAAAGTTAAAATTAATAAAGGAGACAAAAGACTGAACAATACGCCATGGTTTGATGCCCAACTTGATTCACTTATTAAAGAACGAAATCGCATATTTAAACTCTGGAAACAAAATCAAGGAAGTATTCCTTTGACAATAGAAAAAAATAAAGCTCGTAATACTGTCACAAATTACAGAAGATATATTAAATGCAAGTATTATACAAAATTGCTTAACGAAAACTTGAACAACCCACAGAGAACCTGGAAAACAATCAATTCCATTCTCACAAATAGCTCGCGAAACCCAAAAATAACTTGTAAATCTCTAGTCATAAATGACGAAGAAGTAAAGGGACCAAAGGAGATTGCAACTGCATTTAACGCATTTTTTCTTTCAGTTGGGGAAAGTTTAGCATCAGTAATAAAAACTTCAAAAACTGATGTAAACACGATCTACACGGAACCTCAAGCAAAACAATCTTTTAACATGATCAGGACAAATAAAAATGAAATCCTACGTGTCATATCTAACCTTAAGTCCAAAGCGGCAGCTGGTTCCGATGGGATAACCTCTCTCCTTTTAAAAAATTGCAAGGAGGAACTGGCGGATGATCTTGTATTCTTAATAAATCTCTCTCTATCAAAAGGTATCTTTCCAGACAGACTAAAGATTGCGAAAATAATTCCTATTCATAAAGACGAATGCAAAAAAAATGTCCAAAATTATCGTCCAATCTCTATACTTCCAGCTATCTCTAAAATTTTTGAATGTATCATTAAAGAAAGACTATTGAAATATCTCGAACACAACAAAATTCTCACGTCAAAACAATACGGTTTCAGACGACGATCTAACACTAAATGTGCAGCTTTCGATTTTATATCAAATCTACAGAAACATATTGATCATGGGGATTTTACGGCGGCAATATTTATTGATCTAAAGAAGGCGTTTGACACGGTGGATCACAACGTATTGATCGAAAAACTGAAACATTTGGGTATTGTTGGTCCTCCTCTGGAACTTTTCCGATCTTACCTATCAAATCGCGTTTCGGCAGTAGAACTGGGAGGAGAAACGAGTGAGTTGGGTAAAATAACATGTGGAGTGCCACAAGGATCAATTCTTGGACCGTTGCTATTTCTAATATATGTGAATGACATGACAAAGTGGGGTATTAAAGGAACTCTACAACTTTATGCGGACGATACAGTAATTTTTTACAATAAACTGAACCTAGCGGAGCTTGAAACGGAAATGAATGCTGATGTTTCTAAACTCACAAGCTGGTTAAGAATAAACAAACTAACTCTTAACGTAAAAAAAACTCATTATATACTTTTTGGCAACAAGAAAAATTTCAGCCTCAATATCAAAGTTGGTGATAACTGCCTCGAAAAGAAAATGAGCACAAAATATTTGGGCCTGATCGTAGATTCCCAACTTTCGTGGGATCTCCACATAAATCATGTAAAGGAGAAAATTACCCCCATAACTGGTGTACTATATAGACTCCAACGATTATTACCCATTCCTTTACTAACATCAGTGTACTACGCCATGGTACATTCACACCTTTCTTATCTCTGCTGTATCTGGGGATTTGCCTCAAAGAAATTGATAGCTGATCTGCAGGTGGTTCAAAACCGAGCTCTCAGAAATGTTTTTGGACTTCCATGGGACACCCATGTCAAAGACATCTATTCAGTTTCCGGTATTCTTCCAATCACAGTCCTTCCTAAACATGAAATCACAAGCACCATCCTACAAATTACTCAACAATCAACTCACACTAACATCAAGCCACTTTACAATCAAGACATTCACACTCACAATACTCGAAATAGCAATAAAATCCGCATACCTCAAACACACACTACAAAATATGGGATAAATTCTCTGAACTATGTTGCCTATACACTATATAACTCGCTTCCAGATATGTACAAGGGAAATCAGCAAAATAAAAAAGTTCAGAATAATGCTTTAAAAGAATATTTTTTAAATAAGTTTAAGGATGAAACTATGTAAATTTTCTTATCATGTCTCATTTGTCTTGTTTCCTTTTCTCTTCTTCTCTTTTCCATTTATTTGTAATCATAATCATCCACATTTGTATAACCTTGTTCTTTGTTTCTTTAATTATTTTCTATTGTTGTTTGCTCACTCAACCTGTTTTTTTTTTAAATTTATTTTTTGTCTATGTTGTATGTGAAACTTATATTTTTAATATCCATTTTCCAAGTAAAACTGTAACTATTTCCTCACACCCATTAATTTTCCTCCTGTCCTAAAATGAGTTCTGTAACTCATCGGGATTGCTCCAGCAAGTAATAAATACAATAAAAAAAAAAAAAAAAAATAATGGCTGAAAGTTTCGCCCTCTTGAAATTTCTAGAACAGTCTTCCGGAAAGTTCTAGAAGGTTACATAGAGCTGTAGAAAGTTGTGGAAGAAGTGGCGGAGTATGTCGTGGAATGATCGGGAATAGGGAATCGGGAACATCATTGTGCAACATTCCAGAACACTATCTTTTTGTCCTGAGCGAAGCCGGGTAACCCAGCTAGTATATTATAAAATGATAAACAATACAACGCAAAACTAATAAATGCTTTGATTTTTATTATTCAGAAATATTAAAGAAAAATACCAACCAAAACCAAAAAGTTTCGGCAATTGTTGATTTTTAGGGGAAGTTAAATAAAAAGAATTTAAGACACTTTTTTATATTTTATGACGCGAAAACCTTAAATGTTCTCAACAAAAAAGCATTGCGCTGCGAGGGTGAATTTTCGTCTTCTTTAGAATATTTAAGAAAAATCTTATTATTTTGAGCGGCTTATTCAAAACATTGAAAAAAAACTGAAATTTTCTGCTAAACTCCAAATAAATATAGTTGTTTTCTGCTAAACCCCAAACTAATGAATAGAATATTCTTTACCGCAATTTTTTGATATATTATTTAGCTAAGTGGGCAGTACAAAAATACTCGCGGGTCACACGAAATGGGCTCGTGGGCCGCGAGCTGCTCATCACTACTTTAGATTCTTATAAATTCTGCCTTTAAATATCTTTCCCCTTATTAATAAACGTGTTTAAAATTTTGCACAACCGATAAACAAGCTTATAATATTAGCGAAACCCAATCGAATCACATCAGGGAATCGCACTTAGGAAGTTCGCCGCTGAACTAATATGTCCCTATACGATTCGGTCATATTTAACTGAGAACTACCAACATTATGTTCATTTTCTTAACGCATATTTTTATTGGCTGCTATCTTTATGTGTAATTGCAAGATTCAAACCCGAATTAAATGCTGTCTAGACAGTATCTTCATTTTATTAGATATTACAATTCGAGGTTTTACTTACGAGTATTAAGCCAAAAATGAAAATAAAAATATTCATCCCAGACTTGCAGAAAAGCCAGTAGATGTCATGTCACAAATTAAAAATTAAAATTTATCCAAGATACTATCTACATAGCATTTAGTTCGGATTTTTATCTTGCATTCATACATAAAGATAGCAGTCAATAAAAATTTTTTTTAAGAAAATGTTGGTATTTCTTAGTTCTTAGTTAAATATGACCGAATCGGATAGGGACACATTAGCTCAGTAACGCCTCGGTAAGGCGAAGGTTCTGGGTTCAAGTCCCAGATGTGACCGTTTTTTTTCCTGATTTTTCTGTTTTCACATTTTTTATTGAGTTTCGCCCATATTGTCTGCATTTATTTAAATATTACAATTTTCGGTTTTACATACTATGTTAAAAAAAAATAAGAATTATTTTTCTACATCAATATGCAATGGTAATTAGTTCCAGCGAGATATCGTACGTGACGTAATCATTCTAGTATGCTCGGTTTTTGAAGTAAAACTTCTTTACGCACGCTTGACTTGAGGAGTAAGCTGGTGAATGTGTGACGAGAGAGTTACGAAAAGTGTGATCGGGCGAGGCGAACGGAAGTTGAGAGGGAGATATAATTTAGTGAAGATAGAAAGAGATAGAGTTACGTTTCGTATATTACTGTAGGGGCAAGAGAGAGAGGTGCGAGCACACATTTTCTTTCTCTCATTCTCTCATAGCCAGTTACGTTTCGTATATCTAAGACACAGTGCAGTCTGTATCACACTGTAGGAGCAAGAGAGAGCAGTGCGCGCGCACATTTTTTTCTCTCTTCTTTTATTTATTTCAGTCGTGTGGTCTAAAGGACACTCGTTTTTTTGGCACTTGAGAAGGAAGAGTACGAACGTCGATGACGTCCGTATGAGCTCTCGCTGGGACTGTTTTATTTGTATTTATGCTTTATAAAGTTTTTTTTTAATTCCAGTTAAATACGTTACCTCTCGGCGAGGAAAGCCGCTTATACAGTTCGGTCGCTATACGTTTTGCAAGAGAGCCAGGCAGCCGTATGGTAAAATTCGCTGGGAATGTTCTACCAACCTAACACGAGGCTGTGGGGCTTGCCTTTATACATTTGACGATGTTATTATTTCTGTCAAAAATAATCACAATCATTGAAAGATAAAATAATCATTCAAAATGGTAAGCGTAGTGCAGTGACGTCATGAGAAAATTCAAGAATCCATAAGATTCTAAAAGTTTTGCCCAAAATGCTTGACTAAACATTTCATTCCAAAATATTGTTTTTTGCATTACAGAGATTGTTTTATTCTTAATAATTGTAATAAAAGTTTTCACTTAGTAAATATATTTCATTTATTTTAATTTATTGTCTTTTAACCTTTAATTTTCCCAATTCTATTGGTCCCCGCGGGAGATATAGACCACCACCCTCTAACAAGAAGAAGAAACAAAACACTCAATATTGCAGCCTTAAAAACTAGAACCCTTAGAACCGTGGAAAGCCTACATGAGCTAGAAAAAGCTCTCTAAGAAATAATGTTAGAGGAGGCTTATTCCAAGAGGCAAGCTAAGCTTCGGGATATATTATAACAAAAAAGAGCATTTATAGTTTTTATGCCTAAAAGAAGTTCAAAATAAAAAGGCTTATTATTATTATTATAAACCTTTACCTACTGACATGATTTGGGGGGGCACGACGTGGGGGGCCTTGGCGGCCTGTTACTATAAATGTTTATTTGTTAGAGATCCATAAAAAGTTTGAGGTCTAAATTATTATTTATTGGACAATTAAAATAAAAGATAATGCTCTTTTATTGTTAAGTAACTTATATTTGACAATTTGGATATTATATAATAATTTTTGGCAAAAATCACTTACTTTTGACAAATATCAGAAATCAGTTTGTATTATCTATTAAACTAAATAAAAACCATGAACTTACTTTGATTTTAATATTTCAATAGTGTCTCGAATAAACTATATATAATAAACTTTAGTAAAGTTGTTTATGTTTATTTTTATATTGCAAAAATCAACTTTTAAAAAGTCAGGCAAGTACTGACGATGGGTCAGAGAGGCCCGCAAAATATTGAAATGAATTTACATAGAGAAATTTAACATTAAAAATTTAAAACTTACGGCTCTGGCGTCACTTAATTCGAAACTACTGGAAGCGGCCGCGGCGTATGCGTATTTATTTATTTATTTATTTAAACGCCATAAATTTGGCTTTTACATTCAAGTGATACATGATACAATGGTTCACAGGAGGATATCAGTATGTTAAAAATAACAGAAATAAAATAGTTGAGCAATATTTAAATAATATGCGAGGTTTATAAAAGACCTAACATAAAAAAAATGTGAAGTATGTATGATAAAAGCTAGTATATACATAGGTATATGATACAAGTATTTGTTACAACCAAACAAATAATGTGGGCATTAACATTAAATTTGCGCAGAATAAAAATACGTAAAATAAAGGTGGCTTGTTGGTAAGTAGAATCGAGCAAAGTCTGGTATATCATACATTCACACATTCGCATTTATTTGCAAATCTAGGAGTTGATTATAAATAGAATAATTTTGTAGAGAGTTTAATGTTACCTTAAAAATTAACTTTGCTTTAAATGACTGGGCAGGTATAGATATCAAATTAGCTCTTTGGTTTCAGGGCTGTTAGTTGGAGATTTGATAATAGTTATGGATTAAAAATAATAAATTTTATTAAAATAGTGCACTTATTAGCTATGACACTTGTGTCTGATGGTTAAGAGTAGTTCCGAATCTCTAGTAAAATATGATAAAGAAGCCTTATTGTTGCTACGACGGAGCGGCTCCCACGTCAGCAATCAAAGGTTAACAAACCACAACCTTTTGAAATATACATTAAAGGAGTTTAAAAAACAGTGATTACATTGAAAAATCACACATTTGATTGACGATTGGCGACATTTAAATTTTTTTAGTTGAATACATTCGATTCGATTTTTTTCAGTTGAATTCATTCGATCTCGGCGAGGGATGCCCCTTTTGAAGTTGGGACGTTATACTTATCGCAAGAGAGTCACGCTGCAAAATGGAAAAATTCGCTGGGAATGTTCTACCAACCAATCGAAGGGTTGTAGTGCGAACCTTTATACATTTAATGGTGTTATTATTTTACTAAAAACAAATCACAATCATTAAAAAATATATTATAAATGAAAATGTTACGTTTTGATGCTTTGGCGAAATGAAAAAAATCAAAACCCATCTATCTTAGACAATATTCTTCTCATAATTTTCAGATGATTTTAATTTTTTTTTTCTCGATTTCCATTAATCTTTAAAAACTCTCTTCCTCTATCACATAACCGACAAGAAAAAAATCAAGCGCCCAGAAATCTCTGATGTACCAGGCCGTCCAACTGTATAACAACATCTCGAATGAAATTACTGAGATAGAAAATATAAATAAGTTTAAAAAAGAATTACGAAAGTATGTCTACCTCAATTATTAATGTCTTTATTTATGTGAAATATTTAAAGAATGATTATGTTTGCCAACCAATGCAAATGTTTATATCTTTATAAAATATTAGCACACACAAATATGTGAGCTAACTTAGCTAACTTAAGATTAATAAATAAAAAAATTAAACATGTTTGGATGAAAAAATATGAATGCATTTTTTCCTTTGATTTGGGTGGTGGGTATGGGAATGAGCCGTGAATTTATTTTTTAATGTTAATCTTATTTTTTATGCTAATAGTTTTTTATACTTTAATCTTAATTTGGAACATGTATCTATAATTTTGATTAAATGTGTGGTATTTTACAAAGTGATTTCTTTTCATTTAATTATTTTTTTATTTCAGGCCTTATTTTTTTGGTGACAAAAAAAATCGGCAGTTATTTAATCGACTAAGTTTCATTTGAATTTTTATGAAACAACCCAATCTTGGTTATTGCTGGTTTTTATTTGTTTTATGATTTGTGATATTGTCATCAATAAAAAATTTATTTTTTTTCAGAACCCATTTAGATGTTTTTATTAAATGAAGACAATATTAAAGAAACCCAATCGAAAATCTGAAAACAGAAAATTCTGAAAATGATACGGTCACATCTGGGACTCGAACCCAGGACGTTCGCCTTGCCGGGGCGCAACTCTACCAACTGAGCTAATCTGTCCCTATCCAATTCGGTCATATTTAACTGTATAATTCTTCGACTAAGAACCACCAACATTATCTTCATTTTGTGAACGCAATTTTGGCTTTTAATTCTGGCTGTTTAATTCATGTGAAAATGTAAGCATTATTATTGTTTACAAATTATTTTAAAATGTGTTGCAGCTTCAGACAGTATTCTGCTTTTACCTTACTTTATACATACCCAAGATCCCAAAAAATAAGAAAATTCGTTGGAAATGTTGAAAAAAAAAGCTTACTCTTAAAATTGTTTCTTTTTATTTTAACTTTGCAATTAATTATTTTATTTATTTCAGTTGAATACATTCGATCTCGGCGAGGGATGCCGCTTTTGAAGATGGGACGCTATACGTATCGCAAGAGATTCACCCAGCAAAATGGCAAAACTCGCTGGGAATGTTCTACCAATTCAGCGAAGGGTTGTAGTGCGAAACTTCATACATTTAAAGGTGTTATTATTTTACTAAAAGCTAATCACAATCATTAAAACACATTTTAAATTAAAATTTTAAGTTGTGAAGTTGTGATGCTTTGGCGAAATGAAAAAATCGAGACCCATCTTTCTTAGACAATATTATTCTCATAATTTTCCAATAAGATTAATTTTTTTTCTCAATTTCTATTAATCTTTAAAAACTTTCTTCCTATACCACATAAAACATGTTTGGATGAAAAAACATGAATGTTTATTTTCCTTTGATTTGGGTGGCGGGTATGGGAATGAACCGTGAATTTATTTTTTAATGTTAATTGTTTTAATATTTTAAGTCTATCTTATTCCGAGGAGGAAACCTTTGGCATTGAAGCATGCATGTATAATTTTAATTAAATGTGTGGTATTTTACAAAGTGATTTGTTTTTATTTAATTACGAGAGTCCTTATTTTTCATGTCGCAAAGTGATTATTTTTTTACAGTAATACCTCACAAGAGTCTCAGCTGCTCCCGTCTGGAGCCAGTGAGACTATGGCATCCTCAATTGGGGTATGTTGTGAGGCAGTGGGAAGAAGATGGGGAGAGTAAGGTGGGGTAGTACCTGGCTATTTAGATCTGGTCACCAAATCTAATCGGATGGGGAAGTTCGTGCGATTCCACAATAAAACCAGTCCTCATTGCACATTCAAAAACATATAAGATATTCACACAGACAAAAGATATTCTAATGTACGCATTCAAAAACCAGGATAACTTTACACAGACAAACTCGACAAAGCCGATTCACAAGATCTACACTACAACATACATTCCACCAACTTACAACTAAAACGACATTTGGACAAAGAAATATGCAGTACTTCCCTGTAAAATTATTTAATTAACTCCCTCTTACAATAAAAACACTAAAAAAAATAACCGACCTCAAAAGAAACATAAAAATATGGATTATGGACATGGGAAGAAAGAAGATAGATGCAATTTTGCAACCGGACAAATATTAATTTATTGTACTTTCTTTTAGATTCAACTTATAATTTTCGTCTGTAATATTTTCAACATAGGTAGGTATATACTTATACTCAAACAAAAAAACTTATATAATATGTCTTTTGAATGGGGTACCCCAGTAAGGACACATTTTTCTCTGAAAAAATGTAAAACAAAGAAAAAAATTATATATATAGAAGGTGTCCGGAAACTCGTAGTACAAGCGGGAAACTGGGGATTCCCCATCACATTTGGAGTCGATTTTGTGGTATAACTTTTTTGATTTGAGCTTTCGTTTTCGAGAAAATCGAGTCAGATGTTGATTTTTTTTTTGGTCAAATTCTTGTAAATTATTACCGACGATCATAGTACCTAACTAATAAAAACAATTTAAAAGAAAACCAAACAAAGAAATCGGTATTTAAAGCATAATTTTGAAATTGCCCATCAATTAATTCAACATAAAAATAAAATGTTCGCTCGTTCCACGGTTAAAAACAGCTGTTACTACATATTCGCAGCTTCTGTTAAAATAAAGGGGTCTCCACACGGTACTGCCGCAGTACTAACTGCCGCAGAACTGTAGTCAAAAGCGCCATCCGTATTGCTATTATAATAACAATACGGCTGGCGTTTTTGACTACAGTTCTGCGGCAGTTGGTACTGCGGCAGTACCGTGTGGAGACCCCTTAACAATGCAAAATTAGCGCTATCTCTTTCTACGCTAGGTACAATCAACACGTGAAAGAAGAGACGAGATAGCGTTTTCGATATTTCGTAAAAGGTACCGTACGGACGACCTGATAATTAAAGGGCGCTCCACACTGCACTGCATGCAGGGAATCTTCCGCAGAGTCCCTGCAAATTGGGTGGTTAGTAGTCAGAACCGCCTGCCGTATTATTATTTACCCTCTTCGAATTCTCAGTCGGGTCAGCCGCAGAGGGTCCGCCTCCAACTTGCGACCAATCTGCCGGAATGGAGATGTTACGACACGTCGTTGACAGCGACTTGTACCAGTACAGCGATTAGGATATAAATATTATTATTTTACTCATCATGCTTGAAAAGGAAAAAGAAGTTTGGGTAGAAATTTTTGATTTATACAAGGACCTTCGATGCTTGTGTGATATTTCCGACAAAAATTGTTTGCGGCGAGATCTAAACCATAGATTCTCAACGTGGGCGATTAGGGGGCGACAATTCAGGGGGCGGTACAATTAAAGGAGAAAATTGAGGGCGTTTCAGACTTTCAGGGGGGCGGTAGGAGACCCAGAGAAATCCATCCCACCCTATCCCATTAGGGGCCATCCATTCTCAAAAATAATTTCCCTATCCCATTACGCCCCCTCCGTTGCGGCAGATGTAGCCCCATCGTGATATCCCGTTATGCCCCATTCGTCGTGGTGATGGTGGTACACCGTTACACCCCCTCCGTTGTGGCAAATGTAACCCTGTCGTGATATCCTATTACGCCCCCTATTGCTGTTTCGGATAGGGGGCGCTAGGATAAAATTATTCTTAAAGTGGGCGGTGGGCAAAAAAAGGTTGAGAATCTATGATATAGGTTCTCAACGTGGGCGAAAATGCCCCTTTGGGGGCTTTTCAGACCTTCAGTTGGGCGATAGAATACAAGGAGAGAATTGGGGGGCGTTTCAGACTTTCAGTGGGGGTGGTAGGAGACCCAGAGAAACCCATCCCACCCTATCCCATTAGGGGTCATCCATTCACAAAAATAATTTCCCTATCCCATTACGCCCCATCCGTTGCGGCAAATGTAGCCCCATCGTGATATCCCGTTACGCCCCCTTCGTCGTGGTGGTGGTGGTGTACCGTTACGCCTCCTCCGTGGTGGCAAATGTAACCCTGTCATGGTATCCCATTACGCCCCCTATCTCCGTTTTTCTCTACTATAATATCCATGTTTTATACATACAAACCTTCCTCTTGAATGACCCTATCGATTGGTGAAAACCGCATGAAAACCCGTTGCATTGCATAAAACATCTAAGCGCACATACATTTTGAGCAACCTTATACTATGTAAAGAAGATATTTTCTTTGAATTTCTCAGCTTTTCTCTACTATAATATCCATGTTTTATACATACAAACCTTCCTCTTGGTCTTCCTTTGGTATCTATTGGTGAAAACCGCATGAAAATCCATTGCATAGTTTAAAAGATCTAAGCTCACATACATTTTGAGCGACTTCATTTTATACTATGTAAAAATTTGCATAATGAAATATGCGTGTGTTTTTATTTTTTTTCGTTATCGGTAATTTTAGTTAGGAAAATACGTAAGATGGGACATTTTTAATACTTTTTTGTTTAAATTGTTCCATATTGTCCCTACCTTTTCTCACTTTTTCCATTGTTACCGTTGTCTATGTTTATTATTTGTCTATGTCTCTTATTTTTCCACTGACACCATGTTCTATGTCTAATTATTTAAAAAATAGTATTATTAAAACCCTGAAGAAGTAAGCGTTGCTTACGAAACATGTCGGTTTTTATAAACAATAATAAGTAATTGATTAATTTGGACTTTTTTATTTTGCGTGGCAAAATTTTATATTTCAAAAATTATACAGGGTGTAACAGCAAAGCTAAGACCTCTCTGCAAATTGGGTGGTGTAGTGGAAATTGCCAATCTGCTTTCCTGCCTACAGTAGTAACTAGAAATCGGATCGTGAGGAGAGACCTTAAAACATAGCCGGTATCTGTTATGGTCTTATACACGACACCTTTTTTCAGCCCGATTCCAATTGTAGACAAAAGTGAACATTTTTCGCTTTGCGCGATCGCTGTTTTCATCTCTATTTTCATTAATTTGTGAATAAGCCGCCGCACTTTTAAGCACAGATTATGGAAATTACACTTCATTTCAACAATTACTACAAGAAACAACTATTTACGTACACAAAATAGGTTATTAGGTTCTTAGTTTAGGTAAATTAAGTAATTCATGCGTATTTAGTTTGAAACGAAACTTCGCAAATGTCAAATCCATGTAAAAAAACATGGCGGCTATGGAGATGTTTTATATGGGCAATTTTTAACTTTGAATGAATATCGTATTTTAAATGCATATTTATCTGTCTATCATGACTGAAACCGATGCTTCTTGTGGTAATTAAGTTTAAAAGTAGTTTTCAAAATTTATGCCTATTTAAAGTGTAGCGGCATACGGCGGCTTCTTCACACTTTACCCTATTTTCATATCTACGATTTCAGTAGGCATCATAACAAACATTATGGTTCTTGTGTTCAGTAATGACAATTGAAATCCTAGATATGAAAATAGAGGTGAAAATAGCGATCGCGTAAATCGAAAAATGTTGACTTTTGTCTCTAATTGGAATCGGGCTGAAAAAAGGTGTCGTGTATAACGGCCATAACAGATAGCGGCTATTTCGATGTTGTTGACATGTTTCGACACGCGAAACAGTTTAGTTCGCTTCACGCATTCCGTTCATTTGGTTGATATTTTTCTATCAACAACGCTTTTGAACTAAACTTTAAAACAAAGTGTGTTTGTGAATTATTTTGTTTTATTTTCATCTTTCGTGATTAATTATTGTGTATTACAATGGAATATTCCAACGCAGAATTTGTGACATGTGTTTTTGTGATATGCAAAGTGTTTTTGGATTATCTTTCCTCGGAACATTGCCTCATAATGTAAGTAGGTACACACCTTTGCTAATAATATTACACACAAGGCTTGTTCGAATTGGTCCAGTACTACGTTAAGTAGCGTGTATTACTTGAATTGCCGATAATCGTTCGTATTACTTTCAAGTAGGGTACATTTTTGCCCGCTGCCCGTTTCAAGATGACTTGCAAAAAAAGTAAAAACACTAATTAACCATATTGTAATGCTTAGAAGAAGTGAAATTTTAGAACAGGTGGAAGAATAAATTAGTAAGATGAAAATAAATAAACTATGGACACGAAAAGACATTAAGCAACTTATAAATCATTTAAGAGTAGCATCTTCGAACTGTCATTTCGACATGAGTTAACCCTAAAGAAGCCGAATTTTTTATTTTTTTATTTTTTTTTTAAATTTTAAATTTTAAAATGCTTAAATTGAAAGTCTTTATGTTTATTTGGGTTCTCTACGTGATGTAGGTTCACCAGTTTTCCGCTTGTACTACGAGTTTCCGGACACCGTGTATATACATGTTTTTATATATATACTGATATTATTTTCCACTTTGGAACGTGCCGCAAATATACTACACATTATTTTATTGAGTTAATTGTGAAATAACACAAATTATTCATTTAGGTTATATAAAAAAATGGCGTTTATCTACCATTTGATGACAAAGTTTCATTTTAATTTGAAATATTGATTTCTTTTATACAGAACCCAATTAGGTTTTATTTAGGAAAGAAAGACAATATTAGCGAAACCCAATCGAATCACATCAGGGAATCGCACCCAGGAAGTTCGCCGCTGAACTAATATGTCCCTATCCGATTCGGTCATATTTAACTGAGAACTACCAACATTATCTTCATTTTCTTAACGCATATTTTTATTGGCTGCTATCTTTATGTATAATTGCAAGATTCAAACCCGAATTAAATGCTGTCTAGACAGTATCTTCATTTCATTAGATATTACAATTCGAGTTACAATTATTTACTTACGAGTATTAAGCTAAAAATGAAAATAAAAATACTCATCCCAGACTCAAGCCAATAGAGGTCACGTCACATATTAAAAATAAAAATGGATAAAAATTTATCCAAGATACTACCTAGATAGCATTTAGTTCGGATTTCAATCTTGCATTCATACATAAAGATAGCAGACAATAAAAAAAAATACTTTAAGAAAATGTTGGTAGTTCTTAGTCGAAGTATGATACAGTTAAATGTGACCGAATCGGATAGGGACACATTTGCTCAGTTACGCCCCGGTAAGGCGAAGATTTTGGATTCGAGTCCCAGCTGTGACCGTTTTTTTCCTGATTTTTCTGTTTTCAAATTTTTTATTTATTTTATTTTATTTTTTTTTTAATTGGTTTAATTGTTTTATTTTTTATATTCGGTTCAAATTTTCGGTATAATTTTTAAGGTGAGTTTTAAATTTTTTGATATTACTGTTCATGTTTTTGATTGAGTTTCGCCAATATTGTCTTCATTTATTTAAAAATTACAATTTGAGGTTTTACTCACTAAGTAAAAAAAAAAAAAAAAATCTACATCAATATGCAATGGTAATTAGTTCCAGCGAGATATCGTACGTGACGTAATCATTCTAGTATGCTCGGTTTTTGAAGTAAAACTTCTTTACGCACGCTTGACTTGAGGAGTAAGCTGGTGAATGTGTGACGAGAGAGTTACGAAAAGTGTGATCGGGCGAGGCGAACGGAAGTTGAGAGGGAGATATAATTTAGTGAAGATAGAAAGAGAGAGAGTTACGTTTCGTATATTACTGTAGGGGCAAGAGAGGGAGGTGCGAGCACACATTTTCTTTCTCTCTTTCTCTCATAACCAGTAACGTTTCGTATATCTAAGACACAGTGCAGGCCTATTGTCTATATCACACTGTAGCACATTTTTTTTCTCTCTTCTTTTATAAGTTAATGAAGTTTTATTACAGTCGTGTGGTCTAAAGCACACTCGTTTTTTTGGCACTTGAGAAGGAAGAGTACGAACGTCGATGACGTCCGTATGAGCTCTCGCTGGGACTATTTTATTTGTATTTGTGCTTTATAAAGTTTTTTTTTAATTCCAGTTAAATACGTTACCTCTCAACGAGGAAAGCCGCTTATACAGTTGGGTCGCTATACGTTTTGCAAGAGAGCCAAACTGCCGTATGGTAAAATTCGCTGGGAATGTTCTACCAACGTAACACGAGGCTGCGGGGCTTGCCTTTATACATTTGACGATGTTATTATTTCTGTCAAAAATAATCACAATCATTGAAAGATAACGTAATCATTTAAGTCTAGTGCAGTGACGTCATGAGAAAATTCAAGAATCCATAAGATTCCAAAAGTTTTGCTCAAAATGCTTGACTAAACATTTTATTCCAAAATATTGCTTTTTGCATTACAGAGATTGTTTTCTTCTTAATAATTGTAATAAAAGTTTTCACTTAGTAAATATATTTCATTTATTTTTATTAATTGTCTTTTAACTTTTAATATTCCCAATTCGGCTGGTCCCGGCGACAGACCACCACCCTCTAACAAGAAGAAGAAACAAAACACTCAATATTGCAGCCATAAATACGATAACCCTCAGAACCGAAGAAAGCCTACATGAGCTAGAAAAAGCTCTCGAAGAAATAATGTTAGAGGAGGCATATGCCAAGAGGCAAACCAAGTTTCGGGATATATTATAACAAACAAGAACATGTCTAGTATTTATGCCTATAAGAAGTTCAGAATAAAAAGGCTTATTATTATTATTATTAACCTTTAGCTACTGACATGATTTTTTTAACATATAGTCTGATGTGGGGGCCTTGGCGGCCTGTTACTATAAATTTTTATTTGTTAGAGATCCATAAATAAATTGAGGTCTAAATAATCATTTATTGGACAATTAAAATAAAAGAAAATCCTTTTTTATTGTTAAGTAACTTATATTTGACAATTTGGATATTATATAATAATTTTTGGCAAAAATCACTTGAGATCAGAAACCAGTTTGTATTATCTATTAAACTAAATAAAAACCATGAACTCACTTTTTTTTCATATTTCAATAGTGTCTCGAATAAACTATATATAATAAACTTCAGTAAAGTTGTTTATGTTAATTTTTATATTGCAAAAATCAACTTTTAAAAAGTCACGTAAGTACTGACGATGAGTCAGAGAGGTCCGCAAAAAGTTGAAATGAATTTACATACAGAAATTAAACTTTAAAAATTTAAAATTTAAAACTTACGGCTCTGGCGTCACTAAATTCGAAACTACTGGAAGCGGCGTATGCGTATTATTGTTGCAACGACGGAGCGGCCCCACGCCACCAATTAAACGTTAACAAACCACAACCTTTTTGAAATTTACATTAAATGAGTTTAAAAAACAGTGATCCCATTGAAAAATCACACATTTGGTAGACGATTGGCGCCATTTAGACTTTTTTACGGTTTTAGATGTGAACTATCTAGGCGTTCTACCGATTATCGAGCCGTTTTGGAATTTCATCGACATAACGTCCGATAATGATCCGTCAAGTATAACGCCATAACTGTGCTTAACAGCATCAACGATTGATCAAATAACCTAAAGTTAAGAAGAATCTTTCAAGAAGAAGAAACAAGTAAAAAAAATACATATTTAAAAAAACTTTAAAATTTACAAATTTACTTCTTTTTTAGTGTAACTTTGCAATTAATTACATACTTTATTTATTTCAGTTGAGTACGTTCGATCTCAGCGAGGTAACCCCCTTTTGAAGTTAGGACGCTATACTTATCGTAAGAGAGCCACACAATTAACTGGCAAAACTCGCTGGGAATGTTCTACCAATCAAGCGAAGGGTTGTAGTGCGAACCTTTATACATTTAATGGTGTTATTATTGTACTAAACAATAATCACAATCATTAAAAAACATTATAAGTGAAAATGTTAAGTTGTGATGCTTTGGCGAAATAAAAAAATCAAAACCCATCTATCTTCGACTATATTCTTCTCATTATTTTCAAATAAGATTAATACTTTTTTTCTCAATTTCCATTAATCTTTAGAAACATTCTTTCTATATCACATAAAACATGTTTAGATGAAAAAATATTAATGTTTATTTTCCTTTGGTTTTTTTATTATTTTTTTATTAGGTTTGTCAACAGTGATTTACATCAAAACTTTCACAGATACAATTGCACTGAACATGGTTGATGCTGTCACTAATGAAAGACAAACACAACATTGATAACATAATACTTATATATACATTACAATCATTCACACATACAATACACATACCATACATTACAAAATAATAATAAGTTTTTGCAACAAGTTTTAAGAACAATAATATTAAAATATAAGTTTAAAGGTTTAGTTTATAGGTTTATAAGTTTATATATTATTATTAAACAATGTAAAAGGGAGCTTTAAATCTTGTTAAGAGATGATTCGAAGTAGGCCAATGTTGACATTGTCAAATTAATGGAATGTTTTTTATAAGCTTCATTAAAATTATGGCACATTCTTGATAAAGCTGAGTCATACCCCAGCTCAGTTCGATATTTTTTAATATTTAACGGAACATAATTTACAAGTCGTGAACCAATTCTAGGAACATTGAACCTGATTTAATGAAGTAGAAAAGGGCAGTTTATTAAACCATTTGAAAAGAAAATTTAAATCTATATTTAGTCTTCTCTGTTCAAAGGTGCTTAAATTGTAGAATTTTAGTCTATCGGTGTAGTGAGGAAGTGATCGAGCTCGCCTATCGCAATACGCTAGGTGGTACATAAAATGTTTTTGAACCCGCTCTATTCGCTGAATATGAACTTTGTAGGTTGGACTCCATACAGCACTTGCGTACTCCAACACGTTGCGGGTGAAGGAATTGTACAGCTTTATTTTTGATATGGGATTTTGAAAATGTTTCCTATTTCGTTTGATAAATCCTAGCATTTTCAAGGATCTAGAAATGATGTTGTCGATATTAAGTGTGAAAGTAAGTTTTTTTATCAAATAATACGCTTAGGTCCCGAATGGTTGCGACTTCCTGGAGTTTAGTACCGTCGATAAAATATTCAGTTGGAATAGAATTGTGTTTATGTGTAAAAGTTGTGTGAACAAATTTTAACGAATTTAGAAACATTCTATTGTCGTTGCACCACATAGCAACTCTGATAATATTATTTTGGAGAAGTATTGAGTCTAGTATTGTATGAATAATTTTGAATATCTTACAATCATCAGCAAACAACAAAATTTCAGAATCCAAAATAACATCGCACAACTCATTTATAAAAACAAGAAATAAATTTGGGTCCAATTGGGACCCTTGCGGCACTCCAGATGGCACATCTAATCCTCTTGACTCACAGCCATAAAATACTACTCTTTGTATGCGGTCAGTTAGATAGGAGTTAAACCATTTTAGTAAGGTACCATGAACACCCATTTGTTTAAGTTTACGAATTAATAATCTGTGTTGTTAGTTTTTGGGGTGTTATGCCGTGTTGCGCTACCTCCTACTATAGCCGACGTTTCGGACAGCGTTGCAGTGTCCATCATCAGGGCAGATCCGGTAGATCCGACGATGTGTGATCTACCGGATCTGCCCTGATGATGGACACTGCAACGCTGTCCGAAACGTCGGCTATAGTAGGAGGTAGCGCAACACGGCATAACACCCCAAAAACTAACAACGAAAATGCTTTTGGCCGTGAAAATCTAAAAAACTTATCTAATAATTTGTGATTTACTTTATCGAAGGCCTTGCTAAAATCTGTTTAGATTGTGTCTATCTGATGACCTCTATCGTTAGCTTCGGTTAAGGTATTGACATAACAAAGTAAATTAGAGGATGTTGATTTCTGGGAGAGAAAACCATGCTGTTTTGGAGTTATAAGATTTTTGAGATGATAATTCAGATATGGACAAATTAATTTTTCGAAAATTTTCGCAAACTAAAGAAAATAGAGATGGGTCTATAGTTTGTGACTTCGTGAAGGTCTCCGCTTTTAAGTATTGGTACAATATTAGCCTGTTTCCATCTTTCGATTTGGGTGGCGGGTACGGGAATGAACCGTGAATATATTTAGTTGTAGTCTTATTTTTTAATGTTAATAGTTTTTTTTTTAATTTGAATCTTATCTTGACGAAGAAACCTATGGTTTTGAAACATGTAGATAATCTTGATTAAATGTATTGTGTTTTACAAAGTAATTTTTTATTTAATTATTTCAGTCCATATTCTTTTATGTGACAAAAAAATCGGCAGTTATTAATGTAAAAAAATGGCGCTTATTGGCTATTTGATGAAAAAGCTTGATTTAAATTTTTACGAAACTACCCAACCTTGGTTATTGCTTTTTTTAAATTTCTTTTATGATTTTTGATATTGTAATCAATAAAAAAATAATAAATTTAATATATTTTATTATGAATTTTTTTTCTACGTCAATCTGCAATGGAAACTAGTTGCAGAGAGAGATCTTACGTGACGTAATCGTTCTAGTATCTTCTGTTTTTTTTTTTCGTTTTCAAACATGACGCGTTAGAAGGAAGATACGAGCTCTCGCTGGGACTAGTTTATTTGTATTTGTGCTTTATAAATGTTTTTTTTCAATTCCAGCTAAATACGTTATTTCTCAACGAGCAAAGCCGCTTATAAAGTTGGGTCACTATACGTTTTGCAAGAGAGCCAAGCAGCCGTATGGTAAAATTCGCTAGGAATGTTCTACCAACCTAACACGAGGCTGTGAGGCTTGCCTTTATACAGCGCCCTTGAGGTGATTTTTCACGAAAACGGCGCTTTATAAATCAGCCAAATATTATTTGACAATGTTATTATATCTGTCAAAAATAATCACGATCATTGAAAGATTTAAAAATAATCATTCAAAATGTTAAATGTGATGCTGTGACGTCGTGAGAAAAGTGAAGAATCCAGAAAGTTCCAACAGTCTTGCCTAAAATGCTTAACTAAATATTTCATTCCAAAATATAGTTTTTTTTAGGATGTCAAAGATTTATTTTTCTTGATAACTGCAATAAAACTTCAAGGAAATATATTTCAGTCATTTTTTATTTATTGTCTTTTAACAAACCACAACCCTTGACGATTGACTATTAGCGCCATTTAGATTTTTTTCCTTTTGAACGGTCTAGGTTTTCTAATGATTCTTGAGCCGTTTCGGAATTTATTTATCGAGATAGCCTCCGATAACGATCCGTCAAGTTGCCATAACTTTGCTTAATATTAACAAAGATTGATCAAAGTCAACAAGAATCTTTCTATTTTTGAAATTGGCAATTCGTGGTGTAATTCCATTAAAATAATATATAAAAACAATTTTAAGTTTTTTTCCACTTACTTAATTTATTTGTGAGCGTAACCGGTTTCAGCCTGTTAAGGCCATCTTCAGACTACAGTTTATATACATACATAATTGTTCATGTAAGTTATTCCCCAAAAAAATATTAAAGTTATCTATATATAATTAGATAAATTTAATATTTATGTAATTATGCCTACTGGTAATAACCAATTAAGTAGAAATTCGATCGTTAAATACGAAATAACAACAAATATGGGAAAATCCGTATCGACGCTGGAAAGGAAAAATGACTCAAGCGCCATACAGCTGTATGACCCTTCAGCCACTCTTCCCTTTGCATGGCGCTTTAGCCAACCTTTCCAACGTCGATATTATTTGAAAAAAATCCTTCTTTACCGCCACCGCTACCCCCATCCCCCTACACTCCTCTTTATGTTATGTATGTAAATCGTTTACGTTCATAAATAAATTAAGCGGAAAAAGTTTTGAATTGTTTAAATATGTTATCAACAAGAATCGGCGGATAACTGTTAGTTTTAAAATGTCAGAATGACGCTTATCGAATTGTAAAACATTGGTTCCTATCTCAAGCTAACAACAATACGGGAAATTGCAAGCTAATATGAAGTGTCAACAAGTTTTTTTAAACTTTGTTCTTTATGCATTCATTGCTTTGTAATAATTTGAGGACTTTTCGACCACCATGCTAGGCACATGTGGTGGTCGAGTGACGAGTACCATGCAGGTAGTTCTTGTGGACTGGTATTTTTTACAGGCGGCAATGGACTTAAAATCTATAATGTATAATTAAAATTTACTCTATAAGTATCGTGTCATTTCGTGTATCAAAATAATGACCAGAGTATTTTTTTTCAGTTAAGTACGTGCATTCTCAACGAGGGAAACGCCTTATAAAGATAGGATGCTACACGTTTTTTAAGAGAGCCGCGAAGCGAAATGGTAAAAATCGCTGGGAATGTTCCACCAACCAAACAAAGGGATGTACCGCTGCACTTTATACATTGAACAATGTTATTGTATCTATGAAAAATAAACACAATCATTGACTAATGAAAATTAATTACTACGGGTCAGTTCTTTGACTTTTTGACACACTTGACTTCATCACAAATGGAAGATCAGCGTCAATTTAAGTACGTCATTTGAAGGGTTCCTGTTATTTTTTTAAATTTAATTAACATTAAATTTTATAATGTTATTATATAGTTCTGCAAGTATTTTGGTATTATTTTTGCTACAGCTGTTTTAGTTTACAAGATCATTTTCAAACTGTGGTTAATCCACTCTGAGACGACCTGTTTATACGATTTTAAATGTCAATTTTTTAAGGTGTCTAAGGCCGGTTGCAGTGCACGACCGACGGTCGGTGCGTACGGTCGGTCCTGACGATACGCATGCGTACGGTCGGTCCTGACGATCGCATACCACCGACCGACCGTCGGTGCACACCGTCAGTTCACGCTTGACCAACATGCTGACCGGACGTCGTACGCGAAATGGACGCGTTTACGAATAGTTGCTGCTTATTACCTGTCATAACACTGTTGTAATAACACTGTCTAGCAACAAATTATGTCGTAATAACACTGTCTAGCAATACTGTCGAGCTCGACCGACGATTCTACGCACTGCGTAGCGATATACGCATGCGTACGGTCGGTCCTGCAATGAACGATTTATGAATTTTCATACAAATGAGAAGCACGCCCGACATACGCACCGACCGTCAATCGTGCACTGCAACCGGCCTAAATAGATTTATTACCGGTTAAACCAATTTGCTGGACACTAATTGAATGATTATGTGGGGTTCGGAATCTGTTCCCCCGCAATAAGTTTTAGGATTTTCTTAATTTTTTTATAATTACGTTATTATTATGACTCATTTAAGTGCGTTATATTTTTTAGGTTTTGTAAACATCTAGTAGTGAGAAATAAATAATTTCCCTTACTTTATTAATTAGCTTTACGTTGGGGTCATTTGTTTGTTTATTCATTTATACTCGTAATTGTTCAAGCAAATTTAATCTAAGACCCTTTCCTTCTATATGTAATGATTTTGGCGTGATGTTTTTAAGTAGAACGTGATTATCCACTACGAGATGTTCTGCGAATTTTGAAGAAGTGTTTTTATTATTATAACATTGTATGGGTACGTTCTTTGAATCCAGTTGAGAATGCCCTACCTGATTGTCCGATATAAGTAGCGTTACAGTAGGTGTGATCACACTTTAATTCATGTATGCCATCGTTATTGAGTTTAGGATTCTGTTGTCCTCCAATTTTCAAACAGCATTTTATTAACTTTTTATGGCCTTAACGATTGACTGTAATTATAATTGTGATCAAAGACTGATCAAAAAACTTAACATAAAATTTTCAAAACGATATCAAATTTGATAGTGTAAATATTGTATCACTGAAGAAGAAGATAATACTAATAATCTTAACGAAAATATGAAAATGAACAGGATACAGAAAAATAATAAGATAACGGCCGCAACTGTGACTCGAACCCAGGATCTGTCGTCCTACCGGGACGAGCGCCTTACTTATCTTTTTATTTTTATATGTCTTGTTATTTTTCATATTTTCATTTAGATTTTAATCTAGAATAAGAAAATCCTATAGTATTTTATTATTCTTTAATGATACATTGATGGGTAAAAGTCATAAGAAGAAAGTTGTTCCAGTAAAAAAACAAATATTTTAGTTTATAAATATTGTAATTATTTGTAAGGTTATTATCCAATGGCATACTTACGAAATATTTGACTCGGGATCATTGAAATACCTTTAGAATGAACACCTTTATAAATTTCTGTAATAAATTTGCTTTCTATATTACTAATAAACCAAACATTTTAAAAGATTTATGTGTTGTTTCATTTACGTGCCCAATAAATTATTGAATGAATTAATTTTTCGACAAATATAACACCCAAGACCCCGATTCGAGGGAATGCTGTCGATTTTAAATTATTTATAGAGTATTGCTAAATTCTGTATCTTAAAAGGATAAACCAAACATAGCCATTGATTTAGCTACGAACTTACGTGGTTTATCCTTTGGGGTACAGAATTGTGGGACCTTGCATTTTCCAAATCGAATGACTTTCCACTTAATATTAAAAAGAGTTAATTGACCACCACAACACGGGCATGTGCCTAGGCATGGTGGTCGAAAAATCCCCAATCTATGTAATAAAAAAAAAATTTCAATGAATAAAGAAAACTTTAAAAAAGTTGGTCATGAACAAACGATATGGTTTATCTAAATTACTTGTAAGATATAACAATCATCTATATGTATTACATGTTCTTTTATTTCTTAATTCCCGCAATCAGTTCCAATTTTGAAAACCAAAAGTTCAGTTAAATTAATAATTTTACGCAGCAATATTTCACACTAAAATTATGTATGTTTAATGATGATCGCCTCGCCCGCCGTGGCCGAGCGGTTGACCTCCTTGCCAACGAATCAATAGGAAAGGGTCTACGATCTGGGTTTCAAAACCCGCGCAAATAATAAATAAATTGTATTTTATTTACGTGGTTGACTTCATAATCAATATCGATATCGCCTTAGTTCAGAATCAAAATATTGCTTAAATTGGAATTACCCGTGTTTTGACCAGATGTCAGGGCCGGCTCTGAGCCAAACAGCAACCGGCGCTGTTAAAAACTTCAAGAGCCTAGGTTATTAGTTATTAAGCGCCTTGGTTCCTTGGCAAGTCGGTGCACGGAGCCGTCTGCTCCTACCATCTACCTAACTATACCACAACTTTTGTGGATGCCATATTCCTGCTTTGTTCGGGCAGTAGGGATTCTTATGCTGCGTATACATGCACGAACGCTAGCCGAGCCACGAATTATGGGAAAGGAACGAAGATACGACAAACGGCGCGAAACGCCGCTTGTGGTTCCTTTATCCTTTCCCTTAATTCGTTGTTCGGTTCGTGGAAATATCAACGTGTATATACGCAGCATTACGCCGGCAGTAGCGATTCTCAATTGTGGTACTCAACCTCACTTATTACTCTCGGAAATTTATCTTCTGCAAGACTTATGTTTAAGATGTGTATTAACGCCATTATTACCTACTGCAACAGATAACATATTTATGATATAATATGTCAGACTTCTTTTTTGAAAAGAAAAAAAAAAATCTTGGTCTGTTTGGAGACTCAAATATGACTATAATGATTAATAAGCTAATGTGTACGAACTAGAGTAAGTAAGTAAGTACTGCATCTAGCCGGAGGCCGCTGAGTCGTGCTTCCTGTAAAAAGTATTTGAGTTCTAGGAGCAGGTCCCGGGTTCCAGTTCTTGGATGCGGATTGGTTACTGGGTGCTGTGCCGGTTACCGTGGCGCACGGGTTCGGCCGGAGACCGGAGCTGGAACCCGTACACAAGAACTTGAACCCGTAAAAGAACCCTCACGACTCGCGGGTGTCCGCGAACACGGGGACGCCGGTGAAGGCATTCGGGTTCCGGCTCCGGATAAAAATATATATTTTAATAATATCTTGGATAATAAATAATTTAAAAAAATCTTTTAAACATGAAATCGTAAAGTGTTAATTATTTTACTGTACTTAACGTAATAAATATATTTTGCAATATTTTTACGTAACATTTTTATTTTATTTGTTTTAGTCGAATATATTTATTCTCAAAGAGGAAAACTGCTTGTAAAATACGGGCAGAACACTTTCTTCAAAATGGCCCGGCGAGCTAACGGAAAAACACGATGGGGTTGTTCTACACATCAATTTAGGGGTTGCAAAGCTGTTCTTTATACCGTGGATGATACAATTGTTTCTATAAACAATTTCCATAGTCATTGAATCATTTTTAAGGGTTATTTTTATTATTATGTATATTTTTGGGACACTAATTCCGTTGTGTAAATTTGTTATTCACATTAAATTTGAATTCATGAAAATTACATAAAATTGCATAATAACAATTATTTCCGGCATAAGTGTTCTGGCGTTCAGCTTATGATATAGGTAACTGCAAAGATGAACCGATATTGTCACTTTATTAAGACCTTTTGACTCCGAAGTCCCAGATAGGAACTTAGTTTGGACTCACGAATATGCCCACAACACTCTATTTCGCATTATCTTTTCGGTGACCTCGCATGACTCTAGCTTTGCGTATGAAGAATTATTTTTTTTACATTGTTTACCGATGGCCTTAGCGGGGTCTCCTCCGACCGTGAACCTGAACATTTGCTTACACATTTGCTTGAATGTAACTGTAAACATTGGCAATGGGGCGTCGCCTTGTACATTGTACATGTTTGTTTGCGTCTGCAGTAAGGCCACGCCCCCATTGATTGCCAATGTCTGTAGTCTATAGCAAATGTGTAAGAAAAGCTCAAGCAAATGTGGAAAAGTCCAAGCAAATGTATAAGAAAATATTCATGTTCACGGTAGGAGGAAACCCCGTTATGCCGTTATTTTGTTTGGTAGAAGTGATTTTGTTTACGAATAAAAACTCAAAAACAAATAAAATATAATAATAATAATAATGATTTATTGTCTTCCTTTCTTCACAAACATCTAGAGATAATGATATCCTCACTGGGATTTCCCGTGCTGATGATTTCATTTACATATTATAATTTAATTATAAGAAATTAATATGAATTAGTTATAAACATAAAGGTATCGTGTAGTTTTTAAATAATTAAAAATTAAATAAAATTGTGTTTTTTTTTTTTAATTCAGTTCAGTAGATTCGGTTTTAATCTGTATTTGATATCAGTATATTTTCTATTTCTGTTCTCCCTATATTTAGTATCCAGCTTTTTATTTGAGATTTAAATGTTATACTGTTGAGGTTTATTAGTGAGAGTGGTATTTTATTGTAAAGTTTAATACCATAATACAAGAAGCTTTTTTGCCCAAATGTTGTGTTAGTAGTTACTTGTTGGATATGTTTTTGACCATGAGATCTAGTGTTTCTAATGTACGTGTAAGTTGTTGTCATTTCTTGGGTTTTGTACTTATGAATGTAAATGAGTATAGTTTTAGAATACAGTTGTTTAATTGACATGATGTTAAGATTGTTGAAGATTTCGTCAGTGCTAGTTCTTACAGGAACTTTCAGTATAATTTTCATTATGGATTTTTGAGTTTTAGCTAGTGGATTTAGTATGTTTTTATTTGCACTGCCCCATCCGATAATACCGTATTCTAACAGTGATTGGCAGAGAGCCATGTAAATCTTGATTAAGTCTTTTTTAATGAGGAAATTCCTGATAGTTTTGAAAAAATAACTTAGTTTTTTAATTTTATTATTTAAATAGGTAATGTGTTCGGTCCATTTTAAGTTTTGGTCAATTTTTAGACCCAGATAGGTTATATGGTCAGCGTTTTCCAATGAGGGACAATTACAATGCTCATTTAAGTGATGCTGACTATGAATTTACAAGTTCAGGTTTTCTTCAGAGTTTTTCTTATTTTTTATTTTGAAAGTGATGAATTTGGTTTTATTAGCATTAAGTGTAAGTGAATAGTAGTCTAGCCAATTTTTAATTCTTTTAAGTGTGTCTTCTGCTTTCTTAAATGTTTCTGCCCTATTTTTCCCTTTTATTAGGTAAACAGTATCATCCGCAAAACTGATGATTTCTCCGTCACATTCTATGTGGCATAGGTCATTAATATAAATAAGGAATATATGTTTAATATCGTTAATGGAGGTACAATGTTTTACCTAACCATGAAATCATTGTTTCAGTTGAATATATACATTCTAAAAGAGGAAAACCCCTAATAAAAATTGGTCAACGCACATTCATTAAAAGAGCCTTCCGAGCCAATGGAAAAATTCGTTGGGAATGTTCCACCTACCGCATCAAGGGCTGTAAGGCGCACCTTTACACATTTAACGATGTCGTTATTTCTTTGAATGACTTTCACAATCATTGAATAATTTGTTTTATATAATACAAAGAGTTTTATTTTCAGTAGACCGCGCATCCAAAAAATATGTTTTTAATTTAATTTTATTTAATACATTAAACCGAAATTTCTTCAAAAAACTAAAGAAATCAACAAATAAGATTTGTAAGTAGGTATTTAAATACATATATAATTATGTCCACATGAACACTACGATTTCACATTAAAATGTTTACCATCTTGAACCGTAAATGGAACGTACAAACAAATACACATTTAACGACAGACGAAATGCAAAACGGTCGAGTTAAAACAGGACTACGCAAGTTAGTCAATTATTTATTTTGTGTTAGCCTAGCTTGGGCTAGTTTAAAATGTATATGAAATAAACATAACGTTGCAAATATTTCATCGTTAATTTGCTTCAACACTTTAACGTAGGTAAGTTTATTTGCTTCAAGATTTTAAATAAAAAATTTGAAACAAAGTAACATTGTTTCATTTATCTATAATGGATTACCACAAGGTTATAGCTTCATTAAAAAGTATACAAAATATCTTTCTTCAGTATATACGAGGGTGGATCAATAAAAGTGCCCGTGTGGAATAAAGATATAAGTTTTTCAAAAAACAATTGGTTGTGTATTTTTTTGGGGTCAATACACTTTTCCCAACGTTTCTGCCATATTCAAACCTCTCCAAAAATACGGTTTGTCAAATTCTTCAAAATGCGCTTCGGTTTCGGCGATAATCTCTTCGTTTGAGATGATTTTTTCCCTCGAGCCATGTTTTCATGAAGGACAACAAAGAAAAAAGTCACAGGGAGCCAGGTCTGGCGAATACGGTCAATACGGCAGAAATTCTTTGCGCAATTCATGCAATTTGGTCACGACTATTCCGGATGAATGTGTTGGTGCATCATCCGCTCGTTGAGCAATTGCGTCACCCTTTAGACCGACACCTTTCACACACTTAACTTATCAGGTAAAGTATGAATTGCCGTTCCGTACGTCACGCTCACGGCCTCTGCAACTTCGTACACTTTAGTTCGGATATCAGCAAGAATCGTGTCATGGATTTTTAAACGATTTCCTCGGCAACCACGTCTGCCGGATAGCTTGGCCGCTCCTCGTCAAAAACAGATGTACGATCACGTTTAAATTCGTTGTACCAATACAATTGTTATAGATGGAGAAGGGTCTCCAGAAATAGCATCCAACTTTGCTTTTATTTCTTCGCATGTTTTTCCATGCAAAAATAAAAATCGATTTACGGATTGATGTTGCTCTTTTTGGGTGCCAAATAAAAATTAACCGTTGAATCAGTCTAAAATTCAGTATGGTGTTGTTTGACAGATGGCAGTACACGACGGTAATGTCAACTTCCCTCAGCAACGCCACCTATCTTCAAACACGGGTACTTATTGATTGACCCTCGTATCATAATAGTTTACAATTTGGGAAGCAGATATAAGTACCGCCGCCCCGGGAACCATTTATTTGATAATCAACAATAGTTGGAGACAACACTCCTGGAAACACTTTCCCCCAGGTTCCTACCCACCCCTCATACCTTTTTCCTTTCCAGAACTTCCTATCCTTCCCTTCATTAAAAAACCCTCCATACAGCTTCCCTTAAGTTGACATACGCCCTGAGGGAAATTATTTTCCTCAGGGCCTCCTGCGTGGAGCTAATGTAAAAAAACTCAGGAACTTATTGATTGACCCGTATTATAATAGTGTAACACAGTGGTTTGAATTTTTTTCACTAGGCCCATGTCCGTGTTGTGACGGTCGGAAAAGTGTTATATTCGCTTAGCAAAATAGAGAACTTGACTTTTCAAGCCGATAATCGTAGAAGATAAACAATGAACAGTTAGAAATCTTCTCTTAATGTATTTAAGAAGAAAATTGTACAAGAAAACCTTTTTAGTTGGTGATATTCAATTCAATCTATTCATTTAAAAAAACGTCACAGTCACAAAATTACAATTTCAAAGCATTTTTAAAAGAGAAAATATTTTAGATGAGATTTAGACTAACAGCAACAAAGCTTGTCGTTTGAATTGTGCTTTATTGATGTTAAGTGTATCGATATTCGAAATGATTCTATTTAACAACTCTCCTAAGTATAAGACAGCTCTCCTGACTGGCATGACCATTGGCAAGTTAGTTCTGCAAGCCGAGAGAGAAAACAGTCTATGCTGTCCGTGACGAAGATAACCATCGGGAAAATAGAAACTAATTTCCTAGGTACAACAAAATATATTTAACTATATTACCCACGCACAGGCTGCGCCCTAGTGGGTCCCATTACTGTTATGATTTTCAAAATATGTATATATAAAATGTAAAATTGGGAAAAATAAATTATTTAAAAAAAAAAAAAAAAATTATGCTCTCCATGATATTAACAGTTCTGTAGAAGTTTGGGTACAAGCTAGACTTGTAGTATACAATGCATTAATAAATTGTTATTTCATAAAAAGTTTGTTTTATTTTAAATTTTATTATATATTTATCGGTATTGTGGCAGGTGTGCAAAACGTCTTAGTAGTCTGAAAATATGGGATAAATGGTGAAAATAATTAGAATTAAATAACTTAGTTTTAATACTGTATTATTAATTATGTACCTTCTGTATGTAAACCAACCGGTTTTGAATCGACCTGAACTTTATCAGGATTTCATAAAAACATACAAATTAATTAAAGTTAAAATTTACGTGTAACATAGAAGAGGAAAATACAACATCAACTTTGGTGGGGGGCGAGTGGGAGGAAGGTAGGAAATATTGGATAAAAGTGGGTAGGGAACAGGAACATTTTTAAATGAGGCTCTTTGATAAAGCTATTTAATTATTTATTTATTTTTTAAGTATTTATTTAAAATGAATTTATGTATATCTACAAAGTGATTGCTACATCTAAAAGATTACAGAATTAAAGATTAAATAAATACAAGGCATTAAGAAATATAGAAGAGGGAGAGCGAACGTCAACTTTGATGGGGGGAGCAGTAGGTATGAGAGAGGTGTTTAGGTAAGGGTAAAGGGAAGATGACTAAAATAGGTGTAAGAGAGATGTTTAGGTAAGGAAAAGGAGAAGATGTCTAAAATTAAACCCGATTAATCTCATTGTTTATTATTTAATTAATGGATTTTGTATTTATTTACGCGTATTTATTTATTTCTAGACTTTTCAGACGTAGACTTATCCCATTTCTATGAAATACATCTACACCTCTAAAAGTTATTTTATTAAAATTATAAGTTAAACCACAAAGTGATTGTGACACCTGTGAAAATTTATTATGTTATTGTTTAAGTTGATTAGAATTTATTTGTTGTTATCTGTAAACTATATTGAATAGGATAGAGGTAATTAGGTAATAACGTTTAGTAATTGGATCTTTTTTTAATGTTGTTAATGATTAATAATAATTCCTTATTACAATATTCATGTACAAGCTGTTGAACGAATACACAAAATAAACTATTACGCTTTCTAAGATTTCAATGGGTATTCCAGCTTTTTTTTGACCTTAAAGTGATATGAAAATTCTTAAATTTCAGATTTATTTCAGGGCAGAAATTCTGGGACTGACTTCCTTAATTCCTTAATATATACTTCTTATTGCCCAGAATACGAATGGCAAATATTACGGCGATTCCTTTTAATTTATCTTTATATCAACACATAAATTGTTACTGGGGCAATTCAGTTATGTATAAAAAGTTTTTAAAAGAATTACAAGTGTGCGGTTCAAAAGCGGTAAAAAAGAAACCTTCAGAAAACTGAAGTAGACAAGAGAAGGGAGGCTACGAAGCATCGCACAAAGAGGAGACCGATTATTCTATCTCATACTCTCGCAGGTAAATAAATGTACATATGTTTTTGTCTCTTTTTAGTGTCGCTTTTTCGTTTCATCGAGTTTCAAATCACAACCGTGCTTAAGAAGTTTTCACTTCAAAAAATATAATCGTTCCTGTTCCCGTTTAAAGGCGTTTGAAAATGGCGTTAATAATAAGTCAATACAGTACAGTGGAATCGTCACACATTTTCAAGTGTGGTATTATTTATTTTAATTGTGAATATGTCTCGTAAACGGGTGCTGGGCAATTATTAACACTTGCAAAACTACAAATAATTACATTATTTTGTTTCAGTTGAGTACATAAATTCTAGAAGAGGAAACCTCCTAATAAAATTAGGTCAACACACATTCTTTAAAATGGCCTTACGAGCTAATGGAAAAGTACGATGGGGTTGCTCCACCAATCGCGCGAAGGGCTGTAAGGCGTGCCTCTACACATTTAACGATACCGTTGTTTCTTTGAATAACTTTCACAATCATTGATTTCATAAGAATGAATTATTTTATGTTATTAGGGGTTGGTCATTGATCACGCGGGTCTTTCATTATAACTTAATTATATTGGACTACGACAGCACCTGTACTTTACTTTAGCTCCACACAGTAGACCCTGAATAAAATAATTTTCATCAGGGCACACGTCATATTGTGTAGAGGGTCTACGAAGAAAATTAAGGAAAGGAGGTTATAATAAAAGGTAAAATGAAGGCTGGATAGGAATCTGGGGTTCACTGTGTCCAGGAGTGACATACGTTTGAATCCGTCCTTCCCAATGCGGTGCATGGTGGTAGGTGGAGAGGATTCGGCTGGAGAGGTGAAAGGATCTCCCTCAACCGGTCTCTCCCGATCCGGCCCGTGGCGCAGTTGGTAAATAGACCAAAAATCTGGGCATAACACCACCCATGAACCGGCACCCCTCCCAAGTCACCAAACGTAGCAAACCACTTCAGGTGACCTATGGCAGAAGTATTTGTTATCCAATATATGATTATTAAATCCTCTCAAAATGGTTATTATTATAAAATTATCCTGTTGACAAACTGCTTTTGCAGTTTACCAGGTGTTTGTGATAAAGAATGACAAAAAATCAATTAAAAAAGAACGAAAGATAGAAAGTTTAATTTTCTCAAAATTAACTTTTACGGTCAATGATCTTTCTATCCCCTTACCATTCTAAACATAATATTATTATTCAAATAATATTATTATGTTTGGGCAAAATCGGTGGGCATCTTAACTGTTATCATCTAAGTATCAATTATGAAGTTTTCTTTTGTTTTTAATCAATAATTTACATTTTATAATATAATTTAATAATGTTGACCTCACTGGGTGGTTTACCCGAGCTGAGGCCCTTACTTCAATAGAATATTATTTTATAGTTTTTTTTTATTAAATATAATATTGTATTGTGTTTGTAACAGGTAAGTAAGATAAAAATATAATTCATTAAAAAATAAACAACGCGAAATATACACTTTTAATTATTTTTTGTTTTAATTCTTGAAAGCTCTGTATTATGAAATTTCATACTTAATAATAATCTTAGTAAGTCTATTCTTTTATTGTTTTTTTAAGATTACCTTACATTTGATGTTTTAAGAAATTAATATGTTCTATGCTAATGCATGATTTAAGTTTATTCAACGGATATATTTTTTTTTTACATTAGCTCCACACTTAAGGCCCTTAGGAAAATAATTCCTCCCAGGGTCTGAGTGATGCTGTGTGGAGGGTATTTTTAAGGGAGGGAAGGAGAAGAAATTCTGGGAAGAAAAAAGGTATGAGGGGTGGGTAGGACTTTGGGGGTCAGGGGTGTCCAGAAGTGACGTAGGAATGAATCCATCCTTTTCACTGCGATGCAAGGCAATGTTCCGAGAGGTCAGAAGATCTCCTTCCCGTGTGGCAGACACATCCGCCGCAAAGATCCAAACCAACCTGACCCCATGAACCCGGGCACTCTGCTAAGTCACCAAACGTAGCGAACCACTCGGGGTGATTTATGGCAGAGGTGTTAGTTATCCAATAAATGGTTCCCTGGGCAGCGGTACCTAAAGATATTGAAATTCAAGTTACCCATAATATGCATGGATATTTCAAAATATTGGTATCTAAACAGTTAACTTTGCAATACTTTCAAAGCCTGTCTAGGTCACTTTGTAGCGCTTCACAGTCAGAGAGAGAATGCACAACTTTGAATATTTTCATATCATCAGCGTAAAGCACATATTCGGGATTTTGAAAGTTTGATCCAATTACATAAATATAAATGTTATATATATGTCATATAAATGTTATATATGTATATGACAAATAACAAGAGCGGACTTAGGTGGGAACCTTTCGGGACAACAGATATTACCTCTATAGACTTTGAGAAGACGCCATTGATTAATATTACCTGATTGCGATTACGAATGTAAGAATTAATCCATCTAAACAGGTCGCCATGTTTACGAAGTAGGATGAGTTTTTTTCAAAAGAATTCAGTGAATTACGCGGTCAAAGGCTTTAGAGAAGTCTGTATACATAGTATCAACTTGCTCCTTATCGTCCATAAGCTAATGAAAAGGGGGAGGAGGGGGACATTTTTTGTTAATTATATCTTGTAAATAGGTCCAGATTATGTATGAAAGTTTTGCTACGGTACTATATATTAAATTCTTTCGTTTCAGTCGAATACGCCTTGTCACAAAAGGGAAAACCGCTTATTAAAGTGGGGACACATAGCTTCTTCAAAATAGCCATTCGAGCTAATGGAAAAACTCGTTGGGGTTGCTCAACCAACCGAAATAACGGCTGCAAAGCCTGCCTTTACACATTTAATAACGAAGTTGTATTTTTAAATAATGATCACAATCATTGATTTGTTTTCCAATTCGTTTATTATTTTTAATAATTGTATTGTTTTTAGATTTTAGGAGTTGTAATAATTATATGTATTTCCGTAGATATATCGGTTACACTGAAGTAAAAGTTTTTATAAAAATAGCGCATTTAGGTGTTTATTAAAAATTATTAAAATATTAGAACAGTATCAAATTTATTGGCTTTTCTTCTTCTCAAAATTGAATGGAGAAAATCCAAAATCTCCAATGCTGAATTTGAAACCCACCTCTGGTTTCAAGCCCCAAAATATATTTAAAAAAAAGTTTAGGCGGAAACGGGCAATCCGTTATCTTAAACGGATTGCAATCTTTACAGCTGAGGTGTCAGGTAGGAGTGCTGTCCTTGTTAGAAGTTGTTCCGAGGAACTAGCATAAGTTATACCTTCTGCACCGTGCACAGTCAGGAAACCCGTCAAACACTTATACAATATTTGTACATGGTTGGAATTGGTCACATGAGAGCGGGTCATTTCTAGGACTCATTTTTGAATTCATCAGCTCGGCTGTGGAACGATTTACCGGCCACTGTATTTCCTCCTTTCCACAACAGGGTTCTCTTCAAGACCTGTGTTTACTCCTTTCTCTCGTCAAAAAGACCCTCGACACAGCATCCCTAAAGACGACACAGGCCCTGAGGGAAATAATTTTCCTGTGTCAAAAAAATCCTAAATATTGGTTTGTGTTTCAGTTAAATACGTTTGGTCAATAAAAGGAAAACCCCTTATAAAGTATGGGAAACACAAATTCTGCAAGGTAGATGTTCGTCGCAGTGGAAAAATACGATGGAGGTGTTCCACAAACCGTTCAAGAGGATGCAATGCTGTTGTTTATACGGTCGATGGAACAATTATTTCTGTTAGAAATATTCATAACCATTAGTAATGTTCAACTATTGTAAAGATAACAAATTTTGCAAGTATTCGGTCATGAATAATGTCTCATTTCGAGAGGCGGGAAGAGGAACCGCCGCTCCGGGAACCATTTATTGTATATAGATGTGTAGATACTTGTACATATATAAAAATAAATGCTGCAAAATATTCTTGGATCTTGCTTTCTATTTCTTGTTGTTAGTGCATATTTTATTTTTACAGTTATGAATAGTATAGTTATTAGTAATTTCTTTAAAACGCGTTTCATTTATTTATTTATTAACTAATACATACAGTTAATGGGTAAATAGATGATAAGTGCAGGTAAAACAAACAAAAAAATCCTAAAAAATAATAATATAAAACATGGCAGTGGAGTGTAAAATAATCATTAACTGTATGTAAATGGGTTGTAATGTTTTGTCAACACCTCACCTGAGCTGAGGTGTTCGCATGCATTAGATAAAGTGTTATTGTATAATATTAGGTTAGTACACTGTAATAGTTCATAGACATTGTAGGGTCCCAGGGTCCGGTCTCCGGACAGTCTACCGTCAGGTGTATGGTGAGTAGCTTCGTTCACTTCCTTCGTTTTCCAAACCCAGGAAACGTACAGAGAGAGGTTATGATTGCGGTTTGCGGTATCTTTTTTTAGTACTTAAAACACTCTTGTTTTGACTGGATTTTATTGTATACACTTTTATTCAAATTAATAGTACTTTACAATGAGATTTGATTCTATTCTGAGAACTGGAGTTTCAAATTGTAGAATGAGGTAGCAGAAAGGTACACATGTTACTTATTGATACAAAGAGAAAGCTATATGGATAACCACAGACAAAAGAGCTAGTAGACGAAAAATGCATTGAAATGTTTCGTAAAGGGTGACTGTTCGGGCACATACTCATAAACAGTACCTACACATTTCATATTCCCTACTTCCATACTGTCCGACCTACCTACCAATATTACCCTACCCACTATCTGTCACCAGGAGAAGGATTGTTCCTGCAGATTTAGTACAATTTCTACCTCGCTGAGAACCACATTGTCATATGCAACTGGCAAGTGTTTTTTCATGGTCAGTCAGTTTTGTGCAACTACAAGAGGGAACACGAGAGGATTCCACACGATACTAAGGTAGGACATTCAATATTCTGGTGGCATCCTTTCCCAGTTTCATTTCGTTCCCTATTTCCTTCAGCACAAAATTCGCGCTTCCCAAAAGATCATAGGTTTCCAAGAGCTATCGAAACATTGGTCATCTCGCCGGATAGATTAGTTATTTATGCGTAGAAATTGTATTCAAATGGTTAAATGGTTAATAGTTTTCAATAATCAATTTTCAATAGTTTCAATAATCACTAGATTATTTTCGATTATTATAGTATTCTTACAAAGTTACTTCTAAGAACGGGTGAATTTCAAGGTAGGTAGTATTCACAGTCAAATATTTCAAAATGGATAAAATCGCAACTAAAATTTGTTCTTTAAAATTAAAGCGTCAAAGATTATTCGGTCGAATTCAGGCGGCTTATGATCTTGTTAAAGATTTAGATAAAAAGTCAAAGTTATGCCAATTCAGGGCTCGAATGGTAAAGGTCGAAGCAACCTATGAGGAATTTCAAAATATTCAATGCGAACTGTCAGATCTGGTTTCACTTCCCGATTTCGAATCGAAAAATGATATATTGGAAGTTTCGCGTGTATTTGAAGAATTGTTTTTCGAAGTTACGTCGGCACGTGATGCTTACGAAGCGAGTCAAAATGAAAGTCAATGTCATCATGACACGTCAGGCGAGGAAGTACAACGCCCCGGTCGTAGTTTTCTTGCGCCAGAGATAAAAATTCCATCATTCAGTGGGCATATTAGAGATTGGCCACCCTTTTTTAATATCTTCAGGAGTATTGTGCATGAGAACAGTTCTCTGAGTAAAATTGAAAAATTTCATTACCTACTTAGTTGTTTAAAAGACACGGCTTTATCTCTGGTTAGAACTATTCCTTTAATACAAGAGAATTATGAATTGGCCTGGGAGACTTTATTAAATCACTATTCCGAGTCCCGGGCATTATTTATACATTATGTTAACGCTATTTTGAATTGTAATTTCTCCAACAATGTAGATATTTTAAATTCTCTACGAGAAAATCTTGCGGGACTTCACGAATTAAATAGAGAAAAATTGTTCGATGAATTTTTATGTCATTTAGTTTTACAAAAAACAGATTCACAAACACGCCGGGCATTTGAAACTAGAGTGGAAAAAGATGAGATTCCGAACATAGAAAAATTAATTCAGTTTTTAGCATCTCAAAACCGTATAAACATGTTATCTGATATTAAAGACAATCGGAAGGTTAAACGAGTCTTATTTGTTTCAAATGACAATAATGACAAAATTACTTGCCGAAAATGCAAAGCCTCGCATCATATTACAAAATGCGAAGAATTTCTTTTATTGAATTTAGCCAGTAGGAGAGACTTCGTTAAAAGGGAACGGTTATGTTTCAACTGTTTAAATCCTCACCTTATTAAATATTGTCGTTCAAAATTTCGATGCAAAATGTGCAACCGAACGCATAATACTCTGCTACATAGCGATGAAAGATCCCCTTCGCCAAACAACCGCGATGCTGGAAACGATAGCCCAGTCTGCAACGCTGTGATTGGATTGACTAAGCGATCGATATTGCCTACCGCGCTGGCAGAATTTTTAGATAATTCGGGACGTAAACACAATGCTAGGATTTTAATTGATACGGGTAGCGAGGTTTCTTTCATATCCAAGAGATTATGTAATATATTGGGTTTAAAATCGGAAGCATGGAACGGTAATGTACGAGGAATCAATAACACAACAGTAAATAATGTACAAGGTTTAGTTACTTGTAAAATATTTTCCTTGAAAAACAGCTCTTGGATTTCAGGGCAGGCAGTGATAATCTCCAATATTACGTCAAATCTCCCGGCTATAAACTTTCAAGATATGTCTGAAGAATTTAAAGGCCTAAATCTGGCGGATCCAGAATTTCAAAATCCAGGAGAGATAGATTTCCTATTGGGGTCTGACTTGATTGCAAAAATATGGAGGAAAGGTTATATTTCAAGCCGTGATTTGATAGCTGTTAATACAATATTCGGATACATTATTATGGGCTCATGTGTTCAGGAGTACGGTTTAACACAAACCTTTGTGACATCAGCTCTAACTGCAGTAGAAAACAGCGATTTAAATTACGCGGTAAGACGTTTCTGGGAAGTAGAGGAGATTCCTAATGAGGTTATTCAAAGTAAAGAAGACAATGAATGCGAACGCATATATCAGTCCACGGTTCAACGGGATGTTTGCGGCAGGTATATAGTAGCATTACCTTTTAAAAATAAATCTCAAGCAGATATAGGAAGCACGTATGAAATCGCACTTAAAAGATTTTACAATTTGGAAAAACGTTTGTCTTTAAATCCGACATTAGCGGAACATTATCGTAAATACATGAAAGACTTTTTAGAGCAAGGCTTCATGTCGAGAATTCCCCAATCGACTGAAATACAGAATGCGAACTACATTCCACATCATCCGGTTGTGCAAAAAATTGGTAATGATATAAAAATTCGGGTTGTCTTTGACGCCTCCTGTAAATCAGATAAACAAATTTCATTAAATGATTGTTTATATTCGGGTCCTAAATTACAAAATGAAATAGGTCATATCTTATTAAAGTTTCGTTTATATCCTATAGTATTCACTACGGATATTCAAAAGATGTTTCTGCAAATTCCAATCAGAGAAGAGGATACTAGCTTTCAAAGAATTTTTTGGCGTTTTTCTCCCTTAGAGCCAGTAGGGCAATATACACTTGGCACGGTCACGTTCGGCGTGACCTCTTCGCCGTATCTGGCAATAAGGACGTTACATCAGCTAGTGAAAGATGAAGGTGCACAATTTCCAAAGGCCTCTAAGGCACTGTTGTTCGATACATATGTTGACGACATTGTTACTGGCGAATGGGAGCCAGACAGCGCTTCTCAGCTTCAAATGGAGCTGAAAGAACTCCTTGAAAAAGGAGGTTTTCAATTAAGGAAATGGATGAGTAATTCGCTTCCGTTGTTAAATAACATTCCAATTGAACATCGGATCCACACAAGTGGTCAGGTTGCATTTGATGACGGAACATCTTGCTCATTAAAAATATTAGGTTTAATTTGGGATCCTGAAAAGGATACCTTTTCGTACTCGGTAGAAGAAAAGGCAAGGGTATTTTCAAAACGCGCCATATTGAGCTGCGTTGCTCGCATTTTCGATCCGATTGGTTTAATAACCCCCGTTGTTTTCAAGGTAAAATGTCTACTGCAAGAAATGTGGAAAAGTAAGATAGGTTGGGATGATTCGCTCCCTGAAAACATTGTTTGTTTATGGCAAAAATTCTTAGACGAATTACCAACTTTACGGTATTTACAAATACCTAGACATTGCAATACAATTAAAGGGTCGAACTGTATTTTAGTGGGGTTTTCGGATGCGAGCGAATTGGGTTATGCTGCTTGCGTTTATTTGGTTACGAATGAAGCACAGCCTAAAGTAACATTGCTTGCTAGCAAATCTAAAGTTGCACCATTAAAAACATTGTCAATACCACGCCTCGAGCTCATGGGAGCTTACCTGCTTTCAAAGCTAGTAAAAATGACTAGGTCGTCGATTGAAAATCTTATAAAAATTACCGAGGTTATATTGTTTTCTGATTCGACAATTGTTTTGTCATGGATTAAGGCACCTCCTCATACATTAAAAACTTTTGTCGCGAACCGCGTAATTAAGATACTCGATCAAGTCGCGGACGCAAAGTGGTACCATGTTATTTCGAAGGAGAATCCAGCGGATTTAGCTTCTCGCGGTTTATTTCCTCCTCAAATTAAAGATAACGAATTATGGTTTCAAGGCCCTCCGTGGTTAACTCAGTCGTTGCCGATGTGGCCCTTAACTTTACCGGATGCATTAAAGGTTGAAGAACTGCCGGAGGTTAAGTCCCACGTTTCAACAGTTCACGGGCCAACGTTTGATTATTATGAAGGCCTAGAATTTTCCCGCTTTTCTTCGTGGACACGTCTTCAGAATATAGTTGCTTGGTCCATTAGATTCATACATAATGTGCGGCAACGGAGCAAGGATGCACGCAGATTCGGAATTCTGACCTTCTCTGAAAGAAATCACGCGGTTAAGGTTATTTTAAAATGCGATCAGCAGTTCCATTTTCCGGATGAAATCAGAAAACTCAAAGGGGATGGGGTGACCCCAGTGACCTTTCAAAAATTAAATGTTTTTATTGACCACGAGAATTTACTTCGCGTTGGCGGGCGGCTTTGTAATTCTCATTTAAATTACAACACTAAGTTTCCAATAATACTTGCAAAAAATAGTAAAATAGCCGAGCTTCTTATATTATATTACCATAAGGTCTATTTGCATGCAGGGTCACGAACCTTGCAATTTCTAATTCAACAAAATTACTGGATTATATCTGCCCGCAATAAAATAAAGAGCTTAGTTTCAAAATGCGTGAGATGCGCAAGATTGCGATCATCCCCGTCAGCTCCACTCATGGCCAGTCTGCCAGAAGCGCGTGTCACACCGAACCGCGTCTTCAGTCTTGTGGGAGTGGATTTGGCCGGCCCGTATATCCTAAAAGAAGGAAAACGCAGAGGTGCTAAAACGTACAAGGCGTACTTTGCAATTTTTGTCTGCATGTCAACGAAGGCGATTCATCTCGAGGTCCTCTCGGATCTCTCGTCTGAGGCCTTCATCGCTACTCTCGATAGGTTCGTTTCACGACGAGGTATTTGTCAGGCCATTTATTCGGATTGCGGCACGAACTTCGTTGGGGCGAAACGGCATTTGATAGGAACGCAAAAATTTTTAAATAGTTGTAGTAATGATGAACAAGTCATGCGTACATGTTCAGAAAAGGGAATAGTGTGGAACTTTAACCCTCCTTCCAGTCCTCACTTTGGCGGACTATGGGAAGGGAACATACGAGTTGTAAAAAATCATTTAAAACGAGTCATAGGGGACAATTCATTAACGTTTGAGGAATTTACAACTATATTAAATAAAATAGAGGCCATACTAAATTCTCGACCTCTTTGTCCTCTAACATCAGACCCTGAAGACATTCAGGCCCTAACTCCAGGTCACTTCTTAATTGGAGAACCCTTAATTTCGATTCCCGAATACAACTATTCGCAGGTTAAATTCAATCGTCTCAATCGCTGGGAACATTTACAGAAAATGACCCAACATTTTTGGCAGCGCTGGAATACCGAATATTTACAAGCGCTTCAAAATCGCGTCAAATGGTATAAGGCTACCCGTAATCTGCAAGTCAATGACCTCGTGGTTATCAAGGATGCTAGGAGTCCTCCATTAAAATGGCCGCTCGGCAGGATAAGGGAGGTGAAACCGGGCTCTGACGGGGTCGTAAGAGTAGCCTCAGTGAAAACCAGCGACGGTTTATATCTGCGGCCTGTGGCAAAGCTTTGCCTTTTACCTGTAGAATAGAGAGTAATAAATATATTTTTCTTTTTTTTTTTTATATGAATCATGGTATATGTTCATATATTATTTTGTTTGTCTTTTATGCCTTCCATGGTTTCGTATCGATTGCGATTCAGGTTTATTAGTTATTATTATTTTTTTTTTTCTGTACGTTTTGCACGTTTAGTCTTAAGTTTCACGTGCACCTAGTTTGTAAGGAATAGATTAAATTTTAGGGGTAGGTTTCTTTTCATATATTTTGTATTCTTTCGGAATCGACCAGTTTCGATAGGTTTTGGAAAAATTGGTATTTTTTGGCGGGCGGTATATGTTCGGGCACATACTCATAAACAGTACCTACACATTTCATATTCCCTACTTCCATACTGTCCGACCTACCTACCAATATTACCCTACCCACTATCTGTCACCAGGAGAAGGATTGTTCCTGCAGATTTAGTACAATTTCTACCTCGCTGAGAACCACATTGTCATATGCAACTGGCAAGTGTTTTTTCATGGTCAGTCAGTTTTGTGCAACTACAAGAGGGAACACGAGAGGATTCCACACGATACTAAGGTAGGACATTCAATATTCTGGTGGCATCCTTTCCCAGTTTCATTTCGTTCCCTATTTCCTTCAGCACAAAATTCGCGCTTCCCAAAAGATCATAGGTTTCCAAGAGCTATCGAAACAGTGACATAGATGCGAAAGTTATGAGTGAAGGACTCTAAAGGAAATTAAGCAAAAATGAGAAGTGCTCAGTGCAAAATGAATTTAAATGTCATATATGTGACAACACAATACACAACAGACATCTGCCTAAGGTGGATCTTAAAATGCTCACCGAAGATCACAAAAAACAACGGGTTGAAGAAGCCGGCGACTTATTTGAGAGCTACGACATAGATGACGAGGAATTCTTGGCGTCAATTGTGACTGGAGACGAGACCCGGTTACACTACATGACACCAAAGACAAAGGAACAATCCCAGTGGCATCGTTCAGATTCGCCGAAGCAAACTATAAAAACGAATTACAGAGCGTAACTTACACCTGGCGGGTGCGGTAAATGGAACCTTCGTGGTGAACGGCTGCCACGTCGAGACTAAGCGTCACGGAGGGTGCAACGTGGTGGGGATTTGGAAAGGGGAAACCTGGCTACACGCCAGTGTTCCAGGATTGCGTATAAAATCGTTCCTCGCGATCGCAGCACCTTGGAGACCTTATTTTACGGACAGCCTTTGTAGTAACAGTTACAATGCAGTGAAAAGAAAAGAAAATGATACAGAGTGAAATGAACTTTGCCTGCTTTATAATGTTTGCCCGGAACTTTGTTAAATTTTATTAAAAAATATTTTATAGCCCTTTTGTTTTTTTTTACAGTTAAATACGTGCGGTCACACAAAGGTAAACCGCTTATATTATTTGGCCGCCACACTTTCTATAAAGTCAGCTCCGGAGGGTATGGAAAAATACGATGGGGGTGTTCTACTAACAGATCTAAGGGCTGCACCGCGCGCCTCTATACAGTAAATGATACAATAATTTCTGTTAGTAATGTTCACAACCATTGACATCATTTGGAGCATTATTCGTGTGAAGCAACTTCATCCACCAGGAAAATATTGTCAAACAAATAAACAAGTTTTTTTTATTGAACATATAATATATGTAATACGTAGGAGTAAGTTCAAAGTACGCACGGCACTCGACGTGTGAAACACGGCTTCGGACCTGTAGCGGCTATAAATCGCAGGACACATCGGACCGAAAAGAGTTATTAACTAATTTTACCATTAATAAACACTAAAAACTATAAAATCTTTTTTATTAATTTTCCTATAATCTGATTTGTAGGGCCATTATTATGAAAATATTTAATACCTTTACAGGTTTGTTATAGAATTTGATTTATAGGTGCAGGAGAATAAAACAGGTAAAACAAAATTGATCGATTTAGAATTATTAATGAAATCAGTGTAGTAGTTTGTTGAACGAATCAAATCTAACCAAATAAAACAAACTATATGTGCAAGGTTGCGTTATGTCGCCGTGGTTATTCAATATAAACATGGATAATTGTATACAAGAATTAAAAACAGTGGGATTGGGCGCGAAATTGAGTAATCTGAAAGTATCTTGCCTGTTTTATGCTGATGATGCGGGCTAATTTATATAAGTATTGAAGATTTACAGTTTCTCGTGTCTAGAATTTAAATTGAGTCTAAATTCATGGTATTTCACAGAGATTTTGAAAACAGTGTTGCAGTATAGTTGTGAATAATGAATACTTGGAGCAGGTGAATAAGTTTGTGTATTTGGGTAGTATATTTACGAGAGATGGAAATGCTGATAGAGATATTGAAAGAAAGGTAAATGAAGGTAACTCCATTAATGGAGGACTTAACGCCGTTGGTGCCAACAAAAAACTGTCCAAAGAAGCGAAGCTAGTCGTCCATAATGGAGTGCTGGTACCTACATTGATGTATGGCAGTGAGGCATGGAACTGGCAGAGGAAGGATGAAAGTAGACTGAATGCTGTAGAACTGAGATCCCTGAGGCGTATGTATGTAAAACCATGCAGGATTGTGTGAGAAAGTAAGCGTACCTAATGAGATTCAGAAAAGGACGCTCCGATGGTTTGGGCATGTATAGCGAAACGAGGAAAGGAACATAATGAAAATACATGACGCGAATGTGAATGCTGGAAGAAGTCAGAGACGCCCGAAGAATACAAGGCACGACCAAGTGTACCAGATGAACCCAAAGTCGAGTCGGGTCATGTCAAGAGTCAGAATAACAGAAGAGTATGTATGAGGCTAGGAGTGTGGGCTAATAGCAAATACCGAGTTGCTTTGCTGTCAGTCCTCTCTGCCTATCCCTACGGGTCTACCCTATCACTACAAAAATGTACAATTAATAATTAAAAATAACAAAATAATTGAATTAATTGTGACTTTTATAAAAACATCATGAACTTTGTTTTTGGTAAATTTTATAAGAATTTTTTCTATAATACGTTTGATTATAATGGATTATATATTTATTTTTAAAAAATACTTTGCAAAAGGCAGAGGCCTAAAAATACATATACCTAGACTTAAAAAACCATAATTTATAAAATCTTATGCTCCAATGCTGTTATCGAAATAATATTAGCTCCACCCAGGAGGCCCGGAGGAAAAAAAATCAGGGTCTGTGAAATCTTTGGGGATGCTATGTCAAGGTTATTTTTAGGGAAACGAAGGAGGGGAAGTTCTGGAGAGGAAACAGGTATGACGGGTCAATGTGTCCAGAGGTGACGTACGTATATATCCATCCCTCCCACCACTGCCCCGGGCCATGGCGATGGGTCAAGAGATTCTGGTTGGAGAGATCTAGGTTAGGTCTCCCTAAACCATTCTCTCCCAATCCGGTCCGCCATGCAGTAGATGGGCATAGGTGATTTTAAGTAGATTATTGGTCTTTAAGAAACGATTGTATAAAATTTGGGGTTCGGTGTCACAGTGTTAACGCATTCACCCTACAAACTGAACTTTTTGGGTCTTGGTCGCACTCAAAACTTTTTATTTTCACTGTCTTTTAATATGTTATTAGTTGTTAGTATCTTAAATGAATTAAAATTTAACTTTTTTTTCAGTCCAGTACGTTCTTTCTAAAAAGGGGACGAACCTTATTAAAGTGGGAAAGTACACCTTTTACAACTCGGACGCCGGACGACCGGGAAAGTCACGTTGGAGATGTTCCCAAACTCGAACGAAATCTTGCAGAGCCTATCTTTACACATTCGACAACACCATCATTGTTTTAAGAAACAAACACACTCATACTCCAAACTCCTACTAAAACTACATTTGGACAAAGACATATAAAGTACATAGCGTGCAAATTGTACAAACATAGAAACACTGATATTTAATCACTAAACAAAGATTGGTTCAATATTTAATTTATTCAATTTGTTTGATTGTTATAATAGATCGTCTTATAGTAAATTATAAACTACTGTCAAACATAGTTCCACGAAAACTCAACAAAGTGGCATTTCAACCCATTTGAAACGTCATTAAAAGTTATGATTTTTTTTGAAGTGAAACCTTCTTTAGCACTGTTATGATTTGAAACTTGGTGAAACGAAAAAGCGACACTAAAAAGACACACCAAAAAGAGACAGACAAACACCTACATATATACGATTTAGCCTGCGAGAGAATGAGTTTGAATAACCGGTCTCCTCTTTGTGCGGTGCTTCATAGCCTCCCCACTCTAGTCTCCTTTAGTTCTCTGAAGATTTCACTTCTACCACGCGTGAACTGCACATATGTTTTTTTTTAAATTAACGTGTAACCTAATCTAACGTAACCTATTAAACCAATTAAAAAAAAAAAAAATCATCACTTTTAATTTTTCAAATGAGGTTATTAAGTTGTATTTTGTTGAGTTGTCCGGTCAACGTTAAACATTTACTTATTATGTAAATATTAGTTTACTTAAATGAAACCTAACCACTGTAATATCTATCACGCCTATCAATATAATATCTTAAAACTTCACTTCCATGATTATTATATCTATTTTATTTCATCATTTCTTTGTGGATTTTAAATATTATTCTCATTCATTTAATTAAACGTACATTTCTAATTTATTTTGAAAAATGTTCTGATAATGTCGAATAAATTACGTATTATTTCATTTAACCTTAGTTTACCTATTATTTACGTGCTTTCTAAATCTGTCCAATTTTTTTTAATATATGTTTTTTTTTGCCATAAATATAAAATAGGTATAATTTAATTTTACATATTACACGGTATAATTATAATTATAAAGAAACATGATAATGGCATTTGCTTACCATAAAGAGACATGCTCTTGCGCTTGGTAAGGGATTTCAAGCAATAAGAAACAACAGCAACAAGATCTATCAATAACAGAAAGAATAGTTTTTTTTTAAATAATAACAATTACCGGCTCATATATTTTTAGTAAAAAATAAGAAATAAATAATATTTGAGTACTTTTAGGTGATTTTTCAATTTTAGTAAAAATTCGTTAGAATTTTCATTTTTTTTTACATTTAAAGATTGTTAAAATAAGTTATTCCAAGAGAGAAGTAAGTATTTTGAAGTTATTAAGGGGTTACATGGGTTTCGAAGATTAAAAACTCATATATTCTCTATTTTTTTATATTATAAATAAATTTTATTATTTCAAATTATAAGCATGAGAAGGTGCAACATTTAAATAAAATTTTCATTCAAAAATTTTAAAAATTCAGGAGGCGGAGACCCTAAAAAAAACTCCGGAAACGAGGTTCCACCAGCTATTTTTTTTTAATTTTTGTATGAAAATTTATTTTATAAAATGTTGTTTAAATGTTGCATTTTCATATATGCTTAAAAATTTAAATAATATATGTTATTGATTATATAAAAAAATAGAGATTTTTTTTTCTTCTAACCTTCGAATACAAGTAACCCCTTAATTAATTGCAAGTTGTTAACTGTTTTTCTTTAAAATATTGTATCATTGTATATTTATTAAACATTTTATCTATCGTAGGTACATTGTACGTACACTGTTAAAAGAGTTTTAGTAGAAAATGTAGATGGTGTTTTGAAGGTTACCTTATCAATATTTGAATTATTTTATTTAAAATAGTATCACATGTTCCTCCCCAGCCAATAACACAAACCTGTAGTAATATATAGATTAAATACTTACGTCAGAGGTTCCCAAAGTGTGTGCCGCGGCACCCTGGGGTGCCGCGGACAGAGGTCGGGGGTGCCGCGAGGCGCCCCTGATGTCTCTACTAAAAATCAAAATTGACATGAACGAATACAAACATTTTATGGAATGGAAAATAACCCGCGTGGCCGGTCCGCGCTCTGGGAATGGATTGGGTGGGAGGCACAGGAGTGGGGATACGGTTGTGCTGCAGCGCTTGCAGCGGCCGCGTGCCGCATTTACTTGTAGTTTTTTCATTCAAGATTTCATCGTTCAGGAAAAAACTACAAGTGTGGAAGGGAAAAATGGGTGATGATGGAGGCAAAGATTGTTTTCCAATATTGCAACAGTACATGGCCCATAGCGGAATTAAGGTTTCAAATAACTTGCAGACCCTTTTCACAGAGCACCTATCACAGTTAAATGACTGGTTTGCCAAGTACTTCGCAGAAGACCAAGTGGAGAAGTTTGTATGGATCCAAGATCCATTCCGTGCTCAAGCTCCTCAAGATTTTACTACGCAGGAAGAAGAAGATTTAATTGACCTCTCGACCGACAGCAGCCTAAAAATGAAATACGCTTGTTCGGATTTGACGGAGTTTTGGATATCAGTCAGAAATCTGTATCCGATTCTAAGTGGAAAAGCTGTAAGGGTCCTCATTCCCTTTGCTACTTCATATCTGTGCGAAGCTGAATTTTCAGCGGTTGCGGTTATAAAGAGCAAATAGCGCTCAAAAATAAATGTGGAAAAAGAAATGAGGAGTAGCTGTATCAAGCCTTATTCCCCGGTTTGAAAAATTGTGCAGCGAGCTGCAGGCTCACCCGTCGCACTTAACGGTTTTATACTTGTATTATATTTGCATTTTCTTTGTAAGTTTTCCTATCAATAAATGCACATATTCATTTTACGAGTTGTATTATTCTGTGGAGTAGTTAAAAAAATAATCCTCCGTCATGGGAGGGGAGGGGGGGGGGTGGTGGCTAGAGAATTTTGCTCTTGGGGGTGACACTCAGTCCCGAGGCTACCACAGATAGACATAATATGACAGGGGTGCCGTGAGAAAATTCAAATTTTCTAAGGGTGCCGCGACTTGGAAAAGTTTGGGAACCCCTGACTTACGTAGTAGGCACACCTTTTTTTAGGTTTACTGGTCTAAGAATATTATTTCTAAGACTTGTACATGTATAGATATTTAAATTACTAATAATAATAGCCAGCTGTTTAATCTAGTTCGACGTTGCATAAATATGAACCCATCCTTGCAATATTTAGCGTTCATAGTGAATAGACGTGTTTCACTCACACACCTCTCAATTATCCTGTCTTAATAGGCCACTTGCAACACATTTTTTTAAATTTTTAAAGACATTCTGTATTTTTTTTAATCATATTTTGAAACCCTGGCGATTTTGTGAAAATTTCAATCTGAAAAATCAGATATTTTTTTATAAACCGGAAAGACGGGACATAATTTTATGGGTGCGATAAAATGATAATTACATAGCCGAAAATCATTTAAAAAAAGAACGTTTTCCACACGAATAGCAATAAATTTACGGGGTTCTCTTCGTAACATCTGTAAAAACACCGCCATCTTTATCAAGAAATCAAACCAAAGGATAAGTTCGCATAGAACAAACAATAAATCTAGTGAACGTTAAACGCAAATTCAAAAATTCGCCGGAAATCAAAGTGTTGCCATATAAAAAAATAATGAATTGTGTGTGAAATTTTACAAAATTAAGAGAACATAATCGGAGACGGGACATTTTCATGTAGTGACGTCACGAGCTCAAATAATGGATTTATTTATTTAAAAATAAAAATATTATACATTTCTAAAAAATTTTAATAACATTTTCGTAATCTTAGTAAAAAAATCTATCCACACGTCGTTATGAAATCCATGCAAGTGGCCTATTGTACGTTAATTTTATTTTTTCTATAGAAGGAATGATCCTTCTGAAAACGATTAGAACAAATTTTATGTTTAAAACAAAGTATTCGGTCAAATAATCTAAATTTAAAAAATTAGTTACTTAAATCTAATTAATTTGTTTTACACTTTTTTAGGCATTTATACCAAACCGTACCTAATTACTAAATACTGTTGTAAATGTATTGTTACTTACATTTCTTTTCTTCAAACTATATTTACATTAATTTGTTTGTCTGTTAATGATGTTAAATAAATATTTTAATAATTTTTCGTTTTCTTTTTGACTAACATCCCGCATCTAGCATATAATAAAGAGTTTAACACTAGAAGTGCCTTCCATCCAAATTTGAATGGAAACACAAAATTATCCATTTAGCCAATAGTGGTTCGTGGTCTTTTTCATTGTGGGTTGAGAATATCAAGGGAAGATATTATATTTGTATACCTATTTTATCAAATTTTACCGAGTTCCTTCATTTTTAATTACAAGTTCCTTTCATACGACCTTGCATTATTTTTTTACGTAATTTACACTATATTTCGCTATTGTACGATATTAGATAGATATCCCTAAGAGGAATAACTGCGACAAATAAATAAATGCAACTGCTTTCTAGTTGAACGCAAAAACTAGAAAAACCGCAACTCCATATTGCATAACTAATGACTTTACAAATGCCATTAAAAGCGAACGGTTCTAGGAATGCAGAAACAAGAAGATAAAAATCTGTATATAGTAAGCTCCAAGCTTAAAAAAATGTTATCTAAATGTAGTAATTTAAAATTACAAACTTATCACATCTATCATAAATTAAAATTTCCATATGTAAACGATTGAAAAGGTTAATTTTTACTTTACTCGCACAAATGCATTACTTTCAGGAAGGTGAATAACTAATATTATATATTTATTTATTTAATAGCGATTACCCGGCATGCATTGCAATTTCACTCAAAGAAATAAAGTTTTTGTGTTTAAATTCTGCTTATTGAATGTCTGGTGCGTACAAGAATAATTTAGAAGGTTTCCGACGTGTGAGCAGACCACATAAAGGTTACCGAATGAATGCCTTTTCCTAATTTACCCCCTCGATCTGCCATAACTCTACTGTGTCTCTTATCAATCTCTCCATTTGCCACTCGCTCGTTCCCCACCCATCCGTCACCTCTCCACTGCGTGTCCTTTTCAATGCGTCCCCGTTCTCGCCCCTGTTCCCTTTTCGTCCCGCGTTCCCCTCCTCCCTCCCGCGTTCCTCTTCCACCTTCCCTGCCCTCCCTCCTCCCTCGTCCACCCCCCTCCGTTACCCTCCTCCCTTCCGGATTCCCCCTCTCCTTCCACCTTCCCTACATGCCGCTAAACTATGTGAAAAACACTCATTTTTCAAACGGCTCGCGCGTCACTTATTATATTTTTTATACAAACTTCATAATGCCAGAGCTCACCATTATATATAGAAACCTTCGCGGGCATGAACACAAAACTCACCAAAGTTTCATTGCAATGAATGTTTTAGAAAATCATTTCATAACGCCAGAGCTCACCAAGATTTAATCGCAATCGGATGAACGGTTTAGGAGCGTATAAGAGACAAACAAAGAAACGTTCATTTTTCTATATTAAGATAACAATATTTAGTTATTAATATAAACCCTGTAATACCAACCAATCATTTAGTTATTAACAATTTTTACATTCCAGTGGAATTCGTGACCTGCCAGCGAGGGAGTGCGCAAAGATTAGATACTTCCACTTTGCCAAGACATGTAGGAGATAATATTGTGAATATTATCCTTCCGCATAAAGAAGAGACTTTTGCAGTTGATGGTGATGAATCTGCGGCTAAAAAAAGGCGTTATTGCTACTACTGTACAAATAAAAAGAAAAGAATGTCAAAGATGACATGCGCAAAATGCAGAAAGACTGTTTGTGGCGAGCATAAAAATGATGTTTGCCTCAACTGTTTCTGATAGTTGATAAACTTCCGGATTCCACTACGTAATACTAGAGGTCAGGATTTATTTCAGTGCAGAAATTCTGTGACTTTCTACATATGTTTTCCTCTTTGCCCAGAATACTAATGGAGGGAAAAATTATACCAAGTCAGTGGGCATCTTCAATTTATCTTTAAACAAATATAAAATATTGTTACTACGGCAGTTATATACAATAAATACAGTATTTCTACTCATATGTAAAGCCCTGAAAAAGTGCTTTAATCAATAAATAAATAATATGTCCTTAATAAAAAACTAAGTTTATAAATTGCTTCCTAAGCAGAAGACAGTAAGTATTGCTACTTTATTTTGAGAGGTTGAATTGTATATTTTTTTTGTAAAATCTTAAAAATAAAGAAAATGCCCAGAAAATTACGTTCTCTCTCATTCGTTTGGAATTCGTCGTTTTTTTTCAAACAGATTTTGGGTTTTTTAAGATTTTTTCCGTATCCATATAAAACTATGTCCGGTCCTTCCGGTTTATGAAAAAAAAAACGATTTCGCTGATGGAACTTGCCATGGTATCAATATTCAAAAATACGATGAAAAATAACAAATCATTGGGAGGCGGGTACGGGTACGGCCGTCCCGGGAACCATTTATCGGATTACCAATACCTCTGCCATAGGTCACCTTAAGTGGTTCGCTACATTTGGTGACTTAGCAGGGGTGCCCGGGTTCATGGGGTGAGGTTTGTCCATGTCTTGGCGGCCAATGCGTCTGCCTGTCTGCCGCGTGGTGTGCAGGATCTAGAGAGACTGGTTGTGGGAGATCTTTTATCATTTTCAGCCGGAATCTCTCGACCCAGCTCCGCGGTTAGAGGGATGAGTTCATACGTCCGTTACGCCAGGACGCACTGACCCCCAGATTCCTACTTACCCCTCATACCTATTTCCTTCCCAGGACTTCCTCTCCTTCCTTTCCCTAAAAAACCCTCGACACAGCATCCCCTAAGATGACATAAACCCTGAGGGAAATAATTTTTCCAAGGGCCTCTTTTGTGGAGCTAATGTAAAAAAAAATTGGCCTACCGCGAGAATATTCTAAGATAACGATAACCACAAAATGCGACATAAAAGAAGTAGTCATTGCGAAAACTAAGGGCCGGTTGTTTCACAAAAATTAAAACGCAACATTGACATCAAATGGCCATTTAGCGCTATTTATTTTTCTTGGCAATTTTGACATCAAATGGCCATTTAACGCTATTTAGTTTTCTTGGCAATTGAAAGGTCTCCATTAAACGCCGATTCTAGCTGGGTTTCAGCTGTCTATCATATTGTAATAAGCTGATAATCACTACAACACGATAGTTGTCCTCTTCTCCTCAGTCACAATTGGTTCAAAAGCTGAAACGGACTTGGGGCAAGTTGTTTCGTAAAATTTGAACCATTCATCAAATTAAAATTTTTTTTTTTTGACATTTTGACATTTAAAAGGTTTTTTTGACATTTGAAAAGTAATTTCCCGTTAAATGTCGATTCGGGTTGTTTCACAGAGTTTGAACAGTTCATTTAATTTCAAAGTAAGTTTTCAAGTTCTGTGAAAGTTCCATACGAGTTCTGTTATTATTTTAGTTTTTTAAAGCAACTAGCCCATAATGATATGAATACTGAACTTGAAATGAACTTTCACAGATTTTGACAATAAACTTTTAAATTTAATGAACTGTCCAAATTGTGTGCAACAACCCGTCCTTAGATCGGCATTAAACGGGAAATTACTTTTCAAATGTCAAAAAACCAAAATGGCGTTGAATGGCCATTTAATGACTTTATCACAGGTGAATTTCTGCGAAACAACTGGGCCTTAGTATTTCGTATCAATGAATTGAAATTCAAACGACTACGAGGTCCGTTTGATAGATTTTCTTATCTTAACAAACGGACGGCAATCCTTAGAGCACAGACGCCGAGTAAGAATGCTGTCCTTGTTCTACCGGTATTTCAATAGAAGATGCTCCGAGGAACTAGCGTCCTTAATCCTCTCAGCTCCGGTGCATGTCGGGAAACACGCGCCAACATATATACACGGTTGACATTTGTCACATGAGAAAGGGTTCGTTCTACAACTCGTTCTTGAGTTAAACAACTCGGCTGTGGAATGATTTACCGGCCTCTATGTTTCATCCCTCCTACAACATCGGTCTCTATTTCGTAAAAAAATGCTAATTTAAAATTACAAACTTACCGCATTTTTGTAAAATCATAAATTTTAATATGGACACAAGGTAAACTTTTAAAAAAGATAAACTATTCATGTAAACGTTATTCGCAATAATTTAACTGAAACGTGAAATTGTTATCTTTTCACCGTCAATACAGGTAAGTTTTTGTTGTGAATATTTTTTATTTTATTTATTTATAACAATAGCCATTTATTCATTTAACCTTTTAAAATCTAAGGAGCATCTAGTTATTATTTTTTTTTACTTTCCAGTAGAGTTCGTGACGTCCCAGCGAGGGAGGGCGCTCATTAAGATAGGCCAGTACAAATTCAGCAGGTTTCGCGCCTATGGCAATGGGAAGACCCGCTGGGAGTGCTCTACGCACAAATCAAAAGGCTGCCGGGCCTCCCTCTACACGCTCAGTGACAGCTGCGAGATCGTCTCACAGAAGTATAGCCACAACCATTAGGCAAACCAAATGAAGAAGAAGAAAGCATTAAGCGGAAGTCATTGTGATTAGAAATTTATTAATACAGTCATTGTGACAAGAAATTTACTGCTCCGATGAAGACTGGATAGTGTTGAAACTAATCGGCATGATCTTAATATACAGAAATGAATATTCTTCGTTTGTCCCTTTTGATTTCCTACACCATTCATCCGATGGCGATGAAACTTTGGTGATTTGTTGTGCGCACGTCCGCAAAGGGTTCTATATGTAATGGTGAGCTTTGGCGTTATGAAATTATTTCCCAAACCATTCATCCGATTGCGATGAAACTTAAGTGAGGTTTTATGCGCACGCCCGAGTTAACTTTTGATGGGTTTCTTAATACACCAGACACGTTAAATGAATATTCGGTAAACTTATATTATTTATTTAAAAACAATAAACAGTACATGTGAGTAATTACAGTTTCTTTTGGAGAATCTAGCAACTATAGGGACGTGTAGTCCCTTTAATGATAAGTCGAAGATAAGCATTCGTTAGAAGTCGGTGGTCTCTTTTATAGCAGCAGACGGCCGGGTCCATTGTAGCTGATAACGTTTATTGGTTTGGTGCAGCGCCGGATGCGTGGTTCACTCGGTGTTATCTTCAGGTCTGTCAGCCTCTGGATTAGGTGACACCCGCGAAGTTTTCTACATACAGCAAAGAGGGGCGGTGGGATGTATTGCAAAGAAAACATAGGAGCGGTAGGGGATAAATTTATACAATTCATGCTTATCACACGGACAGCTTTGAGAAGTGTGTGTATTTCATATAGTTTAGCGGCAGGGGAGGAGGAGGGGAGAGGGAAATCCGTGAGGGGGGGAGGGAATAAAGGAGGGAGAGTTGGCAGAAAGGGGGGACGCGAAAGATGGAGGGATTGCAAAGGGGACATAGTAGCGGTAAGGGATAGCAGGGGTATAATTGGAAAAAGTCATGATTCTCACACGGATAGCTATATGTAGCCTGTTCACGCGACGGAAAAAATTCTGATTAATTCGTGTACGCAACACTAGAAAAAAAAAGTACATTCAAAAGCACTAAAAAAATGGAATTAAAACACAAACACTTCTTTGAGTGGCTATGCAACGCTTGCCGGATGCCCGTAAAAATGGTTCTTTATTGAATAAAACATGCGTATATATCTCAATTGCTAGATCATCTCACACATGGATAGTCATAAAGACGTTATAAATAAGTAGGCATTATAAGACAATTTATGAAAACTAAGTCATTATGATTTTGTTTATTTATTTTATAAATTTAATAATATTATTATTTAATGTATAAACACAGTTTAATATAAACAAGTTTTGCTTTGTGATTATTATTATACGTTACAAACAATTAAATAATAATATTGTTGAATTTATAAAATAAATAAAATGGAGTTCTACAAAATAAACTTAATAACAATAAATAACTCATTATGATTAAATATTCATCAATATTAACTAAGTCATTATGATAAGAAATTTATGAAAACTACATCATTATTTTAAAGAATATATTAAAATTATGATAAAAAATATTATTTCTATATGGCATTAGAAGGCCTCACTCTACAACTCTATATGCTCGGTGACAGATAAGGATAACCACAATCATTAGACAAACTAAATAATGCGAAGAGGAAGATGATGAAAATGTAAGGCATTTTATAAGAAATTTATCAATAAAGTCATTTCATTACAATAAAAAATAATCTATATTTATTCATTACGATATAAAATATTAATGGTGTTAAACTAGTACGTATAAAATTAGTATTTTTAGTAAAATAAAAACAATGAAAGTGATTTATTAATGTTATTTCGCCACGACACATGTCGGGTTATCAACCCGAGACCTCTGAACCCGGAGCCAATGAACTACCACTGTGTCATTTATGAATAATTTCAATATTTAAAAATATGAACTATTTTGTATTCGACGGGTTCATTCAAAGAATTTGAACAATTAATCTATTTTCAAACTTAATATTCAAGTTCTGTAAAGGTTTTTTTCAAGATCTGTTATTGTATTATTACTGGCCAGTTGTTTCACATAACTGGAATAATAACAGACCTTGAAAAGTACTTTCTCAGAACTTCAAAATTAACTTAGACGTTTGACCAATTGTTCAAATTATGTTTAAAACAACTGGCCCTAACTGGCAAGTGAGTGTTTATTTATGAATCCATTCAATAGCTGGTTTACGGAAACCACGTTTTTTTTTTTTTTTTTGGATAAAAAAAATTTTACCATAATTTCTAACTATATATTTTTTTACAGTGACATATGTGACGTCTCAGAAAGGGAACACGATGATTAAAGTTGGAAATTTCACATTTTCCAAAAGTGCAACTTATGGTAATGGAAAAACTAGATGGGTTTGTTCCACACATAGGCCTAAGGGATGCAAAGCCTTCTTGTTTACATTGAATAAAGCAATAATCGTTTGTAACAATACTCATCCACATTAGACCATGTATCTTAACCTCACATTATGATATTACTATGTACAGCTACCTTGAGGTGATTTTTCATTAAAACATCAAATTCAAATCACACATAAATTTGTGCATTTATAAATATATTTTATTTTGCTTATTTATTATTTCACATCTTATTATTAAATGTCAATGTTCAAAGTATTAGGTTTATTAGAGACCTATTTGACTTATGACATTATTTGGAGTAAAAATGTAAATGAAATTTTCGTCTCCGGTAACTTTATTGATTTTTTTTTCAAAATCAAATAATAAAATTTTCCCCCCTTTCTTGCCGAGTAACCATCCGACTGCCGACCCCGGCCCTAACTGATTTTTTAGGTTTTTAGATGAAAAAATAATGTTACCGGCGACCAAATTTTCATTTACATTTTTTACTCAGGAATAATGTCAGGATTTACAGTTTTAAGTAAATCAAGCAGCACCTTATAAGATAGGTACAGGCTGAAAACAAATAATATTTTATTTAAGTCCATTTCAATATGGTTAATTTCGAAAGGTACCTACATCTTTTGAAGTGTTGGAAGAAAAAAATATTTGATAGTAAATCAGGTTGCTATTATTAACAATAATGTAATTCGAGTATAATAGTATAAGTATGATTTATTTTTATTGTATGTATTGTTCAATGCGGATTTAAGATCTGATTTTATTATTAATACCTGCTAACAGTTACCCTCTTGGAGGAATTACTTGTTTATGTACCTACTTAATTAAAAAGTAAAAGTTACTATTCCATGTTAATGACGTAAAAAATTCTTAATTAATAATAAATACATTATTATCAAGAATCTCAATATATTTAATTAGTTATTGGCTCTCCACACCAGCGACCAAATTCGCCTGAAAGAGTTACCAGTATGATTCAATCAAAGATTTAAGACTCGGCACCCTGAATTTCTACCAATTTATAACATACTTTCCTTGAACACTTTCAGTTTTTAAGCTCTTAAAAAAATATGTGTTATTCATTAAGATAATATCTAACAAATTTCATGAAATTCCATGAAATTCCCCTGATAGAAAAAATTGCAAAGTATGCTCCGAAAATTATTAAAAACACGTATTTTTCTGTTATTTTACAAGTTAAATGTATGAAAAAATTCACAGTGTTTCATTAAATGAAACTTAAGACATTTCCCGTGAGATGTTTGCTCTATTCAAATCTTGTGATTTCACAGTATAAGACACTTTTTTGGACGCGCAGTCCACTATTCACAGAACTTCTAGTTTATATCGGCTAAATACTTATGTTATAAGGAACGTCTCAGAAAATTGAATTAATTAAATATTGAGGTTCTAATTTAGTTTAAATCGTCGATTGAACCAAACTTAGTCTGTATTGGTCTATGTCTATAATGTGAAGAGGAGTAAAGTATTAAAATTATTTAGGCACCTTTTTACTGTGGTTCGTTTTCACTTTTATTCATGTGTAAATTGAACATCATGTTATCAAAAATGTTATATTAATAATTTTACGTCTCTGTGATGTAAAATGTATGCTTAAATTTGGTTTTATCGCTCTGGATAGAGACGGGAATGTATTACTTGAATATATAATATATACTAATTTATTGAAATCGTATGTGAAACGGCCTAAATAAAATAAATATTGTTTTATAATACGTATTTGTATCGTTTAAATGGGTTGATTTTACATTCATATTTAAATGACCGGATTTGTTGACATATAATTCGGATAGTTTTGACATGTATAAAATAAATAAATACCTGATTTTTATACAAATCGATTTTCTTTTAATGTATTTTTGTTTTCTCATATGGTTATTTTAACCTGCGACCTTTAGGTCCGAAGTCAATGAGCTTACCACTCTGTCACGGAGAGGGATCACAAATAATTCAAAATATTAATACTTATTATCAAAAACCCTTTTGGTTTTACTCATCTTGTCATAGGTCACCCTAAGTTGTTCGCTACATTTGGTGACTTCGCATGTTCATGGGCAAGGTTTGTTCAGGTCGGTTAGTGGAGGTCGCTTAAGGAAGACCCTTCAACATCTCCTTCCGGGCTCTCCCGACCTTGTACTTGCATTCCAGTGGGCAGGGTGGATTCATACGTCCATCATTCCTGGAGACACCGACCCTCGGAATCCTACCCACACCTCGTTCTTTCCCAGAACTTCCTCTTCTACCATTCCTTAAAACGACTATCAACACCGTATCCCCTGGCTCATGGAAAATCAATAAACAGTGCACTAAGGGAAATTTTATTTTCCTCTGAGCTTCTGTGTGGTGTTAGGCTGGGCACGCACTAGGAAGCCAAAATTTAGAGAAGCTAATACATGCAGCCAGTATAGTAGCCAATGAAGCATATGTAGGTAATGAACATTTACGTTCCTCCTCAGTCTTCAGCATATATAATATGTGATACATTTGTAAATAACATGAAATTTCGTGGTAGGAGTTCCATTTCTTGAGATCTTGATCATTATATATTCTTCCGAAGTATAATCCCAGAATGCTTGTCTTACCAAACTCTGTGCTGAAAGACATCGTAAAATTTGTCTAAGGATACGAAAAACGATTGCATGCCGCAACAAGCGCGTTCTTAGGACTGAGGCAACCACATACATTTCAATTTCGTAATGGCAGCTGCAGCCACGGCTGCAAAATATTGCCATGTTTCGACTTTCGACTGGCTTCCGCGGACGATCTTTGGCTGCCTGGTGTAGACACTAGAATTGAATTCCACACAAATTTGAAATCGTGTTGGCTGCGGCAGCCTAACTACCTAGTTCGCGTCTAGCCTTGTGTTATAAATCTTACTAATTCTTCTTTTACAGTGACGTACGTGAAGTCTCAGAAAGGGAAAACGATGATTCAAATTGGAAAGTACAAGTTTTCCAACAGCGTCACGTACGGCAATGGAAAAACTCGATGGGTTTGCTCTACACATAGGCCTAAGGGATGCAAAGCCTTTTTATTCACTTTGAATAAAGCAATAATCGTTTGTAACAATATTCATCCACACTAGCCGATGTAACCTATTTCCACACTATGTTTCTCCTTCTCATAATGCTTCTTTAATTATTTAATATAGTTTAAATCTTCGACTGAACCATAAATGTCATAGTACTTTTACAGGCCATTCGTGTGGAGGGTGGTAAAGTTCTAAAAACTTAGAAGCGTAAGCTAGTCATTCGTTTTGAAATTAAAAGTATTATTAAATTTATATTATAACGTTGTCATAAAATGATGTAATAGTAATCGTAGTCTAATAAGATTTTTAACAAATAAATGTACCTCGGCGTTGATTTTTTTCCACGTCTTATTATTTTTTCAAAGGTTTCTTAAGATTCAAACCTTTCATAATTTGATTTTCACAATGATTTTCCCCATAAGAGCCAGCGAACAAAAGAGGATAGACGCCCTCGAAATGAGGTGCTGGAGAAGAATGTTGTTGATTCCATAGACAGCCAGACGCACAAATCTGGAATTGTGGAAGCAATTGTAGAAGCCTAGCTCTTCCATTGTGGAAAAACTGAAGACTCTAACTTAGAGAAACTCGTAGTCGCTGGCTAAGTGGAAGGCAGAAGAAGCAGAGGAAGGTCACCGGCTTCCGGTGTGTCAGTGTCCACAGCTCTCCACGCAGCGCAGAACCCGGGAAGAAGAGTCACGATATTTAATTCAGCACAAGAGTCCCAACTGTTCCGAGCCAGTGGGACAATGGCATCTCCAATTGGGATATGTTGTGAGGCTAAAGGATGTGAAAAGGTCACGGGGAAGAGGAATATTTGTACAGACACATACATGATCCAAGCATATCCACGTTTGCCATGCATAATATTAGGTACTATGATATTCTGTTATTATAATAAAAGCGACCTGTGAATTAAATCAAATTTGTTTTCATTTAACATACCTAAATAATCCCTTATTATAATAATAACTATTCCAATTTTTAAAATGCATGTCCATGTACATTTTACAACATTCATATGTAAAAGATACAACAGGGGTGTTGTATCTTTAACCGTGATCCACTTTTTTTTCTTTCTCTTTTCTTATACATTATTTTCACTTTTGTTTTTTTATTGTACTTACCATATAATACGATATTCTTTTCTTTAAGTTTTTATTTTTTAATTATTTAAACATTGTATCTTTATATCATGCGTCTCATAATCTGACTACGTAAGAATGTAAAAGCCCATCAGGGCGTTGAAAATAAATAAATAAGTAATTGCACAAACCATCTGCAGGTATATCGTATTTTGGGAAAAACGTTCTAAAGATTGCAAAAATCAAACAACTCCAATATTCGGATGATTCTTTCTGTAATCAGTATAAAAGTGTTGGTTATTTTTTATAAAATTATTTAATAATAATTTATTTAATGAAATAATTTAATAAAATTGCATCAACAATATATACCAAATTGAAAAGAATGATATATATATATATATATATATATATATATATAATATAATATATATATATATATGTCGCAGTCAAATCGTAAAATCAGGCCGATGGTGATACGCCTGAGGCACTTTACGAAGTAGCTAGGCGCATAATGATCTGCCTGATTTTACGATCGGCCGCCGAAATATATTATATATTGTTATGAAATTAGACAAATTAGACGTACACCGGACGTGGTCTTTTACAAGTTGGTGAATTCACGGATATTACTTCATAATCCCCTTAATCCCAACACTTTCTTCGAGGGGCCTACCGGGAAGCCGGTTTAGGGGCGCAGACACTGAGTCTCGCTTCCAACTGGACTGATGGCTCCGCTTATCCTCGGCGAGACTGCCGGACGACTGCAGCTCAGCTGCTTTGGTTAAGTCAAACAATCTCATCATAATACGTAATTTTATTATTCCATTAACTTTTCTTCCTACATATTAATAAACTTTTATTTCAGCTACATCAAGTGGCGGAGATGAGACGTGATACTGTAAAATAAATAACTAACAACATGTACGCACTCGCTTACTGCCTGCTAACAATGTATGCCCGGACATTGGAGGTCTAGAATCATTTTAAATAAAAAGTAGCTTATTTATAAACAAAAATTAGAGTCCTGAGGTGTACGGTGAAGGAGGAAACCATCTGTTTCCTTTGAACGCCATGGGAAAGTGGTGAATATCACTTCATGTTTAACTCAAAATCTAAATTTTTGCACATGCGGTTCTTTAACATAACGAGATATTAATTTTATTTATAATATGTGACATAATATTATGTAAAAGCCCCTATGGGCGTATAACAATAATAACAATAACAATAGCAATAACAATAACAATAACAATAACAATAACAATAACAATAACAATAACAATAACAATAACAATAACAATAACAATAACAATAACAATAACAATAACAATAACAATAACAATAACAATAACAATAACAATAACAATAACAATAACAAAAACAAAAACAAAAACAATAACAATAACAATATCAATTGAACGTATTAATTTACCCAGAAATTTAGGAGGTAGAGGTATAGTCAAAATAACATCTTTAAAACATAATCAGGTAGAAATGTTAAGAAATTTTTTCCATAGGAAAGCTGATAGTTCAGAAATGCACAAAATAATATGCAAGGCAGATAGAAATATTTCACCATTAAATTTATACGACGAGAATGCCAGCATTCTTATAAATACCAACCAGGAATTATTAGATTCCTGGTCAAATAAAATTCTTCACGCAAAACACTTCAATTATCTCAACCAAACATATGTTGACAAATTTTCGTCAAACAAATGGTTGAGTATTGGAGAGTTGAGCGCAGAAATAGAAGGCTTTATGCTTGCCATACAAGATAGAGTCATTAATACTAAAAATTATAGGAAGCATATCATCAAAGATGCAAATCAAATTGATGATTTATGTAGAAAATGTTTGGCTTTTCCGGAAACTATAGAACATATTATATCGGGATGTTCTGTATTAGCGCCGTCCGAGTATACATTTAGGCACAATCAAGTTTTAAAAATAATTCACCAAAGTTTGGTAATTAAACATAACTTGATTGACTGCCGTAATGTACCATATTATGAATATGAACCAAATTCATTTTTAGAAAATGAATTTTATAAAATTTATTATGATAAAACTATTCTGACAGACAGAACAATTAGTCATAATAGACCCGATATAGTTTTACATGACAAAATTAAGAAAATAACTTATATCATTGATGTCGCTATACCAAATTCTTGTAATATTCAGAAAACTGTTTCTGAAAAAATAAGAAAATATACAGATTTAGGAAATGAAATTAAAAGAATTTGGCATTCTCAGACTATAAAAATATTACCATTTGTTATTTCGGCTACTGGCATTATACCTAGCTCTCTCATTCAAAATTTAGGCGTATTAGATTTGTCAAAAAATTTGTACATAAAAATGCAAAAGTCGGTCATTTTAAATACATGTAGGATTACGAAAGATTTTTTAAATATTTATATTGAGGGATCAGTAGGATTTATCGGACCAGTTAGGATTTCATCAGAGCCGAACCCTCTGATATGAAAATATCTGGAGTCGGTGAAATATTTTCCCATTATGTTTCTGGTGGATTGACGTATTGTTCTTGTATTGTTTTATTCTTATATAGTGCAATTACATTGCGTTAATTTACTAGATATTCATTTGTGGAAAAGTGTGTGGAAGGGTTTAGTCTTTCATTTGGGAAAGATTCAACCCGGACATGAAATCTGGAGCACCGTATAAAAAAAAAAAAAAAAAAAAAACAATATTATATATAAAAAAATAAAGTTGTATTCATAAAGTTGTATTCATATAACATAAAATAAAATCTATATGCGCGCGCCTAGCCTTGAACGTCGTCATAAATATATTAGATATATTAATAATTCGTCGTTATATTAACTGGTTTTTATTTTATTTTGCAGTTGAGTACGTGAAGTCCAAAAAGGGAAACACCTTAATCAAGGTCGGAAATTACACATTTTTTCGTTACAGGCTGCCATTCTCTGGAAAAGCCCGTTGGATTTGCTCCACGCATAACCCAAAAGGGTGCAGAGCTTACCTTTATACAGTGGATGACTCAGTTGTTTATATTAGCAATATTCATAATCATTGATTATTGTAATGTCCATGTAATGTTTTCATAACATTGTTTATACTATTTATTATATACTATGAGTTTGCGGTGGCGGAATAATAGACAATAGATTGTAATTAACACAACGGACATTAAATTAAGACTCTTATTATCAGAGTTCAAATAGTAGGAGATTACTGATTATGGTTTGAATGGGAGATTTATGAGGGAGTGCGCTAATAATAAAAAAAAATCATGTGAACAGTTCACATGCGGTAGAAGTGACACCTTCAGAAAACTAAACTTCGAGAAAATGAGACGAATGCCGAGTATCAGGAGTAGGATTTATTATGATATTCTCACCAAGTTAATATTTTATTCTACGAAACACCGCACAAAGAGGACACCGATTACTCTTTTTCATTCTCTCGTAGGCTAAACCTATGGATGTACATATATGTGTGTCTCTTTTTAGTTTCGCTCGTTTCAGTTTCATTGAGTTTCAAATCACAATGGTGCTAAAGAAGATTTCACTTGAAAAAACACTTATTTTTATCAGGAATGTTGTTTCACAACAGTCGTAAATACGATAAAACACGATTTATTTAAAATAGAGCAAAAAACAGAGTGTGCAGTTCTCACTCGGTAGAATTGAAATATTCAGAAAACAGACAAGAATGGGGAGGCTACGAAGCACCGCACAAAGAGAAGATCCATTATGCTCTCGCAGGCTAAATCCTATAGGTGTATGTTTTTGTCTCTTTTTAGTGGCGCTATTTTTCGTTGCATCGAGTTTCAAATCACAATGGTGCTAAAAACGTTTCCACTTCAAAAATCTCTCAATATCTAAATTAAGTAACATTTTATAGAAACGTTGTAATTTTTTCTCTTATTTCCATCATGTTTAATAACAGGAAAAATAAATTATCAAACTCGGGATCTCTTGTCTTTTATCACAAACGCCATTAAACAACTCGGCCATTAGGACCACTTATTTATAGGTCATTTTTGTCGATCTTTTATTTCAAATTCAGAATGAACAATGTTATCTTCGATGATTTTTTTTTTAAATTTTTGGCTGTTACCTTTTTAAATGATCACAAAGTCCTAACGTTTGTCCAAGTAAGACAAGAGATTATGAGTTGGAGTAGCAACCTTGTTTTATTTTTTGTTGTATTTCATTTAGGTTTACTGGTATTATCTTCTTCTTCAATAAAATATTTTTTCATCTGATTTCGGAATGATTTTTTTTAATGCACCCATTCTTCTTTCTCTTTTTGTGTTTTATGGAAGGCAATTATATAAACTACCCCTCTCATAGCTAATGATTTGCATGTCATATAGTATCTATTATTTGTGTCAAAAAATGTTCATTATAATCATTTAAAAAAAAAATTATAATATTTAATTAAATGAAGACATTATTAGCGAAACTCAATCAAAAACTGAAGACAGAAAAATCAGAAAAAGATATTGTTTCCACTGGGACTCGAACCCAGATACCTTAGCATTCATGGCCAACTGCTCTACCGATTGAGCTATGGAACCCATTTCCAATTCGGTCACTTTTAACTGTATCATACTTCGACTAAGAACTACCAACACTATCTTCATTTTTCTTAACGCACATATTATTGGCTGCTATCTTTATATATGATTGCAAGATTCAACCCGAACTAAATGCTATCTAGATAGTTTCTGGATAAATATTTATCCATTTTATTTTTAATATGCGACATCTATTGACTTTTTCTGCAAGTCTAGGGTGAATATATATAGTTAAAAGTGACCGAATTGGAAATGGGTTCCATAGCTCAATCGGTAGAGCAGTTGGCCATGAATGCTAAGGTATCTGGGTTCGAGTCCCAGTGGAACCAATATCTTTTTCTGATTTTTCTGTCTTCAGATTTTGATTGAGTTTCGCTAATAATGTCTTCATTTAATTAAATATTATAATTTGAGTTTTTACTCATAAAGTTAAAAATAAAAATAAAAAAAAATTCATTATAATCATTTCAATAATAACATTTAATTCTAATATAATCTGACAATGCTAAATCACTATCTTTGATTATTCTTTACTATGAATCGGTTTTGCATTAGCGTTAAAAAATAACAAGAATCAAAAACAATGAAAAAAACATAAATAAATGCTTTGGATACATTGAAGCTTTTCCTATCGTTCCATTGAATAAAATTTTAATAAAATTTTTAATAAAATTATTAACAAAATATAAGCATAAACTACTAAAACATGTATTTTATTCATTAGAAATGTAGATATGAACGCATATAAGTTTTTTTTTTTAATACGGTGCTTCTTTTTAAAGTACTACTGCTGCAATGTGTGACGCTTTCCATTTATTAACTTTTTTTCTTTCTTATAAAATTATTAAAAAAAAAAAACACACACTTTTGCGCTTGAAATCGTAACCTAGACTCCGTTTGACAAGCGATTTTTATGCCTTCTACATATAAATAATAAATGGATAATTTTTAGAGCGCCGTTTTTGTGAAAAATCACCTCAGGGGCGTTTTAAAATTCATTATGAATTTTTAGGCTATACCTAATAATATCATTATTTAAAAAAAAATTCAGAAACATACTTACCTGGCAGGTCACTTCCGATAGACACACTTCATAAGAAAGTTTATTCTTGGGGAAGATACGACTTTGCACGTGGAGGACATTATATTTAAAACTCTGGACATTGGATGATTATATTCGAGGCACACTAATAATACATACATTTTTGGCTCGTGGTTTCCTCTAAACGGGAGTATTTTAACTTATACCTTCGTACCAAGTTTTCCTACTTCTCCCCAATTAACAATTATTTTATTTTAATTTCTAGTTGAGTACGTGATGTCACAAAGGGGGAAAACCTTGATAAAAATTGGCAACTACACGTTTTGCAATTTCAAAACTTATCAGAATGGAAAAACTCGTTGGGTTTGCTCTACACACAAGCCCACTGGGTGCCGGGCTTTCCTTTTTACCATCGATAATATGATAGTTCGTGTTCAAAATGTGCACTCTCATAATTTATGAAGGGGTAAAGGAAGTCGGTGAATAACATATTAATTTATCTAGTCTGGTGAGAACTATTTAATGAAATTGCGGGCGATCAAACCACAGGAAGGATTGTTGGGTGATTAAAACACTGAATGGATACGTGCGAGATCCCTTCGCTAAATGAAATTGGGCCATTCCACTACATAATGGAATTGCGGGCGATCCCATCACATAAAGGATTTGTGGTTATTAAAACACAGAATGGACACGTGCGAGATACCGTTGCTCAGTGGAATCCGAAGATTCCACCACATAACGGAATTGCGAGCGATCCCATCACAGAAAGGATTTGTGGGTGATTAAAACACATAATGGATACGTTCGAGACCCGTCCACATAAAAGAGTTGTGGTAGAATTTACCGTATAAAGTAATTGCTGTGATTAAACCATGAAACGGATTTACGAGGGATTTCATTTCATCACAAGTTCGATGTGCCAACGGATGGCCCTGATCATATTTATAACCATTTTTTACTAGTCATATGAATTGTGTATTTGATTCACAACCGTTTATACTATTAATTTATATACCTATTTTGCCGAAATCAAATAAAATAATGTTGTTAATTTACGTTCTTCTTTATAACATAAGTAAATATTTTCATTAATGTTAATTTGATTATGTAAATAAATAAAAATTCTTCCATTGTAGTATTGGAGGTAAGACTTGAATAAACACGCCGAGTGCAAAGTGCTAATTAATATAAATAAAAATTATTCATCGTCATCATCACTCTTGGCTCTACAACCCCTGGTGGGTCTTGGCCTCCTCAAGAGTCTTTCTCCACTCATCTCGGTTTTGTGCCAGCTCTCTCCAGTTTAGAATGTAAATAAAAAATATTATAAACCTTTAATATTGTAACCACACATAATGTAAACTAGAGGAAATATGGCATGGAAGCATGTCGCCTATCGCCGAGCTTCGAACAAACTGCACGGACTATCAAAGCGGCGGATCCAACGGAAGTTATGCGTTTAGTGTGTAGGTAGAAACAAAGGCGGGGCGTCGTTGTACTTAGATACGATTAACAATATTAAAGGTGAACGACGACACTCGTTGTTCGCGTGGTGTAATACAGATAATGTTTAATTACTAGCTCCGGGCTGTGTGACTCTGTATAGTCTGTATGCTGTCAAAAAAAAAATGATATGAGTTTATGTAACTCTGGTGAATAATTAAAAAAGCACAAAAAGGTGTTATCAGCTATCTGTGGAAGGCAGGAGAAGCAGACTACGATTGCCGATGGGTTGGAGAGATCTGGAGGCATCCTTACTAGTATCATATTGTTACGTCGACGAGGTACAGGGAAGTCAATCGCTCTGTCTCGCGAACTGTGGTTTGTAGTCACCTGAAGGATGGTTTTTTTCTACCCGATGTGTGGGCTGCCTTTGGCAACATGAAGGGCTTTTGAAGTATTTAAATACTAGATTTTTTTGTATTTTAATTTTATTTTTTTGTAGTTTAATTTATTTTTTGTCTGTAGGTATTTTAGATTTTTATGGAATACTATATTTTTTGTATATCTGGTTGCGCTTACTTTTATTTTATTAGAGCCCACACATCAGGGGGGATGTGTGATGGATACTGGTAAGGGGTAGGTGGGGGGGGTCGCCGGGTCTTATGTGCCCGAGACGGGAGATGCTTGGGTTCGGATTTGAAGCGAGTTTGGAGTAAAACGCCTTGGCTAAATCTACTTGTGCGTTTTTAGAGGGGGGATTTTCGTGCCTGAGTTAATTCTACTATTTCGGACAAACCAAGGGCTTCTGGTATATCTTCTGAGCGCAGCGTTCTGGAATTGTTCGAGTCTCTTGGTGTTGCCTGTCCCCCAAATTGGGGAGGCGTGTGTGATGACGGGACGAATTTGGGATTTGTATAATAGGAGTTTATTATGGAGGGATGATTTGGAGTTTGAATGTAGTAGTGGGTATAAGAGGCATCCGTCGGTCCCGGCGGCTTTTAGCTCTCAACGTCTCCTCGCAACGCAAGACCGCGAGTAGTGGAGAACTCAGCCTTGTCCACATTGGAAATTGGAGTGGGGGTTACGATTCTCAGCAATGATCCAACGACTGTAGAAGTAGAATAATACTATTTTAATAATAAATTTATGGTTTCAGTTGTGACGTCACGAAGAGGAAAACCGCTGATAAAACTAGGCAACTTCACGTTCAACAGGTTTTGTGCTTACTCTAACGGAAAAACTCGCTGGACTTGTTCGACCCACCTTACCAGGGGCTGTAAGGCATTCCTCTACACCTTTCAAAATAAGATCATTTCCGTCAAAAATACTCATAGTCATTAGTGTATGGTACTTTTCATCTTGTACATTGACTATACTTTTCATTATATTATCCTACCATACTAACAATTGTACATAGTAGCACTTGCATACTGCTGCCTAACAACGTATGCGGGGACATTGGAGGTCTAATTTCGTTATCAAATGTAGAATCGTTTTTTACCAAAAAATTATAGTCCTTGCAAGAGCCTTAAAGGGGTAACCATCCATCATCAGGGGTACCTATACCAGGGCGGGTAATTGGTGGGTCCTCCAATGTACATTGACCACCAGTTCTCGGCCGCCCGTTTCAACTTTTTTGGTACAGGCAACGGACCGAGAGTTGAATCAATAAAAATGCTTCGCATTGAATGGATTTGTTCATCGGTATACGTTTCCAACGGCAAGGAACGGCCCTTTGTCTTGTTTACGCCTACTTTTTGTAACTAGCGGAAGAGGGACAACAAGTGTGGACGATGCTCATAAAGTATTATTGGAGAGCTTACATCGTGTCCTGTGCTTATCTGTTCTAGTTTGATCGGTACATAATATCGCGAGTTTAATAATCTCATTTTTCATTATTTTAAGTTTACGTTATTATTAATAGATTTATTTGAGACAGTTTTCCTGCTACAATTTGTTTATTTTACTTATCATCTCATTTGTTCATTGGACTAAGTATACTACTATAAATATAGGATAGGTATCAGACAATGGCTGATGTTGATAATACATGCATATTACATATACGAGTATATCTATCAATATATGTAATTCAGTCCTGAGGATTATGACATTCAGATAAATACTTTAGTAACCTTCGTATTTTAATAATAAAGAAATAAAACAATATTCGTCATGTCAAAAAACTATTTTTTGCATCGAATTCTGAATTGTAAAATTAACGTTTTTTATTGTTTTAATAATAATAATAATAATATTTGGATGACTTGTATGGCGCCGTTTTTGTTAAAAATCACCTCAAGGGCGCTGTACAAATTTGTAATACGTTTATACAATCTTATTTCAACTATAAGTAGACAACAACAACTTATGGCTAAAAATTGCATCCACCGGTTCATCGATCACCGATACGAAACTATATGTGCAATGATTTGACCAATGAACGCGATGCTGCTGTAAAATAATGTCTAAACGACACACGCTGTAAGTAAGTCATGCATCTGTGTGAAACTGTGATGAAGTCAACTAAAGATGACAGACCTATACTATTAACAGCCGTCAAGCATGAAGTTTATGTTTTTGTATTGTTCGTTCATCCCTCTCTTATAATTTGTCTCCCACTGTAATTTGTTAATAATTGTTTCTAATAAACTTACCTACAAATAGCAAACTAAAAAAAAAAAATTATTTGTTTTGTGTAATTTTTTTGGTATTTATTTTATTCAATAATATTATTTTTAAATTTATAAAAACAGTTTATTTATGATCAAGTTCAGCCATGTTATTATTTTTACGCGTGTCTGTAGCTGTTTTGCCTTCTTCGGTTAAACCACTTACAGACGATATATTTATTTTATTTCTGAAACTTACGATGAAAAACTATTGCTTTAATTATCATTTCCAAGGGGTGCTCGCTGTCTTGGTCTGTCTTAAACCCGTTATCAGATGAAATTCTGACTCTCTTGATATATATGCGGGGTGTTACAGGACGTACTTCCTGACATCAATCGGAGTAAAAAATGTAAACAAAATTTTGCTTCTCCGGAGACTATTGTGTGATTTTTTTTTTAAATCAAACAAAAAAAAAATCTTCCAAACGTCATGTCATCACTGATCACTCCCGACCCCGACTCTAACTGTTCAATGCTTACTGATTTTTGATGTTTTATGTTGGAAAAAAAACTTTAAAAAGTCAAGAAAACTTCAAAAACTCAAAAAAACTTAAAAAAATATGAAGAGTGTGTAGAAATCTGGGGGTTGGTGAGTCGAGGAATAACGGAAGTATGAATCTATTCCTCCCGGCGATGTTCCAAAAGAGCCCTGCTGGAGAGATCTAAAGATTTCCCTCAACTAGTCGAACCCGATCCGGCCTTCCATTCAGTTTGTGGGTAGACGCATCCACTGCCAATATCCGGATTAACCTCATCCAATGAACCCGGGCACCCCTATTACGTCATCAAACTTACCGAACCACTTAGGCTTAGGAACTATGGCAGTGGTGTTTGTTATCCAATAAATGATTCCCGGGTTATTGGTTGGCAAAAGCCAATAAATGTTTCCAGAATTATAGTACCGCGCGTTTTCATCCCGCCTCAAAATATCCCCGGCAAAATATCCTCCGACAAAATATCCCTCGACATAATATCCCAAGGACAAAATATCCTATGGACAAAACAAGGAAGGAAGGAGACAGAGCAAGAAACTTACAGTTTCGATTTAAATTTGGCGCCGAAAGGTTTGGTTGGGTTAGGTTAGGTTAGGATATTTTGTCCGGGATGTTTTGTCAATAGGATATTTTTTGGGATATTTTGTCGGGGTATATTTTGTGTTGTGGAACCCAGAATGATTTTCATTAAAAATCTTAGGTCATTTTAGATTTCCATGTTTATTGCCGTTTTCTTGTTTTTTTATAAGTATCTTTCGTTTCTTTATATTTATCAGTTTTATTCTTCTTGTTTACATCTCTTCTTCTTCGGAATAGGCCTGTTACAAATATCAAACTAAGCCGGTGGTCTGTTTGTTTTCTAGTTACTTGGATAAATTCACGACGAGGAAGAACAATGATTAGAGTGAACCATTATACCTATTATAAAATGAGTACATCCATCAATGATAAAAGTAGATGGGGCTGTTCCACGCATCAGAGGAATCACGGCTGCAAAGCAGAATTGTATACTTTTGGGACTATCGTCGTTAAAGTGAAAGGTCAGCATAATCACTGAAATTATGTGATTATAGTAGAGTATGAGTTTTTGTGATACTAGTAAATGTTTATTGTTATCAAGTTTGATTTGTAGAACACCATTTTCATTTTTATTTCTTTTATGTATTCAATAATATTATTTTGTAATTTGTAAAAACAGTTTATTTAAAAAAAAAAATGTTTTGCTATATTATTTATGGAAATGATTAATGGTTCTTGACCTAATAAAGTTTCCCCAATTACAGAATTGTTTAAATTTGACTGAAGGTCGTTAGTCTTTTAGTGGTCATTTTCAAATGATGACTCAGGAGTTTCTTTTTACAGCATAATTAACTATTTTAATGGACTCTAATATTTGAACTTGATTTAAACTAGTAAGAGTGGTGAGCGAATGATAATTTTTTGTTCATTTATCCAACTAGATTTCGGTTTATTAGATTTTTTTCAATTTCCAACTGCTTTAAATGCTCGAGTTTACGGTCATATTTTTTGTACAATAATAATAGTAGCAGAATTTGTTTATAAGTAAACTTTTTATATACATTAAATAATAAAATTATTGAATATATAAAAGAAATAAAAACTAGAAAACGTTAACCAATGAGAACGCATGTACTGTACGCAATGACAGTCATTATTTCATTAGGGAAAAACCAAATAATATTATGATTCCTTTACCATTGAGATAACATTGCTTCTGTTAAAATTGTTTGTGTTTCAACTGAGTTATAATATTTGTAGCATTTAATTTAAAATAAATAAATATAGTGTTGAAAATAAAAAGGCAAAATATTTAATCTAAAATTGCCAATTGGTAGTTCATCTTTATTTAAATGCGTTTATTACATTCTGGTTCCGTTTGTCGTGGACGTATTGGAAACTTCATTTTTGTCCCGCCAGAATTCGCAAGATTGTGGTTACCTGCTAGCATGAAGAAAGTTTGAAAAAAAAATCATTGAGATGGTTACATTTCCTTTGACAAATTGCATAATTCCTTATATTCAGGGTGATAAGGAATGTAATTGACTTTCTTTAACCAGTTATTCCTGACATTGTTTGGAGTAAACAAGTTAATGAAATTTTAGACTCCGGTGACTTTTTGATGTTTTTTTTTTCATTTTTTTAACAAGAAATCTTCCACATTTCATCACTGGTCACTCAGCCGAGCAACTGCAAAACTCCCCACTCCGACCCTAACTGTCCAGTACCTACTGATTTTGTTACGTTTAAGTTGAACAAATAAACATCAAAAATGTCACAGGAGACCAAAATTTCATTTAAATTTCTTACTCTAAATAATGTTAGAAATCACTGTTAAAGTAAGTCAAGTAAGTCCCTTTACACGCAGTATATAATTCTTTTTAACTTACAATTCTTATGGTTTCGTATGAAATTTTGCTTTTCATTTTTTATATACGATAAAATTAGAAACATACTTTTTTGGAGGACACGAGCACTGTTCACAAAACTTCTAGTCAATAATAACTAATTACACTGCTGTCTTTTACTGATGAAATAAAGTATTTATTAAATATAGCTTCTTTTTGGTTTTCCATCCTCTTCTACCCATTTTAATTATTTATGTACAATATTTTACATGGAATGTACTTTGGAATGGATTTTTAGATATCCCTCAAAACCTTGCAAAAATCATAATTGTGGGCTACATCGTTAATTTTATTTCTTAGATTTTGGAAGGTTGGAATTAATTGCAATCTGACAATGCACTAACATTTTTACCATTGTGTAATGTAAGATTATTATTATAATTATCACAGATTTTATGTTAGCATATAAAGCATTATTACAAATACATAAATTCGGACAGTTGACTCTGATCTGAATAGCTAGGTATTTCTAAAAAATACCCACTAATGTAAAGTGTCCCGGAAACCGTTAATATAAATTGACAATAAAGTTTATATCACAATAATCATTCGCCGTCAATTTTCAATTTGGGAGGCGGGGTACCATTTATTGGATAACCAACACCCTTTCCATAGGTTACTGGGGTTACCCCAATCGGTTTGCTACGTTTGGTGACTTAGCAGGGGTGCCTGTGTTCATGAGGTGAGGTTTGTCTAGGTTGGTCTTGGTGGTGAATGCTTTTGCCCATCTACTGTCTGGCGAGCCGGATTGAGAGTAACCAGTTGAGGGAGACCTTTAGAATTCTCCAGCGGACTCTCTCGATTCATCGTCTTGCACCGTAGTAGGAGGGATTGATTCATACGTCCGTCACTCGTGGATACACTTTTTCTTACAACACAGCATCCCCTAAGATCACATAGGCCCTAAGGGGAATTATTTTCCTCAGGGCGTCCTGTGTGGAGCTAAGTAAAAAAAAAAATGGAATTCTGGTACATCGTCTTTTTTATTTCAAATTCAACGATCTATCCTAATATCTAAGGTTGCTTTTTTTAGTTGAATGGATCTATTCACATGGGAAGCTCATGATGAAATTGGATGATTTCACGTTCTGCCAGACGAAATCTTACAATGGTAGAACCAAATGGGGGTGTTCCACCCACTTGACCAAAGGTTGCACTGCTATCATACACACATACGAGTACGAGAAAACTATTATCTGCATCAGAAATATACACAACCACCAGTCAACTCAAAGTGTCGAAGGAAATTGGAATATTCTCTCAGATTCATCCTTGTGAAAGATTCCGAAGGATCGAGGATGTCACATTGTCACATTTCCCATTCGCTTCTGACACTTGGGAGCAGTTGGAACTCTTATGCGGTGTACAAAACTTTGAAGTGATCTTAACTTTCAGCTTCCTACATTTATTTTGTTTTATTTTTAACTGTTATTGTTATTTTGCCTTCGCTTTTTCACCCTACTTCAAATATTGAAATGATTATTTAATAGGGAATAACCAGATAAAACCGGAAATATGTCGTTTTAAAATAAAATTTTAGCCGTATTGGTCATTGGCTACCCTTTCAATTGTGGATGGGAGACAGTTCCGAAAATGTTATATTATGTTAAGTAAAAGTCCCACGGTTTTCAATGGACTTTTTTAGATTTTTTTTTTTAAATTGATGCCTACCAAATGCCAAACGAAGAAAAATTCTTACTTTTTTAAATATTATTCTTGTATATTCTATGTTTCATAAATATATTTCCTACAATTATTGAGTTGCTGCTGTATTTTTTTTACTTTATTTTTGTGCTTTAATGAACTGTAAGTGGAAATATAATAATAAAGATGCATTTTTATTTCTATCTATACATAACCTTAAAAAAAATATACGATCGTGTTTTTGGATACTAACTTGCCAAAATAAATATTTTTCGCTAAGTCATTCGCGATTGTGATATCTCGCTAAGGAAAGTATTTTCCTCTGTACTATTTATTCTCGGTGTTTCGACTTCTGAACCCTTTAAATTATTATTATTTTTTTTAATAATATTTGGATGATTTGTTAGCGGCGTTTTTGTAAAAAATCATCTGAAGGGCGTTGTGCAAATATTTTTTTCCAATGATCTATTTTATTACTAACTATATATAATCTGTCTAGACTTCTAGACAATGTTATATAACAACTTAAAGCTAGCAGATTGCATCCATCAGTTGATCGATCAACAACATAAAAGTACCTTTATGTATAATGCATTTGACCGATGGGTGTGATGCTGCATTAAAATGAAAGCCTATATTATTTATAGTAGGTCCAGGCAGATAATATACAAAACACACTTGCCTGACAGGTATATTAACATTAGTACTTCGCACACGCACACTTCGGAGCGACCGAGTCCCGCGCCATTTCAGGCCGCCGCGCAGAAAAGTAACGGCCGATAGATTTACAGCACTTCAGGCCGCCGCCCGCGCAGAAAAGTAACGGCCGATAGATTTACAGCGCTGCGCGGCGGCCTGGAGTGGCGCGGGACTCGGTCGCTCCGAAGTCTGCGTGTGGGCGGTGCTATTGTTTATTAGAAAACTTTAAATACAGTTTTGCACGCAGAGGGCGTATATATTGGAATTTTAAATAGAAGTTGGAATATTTTTTTTTTTTTTACTTGAATACCAAACGAGCGTTCCAACTGCTCCCGTCTGGAGTCAGTGAGACTATGGCATCCCCAATCGGGGTATGTTGTGAGGCTGAAGGTAGTGGGGAGTGGAAGGAGATAGGGAAGAGGAAGGTGGGGAAGCACCTGGCTATGAAGATATGTTTTTATTGTTTATTTTTTGTACATAATTTTTTTAATTAAGGATAATTTGTGTTTTTGTTCACACTACAGTGTATGATTTGTCATTAAGTTAACGCATTTAGGGACGATGTGTTTTTAAAGGAAAGTGGCAATAACTTCTAGTGTTATTACAAAAAAAAGAACTGCACCAAAAGTTTTCAAATTATTTATTCTACGAGATTCTGATCAAATGTCTGAAAGGGCTAAACATATGTAGGCATTACTTTGTTCGTGTAAGTAATTCATTATCCCATTTTCTCCACAGTTCAGTACGTAAAATCCCAAAGAGGCTGCTGGCAAGTGTTGTACAACTGCAGAAAATTTTCTTTTAGATCGAAAACTTCCCGTGGCATTTCGAGATGGAATTGTCGCTCATCTTCGGGGTGGTGCTCCGCATTCCTCCTTTCAAAGGACATGATCATAGAAGTTTACGACTCGCATTCCCACGACTAACGAACGCCTCAACATTTATATTAAAACATAAAATAGTTTTGTTTTGTCGGTACCGTTAAAGCGTTTTCTTTGCTATTGTTTTACTCTGCTCTATTTTTGCTTATTTTTTATTATAAAGATTTTTTGTATATTTTGTTAATAGCAAATGTCCGGCAGATTAACCAAAAATTGAATTTGGATAGGAAAAAGTTGTCTATTTTTTTAAATTATATAATTTCAAAAATATTTTTTTTTTACTAGATTTCAAAGTAAACGAGTTACTGATATTAGATTACATATTCTGTTACTATTTGAACGAAACAAACTTGAGCCTTTGGAAACTTTTTTTGTACATTATTTATTTTAAAACTAGGTAGGTACTTACCCTTACGTGGAAAAATTACTAAATAATTACTTAACCATAAGACACATTTTATAAAATGTGATGAAATTTTATCAAATACATTTGCAACTATAACTAAAAAAAAGTTTAATAATTTTTAAATTTTATTCTCTGTTCAGATGGGGTAAAGTGGGGCAAAGTAAAATAATTTTTCGGTACCCGTATTCATTTTAGATATTTGTTGACACGATCAAGCGAACCCGTATTACCAAAAAGTGGTAACAAGTAAAGGTACACACGAATAACAAAAGGATAAGCCGTATGTGAATGAAAAAGTTTTGTATTCAAATCTGCGGCGAATTGGCGATATATCTAGTAAAATACTAATAAAATAATTATTGATGTACAACCAAAGAAAAGCGAATGTTTTAAAAATGTTGTACTTAACAAAAAGTAAGTAGGTACTTAAGTTTTTTATAACACATTGTATATATTTTTTAATGTAAATAAAACGGTATTTCTGCAAGTTATTAATTTACAGAAAGTAAATTCTCTAATTTTGAATGTGTTTTGCAATTATTATATTAATACGCACTCTTCTTCACAAACAATAATTATGCAGATACCGTCACGTAATCTGTTTTGTTATTTTGCAAATGCCCGCGATTTTACAGCGTTCGCAAAATAGTGCATACTAGCGCCATCTCTACGCAACGGTAAAATTAATTTATACCAGACGGATTTCAGCGCCCTCGCTAACATTCTGCGTCTACCTACCTTTTCATCTGTGGTCTGAACGTGCAGCTGACAAAAATAACGCGGGCTGTCAAAGTTGATCGCGTTTGTGTACAGTTTATAAAGTTATTTTTTAATCCATAGTTTCTTGTCTAGAGCGTTCAGATGTTTCATATAATGTGAAATTAATATTGTACAACGTTTAGCAGTATCGCTCTAGTTTAGTACGTGATTTTTGTGCGTTTAAGTGCGAAAAAGTGTGATAACCTAAAACATGTTGTCAACAAACAAGTTAAAGTGATCTTCCTTCTTGTATTATGTTCTTCTCTAATTTATTGTGTGATTTCTACAATAAGTAAAATTTTAACGTGCCCCTACGCTGTACAATCATCACCAAGCAAGTATTTTTCATTATTTATGATGGATCTATTTTATGGAAGATGTTTTCAAATTAATGTCTTGTGCACAAGGTTTTTACCGGTATGTATTTGCAGATTATAAAAGCCTAGTTTGTACATAATGTTAAGTTAAACGTTAGCAAATCATCCTTTTTATTTGTTCTATTGACAAATTAATCTTAAATAAGTTGGTTTTTTTAAAATGTTGACCGTTGCGGCCCCAAAAACATGCGTCGAACAATTACATTATTATATAATTATGCATAAGGACTAAAGCGTCGAATTATATTCTTAATTGATTGCGAATCAGAGGTTCTAGTTACCAGTTTGCCGCATATTAATGATTATGACTTCAAACTATCAATGTCAAAATTCAACGAATATTGTCCCTAGGTTGGCATTCACTTTTAGTTTGGTTCAACAAGAATGAATATTAATTTTATGTCGGAGACCTTTTAATTATTTGCAAGACAACGGCTGCTTTTATGTGAGTAATTTATTAATATACCTAATAATTATAAATACGTATGGTTGAAAATGGATCACCGGTAGGCGTACTTATTTTATTTTATTTAAACATACCCTTCACAAGTATGCGTGTAGGTTGGTACCACGAATTCCCGTGAAGGGGTAGCAATACAGTACCTACCTGAGTAGGTACCTGGCGCTTTTGTTAAAAATAATAAGAATTTTGTAATAACCAACGCGGTAGGAGTCCACATTATTTTTGCTTGAATAAAATCTCAAGAGTAAACATATACTAGAGCAGGTATTTTTGTTGCTAGCTAGGCTTTATTATTTTTATTTTTTTAGTTATGTAATCTCTAGCTAGGTACTTCCCCACCTTCTACCTTTAGCCTCACAACCTACCCCAAAAGGGGATACTGGATCCAGAAAGTTATGAGCAGTTGGGACTCTTGTGCGGTATCCACATAAAAACCTTTAATCTTCTTGTTTTTTTTTATTATTTTTAAATAAATATTGATAAATAATAGATAAACGGGACACGGTTAATAGAAGCATTAAACAGTTACATAACAATAAGTTTATTTTTTAAACACTTTATATCAGTTAGATAACAATTAGTTCATTAAAAAAAACTTTTAACCAGTTAGATAACAATTAGTTTATTTTTTAAACACTTTATATCAGTTAGATAACAATTAGTTTTTTTTTAAAACACTTTGTATCAGTTAGACAACAATGAGAAACAACCATGTTTTAACTGGATATGGAAAATAATGCTTTTTTAAAGCTATTATTAACGCTATTAGATTTGTTATATTTGCATTCAGTTGTCATAATATGTTTGATACCCTAATATTTCGTCTAAAAGGTAAGATGATGTTAATTTATTTTTATATTTTTTTCGTAAGCTTAAGTTTTTTTTTCAATTATATATCTGATGCACTAGTCCCAGAGAGAGACGTGACATCATCGTTCTAGTATCTTCTGGCTTTTCATTTTCAAACAAGACTTGTAATAATGGGAGAGGACGAACGTCGATGATGTCCACACGAGCTCTCGCTGGGACTATGAAGTTTATTATTGCGATTCATCTTTAAATTGAAATTAAATGTGAATTTAAGTGTATGTGGTAAATTGTACCTCACGACTTGTAATCGTTTGTAATATTAATTTTACAAAACTTGACTATTGAAGAAAACTGGGTAAATATTCCCATAACCGCCGCATTTAATTACTTTAATTACTACAAGAAACGTTTACGTTTACAAGAAACAATTACCTTTGGATAGATGGTAAAAGATGCATTAAAATTCCATTTTTATTTAATTCTGTTACAAAATTTCGCTTTGCCGCTATTTAGAATTTTTTGTATTTATTGGCTTTTGCGTAAGTTTCGTTTCAACCTTCGTACTCTAGAAATACTTAATTAACCCAATCTAAAAACCTAATAACACATTTTGTTTTTTGTAGTATTTATTGAAAAGAAATGTAATTTCCACAACCGTGTCTAAAATTGCGGCGGTTAGGGAAATAATTACCGAAAATTGTTTTACCGGTGCTTTTATCATATTTCTTACTTATTCTCTACATTCATAAAGTAAAATGTTGGTTTTCTTCTTTATATTTGACTTACTGTAATTGTAGGATGTCTACTCAAACTAATTTTTCCACATATTTTAGGTTATATGTTACATATTTTAAGTTATATGTAATATTTAAGTATTAAAATGTGAAATAAATATTTTTATACCTCATGGTTTGTTTTATTATTATAGATTTAGAGATGGTATTCTAATCATCCCTTATGTGGTGTTACAATTGACTGCTTTATCGTGGTTAATTTTAAAAGAGGAAGTTGCGCCAATTTTTATTTGACAGCCCAATCTAAGCAAAGAAAAAAGTAAAAACAATTCTGCTTTGCAAAACTTACCCGAATAGACAAATATTTTTTTGGTGATTATAACTCCCATAGGCTGTCTAAAAAACCTTAATCAAAATTGGTTCGATTCACCAGGCTTCCCTTTCTATTTTCCCTATCGTTAAGAATATCAAAATAAGAAATATCTTGTATTGTAAATGGTTGATTAATCTGTCAAACAATTATTAAAATAAATATAAAATTTGAAAAAAAAAATGGATGGGGACATTCACTGGCTCCGGGCATTTGAAAATTATTAGCAATAATGGCAAAATATTAGTAATTTGTATAGCGCCGTTTTTGTGAAAAATCACCTCAAGGGTGCTATACAAATATGACTTTCTGGGCTGTATTTAATTGTTCACAAACAGATACAGAAAACTTTCTTAGTGGCAGGTCACTTCAGATAAACACAGTTTTTTTATAGTTTGTTCTTGGTGTACGACTTTGCACCAAGCACGAAGGGTAAAGGCTGAGGGGCCTTTTTCATACAAAACTTACATTTGAATTTGAGTCCGAAATACCCAACCAAACTGAATTTTTAAATTATAGCAAATAAGTACACGTTCTTAAAAATCACTTTATTTATTTGTCTTTTAAATTAAAAAAAAATAAAGGCCATTAAAAAATCAATTCGTCATGATGTTAGTGCACCACATTTGACAATTATTTGTAAGTTAATGATAGTTATTTAAAAAAAAATACTTTTGCCTATTTAACATGAGACAGATTATATATAAATTTAAAAATATAAAAAAAATATTGAAAAAAGCATTTTAATGGTCGTAAATTTAAATTACAATCGAACTTTTTACGTTAGATCAACATTTTGTTGTGTATAAATTAAATTTTATACCCTAAAAATTGCATTTTTAAGATTTTTTAAATTATTTTATTTTTCATTACTTATATTGAAATAATATGATGAAAGATATTTCCTATAAATACCTTGTGATAAAAAAATAATTACTTATTGAGTTTAGTTGGGTATTTTGACTTTTAAATTCAAATTCAAGTTTTATATTTAAAAATATCGCGCAGCAGTTCTCCGGTGGATATTTTATCCTCTATTAGTATTGATATCATTATTTGTTAGAAGATTTATGGAAAAATTGTATTTGATATTTATTTTAAATGTTACTTCATATTTTTATTGTTTAAAATGGCCTTAAAAAGTTTACAAATTATACTTAGATTTGAATTTAATAGTTATATTTAAGTATGTTCATTTTTATACATTTAATATCTATTTAAAACATTTAGTTTTTTACAATGACAGGTGAAGGTTGCTGACTTTACGGATTTACTTTACTGTCTGAAAAGATGAGTTTTAAGTTTAGCTCTAAATTATGTCGAGTCTGCGGTCATTCTCAAATCATGTAACAATTTATTCGAATTAATAAATAAAATATAAAGTGTGGTTTTGCCTTTCATTATATCGGCAGTATTGTGATTTATACAGAAATTTACCTATAAAAAATGTAGCTTGCGTTATTATATTTTTGTATTAACTTTTTAAATATTTTTTTAGCTCGGTTCGTCGTATCCACTAAAGGGAAGCCTGTATTATTGCACGAATCGAAAATCTTCTACAAACACAAAACCAACTCTTCCGGAACCACCTGGAGGTGCTCCGCCCACAGGAAGGGTTGCAAGGCGCGCATACAAACGGTAGACAGTGCAATAGTCAAGGTTTTAAATTCACACAATCATTCAAACCTTATTGATTTTTGAAACCTTATGTTCGATAGGTACGGACACTAGTAATTTTTATTTAATTAATTTTTCTAGTTTCACAATACTGTATTAGTTAAAATCTAGCAGTTAAAAACCCGCTCCACAGGTTTTTACTGCTAGGCCCAGCGGGCGATTTTTATTTCGGCTTTGCCAAGTTAGTTTTGGTGATCATTTTGTAAATCCAATAGGAACTGATTCCAAAATTAGCCGTATTCACTGTCACAATTCACCGTGAAAAAGTAACCGGGACGAACGATGACGTCATATGTAATATACAGCCGCTTTATACAACTAAGAATTACCGTCAATCTTCCGAAATCCGGGATATACTCCAGGTTCACAAATCCGTAAAACTTCCCTTTGGGTTTTGCCGACGAAAGTAGCGTCATCTTGTGACGAATTCTTGAATTAGAAATCGAACTACAATGGTAGCTTTGTGTGAAACTCCACGTACACAGATGTCATTTGAGGCGCGGCCGTTAAGCGTGGCGTCGACATGCACTCGTGGCTGGGTTCTGAAATTCAACCACACACAGATCCTAGGGTATTAATACTGTTTGATGATGATATTTTGTGTATTTGCAGCACGTTTCATAGTCCATGGTGGTATTCTGGTGAAAGACCACCATTGAGAATCGAAACGTTGCTTGAAATGACTTTAGCCGTGTTTGGTGACCAGATCTGAATAGCCATTACTTCCAGATTGGTTAAAAATGATATGTAGTATATTTGCGGCACGTTCCGTAGTCCATGGTGGTATTTTGGTGAAAGACCACCATTGATAATTGAAACGTTGCTTGAAATGGCTTTAGCCGGGTTCGGTGACCATATCTGAATAACCAGATACTTCATCTGCCCTCCTTTTCCCCATCTCCTTTCACTCCCCAATACCTTCAGCCTCACAACAAACATTCCCCAATAGGCATGCCATAGTCTCACTGGATCCAGACTATTGGGAGCGGTTGGGATTCTTGTGCGATAATCTTCTTGTCTTTTTATTAATAAATATGTAGATTAAAAGGACACGGTTAATATGCACGTTTTATTTTTAAAACACTTTATATAAGTTAGATGATAACGAGAAACAACTACATATGTCAGTAACTTTATATGACACTTTAATAGCTATTATCAACGCTATTAGATTGTTATTTTTGCAGTTGTCATTATTTTTATAAACCAATATTTTATTATATATTATTATATATTTCTTGTTCACAGAAGTTTTCTTCAAAGTTTTTTTTGTATAATACTTCTTATATACTCGACCCAGTGAGAGATTGTACGTGACGTCATCTTTGTAGTAGCTTTTGTCTTTCTCGTTTCAAACCATAAGTGAGAGGAAGAGGACGAACGTCGATGAAGTCCGTACGGGCTCTCGCTGAGACCAGTTTATTTTTGCGATTTATCTTTAAATTCAAACCGTGTACTTAAGACTGTGTGGTTAATTGTACTTCAATTGTTGTTTGTAACATAAATTTTACAAAACTTGTCTATTGAACAAAAATGGGTAAATATTCCCCTAACCATTGTACTTTTCTTATGCACAAATTTTGGGAATTACACAACTAATGACGTTTGGATAGTTTCCATTTTCATCCGCCATTATGATTTTTTTTGTATGGATTGACACGTGCGTAAGTTTATCGTTTCAATCATAGTATGCACGAATTACTTAATTAACCCAAACTAAGAATCTAACAACCTATTTTATGCATGTAAATAGTTGTTTCTTGTAGTAGTTATTGTTGATTCAAAGTGAAATTTCCACAATATGTGCGTAAAATTGCCGTGGTTTGGGGAATATTTACCGAAAACTGTTTTTCCTGTGCTTTTATCATATATCTTTCTCTTATCTGTATTCATTAAGTAAAGTCTCATGTATATTAGACTTAGTAATTGTAGTAAGTAAGTAATTTACTCAAACTATAGTTTGTAACAATTGTTTTTAACTCTTCCTCAACCATATCCTGTCAGTTGGTCAGAATATTTCCATTTTTAATTAAAATCCAAATAAATGAAATATTTGTGAACGCTTCCGAAAACTAAAAACTATTCTTGAAAGCTAATGAAATACGCTTTCAAATTTTATTATTGGAAATAATCATGCAATTTTTTAAATATAATTTTTTTAATGCAAACTTAAATTTTTTTTTTAAATGGCAGACCTTACGTTTTTCTAACAAAAGTTGCTGGTAATGAAAAAAACACACACGCATGTTTTATTAGACACAAGTATTATAAACGTTATCATCATCTCACTTTTTTGTCGTTTTATGTAAATATATATTTTTTTTAATTTACATAGTTTCATATTGTTTCAAATTGCGGTTGGACGCTTTGGTTTCATAAAGTTGTACATTTTAATTATTTTGTGGTTAATTTTTAGATTTGAATACATAGCGTGGTGTTTTTTTTTCCAATGCCGTTTAGATCATATTTTCACTATGATAGTAAGGGAGATACAACGATTTATATGAGACCTATATGAGTTGTTTCGAAAAGCGAACAAATTAGTCTAAGGGGATTATGTTAATCGATTTTTCCGTTTTTTAAATTTATACTTTATTTCAATGGTAATCAAGTAATTATTAAAATTTTAAATAAATGTTTTTTATCACACTTGTTTTGTTTTATTACTACTATAGGCTTAGAGATGGTGTTGTTATCATCCCCGTGTGGTGGTACAATTTAGCGCGTTAGTTTGGTTCATTTAAATAGCCCAAACTAAGCAATTTAATACAAATTACTGGTTTGCGATACTTGCCCAAAAATATAGATTTGAGTATTTAGAAAACACAAGAAAACATAACGAAAAGAGGCATAATATTTATAATTAAAAAAATAATAATTTATCTGCTGTTTAAGTTAATTAGTGAGAAATAGTTTGGGTGCAGGTGAGTTCTCTAGTTGTTGTTTTGTATATTCTTGTCAATTAAAATCTATCTGTATCTGTATTTTCTCCTTAATAATAATAATAATAAAAGTTAGAATAGGTGCAGATAAAATTTATCCAGATACTGTCATCAACAAAGAGGTGCTTTTTGAAGAAGATGATCCATTATTGGTTATCACTGAACAAAATAATATAAAGTAGCGAAGGATAAATTTTGATGCATTGCATGCTACTTTTGAAAATGGAGAGGACGACTTTGTTATTTTTTAAGGTATATTAATGAAAGTGAATTTGACAAAATGCCAGATTCACAAACATTTATGCCCTGCAAAATGGCAAAAATAATTTTAAGCCAACTAATGTTGAAGAAATTAAATCACTTGTCGGGCTGCATGTGGATATTGGAACTAATTCCCCAAGAGTTCAATTAAACTGGAACAAGGCTCTTGGTGTAAATTTATTTCTGGATACGATGACCCGGGGCAGATTTTTTCAACTAATTTGGAAATGACACCAACGTCTTCCTATAAACCTGCAACAGTGCGTCCAATGTATAATGCCATCAGAAAATGTTGCCTGGAATTAAAGCCACATGAAAATTTGTGTATTGATGAACAAATGGTGTCTTTCAGAGGGAAATTAGCAATCAAACAGTACATGAAAGGAAAACCAACTCCCTGGGGAGTCAAAATATTTGTATTGTGTGGTGCCTCAGGACAAATGCACGACTTTGTTATTTACCAAGGTGCCACAACTGGTTTAGACGAATCAAATCCAAAGAAGTTCGATCTCGGTGCCTCTGTGGTATTACATTTATCTCAAAGAATACACAATGAAGGCTATAAATTGTACTTCGATAACCACTTTTCATCTTATAACTTATTGCAAATATTAAAATCGAAAAATATTTTTGCCGCCGGCACAATACGAGTTAACAGATTTTCTGATCAACCTTTATTGTCAGACAAAAAAATTAAAAAAAGGGAAGCGGGTCATATGATCAAGTTGTAAGTCAGGGTGGAGATATAGCCTTAGTTAAATGGATGGGTAATCGCACAGTTGTACTTGCATCTAATTTTATCGGATCTGGAAGCATTGATGTAGTTTTGAAACTACTTTTAATTGTTTTTGTGTTTTTTGAGCCTTTTTTAAAATACTAAAAAATCTACGTTTGTGCCCAAGGTAATCAGATAGCATTTATTAAAACATAGTTTTTTTTCTTTATATTTAAGGTAATAAAAGCAAAGATAAAAAAAATCAACTGTATCAGAGGATCATAATATTTTAAGGGTGAAATAGTGGGTCTTTTGAAAACAATCATAAACATTTACTAGGCTATTAATAGTTTAGGTTGATTGCTTTTGATATGTAGCGTGACGGATCGGTGAAGTGGAGTATTTTTATTACGTTCTATTTATATGTTGTTTTCTTCCTTTTAGCACCTCAATTTATACAATCTACGAAAGGAAGTGTATTATTGTTGTTAAATAACAAAACCTACACGGTGCACCAAAAGAAAAAATCTGGAAAAATTAGATGGCAATGCTCAAAAAGAAACTGTAGTGCGACGGTTCACACTTATGGACATGAAATATTGTTGTGTGTGAAGGACGTTCACAATCATTTTTAAAATACATATAAATATATTTTCTTTATGTTTCACGATCAGTAACAAAAGTTGTAGGTACAGGAAAATCATTTTAAAGAGGACACGTTTGAATACATTATTTGTGCACACCAAGCGTATCATCGAAAGAAAAAGAAAAGAAAATTTGAACACCTTCGTGCGGCCGCCTCTTACTCAGAAAATATCCCAATGTACTGAAAGGGTAGCGACGTTTATCAGTTCCGTTTAATTTAGACTAGCGATTAAATTTCGACGATCTCGTTTTATTTTATTTTAATTAAATGAAAACAAATCACTTTATTTAACAAAACACCACTTATTTAATCAAAATTATCTACATGTTTCAAAACCAAAGGTTTCTTCTCCAGGGTAAGATTAACATTAAACGACACCACAAAGTGAATTTGAAAATTGAAGTTATTTTATTTCTTTTATTCCTGAGCTTCCAAACAAAACAAAAAAAAAAATATTTTTTGCATCGTCGAGCACATCACTACACAAACAAGGGTCTCTTTAAAATGATTTAACTGTATTTTGTATTTTGTTTGATGTATAAATATTTTTAATGTGATGTTTGTAAATTTTGTGTGTTATGCGAAATTCGAATATGGGCACATAATTATAACAATTATTAATTATCATGCGAGTCTGTGTTTATTTATATACAGGCAACTCACTTGCACACTGTGGTGCATAAACGACCGTGCTGGAAAATATCCGCAACCCTTAAAATATTATTAAAAAAAACTTTCAGCCTGGTTTTCACTTTCCTACGTTTCTGCCTGATAATGGCTTTGCTCTTTCACAACTAAACTGGTCTCGTACATACCTTCTACTTCATCTTCTTCCTCTTATCCTGTCCATGTCGGGGACCCATCGATCAAGCAAGGTGCCTCCAGGCGTCCCTGTCCTGCGCTACTTCAGCAGCTTTCGTCCATTGCAGGCCCAGTATCTCCTCGTACAGCCTCTGGAGTTGTATGTTTGCAGTTAATCTTACCCTGGACTAAGTGAATCAATCTTTATTTTTTATAAGTATAAAAATAACAATACGTCTTAAAAATTAACCACCCTGTGGGATTAATAACAAGGTTTTTGTTTTCATTTAAGGAGAAGATAATGTTAATAAATCTAAACGAAATATGGAACAGAAAAATACACAGAAAATAAAAAAAATTACGGTAGCGACTAGCTATTGAACCCAGGATCTATATCTAATCGGGACAACGCCTTATACTACTCGACAATTTTATTTTTACCGTTTTTTTTCTTTACGATCTTTGTACTGTTATTGTTTTACTTTAATCATTATTGTGGTAATCTGGCGTGATAGATTTGCTGAAGACTCTCTCTGAGCTTTTGGACCCTCTGTTGTCTATCACTTGTACTAAGCGAGCTGCCATCTAGCGGAGACTTAGGACAGTTCTTTGTACTGCCATCTATGTGAGAAAGCCGGAAGCTTGTAGATACGCTACAGTTATCTTTTTAACTTTCTGTCTTGTTCGGTTTAATGTTTCGTTATGATTTATTAGTATTATCTTATTCTTCAGTGATTTATATTACATTGATGGCTATATCCTTCAAAAGTAATTAAAAAAGTTAGTCCAATAAAATTGAATATTCAATCAAGACTTGTGGAAAAAGTCAATAGGTGTCCCAAATTAATAAAAATCGGATATGTTTATCCGAGACACTATCTACAAAGGTTACAAATAAATCATTTAGAACTTTGTAATTCTTCAAAAAAATAGCTGCAAAAAATATGGGAAAACATTAGGTGAAGATAATAATGTTAATTCGGAATTTGAAACATGAAATCGACAAAAATGTCGTAAATAAAATAAGTTCCAATGGCCGAGTGATTTAAGGTGTTATCCCGGTATGACAGATCCTGGATTCGATTCCCAGTAGGGACCGTTAACTTTTTTTATTTTCCGTGCGTTGTTCTGTTTCACGTTTCGTTTAGATATATTAAGTAGTATAATCTACTTCATATTTTACATTGATGGGTATAACCTTCAAAAGTTATTACAATAAAATTGAATGTTTTATTTTCAGTTCACTTTACGAATTCGACCAGGTGTAGGCTTTTGGTTGAGCACAAAGGAGAAAAGTTTTGCAAGCACAAGACCCTGGCCTGTGGGAAAGTTCGCTGGCAGTGCTGCATGTACAGAAAGTATGGGTGTTCCGCTTTCATTCATACGTATGACAAGTATGTTACATTCAGCCATAACATGCACAATCACTATTAAAGAGTGCTATCATTATCATTCCTTGTGAAACACCGCCATTGTGGCACTAGCCTTGTTTAGTGACCTGATCTGAATAACCAACCATCATCTCCCCCACCCTCCTTCCCCTCGCCAATCCCTTCAACCTTATGGGGTATTTCCACGTTTTGATGATTATAGCATTTTTATTTTATTCTTATGTTGACGAATAATTTTTCTACAGCGAATTAGAGTTTCCCATTTTTGAATTACCATTAAAACGATATTTTGGGGCGTGGCTATCGTTTGACGTCACGAGTGGGGACGCTCCCTGACAGTGTTTATTTATGCTGGTTGAGCTGGGCGTAGCTTGTGACATCAAAATCCCATTTACCAACTAAGGGCCGTTTTGATTTTGTCAGTTTTAGATCATTATTAAAATATATAATATTGAATGAAAACATAAAAAAACAAATATTTTTGTAGATATTATTAATAAAATCAGAAAAATGATTTTTAAATATTCCGTACATTTTCAACAGAATCCATCGTTTGTGGAAATAACCCATTGTGGTTACAATCCTATGGCTCCGGATAGTTGGGCCTCTTGTGCTATAATCACAAAAATCCAAAAATGTATACCTACCCCTGATAGTTCCGTTGCAACCTCTCCCTTTTTTATTTCTCGTAAACGAGGCTTGGGAAAAAAAAATCGGTTTTTATTGCTCTCTGTGGCAGTACTGTATTTGTGTTATGAATTTCTTCAGTGCTTTGCCACGCTTGGTAGTAAGGTGCCCTGGTTCATGGGCTTCGATTTGTCCAGGTCTTGGTGAGGAATGCGTCTGCCCACCAGATGCGTGGCAGGCTGGATTGGGAAAGGCCGCTTGAGGGAGACCCTTTGACCTCTCTAGGCGGACTTTCTCGACCCATTGCCTTACACCGCAGTGGAAAGATGGATTCAGTCACTGAGACCCAGATTGCTACCCATCCAGTTTTTCCATCCCAGAACTTTCTCTACTTCTTTTCTTTAAAAAGACCCCCCACCCAGCATCCCCAAAGATGACAACCCCTGAAAGAAATTATTTTCCTCCGGACCTCCTGTGTCGAGATGTTTCTAAATAAGGTTTTCTACCTTGTTTTATCTGTTTTTTTGGTTTTAACTATCACTTTCTTTTCGAAAGTCATTGATGGAATCGAAAATCTTTATTTGAACCGAAAACTTTTCTCAATGAATTTAATTTTGTCTCACGACTTTCATAAAATCTTCCTTGATTCAATATTATTTTAATAAACTAAATTTGTTATGGCTGTATTGTTTAACAAAATACTAAACGCCTGGAAGAGGAAGAGGGGATAAAAATGACAAACCACTTCCAAGAAAACATTAAACTGTTTTGGAAGGAGGTCAAAAGGTCCCGGAGTGGTCCAGAGAACGGAAGCATGAAAGTGATAAAATCGAAAGATGGGCAAATGTTGACGAATGAGAAAGAAATTAAAGAGAGATGGATGAAATATTTCGAAGAAGTCTTCGAAAGTAACCCGGGTGACTGTGATCCCAGCGGTGAATCGGGTGTGAACGATGATGTAGTGAATGTTACCAAAATCAGCATGGATGAAATAAAAAGATCTATTAAATGTATGAAAAATGGTAAGGCTGTGGGTTTCGACAATATTGCTGCCGAATACTTTAAGGGGGATAGCCGTATTATTCTCACATGGTTGTGCAAACTTTTTAATAAATGTTTAGTGGAGGGTTACACGCCACTAGATTGGAGAAGGGCTGTAATCATGCCATTGTACAAAGGTAAAGGGTCACGTATGGAATGTGGGAATCATAGGGCTATTAGCCTTCTTAGTTCAGTCGGCAAGCTATATGGTAGAATATTGATTGAAAGGGTAAGAATGGAAACGAAAGATAAAATATGGGATGTGCAAGGTGCTTTTATGAGTGGAAGAGGGTGCATGGACCAGATTTTCTCATTGCGTATGCTCACTGAGAAGTTTCTTGCAAAAAACCAGAAACTCTTCTGTGCCTTTGTAGATCTACAAAAAGCATACGACCGAGTTGACAGGAAAAAGCTATGGAAGGTATTGTCCAAGTATGGAGTGAATACGAATCTCATACAGGCAATTGCGTCTCTATATGAGGGAAGCGTTGCATGTATTAGGGTGAACGGCGATTTTACGGGGTGGTTTGACATCACGAAAGGTGTTAAACAAGGCTGCGTAATGTCGCCGTGGTTATTCAATCTATACATGGATAATTGTATGCAAGAATTGAAAGAGATGGGATTGGGCGCGAAATTGAGTAATCTGAAAGTATGTTGCCTTTTGTATGCTGATGATGCGGTGCTGATATCTAACAGTATGGAAGATCTACAGTCTCTCGTGTCAAGGATGAACGAAGTATGTATGAAGAATGAGTTAATGATGAATGTAAGTAAGTCTAAAGTCATGGTGTTTGAAAGAGAGAGTACGAAAACAGTATGCAATATAGTTGTGAACGATGAATGCTTGGAGCAGGTGGATGAGTTTGTTTATTTGGGAAGTATGTTTACGAGAGATGGGAAGGCTGAAAGAGATATTGAAAGAAGGGTGAATGCAGGTAACTCTATTAATGGAGGACTGAACGCCGTTGGCACCAACAAAAAACTGTCCAAAGACGCGAAACTAGCCGTCCATAATGGAGTACTGGTACCTACCCTGATGTATGGCAGTGAGGCATGGAACTGGCAGAGGAAGGATGAAAGTAGACTGAATGCAGTAGAAATGAGATCCCTGAGGCGTATGTGTGGTAAAACCATGTATGATCGTGTGAGAAACGCGGAGATCCGCAAAGAATGCAAGGCTGATGTAAGCGTAATGAGTAAGATCAAGAAAGGAACGCTCCGATGGTTCGGGCATGTAGAGAGAATGAACGAGGAAAGGAGTGTAAGGAGAATATATGACGCAAATATGAATGGTAGAAGAATTCGGGGACGTCCGAGAAAGACATGGCACGACCAAGTGAATCAGATACTTGAGTCGGGCCAGGTCAGGAGTCAGAATAATAGAAGAGCATGTATGAGACGGTGTATGAATGTGAACGAGGCAAGGAGTGTGTGCCAAGACCGAGTTGTTTTGCGGTCCGTCCTCTCTGCCTACCCCTGCGGGGAAACGGCGTGATGGTTAGTTAGTTAGTTAGTCTAACGCAGTATTTTGTAAGAGTATAACAAAATCCAGAACCTACTCAGATATTTGATCTCAATTTTATGTTAAGTTGTTAAAAAAGACGACGGTTGCGATAATATTAGCTTTATTATCCATTATATTACTATATCCATTGTTAATAAAGTGAAATATTTTTTGAACATAATTTATTATGGATCTAAAACTATATTTTATGTTAATTAAACTATTTATTAATAAGAATACCATGTAAAATATTTTGAAAGCTCTATTTTATATTTCTATATTAAAATGAATGAACAATTTATAATATTGTTTTCTTTTATTCAATTAAGTCAATATTAGCGAAACTCAATCAAAAACCTGGAAACAGGAAAATCAGAAACAGATATTGGCACCTCTGGGACTCGAACCCAGGACCAAAAAAACGAATTATAGATATACGAACACCTGGCGGGTGCGGCGAGGGGAAGCTCCATCGTGAACGGCTGCCACGCCGAGACTAACCCTTCGCAGAGAGTTCAGCATGGTGGGGATTTGGCCTGGGGGAATCAGGCTGCTCGCCAGTTTTGTATCGCGCGTAAAATCGTTTCTCGCTACCGCAGCACCTTTGGGACCTTATTTTACGGACAGCCCTCGTATATTAGATATTTCATAAATGTGTGATAAAAAAAGGTAGGCACAAACATTGCATTTCTAACTTTAGATCTTGCTTTTTAAGAACTCTCACCAGATCTATCTATATTGCAGGTAATGTGACATTTAGAAGAAACGAAAACGGGACAATATATCTACTCTACAATGAATACATTTTCACTAAGCATATCATCTCCAGCAATGGCCTACAGAGATGGCGCTGTTCTTCCAAGATGCTTGGGTGCAATGCCAAACTAATGACTCACGGAAATACACTTGTGAGATTTGATACAAGGCACAACCATCAGCCCCCAAATTATCGCATCTCTGACGATAACCGGTCCATTGTTGTGGAGAAAAGACCCAGAGCAAAAAGTTTTGGAGATTTCGTACAATGAGGTGATTTTTCACTAAAACGGCCCTCTACAATTTTCTTTTATGTCTCCAGTTTTCATAAATGTCTGTATTTCATAATATTTTATACATATGTATATGTATTAGTAATAATATATGATATATTATATAATAAATGATTGGTTGGGAACTTTGTTTTATAAATTAAAGTACTGTAACACTAAATAACTTGATATGCAGGAAAATGACAAATAATAGTCTGTAATCTGTACATAACTATTTGTTAATGATTCAAACACAATTTCACGTAATAAGCAGTTCAGTTCTCTTTCCCTCTTTTCTCTATAAACCGAACCATAACGAAACTCTCCTTCCCATCGCAACCGGAAAAGCCCTTCCTCTTCTTCTATTTCTGCTAGGCTGCTAATTTCGCCATTGCTGGTCACATATAATATATAAATGGGTGTTACAGTACTTCATTTTATTATTAGCTGCTTTTATATATAATTTTTGATCGATCTTAAAATGTTAAGAATATTTTCCTTTTTTTAATAACAAAATCCTTTTTCAATTTTTTTAAAGTTATTTTTTATTTGCCCTGAAGATTACGATAAAGTGGCGAAACTAGTTTACAATTAAAAAATGTTATGTACTGTATATTACTACCTTTTGTATTTTATTTTATAACCAATTTCATGCCAATCCAATAACGCGATGACCATTTTTGATATATATCTATGTATATAAAAAAAGATGCAAAAATCACTACGCTATTAAAACATTATCTTTAAGGTTGCTACTTTCTTCGAACTATTTTTTATGTCGAGTGTTTAAATCCTATAAATATTGATCCCTCTGTAGTATCTTGGCCTAACTTTGGTATTATTGTTTACTCATACAAAATCGTTGACTGTACTATACTATTTTTATTGTTACTTTCATGATAATAATACTTTTGCTCGAATGGGCAAGGACGGAAATTATTTAATAAAAATGTTTTAATTATAATTAAATTAAATTAAATCAGTCCTGCTCGTTAATCCTGAGGAGATGCAAATTGATGATTTATTTTGAAGATAAGTTATAATATTTTTACATAAATATATACATAGATTGTATGTATCTGTTATAATATTCAGTCGTTATTAATAAATCGATAAAATATACCTCAATGGAGTCTTAATTCTGGATGTATGCTTCCATAAAGCTATGTATAAAAAACAATATAACATAAATAAACATAAAAATAACATAAAAATGTACTAAATTCATTTGTGAATTGTTCAGGAATGAAGATTGTTTATCGATTTACTGCCGTAATAAACGCCTAAACAATATTTACTTCTACATACGATACCCAAAAATTTCATCATTCTAGAGCACCTGACATAGGTATTGATGGCATTAAAATTAAAAAAAACGTTTTAGATTACTTTCTGATGCCTCAATTAAATTACCAATAGGTGACATAGGCGCTTCTAGCAAATATCCGTAATTTATTTACCTTGTTTTGTTAAAAAAAAGAACATCCTTTCATAACACTAACATAACTCTTGTACTCTTACTTATTGTTTAGGTATCTTCTTTTTTGTGTGTTTCCACCCAAGAATAACACTGACCGGATTCAGTGCTTCTATTTGTCAAATGTTAGCGGGTTGGAGAATAAGATTCGATCTTATGCTGCCGACATCAGCATCTGCCGACTCCATGTTCTGGTGTTCTACTCTAGACCGCTGAGTTTTTCACTGGTGCAAAGGTGCGCTGGCGGTCAACTCCTTCCAATCGAAATACTCGCTAAGTTGATCAGCATACTTACGCTTCGTCTATTTGTTCGGTTTTAGGAATAACTCCTATAATATACGAGTTATTATGTCTCATAGAAAAAGTTGTGTCTCTTTTATTATCATGGTTAGAAATATGATCTAAACTCTAAACGGTGTTAAAAAGAGAAAACACCGCGCTTTACATTCAACTCTAAAAGTTTACCGCTAAATAATTTACAATTTTATAAATTCGTATTAATTAAATCCAGTAAGCTGGTCGTTAAATTAAAAATCGTGGAAAAATTTTACTCAATAAAGCCACTGTCAATGTTAAATCGATGATATTGATAATCTTGAAGATACGTTGATTTATGCAAAAAAAACATGATTTAAATCAAATGTTTTTTCTTTAATTATTTCGCTTTTTTGTAATGCTAGTGAATACAGCAAAACAGTCCCAACTGTCTGGATCCTCACGGCATCCCTAATTGAGGCATGGTCTGAGGCTGAAAGTAGTGGGAAGGTGAAAATGAAGAGAAAGAGGTAAGTTTGTTTTTTAATCTTTATTTAGATGTAAGCAATTTTTTTTCATATATGTAGTAGGCCGGCGTAGTCCAGTGGTAAGACTCTTGACTCGCACACCGAAGGTCGCGGGATCGAATCCCGGCTTGGCAAATAAATTTTATTTGATAAATTTGTGTTATTTCACAATTTATTCATTTAAAATAATAAATAGTATATTTGCGGCACGTTCCAGAGTGGAAGATACTCTGAGTATCGCCCTGGTGTAAGACCATTATTCAGAACTGAAACGTTGCTTGAAATGGCATTAGCCGTGTTTGGTGACCAGATCTGAATAGCCAGGTACTTCCCCACCTTCCTCCTCTCTATCTCCTTCCCCTCCCCACTACCTTCAGCCTCACAACATACCCCAATTGGGGATGCCATAGTCTCACTGGCTTCAGACGGGAGCAGTTGAGACTCTTGTGCGGTATTCATATAAAAAAAGAAAAAATATTTAAAAAATACGATTTATGAGATACAGTTACATTAACAAATATGTTTGAAAATTACATTTTAAGAAAAACAGATAACTTTGTTTAAGGTGACTAAAATAATATTTAACTTAACTTATATTTTTTTTTCTAGGCTTATTAAAAGACTTTTAAAAAATTACCGATATTTTTAAGGGTCAAGATATGTTTTACTCGCAGTATTTAACTGAACCATCTATAATACTTCTAAGGGATCAAATTTTCAAAACAAAAACATATGATTTTGCATTATTTAGTATGGCTTCATCTTAACCCAATATAAATTTTGAAGCGTTCTTGACCAAAATTTAATTTTGAACGCATTTATTAAAAATGTATTTTTTGCAGCTTTCCCCGAATTCTCTGTAAATGGCGATGTCCGCAGTCTTTCTCTTGGAGGGCACAAGTACTCTATATATACGTCCAGCTCTTCCACCCAGCTCGTGTCTTGGAGGTGTGCCTCTTGGCATCGGGGGTGTCCCTCAAGGATCATCACTTCGACCAATGATACGATTGTCTACGTTAACCGAAACCATCTCCTGCACGAACATAGAAGAGGAAACGTTATCCGAGTGTCTGCAGATGAACCAGATGAAAAAGATAGTGAGGGGGATGATGTAAAAGTAGACTGAATAGATTTTGATTTCATCTCTACTTCCCCTTGTTCTTTTCTATTTTGGGACCCATCGCATCGACAAGGCGTCCCTGATCTGAGATACTTCGACCCAGCCTTTGAACTTGCTTCTCACAACTTTACCTGGGGCGGACCTCTGGACGTGTTCCCTCAGGATTTTTATTTATTTATTGCACTAAACACTTCATTTTTTAAATTATTGCTATGTCTTCTTCACTGGGATTTTCCGTGTTGAGAGATATAAATTTATGCCATGTATGTAATCGGATTATGTTAGTGATTCCGATTGGTAATTTATTTACTTTTAGCTCTTTTGCACTGCAGAATATAGTATAATGTGGTCCAAAAATACATTTTAAAATTAATGTCACTCGTAATATAGGTGCATATGTTATTAATTTGCATGTGAAGGGGTGCACTCTTTTGGTAAATGTCTAGGATACACAGGTATATCTATATTTTCTTGGAAAAATAATTAATAAAATCGTGTTCCTGTAAATAATTATTGTGTAAATTTGCTTATGAATAGCAGTTTTAAATGCCCTATGTGAATTATAAAACAAAACTAACATACCAAAAATAAATGTTTTGATTTTATATATAATTGTTTTTTTTTTTTTAATTTTATTTCAAACCTCTAATGATGCATTGCTATCTACGTGAAATTCATTGATATCTCAGTAATTTCAATAAAATATATTTCTTATAGTCGCAAGTTGGGAAAAAAAGTGCTATTAAAATTATGATGCTTATTTTTGAACTTAAAATATTTTGCAGTACCTATAATATTCTAACTTTAGTTGCAGGGTACGGAATATCCAAACGAGGTACAAGGGTTTTGGTCTATCAGGGCTACCGATTCTGCTTCGTGAGATGTCAAACTAACGGAAGATGCAAATGGGTCTGCTCACAGAAGTCTAATCTGAACAAGTGCAAGGCGACAGCCCTGACCGAGTCCGACCGAATTGTGCACATCAACAATGATCACTCTCACCCTGTTATGGTTCTGAAGAAAAGAGCAACCGTCAACATTCCAATAGTCGATTTTGATTGCTCCATATTTCAGTAACCACTTCTTGTATCAAAGTTCTTACTTGCATTTTCGTTAAAAAAGGTCTCACCAAGTTGATGCAGTCGACGGATTTATTATCAGATTTCTTATATTCATCATCCTGCAAAAGGATAGACTAACCGTCAACAATCCAATCATCGATTTTAACTGCCATGTATATTTCAGTAACCGTATCAACTTTCAAATCAGTATCATCAAAGGACATAATTAATTTACAACCGGATTCCTACCTTCAGCGTGGCGTACTGAGTAGACCAAGAGTCAACATTCCAATCGTCGGTTTTGACTGCCCTTTATTTCAGTAACCAGTTTATGTATCAACTTTTGTAAGGCATCAGCATCAGCGAAGGATATAATTAATTTACAACCATATTCCTACCTTCAGCGTGGTGTACTGAGTAGACCAATCGTCAACATTCCAATCGTCGGTTTTGACTGCCTTTTATTTCAGTAACCAGTTTATGTATTTACTTTTGTAAAGCAAAGCAGTTTTTGTATCAGCGAAGGTCATAATTAATTCACAACCGCATTCCTTACCTTCCTCATGGTGCACTGATTAGACCAACCGTCAACATTCCAATCGTTGATTTTGATTGTTCTATATTTTCATCAACGTTCTTATTTGCTTTAGCATCAACAAAGATTAAATTCCATTGAATTTGTGGTGTCGACCAGATTTCTTCCATCAACATTATTTATTCAGATCACGGTGTAAAAGAAAAGGGCAACCCTTAAACATTCCGATGGTTCTTTTTTGACTGGACGATTTTGCTGTAGATTGTTTGTACCTAAATTAATATGGCGTGCATCTTTAAATTATATTTTTTAGAATTTTGGTTAGCTGAAAGCGTTTAGTATTCGTACTTTTTTATAACTATGTATAAAATGTTCCAAAGAAAATCTTTAATTCAACGAACTGGTACAAATTTTGTCAATTTGGTAATAATTCTTTTTACAAGCGTAATTATATGAATTTTTGTAAAATTTGAATGTTTTTAAGCATTCTTACTAGGTAAGTTTTACCTACCTAATGTTGTTACTGCATTTTCTCTACAATTTCATACATATCACCAATTTCATCATTATTTTATGCCAGTTTTTCTATTATGTAATGAGTACCAATGTTACGGAGCTATTATGTTATAATTTAATTTAAAAGTTAGGAATTAATCCAACTAATTTTTTTACTAGTTAATCCTATTGTGTTTGCCCAGCATTGCTTATTATTTTATCTTATTTAACACCATTAATATATAATTTATTAATTATTAATGACCTTATTAACCCAAGAATAATTATAATTATAATTTTAATATTATATTTTGTTTTCTAATTATTGATGGAAATGTTGTATGCGTGGCTGTTTAATTTTTTTGTTTTAAATATTTTTATTTTATTTTATTTGGGAGACCAACAGTTTACATTAAAAATAAAGTGTAATAAAATCTAAGTTACATTAATTATACCATTTAAAGGTTTCTACTTGGGTATTATAATAAATAAGTGATTTGAAAGATGATATGTTGTAAATGTATATAATGAGAAAAATAACTATTTAAATAGATATATTTCTATTGTTTAATTAATCTTTGTTGTTAAATTTCATATCAAATATAATTTATTTTTTATCTGGATTCTGGTCACATAATATAATATTTTCAGTCCAAATAAAGTTTTTGACTAACATAAGGGGGTACCTACATACCTACATACCATACATGTAAATATATTATATCACAGATATTTATATAATTTTAAGAAATATTATATTTTTTCCTAAAAAACCTAATCATTTTATGAAAGGAGGAGTGTTTTTAAATTACCTTGTTAAACATATTTGATTTATTTTTTTTCTTTGTTAATAAATTAATAAATGATCCTTTGTTTATTATTATTTACTGTTTATTTTTCTTGATACTAAAACATTAAGTTCTTATTAATATGTACTTTGAAATCCAAGATTTTTTTAATCACAATAGATTCTTTTTGAAGTAAAACAGGTTTTCAGTGGATTAATGAATTATTTAGAATTTACCCCATTAATAAGTATATAATCTGTAAATCCTTTCTTTCACAAATAGAGATATGAACGCCATTTTAAGTTAACATGAAATCGTATCAAGCAGACAAATAAATAGTGCCTAACGAATAAAAATAGTAAAATAAAATCAATGTAATCTTCTGATATATATTTTTTATTATTAGTGTGAAACAATAAAATATAAATTTTCTATTATTTAAAAAGGATCTTAACTTGAAAGGTGGTGAAGGTATGTTCCGTAATTTCATATACATTTTTTAAGAATGATGAAAAGAAAGTCGAAATGAAAAACCATTGACATAATATGTTAAATTTCTTGTTGATTAATTGCTTGGAAATTTTCTAGATGACCACGCTAGAGCACCAACTTCCGGCACCTCCCCAAATGAGTATCGATTAAAGAATGGACTTCATGTTGTGAGGAAAGGCTCAAAACGGGACTGCGTTGTGTGTTCCAAGAAAAAAGGCAAAAGGGGGAGACGTAAAACCACTGCGTTTTGTGAAACCTGTCCCAACAAGCCAACGATGCATATGAAAGTCTGTTTCCATCGGTACCATACAATGAGAAAATTCAGAATTTGATGCTTAAAAAAAATGTCCTTTTTCACAACAAAACAATGTCTTTTTTGCAGGGTTTTATTTTTGATTTAACATAAAAATATATTTTTATTTTGTTAAAAAGTACCTTTAACTGTGTTAACCTTTTTTAGCCGGAGGGTCAAATTTTCAATTTGTTTGCGGGCTGCAGGGGTAAGGTATCTACAGCTTGACATTGTGAAATTTGAAGTCGATGGTGTTGCAAACCTGTTTGTATTTTCTAAATGGGTAACTTTTTAATAAAACAGTTACAAAACGGCAATTTGAACGGAAGGTAATTTTTTTTATACGCTGATTGAAGAAAGACTGAAGTTTTCCGCTAAACCCTTTTGCAAAACAACAGAAACTGTTGAATATTGTTTATCACAATTTTTTATATTTAATTTAGCTACTTAAGTGACGAAAAAGCTTGCGGGCCACACAAAATGAGCTCGTGGACCGCTGGTTGGTCATCACTGCTCTAAAATGTTATTTCTCTTCCTTGAGTTTTTTTTTTATTTCATTGTTTAAGTTTATTAAAATAACATAACATGGTTTCAATAATAATTTTTAATATTTTAAATTATTAACATAATAATAATTATTAGGCTTAACGCTTTTATATTTAAATAAATATGTTTATGATCACTCACGTTTATATCTGTGTTTTTTTCTATAATATGTAAATATGTTATCAACTGTCATCATAAAACCTCACGAACCTTTGGTATGGTTTGTAGCTAAATCGAATGAAATATAATTTATTGTCCAACATAATAATTATTAACATGCAATGAGACAAAAACACCTTACCATTGGCAAAACTAAAACTAATTGGAGAATGTTAGAACTTGGGAAATGATTGAAAAGAAAACCAGTTAATTTTTTTTAATTAAATTTATTATACGGCACGTGGACCAATTGAACAATTAAGTATGTATATAAAAAGTTTTTCGCTTTTGTTAAAAAAAAAAATATTCCTACAAAAATTGAGACTGTTGTGGTGTTAAAAATGCTCCGAATTTTAAAGTAGTTTAGTGATTGAAATATAAGATATTTATTTCGAAGATCTGACCAATTTATTATAAAATGAAATATTTTTAATTTTTTTTTTTTTTTTAAATTGATATATACGTGATGTTTACAATATATTATTCGATGCCTGTCTCGCTAGGGTATACCTGTGTTGAGACAGGCGTAGAGGTACATAATTACATATCATATATTAGAGTAATATAATTAACAATTAAACATAAAGATGATTGAAAGTGTGGGTAAATCACATAAAGAGAGTTTTCTTATAAATGAGGGAAGAGATACAGTACAGTAGTAAATCCTGTCAAATCTATTTATGGATTTAGATTATTTAGGATTTTATAATTTTAATTTGTTTTATATGGGTAAGGACGTATGTAGATGGATATTTCTGTCTATTTGTAGTTTATTTTACAGATGTTTGCAATAGTGTGACGACCAGTAAATTACATTCCTTACACATTTTATTTATTTATTTAACCCTTGTTTTACTTCCTGATATTTTTTCCATTTATTAATTGAAAAATATGAAACCAGCAATACGGCGCCTTGTCTAATTTTTAACTCAATATTTCATATCTTTGTGAATACGACTAAAAACGCTGAGACGAGCTGAAAATTGTTACACCAACTTAAACATTCCGGATATTTATTTATTTTATTTAAAATGCATATTTACAATTATACATTACCAATAATAAACACACTTTTTTTTTCGTAAGAAAAAAAAAGTGTGTTATTTTTTTTGCGTTTTTGAATTGTTGAATATTTAGTTGAAAAATATCTATGTCTGGGGACAAGTAATTTTGTAACAGAATCATTTTTTCGAGCGGCATTACTAATGGAAAGTTAGTTCTGCATCTCGGAACAACAAAATTTATGTGTCTGCGCGCTCTTGTGAAGTTGTCGGGAACATAAAACTCAATTTTTGTATTATATCGGGAATACAGATATTGCGTTTTGACGTATACCGTTACGAAGTTTTCATTACGCAAGACATCACCGTTAGAGACTTTTCTGCTTCAGAAAACATACTTATGGTTAATTGTTATTATTAATTACACGTGTGTTGTTCTTGAATAAATACAACCATCTCGTTGACTGTGTGAAGTTTCGCTGTGCAAAAGTTTTTTGAACATCTCCAATGTTTCTTCACACTGCTCCCTCCATTCGGTCGGTAGCGGTATCCGTTGAACATTAGTCCCGTTGTGCCGTTCTTTCCAGGAACAAATTGAAAGTCAAACCCTGCAACTAATTTATCATTAATACTTTTAATTTTTCAATATTTCATAGTGCCACTATCCTCTTTAAAAATGAAAACTTTAAATATACACAGTACGTAAGGATCTTATATACATAGGCGGCCAACTTGAATCGGTGTCAGATAAAATCTTTGTCGATGACAGTGCATTTTATCAACGGTGGCAATTGACAATGCACTTTTGGTGGCAAAGTACACATCCACACGGACATATATGCATTTTTCTGAAATTCGAAGAAATTAAAGCACTTCAAAAAAAAACACCGTCAAACCATTTTTTTGAAGACATTTGAAAATAGAGTTAGTAGATAAATAATGTATATTACTGATATTTTAATTGTTTTATGTGGTAATTGTATTCAATATCAAAATTTAGTGCAATTTTGACAGTCCGCGAACCGAATTTTAAAAATTATTTTTCCATCCTAAATAACTTAAACCAGTGTACGTCTTAAAAAGCGTATTCTAGTTTATATATTTATATCTGTGATTGGCAGGTTTTTAATCCTGAAAATAATTCCCTTCAGGGCTTATCTTTGGGGATGCCGTGTGGAGGGTATTTTGAGGAAAGGAACGAGAGGAAATTCTAAAGGAAGAAGGAAAAAGTTATGAGGTTGCGTAGGAATCTGGGGGTCAGTGTTCATCCCTCCCACTGCGGTTCAAGGCGATGTTCCGAGAGTCTTGCTGGTGGGGGTTTCCCTCAACCAATCTCTGCCGATCCGGTGTGTCACGCAGCTAGCGGGCAGATGCATACACCGCTAAGACCCGGACAAACCTCATCCCATGAACTCTTCACTGCTAAGTAATCAAACGTGACGAACCACTTGGGATGACCTATGACAGAGGTTTTGGTTATCCAATAAATGTTTTCCTATATAATAAACAGGCCATATATTACATACAGAACCGTATTCAATTTTGCCCCAATTATGTATGATTTTTTGTAATTTTTTGATGACACCTCTAAATATGCGATAAAAGATGAAATACGTGTGAATTCATTAGCTCTATGGCACTGTAAGCAGTTTATACATATGTCTGCATATTGAAATTCGGAGGCATGATTTTTTTAAGTGAGCACGGGTGAATCCAAAACCAAACGTATGAAAATCTTCAATGCTCAACGGATTTTTTTTTAAATATCTTGGCGCTCCACTGGTTATATCGTTTTTCGTGACCTTTTCTATTTTACATGAAAATTGATAAGGGCGTAATAATATGATTGTCTTGCAATTTTAATGCCTGAAGTTATCACTTTTGACTATTCTAAACGCGATTAGAAAAAAGATAATGTTTATTTTTTTAAACTTTGATTAGGTATTTTTGAAAACATGAAATTTTTTTTAACATGTTTTCCTCGGGTTAGGACTTTAATCAATAAAATAAAACACACGTTAATATTTAAAATAGCTTTTTATTCAAATTAATATATTATCCAACCCTAGAAAAATAGTCTGCGTAAAATTGACGTCTGCGTGTGCGAAATATATTTATTTCTAAATCTTGCGAATCACGCGCCATGCGTTCTGTACCCCGTGCTTTCGGAAGGCATAAACATCATTGAGGTAATTGCCACCAATTTAAAATATAACAACATTATGAGTTAAAATGAAGCATGTATATTTTATCATAATTATCAAAAGACGTCTCTTCTGAGAAGAGCCTTTATCCAAAAAACGTACTTATTGTAGATATTGCCCTTCCAAAATAAGAAGTAAGGTAAGTTCATCGTTCACTAAGTGCAAAAAAGTTATATTAAGTATTTGGAGTGCGTAACATTGACTTAGGCCGAAGCGATTGATGGCTGATTTTTTAAATGTTGATTTGTAGTTGAGATATTTTTTTTTTGTTATCTAGTTTATAAGTTATAAATAGAAGGTGAATTTAACTTTTTGTTTTAAGTTTATAGATTTCATTATATTTTTGAAATACAAGTAATATAAAATAACTAATATAAAATAATTCATATATTTTTTTTATGTAATTAAAACTAAAATATAATTTCCTTTAGACTATTTCACATTATTGTAGTTAACAAAATATTGTTAATAATAGTTAATGCGTCAATTTTACGCATGGTTAGCTTTTGTGTACCTCTAAACGTTCGAGGGTTATTAAAAATAAACATTAATATAACGAATGTTATTTTATCCATAAATATTAAAATAAAATAGTATTCTTTAACCTATTATAAGTATATCAATAATTAATGTATAACCCACTCAGTAAATCAAACGTAAGTTTAATAGTAAACATAATTTTTATTTGCGCACCCCGGGTTTCAAACCCTATTTGATTATAATCTTATGTAGCACAGGATATATCTATATGATATTAGGCCCAGTTATATCTATATGATATTATCGTGGAAATTCAAATGTAATTTTGTCATCAAATGGGCATTCAGCGCCATTTTGTTTTATTTTTACATTTAAAAGGTCCCGTTAAACACCTATTTTAGGTGTGTTTCAGCTCTCTAAAAAATTGTGATAATAACTAATAATAACTAACAAGCTTTAATAACCAGACAGTTATCCTCTTCTGCTGATCACAATTTAATCAAAAGCTGAAACGGACTCAAAATGGCGCTGAATGGCCTATGACGACTTTGTCACAAGTGAATTTTTGCGAAACAATTTGGCGAGTTTGTAGCAAGAAGTCTTACTTCTCCAATTTATTTTTTCGTGTTTAAAGAACGCTGTTCTTTTAATTGAAAAATCATCACAATTGTTTTAAAATTTATGTTCTTACTCATCATTTTGATAACCTTCATTTACAACTATTTATTTCGTATATAAATATGAAATAAAATTAAATAATAAAACGTCCGCATTTTCTTTATTATATTAAACTGGCTAGGGTACCCGGCTTCGCTCGCTGATATGAGATTGAACTGACGTTCGAACCCACGACGGATCTTGCTTTGTATACCCCCCACCCATACAAAAAAGGCTTCGAATGATCCACAATGTTCTAGAACATTCGAGAGTGTTCTGGAATGTTCCCGAACGTTATAGACTATTTCACAAAATTTCAGAATGTTCCGGGATGTTGTGGAATGCTTTCGAATACTCTCGAACGTTCTGGACTAGAAATTTCCAGCCCTTACATCTTAAAAAATACGCCTTTCAGATAAAAACGGAAATCTTCTTCATGGATGGGGAATAGAGGGCTACCACACCATATAACTACCTTGATTGTACTGGGACTCGTTTCTAAATGTTAGTGGTAGGTACGCACATTTTTTACACTTTTATAATATATATTGATTATATCCATCCAAGCAAGTGTGTTGGTCGTCTCTACCGTAGACAATGATGTCATTGACTGTATGTAATTTCGCTCTGCAGTTTTTCCTCGAGCACCTCCAATGGACCTTTCCACCACAGGTCTGGTTGAATCTATACTTATATCCTCTGTAGAATAGTCCTCGTCTTCCATACATGGTGGTATGGAAATGGATTTCTGAAAATACATTATGGTTAATTGAGTAAAATTCGAATAAAATAATCATTATGTAGTTAGGTTATTAGTAAAGTCCATATAAAATAATAAATATATTGTTAGGTTAATAGTCAAATCCGCTTAAAATAGTACCTAATTATAATATTTAATTTGTTTTGAAATCTGCATAAAATAGTGGCGACAATGAAGTATTTTTACGTTTTTTTATTGCTTAAAAATGAAGCAAAAAATTATGATGATTATAGCATTTTCATTTTATGTTTATGTTGACCAATACATTTTCTACAGCCAGTAAAAGTTTCCCATTTTTGAATCACCGCTAAAACGGTATTTTGGGGCGGGGCTATCTTGTGACGTCATGAGCGTGGACGCTCACTGACAGTGTTTATTTACGCGGGCCCATCTGAACGACGTTTGTGACGTCACAATCCGTTTTGCCAGCCACGGGCCGTTTTGATTTTTGTCAGTTTTAGATCGTTTTTAAAATCAATAATATTGATCTTTACCGTAAAGAACCCGTTAGAAAAACTGCTAAAAAGTAGTTTATCGGACATTTTGTCTTGTATTTGTAAAGTGTATAAAATAAATAAATTAAAAAAAAATGAAAACATAAAAAACCAACATATTTAGTAGGATGATTAAAATCAGGAAAATGATCTTCAAATATTCAGTACATTTTCAACAATCCCTCGTTTGTAGACATACCCCATTCCAGGGCATAAAACTTGTATTTCGTAAGTAGTTTAGGACAGTCCACAAACCGACCGCCCCGCACACCGCCCGATACTTCATAATGTTGGGGGAATAGGCTATACAAAATAATCGAAATAAGAACCAAGCTTTGACTAACGAGATGTTTAATAAAAAAATAAATTAGTATAATTTTTTTAATCTAAATAAAATAATTTAAATTAACTAGAGTACTCTAAAAAATATGCACACAAAATTATATATTTTTAATTATTTAGTTCACCTGGTTTCATAGTTTCATGTCTTTTATAGGCGATTATATTGACTGCCCGCTAATGGATTGCTAAACACATCGTATTTGTATGGTGTTTATAGGTATAGATTTTATCATATCCGATGAATTCTCTGTTTTTATATGTGTGAGTTTATTCCTTGTTTTATGTATTAGGAGACATCATTCATTATACGCATACATTTTTTATTGAACTGGTTGATTTCTCTGTATTTTTTTTTTATTTTTATTTCTGTCCAAGAATTCAGTTTATATAGCTTTTTTATTGCCTTGTTTGATACGTATGATATCGGTTTTTGTATTTGTTTTGTTAATGATCCGCTATAATCATCGGTTGTTACAATATTAACGTGAAGTTTTTTTAACCGTAACAGGTAAACCCACCCTTTCACAATTTGAAGATGGCCACATGCCTGCTCTACTAGAATTACGACCAACAGGTAAATGTGATCACCCATTGAGATTATCTGGCAGACACTTCATGAAGAGAATGGCAGCAACACCTGGAAGAGCAAAGCCGTATAGAAATTGCCATGTGTGTGCGCATACGGCAAAAGGCGACATTAGGAGAAAAGTCACGCAATTTTGGTGTCCTATCTGCAAAAAACCGCTTTGTGCTGATCCCTGCTTTGAAGAATATCATACAATATCCAAATATTAAACAGTTAACCATAATCGTTTTACAATATATTTTTTTACAACCATGTCTAAATTAAATTCGAATTAAATATATATTTTTCAATAATATATGAATAAAAACCGCCGACAACAAACAGCAAACCGACTCTACCGCCGCCATGTTTTGTGTAGTAGTTGGAGTGTCACGTGTTTCGTTGCTTTATTTAGTTTACTGTGTACGAAACATCCATAAAGGATAATCGGACGACTCCGGGAGTTTTATCGATAAAAAGTTGGTAAACACAAGTTTTTATCATAATCAATCCAACACGGCGAATGTAGTCTGGCGGTATTATTTGAGCAGCACCAGTAGGGCGGGAATGGATGTCAGATTTTTCCAAACGATAGTCGGATCCGATAGTGTGATCCGACCATCGGAGTTCGAGTTCGCAAATCTTTTGAAACAGTCCATAGAAATCCGATCAATTCTGATCCGATTAATCGGATCGGAAGTCCAACTCGAAAACTTTTGAACCCTCTGAAAGCGCCCGGTGCCTACTTTTGCGTAGAAGTGAAATATACACGTCCGACTTTTTCTTCCGACTTGTCAGATTTATTCATTCTTCAGACTCGTTTAAAATTACTTTCCGAATGCGTTCTTGAATGTGAGGAAGGCATCCAATAGGAGTTTCTTCTTCTGTCTTGCAGGATAAAATATATATTTTGCTAATAGTAGTGTGGTAAACGTATGTCTTAAGGTATGAAAGAGACATGCGTGTATCAGTGAGATAGCATGAGTAACGTATAAAAGGGTATGATTGTTGTCCATTCGTCCTTTTTGCACACAGGCTTCCTGTGAGCACACATTATACATATCTCGAAATAAACGTAACTAAGTACCCATGACTTATTATTGTCTCACCACCCTGTACTGAGATCACCATCAAAAGAAACTGGATCCTCAAATATTGGGCATCCAGATCATCGCAATACACACATCCGGTAAAACTGAAGATCTATCACAGATAGACCATCACAAGTAGTGTTTCGGAAACATTACAATTCGGACACGAGAATCGACGCGCATTTAGTAAGTCGGATCCGATAGTTCTGATCTGATAATCGGAAGCAAAATCTGACATCTATTCCTCCGGTAACAAAATATTTATTTATGCTGGAGTGGCTTACAATAATCGCAAATTAAAATATATATGACATGATGCATACGTTATTATTAATGAATCGTTTCATATAGAAGTATCGGAATTAATAGACCAAAGCCATCATTCTATAAACACGATTCATTTGAACAAATTACGACCGTTGTTGCCAACTTTTCTATCAATGGGTCTGAATCAGCCAAGTGATTTGTTTAGTAACGCTCGATTCACCTGTTGGTCTGCTAGTTGCTTTGGGGAGAGCGTACTTTTGCATTTGAGGAGCTTTGAGCCAAAATTTCGGCTCAACAGTTGATCAGTAGGATTGGCGACAACAGTCGTCAATGATCGGATGTTGTCATGCAAGTGTGCACCTCATTCCAACCGAACACCATAATCCCTTCGATGGTGTGCAGCTTTGCCTTGCAATAATTCGTCACACATCTCCAGTATGTTTTTGCGTGCAACTTGTAGTTGTATCTAAAACGTTTTCCTTTATATAAAAGCGCCCTGTTTCCGCGACTTGTTGTTATTTCTCTTAGTGTTTCATCTGGAACGTAATAAAATCTTTAATATTTTTATACAGACCTTTCTCCCCCCTTTTCCTCAATGGTTCTGTCTCTTCACATCATTGAACATTCGACTATTTAATTATTATTTATGTGTATTAAAGTGTCTACATTATGCCATCACTAGATGACCCTGGTAAAATGAAGTTTAACAGTAGTAGATTTCCCAAGTATAAGTCATATTACGCATTTGATATGAGTAAAATTTATTCTTAAATCTTTTTTATAAAATAAAACACTGTATTTAAATAATTTTGATAAAGAAACTTTATTTTTTCACAGATTTTCACATAGAAACTAAATAAATACATTACATACAATATTTAATAATCGCTAATTCACATTTCGAAGAAATTGCGATCGTACCCTTTCAACTGTGCAGGGCGATTCCGATGAGAAAGATTGATTATTTTCATGTATTCTATAACTCAATATCTATTTTATTTAATTCATAATTTGCTTTACTATATATGTAGGTACCTGCATTCAAGTTTGCAATAAAATTTTTCAAACGCGTTGTGATAAAATTATTTATTTTTTGTAATTATTTTTAGATCATAGGTATTTATAATTTTTCAATAATGTCTTAGCAAAGTAAGTGTTTAAATTTTTTTTTATGTAGTTTGCAAGACCGTAAATAAACGGACAAACTGAAGTATTTTCGTCGAAAAACTCGTGCGCGAATTTTTTTAATGAATTATTTTACTAGTAAACTACTTATAATGTTATGTAATGTGTGTTGTATAATACAAATTTAACAAATCTGCCAACGGCCAACCGTAAACCCTTATTATAATAAAAATAAACGTACGTTTTATAATTTTAAAACATATCTTTACTAGATAAAATAACAATCTTTTTAAATCAATTTATATAGTTTTGTAGAAAAGAGCAGATACATATAGAATGTAATTTTAAAATGACGTATTTCCGGTTGTTTTTGGTTATTCTCTCTCAACGGTCGCGACGTAATACACGACAATTGATATCAGTTGTACTAGTCCAAATACGTGCATACGTGCTATAAACACATTTTTTATACATATTACATATTTTTATACCCACAAGTATTTGGTTCTTTTAAGATTTATTTGAAGCTTATGGAAATTTTAATAATAATCAGTCATTACAATAATTAGTTTTCAGGAAGGGCAATCACAAATTTTTACTCCAAATGTTCTTAATCGCAATAAATCTATTAAGACCCCTGAACTATTATATCAACACGTGTGCGTGTGATCGCTTAGAAAGACAACAAGGTCGTTTATTGTGTGCACAACAGATTTGCATGTACTTGTTCTCCCACTCTTGGAACATCTCCAGTGGGTTTTTCGGCCATAGACTCTGCTGTATCTGTATTTATACCCTTTGTAAATCATGCCTTGCTTTCCCCGTTGTGTAATTATGAATTTCAGTTTTTCCTCTGAAATAAATAAACTACATTAGTTATTAATTATATTAATTAAATTTACGGTATCTCGTTTTAACCGCATAATCGTGTCTAATCTTCTGCATGCCATGCTCTATGATTTATCGTTATTCTTACAATTGGAAGAGAACTGCCAACAAAGATCGTTCTAATAAATATTGAATTTATTTAATAAATAATCTACAGCAGGTATCAGGTTGCATGGTAATATGCTTTAAAAACAAATGCGTTAAACACGTTATGTAGGATTATAGTTACTCTGTATGAAAACCGTCAATTAACAATGCCGAAACACAAATTTTTAAAATAACGAATAATGACCCAGGACAATTTAATTCAATATAGCAAAATTTCTTTGGCGGAAAAAGAGTTCTAGTATTCTCTATCCCAGTAATGTAGGTAGCTTAAAACAATCACAAATAATCCAGAATATAGGAATAAGAAAAAAAAAATAATGTAATAAACATAAACCAAAACAAAAATGCGGAATCGGATAGAATGAGTCAAACAAATAATTTTCTATGAATTTTTAATTTCTATTTACTAAGTTTATTAACTATTTACTACCAACTTACTTTAGGGACAAACTACAAAACAATAACGTCTTCCACACATACCTTTCAACACAGAAAGAAACATCAGGATAAAATAGATTAAGAAAACAAAAACACAGAATTGTTTACTGTATAAAATAATACAAATTCATAGCTGTAAAATTAAAAATGTACATTCTCTAAAATTAAAAAAAAAGTACTTACCTAGTTTAAGAAATTAAGAAAATTAAAAAAAAAGTGTAATAATGGTGTATGTCTGTAATAAAATAAGTATTGGAAGTGTAATTAAGAGGATTTATTTTAAGTGTAGTAAAAAAATAAGAGGTGTATGTTAGTCGAATGTATGTATAAAATAAGAGGTGTATGTTACTCGAATAAGAGATGTATGTTACTCGAAAATCTTAGACAAGATATCAAGCTGCCGTAATTTCGTGAAAGGGCCCATTTCCACGTTCGTTTAAAAATTGCTGTAGAGGATATATGGAGCAATTCACACTACTTGCCCGACACAATTAAAAGTCCGGTCCGGCACGTTTTGTCGGATGTGGGATGGATAACCAGCGCAGCGCTCCCGTTTAAAAATCGTGTCGGAACTCGCTCGCTAATACTTTGTATGGAGCTGTTCACACTTGCCGCCTTATCGTTCCGGCGTGAGCCCACTAGATCCCGATCCCTCAACCCGCCCGCTCCCAGTCCCAAGGAAATATGCACGCGGCGGCGTCTGCGTGATCATCGTTGTGTGAATAGGGAATAGGGCGTCCGACATTCGTTTTTTGTCGTCCGATTTTTAAACGGAAGTGAGAAGGGCCCTAACACAGATCATCAACTCCTCGGAAAATACATAAAGAAATAAATGAAGGAGATGTCAAACAAATTATAGATACTTGGATACAGAAAAGGGAAATGTATCACTTTAATACAGAACATTCCGATAACTATTTATTTTGACCACGGAGATTGGTACTTTTGTGCGGTATCACTTGTCCAAAAATAACCTTAGGATAGATACAAATTTAGAAAAATAGCGTTGTTGGATTGAATAGGTTTATTTTAATTCGTTCGTTGTATAAGTACTGGAAAGGGTACCTATATTGCTTTCTTATTTTTCTAACATGACTTCTGAATACATATTTTTGAAAATAATTTCAAATTTTGATATGTTTAACCTTGTTTTTCATAAGTATTGGTAAGTACATGTGTGTAGGGAGTCGCTTACAAATACAATAGTATCATTGACAGTGTGTAGTGTCGCTTTACACCTGCTCTTTGAGCACCTCCAGTGAGTTTTCCATTTCAATTCGTGGCTTATTTTGAATCGATATCCTTTGTAAATTAACGCCCTCTTTCCATTCTTGGTAACGATGATGTCCACAAATTCACCTGAAAAATGTATTTAAATAAATAAGAGTATACATAAGGACGATCACTGTCAACATGGTATTTCTAAAAACCGCTCCTTCCACTTTTCCCACCCCTTAAAGCAGAATTTTGATTCTTCTTGATGAAATTTTGCACACTTGACGTTCAAATTAAGAGGAAAATAAATTATTGTCTGCCGAACATTTCAAAATTGGAAAAAATTCCATCTACAGAGACAGGCACTTAGAGGCAAATAGTTCGTTTGAATGTATTTGTTCACACCGATAATGGTTCAAACTGTTGCGTAGTAAATTTTAACATCCGCTCGCAGTTCCCTCTTACCCCGTTATAGTCCTACTATACAATACACCAATGCTCTTCAAGAATCTCCCTAAATTGATTCTACTGTACGTGTAGACACATTGAAATTACTCTCCGAAAAAAATCATCAAGACAAAGAAGTAGGTCTATACCTAAATTTTAGAAAATTCTATTAATGGTTGTGGGAAAATTGACGGAATAATATAGAACATTTTGTTTCTTTTGCACATATTTACTGTTTTTATTATTGAAGCGTACAATATGTTTTAAATCATTACAAAAAATAGAAAATGATTAAATTTTTTTCATCAAACATACTCGTACTAATTTCGATTGTGGATCTGTCTGTGATCGTAATTCTGGTTCAATATACGTACATTTGTTTTGGATTCGAGTGATATTTTAAAAATTGGAACCGACGACTGTATCAAGAATTCAGACAAGCGATAAAGTACCTACTTATATATTAGTACATGTTCGTGAATTTTTTTTATCATTCTGCAGCAATTGTCATGGTTCTGATGCGCTCATTACAAAAAATTACATCTTACAAATCCACAATTATAATATTCTTATATTCTGGATCTATAGTGCAATAATAATGGGGGTAATAAATTGAGATTTTTGAAACACGGATTACAGTTCGTTTACAAAAATGTTAATAAGTGTTTTGTAATGTATAAACGTTACTTATATTTTATTGTAATTTATTTATTTTTTAGTGTAATTATTTATTTATTTCGTATTATTTATACGGTAGATTGGGTAATCTTCCACCCAAGTCTTCTGCAGTAAAAATTAATTAAAATAATATTTATAAAACGAATTAATTATCTGAATAAAATCAAGAATAAATAATACATCATTGGAGAAGAAACGAATATAAATAAATCTAAACAAACATACGAAAAAGAACAAGACACATAGAAATAAAAAGTAATGGTCACAATTGGTGCTGGAACCCAGTATCTCTTTTCTTACCGGGACCATTGGGACCTGTTACTTTACGGCAATTTTTGTATGGGAAAAATTGGTCGAAGATAATATTGGTAATTCTGAATTTGAAGTATGAGTTCGACAAAAATGTTTTTAAAATAAGAGAGCCCAATGGCCTTGGTTGGTTAAGGCCCTTGTCCCGGTAAGACTTGTTCTTTTTCAATTACATATTACATTGATGGGTATAATCTTCAAAGGTTATTATAATAATTAATAGGTTTGCTTCGTAGCGGTAACCGCCTTAGCCATACCGGTTGCAGGTGTGTGGGTCATTAGAAATGAATATGACGACGTTTTCAAATGTGTGAATCTTTGCTCTACAAGGGGTGATAGTGCACCTCCAGTGACTCTTTCCTCTTCTTACCTGGTTTATGGTATACCTGAAGCCTTGGTATAATAAACCCATTTTTCCAGTTTTTCCCATCACATATTGTATCTCTCCTGAAAATGAAAATGTACATATTATTAGTATCTTTAAAAAATATGTACTTTGATATGCATAATGAAGTTCAGTTTCCACTTAAGAATGCATGCGACGTGGAAGGAAATAGAAAAACTAGTCGAATTTTATTGAACAAACTACCTAGCTCTACTTTCACCTGGGTAACTGTGAATAAAATACACTGAATTGATAAAACGATAGAAGTCGGACTTAACACTAACAAGGTCATGAAATGCTTTGGGTTTATTTTGAGGACGGTGAAAGATTTTAAATTAATGAATTCTTTTAAATTACTGTTCACTGGGTTGGTGAGAAGCAATCTAGGGTATAATTCAACAATCTGGGCTCCATTTTATAAGATTCACCAACTAAAAATTGAGAGAGTACAGCATAAGTATTTGAGATTTATTAATTATAAATGGGAAATTACAATGGAAGATCTTAATTATACTTTTCAATGAATTATCAAGGCGCACAGTGAGCGTTTTAGTTGGTCTTTTCAAAATATCGATGGTAGATTGGACGCCATGGATTTAACGTGCCTTATTACCAAGCGTACACCTATGCATGACACACGACTGTCTGTTCTGTGTAATGTAAGTCTAGTAATAATTATTTCGAAAATTCGCCTATTCGTAGGCTGCACAGACTTGTTAATAAGTATAGTTCAATCGATGTTTACCGGCACCAATCGGTATACCAACTAAAATTCAGTACTTTTGTTTACTTTTGAACTCAGTCCTGTAACCTCTAATAATGTGTACGTGTAAAAGCTCTCAAGGCGTTAATAAATAAATAAATGAATATCTACCGCTTTGAATTGGCCTTACTCCGGACATACAGAAACACCGGCAAACATTTCTATCGGCTCGTCTCTTCAGTGGTGTTACCAATCCTTTCGATTTAGACCTCTTGTCCGTGTTTTTCGAAGCTTTTTATTTATTAAAAAAATTTGGATTATGATGTTATTATTTTTTATAACTGAGGTGCTACATAAAACACATTTAAAAATGCCATTTCCCAGTTTATTATTTATCACAAAGTGGTGCAAAATAATATACTTTTTTTAATAACACCGTTTTTTTTTCTTATTCTTAGACATTTATTTTAATTCATGATAGTAATAATATTATTATAAGTACAGATTTAATACATATAATTTATATATAAATACATATACTTTTTTATGTAACATCTCACAAGAGCGTCCCTGTCTGTGTAAAGGGTAATAATAGTCCAGTCAGTTAAGCTAAAAAAGGGGGATAATCCCCAAATGAAACGGAATAAGCTTAAAATTTGTATAAACATTTATTTTGGTATTCTACATGTTGCCTCAAAAGTCTCATAAGGTCAAGTGTGCGCGTCTTTGGATATTCAAGGTCAAAGATCACGAAAATCAGTTTTTTGGAAATATCTCGCTTCCTATGCCTCGAATCGTATTTGCGTTCAATACAAAAGTTATAGGGTATAAAATTCCTCTACAAATTTTGTTTGAATTATTTTTTTTATACGGTTAACCGTTTTTAAGATAAAGCCCGAAGAGTGTGGAGAGCTCAGCCGTATATGCCGTAGCGCAAGGTCAATAGCGAATCCAAGTTAATCGAACGGTTTTTTAACTTAATTATTCGTTAAATATTAGTTTATTAACTATTTAATATATTTTGTTTATATAATATTTCTCATAAATCTTTAATTTATTAATTATTGTATTTATAAATATTTCTTATAAGTCATTTAATATTACTTGCCTTTTTCAAATAAACAATAAAGTTTTTTTTTTTTTTGCTTCTGATTTTATGTCCGGGTTAAATCTTACCCCACAGGAAAAACTATACCCTTCCACACACTTTTCCACAAATGATCATCTAGTCAATCCACGCTATGTAAGTGCACTATATAAGTATAATAAATACAAAACAATACAAGAACATCATGTCAATCTACCAGAGACCAAATGGGAAAATAATTCACCGACTCCAGATATTTTCATATCAGAGGGTTCGGCTCGGTAATTTATTTATTTTTAATATTATATTTTAATTATAATCTCATTAGAACAATTAAGAAAGAAATTAGGAATACATTTTTTAATAATATTTTTATTTAGCAATCATCTATCAATAAATTTGTACAATCCAAGTTGAAGTTTTTAATGGGAAGATTTTTTCTTACTTTAATTATTAGTTAGCCGGTATGGGAGTTAGTTTTCTTCTTCTTCATCATCATCTTCTTCTTCCGGTCGCTCAAAGTCATTATCATCATCCTCCTCGTTATCAATGACATCCATCTCCAAACCTTCTAAAACTTCAGTGTCATATGCGATTTCTTCATCGAGATCATTTTGATACGATGAAGCTTTGAGACATGCATGTCCATTACATTGGCCACAAGCTAACGAACATTGCAAACCTGATTTCCGACATCCACAGCGAGAACCGCAACCATTCTTGCAGTTGCAGAATATTGTGCTAAGCAGTTCATCTGGTGCAGGTGGTAATAATGTTTTTATCGGTTCCAGGGCTTCATTTTGCAGCACCCAACCCCAACCGTAGGGACATCTTTAAGCTCTGACAATGTAAATTGGGAATCTTCATGATTTTCTATATAGTCAAAAATCTTTTTCATTGATTTGACAGTGACTTGACCATCTTGGCGAGGCTTTATTATTAGAGATGGTACTGGCTTTAAGAAATTACTGTAGCAAACGGCGTGGTATTTTGCTTCAGCAGCTATCAAGTCATGCTCATAAGATACACGATATTTTACTAACTCTCCTAAACAATCGCTTCGTTCTGCTGCTCTTTTAATAACATTGTCTTTGAATTCGAGAGTGCTTACTTTACTAATAGTGCGTTTGTACTTCCCGTGTTTTTTTCACCTCTGCTCCTTCATCAGCTGCTTCGCCACAAAATAAGCACAATTCTTTAAAATCAAACACTTCATCTCTTTTCTTGCGAGGTACACTTGACGACGTTGAAGGTTCACTCTCTTCGAGGCGTTTTTTCGATGCTCTGATTGAATTTTTACTAATGTACACTTTCGGTATGAACATTCACAGAAGTTAAAGTGTTTAAATAGTTTATGTGTCCATCATTTCTTTCAACACTCGCTGCTTTTATGGTCTGTATACCGCGTACAACATTTACAGCATTACCATCAGAAAGTGACTTATTACATATAAAACACAAATCAGCCATGATAACTCTTATAATCTTTCGTCCGTCGTTGCCAAGATTCACTTTAAAACTAACGAATAAACTTGGTAGAAAGTGGTTCCATCAGAAAGAAAACGGTCTTATTTATACAAACAATGGAAAATTTGATGATGCATCTTGCAATTATAAAAAAGGTCGTTAAGTAGGAGTATGTTTTTCCAGGAATACTTTAATGGTGTTCTGTATTTCCAGATATACTCTTAATGTGTACGAAGACTCGGGTCTATGTACACATTTAAAACCAAAATACTTTATTTCTTTCCTACTTAAAATACAATTATTCTTAATGAGATTATAATTACAATATGTTTCCAATACTTAATTCACATAATTATTATTTGAAAGAGGTAAGTAATATTAAATGACTATTTGATTTATGAGTAACATTTATAAATAAAATATTAAATAGTTAATTTATAATATTTAACGAATATAGTTTAAAAAAAACGCACCATGAACTTAAATTCGCCATTGACCTTGCGCCATGGCATGTACGGCTGTGCGCTCCCCTCTCTTCGCGCTCAGTCTTAAAAACGGTTAACCGTATAAAAAAATTATCAAGACAAAATTTGTAGAGAATTTTATACTTTTGTATGAATGCAAATACGATTCGAGGCAAAGGAAGCGAGATATTTCCAAAAAACTGATTTTCGTGATCTTTGACCTTGAATATCCAAAGACGCGCGCACTTGACCTTATGAGACTTTTGAGGCAACATGTAGAAAACCATAATAAAGGTTTATACAAAGTTTCAGCTTATTCGTTTCATTTAGGAGTGAAATCCTTATTTGACTGGACTATAAGTGTACAGGGGAACTACGAGTTCGCCACCTGGTTGGGAAGCATTGTCAGACGAGTTGAGTGGAACGTTCGCGCGGCCGGTTTCGGCCCGTTTCATACAAATCTTAAATTGAATTTGAGATCACAATACCCAACCAAACTGAAAAAATTATTTTAGTAATCAAATGGTTTATCAAATATCTAGTTCGGATGTGAGATACTTTATTTATTTTTGCTTTAAATTATAAGATAATAATAATAATAATAATTGGATAATTTATAGAGCGCCGTTTTTGTGAAAAATCACCTCAAGGGCGCTGTACAATTTATTCATAATTCTTAGTTTCTATCTAATTTTAATATTTACAAATGGATACATAAACATACTTACCTGCAGGTCACTTCCGATAAACACTTTAATTAGAAAGTTTGTGCTTGGAGAAGATACGGCTTTGCTCGCGGAGGACATTATATTTAAAACACTGGACATTGCATAAGATATAGGCCATTAAAGATTTTAGTGTTGATATAGTCCATTGAAGATTTTAATGTTTCATGATTTTAGAGGCAACTTCGGTAATTATTTGAGAGCAAATGAATAAAGTAAAAAAAAAAACTTTACTACATTTATTTTAAAAACACAATGAAAAATAAAATAAAACGTTGTTAAATTTTAATTTTTTGGGTAGTAGTTTTAATATATAAACGACAAACGTTCCTACGTAAAACGGTGATTTGTATTTTAAATTTACACCCATAAAAATGATTTTTTTTAGTATTTTTTATTTTATACTTCATTATAATTTTATGATTTATCATAAAATAATTTATCATAATATATTTAAATAGTAACATTTTTAAATAATTTCCAAAATTGCTTCCAAAATCATGAAACATTAAAATTTTCAATGGACTATATCTTATAATTTAAAGCAAAAATAAATAAAGTAGCTCACATCCGTACTAGATATTAGGCGCATTATTATATATTGGGCGCAGTTTATATCTTTTTAAAATCTTGTCATGTATTTTGTATGTAAACATCTTGTATTAGGTCTGTATATTTTTGAGCCAGTACCTTTTATTGTATTTTCCTGATTTTTATTTTTTTTTATGCATTTTTATAGTACAGCATGGAGGATACTTTATTTTTTAACTTTTTGACACCTACAGTACATAAATCAAATGAGTGGTTATAATAATGCATAAAATCTTATAAGACATGTTTCTGTGAAATATTTGTAAAGCGATTCTTCATATGTTGTGTCTGTATGTTGCTTCTGTGAAATGTTTTGTAATTTTTTTTCATATATTGTGGCTGCATATTGGTTTGGGTTGGGTTTAACTTTTCAAAAGTACCAATTGGCGATCCCTTTGAGTTTTGATAACTCATGGTGGTGCAACTTCGTTGTATGTTTTATTTAATAAAAAAATAAAATTAAAAAATATACCTTTTGATTACAAAAATAAATTTTTCAGTTTTGTTGGGTATTGTGATCTCGAATCCAAATCTAAGATTTGGATGAAACGGGCCGAAACCGGCCGCGAAAATGTTCATCTTAAGGAGTGGTTGTGAAACGTGCCGCAAATATATAATGTGTATTATTTTGAATAAATAAATTGAGAAATAACGCAAATCAATCAAATAAAATTTACATGCGTACGCCGGGATTCAAACCCGAGATCTTCGGTTTGAGAGTCGGGAGCCTCACCCCTCGACCACGAAGGCCGTCACGTAGGCTTCAGTCCAGTTTTTCGGAAGCCTATTTTCTATAGAGCCTCGATACATGAGTTGGTCTAATATACTTACTCCATATTCCTTATGTAGGAAACGATGTTAAAATTAATTTTAATCTAATTCGAATAACGTTATAATTTTTTAAATAATATCTAAGACATAAATGTAGAAATATGGCGTGTTAATATGATTAATCTAGTGACTTTAAAACCACTCGGACCCATAAGTTTGTTTTCACGATAATATAACATTACTAGACAATCTAGACATATGTATTTCGTATGAAGCATACCTGACTTATTTATCTGAAAAACAATAATTAACTACACATAGGAACACTTGTTATAAATTTTAAAAGTGTCCACAACTACACAAAGATCATATTTTCTCTTAAATTTAAGGAGGTACACAAATTGTATTGTTTTGGTTAGTAGGCGACTAGTTTTTAATATTATTAACATGACGAAATCATCTTTTAGATTCTCAATAAAATGCAAAACAAACATTTTTAATTTTATATACTTACCAGTAAGATGATATTTCTACACTTGCATGATAACTCTATGATACTAAACAAGGATTAACAATCACAACGCAAACAATTATAATTTGAAGAGTTTGATTAATTTTAATCATGGTGTTTAGCCTAATGGATACATTCGTCGATCAAATGACCCTTACATCATGGTACTTTCCAAACTTCCTCTTTCAAATCCCCTTTCCCTCTCCACTTCCCCAAAGTGGGGAAGCCATAGTCCCACTGGCTCCTGAAAGTGGAAACTTGTTTTTATGGTAGAGTTTTCAATTTGGGAGGCGGGTATGGTTACCGCCGCCCAGGGAACCATTTATTTGATATCAAACAGAGATGAAATGTTGGAAGGTCTGAAAGTAACTACGAGACCAGCATGGAATGCGGATCTCGTGTCGAACAAGGAAAATCTCGAATGCCTGAGGAAATTTACAAGGATTTGGGTTGAGAGATGGCCTGAACTTAGAGTCGATGATTAAATTTAACTTCATTATGTGTTTAGGATCCAGGCGGGTGTAATTGCTCCTGGCGTCCACGGTCACCTTTTGCAATATCTATACTACTACTACTGCCCGGATATTGAGCACTATATTTTCTGTTATTTCACACTAAAACTGTTTACTCATTTATCAAGTTTTGTATTAATATGTATCATGTTTTCTTAGGCACCATCTTCAACAACATCTTTAACATCTAAAATTTGGCTATTACTTTTTTTTTTTAAATCATTATTTTTTTTTCTCGTTTAACTAGACATTATCAATAGCCTTGGCGTAACCTAACTACACTTGCATTTTTCTTTTTCTAAATCTAGGATACATACAACAAGTTTTTCGTGTCTGGATTTGCATCATTCAAGGAGCCGGAACTGAACTACCATCTCATTTTCGTATTGTCCTACACCCCATCAAGGGGGTGGACTAGACCTATGTCTGTGCAACAACCGAGGAGATGACTCCCAAGGTAGCCGCTGTATAACCCGCCCGCGCCTCCCCCGTCGCCATGAGCGGGCCTGAAGACCAACCGTAGCAGACCGGTGCCCTTCCGCCCTGCCTCCGGTGACCCGATGCTCACTTTTATCCTTAGTGTCTTCAGGTATTTCCCCCTTAATCCCAACACTTTCTTCGAGGGCCTACCGGGAAGTCGGCTTAGGGGCGCGGACACCGAGTCTCGCTTGCAACTGGACTGAAGGCTCCGCTTATTCTTGGCGGGACCGCCGGACGACTGCAGCTCAGCTGCTTTGGTTAAGTCAAACAATCTCATCTAATATAATTTTTTTTTTCCTTATTCTATTAACTTTTCTTCCTACATAATAATAAACTTTTATTTCAGCTACATCAAGTGGCGGAGATGAGACGTGATACTGTGAAATAAATAACTAACAACATGTACGCACTCGCATACTGCCTGCTAACAATGTATGCCTGGACATTGGAGGTCTAGAATCATTTTAAATAAAAAGTAGCTTCTTTATAAAAAAAATTAGAGTCCTGAGGTGTACGGTGAAGGAGGAAACCATCTGTTTCCTTAGATCACCGTGGGAAAGTGGTTGAGCAACCTCCAATGATATCAAACACCTCAAGTGGTTCGCTACGTTTGATAAATTAGCTGGGGTGCCCGTGTTTATGGGGTGATGATTGTCCCGGTATTGGCGGCGGATGCGTCCGCCCAACTACTGTGTGGCGGGTCGGATTCGGAGAGGGGGTTGATTGAGGGAGACCTTTCCAGCAGAACTCACTCGACCCTTCTCCTTGCACCGCAGTAGGACGGATGGATTCATTGTCCGTCAATACTGGATACATTTTGATCCCCAGATGCCTACCCATCCCTCACGCCCTTTTCTTTCGCACATCTTCTCTCTTTCCTTAACCCCCCCCCCCCCCCCCCCCCGCCCCCACACACACCGTCAAAGATGAGATAGGCCCCGAGGGAAATTATTTTGTTCGTATCATCCTGGGTGGAGCTAACGTCAACAAAATACAAGTTTTTGTAGGTATATTTTGTTTTAAGAATACCTCCAAGATTTTCAAGAAAAGCGAGATAAATACAAAAAAACGATAGTAAGAAAACGAATTTGGCAATGCGTGGTTCCAGTTAAACAGGTTCCAAGTTTTATATGTGACCTTATCCATTGTTCTAATTTTATGAATATTTTCTTCAATCTTTGCAAATTCCCTTTGTGGCGTCATTTTTAATTAAATGAAAACAACTTCGAAAAAACAAAACTGTTTATTTAAAATTATCAACATGTTTTGAAACCAAAGGATTCTTCGTCAGGATAATAATAATCTTATCCTGATGAAGAAACCCTTGGCTTCGAAACATGTTATTTGTTTTAATTTAATTTATGAATGTTGTTTAAATTAGTACAGTTACTTACTTATTCGAGGTTTTTACAAAACTTAGAGTTGGTAAATTGCGTGCAAATGTGAGGGTCTGGTGAGATATACACTATGGCATCATTGACAGTATGCAGCTTGGCCCTGCAGGGGTTTGCAGAGCACCTCCAGTGAGTCTTGATCTTTCCCTTCACGTTAATCTTGTACCGAAATCCCAAGAACAAGAGCCCCTTGTTTTGATATCGCGTTGTAAAGTATTGTACCACGGGAGCTAAAAAAATAAAAATACAACGTTAGTAAAATCAAAAACAGAAAAGATAAAATAAATAAATAATTGAAAACAACTTCTTCAAAGTTTGCAAATATACTTTGTTGTGTCATTTTTAATAAAATGAAAGCAAATAACTTTGTAAAAACCACTATATAATCAATATTATCAATTAATTTTAATCTTATCCTGACGATGAAAATATGGTTTTCGAAACAAGTTGATAATATTTATTATATAGTGGTTTTTACAAAGTTATTTGTTTTCATTTACTTGAAAATAAGTTTTCTATAAGCAAACCGAATATTCGTTATAATCTACGCAGATGGCGCCAATTTAATTATTTTTATAAAAAAACACGTTTACAAGGTATGCTTTAAAATATTAAAGTGTATTTATTGTTTACGCCCGTACATATTCCATAGTTTCTCCATAAACAAACTCAAATCATTCAAGAATGGCTAACAAATACAATATTGGATTAAGTCACTCACATAAAATTGGATTTTTTTAGTCTTTCTTGTAAAAAGTGTTTTTACCTAAAATAATTAAACTGGCGCCACCTATGAAAGAGTGGATTGTGAATTCTCTTAATAAGTATCGCCAAAGGATTTATGTGGATTTAAAATAAAATCCTCACCAACCTATGTATATGTTGTGTTTATACAGTGAGTAACCACTTTACATGTTAATGTTGATTTCAGAACAACTTTGAACTAATTTTGGTTGATACTTACTTCTGGTATCTTACAGGAAAGCCTTAGTGGGAAGAGATTTTGAAAAATAGGTAGGTTACTATTCTACTTTTAGACATTTTGAATTACAGCAAGTGTTTTCATTACGAATTTTCTAAAAAATTAGACGATTCTCGAAAACCTTGCAAAATTAACGGGTAAACTAACAAGCAATGCAAATTTTCTGTTTTCATTGTAAAAAGTTATTCCCGCAATCATATGATATTATTGTATTTTATAATTATTAATTAAAATAAAATATGGTGATCTGTACTTCATTAGTTTATTAAACTTTGTGTTTATCAATCATTTCAGAAGCAATCATATTGCGCGGCAGCAATAAAATTAAAATTAGGTACAACAAAAAATATTTTTCAATTTGACAAAATAAGAAAAGCTGACTTCAAGAAATGCCAGAGCTACATTATGTGATTAAAATAAAAAGTTTTACTTAATTTTTAATATTTTTTTAATTACGGTTGTACAAAAATTATACATGTTTAAATTTTTTATAAAAAAGTGATTGAATAATTAAAAAGCATGTATGTATATTATTTTCTGCAGGTATGGGGATCTTTTGAGATATACGCAATGAAATCATCGATTGTGTGTACTTTTGCCCTGCAGGATGTTTTCGTACATCTCCAGTGAACCTTCTCCGTGCAAATTTGTTTGAATTTGTACTTGAATCCTTGAAAAATCAATCCTTTCTTTCCATGCATTGTTTTAATGTATATTACTCTCTCTCCTAACCCTGAAAAAAATTCATTAGTAAGTACCAATAATATTATATGTAAAGACAAAAAAACATTGTTTTTCGTATAATGATTATAATTTGTTAGCATGTTTTTAAAAAAAATTATGTCAACACGGCACAAGAGTTCTAACTGCCCAAAGCCATTGGCATTTTGGCATCCCCAATTGGGGAGTGTTGTGAAGCTGAATAGAGTGGGGAGGGAAAGGAGATGTGGATAAGGAAGGTTAGAAAGAACCTACCTGGTTATTCAGATCTAAACGCCAAACTCGGTTAGTGGCATTTCAAGCAACGTATTACTTCTAAATGGTGATATTTCAGCAGGGCGATACTGAGAGTATCTACCACTCGTGCATGAGTGCTTGCGTGTAATACTATATGTAGGTGTGAAATATTTCTCTGGAATCTTGCAAGAGTGAGTGTAAATATATAAAGTTATTGATTTTGGGATAAAAAGAGATTTATTCATTTAAATCGAATTATTTGATAAGTAGAAAGTGAAATTTAAAAATAAAAATTCAAAAAAATAAAATAAAGCTTGTAATCACTTAAAAATATTGAAATTATAAAACGATGAGTTTGCTCTTAAGTTCTACGTTGTAGTTTCATTTTCTTTGTAATTTTATTTTTGTAGTTCCATTTTCTTCGTAGTTCCATTTTCTCTGGAGTTCCATGTTCTTTGTAGTTACATTTTCTGTGTAGTTTCATTTCCTTTGTAGTTCCATTTTCTGTGTAGTTTCATTTTCTTTGTAATCCATTTTTCTTGTGGTTCCATTTTCTTTGTAGTTCCATTATTCTTGTAGTTCCATTTTCTTTGTAGTTTTCGTAGTGTTTTGTTTACAGAAATTTGTCTTTAGCCTAGTAACTAAATGTATTTTTAGTTGGTTGTCCGCAATCATGAACGTCTTTAGCGTTGAATATGACTACTACGTCATCATAAGTATGTAGGATTACTTTGCAGAAGCGTGACCGGGAACAGATCACTACTGATATTATAAAAAAATGAGTATATTCTTAAGTTCTACGTCAAATTCCATTTTCTTTGTAATTTTATTTTATCTGTAGTTCCATTTTATTTATAGTGACATTTTCTTTGTAGTTCCATTTTCTATGTAGTTTCATTTTCTTTGTAGTTTCGTTAACAGAAATTTGTCTTCAGCCTAATAACTAAATGTATATTCAGTTGGTTGTCCGCAATCATGAACGTCTTTAGCGTTGAATACGACAACCACATCGCCATAAGTGTGTAGGATTGCTTTGCAGATGCGTGACCGGGAACAGATCCAGTGAGTCTTCTGTCCGCAGACTTGCTTCAGTGTATACCTGAAACCTCGGTAGAACAGCGCTTTCTTTCCGTTCACTATTGTCACACGTGGCGCACTTTCCTCTGAAAAAATATACTTTACTTAGGAACAGAACTACTAGTTCATGATTGGTTCTAACATATATAACTCTTCCAGCAATAGGCTTTAAAACATTTTTTTTATAAAAAAATATTTATTAAATATATATATATATAATTTTTTTTTTACATGAGCTCCACACAGGACTCACAGGAGGTCCTGAGGAAAATAATGTCCCTCAGGGCCTATGTCATCTTTGGGGATGCTGTGTGGAGGTTTTTTTTAAGGAAAGGAGGGAGAGGAGAGTTCTGGGAAGGAAAAGGGTATTGGGGGTGGGTAGGAATCTGGGGTTCAGTGTGTCCAGATCATCCGCCTCCAAGACCTAGACAAACCTCACCCCATGAACCCGGGCGCCCCTGCTAAATCACCTAATAACTAAATGTAGCGAACCACTTGGGGTGACCTATGGCAGAGGTATTGGTTATCCAATAAAGGTTCCCGGGGCGGCGGTACCCATTCCAGCCTCTAAAATTGAACGTTATTAAATAAAGCAATATTATTATCCAATTTATATAACAAATAATTATCACAATTTTTTTCTTACTATTTACGAATATCAGAATCTTACTCATGATAAGGCATTCATAATTTTTAAAGCATAGTACCAAGTATCCCAGATATTAAAAAAAAATTAAATATAAAAATATACTTTAAAAAAAATTAATATAAATGTGACACCACAATACTGCAGAAAAATAATCATTTTATAACATAAAATGTTGTCAAATTAAAAGCATTTTTTTTAATGTGTGCCTCATTGCAACGAAGTACCAAACAAAAATATTAGAAAAAAATAAAACTATAATTAAGAATGATAATATGCATCTCAAAATATCGATAGTCCAGTTGATTAGTCAGACATCTCCAAATAACAAGCTTTGAGATAACGAGAAAAGCAATATTCGAATGCTCACCATAAATCGAATATTATTTACACGTGTCCACGTTTTATATATTAAATATGCTATAAAATAACACCGGGAGACATAAGGATGCGGTGCATTAGGAGGACATTTTGAAATATTATTTTTAATTGATAAACTAATGTTTTTAAGACAAGATTTTTTATGCATAGCACAAAGGGTAACAATTATTATAAAAGTATTAGTAAAATTTTAATTTTTGGAATAGGATTTTGCAAATAAAAACAATTTGTCTGATCAAAATAGATTTATTAAAATAATCAAAAAATTATACAAAACATAATTTACACTTTCAATGATAATTGCGAAAATAACGTTATAGTAGGTTATGAAAATACAATCTGAAGTGCCTACGTTACTAATAATAATAATAATCTTTATTTGGAAAACAAACAGCTTTACAAAGATGCATAAAAATAAAGAGTGCTAAAATAAAACAGTAAGCCTAAAAACATGTTTTCGCTGATAAAATTTGTTTTTTTTTTCGCTGACAAGAAAAACATAAAGAAAAACTAAGAAAAAAATAGTTAAGAGAAGCTAAATTAAACATAAAGAAAAACTAAGAAAGAAAAAGAAAAAAAAAATAGTAAGGAGAAGCTAAATACTTAAATAATGCATGATAAAATACTATTAGATAAAAAAAATATCTGAATTAATTCATGATTCAGAAAAGATTTATTGGATAGAAATAGATTTTTTAAATCATCACCATCAGTATATGAGGAAGGGAAAATATTTAACACATGTTCAACAAAAATTTTATTTCATTAGGTAAATATTTTACTAAGTAGGTAGGTACATAGTCTATATAAAGCGCTGAAAAAATAAGCAATACCTTTACAAGTTATATCAAAGTTTATAGTAAGTAAACTGTCAAGTCGTTACGAAAACTGTTGAAAACCGACTTGTTTAGACTGGCATGTGTGTGGGCTTTGTGAAACAAATATGAGAACGTCCCCAAACGTGTGTAATATTGCTTTGCACCAATGCATCTTAGAACACACCCAGTGAGTCTTCCCACCGCTCTCACGCTTGAAACTGAAACGGAATCCTCGGTACAGAAGCGCTCGTTTCCCGTTTCGTGTAGTGATGAACCGTGGATTTCCATCTGAAATTAAAATTTTAATTTAATAAGTATGTTTAAATTATTCACTAATTTCAACGATTAATTTTTATTTTATTTTTTAAATTTTTATGGTTTTTATACAACCCTCATTTATTTGGCATATTTACCTTCTAGGTATGTAGGTACACAACTAGAAATACTTTTCAGAAATAGTAGATGTGTTCAACTGCTCCGAATTTAGTTACAAGAAGGTTATAATAACATACCTCGTAAATAAATTAAAGTAAGCTTAATTTTTTTTTTAAACATCAAATATTCCCGGATTACCTAACAATATTTGAAAATCTCCTACTACCACCAAAGTAAGCGGAAAATGTGCTTGTGTCGTGATGGAGGACTTAGCCAGCCGAGGAATCGAGCAAGGGACGCCTGGGTGGGACCCAAACGCGATGCCAACGCAGCCACTGACCGGTCTTTGATAGTTTTCCACTAAATTGTTATATAAATATATTATATCACATGTTTGAAAAGCCTGTACGAGCTTATAATATAAATAAATTCTCTGACTAGTCGAATTGATGTACCTAGATGTCCTAGATGTTACCTTAAAAACTAAAAAATGATAAATCCTTACATTTTCAATTGGTTAAAGTCCGAAAAGAAGCGTGGAGAAGCTTTTTGTTCGGTCTTTTTATTATGTGATTACCGCAGGTGAGTCCCAACCGCTCTTGAGTGTTAAGCCATTGGGAATATGGCATTCCCAATTTGTGTACGGTGTGGGGCTGGAGGGTGTGGGGAAGGGAAAGAAATAGGGGATAGGGAAGAGGAAAGTACCTGGCTATTTGGTTCTGGATGATTCAAGCAAAGTTTTGATTCTGAATTACGGTCTGTCCCCAGAGTTACACTGAGAGCATCTACCACTCTGGATCCAAAACCGTTCTGGAAAATTATGATGTTACTATAGATTTAGATCGACTAGAAGAGTCATGGTCATGGTCGGACCTACAGACTACGGGTTTGGACATACTATTATAATGTGTGTAATGGAAAAAGGGGTATGAACTTCAAATAAGTTTGGGTAAAAGGAAAAGGAAGGGCTTTCTAAGAAAAAGGGTCCCAACTTTCATCAAAGGATCGAAGTATATGGAAGACGCACATTCTAACCATCTCAGCTGTTATTGTTATGCCTAGCGTTATTATAATACACCTATTGAATCTCGTACGGTGAAACTTTGAGGTACGATCTTTTATAAAACCTAATAGACTTTCTCAAAGAGAGAAACTCGAATGAAAAAATGTTGTGGGAGCCTAGCTTTACTTATTACGGTTATTCTTTACTGTAAATCTTTAAAGCAAAGAACGAGCGCTGTGTCATACATATAATGTTAAAAAGTCGTAACAGTTTTAACACAACATGTTATTCATGTACTTACGGAAATGGTAATTAATAAACCTTTTTTTTACTGTACTTTTGGGAATTTAGGGTTTTACGTGTAGGTGTGTAAGGTGTTGAGGCAAAGCGAATAAGTGAGACGTCGGTTCAATACTTACAAGTTTATTAACAATTTACAAAAGACACATAAATCAATCTCCAATTTAAATATTTGCATTAATAATGAATGTGAAGGGCGAACAAATACGATAGACAAGTGGCTCTTGACCGAGAATTTAGAGCAGAATGAATCAGTGGTTTTTGATGCAGCGCGAGGAAAGTGGTTTGAGATAAGGTTTGAATCCTATTGGTGCCTAGGGTACCAATCGGGTGGCCAGACGCTGCAGATCGTTGTCCTTTGTTCGAGCTCCACATACTTAATAAATTTATTATCAAAGTAATATTTATTACACTTCAAATAGGTGCACTTTATGTGGTCTAATATAAACATAGATTCATTTTAATTTACACTTGTAATACTTATAACATACATAATTTTAACATTTTCTTTGAATATTCTTAAACTAGGAACTTAGCATTTGAATTCTTTTATACGTTAAACAATTCTTTGTTTTTGTTTTGTTCATTTTTTTCCGTCTTGTATGGTTTGTGTGGAAGTCTTAATTATAATATAGTTGGTCTCTATAGTAAGTTGGTAGTAAATTGAAGAATTTACTTATTTGAATTTTATCTTATTTTATTTGAATTTTTGAAGTAAAACTTATTTACGCACGCTTCACTTGGAGAGTAAGCTGGTGAACGCGTGACGAGATCAGTACGAAAAGTGTGATTGGGCGAGGCGAACGGAAATTGAGAGGGAGATATAAGTTAGTGAAGATAGAAAGAGAGAGAGTTACGTTTCGTATATTACTGTAGGGGTAAGAGAGAGAGGTGCGAGCACACATTTTCTTTCTTTCTCTCATAGCCAGTTACGTTTCGTATATCTAAGACACAGTGCAGGCCTATTGTCTGTATCACACTGTAAGAGCAAGATGAGCAAGAGAGAGCAGTGCGCGCGCACATTTTCTTTCTCTCTTCTTTTATAAGTTAGTGAAGTGTTACTTCAGTCGTGTGGTCTAAAGCACACTCGTTTTTTTTTTTGTTTGACACTAATTATTTCTAATTCCTTAAGCATTTTCTATATTGATTTATATTTATTACACTTCAAAATGTGTCTCATTTTCACATTGTTATTAGTAACAATTATGTTGATGAGACAAATACGGCGGAGGATGACTTAAATAAATAGAAGTCGTTACGAACACAGATGAAAACGAAGTTTATTGTCTCTGCAAGTATGCGGATTTTGCGAAACGGATACAAGGACATCATCACATGTGTGTAATATAGCTTTGCACCTTCTTGTTGAGCACACCCAGTGAGACTTCCCCGCGATTATGCGCTTGAAACTGAAACGGAATCCTCGGTACAGAAGCGCCCTTCTCCCATTAGGTATAGTAAAGAATTGGGGATTTTCATCTGAAATTGAATGTTTACAATAATAAGTATGTATAATTTTGGACTAAGATGTAGATCCACTGAGTAGACAGGACTGGTCTAGAAGGGCAGACCGGACTGGGCAGAAGTTACCGTAAAAACTCGAAAATAGTTAAATCCTAGCATTGACAAATGTCTATTTATCAGAAATGGAAACGTGAAGTAGCTTTTGGTTCGGGTTATTACACAACTGTTACGAAAAATGCTTAGACTAGTTCAGGTTAGCTAAGAGAGTCACGAGCATGTTAAAATCTGCAGATTAAAGGCTCGGATAGACTACGGGTACGATGGCATTCGACGAAAGGGGGTTCTAGGCTGCATACAAATGGCGAGGGATAAATGAAAGGAACATATTTTAATGGTTTTTGTGTGAACTTTCATATTTATTAGAAAACTTATAATCTCAGAATAGCTGTTATTATAATTATATTATACTTCACCATGTTTCAATCTCCTTCGGCACCATAAAAAGGCTAATCGTAATAATCCTTTAGAAAATCTGTGAAAGAAATGTTGTGTGAGCCTGACTTTTTTTTAATTACTTTTTAAGATTTATTAATTGTAAGTTAGGCGAAAAAAATAACTTTTTTCAACCCAGAATAAATGTTAAAAAAACATTTTTTTAATTCTGTTATGACGCGTAATACGAGAGTGAAATGCCGATACATTTATTGAGCATATTTAGGCATTGGTAATTAATGAACAATTTAAAAAAATATTCGAATCGTTTTATTCTAAGTAGTCTGTTTACAGATGAAATTTCTACATAAGCGGCGGTGGATGACTTTAATATATCTAGACGTTAAGTTAGTCGCGAAATCAACACAGATGAAAAGAATTTTGTTTTTCGAAACGAATACAAGGATGTCATCGCACGTAATGTACGTAATTTTGCTTTGCTTTCAGCTGTCAAGCACACCTAGTGAGTCTTCCCTGCGCTCTCGCGCTTGAAACTGAAACGGAGTCCTCGGTACAGAAACGCACTCTTCCTTTTCCCAAATTGAACGATACAGTTAATACGTTTTATTTATTGATTCCACAAGGCGTCCTTTCCTTTGGTTGACCTTGATGGAGGCACAAGATGCCTTATCTATGGCTTCCTTCGCATAAGTATCTACATATATCATAAATACTTTGATGAAAAGGGTAAATTTTTATTATTAAAATGCTTTTTTTTTGTATTTATGGAACATTTATTTTATATTAGTTTTACAAAGCGATGATACAATGGTAAATTAAAACTATAAAAGTAAAGATTAGTATTTTTTAAAAATATTTATGAATGTTGAAATAAAGGAAGTTCATTAATAAAAGCACAATATATTGCTATTATTAAATTATTTATTTTATTTGCATTAGTTTGCTAATTTCGACAGGTGTGCGGTCTCGAGATGAATATGATGATGTTTTCACAAGTATGTAGAATTGTTTTGCACGTGCGTGACTTGGAACACACCCAGTAAGTCTTCTCTCCACTAACTTGTTTGAAACTAAACCGGAATCCTCGGTACAAGAGTCCCCTTTTTCCATTTCGTGAAATTATGAATTGGGCAATGTTATCTGAAATCAAAAGTTTCATTTAGTAAAATAATTATTATTTTATATCTGTACAAATATTCATGGTGTTAAAGAATTGTCGGTATATAAGAATTATTTTTGAAGTAATAGTTAATTTATTCAATTTAATTTTTATATTATGTATTACAAAAATTTACCAGCGGCTTCGCTCGCGTGATATTAGGTAGACATTACTGTACAAAGAATTTCCCACGTGGTTGAAATGTATTTTGGGATGAAATGTAGCTTATATCACTTCTCAGTCCTCCAACTATCCCTATGCAAAAAAATCACGTCTATCGGTCGCTCCGTTGCGACGTGAAAGAAGGATAAACAAACATACACACTTTCTCATTTATAATATTAGTTAGGATTTGAAGACTTATTTGAAGGTTATTAATTATAAGTATTAATATAATGAACTTTAATGGAAACAATGTGTTTTAATATAATACATTACATTGTAAACGATATCCATTAATATTTAAGGTAATATTTGAAACAGTTAAAAAGCCAAAACTTTTTAAAATTGAAGATCGGTTAGCCACCTGTAATTATTTTGCGTTCGACACGTGTGCGGTTGTTGCGAAACGTATACGATGGTATCATCCCTGGTGTGTAGAAGTTTTTTGCAAGATCTTGTCTTAGAACATCTCCAGTGAGTCTTCTTACCAAAAATTCCTTTGGAATTAAATCGAAATCCCCTGTACAGCAGAATTCTTTTCCCGTTACCAGTTCTAATGAATTGAGGAGTTTCAACTACAAAATAAAGTTTTACAAATAAGAATAAATTTTTTAATGTCATATAATATTTTAATATGAATATGTGATAAAAAAAGTAATTAAAAGAAGTCTAATTAAATGAAGACAATATGAGCGAAACTCCATAAGAGTTGAGTTTCGCTAATATTGTCTTCATTTAATTAAATATTACAAGTTGAGTTTTTGTTTTTACTCATAAAGTTACAAATAAAAATAAATAAAAGAAGTCTTTAAAAATAATATATTTAATACAAAAAAGTTTAAGGTACTTAGAGTTAACATGGAAGTTCTTTACAGAATAAAATATATTTTATAACTATGTAGTTGAAAACCTCCGGCGTTGCCCGGATTTTATGCAAGGTTTTCGAAAAAAAAACAGTATTCTTACACTTGTATAGAACGTTATTGATGGGTTGTTTCACAGAATTTGAACAATTCATTAAATTTCGAAATAATTTTCAAGTTCTATTCGAGTTTTGTTATTACAAAATTATGGGCCAGTTGCTTCACAGAACTGAAATAAAAACAGACCTTGAATGGAACTTTCACAGGACCTGAAAATTAACTTATAAATTTAAGATTTTCACAGAATTGTTAAAATTTTGTGAAACAACAGTGTGCAAAATTTCATCAAACTCGTATTACAACTTTAGATTTGTATAAAAAACAAAACCACACCGGGACACCCTTTTTTGAAATGAATAGATTGATTTTTTTTGGGAGGCCAAAACTTAATACATAATAATTCATAATAATTTTTTAAAAAGTTATCTTTTAGAAATAAATACCTAACACAAGAAAATAACCAATGAATAAGAAGCTAAAAAATGTACAAGTCAAAAAAAACTTCAGTTTTTATCTTAGCGATATAAAAATTCGTATATAATAATAAAATATAGTACCTAGAGATAAAACGAAAAGAGATGAAGCACATAGAAAAGGGACGGGGGGTGCTCTCAGTAAAGCTCGTTTTACACTGACATTCTCAATACTAAACTTAGATATTTGTACATAAGTTTTATTAGTAAACGTTCGTTCGCTATTCTATAATGTAAACCTATTATAATTACAATTTGAAATAACAACTTACAAAGTAAAATCTTCCTTTAAAATTGTGGGGGTGAAAGTATTAGATACTATCGAATTAAGTTATATATTTACAAATAATAAGGACTTGCTGTGTTGTGTATATATAATTATAATATAATTTTATCTATACCAAGACTGGAAACAAATAATAATCGATCATAACAATTATATTTTAAGTAACAGTTACTTATTTTTCCACGAAACTGATAGTTATTTTGGTGGCACTAATCGACATGTATGCGGGCGTTCCGAAACGAATGTGATGACGTCATCGCACGTGTGTAGAAGCGTTTTGCACCAACGTGACTTGGAACACACCCAATGAATCTTTCCACCGCTCGTGCTCTCCCGTTTGAAACTGAACCGGTATCCTTGGTACATTAGCGCTCTTTTCCCGTTCCGTAAAATGAGGAAGTGGGGAATTTTATCTGAAATAAAAAGGAAACGGTAAGTGTCTTTTTTATTAGATAAATTGGGTGTCGAACCTCTGAGTAGATATAAATTCCTTGTGTTCAATTAATTGAACCGTTGCGCTTTTAATATTCTCACGTTTACGGACAGCGACGCGACGCACGGTACAAAAATGTCTTATCTCAGTCCTATTTTCAAGGCTGGAGATAAGACAGACGTCAAAAACTACAGACCGGTAGTCGTATTATCAGTGCTGCCCAAACTTTTTGAAAAATTGATTTATGACAAATTAAGTCACGAGATTGCGCCATTCATTGAAGATAATCAACACGGTTTCTTTCCAAAGAAATCAACAATCACAAATCTGCTTAATTTTTCGCGGTTGGTAGCCAAAAGTTTAGACTCGAGGCACCAAACAGATGTAGTTTACACCGACTTTGCCAAAACATTTGACCGTGTTAACCAAGCTATACTTCCGAGGAAAATGTTTAAAATAGGCTTCGACCTACCAACACTGAACTTTTTCTCATCGTATTTAAAATCCAGAAGCCAATTTTTTTTCGATAAATGGACATAATTCAAAAAAATTCCAAGCGCAGCCTGAAATTCCTCAAGGGACCTGTGTTGTTTCTAATACTAATAGATGACATTCAAAACTGTGTTAGGAACATCAAATGTCTACTATTTGCTGATGATTTTAAAATTATAATAGAAAAAGGCTGCCGACAAGATTGTTTTAAAATGCAAGCTGATCTGGATGCACTATCTGAATGGTCGTTGGCAAACAAATGAGATTTTAACTCAAAAAAATTTGTCACAATGTCCTTTACTCGTTGTAAAAACATTATAGTTTACGATTATAAAATAAAGGGTGAAACGTTATCACGGTGTCGTCTTTGATTCCGAAGTGACATTCTCTAGCCATATATCGCAGCTCACTCAGTTTTGCTACAAACTTCTTCGGTTCATCATCAGTACTTGTAAGCAGTTTAATAACCAAGAAGCTACGCTAGCGTTATTCGATGGCATACTGAGAAGCAAGCTGGAGTACGCGAGCGATGTTTGGGCACCATATATTGATATGTTAGAGCAAATCCAGAAGAAATTCCTCAGGTATGTTTATACGCGGAAGCATGGAACCTATCCAAGGTTCATGCACCATATTGATTTACTTGAGGAAACTGATTATGTGAGTCTAGAAACTAGGCGGAAAGCAAGTCTTGCTATTCTGTCTTTCAAAATTTGGAACAATTTCATCGATAGCCCATTTCTCTTGGGATGCTATGATTTATATGTATCAGACCACTACAGCCGAAGTCGACATCATGACTTATATAAAGTACCGAACTGCAGAACAGACGTCTTGGCAAAGCAAAGCATGACGAGGGGAATGGTGCTGTTAAATAAAATTGCAAACCATTTGGATGTAAGTAACTGTTCTAATGCCTTAAAAATATTTTTAAAGAGTCACTTGCCTAAATCCTGATAGGGTAACTAAATTCTACTTTTATTGGAATTATTCTGTTGTAAAATAATAATTTAAAAAAATATATATATAAAAAAAACAATATAAAATAAAAAAGGCAATAAACATACGCTCCTTTTCATAATAACACTGCAGCTCTTTCTTAAATAAAATAAATAATAATGGGACATACGTGCATTGTGTGTTTTATCTTTTGTCTGACCATTATTTAGTGTGTAAGAAAAAGCTGCAGCATTATTATAATAAGGATCCTATGTTTATTGCCTTTTCGTATCGTCGCCGTTCGGTAAACGTGGTAATATTTATAGCGCCTATTCGTCCATGTCCATAAAATCGTCATTAGTTTTAGAATATAATAAGATGGACTTTTTTTGGACCTTGGGGGATAGGCCCATATTATGATTACAAAGTTTTGAAATATTTTTTTAATGAAATAGGCTTTGTGAAACTTTTGAAATATTCTTCACCGTTGAAATTTTTTATGTCATTTCTGCCGGTATTTTTAATTATAATAATAATAATATGGTTTATTTGTAGTTTATATTTAAAACACAACTGGTTGCTTTTACATTGATATATACGAAGATGAATGACAAACTTGAGTTAATTTTTTTTTGCAGTCTCGAGAATTTAGGGCTTTTAGGACTAGAGAATTTCTATGAAATGATCTTTAGAAAAGCTTACAAATAAGAATTTGTTTATATTTTTACACGATTACTTATTTACAATGTCGCGGGCAGTGGAGGCGAAGGTGACAGATTTTTTACTTATGAATACGACTGTCTGAAAAGGTGAATTTTAAGTTTAGTGACATCGTTTTCAAGATATAATAAAAACAACAAAGGGAATCGGGACCGCCGCCAAGGGAACCATTTATTGGATAATCAACATCTCTACCCTAGATCACTCCAAGTGGTTCACTGCGTTTGGTAATTATGCAGGGGTGCCCGGGTTCATGGGGTTAGTTTGCCTGTCTATGTCTTGGTGGCGGATGACCTGGTCACACTGAAACCCAGATTCCTACCCGTTATGTTACCCGCTACGTACCTATCCTTCATACCTTTTTTCCTTCTCAGAATTTCTTCTTCTTCCTTTCCTTAAAAATACCCTCCACACAGCGTCCCCAAAAATGACATAGGCCTTGATGGAAATTATTTTTCCTCAAGGCGAATTAGTTTGGATAACAAAAAAAAATCAAAGAAAAAATTAGGGGGAAATTATTTATTAAAAAAGATTATTATAAAAAACATCCTTACAAAATCATTCGGTTTTACAAGAAGACATGTCTTTAGGTCAATAAAATATAATATTCCTTCAAAAACTATATCTAATCTACAACTAACTAAAAAGTTGGGAGGCGGGTAGGGATGCCGCCGCCCCGGGAACCATTTATTGGATAACCAAAACGTCTGCCATAGGTCACCCCAAAAGGTTCGCTACGTTTGGTGACTTAGCAGGGTTGCCCTGGTTCATGTGGTTAGGTTTGACCGGATCTTGGCGGCGGATACGTCTGTCCACCAACTGCGTGGTAGGCCGGATCAAGAGAGACTGGATGAGGGAGATCTTTTTACCTCTCCAGCAGGACTCTCTCGAAACATTGCCTTGCACCGCAGTGGAAGGGATAGATACATACCTATGTCCGTCACTCCCGGACACACTAACCCCTACCCACCCCTCATACCTTTTTCCTTCTCAGAACTTCCACTCCTTACATTCCCTAAAAATACCCTCCACACAGCATCCCCAAAGATGACATAGGCCCTAAGGGCAATTATTTGCCTCGGGGTCTCCTGTGTGAAGCTGATGTAAAAAAACCGTCGCGCCAATTCTCCTCGATTTATTGTCATTCGTAGGTACATGCTAATTCTTCTTAAGTTGATCGTCCATCTGACTGCGCCGGCCATAACGCACGCACGGCACGCAACGGATTTTTCTATATCTTTTTCTATATAGTAGTTGGTAGTTGCCGATAGTGGACGCAGTGCTGTACTAATTCATATAAAGATATAGAAAAATCCGTTGCGTTCCTTTGGGGCCTGCGCGGACAGGTGAACGTTCACCATTATGCCTACTCTTGACATGACCAAACTCAAATTTTGATTCACCAATTCAATTGCGCTTCATTATATATTCTTCAGTAGGAAATGGTCGATAAAATCTCTCGGAATTATTCCCATCGATTCGGCACGTGTGCGGTCGTTTTGAAACGTATATGACGGCTTCGTTACACGTGTGCAGTAATGCTTTGCACCCACCCGACTTGGAACATACCCAGTGGGTCTTGGCACCACTGACTTGCTTAAAAGTATATCGAAATCCTTGATACATCAGCGCTTTTTTCCCGTTTGGTAATTTAATGTATTGTGGCATGTCACCTGAAATAAAATAATAGTTTTAAATTAATACATTGTTTTTAGTTAGCATTTTAAATAATTTTGTAAAAAAAGATTAGAATGTTAATGCAGCATCCCTTGATCGCAGCTATACATCATACTAATATTATAAACGCGAAAGTTTGTACGGATGTATGTGTGTTTATTAAACTTTCACGAAAAAACTACTTAATGGATTTGAATGAAACTTTACAATAATAAAGTTCATACATCAGAATAACATAAAGGCTATAATTTATCAAGCTAGCTAGGAAGGGGACGCGGGAGGGGAACGGGGACGCACAGGAAAGGTGATTCAGTGAGAAACAATGTATTTCTTTGAATATGGCATAGCAACGCATGCCGGGAACCAGCTAGAATAATTTATTTAAATGAGCTTCATTCTACGCATCACAAAATCGTACAATAAACCTGCAATTGAACTACTATATATTACGGCGTATTTTTAAATGACTAAAATTGTTATGAACTTTATTTTTTTTTTGTACTTTATGAGTAAAACCTCAAATTGTAATATTTAATTAAATGCAGACAATGTTAGCGAAACTCAATCGAAAATCTGGAAACCGAAAAATCAGTAAAAGATATTATGTCCCAGAGGTACCAATATCTTTTTCTGATTTTTCTGTCTCCAGATTTTCGATTGAGTTTGGCTAATATTGTCTTCATTTAATTAAATATTACATTTTGAGGTTTTACTCATAAAGTTATAAAAAAATATATATATTCATATAGACTTGCAGAAAAGCCAGTAGATGTGGCATATTAAAAAAAATGGATAAAAATTATCCAGACACTATCTAGATAGCATTTAATTCGGGTTTGAATCTTACAATCATACTTAAAGATAGAAACCAATAAAATATGCATTGAGAAAATGAAGATAATGTTGGTTATCGTACGAATATATTATCATACGAGTATATTAGAACTGCCTGTTTCCTAAATAAAATTAAATTTAAAAATATGTTCGATTCAAATTTTAAAAAAAAAAGATTTATTACAAAGAAGAAAAAAAGAAGAAAAAAATATGTGCACTAAAACTCGACAAAAAATGTATGGGTTTTGTAAACCATACTAGGAGCGTGGAAATTGATTTTGAAGGAAATTTGGGAAATAATATGGATTTATTATATTTTTTTTATCTAATGATATTATATAAGGAATAATTTATTGTAAATTTAATGATGGGTGAAAGTAATTTCAATGAAAAGAAACATTCAGTGCATCTTTTAAAGAAGTTTATTGACATAAACAACACAGTAAAAAACATTACTAAAACCTTAAATTAAAAATATTCCTATAACGAGTGTCACGCTTAGTCTGACATCAGTTGAGTCCATAATTGTGGTCCGAGTAACGTCAAACTGATCATATAATTGCGTTGACTGACGGACTGTGGATCGAAAGATATTTTATTTTAATTTAATAGTTTTCATCAGTCAGGAATTATGGACTGAACTAGTGACAGGTTGAGCGTGTAACAACCATCTTACAATTTTCGATAAAAGCAGTTAATAACGATTAGGACGGTTGTTTCATAGAATTTTAACTATTTACCAAATTTAAAAGTTAATAATTATTTCGTTTTTTGGTTTTCCGGGAAGAAATTGTGCCTTTATTCAATAAACATGTGTTCGAAAATCAAAAAAATTCTCTAGACATCTATTGATAATATAACAGGAGCCTAATATTTTAATTTTATGAAATATTTTTATATCTAAATCGGGCACATTTTATTTTCAAAGTCATTAACAAAATATTTCGAAATATAAAGAAAAGAAAACCTTTACACTGTTGTCACACCTAGCTATAAAAGCGCCAGTGATTTTTTGGCTTGGCCTGTTTCAGCATATCGCTCGCCATATGTATCGCCAGCGATATGCTGAAATGAAGAGTTAAATTTGTTTAGAAGAACCGACCCGATTACTTCAGTCATTTTTACAATCTAATTCAATTCGATTTATCAAAGCAATCGACTAAAGAAACAGATGTACTTTCTTTACTTAATAGGGTTGTAGATACAACAGGATAACTTGTTTATTTATTGTCCTTGATTAGAAGAAACTAGTAGCGAGTTAAAATAAAAATAATATTTGAAATAAAAAAAAAATGAAGAAATTTCCAAGATAAATAAATAATGTAGGTCGCTGTAAGCCGGATGGTTAAATTTTTAACGTAATTTATCCCCTCGTCTCGTGAATATTTCGTACGGTGTTCTTTTTCTACTATGTAGTAGAATAACAGCAACAATTTACAGGGATATTTTTACATTTTGTTACATAAAATAACTGATAATTACTACTACACTTCTACATTACTACATTATACAGTATACAGTATACAGTATGTTAAGTGAAATACTTGACTTACTTTAACCAGTGATTCCTGACATTTGGAGTCAAAAATCTTAATGAAATTTTGGTCTGACCAACCCCTCACCCCGCCCCCAACTGTCAAACACCTACTTTTTTTAAATGTTTTTGTAGAAGAAAAAAAAATGTCACCGGAGACAAAATTTCATTTACATTTTTTAATCCAAATAATGTCCCTTAACACCCTGAATAATAATAATAACCTGTTACAATATATTAAAAAATGGTTTTATAACTCTTTCTTTCTCCTTATTTTTGTGTGAACCACCACGTATTTATTTATTAACCAATACAAATAATATACAATTAAATATTTATAATATATAATATTGGTGGTAACAATACCTCCCTAATTGAGAAATTCTCGTGTTTAGAGAGGGAGATGATGAACTCATTTTTGTTATTTTTTTTTACTCCACAGAGGGGACCCTGAGGAAAATACTTTCGCTCAGGGCCTATATCATGTTAGGGGATACTAGGTGGAGGATCTTTTTAATGAGAGGAAATATATGAGGGGTGAGTAGGAATTTGGGGGTCAGTGTGTCCAGGAGTGACAGACGTATGAATCCATCCCTCCAACTGCGGTACAAGGCGATGTGTCGAAAGAGTCTGGCTGAAAAGGTCAAAAGGCCACCTTCAAACAGTCCCTCTCGATCCGGCCCGCCACGTAGTAGGTGGGCAGACTCATCCGCTGCCAATATCCTCACCTCATAAACGCAGGCATCCATGCTAAGTCACCAAACGTAGCTTGCCACTTGGAGTGATCTTTGACATAGGTGTTCGTTATCCAATAATTTGTTCCCGGGGCAGCGGTACCCATACCCTCCTCACAAATTTGTTGTAAGAACTCACTTTTAGTCAAAAGAAACCGAGGTTTTTTTTAATGTGGGTTTTAGTGGGAAAATCATAATCATAATGACACACTTTATTTTGTGTTATTTCAATTTATTAGAGTGGATACGATACATTACATTGTTTTCCTTTTTTTATAATGTTAGAAATACTAATCTCCTTTTTTAACATGGTTGCTACAAATCTTTATTATCAAATATGGAAAGATTTGAAGCAATTATTGATTTTGTTGTAGCATAAGCTAACACCACATTTTTTACAAATTGTGTGGGTAAATCCTTTACAATTAGGCATCTTGCATCTACTTCTTTTGTACCATGAAGGCCAATGTTATCGGTTCTTCTATTTTTGGGATGAATATGTTGTGTGGGTCCCCGTTTGTTTTTAGTTTGTAGCTCATCTTCAATGATCTTGCTACTCGGTCTTTCTCGGCCACGTTTCGATTCTTCAAAACTTTCCACGGAACAGAACGTGGTTACAAATTTGTTTTTAAAACACCCTGAAATCAAAAATAGTTTATTCCGAATATAACGCGGTGTTTTTATTTCAGAGACACCCGGATTCTCGCAGCACTACACAATGCATTAATTAGGAGTAGGCTTGAGAGCGGATCGGTGGTTTGTTAAATATAATCACTTCGAATATCGATGTATTTAACATCAATGAAGCACAATTTAGGCGGAAAGCTTTGTTGCAGTTAGCATAAATCCTTTCATCTTATCCTGTCTTTTATCACTCTTTTAAACACGCTTTGAAATGTTAATTATGTAATGTTTTTAAAATGAATTGAATTGAATTTAAATTTTAAATCTGGTAAAAGTTTTCGCGTTATCTCTACATATTATAAATTAAAGTCCTGCGCCCTCCGCCGCGTCTTCATGCGGCTTTCTTAGGTATATAATTTGTCAAAATTTGTGTAAATTGGTTGAAATATATTGTATATAAAAGAGAATGTCTGTATGTGGTGGACGAGCGGGCTGGAAAGGGTGGTGTGGATTTGATTTGTATGCAAATTAACAGATGGCGATGTGAGTTAATTTATCGTGGTTATGAAGGTTGGGTAATCATCCAGTAGATGGCATTCTGTTTCGTTAGCCACAGCAACGCGTGGCCAAGTCAGCTAGTATTTTATATACCTAAATATAATGGCCTGTTTTTGTACTACGATGCATTTCAGGTTTAATTGGATATAGGTTGCTGAATACACTGGTTGATGAAACTCCAACGTGTTTTCAATCTTCAAAGCGTATTTGTTTCGAGTCCTTAAAAAAACAGGTACTGGTGTATCGTTCGGACCGGGACAGGAGTATTCAAGTCTGTGGTATCGTACTGATGCACACGACAGCGTGATGCTGTAGCAGGTGTGATATAAGCCTGCAGTTGCTACATAGGACACTATTAAAGATAGAACGCTTATTTATCACAGAACCCACAGATTGCTACACTATACTACTCTGCTTATTCAATGGCGCTACAACCTATTTCGAGCATTGGCCTCCTTCAGGATGGGCCTCCACCGCACTCTGTCCTCGGCCGTCGTCTTCCAATCTTCGACACGGAGTAGTCCTCTTGAATCCTTACTGAAATCATCCTCCCATCTCATTACACCATCACACAACACTACTAACAGTTATAAATGTATAAAAAAACATATTCGAGAATTATTTTTTTAATTATTTTAAATTTTTTTATTATTATTTATTGAGTTAGTTTATACTACATGAATATAAACCAATAAGCACAATGTAACATTTCATTTGATAAATTTAAATATTTTTACAGTAAGCATACCATTTCTTTTTAAATACATTCATTCTTTCTTCATTCTTCATACTTTCAGGCATTTCATCAAACATCTTTAGTTCTCTATACATTAGGCAGTTCTGTGATTTTGATTTCTTCATTTGTGGCAATCGAACTCTGTTTATATTTCCTGTTTCATAATTATGTACGTCTCTATTAAAAACAATTTCATCCTTTAGGATTCCAATAAGGAAAATTATTCTAACAACATATTGACTCTTTTCCACAAAGGTACAAATTAAAATTAGCAAAGATAGCAAATTAAAATTCAGATTAGCGAGAAATATTGAAAAGAGTATAGTGATTTTTTTAATGTGAATATCGCACACGAGTCCCAACTGCGCCCGATTGGAGCAAGTGAGACTGTCGCATCCCCAATTGGGGTGTTGTGAATATGATTATAGAGGGGAGGAGAAGGAGACGGGGAGGAAAAAGGTGAATAAGTGCCTGGCTATTCAGATCTGGTCACTAAACACGAATAAAGCCATTTCAAGCAACGTTTCAATTCTGAATGTTGATCTTACATCAGGGTGATACTGAGAATATCTTCCAATCTGAAAAAAGTAGTTCTACATACATCCAAATTGTAACAACTGTTAAGTATGTATAGTAGGTACTGTCAATCTGATAGTGCTCCCTCTCTAAACACGAGAATTTCTCAATTAGGGAGGTATTGTTACCACTAATATTATATATATATTGGTTAATTGTATATATTTTATGTATTGGTTAATAAATATATATTTTGAAAAAAAAATCAATAATAAAAAAGGAATGTTCTGCAAATATACCATACATTATTTATAATTAATAAGTTGTGAAATAACACAAATTAATCAATTAAAATTGGCCACGAAGGCCATGGTGAGTGATTTAACGGCTCATCAAAATAATTAAGGCAAATTAAAGCAGTACGGAGAAACTTGACAACAGAGGCGACTAAATTAATAGTCAATTCGTATGTTGTTTCACGTCTAGATTATTGCAACGGAATATATGCTAGTCTCCCAAAATATCAAATCAACAAATTACAATCTGTGTTCAACGCTGCGGCAAGACTCATCACCGGCGTATCTAAATATTCCCATATTTCTGAGCATCTCAAAAATCTTTACTGGCTCAAGTGTCCTGAAAGAATCCAGTTCAAGCTCTGCTGGATGGTATTCAAATCCCTTAACAGGATTGCTCCGGCTTACTTATCGGAAATGTGTATTCCAGAAAATTCCAATTCGCGACAATCAACCCTCAGGTCAGCAGCAACATCAGCTATCGGAAGGTTGAAGGAACCAAAGCGCACACCAGATACTAAATTCGGTGAGCGTGCTTTCGGAGTGTCAGGACCTAATGCCTGGAATGGACTGCCACACGAGTTAAGAATGATCACAGATTCAGCGGAATTTAGAGCGAAACTAAAAACTCATCTTTTCAGACAGTCGTATCCATAAGTAAAAAAAAAAAAAAAAAATTGTAAAAATAAAGCAAATTCTTACAATTCTCCAGTCTTTCAAATAAATATTAACTCAACTTTGGGATTAATCTTCTTATAAATGTAAAACCAACAGTGATGAGGGTAGCAAAGGTAAAGTCATGCAACGTCCAGTGTTTTGAATATAATGCCCTCCACGTGCAAAGTCGTACCTTTCCCAAGCATAAACTTTCTAATAAAGTGTGTTTTTCGGAAGTGACCTGCAGGTAATGCTGATCTTTCTGTAAATAATAAAATTAAATAGAACCTAGGAATTCATAATGAATTGTAAAGCGCCCTTGAGGTGATTTTTCACAAAAACGGCGCTCTACAAATTGTCCAATTATTATTATTATTTTTAGCAAATGAATAACTGTGGAAGTTCTTTTCGTACACGTGTATAAGTTCTTTTCTTGTCGCACACGTGCGGTTGCTGCGACACGTACACGACGACGTCATCAAACGTGTGCACTCTTACGTTGCAGTGCCGGGAACACACCCAGTGAACCTTCCCACTGCTGCAAGCTCGCCTGAAGGTAAAATGGTATCCTTGGTATATTAGTCCCCTGTTCCCATTTTTCGTAGTAATGTATCTTGTAGTATCTGAAACACAAATTTGACGAAATGTTTTATATGGGCACACATAAAAGTACTTCTTGATTTGAACTAAAACAAAAAATTCAACGTTCAAATGATGTATTCTATTTTAGGACACTTTCGAAACATTTGTGTATTTGTGTATGCGTTTATGTAAAGCATATGCTTTAGTGATTTTAGAATTTGAAAAATCGTAATTCTTAACGAATGGTTGGAATTTATCTCTTTTTTTATATTAGATCCACGATGCTATATTGCGGGTCTTTTTAAAGAAAGGAAGGAGAGGAAGATCTAGGGATACGTAGGAATCTGGGGATGACAGGACAACTCAGAAACATGCAACTTCAACACCTCCTTTAAAAAAATTTAATGAAAAATTTACAAAAATATTGTTTAAATATGTTAGGTTAGTGTGGGCTATTTTTCAATTTTTGTTTTCATAATTTTTAATGACTTTTTAAAGGGGTGTTGAAATGCCGCTTTGTTAAGTTACCGTGGATCCGAATTTGGTAGTCTATGTGTCCAGCAGAGACAGACGTATGAATCCATCCCTCCAATTGCGGTGCAAGGCGATGGGTCGAGAGAAAGCAGCTGGAGTGGACAGAGTCTCCTTAAACTGACCTCTCCCGATCAAGCCTGCCAAGCAGCTGATGAGAAGTCGCTTTCGCCGCCAAGACCTGAACACACCTCACCTGATGAACCCGGACGTCCCGGCTGGGTGGCAAAACGCAGAGAAACACTTGGGTGACCTTTGGCAGAGGTATAGGTTATCCAACAAATGGTTCATTCAAAAATCTTGAATCGATCTTGCAGATTCGTTAATGAATCATGTATATTTTTAGGTTGTCGCAATATTCGACCAAAGTCGAATTGGAAGGCGACACATCACCAATAATACAATGCGTGCATAAATTAAAATCTGTTTATATATATTTTACATATATATTAAATTTCTCAGGACAGGGAATAAATATGACATGTAGCTAAGAGTAACATTGACCAGGCGAAACACGATGGTAACTTCAACATGCATCATAATTTGTAGTATCTACTTAATTTGTTAATTGTTAATACATATATAAATAAAATAAAATATTCGGAAAGGTGGCTCAGAACACGATGTTGTTTATTTGGTATAGATTGTCAGCAGTGGGATTAGGTCACATTGTCTAGATCTGACTGATGGTAGTGAGGAGGTGATGGTAATGTTGCAGGCATTTTTCTTATCTGCAGGTGTGAGGTCGCGGTGACTCGTATACGATGACGTCATTACACACGTGCAATATTGCGTTGCACCTACTCCTTTTGGAACACATCCAGTGAATCTTCCCACCGCAAGCTTGCTTTAAGGTAAAACGGTATCCTTTGTGTATTAGCCCCTTTTTCCCATTCTTTGAAGTAATATATCTTGGAGTATCATCTGAAATGGATTTTTAAAGAAATGTTTTATATTATGTACACATAAGAGTATCTACTGCTCGATTCAAACCAAAACTTAACAAAAAATCAACTCCCAAAATGATGTAGTAATGTTATTCTATTGTAGGACATTCTCCAAACATTTTGGGGTATATTTTTGCTAGTGGGTAGAGCTATCTTTTCGTTAAATGTAATCACTTCGAATATTTGAAACAGAATATAGACGGCAATCTTTGTTAAATCTTAAATCTGCTTATATGTATGTATACGTTTATTCCTTGCCGATCGGCGTGTATTTATTTTTTAATTTTGAACTACTAGTGGTTGCTTGTCAACTTGTGTAGGATTTGGAGCGCATGTATTCGTTTTCTTGAATCTTTTAAAAACTATTTGAAATATTAATTTTGTAATGTTTTTAAAATGAATAAATTTAATTGAACTGAATGTAATGATTTTCGAGTTTGACGAATCGTAATTCTTAACGAATGGTTGGTATTCACCTCGAATCGATCCTGCAGATTCATTAATGAATCTGGTTGTTTTTTTTCTTCTTAATTTTCGTGGTACTCGACCGAATGGGGAGGCGACATTTTGAAATTTAAAAACACAAATAAATTGATTCAGTGTTGATATTTTGTTTTTACGTTTTAATTAATTATTCGATTCTAATTGATGATATTGACGATTTTTTGGTTATTACTTAAAAAACGTTGTCGTATTGAAACAATGAATAGAAAAGATATCAATCCCTTTAAGCAGAATCCATGTATTTGTTAACCGACTATCAAGCTCGTTCAAACCGAATCTGAAAGGGTTATAATATTTAGATCAAAATAAAAGTGTATGTGATTGGTTACATAGATGAAACACATTTTTTGTTTTGTTTCCATAGGTTTTATTTTAGATTATTTGAGTGAATACCTGTTTAATGAAATTACATTGGAATGTTTTTTTTTTTAAATTTTAGCTTTTTTATGATGTTGTAAAACGTTAATCTCCCTTTCTCCGGGTTGTTTTCTTTGCTATTAAATTAAATGGAAAGATTTGAAACAATTATCGATTTGGTTGTAGCTTGTAGCATACTTTGTGTCTTTGGGGGAGAATTAGGTTGTGTTGTGGTTCTCCATCTCTTTTTGAATACTTTTATTCAATGCTCCTGCTATTCGGTCTTTCACGTGTAGGGTATACTGATTCAAAGCCAATATTAGTAGTAAATTACTATTTATGGAAGGGAGCATGGTAACGTTTATTTGCTATAAATTATCAGCTTAGGCTTATGGCCTTCTGTAGATTTTTCTGCATGTGTGCCGTCGCTGTGACATGAACACGATGACGTCATCGCTCGTGTGTAGTGTTGCGTTGCAGCAACGTGTTTTGGAACACACCCAATGAACTTTCCCATCACCGCAAGCTCGCTTGAAGGTAAAACGGTAACCTTGGTACATTAGCGCCTTTTTACCATTCTTTAATGTGATTACATTGTATCTTGGAGGTTCATCTGAAATGGATTATTAAAGTAATGTTTTATATTAAGACTACTTTTATTCGAACCGAATCTCAAGTAAAATAAAACGCACAAAAATTAAGTAGCTATATCCGGTTGTTACACACCATACAATCCGCACCATATGAATAGTTTATAAGTATAATAAAACAATATGTTCAAAATGTAAAACTTTATTATAAAAATAGTTCTTGTCAGTCATACAACATTTTGACTGACTTTTCGGTACAGATCACTTTTTTGAATCGCGTTTTTTTTTTACATTATCTTCACACAGGAAGTCCTGATGAAAATAACTTCCCTCAAAGTCGATGTACCTTTGGATATGGTGTGTGGAGGGTTTTTAAAGAAAGGGAAGAGACTAAGTTCTGGGAAGGAAAAGAGTATGATGGTTGAGTGGGAATCTGGAGGTCAGTGGATCCAGGAAAGTATATGAAGCCATTCTTCCCACTGCGGAGCAAGGCTATAGGTCGAGAGGGTCGTATTGGAGAGCTCGAATCTCCCTCAATCAGTCTCTCCCGATCCGACCAGCTACGCAGTAAGTGGGCAGACATCAAGACCTAGCTAGACAAACTTCACCTCGTAAACCCCATACTCACCCCATCGTGATTGTTACCAATGCCTAAGTTATATAGTAAACTGAATTAAAAGTTAGTTCGACTAATTTTTTAACCTAATCAAGTGTTTATAGTTTTGCTTAGCACGAAACTGTCTTCTAACATCGCACAGTGATTCGTTTCGTACATGCTAGACGCTAAAAACTCTTACACATGATTAAATTATTTTTAACCCTCTATTGAGGTGTAGTCAACACTAATTTTATGAAAATAAGTGTTAAAAATGATTAATATATATTTTTTCCTATCGTTTTTTTTTATTATTTTTAAATTATGTGTTAATAGAGTATTTGAGGTTTATAATAAAACAATTATATGTAAAAAGTAAAAAAAAAAGTGTATTTTGAGTATAATAAATTGCTAAATTTACGGTCAAAATGTAAAACATGGCACAAATAAGGTTCCTGGAAAATGAAAAAAATAATAATAAAGTAGATTCGTGCGGTTTAATATCGAAACTGATATGAATAGAATATTAGTTGCACTATTTAAAAAAAAAAATTACCGTGCTATTTTGATAAACTCTCGAGAAGTTAGAAATTTAATATTTTTTAGGCCAAAAAAAAACACAAAACTTATTTATTATTTAAAAACAACTAAAATTATTTACACTAAAGTCTTAAGAAAAAACTTTAAAACGTACCTTCTAAATTAGCCTCCATTTTACAGAACCGAATGAAAACACTTTTCAAACTTAGTACACAATTTTAAACGTCAAGCTGCGACGAGCGAATGATAATTTAAAAAAAAAAAACGACTTTAGGCCTCTGGTATGAGTAATGCGTGCACTTATCGATCCAAATTTATTTATTATCCTGGTAATGTCGCCATGACGTTATTGTTTGGGAATTCAAAAGTGACTTATTAGCGTCTAGCTTGTATGAAACGAATCACTGTGCATCGTTTTGATTGTATTGAAAATTAAAATAAAAGCGTTATTGAAGAATTATTTATTGCTTTTCATGATGTCATCGCATGCGTGTTCTTGATCTGCACGTGTGTGGTCGTTGAGACACGAACACGATGACGTCATCACACGTGTGCAATGTTGATTTGCAGACACTCATCTTGGAGCATACCCAGTGAACCTTACCACCGCAAACTTGCTTGAAGGTAAAACGGTATCCTTGGTACATTAGCGCCCTTTTCCCATTCTTCGAAGTAATGTACCTTGGAGTTTCATCTGAAATAGATTTTTAAAGAAATGTTTTATATTCACGTAAGAGTTCTTCTTAATTTTAACCACATATTAAAAGAAAACCAACGCTCAAATGATGTGTGTGTGCATATTTTTATGGTCTTCGAGTTTGACGAATCGCAATTATTAACGAATCTTTTAAATTTGAGGGTAAGGAGATTTTGTAGAAGAAGGTGTGGAAGTACCTGGTTATTCTTACACTTTACCCCGCTCAAAAATAAGAAGATGTAGAGATATGTTATTACGAATGTTTGATTGAAGCGAAAATTGTGAAATCGTGAGGAACATCTAAAAGAGCATTTTAAGAAACACTGAATTTTTTCATACATATAACTTCTAAAATAAGTGAAATGAATGTGTTTATAATAATTTTCGGACCATATTTTCCGATTTATTTGTGTCAAGAGAATTTCATATAATTTGAGTTTCGGCTTAGAACACGTCTAGATATTATCTTCAAAAATAATATATATTTTTTTAAGAGCTTAAAAATTTCAAATGTTTAAGGGAGATATGTAAGAAATCTGTAGAAATTTGGGTAGCGACGGCCTAATTCACTTTAAGCAACCTTTCACTTCTAAATGTGGTCTAACACCAGGGCGATACTGAGAGTACTCTAGAATGTTCCGCTAATACATTATTTTAATTAAGTAAGTAATTGTGAAATAACACAAAGTAATCAAATACAATTTATATGTCCACGCCAAAATTTGAACATGCGACCTTCGGATTGCTAGTTGAGAGTCTTACCCCTCGACCACAGAGGTCGTCATGTTAATGAATCGATTTTTTTTTAATTTTCGAAATACTCGACCAAAACTGAATTGAAAGGCGGCAAATCGCCGTTAGTTACAATGCGATTAGGGGTTGAGGTTGAACTCATAAATAATCGACGCGTAGAAAGTCAATTATGGTTTTACGATTAAATTATTCGATTAAAATTGAAGTTGCGAATTTAATCCCGACAAAAAAAAATTGTGGACTTTATAATGGTTTGTTTTAGCTAAATCACAATCTGTTTACACTAGCTGAATAAAACGTGACTTCCTTACATCATTGTTTCAAGTCATAAAAATAATAGTGGTCCTACAGGTGTATCGGTCGAACCGGGTTCTGTTGTATGAGTTTGAGTTCTCCTGGCCGAAGTAGTATAATTCTATGGTATCGTTCCATTCCATGTCTGAGTGATACTATAGCTGATGTGATTTATTTCTGAATTTGCTTCGTACGACGCAGGGCATACGCGATTAGTATGTAAAACACATTTTTTTAATTAACTTTTCGGAATGCTTTTCTCGGGTAGAGCCTAGTCTTTATGTCCGGCATCCATACATATAGATATGCTCGTCGTTCGGCCTGCGACGTCACGCTCGCCTAGACATGCTCGCGTAGTATTAACTATCGAGCATGTCTTCGCAGGCCGGGCAGGAGTGATGGGCATTTATGTACGCATGTCTGCCGGATAGATTACGTACAGAATTGCTCCTGGTACATCGTGCTCGGCCGGACATGTCCGTACGTGAATCCTATGTTACAGATATAAAACACGGAATACAAACGGATATAATGAAATATATATATTCAAGAATTAAGATTTATTAGTATAATATTTTTTGTCACAATATATTCACTGGCTTCGAATAAAGTGATTCAATGGCCCTTTAAAATACTCTTAAATAATAATAATGTATAGGACGAATTGTCCGTTTGATAGTTTCTCGAATCTTAACAGACGGATTGCAATCTTTAGAGCACGGGCGTCAGGTGGGAATGCTGTCCTTGTTCTACCTGTATTACGATGGAAGATGCTCCAAGGAACTAGCGTCATTGATCCCCTCGGCACCGGTGCATAGTCGGGAAACACGCGCCCAATATTTGTACATGGTTGACATTAGTCACATGAGAACGGGTCGTTTTTACAATTCGTTCTTAAGTTCAACAGCTCGGCTGTGGAACGATTTACCGGCCTCTGTGTTTCAAGACCCATGTTCACTCCTTCCTTTCCTCAAAAAGACCCTCCACACAGCATCCTCAAAGATGACATAGGCCCTGAGGGAAATTATTTTCCTCAGGGCCTACTGTGCGGAGTTAATGTAAAAAAAAATTGTTTACCAATCAGACATTTATTTTACTTTTGCAGTATTATAAAGGACCCGCGGTCCTCTATAATTGCAAAAGCAACATTTTCTGCTTATTTTGATGTAATTAAAGTAATAGGGTAAAATCATTAATTTTAAGAAGTGGATAGTGTTAGGGTATTGTGTAGATCTGACTGATGTCACCACAGGCTCGTCTTCTTGACCTGCACGTATGCGGTCGCTTCGACACGTACACGATGACGTCATCAAACATGTGCAATGTTGCGCTGCACCAACCCATCTTGGAGCACACCCAGTGAACCTTTCCACCGCGGACTTGCTTGAAGGTAAAACGGTATCCTTGGTACATTAGCGCCCTTTTCCCATTCTTCGAAGTAATATATCTTGGCATTTCACCTGAAATAGATTTAGACCATAGAGATTTAGACATGTTGTATGGCGTGTATACACTTGATAGCCAAATAGCTGAGTCGAACCTGTGAACTGTTTGATGAAATTAGTTTTTCAACTTACCTCGAATCCATGGGAAATGAACGAATCACCCGCAATCGGGTCATCCTGTACTGCGCATTTTCATCCCGCGACAAAATATCCCCAACACAATATACTCCGACAAAATATCCCTCGACCTAATAACCTAATGATAAAATATCCTACGGACAAAACATCCTCCAACAAAATATCTACTAAAACCTAACTTAACCTATCCTAATCTAACCTAACCTTATTTTAAAATTTACTATTTTTGAATAATAATTTATTGTCTAAACAGGATTTTTGTCCCATATTTTGTTAGGTTAGGTTACGTTTTAGTAGATATTTTGTTCAGGGATGTTTTTTCCGTAGGATATTTTGTCGGAGGATGTTTTATCCGTAGGATAGTTTGTCAGGGATATTTTGTCGGGAGGTATTTTGTCGCGGAACCGGCTCAGCCAGCGACAATAGAACAATTCGTGTTTCGAACCGAGTCGCAATTAGGAGTGTTGATATTGAATGAGATAAATTGAACGACTCTTTGAAAAAGACTTAAATTGTATTACTTTTCGTGATACCACCAAAATCGAACGTCAACGGAAAGCCAAAAATCGCCCACAACACTATTTATATAAGAGTAGAGGTTGTAATTTGAAATCACAATGAATAGACGCATCTGTGTATCTATCTATCTTCTTATTCTATCTATCTATTCTACATAAATAAAAATGAATCGCTGAAATGTATGTACGCGCATACATTTCGGCAATTGTATAAAACTACTGGTGAGCTCTGGCATTATGAAATTTGTGTAAAAAAATTGCAATAGGTGGCATTTGAAAACTGAATGTACCGGGACTTAATGTATGGAATGCGGGATGGGGGAGGGGGAAAGGGAACTCGGGTAGGAGGTTAACGGGAGGGGGAGGCGAGGGGAACCTGAGAGAGGGGATGGAAATCGGGCGAGGGGTTCGCGGGATGGGGGAAGGGGGGGAGTGGAGTGGGGAGAGGGAAGGTGGAGGAGGCGGAGTGTGAACGCACGAGAGGAAGGAGACGCGGGAGAGGAAGGGGAGGCGGAAGGGGGACGGGACGAATGGGAAAGGACACGCAAGAAGAAACAATTTCTTTATTAAATGGCATAGCAACGCATACCGGGTACCAGCTAGTAGGGTATAAGTTCTGCTTTTAAGTTTAAATCAATTATTCGATTCAATTTCAAGTACCGAATTTAAAACGTTTTTTTTTCTTTTGTCGTTAATGGAAATTGGAAAATGGGAAAATGGAAAAATATCAACACAAAACACATTTTTATTTTGAAAAGTTTTATTTTATTTTAATCGAGTTTATTATAATATGTATTTAATAATAATGACACTAAACTTTTAATTACATTGTTTTAGTAATTTAACTTTTTTTTTAATGTAGCAAAAAACTTTTTTGCCTGGTTAAAGTTAGGTAACTACAGGTAAATCATTTTAAAGAGCAAATTTATGCTCACCGATGGTGGTTCAAATTAGTTATAAATAGCTTGAAACATTCTCCCGCATTTCCCTCTTACTCCGTTGTAGTCCTAACAGTCCCGGTACAGTACACTATACATAAGCATGTATCTCTTTAAAATGATTTTACTGTTCGTCCTGTTACTCATGCATACTTACCACATTAAATTTATTGATTTCATATCAACGGTATAAATATACAACAAAAAATGATTACATGTCATAGTTAAAGTTACAAACACAAGCATAAGAAAATACTAGAACTAATTATAAAAAATATCAACTAAGTGTGGCATTTTATTGTACAATGACATCTAAAAGTTAAAAATGAATACAAGCTCTAGAATTCTAGAAATATATAAAAGTAAAAGATACAAGTACATTAAAAACTTATAAGTAAACTTAGGTTAGATTATTATAACATCATTACATTATTAATTATTAAAAATATCAGCGCAGATCCGTGAAAATTCACGGAATAGTGTGAATTCTACAAATCAATTTTTAAAATGGCAATAAAAATAATTTTCTGTTAAAAGTATTATATAATCTCACACGATCGACATGACATATGACCCAGGGATCTCATTTCTACAGCATTCAGAACGATAAGAATATATAAAAGTAACCCGGGGTAATTTATTAAAATTTGAATACATTTTTTGTGCAAATATTCAAAACATTGTTTGTTTGACATTAAATTTTTATAGCCCTTCCATTAACCATTACGAATTTGGGTGGTTCGTGATCATGTACATTTTTGTAAGACAAAATTCTATCATCTCTTGTGTACAGAACGGCCTTGCATTTTCTTGAGTAGTGGGTAGAGCAAATCCACCGGAATCTGTTGTCACTCGCACGCGTTTGCTTACAAAATGTGTAATTATTCAACATCAACAGCTGGCTGCCTGTTCTCGAAGTTATGAAGGAAGCTGAAAAAAAAAACAAACGTTAATACGTACTAGGGTATATCGCCTTCTTTTCATTCTCGAAAAAAATTACGATAATGAAGGTTTTTTGAAGTAAAACTTCTTTACGCACGCTCGACTTGGGAGGTAAGCTGGTGAATTCGTTACGAAAAGTGTGATACGAACGGTGATCGGGCGAGGCGTACATACTGCACAACTAAGGTAAGGCGTACATAATAACCCAAGGTCGTAGTTCACCCCAAGGTCGTAGGTCGCCCAAGGCCGTAGGTCACCCCACGGTCGTAGGTCACCCCAGGTTCATAGGTCACACGTCACCCCAATGTCACATGTCACCCCAATGTCATGTGTCACCCCAATGTCATATGTTCTTTTATAGATTAGTTAAGTTTTATTTCAGTCGTGTGGTCTAAAGGACACTCGGTTTTTTTATGTTGATGAATTACATTTTCTATAATAATTTAAATTGTGTCATTTTTTTATTTGCCACCAAAACGGCATGTTAATTTTATTCGTAGATTCGGCGGCGCTGACGTCACGCCTGGGAACCAGTGGCGTTTTCGATGTCATAATGACCTTGTATCCAGTTGAAACCGTTTCGGAATATGCGGTTTTTCAAATCAATACCTAATTATGAATTATTATTTTTAATTGATAAACTAACTTTTAAGACAAGATTTTTATACATAGCACAAAGGGTAGATAACAATTATTATAAGCAATAATTATCAGCCTGAAACACTCATCAACATTGAAAAAATCTTCCATAGCTCAGTGGTCAGAGCTCCTGACCGGCAATCAGAGGGACACGGGTTCGAGTCCCGTTGGCGGCCAGTATCTTTTCTCGGAAGATTTTTTCAATGTAGATGAGTGTTTCTGGCTGATAATTATTGCTTATAATAATTGTTATCTAATTATGAATAAAAATATTAAAATTACACATTTTAGTATAATGATCAGAATCAGAAAAATAAACTTTTCATTTTCCACACACTTTTGCTCGTAGTTTGTGAAAATACGCCATTGTATATATTACTGACAATAGTCGGGGAAACCCGAGGAAGACATGACACGATCGAGTGAATCAAATGATTATTAAATCAAGTGAATAAATGTCCCACCCAGGCGTGGCGCGTCGCCGTGCTTCGAACAATTTCTCGGCGGTCAAGTACTCCCATCAAAAATCACGACAAAAGCAACGTTTCCCATTTACTGTGGTGGTAGTGTAATACCTATTTACTCTTTGTTTTTTTACATCAACTCCACACAGGAGGACCTGAAGAAAATAATTTCCCTAGGGGCCCTATGTCATCTTTGAAGATGCTGTGTCTTTTTGAGGAGAGTGATGAGTTAATACGGGTCTTGAAGAGACCTATGTTGAAGGAGGTAGGAACATGTTGTAGAGGCCGGTAAATCGCTCCACAGCTGAGCAAACATTCTGTTTAAACATTTTATGAAAAGGTTTTTATTTTAATTTATAAAAAAACACTAGTTATTTTTTACATTAACTTCACACAGGAGGACCTGAGGAAAATAATTTCCCTCGGGGCCTATGTCATCTTTGAAGATGCTGTGTCTTTTTGAGGAGAGGAAGGAGTTAATACGGGTCTTGAAGAGACCTATGTTGTAGGAGGTAGGAACATGTTGAAGAGGCCGGTAAATCGCTCCACAGCCGAGCAAACATTCTGCTTAAACATTTTATGAAAAGGTTTTTATTTGAATTAAAAAAAAACACTAGTTTGAAAATAGTTAATTTATTACAACAAAAAAACATTTTCAGCTTACAGGAAAATAAAAAGTTACAGTGGAATCTTAAAAGATTAAAAACGAAAGCAATTAGAAGTGAGTCTTTTTTTATCCGTATTTCAAATCGTTGAATTAAAAATATAATAGAAGTAGAACACTGGATATTCAAGCACAAAAAACTTGAAACGGTGTTACTAAATAATTTTGCATTTTCAAAAATATATTTTGTATTGGAGAAAAATGCCGGGTTTGAAAAGGCTATCGCGTTAGCTCAGCGATGAAGGCAGGTATCCATTGTATGAAAATATGATTTTAACTTTTTTTTTCAATGTTTACCACAAATATTTTGCAAGGAAAACAAAGTTTGGTCAGAAATGGCCAGAATTTTTCTGAAAAACTCGACAGGTGTGTGGTCGTTGTGAAACGAATGTGATAACGTCATCACACGTGTGCAAAAGCGATTTGCACAAGTGTGGCTTGGAGCACACCCAGTGAATCTTCCCCCCGCTAATCCACTTGCAACTGTACCGGTATCCCTTGTAAATTAGCGCTCTCTTCCCTTTCTGTGATACTACGTACATCGGGCTTTGATCTGAAAAAATAAAGTTTCCTTCATTAAGTATTCCATATTTTTTACCACGACACAAGAGTTCCAAGTGCTCGAATACAGTGGGACCATGACATTCCTAATTGGGGTATGTTGTAAGGCTACAGTGTCCTGAATTATCCAGTTCAAGCTTTGCTGGCTGTTATTCGCACGATAACTCGATAAAGTTTTATGCGTGCCGAACAGGCCCTCCATTGATATGCTTGGTGTAACCCTAAGTGACCAGCTTAGATATGGGGGCTCCATCGAAGCCAGAGTAAAGTTAGCCTCCCAAAAACTGGGCGTACTGTACAGGGCCCGCAGATACTTTAATAGTACACAACTGCTAACCCTGTACAAATTACAAGTGCGCCCCACGGTTGAATTTGGCAGCCACCTCTGGTCTGGAGCTCCAAAATACCTGAAAAATACCTTCGACTCTGTGCAAAAACGGGCGGTCCGTTTGATAGATTCCCCCATCCTAACAGACGGATTGCAATCTTTAGAGCACAGACGTCGGGTGGTAATGCTATCCTTATTCTACTGGTATTACAATGGAAGATGCTCCGAGGAACTAGCGTCATTGATCCCTTCGGCACCGGTGCATAGTCGGGAAACACGCCAAACGCGTGCCCAACATATGTACACGGTTGACATTTGTCACATGAGAACGGGTCGTTTCTTCGACTCGTTCTTGTGTTCAACAGCTCGGCTGTAGAACGATTTGCCGGCCTCTGTGTTTCCTCCTTCCTACAACATGGGTCTCTTCAAGATCAATGTTTATTCCTTCCTCTCATCAAAAAGACCCTCCATACAGCATCTCAGATGACATAGGCCCTGAGGATTTTTTTTCCTCAGGGCCTCCTGTGTGGAGTTATTGTAAAAAAAATACTCTTCTATTATTCTGACTCTTGACACGGCCTGACTCAAGTATCTGATTCATTTGTTCGTGCCATGTCTATCTCGGGCGTCCCCGACTTCTTTTACCATTTACATTTTTTGTTTCGAAACATGTATTTATTTATTAACCAATACTTATAATATACAATTAAACAAAAATATATAATATATATAATATTGGTGGTAACAATACCTCCCTAATTGAGAAATTCTCGTTTTTAGAGAGGGAAAAATTTGCCTTATGTATTCTCTTTACACTCCTTTCTTCGTTCAATATTTAAAAAAAGGAAGCTCGGGAAGTACCGGGCTATTCAGATCTGATCACTATCACGGATTACGGCTAATGCTCCTTATAACAACGGTTCGATTCTGATTCGTTTGAATGTCTCACCTGGGCGATACTGAGAGTATCCACCAATATGTTTTTTATAATATTATTTTAATGTGAGGAATTAATGCTTAATAATAGACCAGTTTTTAATTTATAAAAGTCGCTTTATTAAAAAAGGAGTACAACTCGTCAATAACAGTGTTTCCCAATTTTCCAAAAATGACACTTATTCAAAGAAAATCCTAGTTCTATGTTTCATTGTACCCAAGTTACCGACAGACAGACGCAGTTACAATCGAAATTAGTGTTTTTTTTGTTAAGAAAAATAAAAACACAAAAAAATATTTGTACAGTAATTAACAAAGGCCTAATCCAGTAGGTTTTTATACATATGCTATCTTAAAATAAACGAATAATATTGTCATAAAATTTAATTTATTTTCACTTATTTCCACAAACATAAAAAACTAATTTTTATAATCAAATTATAGAGTAATGTTTATAATCAAATTAAAATAAACTAATGGTTATTATCAAATTAACAACCAATGTTTAAAAGCAAATTAGAAGTAATTAATGTTTATAATCAAATCAACAACTATTTTTTATAATCAAATTAAAATAAACTAATGTTTATAATCAAATTAAAATAAACGAATTTTTAATTTTTTTACATTAGCTTCGCGCAGGAGGCCCTGAGAAAAATAATTTTCCTATATCTTAGGGGATATTGTGTGGAGGGTTTTATTAAAGAAAGGAAGGAGAGGAAGTTCTGAGAAGGAAATGGGTATAAGGGATGGGGAAGAATCTGGGGGTCATTGTGTCCAGGAGTGACGGAAGTCACCATCCCTCCAACTGCGTTTCGAGGCGTTCGGTCGAGAGTTTCTGGATGGAGAGGATAAAAGACCTCCCTCAACCAGTCTCTCTAGTTCGTCCCCACCACGCAGCAAATGGGCAGACGCATCGGTCGCCAAGACTACGCTACAAAGGTACGTATTTCTTCAGATTGATTCGTGGATGGTTTGAAAATACAGCTATCTTGGAGAGCATTCACTTCTATGTTCCCGATGATTATCTTCTCACCGACAGCACAGACTTGTCTATCTTCCGGCTTGCAGGACTAACTTGCCAATGGTCATGCCGATCAGGAGAGCAATCTTACTGTTGGACTGAATTAATTCGGATATCGACATATTTAGCGTTAGTGAAGCTGCTTTTAAAAGGCAAGCTTTATTAATGCTTGAATAGTTTTTAGCCTACCATTTACATTTATGTTTAGTGTAATACTCTTACAATTGTATTTTAAAAACACATTAAAATGTTTAATTTTGTAATGTTTTTAACAGAATAAATAAATTGAATTGAATTGAAAAGACCTGGACAAACCTCACCCCAATAAATGCAACAAAAATCTAGGTTCCAGTTTTTTGTAACTGTCCTTATCTATATAGCAATATGAAAACAAATAAAAATAATAATATATTTCAATAACTTTTCTGTAAATTTCCGCAAACGTGTGGTTGTGGTGAAAGGAATATGATCATGTCGCCAAATGTGTGCAGTAATGCTTTGCACGCACCAGATCTGGAACACACCCAGTGACTTTTACCGCCGTGCATTTGCTTGAAACTGTAACGGAATCCCTTATACATAAGTGCCCTCTTTCCTCTCTTCGTAACTACGTACGTGGGGACATTTTCACCTGAAAAAATAACAGTACGTGTTTTGTAGATTACTTGATTATTAGTTTATGCATTTTATAATATGTATTAACTGACGTTGAATTATTATTTTGATAACATAATTTTTCTTTTAGAAACATAATTTTTTGTTTTTGTTTTTGAGGCGGTCACAAATAAATCAGAAGGTTTTCCAACGCGTGAGTACTCCACACACAGGTGTCTGTGTGAGAAGAATGATTTTCTCCCTCTGACCCACTCTCTCTGTTATCCCTTTCCTGCGTGTCCGTTGCCAGCCCCTTCCCTTCCCGCGTTCTCCTCCCTCCTCCCCCGTCTTTAAGCTTCTCCGCCTTCCACCATCTCGAGAACCCCTCCCCCTCCCTCCTTATCCACTGTCGCTTATCTACATGAAATACACACATTTCGAACAACTTTTATACAAAATTCATTACGCCAGATCTTACCCTTTTTTTTATAGAAACCTTCGCGGATACACATATATTTTTAAACAACTCGCGTGCCGCCTGCTGTTATTTTTTAAGTAAAACTTATTTACGCGCGCTCGACACTTGGGGGTAAAATGATGAATACGTTATGAAACGTTACGAAAAAATGTGACACGCTAATCAATATGAAACTTATCAATATGAAACGCTAATCAATGATATGAGTTGAGTTGAGTAGAATTGAGTTGAGTTGAGTTGAGTTGAGAGCTGAAAGCTGAGAGCTGAGAGCTGAGAGCTGAGAGTTGAGAGTTGAGTTGAGTTGATGGGGATGTTTAGTGGATATTTTATATTTATTTAGGAGATATTTTTATTCCTATTATTGTTATATTGTTAATGGACGGCATAATTTAGTGTAGTTTTACTTCAGTTGTATGGTCTAAAGCGCACTCGTTTTTTTATACAAACTTAATAACGCCAGAGCTCACTATTATGTACAGAAACTTTCGCGGTTGTGCGCACAAGAACTCACTTAATTTTCATTGCAATCGGATTAATGTTATAGGAACGCTTAAGGGACAAAGAAAAAAAAAATTATATATAAAAATAAATTTATTGAAGCTTATCCTCATTGTCATTTAATCAACATTTAACCATTGATGAAAACACTATCAATAAAAATATAAAACAGATAATAGATACAAAAAATGAAAAGGTAGCGGTCGCAGCTGGGACTGTTGGTAAAGGGCCAGTCCAAGACAGACTAGAGGACTAGAGGATCCGAGTTCGATCAGGATAATTTAAAAAGGACAAAATAATTATTTTGACCGGCAAGAGTGTGGATGTTGTGATACAAATATGACGACGTCATCATACGTATGTATAATTGCTCTGCACGTGCGTGTATTGGAACATCTCCAGTGAGTCTTTCCACCGCTGACTTGCTTGAGACTGAAACGGAATCCTTGGTACAAAAGCGCTTTCTTTCCAATAAAGCGCCCCTTCTGGGAGATAATGTAGCGCGGGCTTTCTGAAATGGCGAGTTTTTAATTAGTAAATGAATTTTATTTTCAATTCTAATGCATCAAATAATGCATTAGAATTTTTGGTTTCACTAAAAACTCATCATAACAGTGAAATCAATACAAGTAGATATTATTCTGCCTCAAATTTCTCTTTGTATGCCACTATTATTTCAAGTTGTCTTGGAATCTGGAGCTTTGAAGTATGAATCTAACTGTTAAAAAAGAAGTAAATCAAGTCAAGAATCGTAATAAGAGTTTGCTACATTTATGTGAGAAGATATTGTGTGTATGTGTATGTGTACGCTTGTTGTTCTTTGAATAACGGACCTCGCGTCCAAAAAAGTATATTTATATTATTTTCTTATTTAATAAATCAAAATAAAAAAATTTCTTCTGAAAACATAACATTTGTAACAAGCTGCTTGATTAATTAAAAAACGTATATTTTATAAAGGTCTCATTTTTTTAATTTCAAATAACGAATTACGCAATTTGTCAAAAAAAAATTACGTTACTATTTCAATAAGAATTTTTTTTTAATTTTTCAGGCACCATAATATTGATTGTATCGATTTGACAGCTTGAAGAAAGATCCACGCTCGTCGGAACTATGACGGGATAAAAAGGCAGTTGCTAACACGGCCACCATTTTGAGTAGACGGAACGTACAAAAAATCCGTTTCCGTGGGAAGTAACACAAGGATAAGAAATAGGTTCAGGTTGTACAAAGAGAGCTGAATGGTTTACAGAAAGCTTTTTTTTAAATGCAAAGATAATAATTTTTTTTTTTTTTGTAATATTTATAAAATATGAACATAATTAGTTTTATTTGATGCTTTTTAAAAAAAATACTTTAAAATCCGACATGTGTGTGGTCGTCCTGAGGCAAATATGATGACGTCATCGCACGTGTGTATAATGGCTTTGCACGAGCCCGACTTGGAACATCTCCAGTGAGTCTTTCCACCACGAACTTGTTTGAAACTGAACCGGTATCCTTTGTAAATTAGGGCTCTTTTCCCAGTGTGGGATATAATGTATTGCGGACGTTGAAAATTGCCTGGAAAAATAATACATTTAATATTTTATATTAGAGCAGACATTAGAGTGAAAATTTACGTATAGTAATACTTAACAAACCAGTTCCAGTGAAAATGACAATTAAAATAATTAATTGTCTGTTGAGTCATATATATTAATACATAGTTAGGTAGATACTATGAAGCTTGTCTGAATTCTTCACACAATCAGTTCCAGTTTTGAAAGTTCTATTACTTTTTATGACCCTTCCATAAACTATTACGAATTTGGGTGGTCTGTGATCAAACTTGTCATACATAATTTTGTATTTTCTTTGAGGAACGGTTGCCAAATACCCAACCAAACCGAATGATTTGGTTGGGTATTTGACAACCAAAGATTGCTACTTTATTTATTTGTATTTTAAATGACAAAATAAAGGCCATTAAAGAATTCAATATTTCATGATTTTATAGGCAACTTTGGAAATTCTTCGTGAGTTAAGGATACTTATGTAAACAGACAATATTTAAAAATGGCATTTTCATGGGCGTACATTTAAATTACCGATTTACGTTGATATACAAATTTAAATTAAAATTTCTACTCAAGAAAACGCGTTTTTACGATGTTTTAAATTTTATTTTATTTATCATTGTACCTATTTGTATCACAATATGGGGCAAAATTATTTTTTTAAATAAATTCACTCACAAAAAAGCCACTTCTCATTTGTATTTGTATCTTCTTCTGTTTTTTTTTAGCTTCAAGTAGCGTAACTTCTTTTCGATATATTTTAAGGTTATTTCTAAGAAAGTCTACATGGTGAAATTTTGTGTTACAAAGCGCACGTATACCGGGAATTTTTCCAATGTTGGTTCTGCGTATGGTCAAAATCGAAAAATCGTGTTATTCTTTATGGCGCGCGTATGAATTTTTATTAAATTGGCTAACTCAAGCGCGTCCAGGTTATTATTCGAAAGTTTAAAAAACAATATTTGATAAAAAAAAAATTAAACGTCGTGTACGAAGGGATTTCAAATTATGAAATTTAATGATTTCGGTAATTAAAATGTGTATGTTTAGTTTACATTTTTGTAAGTATTTTGTTATACGAATTTTAAATCCCAGCATTTTGTTGACATTGTTGATTAATTAATTAGTGGGTTGGATACAGTTTAATTTAACCTCCACTGTTGCCTCAAGGTCTCTAAAAAACTTTACTTCGAGTGTAGATGCGATACCGTGTTGTGGTGGACTTCAAACCTGGCTGGTAACACGGCATAATACCCCAAAAATAAATCGAAAATGCTTTAGGCCGTGAAAATCACAAATAATATCTGATAAAACACTAGTTCAAAAATAGTAAATTTATTACAACAAAAACATTGTCAGCTTACAGAAAAATAAAAAAATTCGAGTGCAGTTTACACGAAGTAGAAGCGTAACTTTACTAAATCAATCTCAACCAATACTTAAAAAGTGAGCGAAGTAACCAATGAGCGCAGACCTAGCGTAATTTACGTTTCATTTCTCAACCAATAGGAGCCGTAAAAAGTGACATCATAACCAAAGCGTCCAATGAGCGCAGTTGATGCGTCATAGGTGCAGTAATCGTCATTTCCGTTTCATCCGAAATCCAAATCACAGCGGGGCTTTAGAAGTTTTACTTCGTTTTACAATGTAATCTTAAAAATTTAACAACGAAATAAAATGCATATTTTTTTAATATATTTCAATTCTTTGAATTTATAGTAGAAGTAGAAAACTGGATATTTCAAGCGGGATAACGCTTGAAACGATAACACTTGTATTTTCAAAATTATATTTTGTATTTGAAAAAATGCTTGTCTAAAGGTTGTCGTGATAGCGATGAGAGCAGGTGTCCAGTATGTAAAAAATGTTATTTACAATTATTAATATTGTTTCAATTTTCCAACCAAAGTTTGGTCAGAGTTATTATTATTTACCAGAATTATTCTGTAAACTTCGACAGGTGTGCGGTCGTTGTGAAACGAATATGACGACATCATCACGCGTGTGCAAAATCGATTTGCACACGTGTGGCTTGGAGCACACCCAGTGACATTTCCCGCCGCGGAATTGCTTGAAACTGTAACTGAATCCTTTGTACATTAGTCCCTTCTTACCTCTTTTTGTAATAACGTATTGGAGGTGTCTTTCATCTGAAAACACAAAAACATTATGTATATATTAAATTGTTTATTTATTAAGTTATACCTTACGTGATATGTTGTAATCTGCGTTGAAACATAAAAATAATAATTGGATTAATGTGTATAGCGCCATTTTGTGAAAAGTCACTTCAAGAGCGCTGTACAAATTTTACTCACTCTCATTTTCTTCATCTGATTCATCTCATTATGTACAATCAGATACAGAAACATACCAACCTAATTGAACCCGAAATATTCACTAAATTAGTCACCATCATCATCACTGTTGGCTCTACAACCCCTGGTGGGTTTTGCCCTCTTCAAGAGTATTCCTCCACTCGTCACGGTTTAGTGCCAGCTCTCTCCAGTTAACAATCTCCAAGGTGGATAAATCTTTGAGGACGTTGTCGTTCCACCTTAAATATGGTCTTCCCAGGCTCCTTCGCCCTGTCGGTCTCGAGTTCAGAAGGGACTTTGGTGCTTAATGCTCAGTCATTCTCTCTACATGACCCAGCCACCGAAGTCTTCCCAGTTTAATAAATTTTGTGTCGTTTAGATCCTTAAATAGAGTATACAGCTCATTGTTATAACGTCTGCTCACTAAATTAGTATTTACTTTAAATATTTTGTTATTTACAATGTGGACTGTGAAATTTTTTTTAAGACTTTTTGTATAGCAATTTGGGAGGCGTGTATGGGTATGAAGCTTTATAATTTTTCTGAATGTTTATACTGCACAAGAATCTAATCTGCTTCCAACCGTCTGAAGCCATTGAGACTATGAAATTCCCAATCGGGGTATGTTGTGAGACTGAAGGTAGTGGGGAGGGAAAGGAGATAATTAAGAGAAATGTGGGGAAGCATTCGGCTATATAGATTTGGTTACCAAACACAGCTAAAGCCACTTTATGCAACGTTTCAATTCCGAATAGTGGTTTTTCTCCAGGATGACAGTGAGATTATCTTCTATTCTGGAATGTCCCGCAAATATTCAATTCACGTTTTTAATTAATTAAAAGTGAAAGAACACATACTTCGAGGGGAGAAGTATCACTTGCTCCATTTGAGGGTCGCCGAGGGCCTGGTAGGAGACATACATACATACTGTCTTGGCTGCGAAACATACGAGAGTGGACCGGCATTAGAAGTGTGGAGGAGCTATTCCGGGCAGCGCAAGACAGAGAGACCTTTTCAAGAGTGATCGCCAACGTCGGGGGGACCTGATAAGGCACATAAAGAAGAAGAAAGAACACACATTTAATCACACATCAAATTTATTGGCACACGTCGGGATTTGAACCCACAGCCTTCGGATTAGTAGTCGAAAGTCTTACCTTAAGACTACCGAGGCCGTCAACAGAAAAAATAAAATAATTGTCAAAAATAACTAAAAAATATGAATTATTATACAAAAAAATGTTCTTACATAAATAAAATAAAAGTTTAAAAAAAAAAGCAAAATTATTGCGCAATTATTCTATAAACGGCAAGAGTGTGGTTGTTGTGACATGAAGATGATTTCGTCGCCACACGTGTGTATAATTGCTTTGCACGTGCTAGCCTTGGAACATCTCCAGTGAGTCTTTTCACCGCTGACTTTTGTGAGACTGTAACGGAATCCTTCGTACGAAAGCCTTTTCTTTCCAATATAGCGTCCCTTCTGGGAGAAAATGTGCCGCGGACATTCTGAAATGGCAAGTTTTTAATTAGTATGAATTTTAATTTCAATATTTGTGAATTTTATTTTCAACTCTCAAGCCCAAAATATGTTGATATTTTTCACTAAAAAAAAATCATCAGGAACGGTGAATTCAATACAAGTTTTGATCTACCTAACTGTTTTTTTTTTTAGTTTCTCCATGAGCGGATGACCCTCGTTGTCATGGAATACGAAGCTTGGAAGTATCTATTTAACTGTTAAAAAATAAGTAAGTCGTGTAGGTATTTTAGTCCTCTCATGTCAAAATCGGAATAACAGATATGGTGATTCCTGTTCCGGTGACCTCTCTCGTGATTTCTGTTCTGAAGCGGGCTATATATAGGTAGTTGTGTTGGTGTTACAGCATGATTTCCTCATCTTCATATTTATAATTTATCTTTATAAATAAAATTGTATATATTTATCCGAGACGCTATCTAGGTTACAAACCAATTCTTAGAATGATTGTTTCCAATAAAAAGGGTAGTTACCTATAATATTATGAGAATATATTTATCATATTTGGGAGTAGGCTGTGAGTAGCCAAACCAGTTAGTAGTAAACCAGTTATTGGATAACTAACACCTCTACCATAGGTCACCCCAAGTGGTTCGCTACGTTTGGTTACTTTCTACGTGGCGGATCAGATCGGTATACACTGTTTGAGCGAGACCATTTGGCCTCTCCAGCAGGACTAGCACTGCAGTGGGAGGGATGGATTCACACATGCGTCACTCCTGGAATCACTGACCCAAAGATTTCTACCCATCCCTCTTACCTTTTTATTTGCAGAACTTCTTCCCTTTTCTTTCCTTTAAAAGACCCTCCATACAACACCCCCAAAGATGACATAGACCCTGAGGGAAATTATTTTCCTCAGGGCCTTTCTGTGTGGAGCTTATGTATAAAACAATAAAAATATATAATATATTTGTTTATTTGTTTATTAAGACATACACAATACATTTCAATAATATAAGGTATATTGAATTAAATTATTACATTATGAATATACGCTACTAGTTCTGTGAATAATCTAGACCAAGTGTCGAAAAAAGTAAATCTTTCTATTTTTAATTTTCTCTTATTTAACAAATCACGAAAATTTCCTGTGAAAACTTCCTACATATATTTTTTGAGGAATATAATACGAAGAAATCTAAACGAATATATGAAAAAGAACAAGACACAGAAAAATTTAAAAAAAACGTGACGGTCGTAACTGGGACACGAATCCAGGTTCTCTTGTCTTACCGAAACAAGTTTATTAGTAGATACTTAACTATTATCTTTTTCTTCAATCATATATTACATTGAAGGGAATTGAATTTTTTTATGAAATATTTTATTTAGCTATAAATTTTTTTATGTCATATATCTAGTCTAATTCTATTACCTACGAACTAAAATTTGGATTTCACAACACTGAGATATAATCCACGAGACTTTCAGCGTCCTTGTTAAAATAACCTTCAAACGTTATTATGATAAGAGTTTTACTACTATTATTATAAAGCGTTAGCTAGGGAGGAACGTACGATAATATTTTAAATCCACTAAATTTAGTTTAAACATTGATAATTAAGGTAATCTTGAAAAAAACATCTACATTTTCCACTGAAATTCTCTTTACAATGTTCAATGTAGGTACCTACCATAGATAAAATATATAAACAATATTCAATACTACATTTACAGTTACATAAATACAGTTAAATAACCTACAATTCAATATATCAGCAAGATATCAAAATACTGCTAAGATTCCTAGATAATACCAAGCACATTTAAAATACCTAAACACATAAAACTATTTTTTTTTTTGAAAATATTCATGAATTTCAGCTTAAATTGAAAAATTATCTAAAACTACTATAAGAGTGCATATAATCAGTTTTAATTTTTTTTAAATCTTGAAATCTGTTTTTGATAAATCTTGAGTTTTCCTTACTTATCCTTTTGTTAGTATTCGCAATATTTTATTAATTACTTACACAGTTTTATATAATTGAGCTAGAAATCCCTCACCAAACCTTGGCTCTTTATGGTGTTATGGTGAGGTAAATCTATTTTTATTTTCCTTTAACACTGTATAACATGTAAAAATTGTATATTTATTGTTAAAAAAAATACAAATATTATATAATAAAAATAAATTACTTTTTCATTGTGGAGTTGGAAATATCACAAGGAGTAGAGATAGTTGAAGGTTGAACAGAGAGCGCAACACGATTTACAAAATATTATATGAAAAAATCAAAAGAAAATGTTTTTATTAAACTTTTTTTGGTATAATAAAATATGAAAATAATTAAGTTAAAAAAAAATGTTACTTCAAAAATAACCAGCATAATTCGGAAAATCTCGACACGTGTGCGGTCGTTCTGAAACGAATATGACGCCGTCTTCTGTCGTGTGTACAATTGCTTTACACTTGGTTTTCTTTGAACATCTCCAATGAGTCTTCTCTCCGCGTTTTTGTTTGAAACTGAACCGGTATCCTTGGTATATTAGGGCTGTTTTCCCATTCTGGGATACAATAAATTGCGGACGTTGAAAATCGTCTGGAAAAAAAACATTATTATTAATAACAATTCCCGTTTAAAATAGTCTAGTTTCAAACCCATCCTTATTGAGCATACATCTATTTGAATTTGAATTTCGTTTTGTTGTATGAATGAATGAAATCGAATCTTGGAAATGTAAATTAACCCACTTCCCGTCATCCGATCGAGCTGAAAATCGAAAGATAGACTCGTTGTCAATGACAATTCCCTCTGACAACTTTCGATGGCTACCACGCATACGCACGCGGAGGGTCTAGGACGTTTCTACGCCGCCGGTTCTTCGCCGCCAGTTCATCGCCGCCGTTTCTACGCCGAGACGGTTCTACACCGGCCGTTTCTACACCGGCCGTTTCTACGCCAGCCGATTCTACGCCGCATTCAAATTAAATTAACAATTACAATTAAACTTTATTGTTTTAACACATACATACAGTCATAGAAAATAAAATAGAAAATACAAAAACTATCGAATCATTTAAAAAGTAGCATTAACATTTATTTTAAATTAAAAGAATAAATAGGAAAAATAAGATTATTGCGTCATTTGGTAATTGTGTGCTAGGCCACGTAAATAATCTAGAGGTTCCCTGTTTTCATAATCTAAGACAATTCTTCGAATACGTTCATCAGCGTCACGGTATTTTTTCAGCTTCATCGGTGGTAAATGTCCGGCGATAAGTTGCTCAAAATAAGCGTCTCGTCCTTTTTGTACTTTTCGCAATCCATCTATAAATTTCCAAATAGTTGGGTGATGCATACATAATTCAGAACGCAATCGACGATTGGCTGCCTCTGCATGATTATTGGTGCGATCTTCTCCATCGATTGTTCTCTGGTATAAATTCCACATTGTTGGATGAAACATAGGCGGGCGCCTACCATTCCCGCGTCGATTTAAACGGCCAACATAGCTGTCTTCAAACCAATTTAGAAGCGGCTGAAGTTCTACTGGCAAATCATTTGCTAAAGCATCAATGTATTCATCTAAATCAGCTATTGGCACAAATGCTAATGCAATGACCATTTTAGCTCTCAATGCAAATTCAGCATCATTGTTGTATTGACTAATAACACCAATCTGAGCTAAATGCTTCCTCATATTTTGTGCTAAATGGAAGAAGCAACCTTTTACATTTACTTCAGGAAAGCAATCTTTCATGGCACTAAAAGCTGCATATTCATAATCACAAATGATAGATCCTGGACTTAAATTTGGCACTAGTGTTTTAATTAGTTCGAACATACGTGTGTATGTAACACGCTGCTTGTTAGGTAACAGAGCATACACTATAGGATGCACTCCTCCGTGTTTTGTTGCCATAACAATATAAACTTGCGAAAATAGCCTCGGTGCTATTGCGAAGGTACCATCAGTGTACCATGTATTGGCATTATGCAAATGCTGCAACCAGCTCCCTCTTCCAAAAATTAAAATTCTGTTTGCTCCCTCTCCATCGTCGCTTAGCAAAAAAGTTTCTTCTGTTCCTGGTTGAGGCACATATAGCTTATATCGATTTGGCAACACCAAATCGTTTAGGTCTGCGGGATCAGCAGGTGCAGCATTAATTTGATTCCGTTTTCTTCTGATAATTTTTCTCAGGGCTGCATTATTTGGAATCGATGCTAAACAGCTTCAGGCACGTCGACTATACACTGATTTATAACTACACTTGTGCCCTCCATAGTTTCTTCTGCACGACGTTTCATGTTAGTGCAAACAGTTGCTGATTGTATGGCTGCTGCCGAGGAAGGGTGAGAATGATTGTTGATTTCGTTGACCACTTCTCCAGCCCTCGTGTGAATTCTTCCTTTACAGCGACCCACTTCTTCGCACCGCCAAAATTTTAAACTAGCGTCCCTTTTACTAACTTTGTCGAAAACGTACAAATATCCGTTATATGAAAACTTCTCGTTTCCTTTCTTGCTGAGAACTGCTGGTTCCATTATTAAGATCACTGTTAACTAACGTAATGATTACTTTGTGACGAATACACTTAGAGTGATGTGTTAAGGGCTCCTGCCCCATATTTATACCAAATACTGTTAAACAGTTTTTAGAATTTTAAGCGGATTAAAACTTCTCATTACCTCCTTTGTGCTAATGGGCCTGTGTTGATAACCATAACACCATTAAGATAACCCGGATTAAAACTTCTGCTTACCTGCTTTGTCAATGGGTCCCAATCTGGTAATCCCGGCGCTCTGTGGCTGAAATTGGAACGCTGGCGCGTCACCGGCCCCTGTTATCATTATTTAACGTTATTCCCCACTGTCTGGAAAATCCTAAGTATTATTGCTATGTACATCGATTAACAATGTTATGTTTATTGTTTGGGATTCTCCTTCAATTTATGAAGTTATTATAGAGAATCTTTCAAAAATTTTGTAATATTTCATATAAACACTTAAAAACAACAATAAACAACCAAATGGTCGAACGCCGAGAGGGATGTCGCGCCAGCCAGCGCTCCAATTTCAGCCACTGTGCGGCGATTGTAACTTGCATGTACAAAATATCTTTTAAATTAAAATAAATGTTAATGCTACTTTTTAAATGATTCGATAATTTTTGTATTTTCTATTTTATTTTCTATGACTGTATGTATGTGTTTAAACAATAAAGTTTAATTGTAATTGTTAATTTAATTTGAATGCGGCGTAGAATCGGCTGGCGTAGAAACGGCCGGTGTAGAAACGGCCGGTGTAGAACCGTCCCGGCGTAGAAACGGCGGCGATGAACTGGCGGCGAAGAACCGGCGGCGTAGAAACGTCCCATTCCCCACGCGGACGTATGTGATTTTTTCTGAAAAAGGATGACATAACAGCAGTTAATATATATTTTTAAATATCGGTCTCATCTAATTGGGACTCCGGTCCCTGGGAAAGAAATAACAATCCACAGTCAAACCATAAAAAAATCTTTAAAATTGGCTACTAGTCGGCCCAAAACATGGTGCAACTAGGACGAAAATTGAAAATACTCGTAGATGTATTATTGTAAAACAATTTTTTTTACGGGTTGATTTTAATTTTTTTTTTAGTTTCACACAGAAGCCTTCTGTGTGGAGGGTCTTTTTAGGAAAGGAAGGAGAGGAAGTTAAGGGAAGATTTTTTTTTGCCCACACAGAAAGCCCTGAGGGAAATAATTCCCCTCAGAGCCTATGTCAACTTTGGGGATGCTGTATGGAGGTTCTTTTTAGGGAAAGGAAGGAGAGGAAGTTCTGGGAAGGAAAAAGGAATGCGGGGTGGGTAGGAATCTGGGGATCAGTGTGACCGGGAGTGACGGACGTATGTATCTATCCCTCGCACTGCGGTGCAAGGCAATGTCCCGAGAGTAAAAGATTTCCCACAAAAAGTTTCTCCCGATCCGGCCTGCCACATAGTTGGTGGGCAGACGCATCCGCTGAAAAATCCAGACAAACCTAACCTCATGAACCCGGGCGCCCCTGTTAAGTCACCAAACGTAGCGAACCACTTAGTGTGACCTATGGCAGAGGTGTTGGTTATCCAATACATGGTTCCCGGTGTTCAGGAGTGACGGATGTATGAATCTGTCCCTCGCACTGCGGTGCAAGGCGATGGATGTTGCGAGAGGGTCCTGCTGGAGAGTATCCCTCAATCAGTCTCTCCCGATCCGACCTGCCACGCAGTTGGTGGGTAAAGGTTCATCCGCCGCTAAGATCCGGACAAACCTCACCCCATGAACTCAAGCACCCCTGCTAAGTCGCCAAACGTAGGGTTTCATTTGGGGTGAGACCGATTAGACCTATGACAGAGATTTTGGTTTTCCAATGCAGCGGTACCCATGCCCGCCTCTCAAATTAAAGATAAAGGATTTATTAAACGTAGGTTTGTTCTTTACAGTGACGAATATTGGATCGTCGGTCATGTTGTTTTGTGAAATGTTCAAGACAATGTGATGATATCACAACACCTCTATTTAGTAATAAAAAAATATTTCTTTCATTTTTACGAATTGTTGTTTTATGAATGTTTGTTTGGAGGGGTTTAATAAAAGCAGTTGTTTATAATAATAAAATATTTTAATCATCGTAAATACTGAAGTAAAAATTGTAAATATAGAATACAATTTAGACCAACAGTTTGATAAAAGTTATAAATAATAATAATTACCACATAAATATTATAAATAAGAGGTAAAGGATTACAAAATGAATAAATTAAACAAAACAGTTAATATTGAAGTAAAAATTGTAAATAAAGAATACAATTTAGAACAACAGTTTGATAAATGTTATAAATAATAATAATTACCACATAAATATTATAAATAAGACGTAAAGGATTACAAAATGAATAAATTAAACAAAACAGTTAATATAACAAAGAGCATCGCCAGGGTCTAATAAAATATGTTTTATCTGCTTTCAACCAACTGTGTAACTTGGAAATTATCATTTTAATGTTGAAAAATAAAATCAGAGCGGTAATCTAGGTATAAAATAAGAATGGGACGATTTTCAAAAATGTATCGATATAGTACATTTTTTTTGATTAGTGTGACATTACATTATGATAATAAATAATAATAAAAATTATTGCAGCGATATTCTGCTTGAAAAGTTTTATTTCACATGTACATTTGTTACTTAATTTTTATTTATCTGCTACCAGTTTCGACACATCCGTTTCATAAGCTAGCAATCTTAAAACTAACTTAAAAATTATACATGTACAGAAATGATTAGATTTTATTAGGTGAGGGTAGTCTGAGTCATGATTTTTGGGAAGGGAGAACGGTGGGAGGAGTCAACTGAAAGAGGAAACATTGTCAATAATGTTGACATACAGGGTGCTATTATTTTGTTGTTGTTGATTTAATTTTTTTGTTTATTGCTAAGGTATATAAATGTAGCATAAAAGTGAAGTTACAAATATCTATGTGAAATAAAACTCTTCAAAACAAAATGTTTAAAAATTGTTACATAGTTAATTTTTTTTTTTTTTACAGTGAATACCGCACAAGAATCTTAACTGCTCCCGTCTGGAGCTAGTGAGACTATGGCATCCCCAACTGGGGTATGTTGTGAGGCTGAAGGTAGTGGGGAGGGGAAGGAGGTGGAGAAGAGGAAGGTTGCGAAGTACCTGGCTATTCAGATCTGGTCACCAAACACGGCTAAAGCCATTTTCAAGCAACGTTTCAATTCTGAATGGTGGTCTTACACCAGGGCTATACTGATAGTATCTTCCACTCTGGAACGTGCCGCAAATATACTATATATTATTTTAAATGAATTAATTGTGAAATAACACAATTTAATCAAATAAAATTTATTTGCGCACGCCGGGTTCGAACCCGCGACCTCCGGATTGTGAGTCAAGTGTCTTTAGCCACTGGACTACGGAAGTCCCACGTAGTAATGCCCACGAAAAACAAATAAAAGTTGTGAAATTTGTTTAACATTATATATACGTCTATTATTTAATTGTTGCTTTGGTGCTATGTATTTGCCCAAATATTATATCATTTCTATAACCCCTGTAATGTACATGCCGAAACATGGCCAAGATCGTCCAAAATTATTTAAAAAAATAATAATACGAAACGAAAGCAAGTTACACAAAGCTCAAGACAAATCAAAACTAGCAAAATTATTTGGTAAATTTCGACACGTGTGCGGTTGTTCCGAAACGAAAATGATGATGTCATCACACGTGTGTACTATCGCCTTGCAACCACGTTTCTTGGAGCATGTCCAATGGGTCTTCCCTCCACGAACTTGCTTGAAAGTGAATCGGAAACCTTTGTAGATCAACCCTGTTTTGCCATTCTTAGTTTCAATGTATAGCGGATATTGATGTTTTCCTGAAAACAAAAAAATTTGTCAGTATTTTTAATTAATTTATTGATTAAAAATTCCAGTACAAAATTGCATCGTTTCAAACCAACCCTTACTGACTTCTAATTAAAGCTAGTGGATTTTGAAAACAGTTAGTCAAACAGTAATATTTTTTGATTTACCTTTTTTGTTTATGATGAAATGATGGTAACCGAATTCGAATACGAATTTCTTTGGACTTGAATATTAACTTTGAAATTGGATGAATTGTTTAAATTCTGTGAAACAAACTAGTCATAACTTTTTCTCTAATCTTTTCTTAGGACTTAAAGTTATGTTGAAGTATGATAAGGCGTGAGTGTCTAAATGAAAATCATTTCGTTGTTGATATAATAGTTTTATTATAAATAATTTTATTACATATTTATGTTGAAAGCAACATTCTCATGATTCTTATCCTTATATATAAGTTATATTTTATTATGCTGAAATTGTTAAATTTATTTAAATATTAAAAAAAATATCAGAATCTGCAATTTACACGCCGTAGAAGTGAAACATTAAAAAACTAATTTTTCAGGGTGAATTGCCTAAAACCAAAAAAAAAAAAAAACTAATTTAGACAAGAGTGGACTACGAAGCACTTTTTTATCAATGTGAAAGATGATTTTTTCCATTTTTTTTCCGTCGAATTCCATTGCCCCTTTTCCTATACATGTTATCTTATTAGTATTTGTGTTTTTTTCTTCGAAGTCGCTAGTTGTCGCTTTCTTTTGTGTTTTCTTTTGCATTACCATTTTGGAGTGGTTTGAAGATTGGATATTGATTTTACTAAAAAAAATTTCTTCTTTTGGATTTCGTAGAATTCGATTATCGGTCCGCTAAATCTCTGGCCGCTGAGGTTCGTCGTGTGCTTTATACCACTACACCAAAGAAGACTTGCGTGGGACTGTGGATGTATCGTATTGTATTGGAACCGAGTACCCGTGAATTAAATAAATATTATATTGCTATGTCATTCTCTCGCAGGCTAAGTAAATCCTATAGATGTATATGTTTGTCTCTTTTTAGTGTCGCTCGTTTCCGTTTCATCAAGTTTCAAATCATAACGGTGCTAAAGAAGATTTCACTTCAAAAACATATCTAGTAAAATTATTAATAAATAGAAGAGAGTGCCCTTTTTATTATAACATTTTTATTGTTGTACCTGTGAAATCTTATACATTTTTACATAAGTGTCAACTAAAAAGTACAGAAAGTATAAGGTATATTGTTCACATAACAAATAATATTAGTATGTTTGTATTTCAAAATCACTTTGACCGACCTTGTGGTATATTTTGACACGTGTGCGGTCGTTGTGAAGCGTATATTATGATGTCGTTATAAGTGTGCAGTATCGCCCTGCAGGTATTTGCTTTGCAACATACCCAGTGACTTTTGTTACCACGAACTTGCTTGAAACGAAACCGGAATCCGTTGTACAGGAGTATCCTTTTCCCATTGGGTGAAACGAAATATTGCGGATTTTTATCTGAAATAGACATACATTTGTATTAATACACAATGGAGTTCTGCTTTATAAGATGCAAGTTATCATAGGTCACCCCAAATGGTTCACTTCATTTGGTGACTTAGCAGGGATGCCCAGGGCTTTTAAAGGTCTTGGCGGCCGATGTGTCAGCCATCGAGACTAGTTGAGGAGGTCTTTTGATCTCTCCAGCCAGAATCCCTCGACCCATCGCCTTGCACCGCAGTTGAAGGGATGGATTCATGCGTCCGTCGCTCCTGGACGCACTAACCCCCAGATTCCTACCCACACCCCAAACCTATTTCCTTTTCAGAACTTCCTCTTCTTCCTTTCTTTAAAAAACCCTCCACACAGCATCCCCTAATATGATGTAGGCCGTGAGGGAAATTATTTTCCTCCTGTGTGGAGCTAATATAAAAAAAATTGCTAGGATTATACTTAAAATAATTCGATCTGCAGAGATGGCGCTAATTTTGGGAAATAATATTTTAGGAAAAAACACTTTTTACTAGTAATACTTTCAAATAAAATATTGAATTTAATCACCGAATCTATTGAAATTTATATCTTTTGTCTAATTTCATTATTTAATTTTTTGATCGCCGGCGCAAATTAGATTATGTGATTATTTTACTTTCGAATAATTGATAAATATGACTTAATCCAGTGGCATACCCGTGAAAACACACGCAATTGTTTTACCGAATTATTCGAACAGTCAGTTCCAATTTTGAAAATGACACTTAAATTCAAAGCAAATTTGAATTCATTGAACCAGATTTCACGCAGGACTAGGCACAGCACATATAATAAGAAGAAAACGTTTAGAATTTTTTTTTTCATATTTAAGGTATTATTAATAATAATATTGCAATTTTCTAGATAAATCCTTTACATGATGACATGTTTTCATGGTCACTAAGAATAAGTCACAAGGAAAAATCAAGCATCCAGAAAGCTCTTTTGTACCAGACCGTCCAACTATATTATAAAATTACGAACAACATTATTACAATTGCAATAAAAAAGTGCGACTAGGTATGTGTGTCACAATGGAGTTCATATAAATGTACATAAATTAAAAAATATCTTTGCCAAATAATTACAATTGTTATATATTTAAGTTATATATTAGCAAGCACGAAAATGCGAGATTAAGATTAATGACTTATAAGATTAATAATTAATAACTTAATTAATGCAAAAGTCGGTCATTTTAAATACATGTAGGATTACGAAAGATTTTTTAAATATTTATATTGAGGGATCAGTAGAATTTATCGGACCTGTTAGGATTTCATCAGAGCCGAACCCTCCTGATATGAAAATATCTGGAGTCGGTGAAATATTTTCCCATTATGTTTCTGGTGGATTGACGTATTGTTTTTGTATTGTTTTGTATTTATTATAATTATATAGTGCACTTACATTGCGTGAATTTACTAGATAATCATTTGTGGAAAAGTGTGTGGAAGGGTTTAATCTTTCATTTGGGAAAGATTTAACCCGGACATAAAATCTGGAGCACCGTAAATAAATAAATAATATATTTCATAGGCATTCTTTACACCAAAATCGTTAATATTTAAAATTTAACAATCATTTTTTAGGAATAAAATAATGGTTTAATACAATAAATTGTTTTTACAGTTACGTTTGATGCGGAGGTGATAGATAATAGTTATTCAAAAGCTTAACTTTAATAAACACCCACAAATTCACAAGACGGTTTCGGAAAAGTTTATGCAGGAAATATGTGCAACGGTGAAAGTCATTCGAAATAGAATGAATATGGCTTACATTTGCGCTGAGTGTTTCGCGTGACGCTATCATGAATATGGCTTACATTTGCGCATGCGTTGCGCTGTGTCGATTGAATAAATATTGCCAGCGCCTAAAATTAAATTACGAATAGTTCCTATACTTATAATACTATACTTCACACACCTCACATATACAGACATCTTCAATATAACTTTCAACAAATTCAAAGCAACACTATCAGATAAATGTAATGCATCACAAAACACCACATAACATCCATATTTATATTTATTTATTATATTATTTATTATATTATTAATCAGATTCCTTTTCCTAATTTGCAATATATTTTCATATTCCCTAATTACATACAAATCATCCATATACTCCTATAAGATCATAAGCTTACCCTTTATTGTGTTTTTCTATATTTTATCATGCATATTTAAGTATTTAGCTTCTCCTAACTATTTTTTTTTCTTAGTTTTTCTTTATGTTTAATTTAGCTTCTCTTAACTATTTTTTCTTAGTTTTTCTTTATATTTTTCTTGTCAGCGAAAAAAAAAACAAATTTTATCAGCGAAAACATGTTTTTAGGCTTACTGTTTTATTTTAGCACTCTTTATTTTTATGTATCTTTGTAAAGCTGTTTGTTTTCCAAATAAAGATTATTATTATTAAATTACTTCTGATCGACAAATCTATGATAATTATGTTTAGCCATGTTTCTAAAATCGACAAATGTGTGGATCTTGCGAGGCAAATGTGACGCTGTCATCATAAGTGTGTACTTTGGCTTTGCATCCACGTCGCTTCGAGCACCTCCAATAGATCTTCCTACCGCTCACAACATTCATAGTGTATCAGTATCCTTGGAAAATAAGAATCCTCTTCCCATTCATTGAAGTAAACAATTTCGACGTTTCATCTGAAAGGAACAGTTTTATTTAAAAATTAGATATTATTTTTTTCGTTAAAAGCAAGCACATTGTTGCCCTCCTTCATAGAAAATTGTTCTATTATTTTTTACGTTGAAAGTGTTTTAACCTCTCGGACCCATAAGCTTGTTTCACGATAATATAACATTACCAGACATATGTATGACGTATGAGGCGTACCTGACTTAAAAGGGCGTGAAAAAAAACACTTATGTAAATACATATGTATTAAAATGTATTTATTAAAGAGTATCCATTATTTGATGAGTTTAATGCAATTGAATGTTTAAGTTTGTGGGCAGATAATTTGCGTGTTTGAATCAAAATAGATTCGTTAAAGTTGAGAATGTTGAGATTAATAATAAGAATCTAAGTCTAGACATATTCCTAATTAGCGATTAATTTAAAATAGAATAAATATGAGATAATTAAATAAAGAAATACAATACAAAGAAAGAAATGAAAATAAACATAAGAAGTACCTGTATAATAACATTCAATTAAGTTTTTATTATTTTTTATTGGCAAATTTTTGTTACATTATTACCTATTTGTACTGTAACATATTTTTTTTATTATTTTAGATCAGTGGTTCCCAACCTCTTTTTGACCACGGACCACTTTTACATTTATTTGTTCTCACAGGGACCACAATGTACAATTTTGATAAACTGTTAATCGCGTAAATAAACGCGTCCTTACAATTACTATAATTTTGCAATTCAATGTGCTCTTCTTAGACTTCTTCAGCTACCTCTCCATCGTTAATACCAAAAGGGTTACGAATCAGCTTTTGGATACCTTTCATTTCGGTTTTTGTAGTAAATGAATAAATGTTTCTTGGACAACATTTTAGAACTCGCGGACCACCTGTGGTCTACGGATCACCAGTTGGGAACAACTGATTTAGATGGTAAATTTTATTTACTTCAGAGTATCTGTATTACATTAAAATACCTTTTTTTATTATCTCGTACAATATATTATGTAAATGCTTTGTCAATTAATTACCAGACTATTTATTTATTATTATTATACCTATCATTAAAGACACCTAAATTTCACAAGTATGTGGGAATTCTGAAATGAATACAACGTAATCGTCGTACGTGTGCAGTTTAACTTTGCAACGACTTTTTCTGGAACACCTCCAGTGGCTCTTCTTGCCCCGCATCTGATGGAAGTAAAAGCGGTATCCTTCGTAGAACAGAGCTCTTTTACCATTCTGCTTGACTATGAATGTCGGAAGTACACCTGAAATGTACGTTTTCTATTATTAATATCATAAAGTTTCCAGGTTGAGTGCAACGTATAAATTCGAATTACTCGTACTTGCCAGTCGCACACCAACGCTGTACTGTTATGTCATATCTAGTTATAAACATATATGGTTATATGTGACTTGACACAAATAATAAGCATCTTCGTTGGATAACTAACTTCTACTCGGTAGGAGCTATTGAAATAGTTCATGTACGTGAGTAAAGAGCAGATATATCTAGAGTTACGGAGTTCGAAACTTGGACATATAGGTAAATTAAGACAGTTTTTGTTTAATATATTCATTAATATTATTATTATATTAATAAAGACACTTTATTTATAAACAAGTTCTGCTAAGTAATTATTATTACGTATGACAGCTGTTTAGTCTTCTGAAGGCATTATCAAACTGTGATTAAAATTAAAATGGAGTTCTACAAATTAAACTTGATAACAATAAATAAATAAAATAAAATAAAAATAAGTTTTTGTTTACTTATATTTTTTTAATAACAAATAATTATTTAACTCTGCTGGGTATATAACAGCTGTGAAAAAAAACTATGGTTTGTACATTTAATATTATTTATTATAAAAATAGTAATACCTACAAAATAATAATAATAATAGAAATAATAATAATAATAAAATCGGTGCTTAGCAACGCTATAGAGACATTTGCATTTCATTATCTCTCTGATTTTTCATTATATCAGATAGAAAATAATTAGTTTTGATCCCAAAAAATATAAATATTTGAAAATAAGTATATTAGATTACGTAATAAATAAACTGCCAGTAAACCATAGGTTATTTAGATAAATAAATAGGATATAAAAAATCTCTTTTGTGAAGGCTCCAGTAACCAAGGTAAACAATAATATTTGAGATTAATTTGTAATATATTTTAAAGGTAAATTTAATTACATATATTTTATTTTGATAGCAGTATTCTAAAATATTATATATTATAGATTTGTAACGTTGAAAGGTAAAAGGTTTAAATTAAAATATTTTATTTGGGCATTTTGAAAATTATTTGTTGACAATTGACAATTAACAAATGATATTACTAGGTAACGATAGTTGCTTGGTTACTGGAATGTAGGAACTAATAATAATAATCATTTTCGTGTTGTTTTGTAAATTGATAATATGTCATTTACAACCAACCGAAATGAAGAGCGGTCTGTTATGTCATCTACACAGATGAACAATGATAGTCTAAGACCACCAAAAACAAAAGCAGGTATTCCTAGGCAGCGTATGAAATGGACGAACGATGTCAATATGTTCATCGTTCGTTCATATTTTTATGTAACTAAATTAGAAACAGATATGTTATTGTATAGGAAAAAATTACATTTAATTTTCTCACAAAATTATCCGATTGCCCAAGTAAACGAACAAAGATTAGCAGACCAAAAGAGGGCAATTTTCAAAAATAATTTAATTCCTGTAGTAACATTAGATCAGATAAAAAAGGAAGTAGCAGATAGATTGCAATTAGAAAATAATTTAGAGCAAGTTAATACGAGTAGTAATGTTATATCAGATACATTGAACGTAGATAGTTCAGATAATATTCTAGTCGAAGAATCCAATGATATTACAGTAGACTCAAATAACTTAGACGTTATTTATAATCTTAGGGAAATCAACATTGCAAATTTAAACTTACTAGATGAAAATATTATAGAATTAGCTAACTTACTTCATAATAATATAAATAGATATATAGATATAGAGCCCACAGTTAGACCAAAATTACCAAAATTACATACGTCAAAGAAATTATCTAAATTAATTTCTGAATTAAATAATATAATTTTACCAAAAATTATATTTGATGACATTAGTTTTTTAGATCTTCATACAATAGTGTATGCTAGTGCTATCACTATATGTAACAAGTTAGGAGTTAAATTAACGTCTTCTGATGATAGATCATATAATTATAGAAAACCAGAATGGCAGAGTAGATTAGAAAATGATGTAGTATTTTTAAGAAGTAGCATAGCTAGAGTAATAGAGTATAAAATGGAAATAGAAGTAGGAATATTTTGAGACATGTAGATGTAATTGGGAGAAAATTTGGTTTTAGCATTGGTAGTAATAATAATGAAAATATAATCAATGATTTATTAGATTTGTTAAAACAAAAATTAGGTGTAAAAGCTAGTAGATTAAAAAGATATAATTATACGTATAATAAAAAAAATAATAATAGATTATTTCAGAAAAATGAGAAAATATTTTATTCCAAACTTGACGATAAACAAAATATTATTTCGAATAATAATAATCCGTTGCCATCTGAATCAGATATGCGCGATTTTTGGACAAATATTTGGAGTAAAGATATAAAACATAATGAGTCAGGTCCGTGGATAGAAAATGAAGAACTCAATTGTTCAGACATTGAACAAATGAGTTTTTCTGATATGTCGGTTGAATTGTTAGCCAAAATTATAAAAAATACTCATAATTGGAAAGCCACGGGTTGCGATTGGATACATAATTTTTGGTATAAATGTCTGACTACTTTACATCCCCTTTTGGCAAAAAATCTTTCAAAATTTGTCAGAGAACCTCAAAATTTTCCAAATTTTCTAACTAAGGGCATTACTTATATGTTGCCTAAAAGCGAACATATTAATAATCCCTCTCAGTATAGACCCATTACATGTTTACCGACAATATATAAAATTTTAACCTCTTGCTTGACAGATTTAATATACACTCATTTAGATGAAAAAAATGTTTTATCTGAACAACAAAAAGGTTGTCGCAGAAAACATATGGGATGTAAAGAACAATTAGTTATTGATTCTGTAATTCTAAAACAGATTCAAACCCAAAAACGTAATTTACATATTTGTTATATAGATTACCAAAAAGCTTATGATAGTGTCCCGCACTCGTGGCTGATAAAAGTTTTAAATATATACAAAATTAACCCAATTATTATTAGCTTTTTGGAAAAAATTATGGCATTTTGGAATACCGATTTGCTTTTGAATTTGAAAGATAAGAAAATTATAGTACCGGGCATTTCAATAAAAAGAGGGATTTTTCAAGGAGACTCATTGAGTCCTCTTTGGTTTTGCTTAGCATTAAATCCTCTATCTAAAATGTTAATTAAAAGCAAGTTTGGAATAAAAATTAAAGGTAATACTAGAGAGAGAAATATAATTTCTCATTTATTATTTATGGATGATTTAAAATTATATTCAAATTCTGAACCAAATTTAGAGAAAATGATTAAAGTAGTTAAAAATTTTTCAGATGATATTAAAATGACTTTTGGTTTAGATAAATGTAGAACGATCCATATAGAGAAAGGTAAAATTGTAGATGGAGACGAGGGTATATTTAGAAATTTCAAAATTGAAAGTATGAAAGGGGGTGAGGTTTATAAATATTTAGGATATCCGCAATCAAATAGATTAGATCATACTAGTATTAAAAATGATATTAGGATTAAATTTAAAACTAGGATCAGAAAAATTTTGAAATGCAATCTATCTGCTAAAAATTTAGTAAAGGCGATAAATACTTGGGCAATACCCTATTAACTTACTCATTTGGCATAATTAAATGGTCTAATACAGATTTAGATAGCTTAGAACGATTAATTAGAACTACATTAACTAAATTTCATTGCCATCATCCAAATTCAGCTATAGAACGTATTAATTTACCCAGAAATTTAGGAGGTAGAGGTATAGTCAAAATAACATCTTTAAAACATAATCAGGTAGAAATGCTAAGAAATTTTTTCCATAGGAAAGCTGATAGTTCAGAAATGCACAAAATAATATGCAAGGCAGATAGAAATATTTCACCATTAAATTTATACGACGAGAATGCCAGCATTCTTATAAATACCAACCAGGAATTATTAGATTCCTGGTCAAATAAAATTCTTCACGCAAAACACTTCAATTATCTCAACCAAACATATGTTGACAAATTTTCGTCAAACAAATGGTTGAGTATTGGAGAGTTGAGCGCAGAAATAGAAGGCTTTATGCTTGCCATACAAGATAGAGTCATTAATACTAAAAATTATAGGAAGCATATCATCAAAGATGCAAATCAAATTGATGATTTATGTAGAAAATGTTTGGCTTTTCCGGAAACTATAGAACATATTATATCGGGATGTTCTGTATTAGCGCCGTCCGAGTATACATTTAGGCACAATCAAGTTTTAAAAATAATTCACCAAAGTTTGGTAATTAAACATAACTTGATTGACTGCCGTAATGTACCATATTATGAATATGAACCAAATTCATTTTTAGAAAATGAATTTTATAAAATTTATTATGATAAAACTATTCTGACAGACAGAACAATTAGTCATAATAGACCCGATATAGTTTTACATGACAAAATTAAGAAAATAACTTATATCATTGATGTCGCTATACCAAATTCTTGTAATATTCAGAAAACTGTTTCTGAAAAAATAAGAAAATATACAGATTTAGGAAATGAAATTAAAAGAATTTGGCATTCTCAGACTATAAAAATATTACCATTTGTTATTTCGGCTACTGGCATTATACCTAGCTCTCTCATTCAAAATTTAGGCGTATTAGATTTGTCAAAAAATTTGTACATAAAAATGCAAAAGTCGGTCATTTTAAATACATGTAGGATTACGAAAGATTTTTTAAATATTTATATTGAGGGATCAGTAGGATTTATCGGACCAGTTAGGATTTCATCAGAGCCGAACCCTCTGATATGAAAATATCTGGAGTCGGTGAAATATTTTCCCATTATGTTTCTGGTGGATTGACGTATTGTTCTTGTATTGTTTTATTCTTATATAGTGCAATTACATTGCGTTAATTTACTAGATATTCATTTGTGGAAAAGTGTGTGGAAGGGTTTAGTCTTTCATTTGGGAAAGATTCAACCCGGACATGAAATCTGGAGCACCGTAAAAATTAAAATAATAATAATAATACCTACGAGTTTAGCAAAATACAAACAAAAACAGAATCAATTTATTTTACTTAAATTTACAAAAATAAGAAATTGTGTAATAAGAATCGTGCGCAATCATATTGTTCTAATTTCTATAGCGCCATTTTATGAAACTTCGTTGCAAGGGTGCTTTACAATGCTACAAAAATAACTATAATTAATAATTAAAACCACGCATATTAATACAATTACCTAATGGGATTTTTTTTGAATTGCAACTTTGAATAAATTTTTCTATAGGTATTATAAACGTGTTTTGATAAAAAACAATTGTTATTAGTCATTTAACGAACAATTATTTTATAAACAAAACATGTACATTAATAAGAGTATAAACGCAAGCAATATAACGTTTAAAAACTAATTATGTTTTTAAACATGTTTTTTTGGGTATTACGAGAATTGGAAACACGAATTATGGTCATTATAGTTATAGTTATGGGAAACATGTTTTTTTAGGTATAACGAGAATGATGGATTTTATAAGTCTGGGGAACATGTTTTTTGGGTATTACGAGAATGGTTAACACAAATTATGAGTACCTACCTATTATAAGTATGGGAACCATGTTTTTTTGGGTGTTCCGAAGATGGGGAAACACAAATTAAGGGTATTAAATGGATGGGAACAGTTCACCCTGCTAGCTACGCCACTAGATGGGAAACATGTTTATTTAGTATTACGAGAATGGGAAACACGATTTACGGATATTTCAAGTATAAGAAACACGATTTGTATTTCAATACAAGAATATACGTATTTATACATATTTCATTACAATAATAGAAAGTGTGAATTCTCTCATACATCTTTCATGGGTCCTTCATGAGGCAAGTGTGAGGTTCTCGGGACGTAAACACAATGTGATCATTGTACGTGTGCAATAGTGATTTGCACACGTGGGACTTGGAGCATATCCAGTGAATTTTCCCTGAAAATGATTGCTTGCAACTGTACCGGTATCCATTGTAGATCATTGCCCGTTTACCTTTCTTTGTAGTGAAGAATTGCGGATTTTGGACTGAAATAAATTAAACACAAATTAATTTTTGAACAATAACAACAACCTGTAAATTTCATCTTTCTTTTTACAAAGGGTCAGCATGTCAGCAACCTCGTCGATTTTCAAAGTTAAATAACGAGGAATAGTTTCATTCCTCTTAATAAATTGTTTTATTCTATGAAATTTATTATGAAATATATTGGAAAATCAACCATTTAAGCATGATTTAAAAAAAAATGTTTTTCCATCACATGTCGCAAGTGCGTAGTCAGGTACAGCCTAGTGGGTCACTCAATATGCACTCCGTCCCATTCCAGCAGTACGGTAACAGAAGAGAGAGCCGATATGTGCTATGTCACATGATTTTTTTTTAATTTTTTTTTTTTATTAGGTTTGTCAACAGTGATTTACATCAAAGCTTTCACGATACAATTACACTGAACATGGTTGATGCTATCACTAATTAAAGACAAACACAACATTGATAACATAATACTTACATATATATACAATCATTCACACACACACACACACCATACATTACAAAATTTTGAAACAAGTTTTTAGAACAATAATATTATAATGATACCGTTGTAATACGCGACACACCACATAGAAGTGTGATCAGTGGCGATGATAGAAACATATTTATTTTATTTTTAATTTAAAAAAAATTATCATCGGCAGCAAAATGATATCTACCTTTTTTGCTCCGAATGCGCCCAGGAATCGCTGGTTAAGGCACGGTGTACGCGCTCAAAAATTAAGATGGATAGATTTGTAAATACGAATGTTAGAGAGAGCGCGCTAATATTAAAAACGATAATATTTAAGCGAAAATTTTGAAAATATTTAATAAAACACTACTCGTTTAAAGTAGAGAAAAAATCTTGTGGGGTTATCTAAAATAGCATTTAAAGAAACACTGTGATTTTTTTGTAAAATAACTGAAAAAAACGTGTTTATAATAATTTTCGGAGCATACTTTACGATTTTTTCTATCGAGGGAATTTCATATAATTGCCGTTTCGGCATGGGGAATGTGTAGATATTATCTTCGAGAATAACATATATATTTTTAAGCCTTTAAAACTTACAGTGTACTAGAAAATATATAATAAATCGGAAGAAATGCAGGCCTTAATCCGGTACGCGCTGTTACATCCTGTATACGTCTTGAAATGTTTTTTTTTGTACAAATTATGTGTATATTTCAATTAATTTATGTAGAAAAATTGATTTCTTCAAATGTAAAATATTTTCAGCTTTAAGCTGTGTACACACAGTTATAGTGGCTTGACGTATTTCAGCATATCGCTCGGCATATATTCCAATTTCGTTGGATAAACAGCATTATAATTTTTGCATTTTCGATGTTTTCCGGAAGTAGGCTTAAGTTTCTCCAAACAGTTTTTCAAGTGAATATATTTTTTGTTTTTCTGTATCGTGAACAACAGGTTTCTTACAGACAATATGAGGCTTTCATGTGAGATTAATCAAACAAATAATTTGCAATCATTAGTTTTATTTGAAAAATATTTTCCACAAAAGTATAGTTTTGTAATTTACATAATATAATGTACTGTGTATATGTAATATAACACTCAATTCATCTGTTTTCTTAGTTAGGACTTTATTATTACACAAATACAACACTGTTAGGTACCTATTACATAATTGCACAATATTACATAGGTATACATGATAAAACTGTTTTGTGTTTATTATTTAATCTTGTAAAACATTTAATTATCTTAAGCGGGTATTTCACCATCCTCATGATAACTTATCCATACTAAAATAAAATACTCGCAATAGTTAGAAAACTCGGCTTACTAATCCGATATATAACCAGTATTTATAGGTTCGAGTACAGAATAGTAAAGTCCAACTTGATAAGTAATTGAACCGAAATATAAAATAATTAAATCGAAAATATACGTTAACGTATGGATAAGCTATGAAGAGGATGGTGAAATACCCTAAATCCAAAAATTATTCGTCCTTATTGCATTTGTATATTTATATTGCTAATTGTACAAATTGAATACATAATACTTATTTAGGTACCTACTGAATTAAAAAAATTAATTTGCTCCCGTCTGGAGCCAGTGAGACTACGGCAAAAAATGATTGTTATTAATATTAAAAAGATGATTGTTATTAAAAAATATTTATCAATATTAAAATCTATCCATCATGTTGATTATAAAATTTAAATTTAAATAGCATGTTATATCCACTTTTTAATTTGTTCGAAATTTAAAAATATCATATTAATAAAATACATTTTATTGTGTATGTAAAATATACAATCAACAATATCCATTATAATAAAATATGTTCAATTAAAGACAATACTATTTCGTTGTACAATAATATCTATTATTAATATAATTAACAAATGTGTGGATCTGCCGATACGAATATGATGACGTCATTGTAGGTGTGCACCTTGGCTTTGCACAGAGACGTCCTCGAACACCTCCAGTGCGTCTTCCCTTTGCTAATGTTCCTCAGACTGTACCGGAACCCTCGGAACACCAGTGCCCTCTTTCCGTTCTTGTTTATCGCGAAATGTGCCTCATAATCTAAAATAATTTATATGTTAATATTTCGAAAAAAAATTGGAGGCTTTCGAAATTTTTGAAAGCTGCCCGAACTGCAACGATATCGAACCATGCAAAGATATATTTTTTGTATCCAATCGAGTGATAATTACCCAAATTTGGGTAGATGATTTCTGTTGTGAACTAGCTGGGGTACCCGGCTCCGCTCAGGGAGTTGATATGAGATTGAACTGACGTTCGAACGCACCTCGGATCTTGCTTTATATACCTCTACCAATCAGTAGCCCCATCCATACAAAAAAGGCTTCGAATGGTCCACAATGTTCCAGAACATTCCACAACAGTCGAGAGTGTTTTGGAATGTTTCTCAATATTCCGGGATATTCCCGGGCGCTTCGGACCATTCCCGAACATTCCACAACATACCAAAATGTTCCGGGATGTTCTGGACTGTTCTAGATGTGCGAAACTTCTAGCCCTTATATCTTCAAAAGCACGCCCTTCAGGTAAAAACGGGAACCTTCTTCTTAGATGGGAGATAAAAGGCTACCATTCCATATAACTCCCTTGATCGTACCGGGACTCGTTTCTGAGTGTTGGCGGCACGCACATTGTAGTACACTTTCTTTTAAAATATTATATTGATTATGATTTTAACGAGTTTTTTCATATTTTTTTATAACTTAAAAATGTGGGGTGATCGGTGAAATCTAGATGGAATCATTGGCTTTAAACCGCAGTAAGCAGTTGATATGTTTCCATATTAATAGTTGTTGGTATGATTTTGTAATAAGCGCGGCCGAATCGAAAACCGAACACCCGGAAATCTGACACACCCTGATGGAAATGATTCGATGAATGCGGGAGGCTAGTTTCCAATAATCACCATTGTCAATTATATATACAATTAGCATTGAATTTTAACGCTGTAGTCTTTTGTTATGTACCTACTCGAAAATAATTTAAACAGCCGCTTCTGTAAGTAGCTCTTAAATAAGGCGTATTTGTAAATAGCATTTACTTTGTGGCTTACAGTAAAATTAACTTAACTTACTTTAGTAAAATAATTACTTAATATTTTTTAAACATTTTCTCGATGACGGAAGAGTAATTCTGAAGCCGGAGATCAATAAATATATTTAAATTAATTTATTTTAATCAAATTCAATGTTTTTATATTGTCTTAAAATAATAATACCTACCTAAGTTCAAGGATTTCGTGAAAAATGCATTGGGTATGTTTTATACAATATGTATATTAATGTCAAATAATATATTATAAAGATTAATTCGAACTTGTATTAATATATTATATTTTTTAATATAATACTGACGAGATTAAAACATATATTTTAACCTTGCTTTGATTTCATCCAAACTCTCATTTGCAACCACAAAATTGCCATCAACTCACAATGAATAATTTTATTTGGTTTTATAAAGATCTCTTAAATTTTATAATATTACATCTTTTTAAAAGAATATTGGTATATATTTGCAGGTATGCGGATCCGGTGAGACGTATACGACCGCCCCCTCCACAGTGTGTATCTTCGACCTGCAGCCGGACCTGGAGCACTTCCAACAGACCTTCGCCGCGGTGTTCGCAAACCTGCTGTTATTTCTATACCGGTATCCTTTGTAAAACAGCACCTTTTTTCCACGTTTTCCAATTAAGAAAACAGCCTCTGAAATCGGCAAATATTTTTGTTTTGTAGTAATTATGTTAGTATCGTTTTTTACTTTGTCTAAACTAATAATCTTTTTTATTTTTTGACAACAAAACAAATCTCTCAAACGGTATGCTCCGGAGTTATGAAATTTACATATCGATAGATATTTCTAGCTCAAAGGATACTATGTTGAGATCACAAATGCATCACCCATTTTGAGCTTTGAAATTTCCATTAAGGCTCCGTAGTAAGCGCTCAAAAAGAAGAAAAAGATGGTTTGCAAGGGATATATATAAATACGAATGTTGCGCGCTTATATCAAAAAACGATAATAATTAGCAAAAATTGTGAAAATCTTTAGTAAAACAAGACTCTTTTTCGTTATTTGTTTTTGAGGTATTATGCCGTGTTGCGCTATCTCCTTCTTTAGCCGACGTTTCGGACAGCGTTGCAGTGTCCATCATCAGGGCAGATCCGATAGATGTGTGATGTGACAAAACAAGACTCGTTTAAATTAGAGCAAAAATCTCTCGACAAATGCCTAAGTTATATTTAAAGAAACATAGTATTTTTTTCATAGATACCTGTAACACGTTAAATAATAACACAATATGTGTTTTAAATAATTTTCTAAGCATACTTTGCGATTTTTTTCTGTCGAGGGAATTTTTTATAATTACCGTTTCGGCTCTACAAATATATTGAAGTTATCTGAAAAAATAATTAATATTTTTTAGAAACTCAAAAACTTAAAGTGTTCAAGAGCAATGCGTTATAAAACGGTAGAAATTCGGAATGCGGGGCTTAAAAGGGATACGGGACGACGCGGACGCGACGCCGAATATGAGACGAGAAGAGACAACAAGATAAGAATACAGTTTCAATTGGTACTTACGGGTTATTACATGAAAAAGGACCAAAAATTTGTAGAAGAAGAAATTAGAATACATTTTATTTTCTGCAAAACAATTATTTATTAAGTAAAATTAAGAGTGTAATTTCGAACAAACATCGCGTAAAGCGCGGGTCACATTATGCTGGTTGCCAGCTGCTGCTTACCAGCGGCTGGTAGTAGTACCAGCTAGCAGCGGCGGGCAATCTGGTCACACTAGTGTTGCTGCTACTCGCGTCTCGCACTCTCCAGTTAGTCATTCACTATATGTCGTCTGTCGTTTCACGTAAAAAGCTAATTAAGCAGTTGTTGAGAGAGGGTGTCAGGGAACTTAGTTTAGAAATGCTTAACCAGCTTCACCGCAAACAGAGACGATGGTGGGTCAGGCCATGGATACAAAGAAGGGAAGAATTAGGGGCATCGTCGAGACTTCTCCAAGAACTGAAAGAAGAGGATCCAGAAACATACAGAAATGTTTTAAGAATGACGGCCCCTCAATTTCAAGAATTGTTAGAATTAGTTGAACCTTTAATTAAAAAACAAGATACAGTATTCAGGCAGGCAATCCCGTGTAAAATGAAGCTGGAAATTACTCTAAGATATCTCGCAACTGGAGATATCTTAAAGTTTAAAGTTTCTATTTAAATAAACACACGTGCTTTCTCATTGCTGATAGACGCAATAGTGGTCAGACTGCGTTGCCGGCTGGTGTCAGCAATCACGTGATTGATTATTCGCCGCTGCCTGCTACCAAAAGTTAAACATGTTCAACTTCGTCAGCCGCTGACAAATACTCGCCGGCTGGCGACGCCAGCGCCGAATTTTGTTGTCACACCAAGCTGATCGACGGCTGGCAGAAGCGGCTTCTTCAACTCGCGGCTGGCAACCAGCATAATGTGACCCGCGCATAAGATATGAGTAGATAATTAATCAAATTCAAGAAGAGTCTTGCAGGTACGTAAAGGGGTCTCCACACGGTGCTGCCGCAGTACCAACTGCCGCAGAACTGTAGTCAAAAGCGCCAGCCGTATTGTTATTATAATAACAATACGGCTGGCGCTTTTGACTACAGTTCTGCGGCAGTTGGTACTGCGGCAGTACCGTGTGGAGACCCCTTAAGTCTACAAAAAGATCCTTCACACAGCATCCCCAAAAATTACATAGGCCCTGAGGGAAATTATTTTCCTCAAGGCCTCCTGTGTGGAGTTAATTAAAAAAAAAGTCCGCACGTAATAATATTATTATCCACAAAAAACACTAACCACAGTTTGTAAATAAAAATAGGCAGACGAAAATATATATATTGAAGAAGATCAAAGATACTTATAAATCTCTTGTCTTACCGAGACACAGTGCTTTAACCGACTCTGCCATTGGGATACATGTATATGTTTTCTATAATTTTCGTAGATCTCATACTTTAATTTTAAAATTAACAATATTATCATCTAATAATTTTTTTTCTGTATCTTCTTTTGTTTCATGTTTCGTTTAGATTTAGTAGTATTAACTTCTTATTCAATGATACATTATAATGAAAAATTGAAAAATATATTTCTTTGTTTTAAAACATATCCTTATTAGTTATTCACCATTAGACAAAGAGGACAAAAAGGTTTATAAATCAATGTAAAAATATAAAGTTTTAGAGCCATAAAAATCTAGTATTATAAAATATAGTGTAGTGTAAAGACGTGCAGGTATTAATTGTACGTTCCCACTCTCCTACGTGTTCCTTGATAATATAACGAAAAACTGTACAGTTCGCACCTGGGGAATAACAATGGCACAACTAAAAAAAACTTTTTTTAGAGTGTATTAAATTAGTGTATTAACCAATAAAAAAAAAATTATTTTACAAAAGTTGAAAAGCAGTATTTTAACATTTATTAGGTTTAATATTATAATAGTTGTACAATGATCATTATTTTAACGCGTATTTTATCACCTTTCAAAAACAGTTATTATTTTTCGTTTATGTTCAGAAATATTCCACTTATTTGGATTTTATTGCAAAGTGGAAAAAAATTTACCCTCTGATAAAGTATGGTCGAGGCCTGAGTTGTTATTGAGTTTTTAAAGAAGTGATGAAGTTTCACATTGTTGAGTTGTCCGTTCACCAAATTTGTCGCATAATATTGCAAGTGTGCGATTCCGCGGAAACGTATACAATGACCCCTTCAAGAGTGTGTATTTTTGATTTACAGGGGGGTCTGGAACACTTCCAATTAACCTTCGCCGAGTTCGAGGCAAGCCTGTTGTTATTCGTATACCGATATCCTTTGTAAAACAGTACCTCTTTTCCACGTGCTCCCATTAAGAAAACTGCCTCTGAAATCGGCAAACATTTTAGTTAGTAATTATTTTTTTATTGTTTTTTACATTGTCTTTATTACTTTTTGATTGTCTTAAATATAAAGCATACATATTTATATGAAAGATCTCGCCAGAGGTCCCCTGTCTGCAATGTAAAAACAGGGGAACAAGTTGCCACACGGTTGCGCAGCGTTGTGAGCCGGGTTGAGTTAGGGGCTAGAGTAAGGAATGTAATAACGTTGGTCTCGAAGAGACTCGGATTATATGAAGGAGGAAAACAGAAGCCGTAAGCTCGTTCCACATACGAGTCGACTTACACAAAACGAGTCGAAAAAACGACCCTTATGAAGTCCACATCAACTGTAAACTGGTGTATCCATCGAGTTGTACGCAAGTGCACTGGTACCCCGGGATCGATGCTGCTAGCTGTTCAAAACAGGCTCCATTAAAATACATGTAGTACAGACTCAGCAAGCCTACACTGCCTCTGTGCATTAGAGATGACAATCGGTCTGTTAACAATGGATTGTCAGCCAGACGGACCGCTCTCGTTTGCACAGAATCAAGTAGATTTTATTATACTATTTTTTAAAGCGATCAAACTCGCGATCGGTGAGCTCTAGCGTCATGAAATGTGCATAGCTATTGAATATTTCTAGCTCAGCGGATCTATTTTGGGATCACAAAGTCATTTCCATCATGAGTTATGAAATAACCATTAAGATGTGAAGGGGTACGGGACAACGACGGATACGATAGAAGATGCAACAAATTGAGGAATGTCGTTTTAATTAGTACTAACGAGTTTGTATATAAAAAAAAACTCAAATTTATAACCTTTTTTCTTCAAAACAATTATTTATTAAGTCAATTAAGTAATTTTGGTTGTACATATTTGGTTTTATGAGGATTTCATAAAAGTAAAAATTTGTTTTTTTCATTCATGAGTAGGAAAACCAAATTCAAGAATAATCTTGCAGGTATAGAATAAATAAAATCATTACATTGATATTGAGTACTAAGCCTCAGTTAATTTTTTTGCGGAATGAGCTTTTTTTTCTATATTGACACAATGTCCACTCAAACTTTTGAAGCGCCCCCTAAATGCTAAAAATTTAAAAACGCCCCCCCAGACCTTCAAAACGCCCACAGGACTTACATAATATATTATTAAGTTTTTAGATTTTCACGGCCAAAAGCATTTTCAATGTTAGTTTACATCGTCGGATCTACCGGATCTGCCCTGATGATGGACACTGCAACGCTGTCCGAAACGTCGGCTATAGAAGGAGGTAGCGCAACACGACATAACACCCCAAAAACTAACAACGAAAATAATATATTATTATTTACAAAATGCTAACTACAGCTTACACAGCTCAGGCAAGCAAGTAATTATTAATATCTACTCTTTATATTTATTTTAAGACATCTCCTGATTCAGTAATTCACCATTAGACTTAGAGAACAAAAATATTATTTAGTATCAAGTACGAACGCTGTTGTGAAAGTAACCTCCGTTTGGATATAGCTGGTTTCATAAAGTATATATAAACACTCGAGCGTCCGCGTTAATAATTTTTTTTAAATAACTCTTCAAATCTGCCACATTTTGGCCGGCGAACGCTCGAGGGTGTTTGCTAAGTGGTAAAAATGTGGCCAAAAACGGGTCATATAAAAAATACGTTTGTAAATATCAAAAGTTTGTGTATGTTCTCACTATCATACGTGTTCCAAGATATAATTGCAGAATTGTTGGGGTAGATATATGTACGTATAATATATTATTAATTTTTTTAGCTGGTATTTGATCCTAAGTTTATCTTATAACTTTGCAAGTATGCGATTCCGTAGAAACGTATACAACGACTCCTTCTATGGTGTGTATTTTTGATCTGCAGGGGGGTCTGGAACATCTCCAGTGGTCCTTCTCCGCACATCGGCGGTTATATGTGTATCGGTTCCCTCGGTAAAACAACGCCTCTTTTCCATGTTTTCCAATAAAGAAAACTGCTTCTGCAATCATGAAGTATTTATTGAGTCAATATTATCTATCATATCAATTTGACTTTATGATGAAGATGAGAGACAAAAAAGGAAGAATCTGCTTTTATTTGGGAACTAACTAAAATCTCATGCAGACAGTTACCAGTTACCATCCTCTTGTTTTGAAAGTCAAGTAGGTAAAATTTTATGAATCTCGGAATAAACTGTAGATTTTTCTTAATGTGAATACCGCACAAGAGTCACAACTGCTCCAGCCTGGATCCCGTGATATGTGAAGACTATGGCATTGTCAATGTTGTGAGGCTGATGGCAATAAGGAGGGGAAGGTAATGAGAAGAAGAAGGTACATAAGTACCTGGCTATTCAGATCTGGTCACCAAACATGGTTAAATCCATGTTATGCAACATTTCAATTCTGAATGGTGGTCTTACACCAGGGCACTGAGAGTATCTTTCACTCCGGTACATGCTGCAAATATACAATATATTATTTTTATGTAATTAATTGTGAAATAACACAAATTACTTCAATAAAATTTATTTACGCACGCCGGGATTTGAATCTGCGACCTTCGGCCTTGCTAGTCGCAAAACTTATCCCTCGAACACGGAGTCCTTTGGTAGATTTGCATAAAAATCACTCTTTTTAGAAATGGTTAACGGCTTTTTAGAGGAGAACGGGTTCGTTTGGGTGCAGAAGAAAAGATTTTTTTTCCAAAATACATTTTTTTTATTTTTCTAGTAAGTAAGAGGTATTTTTCACAAACATCTCAAATTATATTTAATACTTCTTTTTTATTTTTAGTACGGCGCACACATAGGGAAATACGGCGCCAAAAATAGGAAAAAAGCATGGTCTTCTAACTAATCATAAACATTTATTTGTTTTATTTTATTTGTAATATAATTTATAATATATTGTAAGCCAGTAGCTTCATAAAACTGAAATAATCACAAAACTTGAATAGAACTTTCACAGAACGTGAAAATCGACTTCAAATATATGATGAATTGTTCAAATTTCTTAAAACACCCCATCCTAAGAGTATTTAAAATTAAAAATTACAAAATTTGAAAATATATCAAAAGAATGTGGTAACCTCATTACCGTACGTATGCCAAGAAATAATGACAGAACTGCACATGCGTAAAATCATAAATGGTAGAATGGCACATACGTGCGTGCACCCATAGACATCCAAATTGATTGACTTTGACCGCCGAAGAGCCGCACATTGCAATAACCAGACCCTGCGCAGAAAAGTGAAGTACGCTAAGTACCTGCGCACAATGCTTGTTGCGCAGTCCATTGTGGAGATTTTCTGCGCAGTATCTGAATGTTAGTTTTAAAGTGTCTAATTAAGTGTAATAAAATATTAAATTTTGGAAACAAGCCCACACTTTTGTTTTTCCGATTTGGGATTGGTAATTAAGTTTTTTTATGCAGCCAGCAATATGCGCGCTATTGTAAAAATGACTAGTGAATCTTAGTGACAAATCAAACCACAAAAAGGAAGACTTGTTTAGACCTACTTTGTTCCCTTTACCCTGATAAGCTGGTGTGTCAATTTTGAATGTATGTGCGTGCACCCTATTTTCTTTTTTTTTCTTTTTATCGGGTACATTTTATCCGAAATTTACCAATCTACCCTAAATGTGTAACCTTTCAGGATGGCGATCCTATAGAAACGTACACAACAAACCTTTCAACAGTATGTACTAATTTTGCAGGAGTGCGATTCCGTAGAAACGTACACAACAAACCCTTTAATAGTGTGTACTTATCAAAGATATAGAAATATAAGAGAGATAAACTAAATGAACTAATAATTAACGAATAAACTAAACGAACGTTAAATTAAACCAACGAATTCTTTCCGTATTCAAACTATATTGCTAATACTAATACATACCTTCAAAAAATCAACGAAATGAACCAATTTTTTTTGTATGCAAACTACTCCGATTAGGTAGTAGTCCGCCGACAGTCGCGCGGACATCATGGCATATCTCTTTTGTATTTGAATATCTTTGGTACTAATCTTGCAGGAGTGCGATTCCTTAGAAACGTACACAACAAACCCTTCAACAGTGTGTACTAATCTTGCAGGAGTGCGATTCCGTCGAAATGTACACAACAGACCCTTCAACAGTGTGTACTAATAACAAATATTATGACTTTTATATTATGTTATGTTGGATATTAAATTTGTAATTTCGGTTCACGAAATGTCAAAACAAATAATTCAGAAGAGATGCGAGACATCTCTTGTTGAAAAGTGAAAAAAAAACTAAGTTATCTTTTACAACGCGCGGGAACTTTTGAAATAATTCCAATAATTTTTTTAAAATAACTCTTCAAATCTGCCACATTTTGGCTGGCGAACGCTCTAGGGTGTTTGCTAAGTGGTAAAAATGTGGACAAAAACGGGTCATATAAAAAAATAAATTGGTAAATATTAAAAATTTGTGCATGTTCTCACTATCATACGTGTTCTAAGATATAATTGCAGAATTGTTGGGGTACATGTACGTATAATATATAATTATTTTTTTTAGCTGGTATTTGATCCTAAGTTTGTCTTATAATCTTGCAAGTATGCGATTCCGTAGAAACGTATACAACGACTCCTTCTACGGTGTGTATTTTTGATCTGCAGGGGGGTCTGGAACATCTCCAGTGGTCCTTCTCCGCACATCGGCGGTTATATCTGTATCGGTTCCCTCGGTAAAGCAACGCCTTTTTTCCATGTTTTCCAATAAAGAAAACTGCCTCTGCAATCATGAAGTATTTATTAAGTCAATATTTAGCTGGACCATTCAAGTGTCGTTATAAAAAAGCACAAATTATATTTTCTGATTCGGCAAAATTCCCGAAGGGTGAGCACTGTCGTCAAGCAGTTTACATAGCCATTGGATATTCAACTGAATATTGCAATGATCTATATATCATATCAATTTAACTTTACGATGCAGATGGTGAGAGATAAAAAAGGAAGAATCTGGTTTTATTTGGGAACTAACTACAATCTCATGCAGACAGTTACCAGTTACCATCCTCTTGTTTTGAAGGTCAAGTAGGTAAAATTTTATGAATCTCGGAATAAACTGTAGATTTTTCTTAATGTGAATACCGCACAAGAGTCACTTGCTGCACTAACTGCTCCAGCCTGGATTCCGTAATATGTGAATACCTCCAAAAGACGGTGGCGGTGAAGACTATGGCATTGCCAATGTTGTTAGGCTGAAGGCAGTAGGGAGGGGAAGGTGGTGAAGAAGAGGAAGATAGAAAAGTACCTGGCTATTCAAATCTGGTCACCAAACACGGTTAAAGCCATGTCATGCAACATTTCAATTCTGAATGGTGGTCTTACACCAGGGCGATACTGAGAGTATCTTTCACTCCGGAACATGCCGCAAATGTACAATATATTATTTTTATTTAATTAATTGTGAAATAACACAAATTACTTAAATAAAATTTATTTGCGCACGCCGGGATTTGAACCTGCGACCTTCGGCCTTACTAGTCGCAAAACTTATCCCTCGAACACAGAGTCCCTTGGTAGATTTGCATAAAAATCACTCTTCTTTATAGAAATGGTTAACGACTTTTTAGAGGAGAACGGGTTCGTTTGGGTGCAGAAGAAAAGATTTTTTTTCCAAAATACATTTTTTATTTATTTTTCTAGTAAGTAAAAGGTATTTTTTCACAAACATCTCAAATTATATTTAATACTTCTTTTTTATTTTTAGTACGGCGCACACATAGGGAAATACGGCGCCAAAAATAGGAAAAAAGCATGGTCTTCTAACTAATCATAAACATTTAAAAAACGTTTTCCAAAAACCAGTTCAAACGTAACCGTAAGAATCTATTTTGTGAACGCAACCATGCGCATGCGCGCTAAATGAGATATGTATCGTGCTGCCAATATTTTTCGCCTGATTCGTTGACGGGACCTTCGTCCCGTTTTCCCTATTTGAAAGTCAGAGAGTTTTCAAAATGGATAATAAAGCTTTAAGTATGAACTTTAATCTGCAATTATTTTTAAGTTCCACGACATTATTTTACTAGTTCAAAAATATAACTTATAAGTTATATGAAAACGTAAAATGTATGTTCCCTTTTTCCCAGTTTCTTAAATCGAGCGTATTCTTTTCAGGTAGTATTGGTGACCCCGCTCTAAAAGAAATGAGGATTAAGAGAAAATAACTACATATTTGTAATGTAAAAAAAATGAACAATTTTACAAGTTATTTTACAGTTTAATAACATTTATATGCTTTATCTACCTGTATCAATAGTTAAAAATATGGCAATAATTCAATACGAAATATTTATATTTTTAATTAGAATACGACGACCACCTGACCCCAACTAACCCTAATAAGATATTTTTGAAAGATTTTCTTACGTAATGTTCTCATTCGCATTTCTGATCAGAATTAAAAACAAAAATATTTTTGACGCCGTAAATTGATCATTCGGTCTTGTGTGCATCGGTTACATATATATGTACTAATATATAAATCACATTATCCACCTATAGCAATAAAATTACAAACTATGGCAGGTTTTTTCCAAAAATTTTGTCAAATATTTTAAGTAAATTTTCCACGTTCTGTGTAAGTTCTATTCAAGTTCTATAATTTATTGTAAGCCAGTAGCTTTATAAAACTGAAATAATCACAAAACTTGAATAGAACTTTCACAGAACGTGAAAATCGACTTCAAATATATGATGAATTGTTCAAATTTCTTAAAACACCCCATCCTAAGAGTACTTAAAATTACAAATTACAAAATTTGAAAATTATACTTCATATATATTTTCTTTTTTTTTCAATTTTTCATTTTAACGTTTCAAGTATATCAAGCACGAAAAACGGCGAAAAAATATAGTTTAGTCTAGTGACTTTAGTGCATTTATAATAAGCAAGAAAAATAATTAAAAATATAGATTAGTCTAGTGACTTTAGTGCATTGTATGCATAATATTACAATGTAGATATCAAAAGAATGTGGTAACCTCATTACCGTACGTATGCCAAGAAATAATGACAGAACTGCACATGCGTAAAATCATAAATGGTAGAATGGCACATACGTGCGTGCACCCATAGACATCCAAATTGATTGACTTTGACCGCCGAAGAGCGCACATTGCAATAACCAGACCCTGCGCAGAAAAGCGAAGTACCTGCACACAATGCTTGTTGCGCAGTCCATTGTGGAGATTTTCTGCGCAGTATCTGAATGTTCGTTTTAAAGTGTCTAATTAAGTGTAATAAAATGTTCAATTTTGGAAACAAGCCCACACTTTTGTTTTTCCGATTTGGGATTGGTAATTAAGTTTTTTTATGCAGCCAGCAATATGCGCGCTATTGTAAAAATGACTAGTAAATCTTAAACAGAAACGGATAGCGATATTACAATGCGATTTGCCTGCATATTGTCGTATTGATTTTTTGACAAATCAAATCACAAAAAGGGAAACTGAAAAGCTTACCTGAAAAGCTGGTGTTTCAATTTGAATACTTACCCCGATAAGCTGGTGTTTCAATTTGAATGTATGTGCGTGCACCCTATTTTCTTTTTTTTTCTTTTTATCGGGTACATTTTATCCGAAATTTACCAATCTACCCTAAATTTGTAATCTTGCAGGAGAACGATTCTGTAGAAACGTACACAACAAACCCTTCAACAGTGTGTACTAATCTTGCAGGAGTGCGATTCCGTAGAAACGTACACAAAAAAACCCTTCAATAGTGTGTAGGTACTTATCAAAGATATTGCAATATAAGAGAAGTGCTATCCGCAGTTTTTACTAGGAATAAACTAAATGAACGAATAATTAACGAATAAACTAAACGAACGTTAAACTAAATCAACGAATTCTTTCCGTATTCAAACTATATTGCCAATACTAATGCATACCTTCAAAAAATCAACGAAATGAACCAATTCTTTTTGTATGCAAACTACTAATGTAGTAGTCCGCCGACAGTCGCGCGGCCATGATAGCATATCTCTTTTGTATTTGAATATCTTTGTTATTATTCTTGCAGGCGTGCGATTCCTTAGAAACGTACACAACAAACCCTTCAACAGTGTGTACTAATCTTGCAGGAGTGCGATTCCGTCGAAATGTACACAACAGACCCTTCAACAGTGTGTACTATCGACTTGCAGGGGGGTTTGGAACACCTCCAGTGGACCTTCCCAGTACAGCGACGGTTACTTGAATACCGGTATCCTCGGAATAACAGCGCCTCTCTTCCTTGTTTTCCAATAAAGAAAACTGCCTCTGAAATCATAAAGCGTTATTGAGTCAATAACGGTGTTGCGTAATGAGTAAGATTAAGAAAGGGACGCTCAGATGGTTTTCATGTAGAGCGAATGAACGAGGAAAGGAGTGTAAGGAGAATACATGGCGCAAATGTGAATGGCAGAAGAAGTCAGGAACGCCCGAGGAAGACATGGCACGACCAAGTGAATCAGATACTTGAGTCAGGCCATGTCAAGAGTCAGAATAATAGAAGAGCATGCATGATACGATGTATAAATGTGAGGCAAGAAGAGCGCCAAACAACTCGGTCTTGGCACACCAAGACCGAGTTGTTTGGCGGTCCGACTCTCTGCCTACCCCTGCGGGGAAACGGCGCGCGGCGTTATGGTTAATTAGTTAGTTTTTTTTATAACTGTGTTGGTATTATTAAATAATATAATTTCTGTTGTGTACACGTAACATTCTAAAATGTGTACGAATTTCTAAAATTCTTAATTCTTATATTTATTTTCTATAAATATTTGTAATTATTTTATTCCGTTGTTTTTACAAAAGGTGGTAGTGTAACGGTCAGCATAGTTGTAAGCCAACCGTTAATCAACACGGTGTTCGATTATCGGCCGTGTCAATTTTTGTTTATATGTTGTGCAATTTGATTGTCACGGGTTTGCGCTTTTCATTTAATAATATCCGATTAACCTTAACTAACTAAAGCTTAACTCATTTTTATGATTGAATTGTCGTTTTATTTTTCAACTTAATATCTCACATTAACAGTTGGTTTACATTGTTGTTGTTGTTGTTTAGAATTGTATCAATAATTGTTGTCTTTTTGGGGGTCATTGTCCATATGACCCTAAGGACTGGCCGCCACTGAAAGTATCTAAGGGATACAACATTTAAAAAAAAATATATGATTCGGTTCTATATTTTTAAATATACAACTTTAGGGTATAGATACTTTTTTCGTCTTCGTGGGTATATTTTACTCTATAATTAACGTAATATAATATTGCAGGTGTGGGAGTCCGTAGACATATATACAATGACCCTTTCAGCAGTGTGTATTTTCGATTTGCAGGGGGGCCTGGAACATCTCCAGTATTCTTTTGCCGCAAACCTGCCGTTATTTGTATAACGGTATCCTTGGTAAAACAGCCCTTTTTTTCCAAGATTACTAGTGATGAAAACTGCCTCTGAAACAATATAATAATCGTGTTTTTAAAAGCTGTCAATCTTTTTTATCTTTATATCCTCTATATTTTTATTCTTCATGTTGTTGTACTATTTTTATAAGTATGTCAATTACGTTAATGGCACGTGTTGTGCCGTATAGGTGTAAATAAATAAATATATATATATTTGTATAAAGGAGAGTGGGTGTCCCTGTGGCGGGCGGGCGGCGTGTATTAGATTTTAATACAAATCTACATATTTATTCAGAGACTGATGAAATTTTGTACACTTCACCGTCAAAAAGCAGGAACTTCATAGTCTGCATGAAATTTCGAAAAACTTTAAGTGAAGCCCGGGAATCACCGGGTAATTAATCTAATTTTCATACAAGGCGTTAATGGACGTACTTGACTTACTTTAACCAGTGATTCTTGACATTATTTGGAGTAAAATATGGAAATAAAGTTTTGGTCTCCGGTGAATTTTTATTATTTTTTTCTTCTAAACCAAACAAAAGAATTCTTACATATGTCATCACTGGTCACTCAGCCGAGTAACCCAACCCTACATTTCCAATAGCTACTGATTCATTATGTTTTAAGTTTTAAAAAAACAAGCCAAGTACGTTTTTCACACAATATAATAACAACATCTGACGAATGTCTGCAACTTGTATCTATAGTTTTTTTCACTGAAATGTCTAGGTTCTAGCAATTTTTTCGGCTCCAATGCTGTTTCCATCGTAAGCTGTAGTACTTTGAAATATATATTTAACTGTTCAAAAATAAATTAAAACGTTTATTAAATATTTTCCACGATGACCGGCCAACTCAACAAAGTGGCACTTTATCAAACCTTTTAAAAGTCATTAAAAGTGATGAAAAATAAAAATAAAACTGGGTGAAATTGGTTACGTCAGGGTAGGTTACGGGCTTTTAATGATTTTTCAAAGGAGTGTTAAAATGCCACTTTGTTAAGTTATCATGGAACCGTTGTCTAGCTGTTCAATTTCATAGCACAATGTTATGAAGGGATAATATAAAACACTTATTTATATTATGCGTGCCTAATACTTATTGAATAATAAACATACTCGTAGCTTAATATTTATTTATTTATTTACGTCCTAATGGGCTTTAACATGCAATAATAAATGATACGGCAATAATAAATAACAATTTGTTGTTCAAAGAAACATTGGTAAAGTAAGTTCTAGTATTGATTTAAAAAATAAGTAAAGTTCCAAGGCATAACACATGAGTTAATTACATATTAAATAATATAGAAAACTAAATTTAAAAAATGAGAAATAAGGTAAATTAAATAATGTAAATTAAAAAAAAAGTGCAATAGGTATATTAAAAGTAATTTGTAAAATATAAAAGAACTGACAAAAGTATGTAAAAAATTGGGAATTATTTTTTTATAGATGCTTAACGGGTTTTTATAATAGAAAGATCTCAAATTAGTAGAAGGAAAATAATTTTTTTTTCACGAAAACAGTTTATAATCATTCAAGTAAAATGTGTGACAATGTTAAAAATATCATTGTATTTGGTTTCATAAAGTTTCACCACATTTACCACACTTAACAAACTGCCGACCCCTGGCATAGGGTAGGAATACAATTTTATTTCTTCATTTTATTAATTTTCCTTCAAATTTAATATATAATATTGCAGGTGTGGGGGTCCGTCGAGACGTATACAACGGCCCCTTCGGAAGTGTGTATTTTTGATTTGCAGCGAGGTTTGGAACATCTCCAGTGGTCCTTCTCTGCAAACCTCCCGTTACTTGTATAGCGGTATCCTTGGTAAAACAGCACCTGTTTTCCATGTTTTCCAAGAAAGAAAATTGCCTCTGAAACAATAAATTAATATGTGAGTGGTTAAAGCGAAGTGTTTATTATAACAAAAACTGTGAAATGGTGTAATGTGGTGTGTGTAATTTAAGCAGGGTCTCCTCCGACCGAAAACATGAACATTTGCTTAAACATTACTATAAACATTGCCAATGGGGGCGTGGTCTTGCACATTTTTGTATGCGTCTGCAGTAAGGTCACGCACCATATCCAATGTTTGTTGTAATGTGTAAGCAAATGTTGTTTTCGGTCGGAAGAAACCCTGCTTTACTTAGTTTATGTGACTTGTGTGGGAATTGTTGGGTTTTTTACATAACATTTTTTCCCAGCCGACAAAACACAAGACCTCTAAGCCTATAATAGCCAGGTAATATTTTAAATACTTACAAGCGGTAAAAGTTGCAAGGCGTAAATGACGCCGTTCTATTTGTATAAAGAACATTAACTTTAAATTCAGTAAATTTAAATGATTCCTCTCCTCATGAATATAAGAATCAAGTAAATAAAAAATAAAAAGTGACTGGGAATTTCCAGGACAACGCAACTATTTTTTATCAACCAAGATCTGAGCTGAAATATTATTTTAACAGTAAGGGATAAGTAATTTAACAGTAATACCCAAAACAAAAAAGTTGTTTTTTTTTTCGTCATAAAAAGGTTTTTATTCGTTCAAGTACCTAGTTTATATACTGAATGTTCCATTGCCATCATCACAAGTTATCGTATTTTTCAGTAGATCCATCCGTACTTGATTTGCACGTGTGCGGATCGGATGACACCCTTGTAATAAAGTTACCCCACGTGTGTAGTTTAGCCTTGCACATTGCCTTGGAACATCTCCAGTGTTTTTTTCCGCCATACGATTTGTTAACGCAGTAGCGATGTCCTCTAAATATCATGGCCATCTTCCCGTTCTTCGCCTTCACGTATTGTATGTCTTCGCCTAAAATAAAAACAATATAGGTCGTTATAAAAGAGATTCTCTAAATAACTTGGGTGGTTTCTATCTGTATCTTGGTTTGGTTTGCCCTATGTGATTTTTACCGGTGACTTCATGATTTTTTCTGTCCATGTGTAGTTTTTATCAGTAACTTAAATGTTTAGGTCTGTCGATTTATAGTTTCTACGTGTGTTTGACTGTCCGTGGTTTATGATTTTGGTCTGTCCCTTTGTTTCTAATAGTTTTCAGAGACCGTTTTCCCCCTAAGCCCAACAATTGACTTATTGTTTGAAGCAGCAAAACTATCCAACGGTGAGTTCTATCATGAAATATATCCAGCTTTTCTGTCATACTTTCTAGGTTAACGCAACTATTGTTAGGTCGCTACGTCATTTCAATTGTTATGGGTCTTTCTAACATCCATTAAGGCGTCTTAATGTAAGAAGAAACACCATTATTTACATGTTTTTCAATTGTTCAATAAGAAATCAACGATGAAATTTACTCCCTAAAAGTTTTTTTGGTTTCGTAGGGATATAATCAAAACTTTTATCTTATTAATGAAAACACTCGTAACAATAAAATTAATTAACCTTTTTGTGCAAATACCGTACAAGAGTCCCAACTGCTCCCAATCGACGAAAACCTGCGAGTATGGCATCCCCAATTGAGGTATGTTGAGAGGCTGAAGGTAGTGGGGAGGGGAAAAGTAAGGTGGGGAAGACTATCTGATCTCCAAACACGGCTAAATCCATTTAAAGTAACATTTCAATTTGAAATGGTGGTCATACACCAGGGCGATACTGAGAGTATTTCAACTATGGAACGTGCCGCAAATATAGTGGATATTATTTTAAATGAATACATTTTGAAATTAGGTACACAAAAGTTTACATGCGCTCGCCGAAATCTTAACCCGCGATCTCAATAATAATAATAACGTTATATTTGTATAGCGCAGTTTTGTGTTATTTGACTTCAAGTTATTTCACACGAAATATTTTAAATGAAATAAAATACAGATTTTCTTTGGGGGGAATTTAATTGTAATGTAATATTAAAGCATCGATAGCAAATTAAACAGTCTACTGAAAGTAAATACATCGGCTCAAAGACGATTTAAATAAAATATTACTTACATAAATTATGTAGACGTAAATTTATTTGTTTTGCTTGACAAGCTTAAACAAATGTTCTAAATATATTATTATCAATAGACAGAGACTTAAAAATTTCCTGGCTTCACCTTAATTTAAAAACCTTATTTCTTGAATGTTTTATACATTATCATAATATTTGCACGTGTGAGGGTCAGCAGACACGTATAGAATGTGATCACCAACAGTGTGTACCTTCGCCTTGCACAAAGTCTTGACGTTATATCCTCTTTTAGAACATCTCCAATGGGTCTTAGATCCAAACGCTTGAGTTGCCGTATAGCGGTGTCCTCGATACAACAGTGCAGTTTTCCCGTTTCTTCCTGTCAAGAAATGTGCAATTCCACCTAAAAAAATATATTAAAAAGTTGTAAGCCAGTAACTTCAAGAAACAGGATATTTTTAAAATTATGTTATTATATTTATATTATATTACTTTTTTACTGGTCATCTTTTGATTGAACCATCTTAAAGTCTATGCTGAGAGCTTTGTTGTAATCTTGTATTTAAGAGGAAGCCAAAAGCTAAAAATGTGTTCCTCTTAAGAAGAGGAACGATGCGCGGCCCATTTCGGCCCGTTTCATACAAATCTTAGATTTGGATTCGAGATCAAAATACCCAACCAAACTGAAAAAAAAAATTTGTAATCAAAAGTTATATCAAATATCTAGTACGGATGTGAGCGACTTTATTTATTTTCTTATCTTTAGAAGGGTATTAATATTAATTAATACTTTTCTAATGAAAACATACACTTTTTGGAAGTTTACGCTTATATTTATTTATTATTTATTTATTGTTTCTTTACAGTGTAAATTAAAATAAAATAGTAAATTATATTAAAACGAAACCATACGAAAAGTTTCAATTTATCCAAAGCATATATTTTGGTGTTTATAAAGTTAACCGGTTCGCAGTAAAGATTAATATAAATACCTAATGTCGTATGTTGAGCTTCGCCTTGAAGAGATTACAAATGAGTTTCTAACTACGGTACGTTTTAAAAAGGTGTAAATTAAACATTACATATTTTTGTAGTTATAATAAAAACACTTAGTAACAATCACGCATTTATTTTTTTTTTTTTTTTTTTACATTAAATAAAAACAATTTTTACAATATCAAAAAGGTTTTTTTTGCTTTGTTTAGATTACAGTCAAGTTATTTAATATGCACGAAAGCTGGCGTAGTGTAAAGAGCGCTGTTATTTTATTTTAATTTATTTGTAAGTCTTGCATTAAAAAGATTACTAAAAGGTTAAAAAAATAATTATGAAAGTCAATAATTGTATTGCGTTCTATCTATATTGTTATAAAATAGGTCATTGCATTTTTTTTATATTTGAAGTGATATAATTCATGAAAGGAAAATCTTAAAAGAAATAGAATGGACTATTTTGGTAAAAAAACACATTTTCTTAAATATTTTTATTCAAATTTTAATTTTTATTTTTAACTTTTATCATTAAAATCTCAAATTATAATATTTAATTAAATGAAGACAATATTAGCGAAACTCAATCAAAATCTGTAGACAGAAAAATCAGAAAAAGATGTCCCAGTGGAACCAATATCCTTTTCTGATTTTTCTGTCTCCAGATTTTGATTGAGTTTCGCTAATATTGTCTTCATTTAATTAAATATTATTTTTAATTAGTTATTAAAAAATATTTACAAATGATCTTTCTAAGCAAGGTGTATCACACACGTGTTTATCGGTTGACACGTATGTGATGATATTATCCCACGTGTGAAGTTTAGCCTTGCACATTTTCTTGGACTTGGAACATCTCCAGTGTTTCTTTCTACCGTACGTTTTGTTTACGGAGTAGCGGTATCCTCGATATATCATCGCCCTTTTTTCATTGTCTCCGAAATATTGTATCTGTTCGCCTAAAAAAAAACAGTTTTATGAAAAACACATTACACTGATAACTTCTTGTTCATCTTTGCGTGGTTGGAGAGTAAGTGGTAGCTATCATAAGTTTAGAAACAACTGTCACTAACGTCGTTCACCAGTAGGTAACTACAAGTCGCATATATGTACAGCGGCAACGCGGCCCGGTGCCCCGCCTTTGTTTATGCCTGCACACCTTTCATTGGCTCCGCCGCTTTGATAGTCCCTGCAATTTGGTCGTAGCTCGGCGACAGTCGAGACGCTTTCGTGCCATATCTACCCATGTTTCTATTATCTATGGATGTCGCTTTTGCAGCATCGATGTGCTCGCAAGAAACTGGTTAAGTGGATATTCTTCAACAATGTGCTATCCACATGCAGACAATGCAGAATCCTTATGTCGCTATTTGCGCATTGATAGACTTGCTAATGCCTCCAGAAGACGAAGCAGCGGTCACGCATAATAATAATTACAAGGCAGATTTTTTTTTATAATTTGAATAATAGATAATGTTATTAATTATACGAAAGAAAACTTATAGTCAAATTAATCATTACAAATCTTAATTTTGGATTTGAGATCAAAATACCCAAAAAAACTGATTTTTAACTATTAACTTATAGTACAAATTAATCATTACAAATCTTAATTTTGGATTTGAGATCAAAATACCCAACAAAACTGATTTTTTTTTTGTAATCAAAAGGCATATCAAATACGGATATGAGCTACTTTATTTAAATCTAGTACGGATATGAGCTACTTTATTAATTTTTTATTTGGTTCTTAAAAACTAATTACAGATAAAGTTATTTCTTGTTAATGAATCTACCCTATTTAAAAGAGAAAACATTTCTCGTGTTTGAATTGGGGAATTGTGCTATTATAGAAAAAGATAAAGAAAAAATAATGTACATATATATAATCTTTTTTTTTAAATTAAGAAAATAAACTTATGAATGATAACAAATATTGATTACTAAATTTACTAACATAGCAGTTACGAAATTAGATATACATGATATATGTAGTATAGATAATTAAAAGTAAAGATAATATTATTACATTTCTCGAAATAGGTAGGTGTTAGATGGTAAGTACATATAGTTGATTCTAACAATTGGATTAGCTGATAATAATTGCAGGAGTAGGTACATAATGTTAAGTTACAACAATAATCGCTTCATTTCAGTTCAAATGCTGATGATATATTTTAAGAGGATATGTGAAAATGAGAAGAATACATTAATTAATTATTTTTTTATTAATAAATGAAGGAATTATATGATTAACTTTGAACTAAAGTATCAAATATTATAATTAAAACTTGATCAATTACTACTAATCGGTACAAATTCGTTCTGTGAATATAAAAATTATAATTTGTGTTGGGTTGATCTAGTAGTTGTTTTATTTGTGATTTAAAGGCTTTATAATTTTCTTCAGATTTGATTTTATATGGGAGGGCATTAAAAAATTTTATACCTTGATAGGTATAGTGGTGTTGAAAAGCACTAGTTTTAATTTTAGGGTTATCTATATTTATGCTTTGCTCTCAATTATAAGATATAGGCCATTAAAGATTTTAATGTTTCATGAGTTTGGAGGCAACTTGGTTTGAGAGTATATTAAAAACATAATTTTACAATTTATTTATTTTAAAAATATGGTTGCACCTAATACTTGCAGTTAGTAATAATAATAATAATACTTTTCTAGGTATATTATGCACTTTTTATATGTGAAACATCAGTATTAAAAGTCAATATCTGAACGCGAAATGTCTTTAATTTGTTATTTTTAAGCATTTTAGAGTTGAAGGAAGGACAGATAAAATAAAGAAAACATTGCGAAAATTATGAACGTGTGCGTTATTTTATTTGAATTAAATTAAACATTTTTTAAAACCTGTCATTTTTTAATAAAGGTATTTCGGTAAATGGTTGCAAGTATGCGGATCGTCGGAATAAAGTATAGTTTCTTCACCATATGTATGAACTTTAGCTTTGCATTTTAAGTTGGTGCATCTCCATACGATCTTTTTCCCAGATACGTAATTGGCAGTAAACCGAAAGCCTTTAAACATCAGCGCCTTTTTCCCCCTCCTTCCGGTGAAAAACTGAAGAACTTTCCCTGAAATAAATAATTTATGGTTAAACGGCTATATGGATTAAGTTACAACATTATGCCAGTGCACATCATTCAAGTGTTATGTGCATACATATTTTTACCAGATTTCTTTACTTCGTTTTAGAACTTAAAGTACCTACCTATCATAAAAAAAAATTACCAAAAAATTATGTTCATATTAAGTTGTATTTTTGAAATGTTCATTAAAAAAATAATATTGACAAGTAAAGTCGAATTCGTGATTTTTCAAGGGTCTGGGATTTTTAGTTAACATGCAATTATCAACAATTACAATTACAATTTAATACCCACTACAATTATAATATCCAGTTATTTTTCACGTGTCAGCGCTAGTAGATATACTAAAATTGTAATAACTTAATCATCTTATTAATATCTTATGCTTTTTCAGCCACTTTTTTGTACTTATGTAGCTTAATTGTGTGTGAAAGCGCGTAACATGTATTAATAACAATATAATTCTCGACTAAATAAATATTCATTGTTTCAGATGCTGTTTTCTTTATTGGACAAAATGGAAAAAAGGCGTTGTTATTCAAAGGATTCCGATATAAAAGTAACAGACGTTTCGGGGGGAAGGAACACTGGAGGTGCTCAAAAAAAGGTTGCAGGTCGAAAATACACACTGTGGAAGGGTTCGTTGTATACGTCTCTACGGACTCACATACCTGCAATAATTCAATTAATTAATTTTGTGTGTCTAATCTTCTAAAATGAAAGTTGGTTTGTCTAGGTCTTGGCGGCGTATGCGTCTGCCCATCCTTTACGTGGCGTGCCGGATCGAGGCTGGTTGAGGGAGGTTTTTGACGCATCTCTCTCGGCGCACGCCTTGCACCGCGATTGGAGAGGTGGATTCATAATTCCGTTACTCTTAAACACACTGACCTCCAGACTCCTGCCCACCCCTGATATATTTTACCTTCCCAGAACTCTTTCTCCTTCCTTTCCTTAAAAAGTTCCTCCACACAGCATCCCGTAAGATGAAAAGGAACTAATTTATAAAAAAGGGTTGAAATTTGTGATACACTCGAAAATTAAAAAATATGTATAATTAGTTTTGTTATCATAACATAAAAATTCCAACTGATTTTTCTTTCAAAACGTTTATCCTTCAATGAATCAAAAATTCCTAGAAAAGTGATCTTTACCGATTTGGAAGAAAATGTATGTCGTCAATTCACAATTCCAAATGGGAACAAATTAACACTTCACACTGTTTCTTAGATATATTTATGTAAATTAAAAACATATTTTTCACCATTTTTACGTGTTGTCATTTATGTTTTCTCCTCGAAACTTAATTTTCCGACCTAAAAAGTTTTATTTAAAATGTAAAATGTAAATAAAAATTACTCTTTAATATATTATTTTATTGCAAATTATAAGTAAAGGTAGCTTAGAATCTGATAAATATATTTTTTTATGTATGTTCGTGTACGTTATTAGAAACGAACACAAGCTTCCCGTCCAACGTGTGAATTTTTGCTTTGCACGTTAACTTGGGACATCTCCAGTGACTCTTTCCAACTGCACTCAGCTTATTGAAGTTATACCGGAATCCTCGGTACATCATCGCCAGTTTTCCACACTTCGTCGTGGTGTATTGTAGCTCTTCGCCTGAAATTGATGAGTAGTTAATATTGACATATCAGAACAGTGATTACGCAGCAAAACGCACCGTCTTCTCTGGCGTCAGCGTAACTACTTTTAAGAATTGGTATCTTATCACAAGCGCAGTATTTAGCTCGTTAGCGTGATACGGATTACTACATTTAAGGAAACTGTCAAAATGTGTCGTATATGTTCAATAACGCACGACGGACGCCTTTCTATATTCGACGGATTTTGCCTTACGCAAAATATGCAGTATTAACGCAAAATATAACACAATATATACAGAATCACCCTTCAGTTTACCATTGGTTACCGACACGTCATAACCATTTCTTGCATGCAGTAAGTTTCCTAAAATTTGATGACTTAATTTAATGTTATTAATATTATGACTTAAATTAATGTTTCATTTTTAATAAGTCGCGTTTTTCTATGTTTCTCTTCCAAACGTGTATATCTGATAGGGTGTTTACTTTCCCTACACCGTAATTTAAGCCAAGAAGTCAGCAAGAAGTAGTCTCCAGTTTCAGTTCCAGTTAAAATTTTAAGTATCTAGATACTCACGTTGTTTACGTTTTGGTGACGTAACAAAGTTGGTAACATTTTTTAGATTGCTAACGCCACCGAAAAGTAAAATATTAGACAAATGCTAACAAGAAAGATTTTTTTATCTAAATTTTATTACCGACAATCGTTTATAAAGGAAACTTGCATCATTTTTAATTTTTCTATGTATGTTTGTGTTTGTTATTAGAAACGAACACAAGCTTCCCGTCAAAAGTGTGTAATCTTGCTCTGCATGCTACCTTAGAAGATTTTCAGTGACTTTTTCCATTTCCACTCTGCTGATACGTAAAATAGCTAAATCCCTTGTATACCAGTCCCAGATTTCCAAACCTCGTCTTAACGTATTTCAGTTCTCCGTCTGAAATTAATAACTAATAACGGACTTATTTATAAAATAATATTTTTTAATGATGTGTAATGACTATTCATCAATAATAATTAATGTTTCATGTGCAAAAAATTGCGTTGTTTCCTTCATTTTTCTCTTCTAAACATATCATTGGAAGATAATTCACTTTCGCGACACCAAAATTTGACCCAAGTGCAGTCAGCCTACCTATATCATTTCTTCAGATGTTAAAATTATTAGTAGATAGTAGAGTATTAGAAGATAGTAAATTATTATTAGTAGATAGTAGATTATTAGTAGATAGTAGATAGATAGTAGATATACATTGTTTACGTTATGGTGATGTACAAAGTTGGAAACATTTTCTAGATTGCTGACTGCACCAAAAAGTTGTTTAGTAGGGAAAGTATTAATAAAAAATATTGTTTTGTGTCTATTATTTTATTAAAAATTACATAAATTATAAGCCACAAAATAAAATGATTTTTTTTATTATTGTATAAAAAATTGCATACAATTGGAATTTCTTACCCGCTAAGCTACTGCAAGTCGCTTGTCAGCAGCAAACAGTTTTAAAAATCGTTTCGCAACTGTAAATTATATTTGATGCCTACAACATTGTTGTTATAGTATTTTTATAATTATTTTATTGTGTCTCGCAATAAAATATTGTATGAAAAATAATTTCAAAAAATGTATAAAGATAGCTTAGAATCTGACAAATGTAGTTTTTCTACATATGTTCGTGTGCGTTTTTAGAAACGAACACAAGCTTCCCGTCCAACGTGTGTATTATTGCTTTGCACGTTATCTTGGGACATCTCCAGTGACGCTTTCCAACTGCACTCAGCTTATTAAAGTTATACCGGAATCCTTGGTACACCAGCGCCAGTTTTCCAAACTTGGTCGTACAGTATTGTAGCTCTTCATCTAAAATTGATAAATGGTTAATATTGACATACCAGTAACCATTAACTCACACTTACCGAACGCCACCCTTATAAAGGGTCCGCCATCTAAAGTTTTTTTTTTCAACTAGTGCTTATTTCGTGAATGGTAACACTTAGCTCATGTCTGATTTGACAGATAATTAGTTTTATCCTTCCGCTGAGCGAATATCTGACCATCCAATGCGTTTTCGCTTCGCTGAGTGGGCCTGCGATCGACTTACAGAAGATGCCGATTTTGCCAAAAAAATCATCTTTTCGGATGAAGCTCATTTTGATCTTGGCGGGTATGTAAACAAGCAAAATTGTCGTATTTGGGGCACAGAAAACCCGCACGCATACATTGAAAAGCCGGTACACCCAAAACGAGTCACTGTTTGGTGCGGATTTTGGTCCAGAGGCATAATTGGGCCATTTTTTTGAAAATGAGCAAGGAGTGGCCGTTACAGTCAATGGCGATCGTTATCGGGCCATGTTGAACGAATTTTTGTTCACAAAAATTGAAGAGGAGGATATTGGCAACATTTGGTTTCAACAGGACGGCGCTACGTGCCACACAGCCGAAGCTACACTCGATGTTTTGCGCCCTGTTTTCAAAAAAAAAAAAGTTATTTGGCGGACCCTATAGAACACCATCTAATACCTAAGTAGATGTTTCCGACTTCAGCGCAAATTATATAGGAAAATATTAATAAGAAAAATTGTCTTGTAGGTATCCAATGTTTTATTAACATTGTTTGTAAAGGCAGCTTCGATTCTGATAAATGTAATTTTTCTATGTATGTTCGTGTTTGTTTTTAGAAACGTATAAAAGCTCTCTGTTTAAAGTATGTATTTTGGCTCTACACGATGTCTTGGAACATCTCCAGTGGCTTTTTCCATTTGCAGTCAGCTGATTCAACGAATAGTTGAATCCCTTGTACACCACTCCCAGTTTTCCAAACTTCGTCTTAAAGAAGTGCAGCTGTTCACCTGAAATTTAAACATAATGAATACTAACGTATCAAGTTAAGTCAAATCTTAAACTTTAATGCGCATAGTTTACACAACGTACGAACAGGTTCCCTATAGATAATTGGACCATCATGAGCCAATCTCACCACTTCCAAGGTGATTTTCCTAGCATTCTTCTAGGAGGTGGTTTGTCTAGCATCGTCCTAAATGTCGAAAACACATTGGACTGATCCTTGACGGGTCTGAGAGACGGTGATACGAGGAACAGTAATATAGCCCGGGAGGCGGCAATATTAGATATAGATCAGGTAAAGTCAATTTTTTAATAATTATTAAAATCATTTTAATAACGGGACAAACAAACGGGAACCGAATAACACAGAACACTGACAAAACAGAACCTGATAAAATAATAGGTTATAATATTTTGTTTGTTAGCAATTTTTTTCACTTTATTCAATTTTCTGTTGTCACTACTCTATTTCGTCATGGAATCGATTGAAATAAGTAAATGAAATAGAAAAAAAAAATTAAGATTTTTTTATTATTTTTTATTGAGTTTTTATTTAGTTTTTATTGCATTTTCGTATATAAACTTTTATGTACTACATTACATTTCAACGTTTTAAAATTATATTTTGATAAATTCAAGCATAGCAACTCTTTTAAAATACATTCATTCTTAAAACATTCGGGCATTTCATCATACATTTATTTTAGTCCTCTATACATGAAGCAGGTGTGCCCACGTGAACCCAAATCTACCACTTGCCACACAATTACACCATTTTTTTCTCAACCCTCCCATTTTTTTCAACCCTCCCATTTCACAACTTTAAACAATTCTCAATTATAATAATTTTAATTTAGTCGACAATAAAATTAATGTTCGCATTGTAAGTGGGCGGGTCTTCAGACTTGAATCCGAATCTATATTTTTTAACATTAACTCTAGAGTCTCTACAAAGTAGGCAAATAGATTTTTAGAGAGTTCGGTTTTCAGTTAAAAATTGATATTTGTCTTTTTCTTTTATAATAAGAATTAATGAATTTTTAATTTAAATCTTTAAATGTAGGTCCTTGAAATTCTTTGAACTAGCGTTCCGTTGGGTAGTCCTCCAAAGTTTTTTTTAATGTAATTTTTATTTATCGTTGTATGCACAATTTCTATTAAAAGAAGGTTACATTTATATGCGGATACCCAACTAATAATAGAGTATTGTAGAGTGGATTGAACTAAGGCATGGTAGATTAAATATAGATTCACAGTCAAAATGTCCTTAAGCTTGCAAATATTATCTTTTTTACTTCTACTAATTATATTTATCTGTAAATTGTAAAGATATGAAAATGACTATGGTTTCCAGATTTATATGTTACTGCAAGTGTGGTAGTTATTCGAGACGTATATGATCTCGTCATCGACCGTGTGCAACACTACCGGGCAGGGTCTTTTGGAACACCTCCAATGATGTTTTTTACCGCAGATTTGATTGAGTATATATTTGTACCCCCGGTATATGAGCGCCCTTCCATTTTTCATCGTAGGCAAATACATAGGTCGATCATCTGAAAAAAATGTGTTTATAATTGTATTTTCAACTACGATGATCTTTTCAATTTAATTGCGTGTTTAAAATCTAGCATGTAAATCTACCATTGTTGTATGTTGGTAGGCCAAATAAAATGTTCTATTTTAATGAGATATTTAATTTATTTAATAAGTTAATAAAAATACATTTTATGGCATTCAAGTCTTTAATTTCTCTTATATTGATGGAATTGCCATAATATGATTGGTATTTAAATATTTTTTTATTTTGCTAATTTTAAAACATAAATATTACAAATTTAAATATTTATATATTATACTCGTATGCTTCAATGTTCATTGTAACATTATATGGTACTTAAATAACCTCGTAATCTCGTACAAATAAATATTAAACATCATGATCTTTAATTTTCCTATATATAATTTTTTTGATAGTTTGTTTTTATATTATTTTATAAGCCTACACACTTGAGATACGTAATTGTTGATAAAATTAGTTATAACTAAATGTGATATTAACAAAATACAAGTGAAACCCGTTTTATAGGTTTACGTCTTGATAAATTGTTATTAAATGTGTTTTAACTTTTCACTGGGATAATGGGTAATTCCATTGCAGATTGGTACCACACGTGTGCACGTCCTCCGATATATAAATGACATTGTCTTCGTATGTGTGTACTCTTGCCTTGCACAGATGAGTTCTGGAACATCTCCAGCGGTCTTTTCCTCTTTTTCCTCTTATTCCGCCAAGACGATACCGAAATCCTTGGAACAGCAGGGCCCGGCTTCCATTTCTGGTCGTCAAAAATTGCATGTCTGAAATAATAAAACATGTTTATATTGCAGTGTTCCAACAAATGTTGTTCAGAATATCTGCTATGCGATTCAACAGAAATCCGCGCAAACAAAATCATGGGGTCTTTTACCTGTTCAAACAATGGTCTCGTTATAAGCGTGCTCATTATAACCAGTTTGCAATGTATTTCTTAATTCTGTGATTTCTCTTTTTTCTTTCAGGGTTAATAAAACAGCAAATAGAAAAATGATTGATGAAGATGAAATTAATCTTTATTTTTGTTATCACCAACTTCAATTAGTGGACTTGTACATATTTTAATTTTATTTTCTTTCTAGTTTCAGGTTACCAACACCAGCCAGGGCCAGGTGAACTACTTAGGATTGATGACCACACCTACTCCAGAGCTTAAAAATCAGTAGAAAAATTATTAAAGTCATTGCAATGACAAAATCTTTCTTAGGACATATTATATAACACGAATACCACGGTTTTATCATCGATACGAGACTATATAATTTTATTATAGTATTTTTATGAGTTATATGAGTGAATTAGAAACTTACAGTTTTATTTATACCTTTTTTATTTCCATATTTGATTGCTTTTTTAACTTTTAAAAGGTGTATTTTTTATTTAAGGGTTATATCTGTGGTCTCGTTGAAAACTCACGTTATAACCAGGTTCATCTTCATATGAGCTTTCTGGCGAGAACCTTACAATTTTATTTATTTTTTGAAACCTTGGGTGTTATATATTTGTTTTGTTCATTTTTAAAATGTCACGTTTCTTTTACAAAATATGATTATTACTTTGTAAGTTTAAAAACTTTGCGATTTTATTTTTACTATAACAAGGCGTTAATTTTTCGGATTTTTCTCTCAATGCTCAAATTATAGAGTATTTTTGTAGGTGTTTTGTAGGTAGGTACTTTTTTATATGAATCACTTAATAGTTCAATACAAAGGTTGTGCTACAAATAAATATTGTTGATAATGAATAAAAGTATTAATAATAAATGTATGATTGTTATGCCGTGTATTTTCCTTTACACCATTTCATAATATTTTCCTATCATCCCCGTACTGTTTTGAACATATCTACACAACTATCGAAACCTATGCCTTAAATTTCACTGGTTTGATTTTAAAACCCACGAACAATTTAACAGCAACATGCAAACTAAAATTTCTGATATCATTGAATCGTACAGTAATATCTTCGTTGCATTATGCAACGAATTCCAGACGTCCACTATTTAAAAAATATTCACAATTTTAACAAAATATGGGTACCTATGAATTCCTAAAATTAACGGTAAATTAACGTAGGTAGTAAGTATTCGTTATCAGAAATATGATTTTTGAGACAAAGCTATCAGATCCCGTCGTGTTTTCTCTACACGGATTGAAATATCTAAGCTAGATAAGATGCGTATCAAACTAAACTTTCTTAAAGCAGAAGTCAGTTCTATAAAGCAGCAACCCCTCGGACTGTGAGCTCTGCCGCCATGAAATATCCCGAGATTTTTCATAGATGGGTCCACAACAAAAATGAACTGCATTTAGGTGGTTTCTCATGAACTATGGAACTTGGAAATAACAATTTATACAAAAATAAAACAAGAGGGCATATTATTAAAGAAAGTTCATAATTGGAAAAAGCCAGATGGTAACAATGTGATCTAATCTTCTGTAAAAAATGTGAGTCAATTTTTACATTGCCATTTTAATTTTTCAGATTATGGGGTTAGATTTATACTATCCCGGAAGAGTCAAATAATGTTCGTGGCGGGAGAGTATACTTACACGAGGGATGCTGTGAATGGATCAAAATCTTACTACAGATGCTCCAAGCTGAAGAAGTGCAGGGCCAAGGTTCACATAGTCAGCAAGAAGAAAGGCAAATACTTTGTCAAATTCTCAAACGTAGATCACATCTGCAGAGAAGCGGAATTTAAACACCTGGGAATGGAGTTACATAGTATTAAAATTTTTACCAAATATGACTCAGAGTAGTTTGAAAAGAAAAAAGTTACATTATTATGAAATATATTTATATTGTTTTGTTGAAGAAATATTATGCTATTGAAATGAAATGTTTATAGGTACTCCCTTTTGCGTTGCGACCTACATATATGAATAATTATTTGAATGTTGATATTATTGTGTTGATACATTTTACTAACGCGCGACTGTGGTCGATTTTGGTTATTTTTAAAATAAATATTTACAAAAAATCGTTTGGGTTTTATTCATGGCATTACCTCTTTTTCATAGAATGTTATTGTGATGATATTCTAATGCTGCGAACCGAAGCGCGATACGAACCACAAATTATGTGAAATGAACGAATTAAGCATAAACTGTGCGAAACTCGGGACAGATATGTTAAAATGCATAATATATAGTTAAAAAATTAGACTTAACCTAACAAATTAATAAACCTTTAAAATAATACATGCGTTGTAACCTTACAAGATGTTTTTACGGGCCGGATTTTGTACGACTTGGAAAACCGGGGACAGTATGTTTTTGAGTGCCCTGTCTTTGAATGCTGTCGTTTGAATTTAGACTACCCCTGTAGACGCTATGACTTATACGCTATGTCTTTGGATCTTATTTGAACGCTATGGCTTTGACGGTTGTTACTTTTAATGCTGTCTTTAGTTTTTATGTCTTTGATATGGCCTCGAATGGTACTTTTGTTCTATGCTATATCTTTAGATCACATATCTTTGAACGCTTTGGCTTTGACGGTTGTTACTTTTAACGCTATGTCTTTAGATTTTATGTCTTTGAATGATATGGCCTTGAATGTTATTTTTGTTCTATGCTATATCTTTAGATCCTATATTTTTGAACGCTATGGCTTTGGAAGCTGGATGCATTTGAACGTTGTTTATTTGGATGCAACGTTTTTCAACAAACTGAGCTGTCGTAAAGCTTTTTTTTATAAAATGCAGTTAAAAGTAATAAATTAAAATTTTCTAGAATCATTGCTAATCATTTATTTTTTTCAGCTCAGTTTATTCAATCTCGACAAGGACGCAAGATGCTTCTGCTAAATTCCTACACATTCAGTACACATTCGAAGACTGGTTTAAAGCAAAGATGGCAGTGTTCTAGTAAAAAGGGATGTAGCGCTTTCGTACACACGATCGACGATATAATAGTGCATGCTAACAACATACACGAACACAATCCACCAAAATACATAATATCTACAAATGGGGAATTCATCAAATTATAAAATATTCTTCTGAATCTTTATAATTTGAGAAAAAATCAATGATTAAACCCTTATTTTTTTTTTTATGGCTTTGTATTTTTTTTTAATTTACCCCTCAAATAAGATACAATATAAAAAAATAATGCACTCAACCTAATTGCAAAATAAAATAAATAGTAACTTTCGTTTTAGCATTCCAAACAAACTTTTTTGATAAAAATGTAATCAGGATAATAATGATTTAAAAATAATTATTGTCTTTATAGAATTTAAAGAAATAGAAAAGGGTTTAATTTAAGTTAGGCACTCTTTGATACAATATCTCAATTCTATATGTAAAACAAACAACAGTTAGTATTTAATTCAACTACACATAAGTTAAGCTCTTAAATCATAATTATTGTCATTTTTATAAAAAATATAAAATAAGTATAATAAACTAAACCGTTTTTGATTTAACATTAATAGATTGCTCGAGTGTGAAATTTTCCTTCGATTACTTTTTTTAACACTAGAAGAACGGGGATCCGTCTCATTAATCCATTTTTTTTTATTGTCATCCCAGAAATTTCAAGGATAAAATAATATTCTTCACTATAGCAGTGTATCACTGCAACCGATATCACTGTAACCGATTTCTACTTTATTCGGTGAATAAAACTAAAGCCATTTTACTTATTTATTTCTAGCTCAATTCATACCGCTGGCAAGTGGGAAAAGGTTGCTTATGTTGAATAGATACACATTCTGTATGCAAACAACAAGGGGAGACAAACAGAGGTGGCAATGCTCTTCCCAGTCCAAGGGGTGCAAAGCAGCTGTTTATACAACATTATACGATCAAATACTTACTGTCAAAAAGAATCACAATCATGCGCCTCCTAATTATATAGTTTGTAATGGGATGTACATACGACAAAAACTTTAATTTTTTATTTTTTCATTTATTACACTTAAAATATCCATTTCACGTGGTCTAATATAAGCATAGATACATTTTTACATTTCTAATTCTTATTACTAACTTCTTTGAATTTTCTTAAATTTTAATTTCACTAAAAAATAGGCTATACGTACATTTGGATTCCTTTAATCCTTTATACTGTAAACTAATTAGAAACTCTAGATTACATGAATTGATAATTACGCTCAACATTTTTCATTGCTTTTTTTTTAAATTTTAATACATTCTCCTTTTCTTTTGTATTTGTCGGTATGTCTCGAGAACTCTTCACCGCTCTATTTTCATTTTTAATTTCACTAGAAACTAACTTCTTTTTAAAGATTACATGAATTGTAAATAACGCTTCACATATTTCATTAGTTCATTTTATTCTCTTCTTTTGGATTTTTCGGTATTTCGTAGGATTTCTTCACCGCTTTATACAATTTTAATGAGTTCCGTGATTCCTGTCAAAATAATCTCTGTGATTTTAACCTCTGTATTACGTGTAATTTAATCTTGCTTTTTAATATTATTTTTTATTATTTCTATATTCTTTAAAATGTCTATATTTACCATTCAGTTGAATGTTAGTTTTAATTTTTGTTATGGTTTGTATGTTTTTTAAATATTGTTTTTATTTTTAAATCTAAATTTATTATTCTTAATATTAAATTATAATATAGCCTATATACGACTACCACCATACGGGCATGAGCGTAGTATGAATTGTAATGTGAAATTTATATGAAATAATAAAAAAAATCTAATTAGTTTTAAGTTGTACTATTTTGTTATACTGTAATTACAATGTAATAAGTTAAGAAAATTTAAAATAAATTGACTTTCAAAAGAGGTTATTTTTTATATGTAAATACCGCAAAAGGATCCAAACTGCTACCAACCGGCCTCTCCCAATCCGGCCCGCCACGCACCAAGATCTGGACTTACCTCACCCCACGATCGTGAGCACCCTGCTAACATACCAAACGTAGCGAACCACTTGAGGTGACCTATGGAAAAGGTTTTGGTTATTCTTTGAATTTTTTCCGGTATGTTGTGAGGCTGAATGTAGTGGTAAGGAGAGAGAGAGAGAAAGGGATGGGGAAGAGAAAGAGATGGGGAAAGCACTTGGGGACCTGGGGGGAGTATGTAACTTTCGGGTTAACAAACCAGTAATTTCGTGATTAAATGGTCTATAATTACTAAAATATCTCTGTAACTATACTAAACACAGAGTTCATTGTAAATTTTCCTCCGCAATGAAATAATTATAAAATATTAATATTTGTTGTGTGTCTCAGTTATGCAATATTATGGAACCGGAGTGCGAGGAAGTTTTTACCACCATAAGGGAAGGGTTCAAGCAAACGTTTTTAACGAAACAGACTAGGCTCTCTGGCTATTCAGATTTGGTCACCATATTTGCCAAAAGCTATTTCAAGCATCGTTTTCATACTGAATGTTGGTCTTTCTTGGTCTTGATCCAATAATTACATTTCACAAAATTTTCAATTAATAACATTACGTTTATTACATCAGAGTCTTGTGCTAAAAAAATATATTTATTGCGATCTTGAAGTCACTTTTTTATAGACGGTTCAATCGCTGTCTTTTCTCAAAAATGATTTGTTCTATTTTTTAATGCTGCTTTTTTAAATTGTGTTCAACATATTATTTTTTAACATTGACATTGACTGATTTTTTTAACATTGAGGAAAATAATTTCTCTCAGGGATTGTCATCTTTGGTGATGCTATGCGGAGGATTATTTTAAGGAAAGGATGGAGAAGGAAAAAGGTATGAGGGGCGGGTAGGAATTTGGGGTTCAGTTTGTCCAAACTATTCGCTGCCATTACCTAGACAAACGTTACCCTATGAAATTGGGCACCCCTGCAGTGCAACCAAACGTGGCAAACCACTTGGGGTGACCTATGGCATAGTTGTTGGTTATCCAATAATTCCCTGGGCGGGGGTACGCATTCCTGCATCCCAAATTGCATTAGTAGTGACTTATTGATACTACGGGTAGGTATTTTAATTTTGAATGTCCTAATTCTATTTTATTTTTTCAGTTGAATACATCACACTGCATAATGGCAGAAGGGTTCTTATGGTGGATTCATACACATTCCGAAAGCACGGCATGGTTGGTCAGAAGCAGAGATGGCAGTGTAATTTCGGAAGCGTTTACATGGGGAAAAAATGCAACGCGATTTTATACACGCACAACGAAAGGATCACGGCTTTCAGGAACGGTCACATTCATGCGCCTCCAAAGTATATTTGTGTAGAGGGACGACATATTAAAATTTAAGTATAGAGGAACCAACCAGGAACGATAGCGCGTATTTTGAACCTTTTGAAATTTTAATAAATTTTTAAGACTAACTAAAATAGCTATTTTTCATGAAAGTTTTTGACACTTTGAAACTTTTTCAATTTCATGGTGACTTGTTAGGCTGGAATATTTCAACCTCCGTCACATTCAATTGACGGTCAGTGTCATACTTTGGATTTTCACAACAAATGACGCTGATCGTCAATTTGATCGTCAGATGTGACGGTGGCTAATTAGTGTTCGATTAGCGTTAAAGCCCTCGCTAGTGCCGTCACTTTCGGTCGTAGCCTTACATATTTGTATATTCTGTCTTTGTAGCTTTGATAGATGAGAGGGAGATATTAAATAATGTTTTAATATAAATAATCCATTCCGCTGTTATACCTATTTACACTTTTAAGAACGTGTATTTGATTAAAACTTTGTTCAGATTGGTGTACATTTTTTGTGTAATTTTCACCAACCACTCCTAGAGGAGCCCTGTATTATAAAATATCTTATCTGTAAGGCTCTATTTATCAATTTAATAACAGTCATTTTTTAGGATATAAGAATTAGTTTGCATAAGGTGTGTTCGTGTGTAGAAAAAATAAATAATATAGCAATTCTAAACGTTTTCTTTTTAGAAAATTAGTCCCTTTCCTTGAAACCACCTGTGACCCGGTGCGTTCTTTGGCGGATCGTCGTCAAAACGCTGCAGTACCGTGGTAGCCCATAATGCCTAAAACATTTCACCAGAACTTAAAAAAAATGGATTCAAGAAGTGATTTTAAATAATATTGAAAAACGTAAATGATATTAAAATGATGAAAAAGAAAAATAATTTATGTGCCACAAGTACTTGAACCAAAACCAATTCAACACAGGCCTGGACACTAAATCAAGTTGGCTTGCTGTTTACATAAGATCCTCCTGTTGTAAGCTATTCTACCTTAAGCAACATAATTTACATAAGATGATTTTAAAAACAAATATACATTGCAGGTTAACTTGTTTCAGCGTCCTGGCCTGAGTCGAGGTGGTTTAACTTGAACCCGAATATACCGCTTACCGCTGACCGTGTATCCAATTACCCTGCGTCACCTCTTTTACAATCCGAGATATTTCTCTTCTACCTACATGTTTATTGCTGATAACCTGATTGTAAGGCATGAAACTGGCAGAGGAAGGATGGAAGTAAACTGAATGCTGTAGACATTTGATCTCTAAGGCGTAAAACTTTCTATGACCGTATTCATTTGGAGAATCAAAAAGGCAAGAGTTATTAAAAATGGTCGGTTAAATGGTTCGGGCATGTAGATGAACAAAGAAAGGAGTGTAAGGAGAATCTATGACACGGAAGTTTATGTTGAAAAAGACGGGGATGACAGATGAAGACATGACACGTATCAAGAGTGTCTATGAGACGGTATATGACTATGACTGTGAGATGGTTAGTTGGTTGATTAGTCATATTTATTGACATATTTTAAATTTCAGTTCACCAAATCACATTCCTGAACGGGCGGCATCGGCTTATGTTGGATTCATACACTTTTAGAAAGCACAGGACGAATACAGCTAGAAGGCAACAAAGATGGCAATGTACTTCCCAGCAAAATGGATGCACTGCTGCTGTGTATACTCACGAAGATCAACTTCTATCTTATAAAAACACTCATTCTCATGAGCCACCAAATTACATAAGTATAGAAGGAAAATATTATAAAGTTTGAAAAGTTTTATGATTTTTTTTTCCTTTTCAATACTAACTGGCGTTCAACGCAATATATTCCACCAACGTGGCACGTTTTGACGCAATGTAGAGTTTGGCAAACAAGGGAATGTGCCCGATGGTTAATGCTAGGTCAACCGGAAAAAATCAGCTGTCCCCATTCTGAAGTCCCTAAGCATTTCGGCGTAGCTGTGGAGTACACCAAGCGCATTCTTTTTTCATTATCCAAGCCCTACGAGATCGTGAAACTTCATGGATCATTGCCGCTAATGTATCACATATATGCGATAGCCGCGTAGATCTGGTTAAAAATTGTGTAGGAAAGTCTAATGGGGACCGATACATACTGTCAATTAAACGTATGGGTATGGGTATAATCTAAGGAGTTTCGACGGTACACGAAGAAATAAAAAGGTAGCTTCTGAAAATTCATGACGGTTACAAAGCCGCAATATAATGCTAATTTATTATGACAGTGACGGTCGGCCTACTTTGTGTGTTTTCATCTGTAAAAATAAAATATTGGTATTAAAACTATCTCAAATTATAAAGATATTTATTAATTCAAGCTTTATTCAATTTTAACTTTTCTCCCACTTTCTTATTTAATTATTAAATATACATAAAGATGCTCTACCCTACCGGTTCCAACAGATATTTTGGTTTTGAATTTGGTGACTAATAATATAAAAATTCAAACGTGTTTTATTTATCAATTGTTTAATATGAAAGCAATAAATAATTTTTAAAATGTATATAGATCAGTTTTGTGTTATTTGACTTGAAGTGAGCATTGTACTATGTACATAAAATAATACATAATGGTCCTAATACAACCCTTATGGCAATATAAATCATTTTCTGACTTCTAAAATATGACGACAGCATTCAAAACATCAAAAAGAGTAGTAACTAACTATCATGTCGTTTCATTCACATTCATACATCGAATAAAAGTAATACATTGAATTAAGTATTAACCTTTGTTTTATTTTTTTAGTCTGTTATCTGCCAGTACACAACGGGAAAAAGCTCCTAATCTTGGAGTCGTTTACGTTTAGAAAGCACCATCTGTTGGGCCAGAGGCAAAGGTGGCAATGCACCTCACAACAGAAGGGATGCAACGCTGTCGTGTACACTCTAAATGACGGAATTTTATCATATAAAAATACACATAATCACGAGCCTCCCAAATACATGTGCGTGGGTGACATATACGTTAAAATTTAATGATATGTTTGATTTTTTGATTTAGATTATTTTTTAAATATTTTGTTTGAGATTTCTAATAAATACTTAAATATTATTAATGTTGTTTTAATTATTAAGTTTTAAGTAATCGTTTGACAATGTTTTTTTGGGTTAACACTCTACACATAGATACAGACATTCCACTTATAAAGGAATTGATTCACAAAAAACATTTTATGTCGTATTTCCCGACCATAAAAACCTAAGATAAATTCGCTGTATGATGCAAATTCTACCTTCAAACATAAAAGACCCGGTCCTCCGAGAGGAGTAACTCCTAGAGCATCTCTGCGTTTAGTTTTAAGACATTTTTCCTATTCACACAATTCAATAGAACATCCAAAAAGCAAAGTAAAAAATAATAAAAGTTCCTGTAAGTATTTTAGAACAAGATTATTTTTATAATAATTGCATTCTGAATTTAAATTAGACCAAATACCAAAATCTGTAGTCTGCAATGGGCAAAGGCTACTGAAGTAGCATCGACCTGTTGCTATGGTTCCTCGATATGCCTAGTGAAGAAAAATGAAAACATGACATTAAAAATAGTATCAATTTTAATCATTACAAAAATGATTATAAACGATAAACAATTTGGTTTGGTCTTTTCAACGCAGTATGTTCATATTAAATCAATTAAACAATTTTAGTACACAAAGTGTTATCGATGAAATTTTGAAAAGATCTCCAGCTTGACAAAGTGGAACGGAGCTATGGACTTATAAATGAAGATCTAGCTAATTTTGATCACGGAATGTGTGGATCATATTTGCAACGTTGGTAAAATCTCACATTTGATACAACCGCGTCGGTAACGTTAAGCGATTCTGATTTAAGATTGGGATCAGGGAGACGCAATTATTATAACTAGCAGGTAAAATTATAATATGAATACCTACTTCAATAGTTCTATTTGAATATTATAGATGGCAGCACTTCCGTTTGTATCTATTACGTGAAGCAAGTGTGTACGACAGACGCTAGCGTATTATAATATAGAATATAATGCACGTTATTTATGAGCATTCATTGTATTTACCAATATAAATTTCACTTCTAATATATTTTGTTGATTTTTTCAGCTCATTTCATACCAATTCACAGTGGGGGGAGGCTGCTTATGTACGATTCATATACTTTCAGTTTGCACTCGAAAAAGTACAAAATGAGTAGCAAGCGAAGATGGCGATGTTCGGTGGAGGCAAAAGGATGCACTGCTGCTGTATATACAGTTGGTGAAAAAATTATATCTCTGAAGGGAACACATAGTCATGAACCGCCTACATATATTATTAGCAATGGAATTTATGTAAAAATGTAAATTATCTTTTTATAGATAAATGAAACAATGTTACTTTGTTTGAACCACTTGTATATTTGTTTAAAACCGACCGGTTTCGGAACGACCGTTCCTTCCTCAGTGCAAACGTAAACTGACTTACTGACTTGACAATTACAAAATAGTGGGTGGGTACAATGTATTATTACTTAATGGTAGGGGTGGAGGCTTGGCTAGGGATTAATGAAGAGTGGGTGGGAGATCATATTCATCATTAGGCTGATATTAAAATATATTAAATCACTAATATTAAACCAGCTTTTTATACAAGAAATAATATCAGTACTTTTTTGACGAACGCTAAAGATAAAGACCATGAATTGACTAATTCCGGATTGTTCCTCATTTTGTATTGGAAAACAACTCGTAATTTTGAAATTAGAATCAAAGAACATTTAAGGTGTCTTAATAATATTTTTTCCGAGTTCGCTAACCAAATAGTTTTGAAAAAAATACGGGGATAAATATTCTTCATATTAACCATATATGAAAACGTTTAGATAACTTAGAAGCCTTGGAAATAAATAAAAAACTCCTTAAAAATAATGAATCCATTATAAACAAACAAAAAATATTATTTGATAGCCCAATCATGGATATGTTCCCCACCCGCTCTTCATTAATCTCCAGCCACGTCTCCACCCCTACCACGACACTTAGTAATAATAAATTGTACCCACCCACTATTTTGTTATTGTCAGCTCAGTATACGTTTTCCCTGAGGAAAGAAACGGTCGGCTATAAACAAATATACAAGTGTTTCAAACAAAGTAACATTGTTTCATTTATCTAATATGGATAACCACAAAGTTATAGCTACATTCAAAAGTTCATCTTTTTGTAATTTTTAATTTGGTTGAATTTTTTTTAAATAATTTTGCTTGTTATATTTTGGAGTTAGTTTTATTTTAAATTTGGTTTGTAATATTTTGATTTTCTTTTCCAGTTTAATAAAAATATTTAATGATTTGTATAGCACCGTTTTTGTGAAAAATCACCTCAAGGGCGCTGTAGTTTAGTAGATCAGTTTTTTATTTAGTTTATTTGATTATTTTGTTTTCACACAATACGATTGTGTTAGGAGTTCATTTTTTTATTTATCTGTGTTATACGTGAAATAAACCTGGATTTATTTAATTATTTTTTTCTCTATGCGTTTCAAAGCATTTGTACCCCAATAAATAAATGTAACAATTTAATGGATACTGTTTTTTATAATTTCTAAAGATTTTTGTTATAAAAATACAATAGTTTTATACAATTATTTTTACAATAATACCGAATTAATCACAGTTTGTTGTTATATTTTAATATATGTTTATTTATCTAGTGGTATAATATGACTTAATTTTAAGTATATCTTTTTGTATCCTGATGAAGGAAACTTTGGATCTGAAATATGTAGATAATTTTGATTAAAATAGATACTTATTGTAAAAAGTTTATTATTTTATTTTATTATAACTTTAATTAAAAAAATTAAACTTTAATTTTCCGGATATCACGTGCAAGTACCCTTAAAGTGTACTTGCACGTGTTATCCGATCAGAAATGTAGATACTGACAGTTTCGCTTTCGTGAAAGACCACCATTCAGAATCGAAACGTCGCTTGAAATGACTTTAGCTGTGTTACATTTTACACATTGAGGTTATATGTTATTTCAAATTTCAATAAAATTAAATTATGTGTATTATAATATACATGCGGTGCAGGTACTTCCCCACCTTCTTCTTCTGCGTTTCCTTCCTTTCCCCTCTTCATTCAGCCAGACAACATATCCCAATTGGGTTTGGGCATGCCATATTCCCAATACAGTTGGGCCTCTTGTGCGATATTTACATTAAAAAAATAAATGGATATCTAATAATAAACGCCAAAAAACTAATATTATGCTTTCTTTTTAGCTCATTTCATATCAACGCCAAACGGGAAGAGGCTGCTAATGTTAGACTCGTATACGTTTGGTGCGCATTATATAAGTGGGGGAAAACGTAGGTGGCGTTGCACCTTTGAGCATATGGGATGTAATGCTTCCCTGTTCACGCAGGAAGGAATAATTGTGTCGTATAAAAAAACCCACAACCACGGACCGCCTAAGTATATGCGTGTGAATAACATATATGTTAAAGTTTAAAATAAATTGTTTCTTTATAAAATTATATATTTTTTACTTTTATTTATTTATTGCTCTTTAAAAGTACTATCCTGTTAAAAACTACAATTTAGCAGGTTGTCAACAGAATGTTCAATTACCTTATAAATATAAGTATAAATAATATAATTACTAATTATAAAAACACATACTGTTATTATTGACAAACATTATAGTCTAAAACAGTGGTTCCTAAAGTGGTCAGTAAAAATTAAAATTGATTTGGGGGTCTCTGAATGACGTCAGGTCCACGGCAAGGTTTTGACACATTTTTTTATTCATATGGAAGTTTCACTTTCAGGATAAAGTAAGTATGTTCAAATTCCCTTAGTAACCTTAGCTAATACATCAGAGGCATGTCATGATCACAATATCTTCGAACATGGGAGCAGTTGGTTCTCTTGTGCGATATTCTCATAAAAATAAACATATCATTTAAACATTAACTAAAAAACTTATATTATATTTTCTTTTTAGCTCGCTTTATATCAACGCCAAACGGGAAGAGGCTGCTAATGTTAGATTCGTATACGTTTGGTGCGCATTACATGAGTGGGGAAAAACGTAGGTGGCGTTGCACCTCGAATAGGTTGTGCAATGCTTGCCTATTCACTAAGGAAGGAGTAATTGTGTCGTATAAAAACACCCACAACCACAGACCGCCTAAATACATGTGCGTGAACGACGTGTATATTAAAGTTATTTAATTAATTCATTTAATGATTATATTTTAGTTTTAATGATTTTTGTTTAATGACACCGTTATGGTTTATCATTACTATTTTCCTGTGCCAAAACAGCACTTACGTTATTATTATTATTTAATATAAATGGTTTCTTTTTTTTTAAATTGTGAGTTTTAAATATTTTAATAAATAATGATTCGGTAGTATTACAAATGTATAATTTTATTATGAGTCTTGCTTAAATTATACATTACTTGCAAATATAAAAGAGTTCAGAGGCATCATAGTCTCATTCTCAACAGAACGTTTATTGCAAATACGAAAATATTTTAACAATTTATATTTATGTATTTTAAGGCACATTTAACTTTTTGAAGACTTTGTCCAGACCTTCTCGAGGAGCTTACAACAACACAACATTTAGACACTTTAATTTCTATTATTATTAAACTTTTGTAAAAAAACTTTCATCATTGCAAATAAACAAAGATTGGCGGCTAGTTGGACCGTCAACTTACCAGCGCCATGGCTGATTCAAGAAATACAGAATATGGATACCCTTTATCCATCCCTAGACAAGGAAATGTACCTCACATTATACGCGTTCCATTCATTTTAGCCTTAGCACAAACCAGAGCGTATGGGTTCAGTCTATGCCAAAGCCAAAATGGAATATGTACACTAAGGATACATCCCTAGCCAATGATAAAGAACGGGAATCCGCCTCCAGATTACTCGCCAATGAGTGACTTTAAATTCAGATCTTTAATCTTCAGTCGCTGTGTCGGCATTTCACGTAAACGTTCAATCTAGTGTACCTTATGAATTAGTTCACGGAAATTTCATAAGAATTGAACCAATTGGGTGCCCAAGTAGATGCGATCAAGAAACAGACACAGAGAGAGGTGGATATAATAATAATAATTGGATAATTTATAGAGCGCCGTTTTTGTGAAAAATCACCTCAAGGGCGCTGTACAATTTATTCATAATTCTTAGGTTCTATCTAATTTTAATATTTACAAATGGATACAGAAACATACTTACCTGCAGGTCACTTCCGATAAACACTTTAATTAGAAAGTTTGTGCTTGGAGAAGATACGGCTTTGCACGCGGAGGGTATTATATTTAAAACACTGGACATTGCATTGCTACCCCCATCACTATAAGTATTACATTTTAAAAGATTAGTGGCAAAAGTGGAGTTGATAATATCAAAATATGTATTTTAAAAGACTGGAGAATTTAGGACTCTTTAGGGCTGGAGAATGTTACTGAAATGACCTTTAAAAACGCTTACAAATAGTTTTTTTTTTTTTTTTTTTTTCTCTACATTTTTAGGTTAGTTATTTACAGTGTCGCGGGCATTGAATGTGAAGGTGAAAGAATTTGAGTTTATGGATACGACTGTCTGAAAAGGTGGGTTTTAAGTTTAGCTCTAAATTCTGCCGAGTCTGTGATCGTTCTTAAGTCATGTGGCAGTCCATTCCAGGCTTTAGGTCCCGACACTCCGAAAGCGCGCTCACCGAACTTAGTATCTGGTGTGCGCTTTGGTTCCTTTAACCTTCCAACAGCTGATGACGCTGCTGACCTTAGGGTTGACTGTCGAGAATTTGAATACCTCAGAGTAACAATGTATACAGTATACATACACTTTAACTACTGCTCAACTATTATTTTCCTGTGTAATGAATGAAAACAAAATAAGTTTCAAATTCTCTTAAATAGATTTTCAAAATAAATAAGATATTAAAGGAACTAAATTGGCTAACTGTGTAACAGATGCTGATATTTATCCATAAAATAGTAGACAAACTGTTACCAAAATACTTATTAAATAAAATGATATACAATAAGGACATTCACAGACATAACACAAGGCCGTGCAAGGAAATCAGGCTACAAAAAAGGACAAAGCGAATACGCTGGATAGTTTACTGTACAAAGGGATGAAGTTTTATAACACGCTACCAGAAACTTTAAAGTCCGCACCAATTGGAAGGTTCAAGATACATTGTAGGAACTACATCAAACTGGAAAAAATATGATACATGATATTATGTATATTGTTATAATTAATTAGCAATTTGTAAACTTTAATGTAAAAATTACTAAAATAAAATTAATAAATACGAGAATTAAATTAATATTAATAAGACGGGAAAGACGGAGACTGGTAGCGAATAGCGAGCCAGTGGAGAACTTTCTTTGTGGAGAAGGCCAAATCTCACCCTGGAATTTATGATGTCATTTTAAATATTAAACTTATTAGTACATTTTATCTTTTCAGCTGAATTCATCACGTTGCAAAGTGGAAAAAACCTACTGGTGTTGCAGCCGTACACCTTTTCTTTCCACTGCGTCAGTGGTTCCAAGTCAAGATGGCGGTGTTCAGAGGGCAAGAGATGTAGCGCCGTCGTGTATACGAGTCCAGCCGATAACCGAATTATATCTTCTAAAAACAAACACAACCACAAAGCACCTGATTACAGACGCGTGGGAGACAGATACATTAAACTACCATCTCATTCAGCTAAAATTAATTTAAATTATTGGAGGGCCCGGTTCTGAGTAAACCGCGTCCATCGAATTTAATTCGGAAAAAATGAGACATAAATTTATTTCTATTTTTCCAAACCCTCGTATCCACAGGAAAAATAAATTATCAATACTTTGGTCATGAATTCATTTATAAGTTGTTTGGAAGAAAAAGAAAAGTAAAGTCCCTATTTTACACAAAATTTAAGAATAATAACAACTTTGAAATGGAAAAAGAGAAAATAAAAAAAAAAATTGATTGCGACCGAGACTCGAACTCGGCACCTCTAGTCTATCGAAACCATTTTAAATGCAGGCATTTTTATGTTAAGTTCATAATTCTTAAGAATTATTAATATTATTTTTCGTCTCTCTTTCTCATTCTGGCATCCATTTTTGCATTTGTGAGCAATAGGTAAGTAATACCTAAACTAGTCCTGTAATACTAGTACATACATGTAGGTAGCGGAGAGGAGGGCACGACGTGGTATGTTTTTGCTAGCGTTATTCAATGGCATACTGAGAAGCAAGCTGGAGTACGCGAGCGATGTTTGGGCACCGTACCACCAAAAGTACATTGATATGTTAGAGCAAATCTAGAAGAAGCTGTCTTGGTATTCTGTCTTTCAAAATTTGGAACAATTTCATCGATAGCCCTTTTCTCTTGGGATGCTGTGATTTATTAAAATAAATAAATAAAATAAATGTTTATGAAAATATATTGACTATACGTATAATTCCAGCTAAATATAAAACTCTTACCTAAATTACAATTTTTAGTCAATGATTGTCGGATACCGTCGAACCAATCAAATAATGTTGAATTTGTCACGCTCTATGTACCTATACTCATTCATAAAAAAACAAATCTTCACTTTACTCCCAAGATAGCCGCACACCGCTCGAAATAGCTAACTATGTCTTGCCCCCCCCCCCTGCCCTTTTGGTTATATATTTTTAAATATATTTTGTTTTATTATTTTTTAACAAAATAAACTCTCCCATAATCATTTCAATTTGTTATTTCTTTTACCTTCAAATATAGGCTGACTGGTAGACCTATTTTGTGAACGATACTCTCATTATCGCCCTGGCGAGAGACCATCATTCAGAATTTTAACTTTTACTCGAAATGGCTTCAGCCGTGTCTAAACAGCTAGATACTTCTCAACATTTCCTAAATGGGAATGTTTTTATTATGTTCGTTATATCACATTAAACCGCTCTATATTTTATATTTGCATAAATATTAATATTTCTGTTTTCTGTCGTTTTCTAGCTCATTATATAGAAATACGAAATGGAAAGAAGTTGCTCATGGTGAATTCATATACATTTAATGTACATTCTACGAACGGGAAAAAGCAAAGATGGCAGTGCTCCTCGCTAGCCAAGGGATGCAACGCGATTGTAATCACGGAAGATGATCAAGTTATATCCTATAAAAACACGCATAAGCACGAACCTCCCAAATATATAAACGTTAATGGAAAATTCATAAAAGTTTAATTTTTTTATTTTTCTAAAATTTACATTTTTTACTTAATATACAAATATTAATATTAATATACAGTAAGTAAAAAATTTACATTTTTTACTTAATATACAAATAGATTAGTTACATATTATTACTTACTTAAAAACACATCACAAATTATTAATTTTAATTACATATTTTTTTCGTGGCAATGGTCACCATGGTCGATGGCGTTATAATAAGTAAGTTGGATTATGTTAGTTGTGTATGGACTCCGCACTAAACTAAATATATAAATATTCTTGAACAAATCCAGACATTTTTTTATTAAAGTTTGTATTTATTATATATTATTTCAACATATTATACAAACAAATTTTATAGTTCGTCGCCTTGCCATATAGGTAGAAACAAGCATTTAGAATAAAAAATACTTAAGGTATGTTTGAAGGGTTCCATGCCAACTGAGAATAAAGTCAACTAAACATCCTTTTGAAAAGTCATTAAAAGCTATGAAATAAATAATTTTAAATTAGCCGATAACGTAAATATAAATTAAATACATAAATTGCAGCCTATGTAACCAATTTTTTATATTTTTTTATCACTCTAAATGATTTTTCTTCTTACTTCTGTTTATCCTTTCTCCATTCTTGACTCCTAATATTTTGCCTCGTAATATGGAGTTTTGTCCGAGTGGTCGTCACATAAAAATAAAATAAAATGTTTGTAATATGAGTATGATTATTATAATCCTAATAATATAATATTACATTATGTAATTAAATTAATACTTTAAGAAGGAAGTAGGACAGATTATTGTGTTTTAACGCATTTTTACTATTAGGATTGTGAGTCAATTTTCTTTGTGTGACTTAAAATGTTTTTTAAAAAATAAACAAGATTGATTTTAATTTTTTGCATTTTTTATTTAGCCATCCTTTTCTTGTTCACATGTGTTTTCCATTGTTTTGATAAATACCTTTTCATATTTTATTGAAGGAAGGGAAAAACTAAAATATGTACCTACCAAAGATATTCAAATACAAAGAGATACGCTATGATGTCCGCGCGACTGTCGCCGAACTACGGCCTAATGCGCGTAGTTTGCATACAAAAATAATTTGTTCATTTTCTTGATTTTTTGAAGGTGTGCATTATTATTGGTTAACAATATAGTTTGAATACGGAAAGAATTTGTTCATTTAGTTTAGCGTTCGTTTAGTTTATTCGTTAATTATTCGTTCGTTTAGTTTATTCGTTAATTGGTAAACAACTCCAGCGACTCCCGGAAGCGCAGTCTCACCTAGTAAAAACGGCGGATGGCACATCTCCTTATATTTCAATATTTTTGGTACCTACCTACAGAAAAACCATAAGTTTACTAGGGTAGGGTGAAATAACCTTTGTAGTAAGGTAGTGGCGCACATATCAAAAGTAGTGGTTATTTTTCACTTACTGCACTTTACTCTTCACATTTCCTTGTTTTCTAAACCCACCCGATTCGTTCGGTCTTGGTGTCTTTAAAGTAAAGTATTTTAATAAATTTAAAGGAAAATATTTAAATAGGATGTAAAGTTACTATTTTAGAACATACCTAACCATGCAGATAGAACCATATGCAATCAGCTAGGGCATAGTAATTCATTGCATAAGGTTCAACTACATTTCCCTAATGCAATTTCAAGCTAGGGCCACATCATATTTAAATATTTTCCAGTAAAATATTATAACTTTAAAATAAAATACTTTAAACCTCAAAATCAAAAATTGTTACTTAAATAGATTTCGAAAATTTGTTTTTGCAAACTTTGACTCCTCAAAACATAGAAAGGCGAAGTTAAAACCCTATCCAACAGAACCATAATGCTCATAACTCGTAACAACGATCAACTGTCAGATACAAACAAAAAAGATTTGGAAGTTTTTATTTTTACAATAGCTTCACGCAGGAGGCCCTGAGGAAAAAATCCCTCAGGGCCTGTGTCATCTTTGGAGTTGCTGTGTGGAAGATCTTTTAAGGAAAGGAAGGAGAAGAAGTTCTGGGAAGGAAAAGTGGATGAGTAGGAATCTGGGGGTCAATGTGTCCAGGAGTGAGAGACGAATGAATCCACCCCTCCCACTGCGGTCCAAGGCGATGGGTCGAGCGAGTCCGACTGGAGAGGTCTAGATTATGTCTACCTCAAGCAGTCTCTCTCGATCCCGACCGCCAGGAGTAGGTGAGGAAACTTTAAAACTTTAAGAAACCGGGCACCCCTGCTTAATCACCAAACGTACCTATGGCAGTGGTGCTGGTTATCCAATAAATGGTTCCCTGGGTGGCGGTACCCACAACTGCCTTCTAAATTGATGAAGTGGTGTTAGAACCTTGTAAAATAAATGGAGCTTGAGTTTAGAACTTCTTCAAACAAGTATCTACGGAAATTCAACACATGCCGTTCTGAAATTTATTTTGGTTATGGAAATGAGCAAAAGAAATAATTATGCATTCAAAGGTCATTTTTGAAAAAAATGTCAGTCCAACTGATATGCCCTTTAATGGTTATCGTGCAATTTTTTACAATTAATATTATCCTATTTACATTTTTCAGTTGAATTCATCCCTCTATCAAACGGGAAGAATCTACTGATGGTTGATTCATTTACATTCAGTAAACATTACATGAAAAACAACAAACAGAGATGGCAATGTTCCTACCAAAAGAAAGGTTGCAAGGCGGTCGTGCATACACGGAACGACAAAATGTTGTTCTGTAAAAATATACATAATCATGATCCTCCTAATTATGTATGTGTTCATGGAAAGTTCGTTAAGGTCTAATGTAATTATTAATTATATAGTGTACATATTATGTCCTCATTTATTTGTTAAACTTTATTTTAATGTTGTGATTTAAAATTTTTTACGTACATAATTCATAGACTTTTTAAATTGTGATTCTTTTTTCTATGATAGTTATTTACCTTAATAAATTAACGTACGTAAAACTGAGCTCTGTTTAGTTTATTTTTTCTCAATAAAAATATTATGAAGCGAACATTGTGGTGTTTGTCTCGTATTTACATTTATATAAATACCTACCTACATATTTCAAACCTTTGAGAATGAATAACGCAAATCCAATTTGTAAAGAAAGTTGAAACGTAAGCCACGATTCACCAACCTTTGCAGTATATATTTAATTTTGGTAGATAGTTTTTCAAAAACCAGTGTTTTTAAAGGAACTCATAAAAATTGTCTTATTGCTAATTGATAAGTAGCGCCAAGAGATTTGTATCCGATGACGTCATATAATTGTCAACGTCTGTGATGATCCAGAAGACCCTGGGGGGCGAGCTTGCAACTTCTGCGTTGTCCCAATGGTTCACCAATTTATTTATTTATTTTTAATTTAAAATTTATTTTTAATTTATTTATTATAGATAAATACAAAAGAAAGTACAAATTATATATTAGGAAGCTTTGTCTGTCCCAACTAGGAAAGTTTCCCGTTCCAGGACAGACAATTTGACAGGTTTAGTTCATATTATTCCTTAAGAAATGTACATAATTACATGACAAACAAAAAAATAACGAAAAAATTTCATTTTTCACGAAACTAAGTTGTGTAATGAAGAAATATAAATAGAATATATACATTTTTTGTGACGATCTAGAAAAGTAACCTAGTAGCATATATTATATTCGGATTAACCGAATTAACCTGGTAACATATAATATATTCGGATTTACAGAGTATGAGATAAGTAGGTAAGTTAGTATTATTGAAAAGTGTAAACCAGGTACCTGATAACAAGATGGAGGAATTACAACGAGTTTTACAACATAAAGATATCAAGTTATGTTAGGTTATGTGTTTAGAAGTGTGAACTTGTAATAAATAGTACACTTATAAGAGAAACTACATTAAAATTTACAATATTAGATATAATTGAAAATTACAATATTAGAGAAATGTATTCGCAATCTAACGCGTGGGGGCGATGTTCATACGAAAGCGATTTCAATTCGAATTTTAATTCGTTTGAATTCGTTCCAAGAAGAGCAATGTTTTTGCGTTCAAAATTCGGTTGTGATTTGCTTTAAGGGGTCTCCACACGGTACTGCCGCAGAACGTACTGCCGCAGAACTGACTACAGACCATACGATTTTTAGTCATTTCTGCGGCAGTACGTACTGCGGCAGTACCGTGTGGAGACCCCTTTAGAGTTTTAGACCAACGCAAAGATACTGAGACAAGATCAGGACTTTTAGATTTTTGTTAAATTTTTAGAATCGATTTGTTAATTGTACGAATAAGCGTAATAAATTTCCCTGGAAGTCTTAAATGATGCATCTGTGGTTATATGTAGGTTATAGAACTGTTGGCCATTTTACTTCGCTTTTATTTATTTAAATTGCGTTATAAACAGCCTTCATAAATTCATATATGACAGTGTTAGGAATATTTGCATCATTGGCCAATGAGATAACGGCATTCAAATTTAAGAACAAAAGAAAACACATCATAATAAACCGAAAATTAACAGTTATGATAAAGTGCATCTACTTACATAAAGCTGCAAAAAATATTTATATTTAAACATGGAATGGAAATAAATAATAATTTTAAGAGGAATTGATGTTATTCAATTAAAATATTTATTTATTATTATTAGATTAGTCCATATTAGATATAGTTAACACTAACCTATTTTAATTTTCCAGCTGATTTCATTACTCTACCAAACGGGAAGAAGTTGCTGTTGTTGAATTCGTTTACTTTCTGTAAACATATCATGAAGAACAACAAGCAGAGGTGGCAGTGTTCTCCCCAACACAAGGGTTGCAAGGCGGTCGTGTACACATGTAACGATGTAATTGTGTCGTATAAAAACGTTCATTATCATGATCCTCCTAAGTATGTGAGAGTTAATGGAAAAATGGTTAAAATGCCAACGCACGTCAATGATAGCTTTAGGTTAGTGCAGTAATATAAGAACTTGACTTCGCATATACGCAAAACCATCTTCATATTTGAAGTTTTTTAAAAAGCTAATTTTTTAAAAGAACCGAAATCAAGCAACCAGCCAATAATGTCAAAAGATGACGCCTCTTATGTTAACTAATAGCGCGAGGAACTAAGGCTGGCAAGCGTAAGTGCTATTGGATTTGTAATTTCGTGAATCTCTCCGAGTGTGGAGAGATTTATGATAATATGATTATCATTGTAACTGGCAGTTGTGAATAATAATACCACGCGTCTCTATATATTATATATGACTCATTGCCTGTCGCGGTTACTTTGTCCCGGTGACTAGCTGTCACTGGATCCGAGGAACCGGCTATTTGTGGAACCAGTTCATATCGGATTTATAAAATAGTCACTTGCACTTAAACTGGGCGAAGACGTACCAAAAACCGCCCGCAGGACCTAGAAGCAAAAACCTGCGGAGCTGGATTTTATCTGCTTGTAAGAAAATAATACCTTATTGTAACTCATATTTTTATGTTATGGTTCAGGGCGGTTGTGTAAATGGTGACTGGACAAAGTGGCACTTCATCATTCCTTCGAAAAGTCATTAAAAACTTGGTTAAATAGATTACGTTAGGTAAGGTTAGGTTTTACCTTTTTAAGGAAAGTTGAAATGCCACTTTGTTTAGTTTGCATGGAATCCGGGCAAACAAGCAACGACATAATTTTTGTCGATGAAAACATACATTATCATGATCCTTCTAAGTGTGTTAATGGAAAATTGATTGAAGTGTAATGTAACATTGAAGAAGAATTACAGTTGTTATAAAAGAGAGTTATTCTTATAAAAATTTGAAGTGTAATGTTTTTTTTTATAGATATTACTTATATATTACTTACTCATCATCATGCATCGTATTAAATACTTAGAACAGCTGATATTCACATTCAGGCGACTGATTTTTTTCAAATTTGACACAAAAAATTCTAACTTTCTAAGTTCGCTCGAAAACGAAAGCTCAAAAAAAAAGAAAATATCACAAAATCGACTCAAAATGTGTAGATTCATTCACCAGTTTCCCGCTTGAACTATGAGTTTCCGAAAACCATGCATGTACCTACCTACATATATCAAAGCTTTAAGAATAACGCAAATACAGATGCACATAATGTATAAAAATTGAAACGTTAGCCACAATAAAGAGTTCCAGTATTATTTTGCTTTAAAACATTCACTAACTTGAATATGGTATTTAGTAGTTATATTAGGTATTTTTAAAGCAACTCATAAAAGCGGTCGGATTGCTAAGTGATAAATGACGCCAAGGGATTTTGTATCGGATGACGTCATAATATTATTGTCAATCACGTCCGCGGTGACCCACAAGACGTTCTGAGCAGTTTTATTTTTAGAATTTAATCATAAATCTATATTAGAATACTTACAACTTATATATTCTGAATTATAATTCGACAATTATAACTCGGGCATGAGCCTTGCATGGTGGCCGAAAAATCCACAAATGATGTAACCATTCAAAGCAATAAATAAAGAAAAAAAAAATTAAAAAATATATATATATATATATCGTTCTTTTTTCTATATGAATTTGTAATATTTTTTTCTGGAATTCTTAATTACTTCATATGTGGGATTAGGACTATTGGGTATTTGACTTCACTTTTATTATTAGATTAGTCCATTTTTTAAATTAACACTCATATCTTTTCACTTTACAGTTGAATTCATCACTTCACAAAACGGGAAGAAGCTGCTGATGTTGAATTCGTTTACTTTCAGTAAACATAGCTTGAAGAACAACAAGCAGAAGTGGCACTGTTCATCTCAATACAAACGTTGCAAAGCGGTCGTGTACACATACAACGAAGTAATTTTGTCTTATAAAAACATACATAATCATGATCCTCCTATGTATATGAGAGTTAATGGAAAAATGGTTAAATTGTAATCTTAAGAAATTATTATGTTACCTATTCTGTACTTATTAATTTTATTTTATTAAATATTATGCTCGTATTTTCATGTTATGGTTCGAAAAGTTGCAAAAAGTACAACAGTGTTCCAATCAAAAGTTGCAAGGCGGTCGTGCATACATGCAACGACAGAATTTTTTCTATGTAAACATACATTATCATGATCCTCGTGTTACATACATTATCATGATCATTCATGGAAAGTTGTTTAAAGTATATTGTTTTAAGAAATATATTACCTATTTATTCTCATTTATTTTTAAAGTTTGTTTTAATGACATGATTTGAAACTTTTAAAAACTTTGATATTTCCTTTTTACTTTAATAGATTAACATACAGAAAGTTTTCTTTATTCATTGAATTGTTTGTTACATGAATTGAGGTTTTTCCGACTACCATGCTAGGCACATACCCCTGTTATGGTGTACGGTGTAAACTACTACTTTACTGAATGTTTATTTAACGCCCAGGTAGCTTTTACATGTTGGTAGTACAACTTTAATGTGACAGATAATTTTGAAACATAAGAAAATACACACAAGTCATAAAAATACAAGAAACAAAAAATGAAAAATACAGCGATAGATAGGTTTACAAAAATACAAGATGTTTTTAGGAATAGTGTAAAATAAATATTTTACATGATCTTCAAAACCCGCCAGGTTGACATTAAATATGTCAACATCAACTTGATTATTGATTTCCCGCAGTGTGAAATCGTTATATCGGAGAGTGGGAAATGTAGTTACACTTATGAATGCTGCAGTAGAATAGTGTATTTTGTCGTGTTGTTAGTTGTTACCGTGTGTATTCGTAGTTTGTAAATTTTCGCAACAGTCGAATTTAGTATTTTGAATAAAACGGTTAAATCTTTTATTTTAAGTCTATCTTCTTATGTATGTTTTTTGAATATTTAATAAGATATTATATTTTAAGTCTTCTAGTGATATATTTAATTTATAAAACGCAGAAATTAAAATGTTAACTCTACTCTTTTAATAAAAATATATGAAACAAATACAACTATCTAATATCTGTCTGTTTATTGATATATCTTAAGTTTCTCTTACTTATATATCTATTGTTTTAGTTGCATTATTATTATTCACTTACTCAAATGATAACATTGATAACATAATTGAGCACGAATCCACTTACCAAACACAGGAGCCTTGTCTCTTTATGGTGAGGAAAAGCTTTTATTATATTCGTATTACAAATATGTTTAACATGTAAAAAAAAGTATAATTATTGTAAAAACATACAAATATTAAATAAAATAAAATAAAAAATACTATTGTCTTATTTTTACAGTTTTTGCAGTGTCCGGAAATTAGCAATACAAACATCTGAGAATTAAAATTATTATTTGACCCCAAAAATTCTAACTTCGGACTCGGTTTACTCGAAAACGAAAGCTCAAATAAATAAAAAAAAAGATCACAAAATCGACTCTAAATGTGATATAGATTCACCATTTTCCGCTTGAACTACTAGTTTCCGGACACAGTGCAAACATGACACAATGCACCAACTTACATATTTCAAAGCTTTGAGAATAACGCAAATACAGAAAACATAAAAGGTACTTTCTATATAGAAAATTGAAAGGTTAGCCACAATAAGGAAGTTGAGTCCATTTTTTTTATCAATTTTCGCATTCAAACTTAAATACTGGTAGTTTTTTTTTTTAAAGTTCGGTTTCATAGTAAAATTAATTCTCAAAGTTTAAATTTTATTAAGCCCGCCAAAACGAGCGGAATCCGAGTGGTAAGAGGCGGGGTGTGGGTGTGACGTCATTTAAACTGTGAAAACCGCGGCGCTTGGGCATTTTGTATGGAGATTTTTTAAATTCTTCAATAAGGAATTCTAGTAATTTTTTTATCAATGTCTATCAGAAATGATGTTATTTAAAAAAAAAGAAAATTGATCAAGACTTCATTGTTAAATTAATATTTAAAGGTAGAATTTTTGTTTCTCGCGCCTAAACTCTTCCCACCACTAGAACAGTCTTCATAAATTCATACATGACAGTGTTAAGAATATTTGCATCAATGACTAATGAGATAACGGCATTCAAATTTAAGAACAAAAGAAAACACATCACAATAAACCGAAAATTAAGAGTTCTGATAAAGTGCATTTACTTACTTAAAGCTAAAAAAAGTGTTTGAAATATTTCCTAGGTTTATATTTAAACATGGAATGGAAATAAATAATAATTTTATGAGGAATTGATGTCATTCAATTCAAACATTTTTTTATTATTATTATTAGATTAGTCCAAATTATAGTTAACACTAACCTATTTTAATTTTCCAGCTGATTTCATTACTCTACCAAACGGGAAGAAGTTGCTGTTGTTAAATTCGTTTACTTTCTGTAAACATAGCATGAAGAACAACAAGCAGAGGTGGCAGTGTTCTCCCCAACACAAGGGTTGCAAGGCGGTCGTGTACACATGTAACGAAGTAATTGTGTCATATAAAAACGTTCATTATCATGATCCTCCTAAGTATGTGAGTGTTAATGGAAAAATGGTTAAAATGCCAACGTACGTTAATGATAGCTTTAGGTTTGTGCAGTAGAACTTGACTTCGAATATATGCAAAACCATCTTCGTACTTGAAGTTTTTTTAAAAGCTATTTTTTTAAAAGAACCGAATTCAAGCAACCAGCCAATAATGTCAAAAGATGACGCCACTTACGTTAACTAATAGCGCGAGGAACTATGGCTGGCAGGCGTAATTGCCATTGGACTTGTAATTTCGTGAATCTCTCCGAGTGTGGAGACATTTATGATTATATGATTATTATTGGAACTGGCAGTTGTTAATAAAAATACCACGCGTCTCTAGTCTCTATATATTATATATGACTCATTGCCTGTCGCGGTTACTTTGTCCCGGTGACTAGCTGTCACTGGATCCGAGGAACCGGCTATTTATGGAACCAGTTCATATCGGATTTATAAAATAGTCACTTGCATTTAAACTGGGCGAAGACGTACCAAAAACCGCCCGCAGGACCTAGTAGCAAAAACCTGCGGAGCTGTTTTTTAACCGCTAGTAAGAAAATAATACCTTATTTTAACTCATATTTTTATGTTATGGTTCAGGGCGGTTGTGTAAATGGTGACCGGACAAAGTGGCACTTCATTATTCCTTAGAAAAGTCATTAAAAACTTGGTTAAATAGATTTACGTTAGGTTAGGTTAGGTTTTACCTTTTTAAGAAAGGTTGAAATGCCACTTTGTTGAGTTGGCATGCAACGACATAATTTTGGTCAATGAATACATAATCATGAACCTTCTAAGTGTGTTGATGGAAAATTGATTGAAGTGCAATGTAACATTGAAGAAGAATTACATTGATGGAATAGCCTTCAAAAGTTATTATGAAAGAGAGTTATTCTTATAAAAAAATGAAGTGTAATGTTTTTTTATATATTACATATTCATCATCATGCATTTATGAAACTTTATTTTAATGTTCCGATTTGAAACTTATCAGTTTCTAAGCAATGGATAGGCATTTTTTTTAAATTGATGTTTTTTCTACTACCCTCGATAAATTGACATAGTGGACAAAAATTTTCTTAATAAAAAATATATGAAACAAATATTATGGACTCTTGTCTTATTATATACTAGCTTTTGCCTCCGGCTTCACTCGCATATTCGCCCTCCCACTCCACCCCCCCCCCCTCCCCCCACTCCACTACGGTTCGAAACTTGGTTGCATAGATCAACAAACAGAGGTGGTTTAACAGTGTTCCTATCAAAAGGTTGCAAGGCTGTCGTGCATACATGCAAGGACAGAATTTTGTTCTATATAAACATACATAATCATGATCCTCCTTAGTTGGTTAAAGTGCAACGTTTTAAGAAATATATTACATATTTTATTCTCATTTATCTTTTAAAGTTTATTTTAATGGCGTCATTAAAAAAAACTTTTTTTCATTTTTTCATTTTCTTTCTACTTCCCTTCCCTTCCGTTTTTAAAAATATTTTCCTAATAACAACATATGAAAAGAGTATTATGACGTCTTGTCTTATTTTTACGGTTATCCGGAAACTCTCAGTACAAACATCTAAAACACATACAGAGCCCAAAATCTTTTTCTGTAATTAAAGGGTTAAAAACTTTTTCAGCCGGGATATAAGCTTCGACGTATTAAACACTTTAAATACCCTAGCGACCGATTTTTTCAAATTTGCCCCAAAAATTTTAACTTCTGACTCAGTTTAATCGAAAACGAAAGCTCAAAAAATCACAAAATCGACTCCAAATGTGACGTAGATTCATCAGTTTTACGCTTGAACGACGAATTTCCGGACACCATTGATGTACGTACCTACATATTTCAAAGATTTACAATTTTTTTTAAAGAAAGACGGGTTACAAATAACCCGACAATATTTGAAAATCTCCTACTACAACCACAGCAAACCGAAAATGTTGCTTGAGTCGTGATGGAGGACTCGCCAGCCGAGAAATCGAACGCTTTGTTAAAATTATTCAAAAATAGGGAGAGAGGGGTGGTCTACAATGATTTTATTAGAATATATGTTTTTTTTACAATTGTTACTAAGTGATCTTTGGTTGTCGAATTTCTAATTATTTTGGTTTTTTCCAGTAGGCTAAATTACCTCGAGCTTGTAGCCTTACTTCAATACTGTTTGGGAAAAAACCTTACAACTGTTATTCATTATTAATGGCCAATTTTATTGTCAAATCGTTATTAACTATGTAACGATTTATATTAACTTTTTTTTCATTATGTTTACGTAGCAGGTAGAGAAAAGTTTTTTTTTAAATATTGACAACTAATTGCCAAATTTGCCTTTAAAATCGTAAAAAATCGATTTCTTTAATGGCCTATATTTTATAATTTGAAACACAAATAATATAAATTGGTTGGGTATTTTCGTCTTAAATTCACATTTAATTTTTGTATGAAAAAGGCCGCAAACCCGTTCCTTCTAAGATACTTCCCTTGTTTTTTTTATTAGTTGACAATGTCTAATTTAAAATAAAAAATATTATTACGAAACAAACAATATGCCTTTTTAAAATTATTAACAAATTTCTAAGCTTGATCGCTCAAGCTAGAAATTATTAGACGAGCGAATACCGCGTAAGAGGCTGAAGGGAGTGGGCAGAGAAGGAGATGGGGGAAAAGGAAGGTTGGTAAGTGCCCGGCTCATGAAAACACGAGTAGCGCCATTTCGAGCAATGTTTCGATTTCGTGTGGTGGTCTTTCAATATGGCGATACTGAGAGTAGGTATATACCACTCTGCTATTTTATTATGTTATGACATTCCTTTAAAATCAACATTAATAGCTTCTTTTTTTCTAGTTCGCTTCGTACCAATACGAAATGGAAAACACCTGCTTATGATAAATTCTTTTACTTATAAGACACATTATATGAGTGGAAAAAAACAACGATGGATGTGCTCATCACAACAAAAAGGGTGTACCGCAGTTGCGTACACACAAAATAACGAAATTGTTTCTTTTAAAAATACCCACACACACGATCCGCCGAAATATATTTGCGCTAATGGAAAATATTTCAAAATCTAAACAATAAACTTACCTAACATAACTTTCGTTTATATTAAGAATTTTCGGCACATTTCTGTCATATAGACGTAAAACACAATCGAAAAAAATGTGCAAGTTTTTGCGTGGCTGTATCGACATGCTCATAATCGCATTGTGCATTCAGATTCGATTGAATTGGCATTTGCACCGTTTGTGACTAGATCTGAATAGCCAAGAACCTCCCCGCCTTACTCTTTCACATCTCCTTCCCCTGACCACTAACTTTAGCCTCACAATTATACCGCATAGCATAGCCTTTTGGCACCTGACGGTTGGGGGGAGCATTTGGGAATCTAGTGCGGTACTCACATAAAAAATACCTCTCAACATAAAATTCACCTTCTAAGTGAAACTTCTTTAGCCCCGTTAGTGATTTGATGAAACGAAAATCCGTCACAAATTTATGATTTGGCGATCGTCGGTTCTAATATAATGCAGTAAATTTGCACCTCCGCGCGTGCCTCTCATAGCGCAGTGGGCAGGGCGCCTGACAAATTTCAGCAGCCAGAGAGACAGACATCAGGCGAACTGATGTTCGAATCCTACGAAATCCAAAAAAATAACATAAAACATTTTTTATTTTTGTTAGATCAATATCCAATCTTCAAACCACTTTAAACACTGCACAAAGGAAAGGAAAGCGACATCTAGCGAACTTTCTAATTTCATTTCTACCGCGTGTGAATTATACACTGAATTTTTTTATCGCCCCCCATTTGGCTGATCCCATATACGCTCTATACCTATGTGGTTTCAGGCTAAGTTAAGTTAAGATGCCATCGTGAGTATGTTCATTCAGCCACGCTTGTTTTATTTAATGATGTGTTTTACGTTTGTAATTATACTCGAAGTCAAGACCGAGTGAAATGGTGAGATATTGACTTTTTTGCTTAAATACTTTTGCAAAATATCTAAAAGTAACTTTATGATTTTTTTATCATAAATGTTTAATTTTTATAAGTTCAAATAATTATTATTTAGTTTTTATAATAATATGTAAAACAAAAATTCTACAATAAAAATGAAAGATTTTTTGTTATCAAAGGTGTTTCATTTTTAATAAAGGTATTTGTTTATTTTCGGTATAAAAAATAATTAAATAGGAAATATATATAATAATAATAACAATAATTGGATAATTTGTATAGCGCCGTTTTTGTGACAAATCACCTCAAGGGCGCTGTATAATTTATTAATAATATTTTCATATATATATATATATGACATCTTAACCCCATTGCAAAATAAATACTGAATATAACCATACGTTTCAAAGGCGCAGGCGGAGTTAATTTTATTTTATTACTATTGAAGTTTAGTTCTACTTTTGTAAATAAGAATCAATTTCGGGCATTTTCTTAATTTTTGAGATTTTACAAAAATATATAAGTAGACCTCTCAAATTATAGTAACATATTTTGGCAACTTTGTGCTTAGGAAACAATATAAACTCAGTTTTTATATTTTCCCAATATAATCAGTTCAGTCTAAAAAACTAAGAACAACACAAAAATAATTTAGAGGCAGTTGATGCGAGCATCATAGGTAAAGGTGCTCGCCACAAACAGTCTTGTAGAATTCTGCGCAGGTCAAGTTTGACATCCTCTTCTTTTATTTTACATTAGCAGCAATAACGCCTTTTTAAGCGGCAGGTTCATCATCATCAACTGTAAAATATTAAAAGACATTTTTGAAATTTATTATTTTTTTATATAGATATTTATATTTGTATTTATTTATTTTTGTAATTCGGTTTCCCCAAAGCGTTAATTTTTATTGGGTTTTTAAATGAGAATATGGTTTCTACCGTAATGTTATTTATCCACTTCCTGCATTTCCCTTACTGAACTACTTATTTTGAAATGTTTAAAAAATGGAACATAGTGCAAGTTCAAGTGCTTTTGTTTTGGAATCAAGGAGGAAGAAAGACTATTGTTGAATTTATATAGGGAAGATAAGTTACTGAGACAGCGCGCGTGGTTTTATGAACTAGATCCATTGGACATTCCGAATGTATGCATTTACGTACTTATTAACGCTTTTTGGGGGCTTTTACATATGAATAGTAAAAATTGTACAGAATTTATTGTATATAATCATTAACAATATTGTATTTGTTTAGGATAAATTGAAGATGTACACTGACTTGGTATAATATTTCCCCCCATTTGTATTCCAGTTTAAGTGAAATTTTATTTTTTCCTTTATCTAGAATTACGTAATTTTTAAATTTTAAGATAATTATTATTGTTGCTCTTAAATGTATTATAATTCATTCAGAATCGATATATTAATCTCTTATTTTTTTTCAGCTCGGTTTATCCCTATACGAAATGGAAAGTACCTGCTTATGTTAGATTCCTATACTTACAAGACGCATTGTATGAGTGGAAAAAAGCAAAGATGGCAATGCTCTTCTCAACTAAAGGGGTGTAACGCGGTTGTGTATACGCTCAACGATGAAATCGTATCTTATAAAAATACCCACAAACATGATCCACCGAAATATGTAATCATGGATGGAAAGTATATCAAAATCTAAGGACGAATATCGCATGGTAACTATTCGGAGCAAGTGGGGCTATGATATCTCCAATTAGGGTGTCTTGTGAGGCTGAATGGGATGCAGAAGAGAAGGAGATAGGCGAGATGAAGGTTGGGTAGTACCTGTCTCTTTAGATCCGAACACGCTTAAGCCATTTCTAGCAACGTTTCAATTATTTTACCAGGGCGGTAAAGACAGGATCTACCACTCTGGAACGTGCCGCAAATACTTCATTTTATAAACACTATCCTAACCTCACTTTCGTTTAGCCATTCTTCTTCTTCGTGTGCCCTATCAGGTCCCCCCGACGTTGGCGATCACTCTAGTAAATGTATCTCTATCTTGCGCTGCCCGAAATAGCTCCTACACACTTCTTATACCGGTCCACTCTCGTACATTTCGGAGCCAAGACATTAGCCATTAGAATTATCTTATTATCACATAAGAAATATTTTAGAAAACTCGATAATTAATGATTAAGCTTAATTATTGTTAAATTCTAAGGACGGGGTGTTTCACAGAACTTATTTATTTATTTATTCATTTTCGGGAAATTTTATATTTATTTCAGTTTGTACATAGCTAAAATAGTTTGTAAGCCAAGCCAGTATGTACATAGCGTAAATAGCCAAACTAAATCCAATTATGGATTTCCTCCTTGTGACTTTACTTCTAAGTTAACTTTTAAGTTAAGTTATTATTTCAGTCCTATGAAGCAACTGGCACATATATATATAATAACAGAACTGAAAGGAACTTTCACAGAACTTGAAAATTATTTTCGAAATTTTGTGAATTGTTAAATTTATTTGAAACAACTGGCCCCAAGTAAGTATACTTATAATTTTTCAAAGTAAATGTTTTTTCACCAATTTTTAATTTTCAACTCCCAGATTATTTAATATTTGTTGTTATTTGAATATATGAAATAAATAATATATGTTTAGAACGACACATTTGTTTATCTTTACTTTGAATCACTATTCGGTTCTCCCAAAGTTTTAAGATTGAAAGAAAATAGCGGATTTTTAAATTTAAATTTCTAAAAATATGAAACAATAGCCATAAGATTTTGTCATGATAACAGAACTTGAATAGAACTTTCACAAAACTATTTTACGATTCGAAAAAAGATGCGTTGAGCAAGAATCTCCATACAAATTTATGACGTCGGGGTTTTTATTTCACCATTAAGATTTTTTAATATGTATATCAGATTTCCTCCTTAAATTTATGTTTTATCATTTTAATATTATATATATTCTTCTTAGTGTGCCCTATCAGGTCCACCCGACGTTAGCGATGATTTTGGTAAATGTATCTCTCTATCTTGCGCTTCCCGGAATTGCTCCTCCACACTTCTAATACCGTTGCATTCTCGTACATTTCTCAGCCAAGACGTTTGTCTCCTACCAGGCCCTCAGCGAACCTCTATCTTGCCTTTAAACATTAATTGGAGCTAGTGATATTTGTACTCTGGAAGTATCTAACCCAGATATGATATTACAGATTAGGTACATATATTACATAAGTGTTTATTAATTTCAGTTGCATATATTCCTCTACAAAATGGAAAGAAGCTGCTTATGTTGAATTCGTACACGTTTAGTAAACATTGCAAAAGAGGACTCAAGCAAAGGTGGCAGTGTTCCGCCCATGTGCGGGGATGTTTAGCGAGTGTGCACACGCACGACGATCAAATCGTTTCATATAAAGATACCCACACGCATGAACCACCCAATTACATCTACATTGATGGAAGATATGTGAAAATGAATTAAAAATAAACTGTATTAGAAGTATGTAAAGCTTTTTTGATCCCCTTTTTATGTGAATACCTGACAAGATTACCAACTTCTCCCGCCTGGAGACAGTGGATCTGCAATTGGAGTATGTTGTGAATCTGTAGAAAGAGGAAGGTGGAGAAGTCACCAAACTCGGCTAAAGCCATTTCAAGCAAAGTTTCAATTCTGAGTGGTGGTCTTACACCAGGGCGATAAAGAGAGTGTCATCACTACATCATCGTCATCAAAATTTAACAAAAGCCATGTTGTATTGTTTACAGTTTTATTAAGTTGTCGAATGTGACGGGCGGTCGAATAAATGGCCCTTAATTTTTTCAATGACTAGGGTATGCTTTTGCTGATACGTGACCCATTGTCAAAAACTGTCCAAAGCCGGTGGGACTATGGCATCCCCAAGTGAGGCTGAAAGGGATGGGTAAGAAAAGGGCTAGGAAGTACCTGGCTATCACGGACGTACAAATAGATGGACCTGCCCTAAGTGATAAAAGGCGTATCATTTCCCTCTCCCATTGGAACCACTCCATCGGGACCGACTGGGCTTGCGAGAGCCCCGCGTGAATCTAAAAAATGTGACGTCACCATTCTTGTCCAGACCAGTGTCGAGCTCTTATCGTACATTTTACGAAATAAAACGGCAAAAATTGTGGCTTGTGCCATAAAAACGTGTAAAAATAGAAGTGAAAAAGAGAATAAACCCAATTGTCGTATTACATTCCATAGGTAAGCATTATTTTAAGTTTATTCATATCGCATAATATGATAACACATACTTTGACATCGAGATACATGGCGACGCGAAACACAAAGCCGCTATTTACTGGGGTTAGTAAATTATGAAACATTTGTAAAAGTGTCTACGGCAACAAAATATTCGACTATGAAAATACGCGAACCTTACTTTGCCGAATTTGGACTTCACACATATGTTCATAACGTGGCATGCAATTCGCGCTCCCTTATAATAAGGTCTATTAATTCAAAAGCAGATTTTACTTTCAAGAACTAAATGGTGATATTATAGTGCGAGGTGCCTATATATTGGTAGATTGATTTATTGGCGAATCACAGTCTCTTTCCTCTCTTCGTCCCGCCATAGTTGGTTTTTACCCCTCATCTGTAAGTTCTCGTCTATCTATTTGTATGTCTATGCTGGCTATTTACTCGTAGATATAGTTACGAAACACGGATAAAACTCTTTGTTGGAGGCCCCAGATACCTGGACGATACTTACATAATCTGCATTTCTGGAATGTGCAGCAATATACTCTTTTAATTACTGTATTAATGAAATAAAATGTTTTTGACCACGGCGAGGATCTTGCTGGACCACGAAGTTGTCGTTTAACAAAACAACATGCTTTTAAAAAGAGGGTTCTGTTGGTGTTATGACTGATAATAACTAACTAACCATCACGTCGTTTTCCCGCAGGAATAGGCAGAGAGAACGGAACGCCAAACAACTCGGCCTTGGCACACACTGTTTGCCTCGTTTACATTCATACATCGTCTCATACATGCTCTTCTATTATTCTGACTCTTGATATGGCCCGACTCAAGTATCTGATTCACTTGGTCGTGCGATGTCTTTCTTGGGCGTCCTCGACTTCTTCTGCCATACACATTTGCGGCATAAATTCTCCTTACACTCCTTTCCTCGTTCATTCGCTCTACATGCCCAAACCATCGGAGTGTCCTTTTCTTAATCTTTGAGGATCTCCACGTTTCTCACACGATCGTACATGGTTTTACTACACATTCGACTAAGGGATCTCATTTTCTACTTTCATCCTTCCTCTGCCAGTTATAGACGGCTAGCTTCGCTTCTTTAGACAGTTCTTTGTTGGCGCCAACGGCGTTCAGTCTTTTATTAATGGAGTTACCTGCATTTACCCTTCTTTCAATATCTCTATCAGCCTTCCCATCTCTCGTAAACAAACTTACCAAATACACAAACTCATCCCCTGTTCCAAGTACGCATCATTCACAACTATGTTGCACATTATTTTCGTAGTCTCTCTCTTTCAAATACCATGACTTTAGACATACTTACATTCATCATTTACTCATTCTTCATACATACTTCGTTTATCCTAGACACGAGAACTCTTCCATACTGTTAGAAATCAGCACCGCATCATCAACATCCTACAGGCAAATAATAATAATAACGTAGTATTTATAAAGCGCAGTTTTGTGATATTTCACTTCAAGTGCGCTTAATTATAATAAACTTAAAATTAATTCTATAATGTTCCTTACGAGTCCTTATAAAAATTGATTAAATATTGTGAAACAAAGAATATACAGTATATACAAAGTATATACAATATTAACAACAGTGCTGTTTTGGCACAGGACAATAGATAATAATAAAAAATAACGGTGCCATTAAACAAGAATCATTAAAACTAAAATGTAATATAGAACAGCAGGTAGTTACGTTTAGAAATAATACAAATTCGGAGTGCACATAAAAGTGTAGTAAGGAGGTAATCGAAACCAAACAATTAGCGGAAACTTGAGGAACATGGCTTATTAGAGTATATTGAAAGGGAGTTAAATATTGTATAAATCTACCCTTTACGAAAATAACTCCTTTATTTTCACACATTTGCTGTCTATTTCAGCTGAATACATCACCCTGCAAAATGGGAAGAGACTGCTGATGATCAATTCGTACACCTTCAACACGCATTGCTTCAGCGGGAAACTGGGAAACAAGTCACGCTGGAAGTGTTCCTCCCAGAACAGGGGATGTTCCGCCTCTGTCTTTATGGAAAATGGCGTCATAATATCCTATAAGAAATACCATAATCACGATCCTCCTAAGTACGTGTGTATGGATGGAATTTATGTAAAATTGTAACGCCTGAAATATCAGCTGAAGAGTGAGAGTGGGAACCAAGTCTCGCTGGAATGATCACTATCATGAACGTATGTGTGTGTGTGAATGTAAATTATGTCAAATAGTAATGCTTAAAATATCAGCTTTGATTGTCATATTTATTAAATTGATGTAATTTAGTTATAATAACTGTGTGCTTATTTTATGTTATGTTTTTTAGTTAAAATTTAATTATCAGTATTGTGATAATTACGATGTATTCACCTCTTTTTGAGATTGTATATTCATCCTAACAGAATAAATGTGAAATTATACAAACTACCCTTATTTTTAATCAATAATTGAGAGTTGTATTGTATTAATTATTAATTAATTATAGGCCTACTGTGGGCCTATATTTCCATACAAAATTGTGTTTCACCATGATTACGAAATTCAAATGGAATGGCGATATACAAATTCAGGCAAGTATAAGAGAGACAGGCTGCTAAATGGTCTAGAACCAAAAGTTACTAAGTCAGCTGCACATGTGTTTCCATTCAAATTTGTATGGAAGGCACTTCTAGTGTTATATTCTTTATTCTATATGTCTACATATCATGCAATGCAAAAGAACCTTATTCTAAAAATATTGTTTTGAGAAAATCGTTGGGTCTTTTTAAAAGTTTTTTTAAATAATTGTTAAAAATACAGTCCACGTTTTATCTTTTTTGTTTGTTGTTGGAATTAAGATTTTTTTTTAAAGATTAAGGTAACCTATTCAAGTAAGTAAATTGTTATAAATAACCTTTATATAGTAGTTTGAATAGATACTTTCCTATTTAAAGATTACTAAAGAAAGAAAAAAAGAAATTTTAGTAGGTAATTTTTAGATAAATAATCTTACTTGTGGATATTTTCCACTACACGATGTAGAGAAACACTCCGGGGTTACAAATAACTTCATAATAATTGGATTCCTCCTACTTCTATCATTATAAGCGGAAAATGCTGCTTGTCAAAAAATAATTTATTACTTCACTAGCAACGAATTGAACCTACTAACCAATTGTGTATATGTATACCTAACTTTAACGGAAATGTTTCATCTTTTCAGCTCAATTTATACCCATAGCCGACGGCAGTAAAAGGCTTCTAATGTTCAACTCTTACACGTATAGTTTGCACAGACAGGATGGGCAAAGGTCAAGATGGAAATGTTCCTCCCAGAAGAAGGGATGTTGCGCTTACGTGTACACGACCAATGATGAAATATCCTCATACCATCACAACCACAATCATGACCCGCCAAAATATGTGATACTAGACGGAAAATTTATAAAATGCTAAAAATTATCATAACCTTTTTTAACCCTACCGCACCGGAGGGGGGTAATACACTTCCCCCAAATGAGATGTTTGTGCGTTATCTACGATGTTTTTACGTCACATACTCATCATAATAAATAACATAGAATTTAATCTTTAAAAAATCATTCGGTAATCCATCTGCATTTAATAAAAAAATATATACTTTTAATATTTTTGAAGATAATATATGTATGCAATTCTGGAGAAATAAATGCAATAAGAAATATTCGGCGGCTCGCATTTTAAAATGTCCCAGTTGCGACCGTTATCTTTTTATTTAATTTTTCTGTGACCTTTCTTTTTCATATTTTCATTAAGATTATTAGTGTTATCTTCATCTTCAATGATATATAACGTTGATGGGAATAACCTTCAAAAGTTATAAAAAGAGAGTTGTCTAATAAAAATTAAGAAAGTAAATTAGTTTGTTTTATTTATTAACTTGTACATTTAAATTTACAAATTACTAATTATAATTTACATTTACCTACTAGGTATAACGTTTTATCATCTCGCTTAATGTGGTTTTTTCAATCCATTTTAAATTTATTGATTGGTGTAGTTTTTATGGTTTCTGGCAGCGAATTTTAATATTTAGATAAATACACTGATTTCATTGCACGTCCTTGCGTTATTTCTATCTTCAATGCAGTTACTATGTTATTTATGCTGTATTGAGATTTCAATGAAATAAAATTATTATTTGATACAGAATAAAAGTCTAATGTGGATTTTTATTTTTTGATTGTATAGTTCTGCTTTTGACAGATCCGTTGCAACCTCTTAGTCCAAGAGCCCGTGACGGTCAGACCCTCGTTATTTTATAAAACCTGAAAGTTTCTCTGTGTAAGTCTCTAATACAGGTAAAGACGATCCCCGACTATGAAGTTTGGATCACGGTGACTTTGAAAGATAATATATTTATTAATTATAATTGTACGTACGTTAAAGTATAAAACCTTAATTTTATATGTTTCAAGGCCACCGTGATCCAAACTTCATAGTAGGGGATCGTCTTTACCTGTATTAGGGACATACACAGAGAAACATTCAGGTTTTATAAAATAACGAAGGTCTGATCGTCACCTGCTCTTACTCTATTTTTAATCTGTAACAAGTATCGTTTATGAGAAGGGGGATACAGTGAACCTGTCGGTGGTTTAGTTCGCTAAAAATTGGTTTTTAATAAAATCGTTTGTTAATTTTTTTGTATGTTTTACAGCGCACTATATACCTCTGGCGAATGGCAGAAAACTGCTAATGTTAAATTCATATACGTTTAGTGTGCACTCCGTGAAGGGAACCAGGCAGAGATGGCAATGCTCTTCCAAATCGAAAAAATGCAACGCTTACATTTGGACCGACACGCTCACCGATGAAATTTCATCATTTTCGAATGCGCATGTTCATGAACCACCGAAATACATGTTCATGGATGGGAAATACATCAAAATCTAAGTACGTAGGATTTCGAAAGTTGTCAATTTAAAAAATTGGAAAATTTAAAGAGAGCTTAAAGGGGTCTCCACACGGTGCTGCCGCAGTAACAACTGCCGAAGAACTGACTAAAAATCGTATAGTCTGTAGTCAAAAGCGCCAGCCGTATTGTTATTATAATAACAATACGGCTGGCGCTTTTGACTACAGTCAACTAAAGTTCTGCAGCTGTTGGTGCTGCGGCAGCACCGTGTGGAGACCGTCTAACATATATTTTAGCAGCATCATATTAGAATGTAATGTGTTACTTATGTACTTCGCACTTTACTTATATACTTATGTGTTACTTATGTACTTCGCACTTTACTTATATACTTTTGTGTTCCTTATGTACTTCGCACTTTACTTATGTACTTATGTATTACTTATGTACTTCGCATCATGCTATGCAAGAATGTCTTTCTGCCATGTGAAATACATAACAGATCATGATCGACTCTGGCTGTATTTGTTCGGTAGGAACAATAATTTATAGAATTTTCTCCAAGGTAGCCGGAAAATGTTAAGATATTAATTGTACTTTATAAGGACCATCTGACCATGCCACGCGTGGTTGTGGCTAACAAAACACAACGCCATCTACTGGATGGTTACCCAACCTAGATAACCAAGTTTTGTGTCGATACATTAACTCACACCGCCATCTGGTAAAAACTTATGGAACTTACAAATAATTAAAAAGCATTGTCCTTTAACAAACATGTTATGAATATTTAATTCGCAATTATAAATATTGAGGTCAATAATCGAGATAAAAACTATCATATCTTTTAAGTTGGACCAAATTACACGCAGTAAGCAAAATTTCATCAAAATCAAGTAGTTACGGAGTTTATCTCGAACAAACATCGTGACGCGAGATTTTTATTGAATTTAAATTAGAAATTAAATCATGGAAAACTATTAATTTTTGGGTGTGTTTCGTTTATTTAATAATTGATTTTTAATTTTCGTATTAGGTAGATATACAATTTTATGGAGGAACGTTGATAACTTGTACATTGTCAACTGTATTTACTAAATATATAATTTAATAAACAGTTTGTGGAATCAAAAAAAAAATAGTTTTTATTATTAACGATTACAATAATAATAATAATAATATTTGGATGACTTGTATAGCGCCGTTTTTGTGAAAAATCACCTCTAGGGCGCTGTACAAATGTACACAGTTAATACCAGTGGTTTTTAACCTGTGGTACGCGTACCCCTCGGGGTACGCGAAGCCAAAATGGGGGTACGCGATAACGTGGCACGCAGGTAGAATCACTGGTTAAAAATGCCTGAAGTCGTGTTACGCTCTCTATAAAATTGCGTAAATTTTGTTTGTGTGACTTGATTGTTAAAATCATGTAAATAATAAAGGTATTATAAAAAATTACAAATGAAACACCACTTTTCATTACACGTGTACAAAAGATAGATAGAGGGTACGGGGAAGAACAAATTTGTAGAAAGAGTCAAGGGGTACGCTGGCTCGAAAAGGTTGAAGACCACTGGTTTATACAATCTTATTTCTAACTATAAACTAGACAAATCACTACAACTTATGGCTAAAAATTGCATCCACCGGTTCATCGATCACCTATACGAAACTATATGTGCAATGCTTTGACCAATGAACGCGATGCTGCTGTATTTACTAAATATATTAACTCAAGTGTTAATTTTTATTAATTCTCGAAAGAAAGAGGGAAATTTTCTCGGAAGGAAAAAGATATGAGAGTTTTTTTTACAATTTAAGAAATTATTATAACTAATTATATGTATATGTATGCCCAAATAAGGCAAAAATTAGAAAACTTAATATGGTGTATCTGGAGTTAAAGTTTTATCCATAAAATGTATTTCCGTATTAATAGCTGTGTAACTCTATATGTATTGATGAAGAAAGTGTAAAAAGCTATATATTTCTGAAATTCGCATAAAAAGATGTTCAACTTAATAGTAATAGAAGATTCTCTAAGGGCAGTACTGAGAAAAACGTTGAACAGTCCTGCCACTAATAATAATCAATAATACTAAAATTTTGGGATACTATTGACAATATTGAGAAATACATCGGGACCTCTTTTCCTGATTAAAGCCTTGATGACATTGAGCGAGTTTACAAGCTACTAACTGGGAAATTCACTATCTGTTAGTAAACTCGCTCAGTATAATCGTATTACTTGCTAACTAGCAGATTGTTGAAAATCTACGAAAAAAGTTGAAAGGTCGTCAAATTTATTTGCTACTCGCTTACTCGTCATTGGTTTATTGATGCGCTCACAATGGCGGCCAACAAACAGCTGATTTCGACTGTCAAACATATGACATAATTAGTTCTCGCAGGCGTTGTTATTCTCGCTACTGGGTAGCCGTGGCGCTGGAAGCGACCTACGAGCTCAGTTTCCTACGCTACTGAGCGAGTGGACAGTTTTGTGTGTCATCATGAAAATCTCACTCGCCGATTCACCCGCTTTTAAACTTAGTAGATAGTAGCTTGTAAACTCGCTCAACGTAGTCGAAGCTTAAGTCGTTAATGAGAAATTACAAATTTCTATTATAAGCAGTATGTTACTTCTCAATTTTAATAATGTTGGATTTTCAAGATATTAACATATATTTGTTTTCAGTCCAATACATTCCATTGCCCAATGGCAGAAGACTGCTTATGTTGGATTCGTATACATTCAGTGTCCAAACTTCGAGAGGAGACCGACATAGATGGCATTGTTCGTCTAAATCTAAGAAATGCAACGCCTACGTTTACACCGATAAGCTGAGTGACCAAATTTTACATTATTCAAACGTTCATGTCCACGAACCCCCGAAATACATGCTTTTAAATGGACATTACATTAAAATTTAAATGTGTACGGTCAAAATTTATTTCAGTATTTTTAATTGTAGTTTTTTACTGAACTCAATTTTATTTTCAAGTCAGCATTAAACAAAAAAATTGTTATATTGGATTACGCGTGTTTGGTAACAGTTTTATAGCCTGGACTTTTAAGCAAAACGGCTGTCGCGTACGATTATAAACAACATTATGTAATTATTTAATACTATTATACTAAATAATAACTTTAATAGTATTTTGAATAACCAAATTAATTTATCTTTTAGTCCTATTCTAGACATATTTCCAATAAACCGCTCTGTTCTTCCCGGAAATTCCGTAATTACGCCTTCCCCTTTGTTCGCCTCCCACCCAAACATCTAAAAATTAGGTATATGTCTGTCAAAATTCTGTATCGTAGGTTAGTTCTAATAATCTCCCGATGAAGGAAGGGTTCTTCCGAAACCGGTAGAGTGTGAATAAAATAAAATTAAAGCGGTCTATAACAAATTTAAATGTTTTTTATTGGAAATTATGGCAAGCCACAAAGTTTGCTTTTTACATATATGTCTAAAAATTTGTGTTACGAAAGGTGGGTAAATTTTGCTAACATATTTGATATAAGTATGTTAACTTAACTTAATGTTATTTTAACTTGTAAGAGCCCGTTCACACTTCCGTCGTAATAACTGAGGTGGGTTCCGTCTTTACGACGGAGGCCCTAGCCGCTGTAGTGGCTATATGGAGCTGTTCACACTTGCCGGATCCGGCGTGAAGACGGATCCGTTATTTTTTGCCGGAGAGTTCGCCTACGCAGAGTGTCCGTCGTGAAGCCGGAAAGGATCGCGCTGGCTCATACATTTCAATGGAGCTGTTCACACTACACGGCGGGACGACGGATCCGTTTTGAACCCCCCACACCCCGCTTCACACTTCACCACCGCCCGCTCCCAGACGCAAGCGAGCAGGTAAATTGTGTTTTTATGGGGCGCGCATTTGGCGTTTATAATATTATTATATAATATATATGTTCGTTCCAGAATGCGATTTTTTCTATTTAATCTCAAGAAAATATTTAGTCATATCATTCATGTTTTTTAGTCATTTTAGTTATAATAATTGCTGGATGATTTTCGCGTACTTTCTCCTTTTCAAGTATGCAAACAAAATATTCTCCCACGGTTGAACAAATAATTTCAGCTATAATTGGGTGTACCCTAAATTTTCTTTTCACTTTTTTCCTTCTTTTTTATAAGTACCACATGACAACAAGAGCTTCATCGTCGTCCATTGCGCAGTGCGCACGACCGTCTACTGAAGAATGATAAAATGTTTTGGTCGTTGTTTTCTTAGAGTAGGATCCGTCTTGAAAACGGAAGTGTGAACAGGGGCCTAGGGCTTCCGTCATGACGACGGAACCCGTCTCCGTTTTTACGACGGAAATGTGAACGGGCTCTCAGTGTTGTATTCCTTGTAATTTGTATAATAAATAACAAGTTTACATACGTTCTCTTGTTATTTAAATAGAGTTAACCCTCCCGTCACCTTTCCTAACCATCAATAAAATCCAGTGGCGGTTCTTCACAGGGGGACAATGGGGACAGTCCCCACCAGTTACACTCAAAACCTACTAAAGGATATAACAGTCGATGCTTTGTCTTCACCAAAGTGAATGAATTCTTTAAACATAAAAGTAATTAACATTTGCAGAAATAAAATACCAACAATTATTCCGAATGATTTTAATAAGACCCTACGCCCGTACATCGAACAATGTACGGCACAAAAAACAGCAGTTCTATTTCTCAGTGCGCAGTATCTAATGCGCACTTCGGGGACAATCCGAACTATCCCTATACTTTCCTTGCGTTGTTTCGCGATCGTATGCAACTGCGCATGCGCGGTAGTATGTGAATTCAAGTACCTGCGGGCACGGACGTATATATAGCTTTGATAAGGGGGGGGTCCGCAAATTAAAAAAAAATATATAAGGTCATGTTTTCGTGAAAAAAATAGTCAGTCTTAATCAATCAGCCTTTATTTCTACAATCGGCGCGGTGCAATGGGGGGGGTCCGGACCCCCAAGACCCCCCCTTATATACGTCCGTGCCTGCGGGGACAATCCTTTGGATCCCCACAGAACCATTTGTTTGCGAAGTTACGGGCGGGAATCGCTCGCGTTCAAATTATTTATAATAATATTGCAAGATAAAGCTTTATTTTTATTATACTATATTGTAAATTGGCATATATCCATAGACATTTTATATTATTTTGTGTTAAATATATCCGACTAGCGTGATTGGACCATCAAAAACTTTTTTTGAGAAATTTTATATTATATTCTACCGGTGCGGTGTTGAGATTACGAGACAGTGTTACAGTACTTAAAAAATGTCGATCCCCACCACTAAAAAAGTGCTCGAGCCGCCACTGATAAAATCTCTCCTGCTACTAATGTTAACAAAGATACAGCCCAGATTATACTACACCCCTGTCATTTGATGTATACGTAGGATAGTGATTTTGAATGCTTTGTCCGTGAATGATTTTTAGACAAACATATATAATACGTATTTTTCCGTGTCTCCGAGAACGATACATACCCTACCATCAAAAGCAATGTGTTAAATGCTTTACTTACAGCCTGCAGTACTCCAAATTAAAGATGTAAGTCTAATGAAAGCCGTCATGCTCAATTTCTAAATTCTGTTAAGTTGGAAGCATTTCATATGAGCCTGCTTCTCAATTTTTTTTTATAAAAACTGTTGTGCTCCATGTTTTTAAGTTATAAGCTTGTTGTATGAGCCGTAATACTCCACTTTTAAGTTATAAACTTATGATAAGATCCGCAATACTCCACTTTTAAGTTGTAAGCTTATTATGTGAGCCGCTATACTACACATTTAAGCTATTTGCTATATGAGCCGCTATACTCTACTTTTAAATTATAAGCACCTTATGAGAGGTGTCCACTTTTAAGTTATAAGCTTGCCATATGAGCCGCTATACCCGACTTTTAAGTTATACACTTATGATAAGAGTCGCAATACTCCACTTTTAAGTTAAGAGCTTGTAATGAGAACCGCTATACTCCACTTTTAAATTGTAAGCACATTATGAGAGCCGCTATGGTCTACTTTTAAATTATAAGCTTGCTATATGAGCCGCTATACATCACGCTTAAGTTAATAAGCATGTTTTTTCATTGAATTAAAAACAATAACTTTTCATAAGGCGGAAAAATATACACATTGCATGGGCAACTAAAAAAGAGAGCCGCAATTCGTGATACATGCGTATTAAGTAGGTATGTTACCAAGTAGTTTAGAAACCCGTGAGTGCAATGAGTTAGTTGTGAACGTGTTATCTGCTGTTTATGTAAGTAGGTTAATAGCAAACAAGCTCAATGCATACCTGTAAGTATGTTACGAGATAAAAATACTAAGCAAATAAAAATTATGTTTTACAGCTCACTATATTCCTTTACCAAACGGCAGAAGGCTACTTATGTTTAAATCGTATACATTCAGTCAAAAATACCTCAGAGGGAGCAAACTGAGGTGGCAGTGTTCATCGCAGAAGAAAGGATGTAACGCCGTAGTTAGCACACGTTATGATCAGATTATTTCCTATCTTAATGAACATACTCATAAGCCACCCAAATATTTGCTAACTGGTGGAAAATATTTGAAAATAAGCATATAGTATATTTAACTACATTTGAAAAATAATGAAATAACTAACAAATACGAGTATCTGTACACATTAACGAACATTTTATTTATTGCTTTCAATTCAAAGCAAAACCTTTTTTCAAATTTAATAAACCAAAGTTTTATATATCAATTGTTGTGTATTTACCTTATTAACTATTAACTATATCTGCCGCTGTGTCGACGATAGCATATTGGGAATTGGAGCTGACCTAATTACAATGTATATATACACGGTGACTGGAAACTCGAAGTACACGTGGAAAACTGGTGAATCGTTACAATCGTATTTTAACTTTTTTTTTAAATTTGAGCTTTCATTTTCGAGTAAATCGAATCCAAAGTGGGAATTAATAGGCCAAATTTGAAAAAATCGGACAAAAAAAATGGGGTTAATATCGGCTGTTTATCTTTTAAAATGCGTCTACCCGTAGAACCGGCTCCAAATTTTTTTTAACCCTTTGGCTGCCGAAAAACGTGGAAAAAAAAATAAATATAAATATAAAGTATCAGATCCAAAAAACCAAGTTGTTTTATGTGTCTTTGTGATTTACCAGTTTACCACTTGTACTTCGAATTTTCGGACACCTATATTATAGTCTATTAAAATATTATATACTACAGTCTTGATATTTAATACTCATAATTAAATGTTATACCTACGTATGTTGAGATTTGTCGCAAAAGGAACGATTATGTAAAATACAAACCAAATTTGTAAATACTGACGATTTGTTTTATTTAAAGACCTAATTTTTTATTAACAATTCAATGTGTTTATTAGGACTAATCGTGTTTAGCAAAAAACTAGTCGTTGCTTGAAAATGTATTTTAGCCCTTGTATTTTAGTAAGGTTTTTGAGGTCATGCCGTTCGATTCGAGGGACCGTAAAGTCGGAACTGTTTCACTACGTATTAAAAAAAACTTTCGTTTTTTACAAACTGAATAATAATATTATTGAATATATAAAAGGAAAAATAAAAATAAAATGGTGTTTAATCAACATGATAACAATAAATAATCTATAATATTGATTAACTGATTTAAAAATAAGAAAAAATGATTCAACTATTCTAATAGGTCTTCAATTCAAAAACTTTATTCCTGTTCTTTTTTTGAATGCCCCATTTGGCTGATCCCACATAAGATGTATCTGTTGGGTTAGGTTAGGTATAGACAGAGATTTATCTAAATGTGATTGTGGAATTTTCTGTAAAGCTAAGAAAATTGCAGTTTTAATTAAGATATTTCCACACAATTTTCGGTAGTAAATTGCATCTGTATAAGATTAAGATGACGGTGAGATGAAGCTTTTAAAAGATTAATTTTGAAGACTTCTTCTTCATATGATGACCTCTCCTATCGGAGATTATCGATCATCAAGGCTATCTTCATTCAGTGTCAAGATTAAGACCAAAATATAAATAAACTTATGCATATATTGTATAACACATCGGATTGATTAGTCAGAAATCTAGGAAAAATCGTAATTTGAGTTAAGTACCTGGTACAATATTCAGATTACTCATAAACATCACCAGATCAATTATAAAGCAGAAAAACGTTTCCTGGTTAAATAGTAGGATATTTCAAAATGCCATTTTTATGTAACGGACCGTTATGCCTCCCGGTGTAATTTTATAGCTATTTAGTATGTAAAATATAAAAACATGTAAATAATATTTTATTTATGGTGAGCATTCGAATATTCTCAAAACTTAGTAATTAGAGATGTCTGACTAATCAACTGGATGATCAACGATCGACATTTGGGATGAGTCTTATTTTTCCTTTTCCTTGATGCTCTCTTTTTCTCTCTCTCTCTGACCGTATTTTTTTTTTATTACAGCTCGATATATTCCGTTACCAAATGGAAGAAGGCTCCTTATGTTGAATGCTTTCACGTTTAGTACCCACACTAAAAACGGGATGAGACAAAGATGGCAGTGTTCCTCGCACTCATATGGGTGTAAAGCTGTCGCATACACGGAAAATAATGAGGTTTTGTCTTATAAAAATAATCATACTCATGAACCGCCAAAGTATACGGTTATTAATGGAAGATATATTAAATTGTAAAATAAGTTGGTAAATGAGGTTTTATAAAAAATAAAAAATAATTGTTAAATACATAATAAAACTCTTTTATTTTCTTACTGAGCTTCTTACCTCTTTATGAAAAAATATACAGGAACGTAGAAACTTTCAACAAGTTTTAGTTGTAAATCACTAGTTGTCAAATGGTTTGCTATGTTTGGTGACTTAGTAGAGGTGCCCGGGTTCATGGGGTGCGGCTTGTCCAGATCTTGGCGGCGGATGCATCTGCCCACCAACTGCGTGGCAGGCTTCGGGAGAGACTGATAGAGGGAGACTTGTAGACCTCTCCAGCAGGACCATCTCGGAACATCGCCTTACCCGCAGTGAGAGGAAATGATTTATATGTCCGTCACTCCTGGACACACTAACCCCAGATTCCTATCCATCCCTCTCACCTTTTTCCTTCCCACTACTTCACACAGCATCCCCAAAGATGACAAAGGCCCTGAGGGGAATTATTTTTCTCAGGGCCTCCTGCGTGGAGCTAATGTAAAAAATCTTAGTTATAAGCCACTTATAATGTATGTAGGTTAAATGTATACCTAAATGAATTTGTAAAGCGCCCTTGAGGTGATTTTCTCAAAAAAACGGCGCTATAGAAATAATTTATTATTATTTAATTAAATAAGACAATATTAGCGAAGCACAATCGAAAATCTGAAAACAGGAAAATCAGAAAAAGATATGTTCAGACAAGGGAATAGTCTCTTTTTCTGATTTGTCTGTTTTCAGATTTTCGATGGAGTTTCGCTAATATTATCTTAATTTAATTAAATATTACAATTTGAGGTATTACTCATTAATTTAAAAATAAAAATAAATTATTATATTATTAACCGGTCTGATATAGATGTCGTTAAATACATCTATTTGAATTTCACTTTTGTTTTCTCGATTGAATGAATGTATTAATGAAGTGGCAAGTAGACTCGTTGTCAATGACAATGCATTCTATCGATTGAATGGTGGCAATCACGCACACTCACGCAGACATACAGGCACTTTGCTGAAATTCGAAAAAAATAAAAACACTTGATACTAGTTACAAATATATGTATAGGTACTATACATTATTTTAAACGACTAAATTATGTAAAACAAATTAATAAAATAAAATATTTGAATTATTAGTCGAGAGCCTTACCCCTCAACCACGGAGGCCCTGAACAGATAACTGATTTCGTTGGCTTGTGGCTTAAGAGTCGAAGGGCTTTAGAAAATAAGCGACATCAATTTTTTGTTAATTCCGCATAGCACACTTCTAGGAATTATCAGTTTATTTTAAGACGACACTATACCCTAAAATATATTCAGAATCTTAACGACGTAAGTAAAGAAGCCGTGTGTACAAATTGCGACTCGCGACCCGTGTATTGGACGGACCTACTGTCGAATTTGCCCTATCAAAGAAAAGAAGAAGAAAAATAATGTGGGAATTATGACGACGGACGTAAGTGAAGAAAGCGTGTACACAAATATGCGCCCGCGGCACGGCGTATTGGACAGACGTACGGTCGAATTCACCCTAGCAGGCCTGGAGATTCGACTTTTCCGCCGGGTTCATTTTAATTAATCCTGAAGAACGTGTTACTAATATTTGAGATGTTTCTAAATGAACACCTCTCGAAGTTATTAATTCATCGTCTAGAAAAATAAAATCTGGTGCTCACTGATAACTTTAGTTGTGCAACGTATTACAATTTTTTAAAGACGTTGTACGTAAAAAAAAATGATGGCAACGTACTGTTTTTATTAATCCAAAATATGAATAACTCCATCCCTTGTGAGGCATGGAAATAAAAATGATAATTCAATTACGAATTCGCCGAAATAAATTAAAATGTGAGCCTCGGGCAAACCCCTGATAAACGTGGTTATGTCTCGCCTTAACAAGTTAGTAATATGTATTTTTTTTCAGAACACACAATTTACTACTCAAAAGACGGACGAGAGGCCCTGATCTTGCATGGATTCCGGTATTACATCCAACGAAAGCACAACGACGTTATTCATTGGAGGTGCTCGAAGAAAAATACCTGCAAAGCAAAAATCAGAACATTACATGGCGCCATCATTTTCATTTCGGATGACCAACATTCTTGCCGATATTTCTTGTAGACCTCGAAAATTTGTGAAGAATTATTATTCTTCTACAGAAAATCTAAATACTTCCAAAGCTACCCCTACGGATTGGATGCGAAAACAAAAGCCTATTAGAGTTGGTACGCTTATAATAGAGAACTTGGTATTACATCCTAGACACATACAAGAGATTCGTTCGACTCACCACTGCTATATTATTAAATTGTTTTGTATGTAACTTAGAGGTAATTAGAACACCAATAATTAATAAACATTTTTTTAATCACATAGATTATTATTTTTACTTTTTGTAACACCCAACTAATTCAATTTATAAAAAATAGTTTTTTGTAAAATATTAAAATTAAATGATGTTTTTAATAAATGTTTTTTCTTGTAGAGATATTGTTCAAGCATTATTTAGACTTAAAAAAATAAATTATATATGTTTACCCATGTGAAGACAAGGATGGTATAGTAACTTGTGAGGTATAATTGTGTAATATTGTATTTTATTTCTTAATTTTTAATTTTAATTTTAACTTATTTCTTTTTAATTTTTAATTTACATTTATATTGTTTCATTCTTTATGTTGTTCTGCTATCCATATTATGTTCATATATACATGAAAATAAATAAATTTCAAAATAACCTTTGTAAGTGAATGGAGCGCCGTCTGTTTAGAAGAAAACAACACAATAGCTATACTAAAACTTTCTTTTTCTAAAGTTTATTGGGGTAAAATATCTAAAAATAGATAATTAACAATAAAATATTACTTCTTCAATCTTTGCAAAATAACTTTGTGGCATTATTTATTATTTAATTAATAACTGATAACTTTGTATAAACCACGTTTTAATAAACAATATCGACATGTTTCAATAACAAGAAGAAGATAACATTGTTATTGAAACATGTCGATATTGTTTATTAAAAAGTGGTTTATACAAAGTTATCAGTTATTAATTAAATATTAAACTAACGGTAGTATTATGACATGAATCTCCGGCTCTTACTGGCACTATAATAGCAAACGAATTACGATTGGTAGATATGTTAAATGCAGGAAACTCCATTAATGGAGGATTGATCGCAAATTGAAGATAGCAGTCCGCAATGGAGCACTGATGCCAAGCCTGGCATATGACAGTGAAATTGGCAGAGGGAGGATGATAGTAGGCGTAATATATGTGGTAAACCACGTATGACCGTCTGAAACAAGTGGAGATTCGCAAAGAATGCAAGGCTGATTAAAGCACACTGAGTAAGAGTATGAAAAGGACGCTTAGATTGTTTGGGCATGTATAGCGAATGAACGAAGAAGGTAGGTAGTTTAAAGAAAATATATGACGCGAATGCAAATGGTAGAAGAAGTCGGGGGAGTCAAATGAACCAAATACTTAAGTCGGGCCATGAATAATGAGCCATAGTCATGAATAAAGCAAGGAGTGTGTGCCTAGATTGAGTTGTTTGGCGGTCCATCTTCTCCGCCTTAACCTGCAGAGAAACGGTGTAATGTGTTAGTTAGTTAATTAGATGATTGGTACATTTTCGTTATTAACCTATTTTTCTTTCCAGTTCATTATGTTCCGATGGCAAATGGCCGCAACCTGCTGATGGTGGATTCGTACACCTTCAGGACCCACATAATGTGCGGAAGCAGACAGCGGTGGCTGTGTTCGTCACAAAGAAAAGGGTGTAGGGCCGTCATTTACACCCAAAACGAAACGATCATCACCTACAAAAACAACCACGATCACGATCCACCCAAATATATGACTGTGAATGGGAAATTCATAAAAATCAATAATTAAATTAATTTGGTAGAATATTGAGGAATTACTTCGTAATAATATATTATTATATTATAATATTGTTAGGAACATATTATACACTTGGATGCTTGATTATATGAAATATATATATATATATATATAAATTGGGTTTATAGGTAGGTATCCGTTTTTCATATGATGTATTTTTTAACCTTCGTTTTATCTTATTGTATGCATTGCATTGTATTTTTGGTTTTTATAATCAATTTGTAATACAGCGTTTTTTTAAACTTCATCATATTGTAGTGTTTAATTTTTGATATTTGATTACATACTAAAAAATATAATATAAACTTATGTTTCAGGTTTATAATATGAAATTACATATGTTAATCTCTTTTGTTTAGAATAATATATTAAATTTCATTTTAATAATTTGTTTTTAAAAATAATTTGTAATTCAGCGTTTTGTTTACGTTTATGTAATAAAAAAAATTTAATTATATATACATAGTGTTTTCTTTACTATTGGTAGGTATTAAATCCTGCAAACAAAAGATAACAGGTGTTTTTTTTTTAAACTATTATTGAGTTTTACTATTGAAGGAAGAAATCAATTTAAAATAAAATAATAACTTCGTAAACACCCCTTTTATTTTTTATACCTATTACCTACCAGCCCCTAGCACAGTCGACTGATAAGGATTAATAGAACAACTTTCGGTAACTTCCCATCGTTCCCTAGCATGACTGCAGATCGCCAACGAATAAGTAACAGTTTACGATGTTCACAGTGTTCTCAATATATTCGACGTCAACTATTGTTTGTCCGTTAGCCATCTGCTGTTGTCCTAGGGAACGATGAGAAGTTACTGAAAGTTATCCTATCAATACTTATCGATCGATCGTGCTAGGGATCAGGTATCGCTAGCTTCGTCAGGGCAGTATAAAACCCTACTAAAATGTAAAACCCTACTAAACATGTGTTAAAGATTATTTTACAGTGGGTTAGAAAAAACGGGGTCATTAATCTATGGTTGAGCTCCAGTGGAGGAGGTATACATAATAGGTAAATGGTATAGCGATTAGATTAGTCAATTAAGAGGCATTAAATAACACTAATAGTAAAGTCAATAACAACCAAATAAACCTAAATAAAAGTCTGATACTAAAATAGTTCCCTGTTGATATAGTGCACTCAATTCCCACTCCTATGGCTACTTCCTCGACTCTAGTTAAATTTTTTTTCTAAACCATTGTAAAAGCACCTGTAACATATGCATTAGATATAAGATTTTAATATACTATTGTACTGCCCTGACGAAGCTACGGTGCTAGCGACACCTTCCGAGCGATTTTTATCTTTTGTGGTATCGTTATGAGATAACGGACGTGCTCTCCTGTCAGATTTGTGTGACTTATTTGCTTTTTCTATTTACAACGTACATTAAATGAATGAATAATCGTGCATACTTGCAGGAATACTTGTTTAAAAGATCTAAAATATGTGACAGGAAATATGTAAAAAATCACACAAATCTGACAGGAGATCACGTCCGTTATCTCATAACGATCCCACAAATGATATAGAATCGCTTTTCTGGTCGGCAATAGGTAAAAAAAAAAATTCGAAGAAAGAAAAGTTCGAAAATATTTATGAAGTATTGAATACATATATACACGGTGTCCGGAAACTCGTAGTGTTTCGAACTTTGCTTTAAATAATCGTTATGGCTACGTTCGTTCGATTTAAAGGGGTATTGAAATCGTTTGAATAGAAGCAGTTTACCAAAATACTTAGGGCTGGTTGTTTCACAGAATTTCAAAGGTAACATTGTCGCATCAAATGGCCATTCAGCGTCATTTTGTTTTTTGAGATTTGAAAGGTTCCGTTCAACGCGGTTTCTAGATTCGATTCAACTTTCTATCAAATTGGAATAAGTTGATAAGCTTAACAACATGACAGTTGTCCTCTTCTGCTGATTTGTTCAATAGAATAGAATTGACTTAGACTAGGCATTTAACGGGGACATTAACTCAACCGTAAAAAAATGGCACTGAATGGCTTTTTGATGAGACAATGTTAAATTAGTGACGATGATGTTACATTTGAATTTCTGTGAAATAAACGATGTGAAATAAGTATAAAATTATAATTTTTTGTGCATTATTTGCCAATTTCAAACGTAAAATCGACTTAAAAAATAACCTCAATAATAAGTTTGTATGAATATCAAACTAATTTATATTCAGTGTCGATTTTTTTTACTTATGCGCTGGTATACACAGTACATAGACAAATAGGTTGTTCCTTGATGCATTAGAATGAAAATATATATCATACTTTGTTCGGCGGTACACCCCTCTGCACATCCCTTCGGGGTCACTTAGTTATATTTTGTGTAATTAGGTACACCGTGTTTTCCCTAAACCGAATGCATATTGTATATAAGTATGCCGGGGGGGGCAATAATCGGCGGATCAACTGTCATGGAACCAAAAAACACAATCTCGCTGAAAGGCTATTTGATGAGACAATGTTACGTTTGAATTTCTGTGAAATAAACAATTCTTAATTGTTTTTTAATGAAGTCCCTACGAAGTGGATTGTCTAATCGTTTACGTCTGAATTTACTCGTATATAACGTTTTTTTTTATATTTCCAGCAATGTTTATCCCAATGAGAAAAGGAGGAAATCTCCTGATGCTGAACTCGTACACATTCAGTTTCCAGAGTTCGCAGTCCAAGGGGGTGAGGTGGCAATGCTCCTCACAGGCTAAGGGTTGTAAGGCCAGCGTGTTCACGAAAGGTGACAATATCGTGGAGGCCAAAAACACGCACCACCATGAACCACCTACTTACGTGGTTCATAATGGAACATATACTAAAATAACAACGCGTGTAAATAAGAAGCGACTTTAAACTACCAACTTTTATTTCATCTTATATTTTTCCCTCTGTTCGATTCGGGTCGGCTACCCTTCGCCACGACAAGGCGCCAAGGCGCTGTCCATCGATAAAGTTTTTATCGATAATCATTGGTAGACATCGTTCCCGAGCATGAAGGCAGATCACCAAAAATAATCACCAGTTCACAACGTAGATATAAGTGTTCTTAATTTATTCAATGTGATTTATTTTGTGTTTTGTACGTTAGAAATCTGCATTCGTGCTCGACAACGAAGACAAGTTATCGACATTGTCGATAACCCTTAGTCGTTGTGAACTGTTATTTGTTCGTTAGCGGCATGCAGTCGTGCTCGGGAGCGATGACAAATTCGATAAAATTTATATCGATCGTCCATGCTAGGACCCACGGACGTATAAAATATATGGACATGCCCTTACGTGTAAAAAAACGTGTTATTTCCCCCTCCCATTGGAACCATTTTTCGGAACCGGCTGGGCGTGTCCGGACCAATGTCGTGCTCTCGTCGTACATTTTACGCGCGGACGCTGTATGTCTATGAAACACATACTTAGACAATGAAGAAGACTTGGCGAATCACAAGTCTCTTTCCGCTCTTCGCCCCGCCATAGTTGGTTTTTACCCCTCATCTGTAAGTTCTCGTCTAGTTATTTGTATGTCTATGCTAGGACCCCAGTTATAGCTTCTATCAACGTTGTCTGGGGCGGGTCATTACGTTTTTATTTGAGAAACATATTTTTCTGTCGTGTTTTTTTTTAAGTAACATCGCCCAGTAAAGTTAATTACTTTGAAATTTAAGAAAAATCGCCTCCTTTTTTTAAAAGGGGTTATCATTTATTTTGTTTTAACATTTTAACATGTTAAATTTGTAGAACTCCTTTTTGATTTTTTAGATTTTATACTTAATAACAACGTTATTTATTTTTTTGTTAAAAAAACTGTTTATATATAAACAAGTTTTTCTGTGCAATTATTATTATACACAGTTTGATTTTTTTATTATTGTGTTATTATACACAGTTCGGAAGTCGAAACAGTCGTCACGCATAATAATAATAATTACGCAGCAGAACTTAAATATAATGCTTCTTTTTGTAAATGAATAATGCTTCTTTTTGTAAATAATAAATAATATTATTAAATATTAAAAAAAAATACTTATTTTATTTAGTATTTTTCTTATTTTATTTTAAAATTTGCGAGTTGGACTTGCATTTAGTAGTGCCTTTTTATATATTTTCGCAAGGCTTATTTTAATAAATTTGTTTGAAGTCGGACAGGTGTTTTATTTTGTTTAATTAATTAATAATATTCAAGCAATAAATAAAGTTGACGCTACGTATCAACAGTGTACAGTTCACAGTGTACACAAATACACCTCTCTTGTAAATAACCTATTTTAAATAAATGGATTGTTGACTTTATTATTTGATTGTTAAATATTGAAATAAAAATCAACCCATCAAAACAAAGTTTTTTTTTACTATACTACACTATTTTCATAACTTTGTTGCGCCATCTATTGGGCCGGCTAGCAGCTAAAGTCCGAAAAAGAAATGCTTGTGTGTGCGTGAGTCTTGATAGAATGCGCCGTCATCAACAACGATTCTATCTACTGAGTTTCAGCTCGATCGGATGTCGGGAAGTTATTTTCCACTTCCAAGATTTGCATTCTTTCATTCACGAAATGAAAATTGAAATTCAAGTAGATGTTTTTAAAAAGTCAATACTTGTAGTATATTCGGTACCTAACATATCCTCACTAGCTTAGTCCATCTCAATAGACCATCCACACAACGCACATAAAATAATAAAATAAAGTATGTGAAATAATTTGTGACTAAAATAATATATTCCTTTAAAGTCCACCCAAAATAAAATGTTCAACTGCTTGATACATGTTCTATACCTAATGACCCTCACACCTCTCCGGGTCTGGACGAAGCTAACGAGGAATAGGCGTAGGTATGCTTGGTAGATACTTTCAGTACAGCCCTGTTGAAAGACCACCATTCAGAATCGAAATGTTGCCAGAATTGGCTTCAGCCTCATTTGGTGACCAGGTCTGAATGGCCATGTATTTTCCCACTTTCCTCTTCCCCTCTCCACTACCTTCAGCATCACAAGCGTTCATTTTGTAATTTTGGTTGTCGGCGAATGGGTAAGTGATCAACGTACTCGGGGCGTGACGTCAACACCGCCAAACTCACTAATAAAAACGAACGTATTATTTAGCAGCAGACCGAAAATGGCACATTTTAAATCGTTATAGAAATTTAATTTGTTAACATAAAATAAAAAATAGAAATTCTGTCAATATCAATAAAAGCATATTGTGATTTTTCACGGGTTTGCGCTAGTTGTTAATAAAATGGTAATTATTTATATATATTTACAAGCTGACCCGCCCACGCGTTGCTGTGGCTAACGAAACACAACGCCATCTACTGCCCAATCTAGATTATAATAATAATAAAAATATATGCAGATTTAGGAAATGAGATTAAAATAATTTGGCAGTCTCAGAATATAAAAATATTACCATATTATGTTATTTCGGCTACTGAAATTATACCTAGCTCTCTTATTCAAACTTTAGGCTCATTAGATTTGTCAAAGAATTTATATATAAAAATGCAAAAATCAGTCATTTTAAATACATGTAGGATTACGAAAGATTTTTTAAATATTTATATTGAGGGATCAGTAGGATTTATCGGTCCAGTTACGAGTTCTACCGAGCCGAACCCTCTGATATGAAAATATCTGGAGTCGGTGAATTATTTTCCCGTTTGGTCTCTAGTAGATTGACATGTTGTTCTTGTATTGTTTTGTATTTATTGTACTTATATAGTCCACTTACATAGTGTGGATTGACTAGATGATCATTTGTGGAAAAGTGTGTGGAAGGGTTTAGTTTTTCCTGTGGGGAAGATTTAACCCGTACACGAAATCGGAAGCATTAACGCATATTTATCAATAGATTTTTTACAGTATTATACATTTTGTTATTTTATCATTGAGTCTATTGATGAAAAGGTCACTGCTCAGCTACAATTCAGGATTTCACCTGGAATGCAGTTGGTTTTCAGAAGTGCCTCCAATAAAAAACAGTTTTTTTTTAAAATTAAATTAATATAAAATAAATACAAAAATTAAATTACATAAAAAAATTAAATCAAACCCCTAATTCAAAACACAATATAAATAAATAATAGAAATTAAAATAAAAAATATATTAAAAATGTAAATCGGAATGAAAGGTAAAAAAAAATTAAAATATATTAAAAATGTAAATCGGAACGAAAAGTAAAAACAGCCACACAATATTAAAACTCAAATACAAAATAAAATCAATTCAAATAAAATATAATCAGTTCAAATTCAAAATAAAATCAACTCAAGAATAAAATATAATCAAAAGTATAATCAAAATAAATTATGTAATCAAATCAAAATAAAATAAAGTATTCTTTCAATTGCAATTTTGTTTATTAAGATGTTGTGCGGTTGACTGTGCAGTCAGCAACCATTCGCCGCAGAGCTTCTTAAAGCACTGCAACGATGTAGAAATTCTAATAGACAGTGGTATTTCATTCCAAAAATTTGATGAGGAATAGCTGAAACTACTACCCTAAAATAGAGCAGGTTTATGTTTCGGGAGAATAAGTAGATGGTCCTTTTGCGTGTACCGTGTGCATGAGAGTCACTGGACCACTGCAACAAATGTCGATAAATCTCATACCGCCATCAGTTAAGAAACTTATGAAACTTGCAAATAATTACAAAGCATTGTCCTATAACAAACATTTAATTCGCAATACTAAATATTTAGATCGTTAATCGAGATAAAAACAAATTTTACACAGTAAGCCAAATTTCACCTAAATCGGTTAAATAGTTTCGGAGTTTATCTCGAACAAACATCGTGACACGAGATTTTTATATATATAAATATATTAATTATTTCTGTTTAATTTCTAGCTGAATTTATTCCTATAGCAGAAGGAAGAAGGCTTCTTAGGGTGGATGCTTACACATTCAGGGCCCATTTAATGAGTAAAGGAACAAGAAAGCTAAGGTGGTTGTGCTCTGGCCAGCGAAAAGGATGCAAAGCGGTTGTTCACACAATACAAGATGAAATTGTATTTTATAGAAACAGTCATAACCACGAACCGCCCAAATACATTCAATTGAATGGACGATATTTTAAAGTCTGATTATGTTATTATTATTTATTATTAAATATTTATACCGTTTTCATGTACAAGAATGAAAATGAACTCCTTAAAGATAATATTATACGAAGTATATTTTAAGAAGGAATTATATAACAGTATTAAAAATAAAGTATGTTGAAATTATTTCATTAAAATTTTGTTCAAGTTACTTATAGTGTGGTCTTGACTATATTCTTGTATCATACATACAAGAATTATACGTTATATTATAACAAGAGGCCAGTACAGTCCCGTACGGGAAATATCTCTGGCCATGTATTGTATTAAAGGACGTGGTTTATTAGTATTTAAAAACGGCGCTATATAAATCGTCCAAATATTATTATTATTATTATTCGCTATGGCTCGTTGGTGGCTTGCCACATCGCACTCGCTGCCCGCATTTCGTATCTCCCTTCATTCCGGATAATACCGGGTAAGTATATTTTGTTCTTGGCCTATATAGGGTATAACACCAGGTACCCGAAGGATTTTAACCAGCGATTACTGCGCATATTCGGAGTAAAAAAATGTACATGTCATTTTGCTGTCCGATGATATTTTTTTCTATTAATTTTTTAAGTAAAACTTCTTTACGCACGCTTGACTTGGGGAGTAAGCTGGTGAAAGCATGACGAGAGCGTCACGAAAAGTGTGATCGGGCGAGGCGAGCGGAAGTTGAGAGGGAGATATAAGTTAGTGAAGATAGAAAGAGAGAAAGTTACGTTTAGTATAATATTACTGTAGGGGCAAGAAAGAGAGGTGCGAGCACACATTCTCTCTCTCTCATAACCAGTTACGTTTCGTATATCTAGACACAGTGCAGGCCTATTGTTTGTATCGCACTGTAGGAGCAAGAGAGAGCAGTGCGCGCGCATATTTTCTTTCTCTCTTCTTTTATAAGTTTTGCTTTACCAACTTATACATAAAAGTCTAAAGCACACTCGCTTTATTTTTGAAGTAAAACTTCTTTACGCACGCTTGACACGTGGGGGTAAAATGATGAATATGTTACGAAAAAGAACCATAGGTATGCGAACGCTTATTGAAGTAAAACTTGTTTACGAATATGAAACGTTACGAAAGAATATGTAACGCTAATCTATATGAAACGCTATAATGAATGTATAACGCTAATCTATATGAAACGCTATAATGAAAGTGAAACGCTAATCTATATGAAACGCTATAATGAAAGTGAAACGCTAATCGATATGAGTGAAGTTAAGTTGAGTTGAGTTAAGTTAAGTTACGTTAAGTTGAGTTGAGTTGAGTTAAGTTAAGTTAAGTGGAGTTGAGTAGATGGGGATGTTGAGGGGATGGGGATATTTTTATTCCTGTTATTGTTAGATTGTTAATGGACGGCATAAGTTTGTGAAGTTTTACTTCAGTCGTGTGGTCTAAAGCACACTCGTTTTTTTTTCAATCACACGTCGCTACTGATATCATCCCTGTACGTCGCGACGGGTTTGTGCGATACGCGCGATGTTTCGTGTGTTACCGTGCTATAAACGCGCTACTCTCCTGACTATTCAGTTGCGGCGTGTGATGGATAAATATTTTTAATGTGTTTAATTGAAGAAAAAAAATGTCATCGGACAGCAAAATGGCGTCAGCATTTTTTACTCCAAATATGCTCAGAAATCGCTGGTTAAAATCCTTCGGATATGTGATGTTACATAATTATAAAACTTCTCGGGACTTTTCGGTAACGCCTAATCAAATTATTTATTTCATGTGATTAGTAATTGAAAAAAAATATATCTTAAGATTGTGTTGGTTTTATTTCCAGTGAATTTTATTCCATTGGCGAAAGGAGGGAAGCTACTGATGTGGGAATCCTTTACTTTCAATTATCAGTTTACGACTGCAAATGGACAGAGGTGGAAGTGTTCCTCTTCTAAGGCCAAAGGGTGCAAGGCTGTCGTCTACATCGAAGGTTACGACATTATATTTAGCAAAAACTCGCACACTCACGAACCGCCTAAATACATGTTGATGAATGGAACTTATGTTAAAATAAGATAAAAAAAATTATTATGAAAACACGAAATGCTGATACGACATTAGAAAATTTGTTTTTATTTCAGAGGCATGCCCACAGGTTTCGCTTATGCCTTGTGTTCTAGCTTCATTGGGATTATACTATTAACTATGAAATATTACAAATTTAATATATTCGGCACGGGCAAAGCACCCAGCAAGGCCTACACTATCAAATATATGTTTGAAAATACGTAATGTTATAGTAATGAATTAATTTATTATTATTATTAAAATAAATAAATAATTCATAAAATAAAATAAAATCTTTAAAAATTATTTTTTATTTTTAACTTTATGAGTAAAATCTCAAATTATAATATTTAATTAAATGAAGATAATATTAGCGAAACTCAATCAAAATCTGGAGACAGAAAAATCAGAAAAAGATATTGGTTCCATATTGGTTCCACTGGGACTCGAACCCAGGTCCCCTTAGCCTTACATGGCAAGTGCTCTGTCTCCAGATTTTGATTGAGTTTCGCTAATATTGTCTTCATTTAATTAAATAAAATAATTATTATTTGTCTAACACAGAACACGAGTGTTTTATTGTGTTTGCTTGAAGTGTCTATTATTTATTTACCAATTTTTGTTTATTAATATGATTTCAATAAAATTAGTTTTATCTTGATTCTTAGGATCAAACATTGTTTTATTATTTTAACATGCAATAAACGAAATATTTTCTTTCTAGCAATGTTTTAAAAATATGTTTACGATATTATTTCGATATAGTAGAAAAACTCGCATAGCCTTTTTATTAGAATTCAACTAACATGTTTTTTTTTCCAGATGTAAAACCAGAACTTCCAAAATCTCCAAAGGAAGTTCTAGAAACCTTGAAAACAATCCCGGTGCTCAAACTGGAGAAACAATCGACCAGCGCTGTGACCACCACTTCTATCATAACTACTTCTACAACAACATCTACCGAAACTGCCATCATTCCCATCATAAACCCAATAGTCATACCGGCCAAAGCTAAACCCAGACCACCACTGATACCCAAGAAGCAAACTAACTTATGCAGAAAGACGTCCACCGCAAGCGGAGAAAAGCGACCTTCAGAAGCCAGAATCAAAAAATCTGAGATCATCCAACGTTCCTTACTGAAGACAATGCCTGCTATTGACATCACCATCGTAAAAACCGAAAAGCATTCAAGGAGGGAGTCCAAGAAGTTTAAGAAGAAGAACAGGAACAGCGAAGTGAAGAAGGACAGTGACTATTGCGGAGATTGCGGAGGGTATTACTACGACTCCAAGGGTTGCAGAGATTGGATCCAGTGTATTGAATGCAGCGCCTGGTACCACGAGGACTGCGATGAGAGGAACATAGTCAGGTCAGGACTCTGCACAGCTTGTGACGATGGAAGAACAACTACGTCCTCTTCTAATTAATCTACTTGATGTTCATTGCCAGTCGGAGGAGAAAATGAATAATCCATGACCTTTCACATCTCTTCGAATGAAAATATTTCTGAGATTATATTATTATAATATGAGCATTTCTAGTACTATAAGTTTTTTCTATGTTTAATTTTATTTTTTTAATTACATTTTCTGTTTACTTTGAGGGTCGCCTGTAAAAGGCTATATTGTGAAACCGATGTGTTACCCATGCCAGTTACTTATAAATAAGGAATAACATCATTTTAAACACTATTTGTTTTTACGTTATGATTTAGTTTTTAAGACTTATTTTCTAAGTATTAATAAAAAGGATTTTACGGAATGTAGTTTTGATTTCCATTATTCTTAAGCTAGAGATTATTTTTTTAGAAGTGAAACAGAAGAAAATAAATTGAGAGATATCTATGTGTTGCTTTGCCTATTTTTGAATTGTGTTTTTTTTTTACTTCCGCTGAATCCTCGTGTTATTTGGATGATGCTTATTCTATTTTTAAAATTGAGATTACAATGACAACTTATACCATATGCTGCTCTTGATTATAAAATATGTATTTTTTATTGACTTTTTGATTACCTACTGTAATTTGTTAGTAAAAATTAATTTTAAGTTTCGTCATTTTTTTGTATTTTTCATCGCTGATTAGCCGTGCCATTTTTCCAATAATTATTTTTTTTTTTTAATAATATTTGTAATTTTAAGTCTTTACCAATAGAAATTTAAGCCTTTGAATTATTCTTGTTCTATGTTTTACTTAAATAAACTGTGTAATTTTTCTTATAACTAACCTTGTTTTTATTTAATTCCTTGACAACTTCCTTTTGCAATATTTATGTGTGCGAAAGAAAAATACAGATGAGTTTAGAAAACGGTTTAGAGTTAAGTACGCGTAGTCATTCTTTAATTTGCATTATAAATCGAATAAAAAAAAATGTACGATGATATCCACTATTTGAAAAACACTGCAAGGATAAAATGGTTGGTGGAGTCATTCCTCAGTTTTTTTTTTAATTCATCTCTTTCCTTTCGTACATAGACAATATTTATTATATTTTATATCAAAATACATATCCGTGATCTAACGTTAATTTCCGAAAAGTTCAATATTTTTAAATATTAATATCAATTTGTCCGATTACATTTAGTATAACTTAATAACCCTATTTCTCACCCACCTCAGTCCACAAAATCAGTGTAGGTAGCTAAATAACATTTGATTAACCAAGACAATTGAAAGTATTTCCTTTAAAAATAAATATTTTGTATTTATAAATATTTTGACCTAAAATCATAGATATCTGATGCTGAAATAACTCATTTCTTCTATGGGGTGATCTTGAAATAGTACAACATTATTAGGACTCTACAAAGAAGTGTAACAGAAGTTAATTATAAAATACATCATAAATAATTATAACTATGTAAGAATATAAATACTTAAAATTAACTTATATAAATTTGATATCAGAAGCATCGTACCAGCTATAGAACAAGGTTCCAGATGATAAAACATATTATAATGAAGATTAGTTGATTGCAGAGGTGATTATTTATTTGTAAGAAACAAACAGCTACGAGGTTAACATTAAACAAGGTACCAAAAAAGTTTTTTATTCTAATGTTGGACAGAGAAAGGAGTTTTAGTTAATTTGGCTTAAAACTAATAATAAGATAAAATAAAGAGGAAGAATAATAACACCAACAACTAAAACCTTTCAAGAAAGTCTTACAAATATGAGACACCCATACGGTGTCTTCGAGTTTGTTTATGGACAAACTATTATGATATCTTGCTAAAAATTTTCTTTCCTAAAATAATCAAACCCACTCCATCTATGTATAAGAAGATTATGAATTCTTTTAAATATCACCTTAATAACACTGGGGGAAGTAGGAAGGTAAGTACCTATTTCAAAAATAAAAGGGTCAGAATTTATACAAATTTATTAATAAAAACAGATTAAATACAAAATTAAAAACAGTTATTCGAAGGAACAGTTTGAAACTTCCCATAAATATTGCGGATGTTTGAATTTAGGGGTGCGTATGGACGTTCTTCACCAGTATGACGATATCGTTGATGGTATAAAGATAGGCCCTGCAGTTGTGATACGAGGATTTTGTACAGGCCCAGCGTTTCTTTCCTCCTGTTTCTCGCATCACTCCAAAAGTGTGATTTCCGTGGATGATCCTTTGTCTGCCGTTCTTTTCTATGAAGTGAAAATCTGGAATGTTAATCAATTATTTAAGAATGATGTTCATTTAAATTTATTATTGTGTTCTCACCAACCTACTTACGAGTGGTCAAAAATTTGGTTCAAACTGTACCTTTTTAAAAATGGGAATACCGTGCACTAGTCCAAACCGCCCGGAGCCAGTTGAACTATGACTTACTTACCCTACTGGAGAGTTTAGGAAATGGGTACCCGACTATTCAAAACTTGTCACTAAACAAAATAAAAGTAATTTCAAGCAACGTTTCGATTCTGAATGTTGGTCTATCACCAGGGCGATATTGAAAGCATGATGACTTACATGACAATAATTAAGAAATATTAGGATATTTTTGAATTTTTAAATTCACAACAAGTATCACAATTTGAGGTTTTACTCATCGAGTAAAATATAAAAGTAAAAAATTAAAAAACATTTTATTTTCAAGTTGTTTTTTTCAATTCAGTTTCCAAAACATAGTGCTTAAAAGTTACACATAATTATAATAAGTACACTTTTCTTTGGTTAACTTCACACGCCTTTCAAAAAATATAGCGCAGCGTAGATAATGTACTATATTTTTTGTTTTATTTCACATATTAAAATATTTTCTTTAATCATCAGACAAACAATATATTAAATCAAATATTAATATTATTTTCTATGTAGAAATTTGTGAAATTTATTTCTTCTGTAAATTTAGGATAAATTGAATTTTTTTTAATATTAATATCAATTTGTCCTATTACATTTGGTATAACTTTTTTTAACCCTGTATCTTAAACACACATCACAGTCTTCAAAGTCAGTGTTGGTAGCTAAATAAATTTTGATTTACCAGGAAAATTGAATGTTTCAAAGTATTTCCTTTCAAAATAAATATTTTGTATAACACATTTTGACCTAAAGTTAATTTAGATAACTGAAGCTGAAATACCTTTTTTCCTGTATAAGTTGATCTTGAAAAATAGTAGAACATTATTAAGACTCTACCATAGACGTATTAATATTCCTAGACCTGACCTAAGTGATAAAAGCGTATTATTTCACCCACCCCATACCGGTTCCATTGGAACCGGCTGGGCTCAGGTGTAGCTTCGCGTGAATCTAAAAAATGTGACGTCATCATTCTTGTGGGGACCATCGTCGAGCTCTCATCGGTACATTTTACGAAATAACACGGCAAAATGGTGACTTATGCTGTGAAAACGTGTAATAGAAGTGAAAAAGATAATAAACCCAATTGTCGTATTACATTCCATAGGTAAGCATTATTTTACTTTATTTTAAGTTTATTCATATCACATAATATCATAATATGGTAACACATACTATGACATCGAGATACATGGCGACGCGAAATACAAAGCCGCTGTTTACTGGGGTAAGTAAATTATGAAACATTTGTAAAAGTGTCTTAACTTAATACGGCAAAAAAATATTCGCTATGAAAATAGGCGAACTTTACTTTGCCGTATTTGGACTTCGCAAAATTGTTCATAACGTGGCGAGCAATTCGCGCTTCCATGTAAAAAGGTCTATTCATTCAAAAGCAGATTTTACTTTTAAGAACTAAATGGTGATATTATAATGCGAGATGCCTGTACATATAATACTGTCAGATTGATTAATGGACGAATCACATATCATTTCAATCATCTTGCCGCTCCGCGCCCCACTATTGTTGGTTTTTACCCCGTAAGCTCTGGTCTAGTAATATGCATATATCTATGGACTCTACAAACACGGCACAATATGTGCCCTTAACATACTAAAATTAACATATAAATGGTACAACAGTATAAAGAATGTAACAGTATAAATAATGTAAAGTTAAAGTTTATAAATGTAAAAATGATAAGTTAATATTTTCGAGGGTGTAAATGTTTGCCCTTAATATCAAATATGATTGAATTCACGACCCCCAACCGAGCGCAACATCCCCTGTGATTACATCTCCAATGCTCCTTCCCAGATTTTATCACAGAATCTTTGAAGAACGTAAACCCTTGGAACTTTATGAGAGGTGTGTTTTTTCGGGATAGAATGATGGTCGCTTGGTTACCTGAAATAAAAATTCATAAGAGTCTGAAAATAAGTGTCCAGGGTGGTGTTCTTATGGAAAATATGTACACTTTTATAATTTACAATCTCACATAAAATCTCAGTCAAATATGTTGAGATCTTCGAGGAAAATGTTGGCGTATTATTTACACGAATTGAATCCAGTAAACTGGGCGTTAAATTAAATTTTGTGAAAAATTTTTACTCGATGATGCTACACTGTCAATTTCAAACCGAAGATATTCGTTGATTTGTGTGAAAAAAGAACGTGATTTCCCAAATAAAGTTGTTTTTCTTTTAATATTTCTCTTTTTTATGTGAATATCGCAAAACACTCCTAACTGCTCCTCTGTTTGGATCATCACGGCATCCCCAATTGTGAGGCTGAAAGCAGGAAGATGAAGAAGAAGAGAAAGGGATAGGTGGGAAAGGTAGGGGGTGGTCACCAAACGCTGCTAAAGCCATGTAGTAAATGGAACATCCTGGCTTGAAACTTTATTAAAGGCATCAAAATGTATTGCATATGTCTCATCATGGCTAAAAAGTAATAGACTCTTCCTAAACTACAACAAAACATTTCACCCTACTTTTTATAAAAACAAACCTTCCAGTAACCTTAAAATTAGAATACATAACTGTAATCAAGTAACATGTTCTTCTTGCTTTAAACTTGGAAAAGTTGATAAGATCAAATATTTGGGTATATATATATTGATATAAATTTGAATTCGCAATCACAAATGAATAATACCGTTTCTAAATTAAGATATCTTACGTACAGACTTAAAGAAGTACTGAATATTGACAAACTGAAAAAGATTTATTTTTCTCTGGTGCAATCTTCACTCATGTACGCAATAATAGGATGGGGTGGTGCGCGTGATGCTTTTATAAAACCTTTACAAATAACTCAAAATTATATTATCAAAGTTATGTATAGATATAATTAGATAGAATCGAAACTATTCAGTCTTCGTAAACTATTTATACTGAAAACTATGAAATATATCTTTAAAAACAAAAATAAATTCGAAAAAAAATGAAAACAGAATCAACATTAGAAATAATAATGTATTTTATAACCCCCAAACGAATACCAAAACAATGCAAACGCACAGCAGTTTCATTGGACCTCGTACTTTCAATCTTGTACCGAAAATTATTCAGGTGGCAAGTAAACTTCCCCAATACCTAAAAGAGTTAAAAATATGGCTTAACAATGCAGATGTTGAAACATAATTTTTATAATTTATATTATTTTTATTTTTTCACACAAACTTTACACTTATTATTACACCATACACTATTGTATACACTTTTTTGTACAAAGTATTTAGACAAATTTTAAATTATGTTTTTGGTTAATACCCAATGTTTTGTTTTTCCTAGGTACAACAAAATATATACATGTAAAGAATCACAGGGAAATAATAACGTGAATTTTAAAAATAAATATTAGATATTTAAGAATAAGTTTTATTGTAAAATTCGTCAGAAAAAAAACAGGACTTATAGATTACTCTCTATACGTTATGGAAAATGTAAAAACAATTATTACTTTTATTGGCACATAAATTTAAGCCGCATTTGCGGCATGTGCTGGTTGTTAACGATTTGCAGCCAGGTAACTTGCATATTTGAAGAAAATCGGCAAAAACTACCAAGTGCTCCCCTTTGTCCATTTTCACACTCCGTGGGGGAACACGAGCAGTGGAAGCAGAATTCTGTATTTTCTTGGCAATTGCTATTTCCACAACCGATGAACTTAGAATATCTCCTGTACTGTTCAGGTTTTTCACTAAAACAAGTAGAAAAAAATATTAGAAGTAAAAAATAAAACAAAATTAAATTTTCTAAGGTATACATAACAATAACATCCCGCATCGTACATATTAATATTATGTTATTTATTTATTTTTACATATTTTGTATACGTCACTTAACACCATTGACCTATTAACACTATAAAGAGTGCCCGTTTGAATTCCGAGGAAGTCGGATAAGTTGCAGAGGTGTGGATACCTTTTATTATAAGGCGTAAGTATGGTCCTGCATATTTTCTGCCTGCGCAGTACATTTTTATGCAGCATCGCGTTCATCGATCAAATCATTGTATATATTTATAGTTTTGTATCGGTGATCGATGAACCGGTGGATTCAGTTCTTAGCCAAGAGTTGTTATAAGTTTTTACCACGCCCTTGAGGTGATTTTTCACAAAAACGGCGCAATTCAAGTCATCTAAATATTATTTTGTATTATTATCAAATGCACAATACATAACTATTTAATATTTTAACAACAGGCCGGGTTACCCTTCTACACGGACAGACTATTATGTGGCCAGTAGAGCTAGCTACACTCTGGGTAAGAAAATATTTTATCAGCTAGTGTATTTATAAGCCACTGAGTTACTGTCGATGGCATCTCCCCTGAAATCTAGAGGTATGGATATTAGTTTCATATTATATAGACGTGGAGGTATATAGAGCAACTCTCGGACGAATCAACGAGGCGGCTATTTTGTCACGTTACCAAATACTGTATTCCTATTGGCTGAAATGGAATAAGCGTATTTTGATGGTAACATTGGATGGAATAAGACGAGTTTACAAAATCAGTAATTTTTTAAGTTTTATGTAGGAATAAGTAGCATTTGCAACATCGTATTGCAAAAATATTATGTAGAAATATATTTACAAAAATATTGCATTCACAGGTCAAATTTGATAAAAAATTTGAATAAGTCAGTTTCGCAAACCCCTTATCGTAATATTTATTTATTTATATAATAGTAGAGTTGATTTGAAATTTTCACAGCCAAAAGTATTATCATGATAATTTTTGGGTTATTATGCCTTGTTGCGCTTCCTCATTATTTAGCCAACGTTTCGGATAACTTTACAGTGTCCATCATCAGATACATCTGTTCTGATGTAAGGAAATGTTTGCCAAAGAATGAGGAGGCACAACACGATACAATAATCCAAAAATTAATCACGAAAATATAAGTTGTCTGGCCCATACAAACGCAAATTTTTGAAAAAAAATTAGATCCTATTAATGTCTTTTATTTGCTGTGAGATTATGCAGGATAAGTTTTACGATTTACAGAGCAGGTAGTTATCATAATAAAAATACAATTATAACAAAATAATTATAATCCTATACATAGATAATAGAACAAAGAGGAGATATGGCATGGAAACGTGCCTACTGTCGCCGAGTTACGACAAATCTGCAGGGACTATACAGGGTGTCCGGAGGTAAAGTGCATTAACTTCGGGAGGTGATTCTACATGATATTATAAGTAAAAAAGATGAATAACTTTTTTCGAAAATCCAACTTTTAGGGGTAGTTAGAGGGCGTGTACCGCCAGCTATATTATCTTCCGCTGTTACGATACGGGCCAATTACAACATGCAGTGTTGCCACAATCGTGCCCGGCAGGCTCTCAGTAAGTAAGATCGTACCTGACACTAAAGATTTTGAGTAGGTACGTCTTTTTGAATGGGAAAAAAAAGTTGGAATTTCGGAAAATGTTATCAATCTTTTTTACTCCTACCATCATGTAGAATCACATCCCGATATTAATGCACTTTACCCCCGGACACGGGACACCCTGTATAAAAGCAGTGAAACCAAAGAAAGTTATGCGTTTAAGTTGTGCGTAATGCGTACCTAGATGCGATTTGCAATGTGTGGGTGACCGATGTTGGCGACACAGTTTGTGAATACACATTTTCAAACTAATAATATTAATAATGGTTAATGGCCTATCTCCCTTGTTTCTATTTACGGTTTTAACATAACGATAACTGAAATTTGAAAAGCTGTAAAGGTCAAAATATTAATTGTTCAAGAGAGCGAAAAAAAGGTTTTTTTTATCATACCTCCTGTTTTTTTGGAACTATAATTATTAACTTTTTTATAAAATTAACAAGAATTTAATTTATTTTTAATTTTTCAAACAAAAAATACTCTTGAAATCCCTTATTTTGACGAAAAATACCGAAAGAGAAAAATGATATTTAACTCATTTTAGATTTCTTGTAAGATTTTCTATTTCTTTAAAGCATTTAAAATTTTCGCTGTCAATATAATCAAAATCATACGTCAAGGATCGTTTTTTAATAATAAAAGTTTACTTGGACGTACAGAACAAGAGTGTGTAAAATAATGTGTTTCAAAGTACAGATCAGAAATTTAGGTGACCGGACAACTCAATATATCGGCGAACCAGCACACCTTTCAAAAGCGACCATTTTTTTCATCACTTTTCAAAGGATTTTTAGACAATTCTCTAAGTGGTATGGAAAACGTAAAAACAATTATTATTTTTATTGGAACATAAATTTAATTTGCATTTGGAGCATCTGACGCTTGTTACTAACTTGCAGCCTGGTAACTTGCATCTTTGACGACGATCAGTAAAAACTTCCCAATGTTCCATCTTATCCATTCTCACATGCTGAGGGGGAACATAAGCAGTGGCGCCTGAATTCTGTATTTTCTTGGCAATTGCTATTTCCACAACCGATTTACTTAGAATTCCTCGTTTATCATTCTGGTTTTTCACTAAAATGTGGAAATAAACATGATTACAGAAATAAATAAACAAACTTTAAATTTCTAAGGTACTCTTTGAAAATGGTCCTAATGCCTAGTGTGTCGAATTAGTACACTTTGGTAAAAAATATATAGATACGTATTTTTCAGGTATTTAAAAAAAATGTGTAGTTTATTATTTCGAGGCAATATTTAACTTAAATCGTAAAACTTTTGCTGAACTCTTTCAACGTTTTTAATTTTAATTTCATGGTACTGATAGCCTCCATTCAAAGCTCTGGAAAAACCGTAATTCTTGTTTGGATCCCTGGACACATTGGCATAGTGGGTAACGATATTGCAGATTCTTTGGCAAAACAAGGAGCATCCAACCCTATTGTTACCCTCGTAAACCATATTCCCCTATCTGATATTTTTTCCATCATCAAAGATAGATCCCGCAATGTTTGGACAGAGTATTGGAACATTGCCAGTCAATCCAAGGGAGCTCGCTACGCCTCAATACAAAGGACTATCCCATCAAAACCGTGGTTTTAAAAATTTCTCCATTTTTCCAAAACAGAAATTTCCTCACTTACTCGAATGAGAATCGGTCATTATTCCGTTCCTTCTCACCTTTTTAAAATTCACATCCTTGACTCCCCAGATTGTACGTTCTGTGGTCTAGATGTGGGCTCTTTAGATCACATATTTTTTGGTTGTCCCTCTCTAAATAAATATCCTCTCTTCTATCAAGCGTTATCTAAAATTGCCTCCCCTCCATTCAACATTTCATCTCTTCTAAGTCTGAACTCGACTCCAATCTTCCATATAATTCTGAAATTTGTACATTTAAATAAAATTAATATATAAATTCACCTTTCCCTTTCTATATAATTTTAAATGATGGCCTAGAACACCCTTGAAGGGTGAAAGCCAGAAATAATAATAAAAAAAAAAATAATAATTTCATGGTAAGGTGACAACGACGGAATTTTACTCCAATATCAATTCAAATTGATAAGACACATAAAAATACATTAACATTTGAAGGAAGCTTTGACTGTCCAACTAGGAAGGTCTCCCGTTCTAGGACATTCAAATTGACAGGTTTCGTTCATATTAGGTAGGTATGTAGGTACATGATGATTCATACAGTATTAAAATAAAGTTAAGATTCACAAATTCCATTTTACATAATTATGATACATGATACAGTCGAGTACTAGGTTCTAGAATCAATTAAGCACCGAATATACAATAAAAGGTGTATTCGAAAAGGTGTACACAAGAAAAATAGTAAAAGAATAAAAAAATAAAAATTTGGGAAACCAAAGAAATATATAAAGACGTACACGCCATAAGACGTTCTTAAGGCTCCGTTACCGGCCCCAAAAATAAGAAGATGGAGAGACACGAAATTACCAATGTTAGAGGAGAGCGCTAACATTTAGAGAAAAACTGCGAAAATCTTTAATAAAACACGATTCGTTTAAAATAGAGCAAAAATCTCTTAGGGGCTGTCTAAAACAGTATTTAATGAAACACTGTGAATTTTTTCATACATATAACTTGTAAAATAACGGAAACAGATTTGAAAATAAAAAAAATTTGGAGCATACTTTGCGATTTTTTTTTATCGAGGGAATTTATAGATATTATCTTCAAAAATAGCATTATTTTTTTAAGAGCTTAAAAACTTCAAATGTTTAATGGAAGTTTGCAAGAAATCGGTAGAAATTCGGAGAGCGGCCTCTTAAGACGTACACGCATTACAGAATTATTCCACGCTTAATTATAAAACAAATGCAGCAACTAATTCTCCAATTAACCGTGCTCTTCATATGTTAAATAATGTTTGTCTAAATTCTAATATCGACATTTTCTCCGATTCACTTCCCAAATTCACGATTAATTCCGATTCACTTCAAATTGTTCAAGGCGCATACATACATACATCACCACTTTTCACATCCATAAACATACTCACACACACACACACACACACACTACGCACATCACGCGGTAATGATTTAATTTAAACAAGATACTTCCATGAAACAAAGGTAATTGAAATATATTTAAGAACTGTAAACTTTTTTCACCACTGTAAATAATGCGCTGTTGGTTTTTGTTAATAATAAAAAAAAATTAAGGCGCTCGTAATACGTAATTATCAGATAACATTTTTTAATAATTTTTCTGACTCCGTCCTGCCTAAATCTAATTTTAATGTTTCCATACTATTGTAACGTGATATAAGTCATTTTGAGATCTTGTCTCGACTTTCAAGGATGACCATTTGTTGCTTCTTTGTAAACTTGTTAGTAAAGGTAAGGATTTATTTTTAAATTACTAATGTTTTCTTATTTGAAAACGGAATATAAATAAGAAACTCCAGTGAAAAATATTCTAAATTAAATATATGAAAAATTTTAATCCAATGAAAAATATTATAAATATATTATATTTGCATATAGATCAACAAACGCCGATTCCGAATATAAAAGTTTTAATAAAATGTAAATACATTATACATTGGATTAATACATCGTCATTTACGAGTGAATAAAATAAAGATAGCAGCCAATAATAAACGCTTTAAAAAAATTATATACAATGTAGAAAATGAAAAATTGAATTAAGTGCGGAAATGGATGTATTTTTACATATCGCATTGGTACAATTAAAAAACAATTGTGACATTTTATAATGTTTTCTTCAATCAAAAAAGGTTAAATTTAAGAATAAAAAAGTCTCGATTCTGCCATCTGAATTACAGTACATACTGTGAATTTACTATTGAGCCTGTTGAACTAAAAAGAAACTGTGGCGTTACACCCGACACTTCATATATTTAGGGCGTTTTGGCGAGCCTTGATTATGTTATGGACTCTTTTACTTTAATTTATCTCAATATTCTACAACAAATTTGTTTTTGTGTCCTTTTTTTTACTAGAAGTAAAAGTTTCAACTCATTCTGAAACCATTGTTATCAAATCCTTTCTAAAGCTCGTTCATTCCATTTCTAAATGCCTTGCAGCCAGCATCAAAAGTCATTTCACGACATTGCAAGTCGATCTGAACTTTTATACGTAATCAACAATATACCAGTAAATATACCCAAGTGTTTCATTCAGAGTTTAACCTGCAAACTACTGTGTGAACAACCCTTTAAATTGAATACAAAATAAGTCATACAAGAAGCTCGCTTTACAACAGACTTCAGGCCTCCAGAGACGAACCAAGGAACCACGCAAAGGGTTGCAGATTTTATTTTCTAAGCGGTATGAAAGGTGTAAAAACAATCATGATTATTATTCGCACATAAATTTAAAAAAGATACACTAAAAATTCTCACAAAAGACAACAAACAAAAATAGGGTTTTTTTTATAGTACAGAAACAGGGATAAAAAAGGAGTACACAGGGAATCCAATACATATAATTGATGTATTTAATGTTGTAATCCCTGGTAACATTGTATCTTATGCTGATGCTACAGCTATAATAGTATATGGAAAATCCTGGCATTAAACTTTTTAAAGGCAGCAAAATGTATTGCGTATGTCTCATCATGGCTAAAATGTAATAGACTCTTCTTAAACTATGCTAAAACATTTTAACCTAATTTTTTATAAGAACAGTAAAAAAGAACCCGCCAATAACCTTAAAATTAGAATACATGACGCTAACTGTAATCAAGTAACACGCTCTTCTTTGCTCCGAACTTGGAAAAGTTGAAAAGATCAAATATGTAGGTACAAATTTAAATTTTCAATCATAAAAATAATACCGTTTCTAAATTTAGATATCTTGCGTTCATATTTTACAGACTTAAGGAAGTATTCAATATTGACAAATTGAAAATGATATAGGTATTTTTCTCTGGTGCGATCTTCAATCATGTACGGTATAATAGAATGGGGTGGTGCGCCTGATGCTTTTATAAAACCTTTACAAATAATACAAAATTATATTATCAAAATTATATATAATAGAAATAGAACATTTTCAACAGATGCATTATATAAAGAATCAAAACTATTCAGTCTCCGTAATCTGTTTATACTGCAAACTATGGAATATATCTTTAAAAACAAACAAAGGTGTAACAGCGATTGTGACACTATTCAAATTTTTTGGCGACCGTGTATAATCTTAATGTGAGGTAAATAATTATTTATCTCTTGTGTAAAATTTATTGGTTATGGGATAGACCCTAAGTGGTATGAAAAGTGAAAAAACAATTATTTTTTTTATTTGAACATAGATGTAATCTACATTTTGAGCAACTGCTCCATGTAAGCGACTTGCAGCCTGGTAACTTGCATCTCTGACGAACACCAGTAAAATCTACCCAATGCTCCCGGTTGTCCATTCTCACATGCTGAGGGGGAACATATGAAGTAGAGCCTGAATTCTTTCTTTTCTTGGCAATTGCTATTTCCACAACCGATTTACTTAGAATTCCTCGTTTATCATTCTGGTATTTCACTAAAAATGGAAATAAACACGATTATAGAAATAAATAAACAAACTTTAAATTTCTAAGGTACTCTTTGAAAAAGGGCCTAGTGTGTCGAGTTAGTACTCTTTGGTTTTTACAGGAATTCGCAATAGTCGAGCTCCGAATTAACAATTTTAAAAAAAGCATTTGGCGCTTATCTTCGGTCTTCAAACAAACAAATACGTATTTTTAAGGTATTTAAAAAAAAGTGTAGGTTATTATTTCGAGTGAATTTTTAACTTAAATCGTAAAACTTTCGCTGAATTAGTAGACCAAAGGCGGAATTTTACTCTCATTCGCTCGAATTGATAAGACACACACAATTTTCGTGACAGGAAGTGAATTAAGGTTTTAAATGGTTCGCAGCAAAAATCTTACTTTTATTTAATTATTTATTTGTTATAAAATACATTAACATTTGAAGGAAGCTTTGACTGTCCAACTAGGAAGGTCTCCCGTTCTAGGACAGTCAAATTGACAGTTTTCGTTCATATTAGGTAGGAAGGTACACGATGATTCATATAAGTAAAGTTAAGATTATGTTTAAGTAAAGTTAAGATTATATTTAAGTAAAGTTAAGATTATATTTAAGTAAAGTTAAGATTATATTTAAGTAAGGTTAAGATTCACAAATTTCATTCACATAATTATAATACATGATATAGTCGAGTACTAGGTTCTAGAATCAACTAAGCATCGAATATAAAAGAAAAAGTGTATTCGAACTGAGTATACAAGAAAAACAGTAAAAGAAAAATAAAATAAAAATATTTGAAACGAAAGAAAGACGCTCGTAATACACAAGTATCGGATATTATTTTTTAATAATATTTCTGACTCCGCCCTGCCTAAATCTACTTTTAATGTTTTCATACTATTGTTTGTAACGTGATATAAGTCAGTTTGAGATCTCGTCTCGACTTTGAAGGATGTCCATCTGCTGCTTCTTAGTAAAGGGATTTTTTTTAAATTTCCAAATTTTACTTGTTTGAAAACGGGATATAAATAGGAAACTATAGTGAAAAATATTATAAATTGAATATTTATATTCATAATAGATCAACAAACGCCGATTCCGAATATTAAAGTTTTATTATAATTTGATATAGGTGCATAGAAATAATAAATCGTTATTTACAAGTGAATAAAACACCATCACATCAAAACACCCTGTTTTGTTGACATCACTGAATCGGTGCTTTCTGACGTCACGCGGACTCTTTGGGAGATATTCATCCTAGTTTTGTATGATTTTTTTTTTTGTAAGTTTTGTTTTGATATTAAATACGTATCTTCCTTAATTTTTACGAATTTGAAACTTAATTTAAGTGATTAAGCTATAATAAATATAAATAACCAGATATAGGACATATCATGTTAAACGCAATAACCAACCGCCAAAATCATGATATTGTTGTTTTTCTTGGAGTCGAGGGTTCTAAATAGGTACATAATATAATATAAAATTATGTATTGTAAAGCTAATTCTTTATCAGAATTTTAAAAAATACACGGAAAAATTTAAGTGAGTGCGGAAATGGCTGTATTTCACACATCGCATCGGTTAAAATAAAAAAAATTTATAATGTTTTCTTTAATTAAAAAAGGTTAAATTTAAGAATAAAAAACGTCTCGATTCTGCCATCTGAATTACAGCACTTAGAACTAACTATTAAGCCTGTTGAACTAAAAAGAAGCTGTGGCGTTACACCAAAACCTCCTAGATCCCATATGATCTAGGAGGTTTTGGTTACACTCGACACGCCATAGATTTGGTACGTTTTGGCGAGCCTTAATTATGATATGGACTATTTTACTTTTAATCATCTGTGTCGCATTTTATCTCAATATTCTGCCACATATTTGTTTTTGTGTCATTTTTTTAACTAGAATCGAAAGTTTCAACTCATTCCGAAACAAAAGCCAGCATCAAAAGTCATTTCACGACATTGCCCGTTTATCTGAACTTTTATGCGTAATCAACAATATACCAGTAAATATACCCAAGTGTTTCATTCAGAGTTTAACCTGCAAAGAACAACCCCTTAAATTGAATACAAAATAAGTCATACAAGAAGCTCGCTTTACAACAGACTTCAGGCCTCCAGAGATGAACCACGCAAGATTTAATTTTCTAAGCGGTGTGAAAGGTGTAAAAACAATTATGATTGTTATTGGCACATAAATTTATATCGCATTTTGAGCACTTGCTGTTTATATACGACTTGCAGCCAGGTAACTTGCATCTTCGACGACCACCACTAAAAACTACCCAGTGCTCCATCATGTCCATTCTCACATGCTGAGGGGGGACATAAGCAGTAGTGCCTGAACTCTGTTTTTTCTTGGCAATTGCTAATTCCACAACCGATGTACTTAGAATTTCTCGTTTATTGTCCAGGGTTTTCCCTAAAAAAATTAGAATATAATATAAGTAAATCTTGAAATTTCTTAGGTGTTTTTTGAACATTATTATGGAACTGAAATGTACCATTCATGGTACATTTCAGTTCCATAATAATATGACCAGAAATTAACCCCACACTGCATTTTGTGTGCATAGGGTTATCGTTTTTAACATTTTAAATCCAGTTATTGCAATCAATTGCACAGTTCAAACATTGATGAAAAATTAATATTAAAAATAAAACATATCCTTATAATTTAAAAACTTCCATGTTATTATTGCCCTTAGATGATTTGAAAACACAAAGTACAGGTAAATATATGAAACATCCCCCGAAATTTATTTTATTTTATTTAAATTATAATTTTGATAAGTTAATAAAAGTATAATGGCATAACAAAATAGTGTATTTAAGTATTTCTACGTCAATGAAGAGAACTAGCTCATGAATTTGGTGTAGGAGTTATACATGATAGACATATAGAGTGTTTGTCGATCACCGAAATTTTAAATGCTGTTAAGTGTTAATTGTTCATGAGAGCGAAAATACAATGTGTCCAATAGCCTTATATTATTGTTTTTACGAGTTTATGAGATATTTCCCATAAACTCCTAAAAACCCTTATCCCTTAATTACCTGTTCATGTGACGTTTTGTCCCTATAGATATAATATAGTTACTCATCATATGTAAGATTTTAATTTCACTTTTATAATGTATGTAAAAGCTTTCAAACTACTCCGCAAGATGTCAGCAGGGAAGTACTTCTCTGCGTGACCGACAGATGCGCTGGGATCGCTTTCTGCCGGCCCCAGTAGGAATCGAATAGAAAGTATCGATACTGTACTCATGAGTAGTATCGGAAAAAAGCATCGTACTCGTAAAAGTATTAAAACAAAAGTATCGATACTTCAAAGCATCGAGCACATTTCATAGGGCCTGATTTACAGCTCTGACCGGGCTCACTACGTATCAAACGTATCTATTTTAATTAGAAAAGGTAAAACGACGTCAGCGTCAGTGAAATGAAAAAAAAACAATCAAATTTAAGTACGTGGAATCAATAATAAAAAAGGACATGTAAATTCACAAATTGCTATCTTAGGTACTCATGAAAGAGTGTAATATTTTTTATGTATATAATCAACTGCAAAACTAACTAAATCTTCCAGTTAGGTTGGCTAATTCGTAGCCCTCTTTATGTAAATACGTAAATATAAATAAACCAGATTGTCAGTAAGAATCTATTGATTATTGAGTTATCCTCCACAAGCAAAATGTCAGAGTATTTTAAAGTGCAGAACACTTCAACTTGCTCACTGTTCCTTTATATTATGTTTTGTCTTTTTCTGTATGTATATATATAAACTCCCACGATGTATTATCACTTTTATTTTATACCCTGAAGATGCTTGCGTTGTCGGTATTAAAAAATTAAATAAATAAATCGTGGTTACAAACAAAGTTATTGTTTTATTTCAGTTAAAAAATATATATTAAAGACACTTTTGTATTTATATTTCTAAACTTTGATAAAATTCTCTCCGATCATGACGTAGACTGGCGGCTTGTGGTAATGTTCGTTCCTCTCGAAGACGATGCGGTTGTCAACGGTGTAAAGGTAGGCATTGCACTTCTTGTGGCTGTGTGTGGAACAGGCCCACCTCATCCTATTGCCCGAGGCGGCTCTTTTCTGCCCGAAAGTGTACTTGTTGAGCATTAGCAGGACTTTTCCAGACCTCGAGGGGATGAAGCGGGCTGAAAATATATTTATTCGATATTAAGCATTTTTTTAGCAAAAATAACTTGAAAAAAATCAACCCGTAAACAAAAACAAAAAATCGTCATTTTTTTAATTGACTGAAGATGGAACCTTTCTTCCCAGGGATTGACTAAAGTAAGTGAGCACCGGTAACGGCACTCACACCTAAGCCAAATCTCAATAATTGGATAAGTCATGATCTCAGACAGTCACAATCTTCTCAGAGCATCTTCCTTTGAAACACCGGCAGAACACGGACAGCATTCCTACCTGACGCTTGTGCTCTAAAGATTGCAATCCAGTTGTTAAATCGGCGAAGCTATCAAACGGACTGCCCGTTTCTGCGCAGAATGAAGGGTTTTTGAAAAGAATTTTTGTGGCTCCACACCAGAGGTGACTGCCAAATCCAACAGTGGGGCGCACTTGCCATTTGTGTAGGGTCAGCAGTTGAAGGATGCCCCCAATATAGAATGTAGACTGTTCCGAGAAAACCACTCTGTAAATATAATTATAGTCAATAAACTTTTGTCGTTAACAACATACCCCACTTCTCGTATGTTAAAACTGGGAAGCGATCAAAGAAGAAGTGTTTTGTGGAGGACGAACAAGCCATTCTTTTGGTCCCCATACACCAATAGGAATCCACCTTTGTCACAAGGCACTATCTTGCGCCGCGACGAAGATCATCCAGATCATTCTAATCTAAAATGCCTGATAATAAACTGCCTTGTAAATCGTTACTTATTTACTCTCCACTTTCTCATACAATTGTTCATATTGAATATTGAATTATGGTGCGGTATGTGTAATTTGTTAAATCAACCTGTAAGTACTGTATCTTCGATCTGCTTATTTGATTTATCACACACACCACAAACAGACGTTAACCACAACGCCATAGTTTAAGAGGTATGCTTTTTTTTGTCTTAAAAACTAAGTTATTTTTTCCGTAAAGAACGGCACTGTTATATGATCACACTTACTATTCAGCACCTACCTAATGGACATTTTTGTTTCCAGCTGTGTACGGAATCTCCGCCAGGGGAAAGGTGGTTCTACAGTTCAACGGCCACAACTTCTACAAACACCGCGAGAGTAAGCTGACTAGGAAGTGCCGGTGGTGGTGCATCCTCGCCTGCACCGGAGGCTGCAAGGCCGTCGTCTTCACAGTGGACAACCACATCATCAGCTATCGAAATGATCACAATCATTAGTCTGCTGGCTCCCTCTATTTCTTCATATTCGCGCTATCTGACTCCAGATTTGGTTCTCCAATCCTGCATGTTCACCGTTGAGCCATCAAGTTTAGGAATCTCGAACAATCACAAGTACTGATTTCTTTGTGCATGAAATGTTATTTATTCCGGCGAGAAAATTGCTTTTATTTTCAAAATTGAGAACCCAAATCATTTGATGGGTCAAAAAATATTACTGAGCTAAGGGGGATTAATTGCGCTGAAACAATAAACTGGTTGGAATTGATTGCTAAAATAAATTTCTAGTACGGCCAAGTGCCTGGCACGTTTCAAGCAATAAATCGAAAACCCCATCGAGAGTCCGAGGTCTAACAATAAGAAAGTTCTAAGTTCACAAAATATAATAAATTATGATAAATTTACGAGAACGATATACCAAAATCCAAAACACAGAAAACTGAAAACTTCATTTTGAGCCGCAAAAAATCTTTACCTGGGCCGCAGGTTGGGCATGCCTGGTATGGGTCGTTCTTCAACAAAAAAAATTATTATATTATAAAGAAAATTGACAATATTTGTTTTCGAAAGGCAATAATCCTGAGGGAAATGTCATTTCATAAATATTTTCAGCTTCACAAATCTTACAATTATAATACCGTGATTTTTCTGTGTTAAAAATAATAATAAATATTTAAAGGTGAAATCTTTTTTTTTTTTTTTTGGAGAAACGCTGTGAGTCTGAAAGTGGTCAGATCGGTACTTTGCTTTACCTCTATCTTTTTAAGTTATCACTAAAAAATTATTAAAAAATAAAAAAAAAACACTTTTTTATGAATTAATTTTATTTACTGGACAAATATGGGCCCAAAATGAGACTGAAAGTTGATATTGTGAAATAAAAGAAATTCATTAAAAATATTCATTTTTATTCATCATGATAATTAAAATAAAAACCTAAAAGATCTAAAATATAAAGAGCATATTAGGAATAGAAAGGGTCAAACTTAAAAGCTGACCTGACTTTAATACAGATATCGTCGCAATAGAGTTTAAAGGTGATCCCATCTCCCCGCCTACGTCTTTCTCTATGGCACATATGTTCTACGCATATTTCTCTTTCGCTTATAGTAATTGTAAAGTCAACACAATAAAATCAAAGGAGTTTTTTACGACAGTTTTATAATACTCGTATTAATAGTGGAATCGGTGATTTTGGTAAATACACAGAAAAGTGAGATTTGGTTAGTGGGCTCATTTTCAATTAGATGACAATGAGAAACAACTGTTTCAGTACGTAACCGAAATTGGAAAATAATGCATTTCAACAGCTATTTCGTTAAAAAAAATGATTATTTGACATATTAATAGCCATAATGGCCGCCAAATAAACAATCGACTTAAATTTTGATTAAATAACTATTAAAATGCATTACTTTCTATTTTTGGAAACTGAAATACTTACGTCTCATTATTAGCTAACTGTGTTATTTAGTGCGTATTAAGGCCCAGCTTCCCGCAGTTCTACCGATATATTACATATTTTCCTAAAATACTTTAAGTTTTAAAGCTATTACATAAAAAAATGTTTTTCTTGAAGATACCTATATATTCCCCAAACCGAAATGTCAATTTTATGAAATTCCGTCGATAGAAAAAAATCGCAAAGAAAATTAATTGACTCAGAAAATTATTACAAAAACACGCTTCTTAAGTTATTTTACAAGCTACAAGTATGAAAAAATGCAAAGTGTTTATTTAAATGCTATTTAAATAAACGAGTCTTAATCATTTTCACAATTTTCGCTTAATTATTATCGTTTTTAATATTAGCGCGCTCCCTCTAACATTCGTATTTACTTAACTCTCTAACTGCTTCTTTTTGAGCGGGTATACCGGGCCTGAACCGTCTAACATTATCCATGAATTTACCGTGATTTTTAATCAAAGGAATGAGTGATATTGTAAAATTTTATACCTCATAATGCCCAAATGAATGGTTTTGGGGAGTTCAAACTGGAAAAACGATTTACAGAGTGCAGTAGTAAATGAAAAAGGAGGCTGAGCAAGGTGTTAAAAATCTTAAAGCTTACCATTTATAAAATTGTATATTTTCATTTTCCAAGCGATCATCTTTGTGTTTAAATGGATCGAATCAACTTCAGTCCGGTATTTAAGATTGGCGTGTACTATATACCATCAAATTTAGTGTGGTAAATTCTGAAGCATGGAGCAGCACAAAGGCCTACATTGCAGGGTTGGCAATAGTACCGAGACTCTCTTCGGATTTTTATCCCCCTCTCGTCCCGCTTACAGCAGACAGCACACCGTCTCGTGGGAGCTTGTTTTTTGTCGGTTGGCGGAATGATTTCGGGAAAGTGATCCGTGATCTGAAATACTGCGCAGTATTAACGTCACGTGAAGTCACCCGATTTGCAAAGAATGGAAGGTAGGGATAGGAGTACATCATTTGAATCATCTGTCTGTCTTTTGTCTAGCTTCAACATACCATGAGTCGTATTTATTTTCACCCGAGTGGGAGTGGTCTTTTCTGCAGGTAAAAATTGCCCGAGTTATATTGGGTGTATGAATGTTCGCACTTCCAGCCGCCCGAGTATACTCGGGCGTAGTCCTCAATGGATAGTATTACCCCCTTACTAACAAACGCCTTTTAAATTTTACACAACTGATAAACAACCATTTACGATTCATCAATGGTTTTTCATCAGTTGTGAAAAATTTAAATTTCGTTCATTAGTAAAGCACTTTTAACGTGTAGCAGGTTTCTTGTTGGCATCCAATAATACCTACGTTAATTGTTTTGTTTTTACCTAATAAAAAATCTTTAAAAAATACTTGCACTTCTTTTATTTAGTAAAATGTAGAAAAAAGGGGGTGTTGATCATAAAACAATAAAAAATCAAATCATTCAACATTGCGGTGTCATTAGCCAAGTTTAGTGATCAGATCTGAATATCAAAATACTTTCCAACTTCCATCACCCCTTCTCATTCCATTTCCCACTTCAGTTTACCTCACAACATACCCTAAATTGGTAATGAAATAGCCGTTTACGAGATGTAATGAAGGTAGGTGTGCAAAGTTATTATAATTCCAGAGCTGCACAGACAAAAACTAACTTCCAGGTAGAAAGGACTTCAGTCCTCCGAACTACATTTATAAATGACGATACATCAATAAACAGTCAGTGTGATTTAAAGAATCGAAGTATTTTATTAAGCATATTGTAGTAGTGATCTATAAATAACGAATGTCTCTGAAGAGGACATCAGAGGCATTACAGATAGTAACATTAAAAAAAAAACAAGTTATAAAAACATTATACAAAATTTATTTATATAGATATTTTCACCCATTTCAAATTTTACTATTGGTCGATATAAAAAATCTAAATTATAAATGATTATGCGTTTAAGAGTAAGAACTTAATGTTCTCTTTTTTATGTTTATAGACATTCAAATCTTTATTAACTGCCCGTTGATTTCCATATATTTCGGTGGTTCATGATTATGCTCATTTTTGATAAAAACGATTTGATCATTGACTGTGTACAGGTATCCATTGCAGCCCTTTGTATTGTGAGTAGAACAAGCCCAGCGCACTCTGTTCCCATTTCCCAGTTTTTTCTTCGCAAATGTGTACTTTTGGACCATTAATAGAGGCTTTCCAGTCTTGGATGAAATTATGAAACGAACTGGAAAAACAAATAAAATAAATTAATAAGAGAAAAAAGAAATTTATCTTACCATAAATGTAGGTATCACAAATTAAAACCTCAATTCTATGTCTGGTGGTTAAGGATATACTGTAATTTTAAAAATTGCTGAATTTGGATATATGTACATATCTAGTTTTAAATCGGAAAGCGGAAAAGGTGCATTAGATCAATTTTTAAATGGGTTTCGTTTTTGTAAAAATGTTCTTGGTGTTTTATACCTAGTGTTTACAAATTATTTTTAAAATATATTTTATCCACAATGAGAATGGTTTGAAGAAGAAGATTTTACTTACTTTAATTGATTCCCGAAATTATATGAATTAAAAAATTGAAAATTAAATTTTGGTCTCCGGTGACATTTTAGATTTTTTTTTAAATTTTTTTTTTTCATCAAAATCAAACAAAAAAAAATCTTCCACATGTCGTAACTGTTCACTCAGTCGAGTAACCATTCAACCCCTCATCCCGCCCCTAACTTTCCAATACCTCATGATTTTATGTATTTTTAATTAAAAAATGTCGCCGGAGACCAAAATTACATTTGCATATTTTACCCTAAATAATGTCAGGAATCACTGGTTAAAGAAAGTCAAGTACATCCCTTCACAATCTATAAATACTGTTCGATATATACGAACAGTTTGATAACATTGCACTAAGAAAACCAGCCTCTTAGTAGAAAAAAAAAATTGTAAGATATTGAGAATTGCATTTAAGAAAAACGCAATTTGTGCTCAAATAAGACAATGTGTTAAGTTCTGAAGGTTCCATGACAGTTCATACTGCGACAATTCATCCGGCGACAGTTCATCCGGCGACAGTTCATCCGGCCGACAGTTCATCCTGCCGACAGTTCATCCTGCCGACAGTTCATCCGGCCGACAATTCATCCGGCGACAATTCATCCGGCCTGATCATTTAGAAGATTTTTTCTTCAAGTAAGTATGCAAAGAGGATATACGGCCGTACAACCAAAATCGATATACTTATATCTGAAGGCATCTTGAGTGGAAATCTGCTGTAACCTAACCTAACCTAACATAACAAATTAGTCAATTCACCCTAAAAAGGTGGTGTTAATTTCAGATAAAAAAGTTATATTATATGCAAGTAGGAATCTTTACGGTTTTTTGCTAAGCCGACTGCACGTATAAGTATGTCGTATTTTGTTATTCACGCATGCTTCTTCAGAGAGTCGAAATTATTGTTAGTACAAATATTTTTACAGCGGATTTCCACTCAAGATGCCTTCAGATATAAGTATCTATATCGATTTTGGTTGTACGGCCGTATATCCTCTTTGCATACTTACTTGAAGAAAAAATCTTCTAAATGATCAGGCCGGATGAATTGTCGCCGGATGAATTGTCGGCCGGATGAACTGTCGGTAGGATAAACTGTCGGCAGGATGAACTGTCGCCGGATGAACTGTCGCCGGATGAATTGTCGCCGGACTAATTGTCGGATCTCCGTTCTGAAACAGCTTATGAACTAAAATCCATTTTCCCAAAATCCTCGCATTGCTATTCATCTCCTTTCCGTTCTTACAAGGCCCTACCTAGTATAAAAAGAAGAAGAAGATGAAGCTACCTACATAGCCAGTTACAATTATTATTTGCTCAAGAATTGAAAAATATCTACCTACATTTGGTTAGTTGAAAATGGTCGTGATATAGTTCGCATCTCTCTATGGAACTCTCGCTTGAAATTCATTCAAAATACTACTAAAAACATCTAAAGTAACGGTGAAGTTTAACAATTCCTTGTGCCATTCATCCTGGAAGACCAGCTATCACCATCATTGGATTTAAGCAGCTCAAGACTCCATTTAAGGTAAGCTTTCTCCTTTCAAATATCGCATCCTGTGATTGATTTTAAAAACGCCATCAAACGTCCTACATCACAAATATTACAGATTTACAGTCCATCCCGATATCGTTCGTGACACTTAAGGATGTATATTTGAAAAATAAACACAATATTTGCTACATCAAATCTATGGTATCAGCTCTCTAACGGCAAGTTCAGATTTCAAGAAATTTTCTATTTGGAATTAGAGGCAGCAAAAAAAATATTTTCGTTGAAGAATAAGATAATACTAATACCTAAATCTAAATGAAAACATTAAATAGAACAAGACCGAGAAAAATAAAAAGGTAACGATTGCAACTGCAAATCGAACGCAGAATCTCTTGTCTTGCCGGGACAAACGCCTCTACCAACTCGGCCATTGGAAAAAGTAGACGAATATAATATTGATAATTCTGAATTTGAAATATAAGATCGACAAAAAAGACTTAAAAATAATAGGTCACAATAGCTGGGTTGGTTAAGACGTTATCCCGTTAAAACAAGAGATCCTGGGTTCGAGTCCCAGTTGCGACCGTTACCTTTTTATTTTTTCTGTTTATTGCTTTTTTTTAATATTCTCGTTTAGATTTATTATTATTTTCTTTTTAAATAATATATTACATTGACGGTTATAACAGAGTTGAATGATAGGTATTGCTGCGTATTTTCAATTTACAACGTAAATTTGTATCATTAACATAGAGATATATATATATACTATAGAGGCGCTATCCCGTACATAATTTTATTTTATTTTTTATATGAATACCGCACAAGAGTCCCAACTGCTCCCGTCTGAAGCCAGTGAGACTATGGCATCCCCAATTGGGGTATGTTGTGAGGCTGAGGGTAGCGGGGAGGGGAAGGTGATAGGGAAGAGGAAGGTGGGGGGAGTACCTGGCTATTCAGATCTGGTCACCAAACACGGCTAATGCCATTTCAAGCAACGTTTCAATTCTGAATGGTGGTCTTACACCAGGGCGATACTGAGAGTATCTTCCACTCTAGAACGTGCCGCAAATATGCTATATATTATTTTAAATGAATAAATTGTGAAATAACACGAATTAATCAAATAAAATTTATTTGCAACGCCGGGATTCGATCCCGCGACCTTCGGTGTGCTAGTCAAGCGCCTTACCGCTGTGCTACGCCGGCCGTCTCTCCGAGATTCGTGTTCACATCATGCACGAACAGGCCTGTTCTAACTAAAGCCACTGCGTCGAAAGGCTCGGCGTCAGACCGTCCTTTCCTTTTACTCAAGCCCATGGTTTCTTTTTTTTCATGTTGTTGTTGTAGAAATGGAGATACTAACCTACGATTCCGTTGAACCAATTTATTCGCTAAATGTCTCATCTATGTGTTTATCAATGATCATATATCGGATAATGTCTCATCTGCTGAACTTGGACTGTTTGACTACAACATTTTTCGCTGTGACCGTTCTACTTCTTCTGTGAAGAGTAAAGGTGGTGGGGTGATGATATGTGTAAATAAAAAATACCCTTGCCATGTTCTAGAAACATCTAACAATGTTTCTGATCAATTGTTCCTATGTGTTATATTTGGTACCAAAAAGCTTGTACTTGGTTGTGTTTACATTCCTCCTTCCTCTTCGGTAGAAGTCTACAAGTCGCATACTGCTTCAATTGAGCGTGTCTCTAGAAACGCTGATTCCTTACTTATATGTGGCGATTATAATTTACCTAAAATATTGTGGCTGAATGACAACCAAGGGGTCAAAACTCCTACTAGTAATCTTTCGCAACAAGCTATTGAAATTGTAAATTTTTTTGCCTTTATGAATATGTTTCAAGTAAATTCAGTTACTAACTATCTAGGTTCTTGCCTTGACTTAATTTTCACTAGCATACCTAATGTCATAGTAAGTGAAGCTGATGTCTCTTTGTTACCTATTGATAAATATCATCCACCTCTCTCTATTAACATCACTAACTTTTTCAAATTTGAATCTCTGAAATCAAGTGTCTCGTATCACTACAGATATCTTAATGGTGACTATTCTAACATGAACAAATATCTTTCCCAGATTAATTGGACAAAACTATTTTTAAATTCTGATGTTAATGACGCTGTATTTAAATTTAATGAATGTGTAACACGTGCTATAGATTTGTTTGTTCCTAAGGGATGTTACTCTCAACCCAAGTTTCCAAATTGGTTTAGCTCGAAATTTAAACAGTTAATAATTGAAAAAAAGAAAACTCATAAGATATTTAAAGACACTGGCAACTTAAAATTTTATCAAAAATTTTCTCAATTAAGGGAATTGTCTAAAATCGAATCAGCCAAATGCTATAAATCTTATGTAGAAGTTACAGAGACAAAATTACTGCAAAATCCTAAACAATTTTGGCAATTTGTTGCGCAAAAGCGTACAGATAATGATCTCCCTTCAAGTATGTATTATTATGAAACTCACGCTACAAATGGTCACGACATCGCCAACCTTTTTGCTAAACACTTTTCCTCTGTATATTCTGATGCTTCATGTACCATCCCTCCACTTAACTATGATTATAATATTGATTTGAATGATTGCCAAATTTCACTTGCAGAGGTATACCAATCCTTAAATAATCTTTCTAACAAAAAAAGTGCCGGACCTGATGGCATTCCAGAAATCTTGCTAAAAGAATGTAAATGTTCATTATCTAACCCAATTTGTATTTTGTACAATTTATCACTCTCATCCGGAACATTTGCTGACTCATGGAAAATTTCATTTATTCGACCCATTTTTAAGTCCGGAAACAAGTCAAATATTGGAAATTACAGACCAATATCAATTATATCTAATATTCCAAAGATATTTGAGTCAATAATTACAAAGAAAATCACTCCTATTTTCAAAAATGTTCTGATTGAGGAACAGCATGGATTTAGATCGGCCAAATCTACAACAACTAATTTATTGTCCTTTACAAATACCATTATTAAAGCCTTAGAAGACAACACTCAGGTCGATGTCCTCTACACTGACTTCTCCAAAGCCTTCGACCAAGTTAACCACCGTATCCTCATGGCTAAACTTTATGCTATAGGCATTAGAGACCCATTTTTATCATTCATTCACTCTTACTTGATAAATAGAAAACAAAGGGTTAAAATAAATAACTTTGAATCCTTTAACATTGATGTAACCTCTGGCGTTCCGCAAGGAGCCCATTTGGCCCCGCTTCTTTTTAATCTTTTTATTAACGATATCATTAAAGTTTTTTCTCACACACGTTTTTGGCTTTTTGCCGATGACAATAAGATTCTTAAGATAATTAAATGCCATCATGATTGTTTACTTCTTCAACTTGATATTGATTCATTTAATGATTGGTGCAAAATTAACTGCATGCAACTTAATGTTGACAAATGCAAAATTTTGTCCTTTTATAGAACCAAAAAACCTATTGAGTTTGATTATAAACTAAATAATGTTTGTCTCTCTACTGTCACATCTATAAAGGACCTTGGGCTCACTCTAGACTGCAAACTTTCTTTCCGTGATCACATCAATAACATTGTAAACAAATCACTTAAACTACTCGGCTTCATTCATAGAATTACCTCTGACTTTAAACATATAAGTACACTTAAAACTCTTTACTGTTCGCTGGTTCGCCCTCACCTTGAATATGCTAGTGTTATTTGGTCTCCTTTCTATGCTGTCCATATTTATCACATCGAATCTGTACAACATCGCTTCCTGCGAGGGATTGCTTGGAGGTTAGGACTTGAAAGAGGCGAGTACTCGTATGATGAAATTGAACAAACTTTAAACATTTCTTCTTTAGAAAAACGTAGAAAGGACTCTGATCTAATATGCATTTTCAAAATTATCAACAGTATTACTGACACACCTGCTTTGTTACAACTCATCCAGTTCAACATCCCTTCCCGTAGACTCCGAAATAATGAATTGCTGTTCCTCAATCAACATTCTACTAATTATGGATATCATTCTCCTTTATCCAGAATGTCGAGACTTGTCAACGCAAATCAATGCATTGAATTTTTTGGTGTAAGCCTAAATGACTTTCGGCAGTCGATACGCAATGTGATTTTTTAAAGTCTTTTTAATCCATCTTCAAGCTACTTATGTTCTTTTATATTATATGAATTTATATTTACTATCTTCTATATTTACTTTTTATATTATATGTATTTTGTCAATGCCCTTCATATATATGTACTCTCCTTCCATTGTCATCTCTCTATTTTTTATTCGTGTTATTGTTATATTGTTAATGGACTATTCGTCCGTAAATAAATAAATAAATAAATAAATAAATAAATAAATCATTATTTTTTTTTTAAATATATCTACACTTTAGCGTAAAACAAATAAAAGAACAAACATTAAAATTTTCACAAATTTATAATAAAAAAATAATTACACAAATGTCTGCCTTTCTATAAAAGTTTGTAGTTTTATACATTTTATAAGCGCGATGTTATTTTATGTTAAAATATCACTTATAACAAAATTATCAAATTTTAACAAATCTTCCATTTATTTCCACATATTTTGGTGGCTCATGTATGTGGAAGTTTTTGCTAAAAACAACATTATTGTCAACTGTGTGAACGTAAGCGTTGCAGCCCTTGTTATTGTGTGTGGAACACGCCCAGCGCATTCTATTGCCGGAAAAAGGGTTTTTCTTTGCAAAGGTGTAACCGTCTAGCATCAGGAGGACTTTACCATTTCTGGAAGGAATGAAACGGGCTGAAAACAATACAAATGTGAGATTTAATACTAATTATATTATATCCTTACTTATCACTGATTTCGGTTCTTGACTAAAATCAAAACAGGCAGTATTCGCAGTTTTGTAATATATTTTAAATACTAAGCCAAAAGCACAACACTTATAATATACCAAATATTATAATTTATGATTTATGGAGCGGTAGATACTCTTCCATATTGATTTTCCCCGTATTTCTATCAGGGGTGGGAACATTGACACTTAGATAGAGCCAGCGAAAGAAAACGGATGGACGCCTTTGAAGTGCGGTGCTGGAGAAAAATTTTCAGGATTCCATATACAACTAGACACAAAGGGATACATTCAGGAAGAGCGAGGCATCCACAATAGGCTTTCAACTACGTGCCTGTAAAGCATTTTAACATGCTTTGGACACGTTGCTCGCCAAACTCAGGAATCTAACTTGGAGAAAGTGGCAAAGTGGAAGGCAGAAGAAGCAAAGGAAGGTCACCAATGCGCTGGAATAACCAAGTATCACTGGCGTCCTGTACGTCGGCGTCCACAGCTCTCCACCCAGCGCAGATCCGCGAGTGGAGGAGCTTTGTCCACCACCATGGAAATTGGAGTAGGGGTTGCGATCCTCAGCGATAAGGAACCGATTTAACCGATACTCTCAACATTGTCCTGGTTAAATACCAGCATTCAGAATCGAAATGTTGTTTGAAATGGTCTTATCGTATTTGGTGACAAGATTTGATCAGATTCTCTATTCTCTTCAGCCTCACAACATACACTAAATGTAGATGATATATCCAACTTGCTCCGACAGTCGAAAACAATTGGGCATCTTATGCGGTGTTTACATAAAATTTTCATGAGGTTGGTTTTTTTCATTACCCACTACCTATGGACATTTAGTAGCATTGATCCACCATGCAACAGCAAGAAACCCAGCGGACACCCGTTCACAGTTGATATCGGCAGAATGAGATCGAGATTATTTTGTTAAACATCAAATATTATGTATTAGTATTTACATTATTTATAAAGAGCCACAGGCATTTGCTTTATTCTTCACTAAATCCCTTTAAGACCTGCATTATCAAACTTATTTTTACGGCCCCTTCCATAATCCACCTCACAAAGTTCCCATTGAGGTGTTGATAACGGTCCTCTGATTGAACTGTCTTGAAAGGAATTTATTAGTACTACGACTTTAAGTCACAGTTGTAAATATGTATGTCATTAAGCCACTTGTTTTAAGTCAACTATCATAAGACTTAGTCATAAGTAACTAGCTATAAGTCTTAGATATAAGCCACTATCTACAAATCTTAGATATAAGTCACTAGTTATAATTACAAATCTTAGTTATACCAATTTTATTATATATTTAATTGGACAGCGCCCTTGAAGTGAAATGACACAAAACTGCGCTATACAAATATTACATTATTATTATTATTATTGAGGTAATTTCTCACAAAAACGGCACTATATAAATTTGCCAAGTATTATTATTATAACTGGTAATTGTACTTCTACTTGAAAATATACCGATCTAAATAAAACAACAGTATTTAATGTAATTTCTTATTTAATATAAATATAAAACATGACTATTAACACAAAATTATTTCCAAATACGTTCTGAACAAAATCTGTAGCCTATATTGATTTTCAGATAAAATTATTTTAAAAAATATTGGAAAAGAACTGATGGAAAATTCCTAAAAACTGTAATAAAAAAGGGCCTACAAAGATAACTCAAAATATCTTAATTTTTTTTTTTATTCTTTATTTTTTCCCATTATATCTAAATACATACGTACATTTCCAAAATAATTGTACATATTTTCTGAATACAGTAAGATGTAAACATAAGGTAGGTACAAGTACAAGTAATATTGTAATAGTTAGCAATAAGTAAATATAGTATAATAGACAAAAGTAGGTAATGGGAACCCACTAAGGCTCTGCCTATGTGCGGGTAACATAAACAAAAATGCTATATAACATCAACAAGTTCAAGAAAAAAATGTTCATTTTAAAGTAAATATTTAGAAATTTAGGTATCTGTGAAAAAAATGTAGTAAGAATACAGAAACAATTTTTTGTTATAGTTTTAAGAAAGTAAATAAAGTTAGTCTTGAAATTACTGTAGAGTTGTTGAATTGAAAAGTGATACATGAAGGTTTACAAAAAATTCATAGGAAAAGTGTTTCAACATCTGCATAATTCAGCCACAATTATAATGTTTTTATATGTAAAGCGATATTTTATCTGTCATTTATATTTAAGATTACAAACTTCACCTCTGTTCTGTATTCATCAAAACATAGGTATATTAGTCAGAGTGAGGTCATATATACGTCTTGTAAAAATACAGAAGATACTAGAACATCTTATAAGATTATACAACTAGATAATGTCACGTACGACCTCTCTCTGTTTGTTATACAGACTCTCATCGATTGTTATACAGACGCAAAATACAGTCGAACATAAAAGAGTCATTATTAAAAAAATGTCAAAAAATAGTATAGTTTGTCTTTGACGGACGTGCTGACCATGTGACTGTGTTACCATTATTACTGTACCTACAGGCAGGACTCGACGTGACCACGGAACCGCTATACTGAGGCGGCTTAGTGGGAACCAGCTCTACAAACTCGGTTCCCAATACAAAAATGTATTTAAATTTAATGTAAAACTGTTTGTAATTATTATATGAATGTAAAATAAATAAAAGTCGGAGTGGGGAAAAGAGCAACAAGCGGAGCAGAAGTAGCAAGCGAGAGAGAGAGAAAGCGTTCCCGGACGTATAAATACAGGCCACAAGTCAGATCACCAGTAACACTTGCCTCTCTGCTTGCCCTCTCTACCTCGCTTCGACCCTGGCTCTATTCGCCTTCTTTCACTTCTGACCATCGCCTCACGGTGGACCACGATCTACCCTACCTCTTTCTGGACCAGACACGTCTACCTCAAACGGAAGGAGCCTCTGGAGCAAATCGAAAGAGCTCTACAACGGCAACGCAGACGATGTTCTGCCTTCACACGTGATAAAAGAAGAGACATCTTACGTCTCCGTGGATTAAGACCTCCAGACTATTATCAGTATTTGTGTGTTTACCCTATCTGGCACATAATCTCTTGAAAAAAACAATTGTTAGTTCTGTCATTCATAGCACCATTGAAACAAGTTTATGAAATTAAGCCAAATTTGTTAACATTCCTCAATATTAGGCCAAGTCCAGGAGACCGAAACCTTGCAGTAGAGTATTTTTTTATATACTTTTAATTTTACCACTAGTTGTTTAAATTTAAATTTGGAAAAATTTAAAATCATTACCAAAAAGATATTTTTCATTTATCATCGACAAATCCAACTTTTTGCAATTCGCCTTTTGCGAGAGATGTAAATGTGTATTAACTGAGCCAAGTTTTATGGTACGATTATGCGGGTCATAGAGTCAATTTTTAACAATTTGAAATTATAATTGAACGATAAAAATATCGAAACACCCTAATGCACATGCACAATATGATCGTCAACATGTATGGCCACGCAAAACAGTAAAATGCGAAAACGTGTGGCAGTCGAAAAAACTGTAAGTATACAAAAGTTTTTTATAAATAAAGAGAAAAAAATATTGTGGTATTTAAATCGTAATTAATTTCCGGATTCCGGATTCCGGTTCGTGATTATGCTCCGTTTTAGCGAAAACAATGTGTCGAAAAAACTCGTCTGTGTAGAGGTAGGCGTTACATCCCCTATTGTTGTGGGTAGAACAGTACCATCGGATCTTTTTACCCCGTGCCTTGCGACTGCTACAGGAATAGGTGAATTTTTTCCACATGAGCACTGGATTTCCAGATTTCGAAGTTACAAAACGAACTGTAAACACAAAAAATCATGCATTAAAGAAGCAAAGAAAAAAGAAAGAATTTAACGAACTTCAATGAACCTTATGTTTAGTTTATTAGCCCATGTATGTTTTGTATACAGGGCGTTACGGAACACAACTGACTAACTTTAACCTTCCAGAGATTATATGGAATAAAAAATGTAGGTTGCATTTTTTTCACCGTTTTAATCGTAACATTGTTGGAATTTTTTTTAAATACACTATAAGAAAAAATTCTCTCACGTGGTGTCACTGATCGCTCAGCCGGGTAACTAACTCCCCACCCTGATCATACCCGTATAATTTTCAATTTCTTTTATTTTGGTAAAAAAAATTTTTTTTTAAATAACAGTCATAGAAAAAAGGCCAAAATGCCATATACATTTTTACTCCTAATAAGCTCAGGAATCGTTGATTAATGTTATTTAGGTATGTGTCTTAGAATCTTGTAAAATTGCAAAAATTTAATGAAGACCAAATAAGTACACTTTTTGTCGTGCCACCGTTCACTCACAAAAACAAACACACAACTAAAATGTTCACAAAATGTCTGGGTTGTCACAATTTGTCACAGAAGATAAGGATATTTATATTTTAGAAAAAAGATTTAATTTAAATAAAAGCGCATACCTACATACGACATGAAAATATGAAGAATTGTTATAAAAGTTTTTTTATATTAAATGTTAAACACACCTCGTAAAATGGATTAGGAATAAGATTAAACAATTTATATGCTTAACTGCGAGGGTCTTTTGGAAGGTTGCCTCCTTTTTTAACAAAGGAGGATAGAACACCTACTTTGCAATAATCACAAATTCTTCCTTCTCAGGCTACTGTGTTGGCGAGTTTGGTGAATGTAATGGGGGATGATATTGGAAGGGTGAAGTAAAACCCTTTTGTATGATAAATAACCTTTATCCTCAAATAGAATTGCTCCTAAAGAGCTGTGAAATGCGGATATTCTTCTACCAGAAGAATCTCAAAAAGCCTCACCCTGGATGAGTCCCCAATTTTTAAAATTTTTTATTTGTCACAAAAAGATACAGAAATTACAAAGAAAATTTATAGAGTAATTAATAACATAATAGATGTATTTGATGTACCCCCATAAATAAGCAGGGCTTGTGTGTATGTAATATTTGAAGTTGATCGCTTATATTGAAGCAAAAGTACCTCCGCTCCCAGTCGGTACTTGCATAAATTCGCCACCTCGCGCCACCCAGGCTAAAACACAACTTTTGTGTGGGCTCGCTCACATCACGAAGTAAATTTTTGACCTGATACAAATGTCGATCTCCGACACGCGTGGTTTTTTTCCATCATTCTGAAACTCTCTTTAACTTTCCCTCCTCCGAACCCAGAAATTAACATAAAACAATAAACGCCCTTTGGGTAATTAGAACCCCAAATAAATATGTTGCCTCACGGCTCAGGAATATTTACGTCTTCCGCTATCTTCAGGCCAAAGTCCGCCAAAGAGACAGTTTTTAACAATTTGAAATTATAATTAAACGATAAAAAAATATCGAAATATCTTAATGCACATGCACAATATGATCATCAACATGAATGGCCACGCAAAACAGTAAAACGCGAAAACGTGTTGTAGTCGAAAAATCTGTAAAAAACTGCATAAAAAAGTTATTTTATGAATAAAGAAAAAAAAATTGTGGTATTTAAATCTTAATTAATTTCCCTCCAATCTCCAATTAATTTGGAGGTTCGTGATTATGCTCCGTTTTAGCGAAAACAATAGCTCCCTGGTCTGTATAGAGATAGGCGTTACATCCCCTATTGTTGTGGGTAGAACAGTACCATCGGATCTTTTTATCCCGTGCCTTGCGACTGCTGCAGGAATAGGTGAATTTTTCCCACATGAGCATTGGATTTCCAGATCTTGAAGTTACAAAACGAACTGTAAATGCAAAAAAAACATACATTAAAGAAGCAAAGGCAAAAAGAAAGAACTTCAATGAACCTTATTAGCCTTTTAAAACCGGAAATATGTATGTTTTGTATACATGGCGTTACGGAACACAACTGACTTCCAGAGTTTATATAGTTATATTATATGTAGGTGTCATTTTTTTATCCGGTAACATTATGTTGTTGTTTTTTTTTTTTAAAAACAAAAAATTCTTTCACGTGGTGTCACTGATCACTCAGCCGGGTAATTAACTGCCCAACTCTCACCCCGAAACAACAGAAATAAAGGCCAAAATGGCATCTACATTTTTACTTCAAAGAAACTCAGGAATCGTTGGTCAATGCAAGTAATATTGATTCAGCATGTATCTAAGTCTGATTATAAGAAGAAAGTGGAACATGAGCATAATACGAGGTTCAGAAAGAATGAAGGAATGCTTGTTCCAAAATATAATAATAACTACGGACGGCGAACTCTATAATTTAACGTGCCAAAAATATTTAACATCTTACCAATTAATATAAAAAATTGCGACTCTACAATTAGATTAAGATACATGCTGAAACAATGATTACTAAATCGAGATTGTTAATATTGTGTGTTAATTGTGACAATTTGTATAGTTATAGTAATAATAAAGAAAAAAAATATTAATATTGTGTGTTAATTGTGACAATTTGTATAGTTATAGTAATAATAAAAATATAAACCTTGTATGTTTAAATTGTAATTGAACATTAACATCCTGTTGACAAACTGCTTTATTGCGGTTTAACGGGATTGTATCTTGAAAACAATAAAAATAAAAAATCGTTGGTTAATGTAGGTATATCTCTTAGCATTCTGTAAAATTTCAAGAATTTAATAAAGACTTACCAAATAAGTACACTTATTGTTGTGCCACCGTTCACTCACAAAAACAAACACAACTTTCCACTTCGCTTCCTTCGAACAAAGAAGAAAAATTATTTTAAACACAAAAACAATACCTACCGAGTCTTCGACCGCGTGGTATTTTTTTCAAAGCAAGGTTCGATACAGAGGGCCACTTGCGCTGCATGCACTGATACCTAGAATCTTTTCTTTGTCTCTGCGACCAAAACACCACACAACTCGCCATTGCTGTGACCTTTATGTACCGTAAGTTAAATGTAATTTTTCCATTAAATTCCTTTCCGGAAAATCCACCTTCCTTGTCCTCGATCGGCATTTACAGGTTAGTTTTTAAGATCTTGAACTTACAATGCGAACCGGAAATAAAAATATACATTAAAGAAGCTTAGCCAAAAATAAAGAATAAGCAGTCTTGTACGAGCAAGCCGATAACACCTCGCAATTCTTCCTCCTTCTCAAAAATCACGCATAATAATAATAATAATGACAACATTTGAACACACATTTTGTATTATTTCACTTCAAGTGCGCTAATATCGCATGTAACCGAAAGTGATATTATAAATTCTATTTCATAGAAAATAAATAGGTACATATTATCTGTTGTAAACAATTATTTCAGACAGATACAATAAACACTGTTAAGGCATCCGATCAGCTGGACCACAAAACAGAACTCTTAGTAAGTGGTTTTTACATGGTATTTATTATATATAAATAAATATTCGTGTAGTACAAATAACAAATAAACCTATCATCGGGCGCGCCGAAAAGATCGATTTTAAGTGGAAAGGAAAAGATGTAAACGTTTTTATGAAACACTTTTCATTTATTATAATAAATTTGATAACACAGGTACGTAACATACGCATAATACTTAATATATTCATTATTATTTTTAATTGATAAACTAACTTTTTTTAAGACAAGATTTTTATGCATAGCACAAAGGGTAACAATTATTATAAGCAACAATTATCAGCCTGAAACACTCATCCACATTGAAAAAATCTTCCGAGAAAGGGTTTTTTCAATGTGGATGAGTGTTTCAGGCTGATAATTGTTGCTTAAAATAATAATATATTCATTGATAATAGGCAGTCTCACTCCTTCTGGTATCAAAAAAGTTACGGTTTATCTATTTTAATTGATTTAAAAAGTTACGGTTTATTTATTTTAACCGAAAAATCAGAAAAAGATACGGTCGCGTCGAGGAATTGAATCCAGGACCTTAGCCTAGCCGGGCTCTGCTCTAACCACTGAGCAAATTCTTTTATCCCCAAAGACCTGTTTTTAATCGACCACTTTGCATTTCGTCTGCATGAAAATTGGTTTGTGTGTTCCGCGTCCAGGTCAATCCTATTAAGATGGAAGCCGTGCTTGATAGTGCCTTTTTATTTCGCCAGAGCGCAACCGTTCACAGAACTACCAGTAGTAATCTAATGTAGGTACTAGGTAAAGGTTTCGCATTTGAAATCACCGAATTCGACGGAATTAGAAAAATATAAGAGAGCTCATTGGAGTATTCTCCGTCGAATTAGTTTTATGAAAAATGAAATAATTTTTTATGAAATAATTTTTAGAAATATGTTGTCGATAAATATTATGCCAAACAATATTATTTTTTGTCGTAAAATTTTGTGGAAAAATAAAAAAATGTAGTTAGTTGAAAATTATGCTTTTAACCATTTCATTTACGTAGGTATTATGGAAGACCCGTCAAAAATCCCTGAATATAAAATTTACAAAAAAAATAAAATAATATATCTTTTTAAACAAAAATCAAACCCCGATCAACTAACTGCTTGTAAGACAACTATGCTGACCATTACACTTCCAACTGTTGTAAGAACGGCGACATAAATTCATTGTTTGTATCGAAATTATAATATTATATTATTGTAAATTTAAATTAACATAAACAACAAGCATATTTACACATAAGTAAATACATTAAATTATTAGATCTAATCACAGTTCTGTAATGCGACATCACGGATTTAATAAATATGGCAAGCTTAAAGTTTTACACTTAGTTCATACATATTTGTTTCTTAATAATATTGTTTTTTACATCCCTTAAGATGACATAGGCCCCGATGAAATAATTATTTCCAGGACCACCTGCGTGTTACTAATGAAAAAAACGTAATAATTTGATTAATTACGTTTAAAAAAATCAGAAATAAATATCGTATTCGGTTCCAGTCCAGTCGTTTCTAGTGTTTTGAGGAGGAGGGTGATTATGAACATCCTCTAAGATGACATAGGCCCCGATGAAATAATTATCCTCAGTACCACCTGCGTGTAACTAATGTTAAAAAACGCAATAATTCTATTCATTAAGTAAAAAAAAAATCAGAAATCAATATCGTATTTGGTTCCAGTCCAGTCGTTTCTAGTGTTTTGAGGAGAAGGGTGATTATGAACATCCCCTAAGATGACATAGGCCCCGATGAAATAATTATCCTCAGGACCACCTGCGTGTAACTTAAAAAACCTAATAATTCAATTAATTAAGTAAAAAAAAATCAGAAATAAATATCGTATTCGGTTCCAGTCCAGTCGTTTCTAGTGTTTTGAGGAGGTGGATGATTATGAACATTATACGCTTTCACAATAAGATCATTGTAAGTAAATAGTTTAGCCGTGCACCCCCGTACTCCTTGGGAACATGTCCAGCGAAACCGGATACCCGCCCTCTGCTGCCGTCGAAATCTATATCCATTTAGCGATAGTAATCTTGTCCCCACTCTCGAAGTTACATAGGCAACTGAAATAAAGCAAACAAATTATTTAATTATAGTGGCTAATCTATGGATATTGAGTGGCTAATCTATGGATATTGTTTATGATTTACTATATACTTATTTTATTTTATTTGGGAGACCAACAGTTTACATTAATAACAGAGCATATTAGTAATTGAGTCACAATAATTGAACCATTTATAGGTTTCCACATGGGCATTGTATACAAGTGTAGTGATTCCAGAGATATTTACTAAAGAAAAAATTACATTTCAAGAGACAAGTTTTTTAGGGGGGAATAGGGAGGGGGTAGGATGGGGGGGATCGGTTAGGTTGAGGTATAGTAATAAAAATACGCGTAACAAAAAATTAAAAGAGAAAAAAAAGGAAGTTAATAGAGTGGTGGTTGTATTAGAGGGTATGTATAGTTATTGTTATTGTAAAGTATCGAAAGAACGTCTGTGTGATTTTAAGGAGCGTGGTGCAGAGTTAAATATGTCAAATTTTGTGTAGTGTGTGTTGAAAGTATTGGACGCACGATAGATGAAAGAGTTCTGCTTAGAATTAGTGTTGCACCAAGGGAGGCTAAGAATCATGTCTGATCTGGTTCGTCTGTTAGGAATTCGTATATGTATTCGTTGTAGGAGTTCTGGGCAATCAACGACGGATCTGGCTATTTTTTGAAGAAAGAGTACACATTATATATAGTATATATTAGAGCAGGGTTTCCCAAACTGTGTTCGGCGGAACACTAGGGTTCCGCCGAACCTGAAAAGGGGTTCCGCGACAATGCGACGGAAGTATTTCATTTAATACAAAATACACATATTCATATTTCAACACTACTGATATTATTCACAAGAAATTATTACTTGTATAAATATTTCTCAATAGTTCTTAAGTTGGGCACTAGACCCTTCCAGGTAGAAGGACTAAATGCTGTTATTGCATTAAGTCTTCATTTTACATACTAAAAAAATCTCTAAAGTTTATTATATGGTTTATAAAATTGTGATAAGAGTCAATAATGAGAACATCCATACGATGTGGAAACAATAACAACGGGATAACGGATTTGCATGTGTTTCACAAAATGCCTGTTCCCAAGGAACCCAAACTTATTTTTCACGACGTCGACTTTACCTGGAAAAAAAATAATGTAAAAAACAATCATTCTTACATCTTTGTTAGCAAATAGCGGAACTATAAACGCGCACGGTGAAAAAAATTACAACTTTGGATTTCATCAGTTCAATCTAATCATTTTGATTGTTTCCTGCGTTACGTAAATGTTTGAATGAATTTAATTTTAAAGAGGATGAAGAGGTTTCAAAAGAATTTTAACACTACCTACATAACTTGAAAACAACTCTTTCGCAATATTTTCAGAAACTAGTAAGGACGAATCCTGGGTTCGGAATCCATTTTCCGTGACAGCTAAATCAGTAGGCTTAAGCGCAAGTGAATATGAATATCTAATTGATTTAATTAGTGATTCTGACTTGAAACAAAAATTAGGATTTTAATGATTTCTGGGCGAGTTTGTCAGAAGATTACCCCAATTTATCAAAACAAACTATTATTGTTTTACTTGCCCTTTTCCACAACCTATTTATTCGAAGCAGGATTTTTTAAGAATGCTGCAACGAAATCAAAGTATAGGAACAAGCTCGATGCCACACCAGATATCAGAATCCAACTTACCAATATTGTGCCTGATCTCAAGAAGATATGCAGTTCACAGACTCAAAATCGTCAAGTCTTGTGCTTTTTTATTTATTCCACTTTTTTGCTAATATTTCATTTTCTTTTGTTTGTGTACTAAATAAATATATATTATATGTTTAATAACTTTTTTTTTTAAATTTTTATTTTTAGGAATTTTTTGAAATAGGCAATTCACCCTAAAAAGAATGCTTTGTACCCGACCTAAAAAATGAGGCAAGTGTTCCGTTAAAATTTACGGGTTTGCAAAGTGTTCCATTACAGAAAAAGTTTGGGAAACCCTGTATTAGAGTATATATTATCATGTATAATTTTCGTAATTTAACATGAAGCTAACAATATGGCTTCTTGTCTTTAAAATAGATACCTAGTCCCGAATCGCTATCGGTCATTGGTTTGAATGTTCCAATAAGGCGAAACGGGCACACTTTGCGTTTTCATATAGAAGCTAACAACATTAATGCAGCAAATAACTCACCAAATACTTGCATAATCGCAAATTATACCCACTAAGAAAAGTTACTACACTTGGGACATTTTTCATGATTCTTTGAAAACATACAAAACTAATTTATTAAATTTATTGGCGTGATATAAATTATTTCAAAACTACTCGTACTTACACTTACTTAACATTAAACGTTTATTAATTTGTGAGCACATAATTCTGGATTTCAAAATTTCCACTTATATCTCCACCTACGTTCTTCCTTTTTATTATTATTATCTATATATTCATTCATCATACATTAGATGAGTTTTCAGAACCGTGTTATTCTCAGGCGAAATTACCTAATGTTATTCTATGGACATAAAAGGTACTAGGTATACCATATAATAATTTAACTTAATTTAATACATCTTATAACACAATGTACTATGTATGTATTAATAAACAAATAAACAAAAAAAGATAATAAAGATAAACATTCCCGGATAACTCACAATATTAATTTAAAATCTTGCTTCTCCCATAAAAAACCTTCATTGTTGCTTCTGTTGCATATGTAATTATAATATTCGGATGATTTGTATGGCGCGTTGTCGTGAAAAATAACCTCAAGGGCGCTCAAAAAACATGTTTTTTCTAAGGATCTATCCTAATATTTCCTAATAATAGACAATCTATTATGAGAACCTTCGATCAATTCAGAACTTATAACTTAAGACAGATTGCATCAACTAGCTCATCAGTCGGCCTCTGTGGTCAAGCAATAAGGCTCTCGACTAGCAATCCGAAGGTCGTTGGTTCAAATCCCGACGTGCGCCAATTAATTTGTGATATTCAACAATTAATTAATTTAAAATAATACATAGAATATTTGCGGCACGTTCCAGAGTGGAGATACTTTCGGTATCGCCCTGGTGTAAGACCACCACTCAGAATTGAAACGTTGTTTGAAATGGCTTTAGCCGCGTTTGGTGACCAGATCTGAATAGTCAGGTAATTTCCCACCTTCCTTTTCCCCGTATCCTTCCCCTCTCCACTACCTTCAGCCTCACAACATACCCCAATTGGGAATGCCATAATCTCATTGGCTCCAGACGGGAGTTGTTGGGACTCTAGTGCGGTATTCACATTTTAAAGAATTCAATAACATAAAAAAATTATTATTGTAGTTTAAATAACTTTCTTAACTTCTGGTTTGCAAGGGGTTAATTTCTATTTTTACTTCATGATTTCTAATATAATAAATGCCTTTTTCTGAATTTATATTTTGTCATGCAGTTCTAAGATCTAATTTTCTAATTCTAAACGAATCAGAAAACTCTTTCGTTTAAAAATTAACAATTTAAGTGCGGAGTTGCAAAATATGTTAGCAAATAAAAACAAGTCAACCCTTTTATTAAACGCATATTAATAATCACATTTACAATAACAAGAATTATTAGGAAACACTGTGAGGTCCGATCTTTGAAGTGTTCTAGGTAAAAATTTATACAATTGTGGTGTATTTTCTCTTAATTGCTACTATTCGTTGTGGTTTGTGGTGGTGTAGAGTGGACTGCGACGACGATGGGCCTATGATAAGTTCACCCTTGGTGTACACCCCAGCTTTGCAGCCCCTGGAGGCATGGGTAGCGCAAAGCCAGAGGAACTGGAAGTCAGGCACCGCCTTTGGTCGACTGTACACGTAATTTTCGTAATACACCAGGCGCTCGCCGCGTTTTGTTGTGAGATATCGAACTGCAAAGAGAAAGAAATGTTACAAACTGCCTTTTTTTAAAGATACAACACAAATGTTATAATACAGGTTCACCTAGGGAGGCAGGCTATGCACAACTAAAAACATTGTATAATTACACTACTTCTATAGTATAACCGTTCTTACATTACTTTATGTTTGTTACTTTTTTGTACTGATGTAATCAATTTGTAAACTACTTACATTGAACATGTACTTTTTTAGTTATAATGTTGCCAATTTCATTGAAGTAAGAATTTTATTATTATTATTACTAATGTCCCCACTTTCCGGAGTCAGTGAGACTATGGTGTATCAGATTAGAGTATGTTGTGAAGGTGAGGATAGTAAGGGATGGAAAGATGTGAGAAAGAGAAAGATTGACCTGCCTGTTCACGCGTGGTCACCAAACATGAGGAGCAATATTTCGATTATCTTTGCTGGTTTTTTACTAGGCCGCTACTACATTAGCTCCACACAGGAGGCCCTGAGGAAAACAATTTATCTTGGGGCCTATGTAAACTTTGGGGATGCTAAGTAAAGGATATTTTTAGGAAAAAGAAGGAGAGGAAGTTCTGGGGAGGAAAAAGGTATGAGGGGTGGGTAGGAATCTGGGAGTGACGTTCGTATAAATATACCCCTCCTACTGCGGTGCAAGGCAATGTTCCGAGAGAGGTCTCCATCAATCAATCAGTCCCGATCCGACCAGCCACATAGTAGTTAGGCAGGCGCAACTGTCGCCAGGACCCGGACCCCATGAACCCGCCTAAGTCACCAAACATGGCGAAGCACTTCGGGAGACCTTGGCAGAAGAGTTGTCTATCCAATACACGATTCCCGGGCGGCGGTACCCATACCCGATTGATTTGACCCGACAAATTGAAACTCTTAGATGGCACATGATATCGCGCTGATTTTTGTACGTTTATTAAAATAGAATTTATAAACTGTTAATTGTTAGTTTAATTGATTTTGAAAATGCTTGCATAATTGTACAAAATATATTCATTTTTTAGTTTGGATCGAGGTTTCTGCTAGTGGGGGGATTCTTTGGCCTAATTTATGTTTAATGTAATATTTATGTATTTTAACAATGGGCAAAGTAAACCCAGTAATATATATAACCAATCAATTTTCTCACATAAAAATGCCACATTTGACTACAACAAAATTGACAAATTCAGAAAGTTAAATAATAAAATACTTTTTTTTTTTAAACAAATTTTATTAATTCAAAGATATAAGGGCAAATATATTACTTTCTTCATTAAACTAGTAGTTTATAAGTGTATCCACAGTGGTTAAAATTACACCAAAATTTTTGTTTTGGAATTAGACCTCTCGGGGGACTTAATTTACAGTACAACTTCCACCTCCAGGCATTAAAAATTGCATCTTTTTAATCGCATCTCAAAAATCTTGCCAGGAAAATAATGTGTCTTCGTATACAAATATTACAAACTCGCCTAGTTTTTGGGGGGTTTTCCAGGAATATTAGTATGTAATCCTTTTAACTTATTTATAATAGTTGTTCGAGGTATGTTATACTTTGCAGCGGCTTTTCTCTGCGTCAATTCACCATTTTTGACTGCTTTTAAACATTTTTGCAACTTTTCATTGGTGTAATTGCCATATTTACGAGTTTGAGGGAGCCCAACGCGTCGCATTTTACCTGTAAAAATAAATAAATAAAGTCCGTTAAGCAAAATGTTAATTATATATTTATCAACTGGAGTTCCCAAAAATACACCTTTTTAACAATAAATTGCGATTTTTCACAAAATTAAAACACTATCTTCGCGTATATTGAAAGTTTACTACTGAGGTTTGAAGCTCTGAAAAAAGACCAAAACTAACCAAAACCACAAATCTTTTTTTTTTAATAATAATAAGTTTAGTGCCAGATAAAGACGTAACGCGTCGTTTCGGTCAGGGCCGGACTTCCGGCCCGAGAGTTCCGGCAAGGGACTGATTATTATTTCATTTTATAACATATTTAACATTTTAATATTAACTTCACATGGGAGGCTGCGATGGGAATTAAGTTTTTTTAAGTAATTATATTTCGTCTCAGGGTGTCCTATGAAAGTGGTACATATGGACACAGGATACGGAAAATAATATATCAAATTTTTCATAAGACACCAACGTCAGAGGGGGAACATAAAATGTTTTTTTTATTCTTTTGTAATCAATTCTATGAACCAGGCGTTATTCTAAACGAAAAATGTTCTTTTTAAAAATAAAATAAAACCACTATGTAATGAACCCACGAAAAATTGTACCCGCTGAATGCCGCCTTGGCCGATAGACTAAACAACTGTTAAACATTCAAAACATAGCTACTTTCTTTTCATGGAATTTTTCATCGTCAAAAATATTCGTAGCTTACTAAAATAAAAATCATTCAATTGACAACAAAAAAAGCAATGCGATAAGAGTTCTTGATTTTCGTTTGGTAAAGAGCAGCCATTTTAAAACAGTAAAGAAGTTCATACTGCGTCATTTTTCCCGCCTAATGCACGTGTTGTGTGTTTACTTTGGGGTTTTTAATTTATTTTATACTGTGAATAATTCTTATTCAGCTTTTTGAAAATGTAATTAAACTTCAAGAATATTTTCATATTTTAAAATATTTTTTTATAACACGAGTGAGAAAAAAAAATCTCTGAATATACCTAAGTAGCTATTCTGGGAAAACTACTTATAGTCCAGTCAAGATGTACATCCGCACTTGCAAAAGGTCCCGTCATTCTGAATTTTTTATATGTTGTTAGGACCTAAACCAGTATTAAAAAAAAAATTTGCAACTTCGAAAGTGATGTGCGAGCGGCGGTGGACCCAAAAAACCAGGAAATTTTCGGATTTTTTTCAGTTTTTGCTCAATATCTCGGTGAAGGAAGGGTCTGACCGGTGTAATCATTAGTACCTACATCAAACAGTGTGCACGTCAAATTTCACTCTGCAAAAATTATCTAAATTCAACGTTTTTAAATCGTATTATTCAAAAAGATATTGATTTTTGTATAACTGTGCAACAGTAGTGAACTATCTACCACTTTAAACATTTGAAACGGTCAAGAATTACTAATCTGAAGTGATTTAAAAACTGTGAAGTAATTTGTGGGAATATTATCGCATCTAAGTACCAACTGTAAACTGCAACTGACAGTTGATAGCAATATTACCTTTAATATAGCGATATTACCTCGCTCCCGATACCTACCGGATTGGTCTAGTGGTTAGCGTCGCGGACATTGACCGTCTGAGCCATAGGTCCGTAGGAACGAGGTTCGATCCTCACTAAAACCAACTTTTTTTTTTTAAATTAGTAGAAGCGCAAGACTTACCCTCAGACTATATTATAACACCATCTATTGCAGAACATCAAAAACATTAATATGAATAAACAAAAGAGAGCCACAAAAAAAGCAGCATCTAGCGAATCTGAAGAAGACTATAATACAAATAAGATGTTAAAATTCCTGGAAAAAAAATTCGAAGATTTATCGGAACAATTAATGAAATCTTTCAGAGAACAGATCAAGAATGAACTCAGAGAACTTACAAAATCAGTTGAATTCTGTAGTAACAAAATTGATGAATTCGAAGAAAAAAATAAAAACAAAGACATATTGATTAAACAGCTGCAATCGGAAAACAAGGAAATAAAAATGCAAATTAACAAACTAGAACAACTTCACAAACAAAATAACATCGAAATACAGGGAGTCCCATTTAAAGATAATGAAAACATAACAAAAATAGTGAATAACATAATGGAAACTATTAAAGGCGAAACAGAATCTTCAAAAATAACCAATATTTACCGAATCAAAAATAGAAATCCTTTAAACAAATACCCAGCCATTGTTGTATCATTTCAAAATAAAGAAATCAGAGACCAAATCATCGACAAAAAAAGAAAATACGGTTTTTTGTCCACAAAAAACTTTAACTTTCCAGAAGATAACAAAGTATACATTAATGAACAACTGACACCACAAAATAAACACCTACTGTTCCTGGCAAAATCATCAAGACTTGGTTACAAATTTATTTGGGCTAAAAATGGACACATTATGATGAGAAAAGATGAATTAGCCCCAATCATCCAAATAAGACAGCCGGCAGACATTCCCGAAGAATAGAGGATCAAGTAACCACATTGCATGTGTAAATTTTTTCTTTCAACATGTCAGACGAAAATTTTTTGTATGAAAATTATATTTGTAATGATACTAATGAACTAAATAATCACTTTAAAGATATAAACTTTTCAGTTCTTAATATGAACATACGTAGCTTAAGAAAACATTTTGATGAACTCTGTGTACTTCTCGAAAGTCTAGATTTTTCTCCGAGTATTGTTATTTTAACAGAAACACAGATGAAAGAGGTAATCCCCTATAACCTTCCAGGATATGTCACCATATCATCTGAATGCAAACATACTGGGCACGATGGTATCACCGTATTTGTGAAAAATTGTCTTAAGAAAACTACCTTCAAAATTTTAGATTTTAAAACAGCTAATGCAATTGAAGTAACATTCAAGCACAATAACTGTAATTATCTGATATTAGCTATATATAGATCTCCTTCCTTAAATGAATCACTTTTCACTAACGAGCTAAATTCATTTTTTAAAACGGCTAACAGAAAAAATTTCAATTTTTCAATATTATCTGGAGATATCAATATAAACATTAATGAAAATAACAAAAGAACAAACTGTATAAATGAATACTTAGATTGTTTATCATATGCAGGATATCAGTCATACATAAACTCTCCAACAAGAGAAAATTTGAATAACTCCACGACTCTAGATCATATATTTGTAAAAACACACAAACACGTCAAAACTACATCTTCAACTCTACATACAAACATTACTGACCACTACCCAACATTTTATGGACACAACCTCTTAACCACTAATTTAAAAGAAAACTCTGGTAATCTAGAAAAAAATAATATTAACTACGACACATTAAACAATCTACTCCATTCAGAAAAATGGGACAATGTACGATCGACAGCTAACCCACATTCAGCATTAGAATTGTTTTATAAAACTCTACAAGATTATATATCGAAAAGCACATACAAAATTGTTATTAATAAGCGAAAATATAAAAAAATCTAACCTTGGATTACTGTAGGACTAATAGTCTCCATTAAACACAGAGATAAACTTTACAGAGAAATGTTAAATTATGAAAAAACCTGTCAAAAAAATAACGTAAGAATAATGTCTTTTATGAAAACAAAGTATTTGATGTATAGAAACTTACTAAATAGGTTAATAAGAAGTTGTAAAAAGAAATACTATTGTGAACAAATTGATAACGCAAAAAATGATACCAAAAAACGTGGAATATTATTAATGAAATAATGAACAAAAAAAAAATGGCATCAACTGATGTGAAAGAGATTAAAATAAATAACAATAGTATAACTGACAAATCGGCCATTGCAGAAAACTTTAACAACTTCTTCACAAATGTAGTAGATCAAGTACTTGAATCTTCTAGTAAAATTGATAGTACAACACCCGTAGACTCATCTTTGCATTTACTCTCAACTTACGATTCAATAAATTCCTTAGAATATTTTTCACCTATCACGATAAACGAAATTGTAAAACACATTGATAGTCTAAAGTCAACAAATTCTACAGGAATTGATGGTTTATCGGGTAACACACTAAAAAAAATAAAACATAATATTTTAATTCCATTGCTACATATTTTTAATATATCACTAAAAGAGGGACATTTCCCTGAACAATTTAAAATCTCCACCATCATTCCAATTCACAAATCAGGAGAAACGCACATATTAGACAATTACCGACCTATTTCCTTAGTTTCAAACCTCTCAAAAATATTTGAAAAATGTATCAAAAATAGAGTAATGAATCACCTAGAACAAAACAAAAATCTGTCCCAAAATCAATATGGTTTCAGAAGTAACCTAAGCACTGAAGATGCAATATTCGATTTGACAAAAAAATTGTACACATCTGTTGATAAAAATAAAAAATGCCTAGCTTTATTTTTAGATTTAAGAAAAGCTTTTGATACGGTTAACCACAATATACTTATAAAAAAAATTAATCGAATAGGTTTCAAAAAAGATACACTAAAAATTCTCACAAACTATCTCAAAGACAGAAAACAAAAAACAAAAATAGGGAATTTTTATAGTACTGAAACGAGGATAAAAAATGGAGTACCACAGGGTACTGTGCTTGGCCCAATCCTGTTTTTAATATATATAAATGATTTATGTAATCTTGTAATCCCTGGTGATATTGTATCTTATGCTGATGATACAGTAATAATTGTAAACGGAAAATCCTGGCTTGAAACTTATTTAAATGCATCAAAATGTATTGCACATGTCTCATCATGGCTAAATAGTAATAGACTCTTCCTAAACAATAAAACATTTTACCTACCTTTTTATAAAAACAGTAAAAACAAACCCCCCAATAACCTTAAAATTAGAATTCATAATACTAACTGTAATCAAGTAATATGCTCATCTTGCTCTGAAATTGTAAAAGTTGAAAAGATAGATAAAATATTTGGGTATATGTATTGATACAAATTTAAATTGGCATTCACAAATAAATAATACCGTTTCTAAATTGAGATATCTTACATACATATTTTACAGACTCAAAGAAGTATTGAATATTGACAAATTGAAAATGATTTATTATTCTATGGTGCAATCTTCACTCATGTATGGAATAATAGGATGGGGTGGTGCCCTTGATACTTTTATAAAACCTTTACAAACAACTCAAAATTATATTATCAAAGTTATGTATAATAGAATTAAAACATTTTCGACAGATGCTTTATACAAAGAATCTAAACTATTCAGTCTCCGTAAACTATTTATACTGCAAACTATGAAATATATCTTTAAAAACGTAAAAAAATTCGAAAAAAATGTAAACAGAATCAACATTAGAAATAATAATGTATTCTATACCCCCCAAACACACACAAAACAAATGCAAACTCACAGTAGTTTTATTGGACCTCGTACCTTCAATAGTTTACCAAAACATATTCAAGTTGCAACAAAACTTCCGCATTTCGTAAAAGAGTTAAAATTATGGCTAAACCATACAGATGTAAAAACTCTATTTATTTAGTTTTATTTCACTTTATGTTTCTAAAAACTCTATTTATTTAGTTTTATATCACTTTTCTCACAAACTTTACACCTATTATTACAATGTATATCATTAATTACACTTACACTTATTTAACCGTACACTTTTTGTACAAAATGTTTTAAACAATTTTTGTTTTTGCTTTATATACCCCTGTTTGTTTTTTTCTAGGTACTAAAAAAAAAACTTTTTTTAAATATATTACCCACGCACAGGCTGCGCCTTAGTGGGTTCCCACATTATTGTTATGATTTTCAAATATGTAAATATAAATTGTAAAATATGGGAAAAATAAAGGAATTAAAAAAAAAAAAAAAAAAAAAATTTCAGTGTACATACTTTTGAAGGAGACTAAATTTCCTATAATTTGAGATGAAAGCAAACTATATACAGCAATTGGTTTCCAAGATACAGTTCTTCGAAAATAGGCCATTTTTTCCAAAAAGTGAAATTTTTTCGAAATGGTCACTTATTTTGTAAAATAATTTCTAAAATACGCATCCCACGTCAAATATTATATGAAATAAAGTTGTTGTAAATTTAATTAACTTTTATGTGAAAATAAATTGATATCTGTAGACATAACGGTTCTCTCAAAAATGGCAGATAACCAAAAACAGTCATAAGTGAGTTTTGGGGGAAATGCAAATAAACTCTTCTCACGTCTCTCGGCAAACCTCACACTAGCCAGTGTTGTTTTTTATAAGGTTGAAATAACTACTGAGGAGCGAGACGAGACTGAAAAATTTCTGAGAGACACTGAAAGGTCTCTCATTATATCAGCAGAAGAAATTGATAACTAATAACTATAAAATTTTCGATGAATAATTACACCATTAATCTGAAAACCTACAAATACATCTAAATTTATTACCACAGAGTAAATGGTTCCCCATTATACAGGGTGCTATGGGTCATACTTGACTTACTTTAACCGGTGATTCATGACATTATTTAGAGTAAAAAATGTAAATGAAAATTTGGTCTCTGGTGATATTTTTTATGTTTTTGAACTTAAAATATAAAAAAAGATCAGTTGTAGGTGTGGGTAGGTAGTGTCGGGGTCAGAGGTTGGACGGTTCCTCGGCTGAGAGACCAGTGATGACATGTGGAAGATTTTTTTGTTTGATTATAAAGAAAATTTAAAATATACATATATGAATTTAAAATATATTTAGTTAGTTAAGCACGTTCCGGTTTTACATTAATTAAACCTAAGAATTTCTCTAATGTTTTAATAAATGGTTCTACAACAACTCAACAAAGTAGCATTTCAACACCACTTTGAAAAGAGATTAAAATTTATGATTTTTTTTAAAAGCTTATAACCTAAACTAAAGTAACCAATTTAACATTTTTTTTTGATACTCTTTATGACTTTTCAAAGGAGGTTGAATGCTTTTGAATTATAGTTTTTAAGGTTTCTCAAGAGATGTCATTTAAATATTAGTAGAGTGGCAATTTTTTTTTTTAAATTTTCTTTATTCATTGCTTTGAGTGGTTACATCATTTGTGGATTTTCGACCACCATGCTAGGCTCATGCCCGTTTTATGGTGGTCGATGATTACCCGAACGGTTACGAAAACAGCAGATACACGATCGATGGCTGGGCACCTCCAGTATCGAGTTACTCTTACTTCAGAATTACACTGAGGTCACTGAGCATCTTTTAGAACGGGCATTTGAATCATAAATATTCATTATAAACCACACGATAACGTAAATAAAATAACTTGTAATTTCGATAAACCTCGAACTTTATTTGAGATTTCCGAACACTATCAAGTAATCCCAATTAATGGGATTGAAGAACATTACGTTATGGCGTAAGTATCGTAGCCATTCGCTTACTTTAACTAATACGATGCCATATGTTGATCTGGTTCTAAATAATAATAACTCCGAATGGTTTGGAGAAAGCTTTAAATTTATTTTTAAAACACAAATAATTAAACACACGATCATAGAATAAAAAATATTAGTCAAAAATCATTTTATTCATTATAAAAACATAACATAATATTCATAATTGCAAACACAACGAAAACAAATAAATACGTGAAAGAAGGTTTTTAACGAATTAAATATAAGAATATCTGCAATGTTGTAATTGCTGTTATAATTTTTACAATTTTATTTTTTATTACGAACATTTAAAAAAATTAAAATAACTAGGTTATAGCCCAATAACAAATGTTCACATAATGGCAAATAATAATTCACCCAGTATGGACTTAAAATTAAATAATGTTTTTTTTTTTTACAAAGTGTTTTATTATTATAATAAATACTATTAAATCAAAATAAAAATTACTGTCGTAATGGAGAAAAATTTCTTAAATATATGACCAGTGGTTTTATAAAAGCATAAGCGACTTCTCCAAAAGAACTGCATTCGGGAAAAAGCGAAAGACTGTTTGGAACATTCCATAAATCTTGCTCTCAAACGGTTTAGGGGTGTATTGGAATATAAACTCATATTTCGAATCAGTTTTCCTTAGATTTTTTCATAAATTTGAACCTCCACCAAACTTTGCACATTGAAGAGAAAAAACAAACATTTTGACAAATTTTTGTTCCATATAAATAAAATCGGATATATTTATCCGAAACACTATCTAGGTTAGAAAACAGTTCATCGAACGCATGTTTCCAAAGAAAAAGATAGCTGCCAATAATATGGAGAAAAAAAATTGTCGAAGATAATATTGTTAATTCTGAAATTTGAAATATGAGGTTGACAAAAATGATAATCAAATAAGAGATCTCAGTAGCCAAATTTGGAGAGGCGTTTGTCACCGTAAGACAAAGGTTCAGGGTTAGGACTGTTATCTTTTTATTTTTCTGTGTACTACTAGATATACAGAAAAATAAAACTGTTTATTACAGAATACTAGAATCAGCTCCCTACTTTTTGCTGACGACATCGCGAGATTAACTGCAACACAGGAGGGACTACAAGAGTGGATCAACCGATTCAACGAACAGTGCACGACGGCGGGAATGAAAATGAGTACCTCAAAAATAGAGATGATGGTTATAGGAAGGGACCAAACTCAGTGCAACATACTCGCTAATGGGACTCAGCTGAAACAGGTGGACAGATTCAAATACCTCGGGGTCGAATTCTCCAGCGATGGACAGGAAGACGGAGAAATTAATCGAAGAATAAGTGCGGCAAGCGGTGTGTTGCGTCCTATCTACATGTCAGTGATAAGAAAAGTCGAGCTTAGTTTCAAGACAAAGATGGCAGTGTTCAAAACCGTATACCGCCCGACACTCACTGACGGTCACCAGATATGAATGCTAAACGAACGAACACACTCTAGAGTCCAAGCTGCCGAAATGAGGTACTTGAGAGGAGTGGAAGGAGTTACGAAATGGGATTATATAAGAAACTCAACGATCCGAGACGATCTAAACATTGAACCACTGTTACTCTTCATAGAAAAATCGTAACTGAGGTGGCTTGGGCACGTACTTAGAATATCTGATGACCGAATTCTGAGGAAAATACTGAGTGCGATTCCAGAGAGTAGACGTCCAGTGGGCCGCCCCATACACAGTTGGGCGAGGCGACTCCAAAACTGTGTGAGAAGAGGATAGGACTGCCATGGACGGAGGCCGCACAATCAGCGCAAGACAGGGACATATGGAGCCGCCTTGTCGATGCCCTTGTTCCCGACCCGAATAGGATAAGGGGAAGAAGATGATGCTGATGATGATGACATTCATAAATCTACACCGCAACTTTTGGAGAGAGTTTCCTTTGCTTTTAAACAACAATCATCATCAAGGGATGATGATTCTGTTTTAAGCAGATTCATATGGAGTGCAAAAATCTTGATCAAGCCAAGCAGAATTCTTGATAAAAAACTCTACTTCATTACCTCGACTTATCTTCCACCGTTTTGTTAAATCTCTGGCAAAGCCACGCACTTTAGCTTTACGCATATCCCATTCACCATCAATTCCCAAATTGTCCATAATGTATTTATTCAATCGTGTTGTTATCTTTACTTCAGATGTTCTAGCAATTAAGACGTGTTCCTTCCGGATGCACCAATACAGTTCCCATCGCGTCATAGAGCGACATTCTAAAAAGCAAATAAATATGGTTATTCAACAAAATATTAGGTCAATTAATAAAAACTTTAATGCAATCCAGATACAGCTTTACCATCTAAATATAGACTTTGATATAATCATTCTTACAGAATGTTGGTTGAAAATTATTTACACTCCAAAATTTATAAATCACTACTCTTCCTTCAATTCGTCAAAACATGATAGTCAGAACGATGGAGTTGTGGTACATAGTTCAAAATGGATTCACCAACAAGTTTCACCAACGATGGTACCATCAATACACCAACAAGAATAGCTAATGAATCTACATCATGCATTGATCACATAATGGTCATAATTAATAAACAAAACAAAAGCATCGTTTACAAATCAACAATTAGTACAGACCATTACACAATAATACTCACATTGCAATCCGAAAACACAGAGGTGCCAATATCTTTTTTCTGATTTTTCTTTCACCAGATCTTCGATTGAGTTTCACTAATATTGTCTTCATTTAATAAAATATTATAACTTAAGATTTTACTCAGAAAGTTAAAAATAAAAATAAATATTATCCTAGACTTGCTGAAAGTATTAAAAATAAAATGGACTAAAAATTATCTAGACACTATCTAGATAGCATTTAGTTCGGTTGAATCTTGCAATCATATATAAAGATAGCAGCCAATAATATATACGTAAGAAAATGAAGATAGTGTTGGTAGTTCTTAATCGAAGTATGATACAGTTAAAAGTGACCGAATTGAATATAGACACCTTTGCTCAGTTGGTAGAGCATTTGCCATGTAAGCAGAAGGTCTTGGGTTCGAGTCCCAGAGGTGCCAATATCTTTTTCTGATTTTTCTGTCTCCAGATCTTCGATTGAGTTTCGCTAATATTGTCTTCATTAAATTTAATATTATAATTTGAGATTCTACTCGTAAAGTTAAAAATTTTCTTCATAAAATTTTCATTGAATACAATAACCTTCAAGTAGGTAGGTACAACTAAATTATTATTACAGAGTACGTACTTGACTTAATTTAGCTAGTAATTCCTGATAGGTATTATTTGGAGTAAAAAATGTAAATTAAATTTTGGTATCCGGTGATAGGTTGGTTACGAGTATCCGAGGCTGAGTGAAAGCAGGTTCTATACGATTAAATACAAGAATATCTCTAATGTTTTAGTAAACACGGTATCACGGTATGTATTTAAAAGTAAATAATGTTTAGTCTGGGGTTATAGTTATATGTGTGGATGTATTGTGTATAAGTCAAATAAGCATCATAAGTTTATTTTTACAGATTTACATCCATACCATACTTTAATATATATAAAGTATTCCTCTATGAAAAGTGCGATATACAAAGCTGTTGTCTTCGGCAGTTTGAAAAAGAATGATTCCTTTTAACGTATCCTGACAGACTGTGTGGAAATGTTGAGGGATCGCTATTGGCGTGTGAGGAACTAATAGGAATGCATCCGTGATTCAAAATGTCTGCATCATTCGCTGCCACAAGTCAAAATAAAAAAAAAACAGAACATTTTTTTTAAGAGTTCCTTCTATTTTATTTTCTAAATTAAACACATTTTGTGCAGAATACAGAATGAGTCAGAAGCATATATAATAGAAATAAGGGAGAAGGGCTGTGAACTATTATTAGTTATAAAACCACACGCAGAGCACGTGTCACCAACATTGTTCACCCAAACTACTACAAAACGCATCTACGCACAACAGCTCTGTTTCTACCTAGAAACCAAACTCATAACTTTTATAGCTTCGCGCGTCGCTTTTATAGGCCGTGCAACTTGGTCCGTTCCATGTCCATTTGTGCCTATAATCTATGGTGAGAATATGAATCTAACATCGATCAAGATAACAAAGATTATAATCAATAATTATCAGCCTGAAACACTCATCTACATTGAAAAAATCTTCCGAGAAAAGATACTGGCCGCCAACGGGAATTAACCCGTGTCCCTCTGATTGCCAGTCAGGAGCTCTGACCACTGAGCTATGGCGGCTTATCTAATACCCGCCAAATAATTCAATATATACTAGTGTTTCATTCGACAAATTACCTATTATTACTTTTTTTTTTCAACTGAAAACAACCAACTTTATTTTTGTGAGAGAGGTATTGTTAAGTACTAAATCTCCCGCTAGGTGGCGTCGAGACTAATTATGTATGCATTTATTGCTGAAATACTTTAACTTGTCAAATATTAATTATTATTTTTAATTGATAAACTAACATTTAAACAAGATTTTTATGCATAGCACAAAGGGTAGAAAACAAATATTATAATCAATAATTATCAGCCTGAAACACTCATCTACATTGAAAACATCTTCCGACAAAAGTGGCGGCCAGTATCTTTTCTCGGAAGATTTTTCAATGTAGATGAGTGTTTCAGGCTGATAATTATTGATTATAATATTTGTTATCTACCCTTTGTGCTATGCATAAAAATCTTGTTTAAACGTTAGTTTATCAATTAAAAGTAATAATCGATCAAGAATTATAAATTGATGGCTGAGAAGCATTAAATGAAATATATATTTATTAGTTACACTTTACGTATTTTCCGTTTACAACGATATATTTGGGTGGTTTATGGTTATGGTTAAGATTAGAAAAACCGATCAATTGGTCAAGAATGTACAGAAAAGCCTTACATCCCTTGGCCTGAGAAGAACACTTCCATCTCTGTCCTTTTATAGACATGAAGTGATGGCTGTACGTATAAGAATTCAGCAGCAACAAGCTTCCCCCACTTCTCGTAGTAATGTAATCGCCTAGAAAAAAAAAGATTTTAGATACAAATCACAGACTGCTGTAGTGGTTCGCTAGGTTTGGTGAACTAACAGGGTGCCCGGGTTCATAGGGTGAGGTTTGTCTAGGTCTTGGCGGTGAATGCATGGGGGGAGCATACAACACCTCACTTCTGCCACTGGAAATTACTCAAAGACTATTAATCAGATTATTCAACCTCTCAACTTATTTAAGACTTTAAAGTCCCACCTCTAAAAAATATATGTATGAAAAATACGCTGCTTCAAATACACAAAGATCGTTCTAAGAAATCACACCATGCCATGGTACGTGTCGAGAAGAATAGACAAAACACAGTGCGTCGCTTATGCACGCCACTAATGCATACCAGTTTTGCACAACACTACTTACTACACGGAGTGGTTTAATAAACTATCGACAGAGCTGAGATTAGAACCTGATTCCGTGCCATTTTGTTTATCGCCGTGTGCCAGCTGATTTTCGTAATAGAACTAATAACGTACTTGTTGTTTGCAAAATGATTTTTTCGTAAATTTTACTGTCATACCAGATAGTTCAGTTTATTATGATTTCTTAGGTTCCATCTAATTGTATTTTTTACAAACGGATACAGAAAACATACTTACCTGTAAATAATTAACACACTTTTATTAGAAAGTGTGTGCTTGGAGAAGATAAGACATTGCACACATAGGACACACTATTTTAAAACACCGAATATTACATGATTTTACATTTGCTACCCTATAGCATAAATATATTTATAGCTTCAACTGGCTACATTTATAATTTATTTTTCTTTATTTATTGCTTTGATGGTTACATTTATGGATTTTTAAACCACCATGCTAGGGTAAAACATTTATATTTACATTTGCTACCCTAACACGTTATTTATACGCGGTCTGTCCGATCTTTGTTTCCTAGGTTATGAAATATATGCACATATTGGGAGTGAGCACATTTGCATTTGTCAAAGCATTATTAACTTTGAAATGTGCCAGAATTTTACATAGAGATAAGTGTAAGTAGTAACGTAGGGAAGGTTATGTTATAATATGATTATAAAGCCGCCAGGGCATAGGCGATGTATAACATTACACTTTGTACACATACAGCTATAATATACGTAGCTTGGCCTACGTCATATATTCCCATTGGGAATGTACGACGAGCGATATGCCGAAATACGGCAAGCCACAATATTATAGCTGTGTGTGAATCAAGCATTATGGTAGAAAGAACGTAAAACAATTATCAAGTGTGAACCTATGAAAAGCGGATATACTTTGTGTATAAGGGAATTGAAATTAAACAAGTTGGTAGGAATAACAATAATCTATTATATTGAAAGTAAACGAATTAACAGAGTTATAAATGAACTGGGAGGGGCTTGCTTTAGTTAAAATTAATGAAATGTGCAAGTCGACCAAGTTTGAGCACATGCCAATATTATACCTACGTATTAAACAAATTTAATTATTCCGCTATAAAAAAAATTATTAGGACCTTTTTTCTATTTGTTCGTGATCAATCACCGCCGGAAGTTGAGCGGTATGTTAAACAAGATGTACAATTCTCATAAAGCTATAGGTACAATGTTATGAATAAATCTGGTCATACCTTCATAGAGAGACCTCTAAAACAGGAAATAATGTTATTTATCCATTAGACGTGAATTCATACTTACATTGGTTTCCACGGTGGGGGACACTTCAGAAAACAAGTTGATAACGAAATTGGCATTCCAGCTCCGAATCCATCTTTTACGTCCAAAAATCTAATTGTGGTCATCCATGAATAGGTTAAGATTCTCCGATAGCATTGTACCCATATGACGCACGGTGACCCGACAGTTGATCCACCGACAGTTGGCCCCCCGAGGTTATAATTATTATTATTTTTTGTGCGTTATTTATCTTAAAGTTAATTACCTGAAATCGACCTCAAAAATACCGTCAATTACATTATAATGTATTATAATAAAACGAATATAAAACTATTTTTCACTTAATTTAAACCGGATTCAGCCTGTCAAGGCCATCTTCAGACTGGTCTGAAGATTGCCTTTTTCAGGCTGAAACCGGTTACGTTCAAATAAAGTTAAGTGGAAAATAGTTTTATATTCGTTTTATTGTAATATATTGTAATGGAATTCCACCATGAATTGTGAGTCTCAAAAACAGAAATATTCAATTACATTGGTATGGATATAAAATCAATTTTTTTACAGTGTTTAGTTTTTCCTCAATCGCACTCTGTATATAAACGTTAAAAAGAACAGGTGACAGAGAGCATCCCTGTCTCACCCCTTGTCTTATACTGGCTTCTTTTGTATCATTGTCACATCTAATTATAGCGGCCTCATTCTTGTATAGCGCCTGGATTATTCGCATATTATTATAGGCATATTGATTATTTGGATTATAGGCCTCTTGCATACCATAATGGAGGGTATGACCGAGGGGACAAACTCTAGGGGACGCCCACGCCGAGAGTACCTGGACGACCTTCTGGTGGACGTGCGCTGCCCATCATATGCAGAATTCAAAAGAGCCGCACAAGACAGGGAAGAATGGAAGAGAAAATTAGAGGAAATTGCTGCAAACCAATCCCAGGATTGAAACCAGAGAGAGAGAGTTTTTCCTTGGTGCATTTCAATGAAAATGTGTTTATACTTTTGTTATTCATCCTCTTTGCAAACCCCTTCGGGGACACTCAGTTATATATTGTGTAAGTAGGTAAACAGTATTTTACTTAAGCTGCATTGTTGGCTGTCTAACTGCCGGGGAATCAACTGTCATGGAACCACGATGGACACCGCACAGGTGAGACCTGCAATAGTCGCCGATGTGTGAATGCGGTGCGGTGCAGACAACTGAGCATGTGGTCAAACAAAGATCCGCTCCGTTCATTCCAAAATAGATATTTCACTCTGACCTCCCCACCATGCGAAAGATTTCTGACTCGGTGAAGCTTCAACACACGTCGTGGTATTTTCCTTACATCTACCACATCCCGATGTATTTGTCACTGTACATCCCGTGTCTGGGTGGTTCATGGGTGTGTTGATTGTTGCCGGATATCACTATATCATCCTTTGTGTATAGACTGGCCTTGCATCCTCGAGCGTGATGAGAAGAGCAGCACCATCGAAGCCGGTCGCCACAAGCTGCTCGCTGCTTGCAGAATGTGTACTGGCCCAGCATTAGGAGACGGCTGCCGGATTTTTTTGACCGAACGTACGAGACTAAAAACAAATTTAGCATTTAATCAACTGATCTACATACTTATTACTTACCAATGTAAATTTACTAAATGTTTTTTTTTTTTTTTAATGAATTTACTTTGTGATTATTGTTTCCATTTTCAGATTATACATAGATTACAACTAGATGCAGAAAGTTAACGGCACGTCAGGACATTAGACAATAAGTGCGGTAATTCTAATGGAATCATTACATAAATTATTCACCGGATTAAGATTTAAAGTAATGACGAATATTACATGAATGTGTGAACTATACGGCGTCTTTATAAAGTTGTAACGGAAGGCCCTGGTTGGAGGACATAAATCAGAAAGACGGATCCCTTCATCACTGAGAAAATGTAGATACAGTTAAAAAATGTCATAGCCGATCATACTCATACAATACCACATATAAAGACAAACTACTAGTAACTACCTATTCTCAAAATGCCCTGCACTTGAAAAGAAAAACCAGACGAATTACATAAGAAAAAATATGAACCAAAAATTTCATCATAAGCTGTTGTAGGTATCTGAAGACCGAAAAGTTTAGGAAAAGGAACGGACCTAAATTGTTGAAAATAATTATGTTTTTATTTATCGTCATCGGGTTTCATCACAAAAAAAATGTTAATAAGTAAAATACTTACCAAAACAAAACGCTATGAGAAAAAAACAAGGTTATTAGTAGGTATCCAGAATTTTCGAATTCAAAACAAAAGTAAGTTTTGAGAATGCGTGAGCTCTGCCGTTTTTTAGGTACAGCGTTCATGAAACTGGGAGACCCGTTACCAACGATTTACACGTACTAAAACAAATAAAAACTTTATGCAATTGCAGTGATTGTCCGATCTATATCGCGTCGGACTCCCATTTCAACAGAAAATCGCTATAATAAATACAAATATATAATTTTATTATCTTTACTTTGATTTTTAGAGCCAATATCCAAGCCAAGTCTCTCACATATAAACACAATCGATAACTCACCATAAAAAAATCTTAGCAGGGTCAGGCAAAGTCTCTCAAAGATCGGGTCTTGTTTTCCTGGGACATCCCCAATGTCTCATTTGATTAACTTGCAGTCCACTTTTCTAAATATTTTTTTTTATGATATCCCGCACCAAATTGACTGGAATCAGTAGAAACCGTGGCCGGTAATAATGTTCTCTGTCAAAACATTCCAAGTGAAAACGTTCCCAGTAAGGCCGGAACATCAGATTTTTTCATCCGATCGTCTGATCAGACAGCCGGAAGGCCTTAGCGCCATATATTTCTTATGAAAGCCCGCACACTTCCGATTCCGGATCGGTAATAAAAATAGGCCACGCCCTTCCGCGCCAGCCGTCCAATCCGGTCCGACAACCGGATCGGACGAAAAAGGACGTGGCCCCGATTTTATTACCTATCCGGTTTAATTAATTTAATCTATTTAATCTATCTATCTGATCCGATTATCTGATCAGATAACCGGAAAGCAAAATCTGATGTATGCGGCCGGCCTAAAAAGATCCCCGGTAAAACGGTTCCGTTCCAAAATGTTCCTAGTTAATAATCGCTCAGTGGATAGAAATCAATTAGATAACACAACAACAATAAATATATATGGGGATGGAACATTTTGACAAGGAAATTTTTTTACTGGGAATATTTTGACCGGGAACATTTTAACATTTAACAACCCGGAAGATTTTAACCAGTACATTATTACTGGGAACATTTTGACAGGGAACATTGTTACCACGAACATAATAAACTAGAACCAGTAGAACCATATTGTAATCAAAAAAGTTGTGAAGATGAAAGTAGTGAAATATAGGGGGGAATGAAAGAGGGTGGTTGGAAAGTATCTGGCTACTTTTTAACGTATCTGACTACTTCAAAAAATGTTAAAATCATTAAAAGAAACGCTTCGATTCTGAAAGGTGCTCTTTCGCAAGAGCGATTTTATTTTATTTATTGTACGATAGATTAATTTTCCAATTTTACAAATAATATTCTAAGGGTAGAATTGGTTCCCCGCTCGTTTTGACTAATTTCCCATTTAACACCATGTATGAAGGTGGTTCGTGGTTGTGCTCATTCTTGCCCGACACGATCATGTCATCCCTTGTATAGAGGCTGGCCCTGCACCCCTTCTTGGTGTGCGTGGAGCACCACCATCGTTCCCTACCGCCAGGGGCTGGTCTATGCTTGGAGAAGGTATACTTGTTCAAAAGCAGCAAACGGCTTCCAGGCTTCCTGGAATCGATGAAAGTGGCTAAATAACAAGAGAAACCCGAGATTAGTAGGACTCAAAGCATGTGTCTTCGAACGCTTTAGATTCAAAAGTAATCATGTCTCAAATTCAAACCAAAATTTATTTAGAAAAGGATGCGTTATTACTTTCGATACATTTATAAAAGACGTACAACAGATTTTGAAAGGTAAAAATGACAAGACAAGTGGTTACAAATGAAAAATGCATCTTTCTTTTGGTAAAAAAAATTACAAGATTTTTATTACATTATTATTATCAATGAAAGGTGTAGACTTACCTTTTGTCATAAGAAGTATCGAGGGACATCCTTAAAAGAGAGTGGGAAGAATAAAACCAAGGGCGGGTAAATATGATTGAAATATTTCATTTTATTAACATTGTGCACAACAAACACATAGGGTTATCAAATTATATATATAAAATTATATAAATATAAAAAACATAATAAATAGGTACTCCATTAATGGTTTACAATGTTTGGGCTTTCAACAGGAAATAAAGTGTGAGTCAAGTGAAAACAAAACAATAATTAAGGCTTTCTAAAAGAGAGGAACCGAGTAGAGAGGTAGAAATACTAGGTACAAGAAATTCGAGAAATTTGGAAAGTTCTGGGGGCTATCGCTATTATATCGATCGTTCAGTTGATTAGTCAGACATCTCCAAATACTATGTTTTGAGATAATGAGAAAAGCAATATACGGATGCTCACCATTAAATAAGTATTATTTAGGTGTCTGTTTGTACATATTAAATAATAACAGGAGGCCTAACGGTACATTAGTACGACATATTGAAATATCGTACAAGTGGCTGAGAAATCAACAATTTTAATTCACAAGTTTTCTGCATTATAATTGATTTAGTGGTGTTAGTTTACGTAATCTGAGTATTGTACACCTAAAATGAGTGATCTGAGCATTGTAGCAGATAAAGCGAACTTTTACATATACTCGTAACTGCACATTCAACTCAAAATTCGATTTTTCAGAGATGTCTGACTAATAAACTAGACGATCGATATGTATAAACATTAGTCAGTTCCGCTGCTCCTGAAACTCCATATATTTGCAAACCTGATCAAAAATCCTAAAGGACCATCATGGAGCGACGGATTGTTGACTTATATAAGCCTTGTAGAGTACAAGTAAAATCCTTAAAATACAATTAAGATAAAGCTGATAAAAACGTAGATAAAAGAATATCTAAGATATAGTGGAAATAAACTGACAATGTCGTAATAAAGAACAACGAAAGACGTATGAAAATAATGGCAGATCGTGGATTTTCCCTGAGGACTCAGAAATACAAGGGAACATATTATTATTTACATACTTATTTCATTAAAGTTGACGGAGTTCCCTCAAATTTAATTTCAAGCCCCTGTTTATACGAACTCGCATTTTTTTATGTAAACAATATTATATTTCACCTTTATTTTATTTATTTATTTATTTTTCAGAAACAAACAGTACATAATTACATGTTAGAAAGTAGTTACAAGTTGTAGAATTAATACAATAATTGGTACCAATGACATGTCGCTGTTATATAATATATGTTTTTAAGTGACAAATTATAAATTTTACCTATATTAAATTAGCAAATTATTGAGGGAGAGGTGTGTGTGTGTGTCTGTGTGTGTGTGTGTGAATATGTGTGTATGTGTGTATGTAAGTATGCGCATTGAACAATTTATATGATTGACATGATGCTCTTTTTAAATTTGGGCAGTGAATCGGAGAAAATGTCGATGTTATAATTTAGATTAATATTATTGAACACATGAAGAGCACGATTGATTGGCGAATTAGTTGCTGCATTTGTCTTGTAATTAAGCATGTGGAATAGTTCTGTATGGCGTGTACGTCTTAATGGTATGTTAAAATTAATTAGGGAAAGTAGTTCGGTACAATCGATGTTATTATTTAAAATTTTGTGTATAAATGTCAAATCAGCAATTACTCGTCTTTGTTGCAAAGTTTGAAATGTGCATTCATAATTATTGTTGAATTTGAATTTAAGATATTTTATAAATTTGTTTTGAATATGTTATATGCTATATATGTATAATTTGTACTGCGGGTTCCAAATTGGCGGGTTCCAATTTATACAATATTAGGTATATCTAACAACAAAAAAATGCGGCAAATCATAAAACGGAACTGTTAAATGTTTATGTAAAACCGATTACATTATAGCGATCACATTATATCGAATAATATTAAAATCACATTCGGATAAAGAAACTACGCCTATTTTGCAACTAAACTTCACAACATCTGGCTGAAAGAGGTCAACGAAAAAACCCACAAAAACACTAAAAACGACATAAAACTCAGCCTCAGCACAGGACCTCCAAGACAATAGGAGTTTGCCTAAACTTTCACAAAAAAGAATTAACTAACCATCTAACCATCACGTCGTTTCCCCGCAGGGGTAGGCAGAGAGGACGGATCGCCAAACAACTCGGTCTTGGCATACACTCCTCGCCTCTTTAAAATATTCATACATCGTCTCATACATGCTCTTCTATTATTCTGACTCTTGGCATGACCCGACTCAAGTATCTGATTCACTTAATCGAGCCATGTCTTTCTCGGGCGTCCCCGACTTCTTCTACCATTCACTCCTAACACTCCTTTCCTCGTTCATTCGCTCTACATGCCCAAACCATCGGAGCGTCCCTTTCTTAATCTTACTCATTACGCTTAAACCAACCTTGCATTATTTGCAGATCTCCACGTTTCTCACACGATCATACATGGTTTCACCACACATTCGCCTCAGGGATCTCATTTCTAGAGCATTCAGTCTACTTTCATCCTTCCTTTGCCAGTTCCATGCCTCACTACCATACATCAGGGTAGGTATCAGTACTCCATTATGGACAACTAGTTTCGCTTCTTTGGACACTTTTCACTTCTTTTTTTGTTGGCGCCAACAGCGTTCAGTCCTCCATTAACGGAGTTACCTGCATTTACCTTTCTTTCAATATCTCTATCAGCCTTCCCATCTCTCATAACAACCAAAGAATATTACGTTTTATCGAAAAAATGGATGAATTCTAAATATTAAAACAAAAGTAAACTACATTAAAATCTAATTTATTGGTAGAATTTCAAATGCCTCTAAAAGCAAACGAGAAACGTGAAATGCAGAAACAAGAAAATACAAAAATTTATTTCCATCTTCTAACTACCATAAAGTAAAATAATTTTACTTGCAATTAGTACAAGGTCCAGATGCCGATGTAGGCGAAGGGCTCGGCCAATCTCGGTGACATTAATTCGTCAAACTCTGGAAGTCACGTGGCATCAAACATTATAGCTACCATCGTAGTGCACATGCAAAGATTACCACCCCCACACGGACACTTCGGAGCGCGCCGCTTCTGGCCCCCTCGAAGAAAAGTCTCAAAGTGAACTGCGCTGTAAGCCGTTACTTTACCTTCGGTACTCACTTTTCTGCGCGGTGCGGCCAGAAGTGGGGCGCTCCGAAATGTCGAGGTGGAGGGTGCTATTGTCTGGTTTTTGCGGGGGTTATTGGATTTCACCGTCCGTAACATTGTTTTGGTTTTTTGTACGAAGTATTTCGTGCTGATTCTATAACGCACAATTCACACAACATGGGAATAGCGAGTTGCTTTTCGCGGGGACTCCAAAGGCGGAATTTTAAAAATCTAAATCGGAAATCGCGCAATCCTTAAGCAGATGGTGATAAGGATGAAATTTCCGCCACTGGCCGCATTGAGATATACAAAAAAACATGGCAAAATGCTTGTTTTGTATTATTTTGTGAAGTTCAGGCATAAATATTAAAATGTTTTAAGATGATAATATAAAGAACTTAGCTTGCCACTTTATATGACAAAATCATACCCGAAAAGGAGTAAATTGGATATATAACACTTCAAAGCATTTTTATAGGTCTGATACTTTATTTTTTCTAGGAATTTAAAAAGACTTATCAAAAAATTGCTCGGTTGAAGCAAAGGCCTAGATGAGTTCTACTCGTAGTATATAATTAAAGCATTCATAATAATAGTTCTAGACGAATTAGTCTTGAAACCAAACACACATGATTTGCCTAACTTCGCAAGGTATCGCCTTTAGTGGCAAATATTTTGGGTGTTGGCTGGGGTTGTTTAATATTTTGTTACACCTTAACGTATTTTCCATTAATCTCCACGTATTTGGGTGGCTCGTGATTGTGTTCATTTTTGCACGACACAATGACATCGCCCCTCGTGTACAGGCTTGCTTTGCAGCCCTTCGAGGAGTGTGTGGAACACAACCATCGGTAACGGAACCCTTTACCACCAGTCACGTTTCGCTTATAGAATGTGTAGTTGTGTAGCATCAGCAGTTTTTTGCCAGACCTGGACTGGACGAAGAGAGCTAGAACATAATATAACTAAACGTGAGTCTTATTCCGAAGTCATGTTCTTTTTCATATTTATAAACAATGCCACCATCCAACCTATAATAGTTTCAAATTTTATATTCTAAATTTCTAAATTACTACTTAGTTTGCTAGTTTGTTTGAAATCCAGCGGCATATACCTATTTTAGGACGTGTAAAAGAAACGTATTATTCGTACGGTTCTTCTGTTATGGGGTCCTTGTCTGTTAGTTAATTTCTTCATGAATCGCACCACCCAAGATCACTGGAGTGAGTTATTTATATCATTGTGGTTTCAAGGTACTCTTGCAATGGTGTTGTAATACTGAGAGTTCCGTTGTATTCTTACAATTCTTCAAAATACCCATACACGGTGTCCGGAAACAAGGCCAAGCTGGAAACCGGTGAATCTACTTATTACAACCCTGATTAGTGGTCTTTCAGTAGGGTGATACTGAGTATCTACAACCCACGCTAAAACAACTGAATAAATATACAAGAAATGCGATTTTGGTGTATCGTGATCCGAAAGTCAGACCATTCTTTGCTTAAATTGCAAACACCAAAATGTGTTTCATCACCCTTATGAAGTTCAAATGGGGTCGCGATATACTATGTCTAAATGGGCTAGAACCAAAACCTACGGAAGGCACTTCTAGAGGGTACCGCGCGTTTTCATCCTCCGACAAAATATCCCTGACAAAATATCCTCCGACAAAATATCCCTCGACATAATATCCCAACGACAAAATGTGTATCCACTACGCTAAATTATTTTTTGTTGGGTTAGGTTAGGTTAGGTTTCAGTAGATCTTCTGTGGGGGATGTTTTCTTCGTAGGATATTTTGTCGAGGATATTTTGTCGCGAGATGAAAAGTCGTGGAACTCTTCTATAGTAAATTATCTATTCTATGGCTAAAATTATGTTTTCCAAATTAAATCCTAATATATTGACCATGTAGGACCATGTACTTTGGCGGGGCGTGTGTGTGCTCATTTTTCGAAAAAACGATTAGATCACCCTTTGTGTAAAGATGGGCCTTGCAGCCCTTCGCGGCGTGACTGGAACATCCCCAGCGAAATCGGTCGCCAGTGGCGGCATTTTGCTTGTAGAAAGTGTAGCTGTTCAGTAAAAGCAGCGGCTTACCAGATTTAGACTTGATGTAACAAACTGTAAGAAAGGTTCATCAAATTAGAGCGAACACTTAAAATTTAATAATGACGATAAACATCTACAACAGTTTAAAATTGAGGTGACTAACACGCACTTTACACAAAGTCTGTAGATATTGGTGCACATCGATACACTTCCAACAGCGATGTTCTTGCCAAGCAAAACTAAAGGTGGAGACCACCCAAATGTTAACAATTACCGACCCATATCTTTGCTTAATACTCTCTCAAAAGTAATAGAGAGATTGGCTAAGTCAAGATTAGTTTCATTGTTAAAAAAATACAAAATACTCTCCGACAATCAATTCGGTTTCAGAGAGAATAAAGGTACGAGTGATTTATTTATTTATTTACATATATACGGCACAACACGTGCCATTGACATAATTGACATATTTATAAATAGTACAACAACATGAAGAATTTGAGTGAAATTTAAGAAAAAAGGTAAAAAGTTAGGTAATAAGCAGTGAATAAAATAAAATGAAAAATGTATAAAAGTAAATTATAAAGTGTAAAGTATAAAATATAAAGTATAAAGTACAAACCATAAATTATTAGGTAAAAAGTAAAAATAAAAAATTAAAGTGAGAAATAAAACAATAAAAGGTAAAATGTAGAAATATAATATATCTCTAAAAGTTACCTAAAAAGATTTAAATATAAAAAGTTAAAAAAATCCTGGATTATGTTATCCGATATGATAAACACAGTGACAGTGACAGTGCCTATGATTTCTAGTACATTAGTAGTTTTAGTGTGAAGTACTGGTAGGCATATAATTATAATATTTACATGATGATTTGCATGATGTATTATAACATTTACGTGCTACTACCAAACAAATTTAGTTTAATGCATCTTTTGTATGAGGCCAGATTGCCGGCGGCGTGATCGATATTAGCATATTCATTGCCTAAAATATGTAAGCGATTTATGATTGAGTTTTGTTCTGCGTTCGTCAAAGTGTTGTCACAATGAAAAGGTGTTTTGAGTCGAGTCGGTCTAGAACATAGGTTCTCAACGTGGGCGATAACGCCCCCTTGGGGGCGTTTGAGACCTTCAGGGGGGCGGTAGAAGATCCAGAGACAATTGGGGGGCGTTGAGATGGCACAGGGGGGCGTTGGCAAGTAAAAAAATATGGTCTAAAAAAGACAAACAAAACACGCTAATCACATACTAATAGAGCAAAGTAAACTTTAATGGATAATTTTTGTTATTGTGTGTATTTTAATCATTTTTATCACGTTTGCGAAAATTCATTCGAGAGTTCGGGAAGTGAATGAAAATTGAACTGATAGATTCCGTTACATTCAGATCTACATTAAATTTTATGAATGAAAATTTTAATTTATTGATTAAAATAAAAAAAAAATTTAAATTTAAATCTTCCGATTTCAAGTGAAATATCTCATACATACATAAATACAGGTTAAGTTAATAAAGGCCTGTTAATAAATACAAAGTTTGTAGCTATTAAATTACAACGTTTTTTGTTAAATAACGGAATTTTTGCAATCCTGCAAGAATTGACAGTATTATCTGTGTATTGATCTAACTTGCTCAGTGTCGTCAATGCATTCGGGAGTCAACGAGTGAGCTTACATGCGTCGACAAGACAGCCCCTTAGCCCCCGATCTATTTTGTTCCTGCGTCGCCTTTGTTTCCGCGATAAGTCCGCGTTTTATTTCTGCGCCGGGTCGCGTATTTACAAAACCTGTACCGGTTCAGTCACGGCGGCGACTGAAATGGGATAGGTTTTGTTGTGCAAAATCATCAACAAACCTAATACCATTTCAGTCGCCAACGCGCTTCGTTGCTCTATCTATCTGTTTCAGAGACTGTGGGGACCGTAATTATAGAGTAGCATCTGTTGGTGTTGGTGCTGGTGCATTTCCATGGTTATACTTATAAAGGCAGTGATTTATCATTTTATGTTCATTAACATTAACGCGCGCCATTAATAACAGGGTTTTAAGAGTTTATCTCTAAATATCGGAAGTAAAAAAGAAGATACGGCAATATGGTGTGGATTATATTAAATACGGATTTATCGAAAATCCTACAAATTTATCATCGCCAATGTGCCTTATTTGTCGAAAAAAATTTTCAAATGAAGCGATGAAGCCTTCTAGGCTTCAAGATCATTTTAATAAAATCCACCCGGATAAGAAAAATAAAAATGTGACCTATTTTCAAGACATGAAAAAGAAGTACGAAATTCAGCCAACTTTATCAAAACAATTTTCGACAGCTTCTAAGCAAGACGATGATGGACTTCGAGCTTCGTACAATATCTCATTGTTGGTTGCTAAAACAGGCAAACCACATACTATTGGGGAAGATATAATTTTACCATCAGTAAAAGAAGTAATAACCACTGTGCTCCATAAACCAGCTGCAGATATTATCCGAAAATTCCTTTGAGCAATAGTTCTGTGCAAAGACGAATTGATGAAATGGCTGAAAACATTGAAGAATCATTGTGCAATCATCTGCAGTCTTGTCGATTTCCAATTCAGCTGGATGAGTCCACTTTACCAATCAATGAAGCATTGTTATTGTCATACGTGAGATTCATCAAAAATGAGAAAATATGTCAAGAATTATTGTTTGTTACAAATTTGGAAACAGATACAAAAGGAGAAACCATATTTAATACACTGGAAAAGTTTTGTGACGAAAAGAAAATTCCTTTAAATAATATTTTGTCAGCTGCTACGGATGGCGCCGCAGCTATGACAGGGCGTCACAAAGGCTTCATAGCGTGCTTAAAAAATAAAGTTCCTGACTTGCTTGCTGTGCTTTGCGTAATTCATCGCCAGCATTTGGTTGCGAAAAATCTGAGTGAACGCCTCCATACATCACTGCAATATGTTATCAGAGCAGTTAATAAAATCAGAAGTAACTCATTGAATGACAGATTATTTGGACAGCTTTGCATTGCCAATGATGAAGTTTTCAACCGATTGCTGCTTCACAAAGAGGTGCGTTGGCTGTCAAAAGGTTCATGTTTGACTCGATTTTACAATCTATTTGAGTCTGTGATAGAGTTCCTAGGAAACAAAGACACATAATTTTGCGTCAACCTCACCTCATCGAAGAACGATATTGCGTACTTGACAGACATGTATAAATTGTTTAATGATGTCAATCTCCAACTTCAAGGCGACGACTTAAATTTGGTTAAGACAAAAAATTGTGTTGCGACTTTTGAATCCAAATTGCTATTATACAAAAGAAATATCGGCAGACGGGAATTTAATAACTTCCCAAATTTATCAGCAGTATCATTCAAGAACGACGACTTGCTTGTTTACAGTCAACACTCAACCTCCACAGTGATTTCAAGGAACGATTCCAGGATATTTTAAACATCGACATAACCAGATTGGGTTTTGGATCCTTTTTCAAATGTCAACACAGCAGGATCATCCCAGTTAGAAGAAGAACTAATAGAACTGACGACAAATAAGGAATTAAAAATTAAATTTAAGAATGGCTACCAAGAGTTTTGGCTGCAGAAGCCGATTTCGCAACTAAATCCAGGATTATGGTCGATAGTTCAACGATTTTTAATAGCATTCCCATCGTCCTATTTAGCTGAACGTGGATTCAGTGCTGTAGCCACGTTGGTAACCAAAAAGAGAAATAGGCTCCATATTACTGAACGCGGCGACTTACGTTTGTTTTTAAGTAAAATCGAGCCTAATATAAACAAACTTCTTAAAACGCATCAAATTCAACCATCTCATTAAATAAGTTAGAAATTCAATACCTTTTCTATGTTAATAAAAATACTTCTCTATATAATTAAGCACGCGTTTTAATTAATAATCTTTTTCTCAGAAATAGGATAGGAGCAATAACCCATCGCCCTCAGCAGTTGGGGGGCGCCAGAAAAAAAAATATTGTCAAAGGGGGCGGTGGGAAAAAAAAGGTTGAGAATCTATGGTCTAGAAGGTACATGATAATTTATTAGCGAAACCAATTCAGGGGAGTCAAACCAGTTATTGTTTATTTTAAATAAAAAAATAAGATCATTGAGTATTCTTCTATCTTTCAATGATAAGAGTCGCATTTTTTGAGAAAGAGAATCATAGTTTATGTCAACCGCGGGAATTCCTAATTTAAAATTAATTGATCTGAGAAATTTGCGTTGGATTCTTTCAATGGAGTTTGCGTGGCTTTTGTAGAAAGGGTTCCAAATGGGGGAATTATATTCTAAATTACTCCTAACCAGAGTTGTATATAGTAGTTTAAATGTTTGGATATTTTTGAAATCTTTACAAATTCTTAGAATGAAGCCCAGCATTTGCATTGCCTTACTAGTAATGATATCAATGTGGTTGGTAAATAATAGTTTAGTGTCGAAGGTTATTCCGAGGTCCCTTATTACTGGTACTGACAATAAGTTGTGATTGTTAAGTGAATAGCTATATTTTATAGGGTTTTTTATTCTAAAAAAACTCATGATTTGACATTTTTTAGTGTTAAGTGTAAGTTTGTTAATTGTACACCATTCTGCGAATTTAATAAAATTAGTTTGTAGGGACAGACAGTCATACGTATTTTTAATGATTTTATACATTTTCATATCATCAGCAAATAATAATATGTTAACATTAGAAAACATGGAAGTGACATCATTTATAAATAGTATAAATAATATTGGACCAAGGTGCGAACCCTGAGGCACGCCGCTAGTGGCTTCAAATTCATAAGACAAGTGTTCTTTAATCCAGACAGTTAGTACACGTTTTGACAAGTAATTTTTAATCCAACATAATAATTTACCACTTATTCCTAGTTTAGACAATTTATTTATAAGAATTTTAATGCAAACCTTATCAAAAGCTTTGTTAATTAGATTTGATGCTGTATTAAAGGTACTGACTAATATTATTAGCGCGCTGGACTATGGCAACAAAGCTATAGCCGTGTTTTTGGACTTATCAAAAGCATTTGATACTGTTTCCCACGAATTGCTCCTTAAAAAATTATTATCCTTGGGCATTGATAATACAGCAATGGATTGGTTCAGGTCTTATCTCTTATCTTAGAGATAGAAAACAGCAAGTAGAGATAAATAATCTGTTAATCAATAGTAAATCCATCTCCTTTGGGAGTCCCGCAAGGTAGGATGCTTGGGCCAATATTATTTCTAATTTATATAAATGATTTATGACGTCTTAATATTCCTGGTAACATTGTCAGTTTTGCAGATGACACTGCCTTAATATTTGAGGGAAAAAATTGGGATGAATCTTTTGACAAATGCAATATAGGTTTAAGAGTGGTAAATAGTTGGTTGAATAATAATATTTTACTTCTTCAATATTTGCAAAATAACTTTGTGGCATTATTTATTATTTAATTAATAACTGATAACTTTGTATAAACCACTTTTTAATAAACAATATCGACATGTTTCAACAACAATGTTATCTACTTCAGGATATATTAATATATTATATGTTCACATATCCTGAAGAAGATAACATTGTTATTGAAACATGTCGATATTGTTTATTAAAAAGTGGTTCATACAAAGTTATCACTTATTAATTAAATAATAATATTTTAACTCTGAACACACAGAAAACCAAAAATATTACTTTTAGCATTTCATGTAAAAGTCAGCATTCTGCAACTCATAATTTGATTATACATAATTGCTTGCAAACATATAACTGTAACCCCTTAGAAAATGTAACCAACGTAAAATATCGTGATGTAATAATAGATAATTTTTTGAGATGGAATGATCATGTCAATGTGTTGGTAAATAATACTAGGAGACTTACCTATATCTTTAAAGAACTCAGACACATACTAGACAAAGAAAAATTAAAAATGATTTATTTTGAAAAATAATCCAGTCTATGCTTTCTTATAATATAGTGTGCTGGGGATCCTGTCAAAAGACTCATATAGAACCACTTAATATTGCACAAAAACTGATTCTTAAAGTTATGCTCAAGAAAAAATTTAGATATCCAACTAATTTACTTTATAAGGAATGTAATGTCATGAATGTTAAACAACTATGTGTTACACAAACGCTTTATAGATTATTTAATAATATAGATATTTCAGAAAGAACACAGCAAATTCGTATTACTAGAGTTGGCTCTGGTCTGAACTTTATGGCAATTCATACTAAATCTTCTTTTTGTCAAAAAAATTATTTTTATCGGGCTCCACTCATATTTAATAGCCTTCCAGATCATATTAAGTCATCTAATTCCATGAGCATTTTTAAAAAGACTGTCAAATTATTTGTGTTAGCCAAGGATTGTAAATCGTTTTTCACTACTTTATCATTTCTAAATTAATATCATATTATTTTGTATAATTTTTATTTTAACTTTATGAGTAAAACCTCAAATTGTAACATTTAATTAAATGAAGACAATGTAAGCGAAACTCAATCGAAAATCTGGAAACAGAAAAATCAGAAAAAGATATTGGCACCTCTGGGACTCGAACCCAGGAACTCTCGCTTTCCGGGCGAACGCGCTAACCACTGCGCAAAGGTGTCGATATCAAATTCGGTCACTTTTAACTGTATCATACTTCGACTAAGAACCACCCACACTATCTTCATTTTCTTAACGCATATATTATTGGCTGCTATCTATTATGTATGATTGCAAGAATCAAACCCGAACTAAATGCTCTCTAGATAGCGTCTGGATAAATCTTTATCCATAATCTTTATCCATATATTTATGTTATTTTGTCTTAACTATTTTTTTTTTCATCTTTCTCTTGCTAAATTAATAGCGCAATATATAAATTACATAAATATTTCTCATCTTAATTCTATGAAAATAAATATATTTTTTCTAAAAGTCAAATCTCAACATTATGGTCACCCTACATGCTTTCATTGTAATGTACTATCTTCTTCAGCTAATTAGTTACTAATCATACTCATAATCTGTAAGAAACAAAAAACATTGTTCTTCAATAACTGTATTATTTTTATGTTATTTTTAAACGACTTCGAAAAGGAGGAGGTTATCAATTCTACGGTATTTTTTTATTTTTTATTTTTTTAATGTTTGTTACCTCATAACTTTTGATTGGGTGAACCGATATTGATGATTCTTTTTTTATTAGAAAGCTGGTGCTTCACGTGTGGTCCCATTTTAATTTAGTCTAGTTCTGACAATGGGATCTATGAGAAAACCATATATGTCTTAAATTTGCAATAAGTATGTGCGCGACAAATGGACGAATAACTCAATATTCCGCGATTTCGATGATTTTTTGAAGTAAAACTTTTTTACGCACGCTCGTCACTAAAAATCAAAAAATAAACAAAATTTTTAACAAAACAAAAAACGACTTCAAAAAATGCACTAAAAAGTAAAAAAATAATTTCTGGAGTCTATTTTTATTTTTGGAGTCGGTGTCAGCCAAGATCTCCACATCTCACCTATAACTACCTATGTATGTAGTTACCTTGGCTGACACCGACTCCAAAAATAACAATCGTACGAAATATTTTTTTTTACTTTTTAGTGCATTTTTTTAAGTCGTTTTTTGTTTTGTTAAAATTTTTGTGTATATTAAATTGTAGAGTTGTTAACCTCAATATAGGCTTGACCTAGTGAGGTTATAAACTGAATTGTTAACATTAGACCTAGGTACCATGTAAATAAACAAATAAAAAAAAAAATTTAAAATTTAAAAATATATTTGTCTGACGTGTCGTGTCGTGTGTGCTCTGACGTGATGGCTAGCATTCACATCCATTTGACCGGTTGAGGCTGAGTTGGCATCGCGTTTGGGTCCCACCCGGGCGTCGTGTCAACCAACATTTTCGGCTTACTGTGGTGGTAGTAGGAGATTTTCAAGCGTTGTCAGGATATTCGTAACCCGGAAATGTTTGTCTTTCCTTTAAAAAAAAAATAAAAATATGCCGTATTCTGATGCTTTCTGATGATATTAATCAATACAGTCTTCACAACACATCACTGGCGCGTTCACACTTGTCTGATCTGTCGTGACGCGGCCGGTACCTCGCCCACACCTCCACCGCTCTGACGCCGATCGGGATCGCTTCTGACGCGGCACTACACAAGGCATCACGGCACATTGCGACACAGGGGTCGTCCATTAATCACGTGATGTTTTTTAGCAACTTTTTGACTCCCTCCCCCTCCCCCCGGTGATATGTGGTGAGGTTTTAGGCTAACTCCCCCCCCCCCCCCAAAATATGTGGAGGTGCAAGTAAGTGCCCTAATTCCCTATAAATTTTCAAAGATTTTCAGTAATATTCGATATTCGTAAAAAAATATCGATGGCCCAGTATTAAAAACAATAAAATACGATATGGATATCAAAAGATTTACCAAAAAGGGCTCTTCCCAGTTTTAAAAAAACAACTAAATTAATAGAAGAGTCAATAAATCTATTTTAAAATATCAAAATTTTTAGATGTTCCCAGTTTTATATAATTTATTTCAAATTGTTTCTTTTTAAATGGTGAGATTGTTTTAAAAACAAGGGTTGGCATTTGAGGTAATGTAGAAATTTAACGAAAACTATTGAAATGTTACATTTTTGAATACGTGCGCAAAAACAAAATATTGTTTATCTCTTTGATTTTGATCTGTTGCAGTTTAATACTGGGTCATCGATGTATATTGATTATCCATGGAAATTATCGATAATAAAGACAAGAGTTTTTTTAATTGTTTTTTATTAAAAATATATTGGTAGGTATAGCCTTATCCTATGTTTACAAAAAAATTTACATTAGTTAAATCAACGTAAAGGGTAAGATTTATTTTTTATTTTAGACAAATATATTTTTTTTTAGCACTTTAATTTTATTTGATATAAGCTAAGTATATCGCATTGTAAAATGTATGTACAGTGCCAGGGAACATTAAATATAATGATACATATTAAAATAGTGAGAGAGGAAATAAAACAAGAAAAATTGCTTTTTTATGATATTTTGTGTCATGATACACAAAAATATAAAAAGCAGAAGTATATTCAATTTATTATTCCAAGTATATTACAACTGTAGAGGAAGTATTCACTGTACTTCCTCCAAGGTTACATCCATATAATTATACAACTAAAAATTAAATTTTGTTCAATTTGAATCTCTTATAATATAAATCATATGATAATATAAATTTAAAAAATATTTCATACTTTAAGCCCCTTAGGCAACATGGGTTTGTTCCTCCTAGATCGATCTATTAAAAACTTTCCAAAAAGATTTTGATAAAGGTAACCACTCCATCTTATTAAAAAATTTTGTTCGAAGGGGAATAAATAAAGATCTGGGTAAAATCATATTTATATAACACTAGTGCTTATTAATGGATACAAATCTTCCCCTATAGTTTTAACTTATGGTGTACCACAGGGGTCAAATCTTGGCCTTCTGCTTTTTCTAATATTCATTAACGACCTTGGTTCCAAATTAAATTGTGCTTATGCGTTTTTCGCCGACGATCGTAAATTTTACGTAAAATTAAATCTGCACCCGATAATCAACTGCTTAAAAATGACCTCCACACACTCACTAACCTACTGTCAATGATGTGCAAATAAATGTTAAAGTTTAAACTTCATTCGAAATTTAATAAGAAAAAAAAATTATGTTATATCTAAATAAAACTATCCTTAAAAAATGTGTCTTCCATAAGAGATCTAGGAATCATTCTTAATTCTAAATTCATATTTAATGCATTAACGACATGTGCCGATACTGCCAATATCTTTAAATTATGGGATTTATTCACATATTGTGGACCATATTCAAGGAACCTGTTTTTGTTAAATACATATTTTTTTAATACAGAAAAAATATGAAAAATAAAATGAATCTTTTTAGCTTACAAATTCAAATGCACTATCCTTAACCTTTCTCGTTCTATTTGCCCTTTTTTCAACTATGTCTTCGGCGCAACAGCTATCCTTTACGAAATCCCTCAGCGTAGTTCTGGGCACTCCAAACTCCTTCGACGCCTTTTTGTAGCCCATCTTCTTCTCCCGAACAGCTGTCACGGCGCTGATCATATCTTCCCGGTTCCATAATTTTCTCCTCTTCTTCAACCTTGGTATGAGTAAATCTGTAAAACACAACCAAAATAGCTTTAGTTCTCATTCAAGTGGTAATTAATTATAACTGCATGGGCTCCATTATACTCCATCAAAGGCTGGAAATATAAGAACTGCTGCAAGCGGTCAATATAGACGACACGACGAGTGACTGGATTGTTTTCATAGAACAACACAAAACCGCGTCCGTACATTTTGAAAATTTATTTATTTTTGGGAAAGTTGACAGCAAATACATATAATAATTAAATTAATTAACTATTTCTTATTTTATTTTATTATGTTTTGTAATCAAACAACTAATATTGATTAGATAATTACATTGTAAAATCAATATACGATAAACAATTAAAAGTTCCGTTAATTATATATACACAAACTCACAATTATACACAGGTAGTATTCGATATTTGGTAGATGTGTATACCACAATGTAAACAAAACCAAAAGAAAAAATAAACACAAGAACAAATAAAAACAATAAGAACAGCAAAAAAAAATTATCTTAAATTTTAGCCTCACAAGATGGATTAAGCCAGTTTGATTTTATATGTATTTAAGGGTTCCATGACAGTTCATCCTGCGACAATTCATCCGGCGACAGTTCATCCGGCGACAATTCACCCGGCCGACAGTTCATCCTGCCGACAGTTCATCCTGCCGACAGTTCATCCGGCCGTCAATTCATCCGGCGAAAATTAATCCGGCCTGATCATTTAGAAGATTTTTTTTTCAAGTAAGTATGCCACGAGGATATACGGCCGTACAACCAAAATCGATATACTTATATCTGAAGACATCTTGAGTGGAAATCCGCTGTAACCTAACCTAACAAATTAGTCAATTCACCTAATTCAATTAACCTAACCTAACCTAACAAATTAATCAATTCACCCTAAAAAGATGGGTGAATTGATTAAATGCAAGTAGGAATCTTTACGGTTTTTTGCTAAGCCGACTGCACGTATAAGTATGCCGTATTTTGTTATTCACGCATGCTTCTTCGGAGAGTCGAAATTATTGTTAGTAAAAATATTTTTACAGCGGATTTCCACTCAAGATGCCTTCAGATATAAGTATATCGATTTTGGTTGTACGGCCGTATATTCTCTTTGCATACTTACTTGAAGAAAAAATCTTCTAAATGATCAGGCCGGATGAATTGTCGCCGGATGAATTGTCGGACGGATAAACTGTCAGCAGGATGAACTGTCGGCAGGATGAACTGTCGGCAGGATGAACTGTCGCCGGATGAACCGTCGCCGGATGAATTGTCGCCGGACGAATTGCCGGGTCACCGTATTTAAGGTATAGTTGAAATCTGAACAGTGGTCATACATACACTAGAGCGATACTGAGAATATCTTCCACCCTGGAACGTGCCGCAAATATGTCCTATATTATTTTAAATAATTAAATTAAGAAAAATGCAAGATTAAAGTATTAATAGTAAAGTTAAAAAAATAAAATACAAATAAGACGTTAAACAGAAGATACATAACACTTTTGGTCCCTATGTAGATAAAAACTGGGCTAAAAAATCAAATTGGTCAAAACGATTCCCTGGCTTTTGATCCCCTGACAATTGATTCACCGGACAGATGATCCTATGAACAGTTGACCCCTCTGCCAATTGATCACTCGGAAAATTAATCTCCAAAGTATCTTCTAAAATACAAAGTATCTAAGTGCTAAATTTCTCACTAGGTGGCGTCGAGGCAAATTATGTCTACATTTTTTGGTGAAATACTTTAACTCGTCAAATATAAATTATTATATTTTTAATTGATAAACTAATGTTTAAGACGAGATTTGTATGCATAGCACAAAGGGTGACAATTATTATAAGCAATAATTATTAACCTGAAACACTCATCTACATTGAAAAAATCTCCCGAGAAAAGATACATGCCGCCGACGGGACTTGTTCAAGTCAGGTTCAAGTCCCGTCGGCGGCATGTATCTTTTCTCGGGAATTTTTTTCAATGTAGGTGAGTGTTTCAGGCTAATAATATTGCTTATAATAATTGTTACCCTTTGTGCTATGCATTAAAATCTTGTCTTAAACATTAGTTTATCAATTAAAAAAATAATAATTTATATTAATGTAATTTCTTATGAGAGCGATATTTACACAAATTTGCTCCGATCCTATTTACAACATTCACGGATGCTAGTGCGTATGAATATAAATTAAATAACTTCGGGGGATCAATTGTCCGAGGGATCAATTGTCCATGGGATCAACTGGCAGAGGGATCAATTGTCCGGGGAATGAATTGTCCGAGGGACGAATTGACAGGAATCAGAACTCGGTCACCGGTCAAATCTTTTATAGCTTAATTGATTGCACATTCCTGGATAATAGAGAACTCCAGTCCAATTTTTAATTTTTTTTAATGAATAATGACCTTCTAACTTAAATAAATGCATATTTTTATTTATTTTTAGAGTTAATTTTAATAGTTAAAATAATTGTCAAAGTTTTAATTTTTCAAGATCCCCCGAAAACCACCGTATCTATGGTGGTATCGTGTGACGTCATCAATCGCGTCATCGATTATAAGATCGCGCAATCAGCTGTTCGACTGGCCGCCATTTTGAAATTCCGAATTCGAAGTAATCGCCCTAGAAGTAGCATTACTATTTTTTTTGTACAGTAGTTTTTGAATATTTTCAATAATAGAGATAAACTAATAAGAGGTGCCTTTATTTTTTAAACTAAATTATTTAGGTCTAAATAATGTTTCAATAAACACAACACCTAAATCTCAATAAACAGTAGGTAAATAAACGGATAAGATGAAATATTGTTACTAGTACGATGGCTTGTGTCATACATACATTCCCGTATAATGACTTTACGGTGACCAGTGACGTCACCACTAAATATTTTAGTAATATCAACTTGACGGCGTGTTTCAACGGCAGTATTAAAAATGCACTTTTTAATATTTTCTTTAAAACTGTATGTTTAATATTATTAAATAAAACTAATATATTCAGAATCAGCGTTTATTGGTCTATATGAACATATTTTTTTAAAGCCATAATATTTTTCACTGGAGTTCCTTATTCATAATCTCTTTTTTGTAACAAGAATTACTGTGATTTTATAACTTTAACACTTTACATTATATTATTTAAGTGTTTTGGAGGTTCGTGATTGTGCTCGTTGTTACCAGAATGAATCATATCTCCTTTTGTGTACATTTTGGCCTTGCATCCCTTTACGTTGTGAGTGGAGCACAGCCAGCGGAATCTATCGCCTGAAGCGGATTGTTGTCGGTAGAACGTGTAATTGTTAACCATCAATAGTGGCTTGCCAGATCGAGAGAACCGAGATTGTATGTAACGAACTGAAAAATAAAGGAACACAATTATACAGGGTTACAATTTGGGAGGCGGGTATGGGTACCGCCAGATTCCTACCCACCCCTCACACCCTTTTCCTTCCCAAAACTTCTTCCCCTTCCTTTCCTAAAAAGACCCATCCCTAAAGGAATTATTTTCCTCAGGGCCTCCTCTGTGGAGATAATTTTAAAAAAATCAGAGTGTGTAATTCACATTCGGTAGTAGTGAAACTAGAAAGTTGCCAGATGTCGCTTTCTTTTTCTTTGCCTGTTCATTTTTAAGTAGTTGAGTAGTGGATATTGATTTACAAAAATTAAAAAGTTAATTTTTTTGGTTTTCGTAGGATTCGAACCTCCGTTCGATGGATTTCTCTGGCCGTTGAAATTTACGACGCACTATACCGCTGCGGGCTAAAGATGTTTCAATTCAAAAATTATAATAATAAAATGTGATATATTACGTGGAGTTCAATAGAGAAGTTCCGATACACACGCAGTACAGTGAATTCGGTGCAGTGTCATCATAGTTGTAGCACTGCATAGAATTCATCGAATACAACTACCAGTGGGCCCAATGGCCCTGGTAAGCTGTTGGGTGGAATTTCTACACATATAAAAGGATGATTAAAAAAGACATACACACCAAAGGTCATGAAAGAGATAGTGAAAGGAAGAAAAGGCGTGGGAATTGTGAGATTGACTGAGAAATGTCCGTCAGTGGACGAGTGTTCAAGATGTGGCAGAGCTGTTTCCTCAGGACACTGAGTAATTTCATAGAATGATCGCCAATAAGATATTTTATAATAAATTTGATATAGCAAACATTATATTAGTAGCATCGGAGAGTAAAGAAATCACACAAGAGAAAAATATCTTCAAGATATGGAAATAAAATCATATTAAAATATGTTTATTTATTCAACAACATACCCATAAAAACTAATATAAAATATATCTATACAAAATGGTATGCTCAATTCATTAAATTATATAGATACTAGCTGGTTCCCGGAATGCGTTGCAATGCCAAATTCAAATAAATACATTTTTTCTCCCGGAATCACCATCCCGTGCGTCCCCGTTCCCCTACCGCGTCCCCTTCCTAGCTCGCTTTATAAATTATAATCAAATCTTTCCTCTTTATATAGTGTGTTAGATATAGTCCATGTCACCCGGGGATATTGTAGCTTCCCAACAGTCAAAGAATTTTTCAAATCGGTTCGGTAGTTTCGGTGCCTATTCTTTTTTTTACATTAACTCCACACAGGAGGCCCTGAGGAAAATAATTTCCCTCAGGGCCTATGTCATCTTTGAGGATTCTGTGTGGAGGGTCTTTTTGAGGAAAGGAAGGAGTGAACACGGGTCTTGAAGATACCCATATTGTCGGAGGGAGGACACACAGAGGCCTATTCAATGCAATCAGAAAATCAAATCTTTCCTCTTTATATAGTTATTATTATATTATTAGATTACATTAGATTAGATTATATCCTGGGTGGTTATGTTCTGAAAACCGAAACATATAGGTACAACACAGTTTAAAACACAATTTAAACAATACATTTCAAAAAATACTTTAGGAACACTGAAATAACAACCAAAGGAACACTTACACCTGTAATTTTGTTCCAATTACGGGTTCTGTTCTCCCATTTTTCATTTGATCGTGAATTCCCAAAATTTATATTCGTACTTTATTGTGTCGGAAATCAAAAATGTCAAACGAAAATAAAGCAGAGAAATGCAACAAAAATAAAAGATTCCTATTGGTGGAGGTAGTAGCCGGGGACCATAAACAAATCGAAGGGGACTTAGGATATCACCAAATATTCGGTTGACTTTTTGGATCGGAGTTATACCCCGCCCGGCCCGTAGCGGGGTGAGCGGGGTGAGCGGCGCGACAACACAACTTTTTCGTAATACTTACATTTGTAAACTCGTGATATCTTTCGAATGGCATGTCCGAATTGAATAATTCAAAAAGTTAAATAAATGTATTAAAGCAGTCTTGAATATGAAGTAATTTATTTTGATAAGGATTAAAACCAAGATAAAGAGCCTTTTCAAGCGGCGGCATTTTAATTAAATTTTTAAAATAATAGAACACTTATTGTGGCATAACTATAATAGTTAGACATATGCTGTCGTGACACTTTTTGTAAATAATGATGTGCTCTGCAAAGTCGTACTACATTATTTTATTCTATCATCAATAGTTTTCCCAGCGCACGCGATGTAAAGAATATTTTAGGTATTTTTTTACACTTTGGGTTACATTATTGGAGTTTTAGTAAGGATCCATATATTTTTTGAAAATATAATATAGCCTATGTCACCCTGGGATAGTGTAGCTTCCCAACAGTGAAAAAAAATTTCAAATCGGTGCAGTAGTTTCGGAGCCTTTTCAATGCAAACAAACAAATCTTACCTCTTTATATAGTGTGTTAGATGTTATATAAATTAATCAAACACGCAAAATATAATAATATCTAGATTACAAAAACAACAGAAAAAAATTATGTACAAGAGAGAAATATTTTTAATGAAACAAAGGAAAATAATTAAATTATGTATACAGGATACAGAACTACAATAACAAAAATAGAAAATAGGCATACACAGGATAGCTACCTTCTGAAGGTACAAAGTGAAAATAAATAGCGAAGCCAATTATAATCCAAAATATTCAGCGCTTTGCAAAACTAATCACAAAAAGTTCATCAAAGGACAACAAGGTGAAAGAGTTACAAGTAATACAAAGCAACGCCGCGGCGGTCCATGGATACAAAATTTATTAATAACGATTACTTTACTGCAAATTGACTTTGTCACTATTCAAAAATGGTCACATGATGAAGGTTTAATACAACTTCGTTTTTTTAGCATTGATTATAATCAATTCTAAAAAAACGAAGCTTCACATCATCAGATCTCCTCATGCTAACATCACCGTAACTCCTAAAATTGTTTCTCATGATTTTAATTGCATCTATAATTATGTATGTAATACAATCATGCTCAAATAAAAAAATTAAACTCGTTTCAAAATACTTTTATCTAAGCTTAATAATTTATTGTAATTGAAGTGAAATCTTCTTTAGCACCGTTGTGATTTGGAACTCATGTCGACGAGATGAGGGAGAAAAAAGTCCCCCACAACTCCAATAATATGTTTTTTAACAATTCACAGTATTTACCTACGTGTAATATGTATATTAATTAATTTTTATTATTTTCATTATTGAATATTGAAAAGTTAAATTAGATAAAAAGACACTGTGAACTCGCGCTGTTCAAGAACTACATTCCTGATTTCAGGATTTACTCAAATAATACATAAACCTATATCCCACTCAAAAATATCCACTTTCGTCGACCGGTAAAAAACATGTCTTGTTCGACTTGTTTTTTTTTTTTTAATTTGAGGGAGCGGACTGCGGATCGGCAGAGACGGGGGACGATTAAATGGTTTTTTGAAAAAACCATGGAGGTAGAAATGACACAAGAAACCATGAAAACATGGTAAAACCCATGCAGACGACAACACTGGTAGAAGACAAATACATCGTTAAAGGTGGAGAGTGGATAGTGGAAATTATTATACACTGTATCATTTACTTAAGAGAGAAGACTTTACTCAATATGAAGAGGATTCCCTCAGGAAGATTCAGACAAAAAAATAATCAACGAAAACCATCATGCGATGGAGGGTTTTCAACATCAAGATTACATTTTTACGTATACTCCATTGATCACCGCATATTTAGGAGGTGGGTGGATGTGCTTGTTATAAGCAGAGACGATAACATCTTCGTGCGTATAGACCTTCGCCTTGCAGCCCTTGGAGGAGTGACTGGAGCACAACCAGCGATGCTTATTGTTTGGAGCAGCTTGCTGCTTGTAAAAAGTGTACTTGTCTAGAAGCAAAAGCCGCTTGCCAAATTTTGACATTATGTAAAGACCTGTAACATAAAAGAAGACAAGCGAACTGTAGGTTAAAACTACACATAGATCTACACTTAAAGAAATATGTAAAAACTACACTTAAATAAAATCCGGATGAAGAGCAACAGTCTGAAGTTGGATTTCAAATAAACCCAGTCAAAACAATAGCCATCACTGTGATTAGTAAAAGATCTCGTCACACACTCTTCTATATTTGGTGATGATTTGTTTTCGTCACTAAAGTCCGTTTCCTATGGACCTGAACGTTGGTAGGCAGTTGAATCCATACGGCTTAAAGGCATGAATTTCGAGGTGTAATCTTCTTAATATAATAATAATAATATATATAATCTTCTAATCAACGAAAAATCTATACTCAATATACTACGCATTAGTACAGTCTATTCTTCAGTATGCCATTATCAGTTGGGGAGCAGCTTACAAAACTAGTCTGACCCCCCATAGAAATTGTTTAAAAGATAATAATAAAAATTATACTTAAAAAACCTCCAGACTTCCCAACTGATCGCATATTCGAAGAATTCAAAGTCCCAACATTTAAAAACTTATTTATAAAAAATTCAATCGTACAAATTATAAAAGAAAAAGACAAATACTCATTCACCCCCATATACACAAGCCCTGTTTTTTTATGGGGATAAATCAAATATGTACACATATTATGTAATTAATTATTATATTGAATTTATTGTAATTTATATATCTTTCTCTGAATAAAAAAAAAAAAAACCGAAAATCGTACTTGTGTGCCCCAAATTAAACACTTCATTTGCCCAACACCATTATACTCACCAAGGAAAATTATTTTTCAATAACCTACCAATAGAAATCAGAAGCATAAGAAACAAAGTTCAATTGTTGAACTCCATCAAAAAGTATTTTAGAGAATGTCACACTAAAAATCACACTTATTTTTCTTCGGAATACATCTATGTTTGTATCTTTTCGTTTACGGGTCTGATTGCCATGTGTCTGTATTAACTGCACCTATATATTGAAATACACGACTATAGTAAATAGTAATTGTACATATATGAAATGTATTAACTGTATTAACTGCATTGTATTAGCTGTACACCTGACTGTATTTGTACATATATGAAAAAATGTAAACTCTTCTTCCATCCACAAGCTAATGCTTTTAATGGAAGACCAGTAATATTATAATATGTAGCAATTTTAAGATAAACAAATACATAAAACAAAGTCGGGTTAGTTACACTATTTATAACTCGAGAACGGCCGGGGCCGATTTTGATCATGTTTGATTTGTTGGATTTGTCTACGCCCCGGATAGGATAATAACTATTAAAACATCACAAAAATTAACGAAGAATATAGTTATTAAGAAAATTCTTTTTCCCATACATTTTGAATGGAACGAATTCTCATATTTGAAAGAGCTGCGGGCATTTTGTGATAAGTACCTACCTATAATATTGAACGGAGCGTGAATTCCAAAAATTCAAAAACGTCAAATGTCAATGCGCTAATTGTTTTGCATTTGTTCTTAATCGTGTAATGCTGCCCCTCTTTCTTATACACTAAGTATCAATAGCCGAAAATGAGACAAACGGCGAACGTATGTCTGCACCCTTCCAAAGGAAAAATACAATAATTATAATAAATCTTTGAAATGAAATGTAGTTTAACGCACAGGAGGCAAGGAAAATGATTTCTCTCAGGACTTATGTCATCTTAGGGGATTTTGTGTGGAGGGTCTTTTTAAGGAAGGGGAGGATAGGAAGTTCTGGAAAGGAAAAAGGTATGAGTGGTGTGTAGGAATCTGGGGGTCAGTGTCTCTGGGAGTAACGGACGTATGAATCCATCCAATCCATCCAATTCATCGCTCCAACTGCGGTGCAAGGCAATGGGTCAAGAGAGTCCGGCTGGAAAGGTCAAAAATCCTCCCTCAACCAGTCTCTCTCGATCCGGCCCGCCACGCAGCAGGTGGACAGCCGCATCTACCGCCAAGACCCGGACAAATGTCACCCCATGAACCCGGTCACCCCTGCTAAATCACTAAACGTAGCACACCACTTGGGGTGACCTATTGCAGAGGTGTTGTTTATCCAATAAATGGTTCCCGGGGCGGTGGCACCCGTACCCGCCTCCCAAATTCCCGTAAGTAAGTGGAAAAGTAGGAAAATCATAAAAATATAAAACGGTATACAACGCCATCTCTGATACTGAAATTTGAATTTTATTCAACAGTTATTGATTCTGAGGCGGTACGAAGTTCGTCGGGTCAGCTAGTATTATATAATGTTCAGTACCATTTTTGATGGTGATAAATAACGAGAGAATTTGAATGATAACCCATTGTAAAAAAAAAGCATTAGATTTAACTTTATTTATTAGAAGAAAATAAGGTTTTGTACAAGTTGTAAGTTTTTACCACAAGATCTAACGAAAATATAATTTATTATAATTTTTTTAATACAATTAAGGGAGGGTTCCATTATTTTGAAGTGTACTAAAAATGTCAACAAGATATTTGAATAGATAAAAGCATTGACGTATAATATACTTGGTAGAAGGATAAAGGTTAGTTAAAATTAGTTGAATTAACTTTTTATCTTTATTTTCTATAAAAAAAATTATAACTATTAGATCAATAATTAAATTGTTATTATGTAATATCAGAATTTTATAACTATTTAGATTAATCACTAAATTGTTATTTTGTAACATCATCATTACTACATTATATACATACGAACTTATATGTACACATATTATATATTGTATAATAAAATGACCCCAGAATTAGATATTAAAACATGCAAAAATGCAAAATGATATGCATCGGTTCAATAATAATTGAATGGTTGATTCTGAAAAAGTATTAAATAAGGTCACTCAAAATTTTACATGATTAGTAATAATAACTTGGTATGTATCTAATTTTAAAAAAAAAAACAACATTCTGTTTAACAGAATATATCTTTGGCATTTTCACCAGCATTTGGTTCCTTAGAACGGGCAGTCTGCCTAGCTAGTAACTAATATCGACATACAAGACATAATAACACCTGTACACATTTTTAATATTTACAGTTATTTTGAAATATTATTACGTGGTTTTTGCTGTATCACTAAATGTATCTAATGTAATTTAATTAATAAATATAAAAATATTAAAAAATATTGAAAATATTTTTAAATTGACAAAATGTTGTTTGTACCTGATGAAAAACTCCAAAAGTAGTTTAGAAGGCTTACATGATAATAAAGAAGGAAAAAAACTGAAACATCAGTAGAAATCAGTGAGATTAAAAACATTCATAAACTAAAAAGGAGTTTAGAAAGGTTTGCAATAAAGATTAATAATTTAAGCGTACATAAATATGTTTTATGTTTGCATATTACAGCACGCAATGGTGTAACCTAACCCAAGATAACTAAATAAATAAAATAAAAGTTTTTGGCAGTGAAACAATAACTTTTTATCGCGACAATATTCATTCCATCAATAATCCACAAATATTTACTATTTCCCTATAGATTAAATCTTGATATACTCTCCATTTACGACCATATACTTCCAAGGATCGTGGTTATGATTATTGTTACAAGTTTCAATAATGTCTCCTCTCGTGTAGAGGGCTGCATTGCACCCCCTGCAATTGTGGGTGGAACACCTCCAGCGATATCTACCCCCATTTCCTGCCCGTTGCTTGTGAAAGGTATAGTTGTTTACCAAAATAATTGATTTGCCAGATGTTTTTGACCGAATGTATTGTACTGAAAGAAAATCAAATCAAAATCAAAGACCAAATCATAAAGCTAATAAGCTAGGGTGGAACCAGAGCATCTCGGTTCGAGCCATTTGCGAGTCGGGAGCAGGATAGGCGTTCGAATTCTTTTGCGCGCTCGGGCACCGAGGTGCGAACCCGTGCGTCTCGGTCCGAGCCATTCGCGAGTCGGGAGTGGCTCCCGGGACCTGCTCCAAGAACTCAAGTACTTTTAAAAGGAAGCACGTCTCGGAGGCCTCCAGCAAAATGCATGGCTTACCCATCTCTAGTTACGATGTTTGTCTATTAATTCGAAGTTCTCGGATTCAAATTCCGGCGAGCGCAAGTAAATTTGATCTGATTAATTTGTGTTATTTCGCAATCTATTCATCTGAAATAATACAAAGTACATTTGCGTCACGCTTCGGAGTTGTAGATACTTTCAGTATCGCTCTGGTGAAAGATCACTACTCGTAATCGAAAAATTGTTTGAAATGGCTTAGCCAGATACCTCCCCACCTTTATATTCTCCTTCACCTTTCCATCCCCACTACCTTCAGCGTCACAACTTATTCCAATTGGTGATGCCATAGTCTCTAGACGGTTGGGAGCAGTTGGGACTCTTGTGCGGTACACATCATGTATTTAAAAAATATATAAATATATATTTTATTTATTCATTTTCTGGAAATCGACAGTTTACATTTTATCAGTTTGTACATAGTATGTAGTATGTAGCCAAAATAAAACCAATTATGATTTTTCTTCTCTTGATTTTTACCTCTAAGACAACATTAATAAAATAAAATTCATAAGAAAATTATTACAAGCAAACAAATTCTGGTGAAAATTAAGAAACACATTTATTATATGAAACTTATTTTCATGATGTTTGAATATATCACATACTCGTAGTAAAAATATGAAAATATGACAGGATATAACCAAGTTCAATTCAGAATTATTTAAAACGATAATAACTCAGATTATACTTTTACGTAATTTCCATTTATTATCAGGAATTTGGATGGTTCGTGTTTATGTTCGCCAGTTACCGAAACAACGATATCGTCCTTTGTGTAGAGAAAAGCCGTGCAGCCTTTGGAATGCGTGGAGCACATCCAGCGATATTTGTTACCAGATGCCAAACGTTGCTTGTAATAAGTGAAATTATTTAACAACAGAAGTACCTTTCCAGCTCTCGATTTTATGTAGCGACCTGAAAGGAGAAAGGTGATAAATAAATATGATGGTAAAATGGCATATACAATATACAGCAATGATGAATGATTGTTGTTCTGATGTAGAGTTTAGATTGAGTTACTAGATGGGTGGAATTGAGTTGTGTGCTTTATCTTACCAGCAAAGGCGGTTAGTTGCAGTGTGTTCAGCACTAGTAAATTATAATGCATAATATTATATTAAAATAACGAACTGAAGACTATAAAACCCGTCTAAAAATATTATCAGAGAGAGAGAGAGCAATTCTCAAGAAGGTACGACGCACGAAGACGCTTAGCCTAACGATGCGTAGGTTCAGTTGGAGTGAGCTCTTGAACCCGGGTTCTTCGCGGGAAGCGGATTCTACTCGTACTCCTTTTTCAAATCGACTACTCCCAGAGAACCCGGTCCAGCCGAGCGATTCTCTATCTTTAGTGAGATCGAGATAGATCTCGGGTGAGATCTCCTGTCAGATTTGTGTTAAGGCTGTTAAATGAATAAATAATCATGCATACCAGCACGGATTCGCGTTTAAAACGACCTTAACTAAAATACGTGACAGCTCAGAGCTGAAATTCCGACATCGGCCCGTAGAAAAAGCAAATAACAGCCAAAAAAAATTACACAAATCTGACAGGAGATCTCGCCCAAGATCTATCTCGATCTCACAAAACATAGAGAATCGCTCGGCAGGTCTCGAATCCAAACCCGGAACTCGGAGCCGGACTCGAAGCCGGAATTCGAATGCTTCCACCGGCGCGCGGCGTCCCCGTGTTCGCGGTCCGAGCCACACGTGAGTCGGGAGCAAGACCCGGGTTCGAGATCTTTTGTGGGTTCTGGCTCCGAGGTCCGGCTCCAAGGTACCCTGTCCGCACCCAAGAACTCAGACCCGGGACCTTCTCCAAGAACTAGAGTACTTTTAAAAGAGAGCATATCTCGGAGGCCTCCGGAAAAATGCAGAACTTATCCATCTCTAGTGCAGACCAATAGCAAGCGGAACTCAAACATTGCTGACGCGTCACGTCGGCCCTATGTACGAAATATTAGTCTATTCCCGTGTGTCACACGGGTCCGAATTTATTCGATTCTCGAAGACTAATGAGAGGAACGACTGCGCGGTCTTTTTCATACAAAATTTAAATATAGATTTGAGGCCTAAATACTTGACCAAACTGAATAATTATTTTTTTAATCAAAAGGTTTATCAAATATCTAGTACGGATAAGTGCTAAGTTATTAATCTATGTTTTAAATTATATAATGCACCTCGTTAAAGAATTCAAATTTTAATTATTTTAGGGGCAACTTTAACAAATTTTGTAAAAGAAAAAAAATGTACCTACTTAGTATTAAAAAATATTTTCATAAACAATTGCAAATTTAAATTAAAAAGTTATGTAAGTTTTCATTTAAAAAAAAACTTAGAATAGACCTCTGCAAATAAGGTAGGTGGAATTAATTTTACCTATATTTGGTTAATCATAAGTACGGATAGTCAGTGGACCACCACATTTTCGGGGCAAAGTGAGATTCTCTTCTTATTACAAAATTAACAAATTCCAGGCACAATGTTTTTCTCAAGACAAAAAAGTGAATAAAATGCAGTGGTTAGTTTATATAAGTACATTTATTTTTATCAATAACAGCATCTTAGTTACATTATTAATCGTAATGTTAAAGTGACGACACAATATATTATTATCTATAACGGCTTCAATATTAAGGTATTCCCTTGATTCAATTAATGTTCCACAATTATAATTGTTATATTTTAATATAGTTTCCATCGATCACCACGTACTTCCCTGGTTCATGGTTGTGTTCGTTAGTACCGTATACAATGTTATCATCCTCCGTATAGAAAAAGGCCTTACAGCCTTTCGAGTTATGTGTTGAGCAACTCCAACGACATTTTTTGTTATCCGCTGCCATACGTTGTTTATAGAAAGTGAAATTGTTTACCGACAGAAGTAATTTTCCAAATCTTGATTTTATGTAGTGAACTGTAAAGAGAAAGATGATAAATTAATGTGATCAGAAAATGAAATATACACTAATGCATACCGAATACAATTGATTTCATACACTTTATTTTGCACTTTTGACTATTGTTTTGCTGGTTGGGAGCGACTCAGTGCTTTGTGTGGGCGTCATGTGAACGGAATCAATGACGAATGTCTGATTAGAGATTAGCTCGAATTACGAGATGGGTGGAACTGAGCGAGATTCACTCCTTTTATTAGAACTGCAATAAATAAACTCCAGAACCAAGCGAGATTCATTCCTCATGACAACTCGATAAATAAACTCGAGAAGCATTTTTTTTCAAAGACCAAACAATTAATGAAATGCAGTTGATAATTTAGACGAGAAAATTTATTTTATTATAAAATAAAAATAGCATTCTATTTAGATTATAAATCGTACGATAAAAGTGAGAATGTAGGTATTTGCGAAAGAAATAATGTTAAGATTAATCTCCCTCCATCGGTCAGCACTCACAGAGGTTGTTATCATCATCACAGCGCGATATCCTAGGGTGGAACAAGTTGTTCTCATTTTTTTTTTACTTTAGGTACATATTTCTATTTAGTCTCTGTAGAATGGTACCTCCTATAAGCTGACTGGTACTTTGATAACAGTTCATTTTTGGCCAGATGGGCAGTCATCTGCCTGATTACAATTTTTTCAAGAACTTTTGAGATAAATGGTAAATTGGATACAGGGCGATAATTACTTAAATCTACAGAATCTAATTGGGGTTTCTTTAAAATTGGGGAAACTAGGGCTTTTTTGAGTAGTTGGGGCACCTCGCCTAAATCGAAAGTTTTGTTAAAAAGGAACACTAGGAACGGCACTACATGTTTTAGACACTTTTTGAGTAGCCACGTTGGAATTGGGTCTAATGCACATTGTTTGTTCAGAGAACTAGACACAATTTTGGTGACTTCCTCCAATGTTGTGTGTTTGAACTTCATCAGAAATTCGCCGCTGTAGGTGGTGAAATTAGGTGGAGGAGCAGACGCCGTCGTTGCTCGGATATTTTGGATTTTTTCTTGGAAAAAGTCGGAGAAATCCTTCGGACTGAACGCGGCTGTAGTTGAGTTTTCAGACTCACCCATGACAGTTTTAAGCGAGTTCCAAAGTCGCTGGGGGTCAGAATCTTCCCCCTCAATCTTCGCCGTCCAGTACTCCGACCTTTTTCTTCGAATTGTCTCCCTGTACTCCGATTGCGCACTAACCCAAGCTTCCCTTTGGTCGGATAATTTTCCGCTCCGGAAAATCCGCTCAAGTCGGCGCATGGTCCTCTTCTTTTCCCGGCATTCTGCATCAAACCAGGAATCAGACTTGCGAAAAGCACAGGTTTTGGTCGAAAAGGGGGCATGTTTGTTTATAAGAGCACTTAAGGTACCATTATAAATTTCAACTAGACCGGATGTCGAAGTGACATGGCTATTTAAATCGTATTTCGCTAGAGTGGATGACTTTAGCTCTTCCTCGAAGAGATCAAAGTTGAACTTTCGCCATGCTCTTGTCGTCTTCGTTTTGTAGACAGGTTTGGGAGGATTGAAGTCTACTTCTGTACGTATAAGCCTGTGGTCTGAGAGTCCTATGTCTACGACTTCGGTTGTTAGCGGTGGGTCAGTAATCCGCGTTATAAAAACATCTAATATTCCACCTGCATTGTGGGTTGGAATATTTACCCACTGCGTACATCCGTAGCACTCCAAAGTATCGATAAATTTAATAGTGTTTCCGTCGGTTTTTCTGTCCAGTCTGATATTTAAATCCCCGGTTATAATTAGTGCACCCGGTAAGGAGTTAACCCGCCCTAAAAGTTGCGCCAGTTCCACATAAAATTCTGCAGTGACGATCCTCGACCCCGGTCGGTAGACAGTGATCAGGGTGAAAGACGCGCCTTTTGTAGAAATACTACACCCCAGAGATTCAAAAGTATGATAATCTCCAATGTTTATCCTAGTTATGCGCACTCCTTGACGCCCAATAATCGCCACCCCTCCATGATTCACAAAGGAGATATCATTGTTTCTGGGGTCATCCGGTAATTTCCGCCTTGCTTGTTCTACGACCGTGTAGCCTAGGGCTCGCAACTTTTTTATGGAGGTTGAGTCGTGGTTTTCGTGCCACGTCTCAGTGATCGATATTATGTTCAGCTTCTGTTGATCAATAATATCGCGAACATCGTCCACCTTATTGTTCACTGAGCGAGCATTCCAATTTGCCACTGCAAGTCGGCGAGTTTGTAAATTTGCATGGCGTTGTACCGACACTTTTGTTACTGTGGTTTTGCTTTGATTTGTGTTCTCATGGTCAGATTTGAGGGTTACCGCACTGTTTTCTCTCGGTTTATATTTCCGTTTTCGTCCTCCCCGACAACCCCTAAATCTTATTTTCTTAGCAGTATCGTGATTTAAATTGTAAAAGTCAAGTTTTTCGGCCACCGAAGGTTTTAATGCCACACCGGTATTTTTTAAGCCTATTAGTTCGGTTCTGTCGTACACAATCACCATATTTATGTAACAGGCATTATATTATTAGTACACTTTGCCAGTACCACAAAAAATAAAAACAAACAAAGAAACACTTCACCCTGTTAGCGAGACAAGATCCGGCACGAAACATGTGGAACCCTACACAAAACAAGGGACGCAACATGTGTCAATGGTCAATGGTCAATATCACTCGGTCTGTAGCACTTTTTAGAAATACTGTGAGATTGATTTAGAAATCGTAACTAAAATTTTTCTAGAATCACGGATTATGTCCACACTGGTAACTTTAAAATTATTTTGAGTTCATTCACTTATTCTATAAATTATTATGATTATTTTATGATATATTTACACGGTAAGACTTGAGAATTTCTCAATATTTTCAAAATAAACTAAGAGCTATGGTAAAAAGCCTCCGGCTGCAATGAAGCGCCATCACATAATATGAAATTACATATCAATTAATAATATTTAATTATACTACACTAGCAAAAATGCATACACATATTTAAACCTAGGTAGAACTTTTAAACTTTTTAAGACCATTTTATAAAAATATCTCAACTTAAAAAAGTTCAAAAATAAAAAAAATAAAAATTTAAAATAAATATCAACTGTACTTTTGGAACTTATCTTCTAATAAATGTCAAATTAATAATAAAGGAGGATAAAATAGCAGCTGTTAAATCATACAACGTGTACTGTTTTAATAATGTGTCCTCTGCGTGCAAAATTCTTCAAGTTCAAACATTTAATAAAACTATGTTTATCGGAAGTGTCCTTCGCCAGATAAGCAATTACATTACAATACAAATTTACACGTTACTGTCTCACCAAATTAACCCTAAAAATCTTTCATAATTATGAAGAGAAATGCAATATTTTTAACCAAATTATAAAAATCAAATAAACATTTTCATATAAATTTCAAGATATTTAATTAGTTTTACTAATTTTAAATAACCGGTTTTATAGTCTCCTGTTATATAAGTGAAGTTTCATTTTGTGGTTTGAAGGGTTTTACCAAACCGCAGTTGTTATATTGTTGTTGTGTTTTGATTTTATTATTATGTCAAAGAATGTTATAAAATATAATTACGGATAATAATTAAATTATGGAAACTATTATGTAAGCCTGCATAAAATGTATTTGTCCGTGGGTGCTATATTTTAATGGGATATTAAGGGGGTAGTTTTTTGAAGATCTTGTCGTTATTGTGGATTGGGACTGAATGGAATATGGAGAAGAGATTTGAAGAGATGAAGGATTGCGGATTTAGCATAAAGTTGTCTAATTGTCACAACTTCTAAAACTTTAAAAATTTCAGCTGTCTTTAAAATATATAGTCTAAGAGCCCGTGACGATCAGACCTTCGTTATTTTATAAAAACTGAACGTTTCTCTGTGTACGTCCATAATACAGGTAAAGACGATCCCCGACTATGAAGTTTGGATCACGGTGGCTTTGAAAGATATTATATTAATTAATTATTATTGTACTTACGTTAAAGCATAAAAGCTGAATTTTATATATTTTACTTGAGGAACTATCACCATAAGTTTTCTCAGTAATCAGACAGCTTCGATGGTTTTTTCACCTTGTCAGACACATTAAAATTCTACCATAGGTGCGAGCGCGATATATACATGCAAGAGGGTGGGAGTGAAATAGTGCGAAATGTCGACGCTAGCAGACTATTTACCTTGTAAAAGTGCGAGCAAAATGCTCTTGACATTGAGGTGCAATTTTATAAACCTTTGCTACCTGCTATCTTTCAAGGCTACCGTGATCCATACTTCATAGTCGGGAATCGTCTTTACCTGTATTAGGGACATACACAGAGAAACTTTCAGATTTTATAAAATAACGAAGGTCTGGTCGTCACGGGCTCTTGCTCTATAGTAGAACGTGAAGAATAATTTTAATTATCATCCGTTGCGCCTTTACCAGTGGTCTATACGAAATAAATATTAGCTGCAATTTCCCAATACAGTAGTCCATATGTGATTATGGATTGTGATCATACATTTTATCCACGTCAAGCTTTCCGTTGATTCATTTGATAATGGATAACAATTGTTATATTTTAATATATTTTCCATTAATCAACACGAACTTCGATGGTTTGTGGTTGTGTTCATTAGTACCCGATACAATTACATCACCCGCCGTATAAAGGAAGGCCTTACAGCCTTTTGACATGTGAGTAGAGCATCCCCAGCGACATTTGTTATCCGCTGCATTACGATGCTTGTAGAAAGTGAAATTGTTTAAGGATAGAAGTAGCTTTCCAAATCTTGATTTTATGTAGTGAACTGAAAAGAGAAATATGATAAATGCATGCACAATAACGATGAACAATTGTTTTTTTGTTGAAGGGTTCAGCTCGAGTTATGAGAGGGATGGAATTGAGTCGTTTGCTTACCAGAACCGTTTTTGCAAGATATAAATTAAACGAAATGAGATATTCAATTCCCATTATAACTGCAATAAACAAACTCTTTTTTCGAACGCCATACAGTGAATGAAATAAAGTGGTTGTTTTTATGAGTACATTTATTTTATCACAAAATAATAGCAGCATCTTATTTATATTATTAATCGTAATATTAATATGATATCCTGCTTCAATCTTCTTCCACGCAGTCAGTCCTCGGTGTGCCTCAGTGTCGCCTATTGGGACTTACATTCGGCGTTGATTTTCTCCACACTATCATCTGGCTTTCTTGATAAGGTGAGTATTTGATGATTAACTATTATATTTTAATATAATTTCAATTAACCCATTCAAACTTGTTGTATGGTTCGTGGTTATGGTCGTTAGTACCTGATACAATTATACCACCCTTCGTATATAGAAAGGCCTTACAGCCTTTTGTGTTATGAGTGGAGCACCCCCAGCGATATTTGTTACCAGCTGCCAAACGTTGCTTGTAATAAGTGAAATTGTTCAACGACAGAAGTAGTTTACCAGATCTTTTTTGTATGTACTGAACTGAAAAGAGAAAGATAATAAATGTATATGACGGAAAATGGTGTTTTGACGAAGAGTTTAGCTTGAGTTACGAGAGGGGTTGAGTTGTGTGCTTAACATAACCGTTTTTGCAATGTATACCTAATTTAAACGAAAAGAGATATTCTGGTACGCTAATTATTACATGAGATGTCAAATGTTAGTTAAATATAACGGAAGGTACCAAGTGTTAGGAAGAAGCCATCTGTCAGTAATTTTTTTTAATAATTGAGGGCGCTAACCATATTACAATAACACTAAGCTGACAGCAGGCGGAGCATGTTCCACTTAGGCCAGGACAATAGGCAGTCTTTCCCTGACTATGTTTTAACTTTGAGGAGTTTGAAAGGAAAACAATTAATAACGTTGGTAATAACAATTAGATATATTTCAATGTTGAACATAGTCATAATCAATCGTATTCACCCAAGGACCATGGAATTTTAACCTCTGAAGACAATTCCTATTATCCTACGTGTTATTCGTGATTGTTTGCCTCCAGGGCGACAGGCTGATGCGTATCGAAACGGCATGGATGGTTTCCAGATCACTGGCATCATTTGGGAGGCGGATATGGGTACCGCCGCCCTGGTAACTATTTATTGGATAGCCAACACCCCTACTACAGCACCTCAAGTGGTTCGCTACTTTTTGGAGGTACCCGGGTTCATGGGGTGAAGTTTGTCTATAACTTGACGGCTAATGCATTTGCCTATCTTCTGCGTGGCGGGTCGGACCGGGAGAGATTGGTTGAGGGAGACCTAACCTAGACCTTTCCGGGTGGACTCTCTCGACCCATCGCGCGAGGCCTTGTACCGCAGCGGATGGCGCAGCGCAGAGGGATGGATTCGTATGTCCGTCACTCCTAGATACACTGACCCCAAGATTAGAACCCACCCCTCATATCATTTTCCTTCCTAGGACGTCCTCTCTTCCTTTCCCTAAAATGATCCTCCACACAAAGACGACACAGGCCCTGCGGGAATTTCAGGGCCCTGTGTGGAGCTAATATAAAAATTGATGTGTGATAGGAACTGAATCCGAATCTTTTTAATTAAATCCTGTACATGATCGCACGCATTGAAACAAATTTCTTCTTGCACGACATGTCGCATGATTAGGTGTTAAATATTGAAAATCTTTTAGTTATGAAAATAATTAAATCCATATGTTTTTCACTATAAATGCAACAAATAAAGTACAGACAATTCATTTTTTCTAAAACCATGCAGTGAATGAAACACGAAGATTGGTTTACAAGATAACATTATTTATTTTATCCCAGAATATAATAACAGCATCTTATTTATATTATTCATCGTAGTCACTCCTTGGTGTGCCTCAGGGTCGCCTATTGGAGCTTCCACTCGAACTTGATTTTCACTAGACTATCATTAGATGATCCATAACTATTATATTTGAATATAGTTTCCATTAATCAACACGTATTTGTTGTGCGGTTCGTGATTGTGTTGGTTAGTATCCGAAACAATTATACCACCCTCCGTATAGAGGAAGGCCTTACAGCCTTTTGTGACGTGAGTAGAGCACCCCCAGCGATATTTGTTACCAGCTGCCAAACGTTGCTTGTAATAGGTAAAATTGTTCAATGATAGAAGTAACTTTCCATTCCTTGACTTTATGTAGTGAACTGAAAATATAAAGATTATAAATGAATGTGATAAGAAAATGGAATATACACTAATGATGAATGATTGATGTTTTGATGAAGAGTTTAGCTCAAGTTACCAGAGGGGTGGAATTGGTTTGTGTTCTTACCAGAACTGTTTTTTCAAGGTTTAAATGAAAAGTGATATTCAATTCCCATTGTAACTGCAATAAATAATTTCCAGACACAGTCTTTTTTAAAAGACCATACAGTGGATCAAATACAGTGGCTCGTTTGGTTTATACTGTCTACACATTTATTATCTCACAACATAATAACAGTATCTTATTTATATTATTAATCGTTCTATTAACGTGAGATCTTCTTACTAATTTTATAAACGCGAATGTTTATATGGATGTATGTGTGTTTGTTACGCTTTCATGCAAAAACTACTGAATGGATGTTAATGAAATTTTACAATAATATAGCTCATACATCAGAATAACATATAGGTTATATATAATGGTAAGCTCTGCCGTTATGAAATTTTTATAAATGAAAATGTGTGTTTTTTTTATATTTCTTGGGCATTAACTAATTTGGTCGGGTAGTAACAGACAATTAGACAATTTTCTCACTTTTATTAATAACCTTCACCAAAATATAAAATTTACACTGGAATGTAATGATAACAACCATTTAAACTTCTTAGACTTAAATTTCAGTGTAGATAATAAAAAGTGTGTATTTAATGTATACAGAAAACCTACACACACTGATTGTATTATGCCGTCTACTTCACCCTTTGTCACATAAACTCACCTCCTTCAACTCAATGATACATCGAGCTATTAATGTCCCTTTAAATAATGATGATTATAATAATGAAATTAATATTATAAAACAGATAGCCCTAAACAATGGATATAAACCTGAAATAATTAACCGCCTAGTTAATAAGAAGCAAGTAAAATTTCTAACAAAAAATTATATTTATGGTGGTAATAATAACACCAAACCTGGTAAAAAACTAGTATGTAAAAAAAAAATCTTTATTAGGCGATTTGTCTTTAAAAATATCCCGCATATTACCAGATCATATTTCTCCAGCTTTCTATACTAATTCTAAAGAAAAACAATTTGATTAATAACAAGGATGTTTCTAATAAATTTGAAAAAAAGGGATATACACTTTATACCGGCTCCAAATACATGGCAAGCCTCCGCAAGCGTCCACAAGTCCCAGCGTCTGGAGCGCGCGTGTGGCTTGGCTTGCGTAGGCTTGCAATAGCTTGCGAGAGCTTGCCGCCGATCCGATCGGGGTCGGATATTTTGGCCACAAGCGGCAAGCGCTTGCGGGAAACGCTGGCGTGGCATCCACACGTTGGTACTACTTAAGGACAATAAACAAAATATTAGAATATTAAATGAATTACCTGGTACGATTTCTATGGATTTTAACCATCCACTATCTTCGCTTTCTTTCGTTTTGTTTCGCTTTAAAATAGAAATAGTTTAGCGCAAAAATGACAGCTGATGCAGCTGATTCGACGTCCGCCATCTTTGGGCGCTGCGCGCGCCGCGCATGTACTGACGCGCTTGCAAATGTGGGGACGCCAGCGTCGCCAGCCATTCGTTTGCCAGAGCTTGCGACAAGCAGCTTATCGCAAGGGTCTGGCCGTAGCATTAGAAAATAACGATTGTGACGTACAGTATGTAGAGATGACTACTAAAAATGTAAAAACTAGAATCAGGGAACATGAACTTTGTTTACGAAATAATAACTACTCCGAGTTTGCTTACCATCTAATAGAGACAGGCCATAGCTTTAAAAAAGAAAATACTAGTTTAAAAATTGGAATGTAAATTATTATTTTAATTTGTGCGCTTTAGAAACTTTAGAAATTAACAAAAAAATTAAATCTAAAATTAATTAATTCAATAAAGTAATAGCACCATGTAAATCACGTTTACTTATGATGTTTCCATGTAATGTTGACTCCTCCCACCGTTCGCCCCTCCCGAAAATCCCCCCTCCTACTACCCCCACCAAATTAATTTTTATACTGTATAGAATTTTTAAGTTAGTTTTTAGTTTGCTCGTGAATGAGACGGATGTGTCGAAACCGGTCGCAGAAAATTTAAAACTAAAATAACAAATGTACATTGAAAATTAAAACTCTTCAAAACAAAATGTTTAGAAAATGTGTGTATTTCATATATTTTAACGGCGCGGCAGGGAGGAAAGACAGGAAGAAAGGGAATGGGGGAGGTGGGGTTCGCAGAGAGGTAAGGGACGAGGGAGGGGAAAGGTGGAAGGGAACGGGGACGCACGGGAAAGGACATGCAGGGAGAATCAGTTAATTTCTTTGAATGGAATTGTAACGCATGCCGGGGACCAGCTATTATATGATAAATAGTAGTTGGGGATGAACGGTAATGGGATGCAATAGAGTGGCTCCAGACGGGAGCAGCTGGGACTCTTGTGAGGTATTCATGTAATTTATTTTTTAAAGTTGAGATTTACGTGATTCCCCTTATCTAGCTGTTAATACATAAACAACGGGTAATAGGTTAGTACCATCACCGCAACGCGACGCGGCGTTGCATCTCAAAGTTTTTATTTTTTATTATATAATAACTATATATAAAATAACTTGTGCATACAGTAAAAGTAGGAAAAGACTTCCTAAAATAATCATTAATGTTCTCCACCGACTCCAGCACTCAAGCATTCTAAATTGCTTGCTTAAAGTGAGATCTATTTACTTGTAAAGAGTAGTTGAGATTAACCTTTTTCCCTCGATCCAGCAGTTAATAAACAGCGAGTAAAAATATTCGAATTATGACGGCACGAAACGGGGCGGCGCCGCATTCGCATTGCCATTTTGCTTCAATCTTCTTCCACGCATTCAGTCCTCGGTGTGCTTCAGGGTCGCCTACTGGGACTTCCATTCGATCTTGATTTTCAGTAGACTATCATCTGGCTTTCTTTATAATGTGAGGATTTGGTTATCCATAACTATTGTACTTTAATATAATTTCCATTAATCAACACGTAGCTAGTGTGGTTCGTGGTTGTGTTCGCTAATACCCGATACTATTATATCATCCGCCGTATAGACGAAGGCCTTACAGCCTTTTGTGATATGAGTAGAGCACCCCCAAACTGCATATTTGTTACCAGCTGCCAAACGTTGCTTGTAATAGGTAAAATTGTTCAATGATAGAAGTACCTCTCCATTCCTTGACTTTATGTAGTGAACTGAAAATATAAAGATTATAAATGAATACACTAATAATGAACGATTGATGTTTTGATGAAGAGTTTAGCCCAAGTTACCAGAGGGGTGGAATTGGGTTGTGTTCTTACCAGAACTGTTTTTGCAAGGATTAAATGAAAAGCGATATTCAATTCCCATTGTAACTGCAATAAATAAATTCCAAACACAGTATTTTTTCAAAGACCATACAGTGAATCAAATACAGTGGCTCTTTTGGTTTATACGGTTTACACATTTATTATCTCACAACATAATAACAGTATCTTATTTATTTTATTGATAGTTTTATTAAAATGAGATCTTATACGATAAATAGTTGATAAGATTAACCTGATTACCTCTATCCAGATGTTAATAAACAACGGGTAATAGGTTAGTACCATCATCACATCGTGGCGCAGCGCTGCATCTCAAAATTATTTATTATTCTTTATTCATAAAATAGCTTTTGTATACAGTAAAAGTGGGGAAAGACTTCCTAAAATAATCAAAAATGTTCTCCACCGACTGCAGCATTCAAGCATTCTTAAATTGCTTGCTTTAAGTGAGAACTTATTCAGGAGATCTTTGTAAAGAATAGTTAAGATTAACCTTTTTCCCTCGATCCAGCAGTTAATAAACAGCGGTTAAAAATATTATTTTAATAAAAAGACAAATAACTTTGTTTACATCACTTTTATTTGTACACAATCAACATGTTTCGTAAACAATGTTTACTTCATTAGGATCAAACTTATACTAAACTTAAAAATGAAATATAGATTACACATGGAAGGAAAGGGTAGAAGGGAGGGGGAGGGGTAAGAGTGGGGAAAGTTTATTCCCTGCTAATGGCTTTGAAATCCCTAATTGATAAACTTTCCCAACTCTTACCCCTACCCCTCCCTTCTTCCCTTTCCTTCCATGTGTAATCTATGTTTAATTTTAAAGTTTAGTATACGTTTGATCCTGATGAAGTAAACATTGTTTACGAAACATGTTGATTGTGTACAAATAAAAGTGATGTAAACAAAGTTATTTGTCTTTTTATTAAAATAAATAACGCCATCACAAAGTGAAAACCTTTCCGAAGAAGTTTTCTTCGAAAAATTAAAAATATTAGCCTTATGACGGCACGACACGGCGCGACGCCGCATTCACATTTCTCTAGGCATTCAGTCCTCGGTATGCCTCAGGGTCGCCTACTAGGGCTTCCATTCGATCTTGATTTTCGCTAGAACATCATCTGGCTTTCTTGATAATGTGAGTATTTGATTATCCGTAACTATTATACTTTAACATAATTTCCATTAATCAACATGTAGTTGGGTGGTTCGTGGTTGTGTTCGTTAGTACCCGATACAATTATATCACCCGCCGTATAGAGGAAGGCCTTACAGCCTTTTGTGATATGAGTGGAGCACCCCCAGCGATATTTGTTACCGGCTGCCAAACGTTGCTTGTAATAAGTGAAATTGTGTAACGATAGAAGAAGCTTTCCAGATCTTGATTTCATGTAGTGAACTGAAAAAAGAAATATGATAAATGATATGAACAGAAAAATCAATAAACACTAATGATGAATGGTCGTTGTTTTAATAAAGAGTTCAGCTCGAGTTACGAGAGGGGTGAAATTGGGTATGTTTATCTCAGATCCGTTTTTGCGAGAGTTTTTTTTTTTAAATACCATAGATACCAATAACGAAATACAGTGGTTGGTTTATACTGATATATTTATTTTATCACAAAATGAAAACACAAACCTCACGCGGAGACCCTTTAGTTTCCCCCGGAGCCTATCTCATACTTGGTACTATAATACAGAACACGATTAAATAATAGTTGGGTATTATATAACTTTTTTCATGACTTTTCAAAGGGGTGTTGAAATTGCATGATTCTGAGTTGTCATGGAACTGGAATAAAAATGTTTCGACGAGCAGTACCAGGCACACTATACTTCTTCACGTAGAAACCAACAACACTGAAGGTTCGGTCACAGGGGAAACTTTTGTCGTTTTTACAATTAAGCACAAAAGCTTGAAGGAAACCAAACAATTCCGTATGACCGAGGTTTAATGGAGAAAAATACTCCCCAATTACTTAAGCGATTACAACATATACCTACCTACTACGAAAAATTACTAAGCTTGAATATTTTCAACGTCTCTTTAGCAACATTTTTATTAGCGTGGTATAAAATTGAATAAAACTACACTTCGTTTTCTACAATATACACATATTAGATATATTTTTAAAACTATTTTTACGCATGGTCAATTAAAATTCGTAAGCATTATCTTATATTTTACAATTTATTTACACTTTATTACATTTTTACCCAAACACTTTCTTTCTTCCTATTGGAATTATTTACATCTGCATTAATTTATTACGAACCTTCTTATTTCAGGCAAACTTAAGATACCTATTACATGGGCTTACATAATAGGTACAACGACTACGTAAATTTAATAATAATAATAATAATATTTGGACGATTTATATAGCGCCGTTTTTGTGAAAAATCACCTCAAGGGCGCTGTACAAACTTACCATACATGCCTAAAATCTAGAAAGACTACATGCTAGACAAACAATTAAAAACAACTTATGGCTAAAAATTGCATACACCGGTTCATCGATCACCGATACGAAAATATATGTACAATATTTTGACCAATGAACGCGATGCTGCCTAAAAATGAATTAATACAGGCCCATACTTACCTGGGAGGTCGCTTATGTGTAATATGTACCTGATAAATAAATGTATAAATTAAATGAAAATTGAATAAAAATCACATTTGAAAATATCCACTCCAATTTCCATGGTAGACAAGGCTCCCCCATAGGACACCGACGCGACGTGTCGAACGCCAATGATACTTGGACGCTCCAGTGCACTGGTGATCTTTCTCTGCTTCTCCTGCCAAACATTTGCTAGTGACAGACTTCTCCAAGTTGAAGTCTTCAGTTTGGTGAGCAACGTGTCTAAAGTATATTAAAATCTTGTGGTCAGACAGTTGAAAGCCTATTGTGGATGCCTGGCTCTTCCAGAATGGACACCTTTGTGCGTTTGGCTGTCCATGGAATCCTGAGTATTTTTCACTAGCACCATATTTCTAGGGCGTCTATCCGCATTCTTTCGCTGGCTCTAAGTGTCCATATTTCCACACCGTATAGAAATGATGGAGAAGATCAGCGCCCGGACGAGTATCATCTTGGTGGTCTTTACTAAGCCTCTGTCACTCCACAACTTTTGAATTTTCCTTATGGCGTATTTTGTCATGCAAATCCTTCTTTTCACTTCTGTTTCACACGTTTTAAAATTTTTAATTATTATTAGGAAAGTTAAATTTAAATAAAATTATAATCCAAATAAAGTCAAATTTGAATTAAATCAAAATCTATTTGTCAGGACACTTTCCCTTTCTTAAATTTCCGTCATCAGTAATGTATAACTTGGGAGGTGTATGAGTGTGTTCATTCCTAGACGACAATATGACATCCCCCTTGACGAGGAGGGAGGCCATGCAGTGGAGGACTTTGTAAGAGGAGCAGTGCCACCTCGCACGGCCGCTGAGACCTTCCTTACCCTTGTGGTAGGTGTACCTGCTCCATAGAATGAGCTTCTTATTATTGATATTGATGTATTTCACTGAAATGGACAAATAAAATAAACTTTAGATTTAAAACTCTACTTTTTTGGGACAGACGCACTTAATTTTTATTATGAACTCTACGTAGGAGCACTTTAGGAAAATTATGTCATCAATTTCACCGTTGGGAATGGAGTGTGGAGGCTCTTCTAAAGGAAAGGAATGAGTGAAACTGGGTCTAGAAGACACCCAGGATGTAGGAAACAAATTATTCCATAGTTGAGAGTAAAATCTATAGAACTCTCCATTTGCCCAGATCAGTTAAATAGTATTTAGTGGCGGTTCGTGGTCCTTGGGGGTTTTATTTGGAGTTAAATCAGATATTAAAAAATTGGAGAAAACAATTCCCTCACATGTTATTCCTATGTTGGTCTTTTCCATAGTTATTAAATATTTTCCCTGGATTTGAATTTCATTGCATCAGAGATTGGCGACCTAGAAACAACAACATTCAATAATAATATCGTAGGTTATCAATACGAAAATCACAAATTGTGCAAGAAACTGTCCGTTTTCTAAAATGAAAAGCAGCATATTCAGTAATTAAATTATTTTAATAAGAACTGAAAACATGATAATCACAGAAAAGGAGCTTGTTGATTCTTGCAAACTACCCAGTCGAACGATTTTTGGCATATATGGCAAGTTAGCAACGCGTCTTGAGCGATCGCTTGCAATGATGTCTAATTAATTTATCTAACGTTTTTAATTTAAAATTTTCATTTTTTCTCGCGATCTGCATTTTGCGTTAATAGAACCCTGAGATAATACTTTCACATTTTATGAATGGCCAGTTCTAAAATCGAAAATTATTTATTTCCTTGTCTTCCTTATGTAAACAAAATTTGGTTATCGAACGTGGGTTTGTTATAATTTTTAAAACATTTTTATATACCAGTGAATTCATAATTGAATTATCTATCTATTTAACGTGTTTTCAACTCATGAATTGAAAAATAGTTTTTTTTTCTAAACAGTGTGTATTCTCCGTGTCATGTGTTTTACATTGTGAAGTAGGGTGTCCGTGTAAAACGATTAATTGAACTGAATAAAGCAAGAATCGAGATTATTTTTTTATTAGACATAGAATAAATCTTTCTAATTTAATACCAGTTTTTTGTGTTTATTAAATATTCTAATTTAGTGCATTAAATTTCGACAATCCGTGAATCCAATATCTATAAAATATTTTTTCATATAAAACTTTCGATCAGCTGTTTACGATTAAAAATTGAGTCTTCTAACAAGTTCGTAGGAAATGAGTTTAAGAAGGTTAACTCATACGGGAAATTTAAAACGCGTGACGTAGCTTGAAGTAAAACATTGCAACTTGTATTGCAATTAATTCAAATCTCCCAGTGGAACACGGACTGCAAGCTACGACACGAATTTGAAGCCAATCACCGCTCTAGCCCCTCGGTGAGCTAACCTTGTTAAGAGGCCGCTATTCGAATTTCTACCGATTTCTTGCAAACCTCCCTTAAACATTTGAAGTTTTTAAGCTCTTAAAAAAATATATGTTATTCTTGAAGATAATATCTAGACATTGGTCGCGCCCAAACGCAAATTTTATAAGATTCCCTCGATAGAAAAAAATCGCAAAATATGCTCCAAAAATTATTATAATCACGTTTGTTTCAGTTATTTTACAAGTTATATGTATGAAAAAATTCACAGCGTTTCCTTAAATGCTGTTTAAGGTAATTATCGTGAGATTTTTGCTCTATTTTAAACGAGTCGTGTTTAATTAAAGATTTTCATGATTTTGCATCGATTAGCGCGCTCTTCTAACATTCGTAATTTCATATCTCTCCATTTTCTTCTTTTTGGGGCCGGTAACGGAGCCTTAAATGCATTTTCTACGAACCTTGGTCTTCTAATTTATATTTGTTGATTATTAAGTAGGCCAAAGAACATACAGAAACAGAAAATATTCTATGTTGACCCGAATAAGCAGCATGCATGACAATTTCAATTGAACCACGCAAAAATATTTACGATTTAAAAAAATCTATAAATCCAAAAAATATAAGTGGAATAATAATTTTGTTCTAATGAACTGAAAATATGATGGGTTGCCTTCCACTTACTGTTTTATATTCTGTCATTCAAGACTCCGGGTGGTTCAGGATCCTGGTGGTGGTCAGTTGTTCTCAGCCGCAGGATGAGGCGAGTGGGTAGGGTTAACACTCTCGAGCAGTATTAAATAATACAGGCGGTGAATTTTTATAAAGTACGAGTACATATAATAATTTGTTTAAATTGTGGTAAAATTATAAAACAAGTTCTTGTCGTTTTTGTGGGACTTGACTACATAAAAACACAGAGAAACCGCCAATTCTAACAAATATTATTAAATAGATAAATTATAATCTTTGGCAATATTATATTGTTCCGTGGAAAATGTGGCTCGTTACAAAGGTTCGTGTGTGCATTAATAAGTCAGATACGTCATACATATGTCTGGTAATTTTATATTCTCGTGAAAACAAGCTTATGGGTCCGAGGGTGGTAGTTCTTTTATCTAAACTCCTAATGTTCATTGGCTCCGCCGATATGAAAGTCCGTGGAGCTTAGTTCGTAGCTCAACGACAGTCGGCATTCTTCTATGCCATGTTCCGTTTGTTTCTATTATATTTGGGTTAATAAAAACACAAAAATGCAAAATTAAATTATTATTTTATTAGTAATTCAGGCATGATAAACGATTATTGATAATATCTATTAAAAATATTAAAAATATTTGTTTATTTTATATTTCTACTATCAATAATTATTGTTAATAGCAATATAAAATAAACAAATGTTTTTAACGGATGACCGGCCAACTCAGAATGAAATCAACTCAGAACCACCTCAGAAAGGTCATTAAGAGTGATGATAAAAAATATTTAAAAAATGGCTAAATAGGTTAAGTTGGGTTAGGGTTGCCGGCTATTTTTAAATTACTTTTTCATAGATTTTAATGACCTTTCTGAGGTGGTTCTGAGTTGGCATGGAACCGTAGATACATTATTTCAAATTACGGCAACTAAAAGTGTACTCATTCATGCGTGAAACATCTTTTTTTTTTTTTTATTACACAGTTCAAAAAATTTAAATATGTAAAATGTTAGAATGGTACGTATAAAAAAGACATTAAAAACTCCCAGGAAACCAACATTTCATATACATTTTTACTTCAAATAATGTCAGGAATCACTGGTTAAAGTAAGTCAAGTACATCCCTTAACACCCTGAATGTAACACATTTGGATATTCGAAAAGGATGTAAGCATAACCATTAAGATTTGTAGAGCGGATGAACGTAGAGAAGAGGACAAGGAGATTAAATGACGCAAAAGTAATGGTAAAAGAAGTCTGGGACACCCGAGACACGGCATGTCACGATCAAATGTATCAAAAACTTGAGTCGGGCCATGTCTAGGTTCAGAATATATATGACATGATGTATGAATGTGAATGAAGCAAGGAGTTTGTGCCAAGACGTAGTTGTGTGGCGGTCCTTTCTGCCTATACTGGCGGGAAAACGGCGGGGTGGCTAGTTTGTTAGTTGTACATTAAAAGTTACTCCTATCTCGGTTCATCCGCTCTACACGCCCAAATCTTCTAAGCATCATTTTATTTTGAATTTGTGTCTATAGAATCAAAAAATGTACACATTTTAATTATATTATAGTGCACAATCGCTTTTATGGATTTACACACACTTTTTTGTAATTTTTACACCAGATCCGATTATCAGAAAAGGAAAATAATAATTTTATAAATTTGGAACCGGATGAAACAGAGCAGTTAGTGGATTGATTAGTGTTTTATTTATTAATTAGTAAATGAAAATAAAGACGGCGGTAAAGTATGATATATTTAAAGTACAACTTGAAATGGAAAAAAAAACAAAGCTCTCGAACACGCTTTCACACCCGTACATTAATCAGAGACATACACACGTACACTCACCCTTTTTACACAATCTTCGACCTACATATGTTCATTTCAGTTCCAAAACGGAACCCGATAACGTAAAAGGTTGGGTTAGGTGTAAATGTCATACGAGCTATACAATTAGAGGCGATATTGCGTACTAATATCTCGTCGAAAAGTGTTACACTTTTAGAATGCTACAATCGGTGGCATAGATCGTATATGCTAGCGTCGGGTCGTTGAACGTTAGAGTGTTGGGAACGTTGAGGGTTTTTGGAAGTCAATTGGTGGTATAAAAGTGGAAACTGTTTTTTCGCTTCATGTCTCATCTAAACATCAACAATGGTAAGCACTTGTTTTTTCCTTCACTTTTCTTCATTCTTCTAATCTATCTTCACGCGGAACCCATTAACAATCATGTACCTGGGTGGAGGGTGATTGTGATACGTTTTCCCCGATATGACCATGTCCTCCTTCGTGTACAGGAAAGCGGTGCATTTGCTTGAGCTGTGCAAAGAGCACAACCACCTCACTTTGTTTGTTGTAGCGGTCCGCTGCTTGCAGTACGTGTAGTCTTGCCAGAGCACCAGGCGTTTTCCGTTTCTGGACGGTACGAAGACGACTGCATCAAACAAATAAAAGATATAAATTACTGTCTCCTTACAAGAAAGACAGTAGCGACACGATACAAGTTTTGCATTCAATAATATATAAGTCGACATTTGCGAGTACGTTAATTACATATTATGACAGTTGACATCGATTAAAATATCGTTAGTTTATCGAGCACTAGATACGCTTGTGGACATTCTTTTCATCAATCTTTGAGAAACCAACAATTGAATTTTTAATTTTTTTACATTTTTCCCAAAAATACAACCAATTATAGATTTCCTCCTTGGGTCCAGAAATAAAAAGAATTGACAGAAAAGAATTATATTAAAACAAAAACATAATCAAGTACACAAAACAAATTAAATTTACAGAATTATATAACCTATACCAGAAAGGTGAGTTTTGACATGATAGGAAAACTCTATTTTATGGACTTTTTTACATTTATTCAGCTTGCAATTGAAAATGTCCACTTTTTAAATCATTATTTTGTAATTATTACGTAGTCTGCTCGAGCAAAAATTTTGTTTACTGTTTGTTTATTTAACAATTGAAAAAAATTGTTTGCTTATTAATCATCGCGGATAAATTTTTATTTCACCTCACTGTTGGTAGACGTAACGTACCGCTGCTTGCAATACGTGTTGTAGTCATCAACACCATCAACAGACGATTGCCGGTTCCAGACCGTACGAAGCTTTTGTACAAATTATGACTTTCAGAAAAGCACAACTTTCATGTTGTTAATGCTTGTCAGCTGAATACAAATTGATAGAAAGCTGAAATTGAACTAGAATCGGCGTTTAAAGGGGACATTTCAAATGACAAAAAAATCACGCTTAATGGGGTATTTCTACGTATTTTTTTATTGCTTAAAAAAATTAAGCAAAAAATTACGATGATTACAGCATTTTTATTTTATTTTTATGTTGACGAATAAATTTTCTACAGCGAGTTAAAGTTTACCATTTTTGAATCACCGCTAAAACGATATTTTGGGGCGTGGCTATCGTGTGACGTCGTGAGTGCCGACGCTCCCTGACAGTGTTTATTTGTGCTGGTTTAGCCGGGCGTAGCTTGCGACGTCACAAACCCATTTGAAAAAACGGGCCGTTTTGATTTTGTCAGTTTTCGAGCGTTTTTAAAATCAATAATATTGAATGAAAACATAAAATACAAACATTTTTAGTAGGATGAATAAAATCAGAAAAATGGTCTTTAAATATTCCGTACATTTTCAACAGAATCCCTCGTTTGTGGAAATACCCCATTGGCCATCTGATAACAATGTTATATTTGAATTTCTGTGATGCACCCTGAACTTGTTAATGTGGAAATTCTAATGGAAGACGCCGTTGTCTGAAAAATTGCTCAAATATTTTTCTGGTGGGTCGTGGCTGTGGGCATTTTTGGAAGACAAAATTCGACCCTCGTAGGTGAAGAGCACCGCCCTGCATCCCTTGTTACAATGCGTGGAGCACATCCAGCGTGTCTTTCCCGCGGTGCCAGACCTGTGCTTGCAGAAGGTGTATCTGTCCAGGAGGATCAGGGACTTTCCGGCTTTTGAGGGGATGTAGCAAACTGAAAAGCATTAAAATCATTCTATCAAACTCGAAAAAACATAATTATTTTATTTTTTAACTGTGGTAGTTTGTGTTATGAAGTTTAAAAACAACTGGTGCGACCATTTATGTAGGTACTAAACACATGAATAGTAAGAGAATACAACAATGTGTTACGACAGCACAAAATTTCTCTAATTGGTATTTTAAGTCGTATAATTATTAAAGTTAGCATAAAATTATAATTACGAAAAAATATTAACTTCTTAAGGGGAACGGCTGCGCAGCCCTTTTAATAAATAAAAATATTCGGATTTAAGACCAAAATACCTATAGAAACTGAAAAAATATTTTTTTAATCAAAAGATATAGCAAATGTCAAGTACGGATGAGTGCTAATTTTTTACTTCTTCAAACTTCGCAAAATTACTTTGTGGCATCTTTAATTTATTTGTGTATTAAATTATAAAATATAGGTAATAAAATAAACCAATTTTGCGTGATTTCAGAGGCAACTTTGGCAAATATTTGTGAGTTAGCGATAATTATTTTAATTTTTTTTGCTTTCTACGAAGAAATACCAAAAAAAAACAAAAAAAAATGATGGGTATAAATGCAAATTACAAACTACCGATTTACAAATTGCAAATATCTAGTACAGATACCAGATATATGTAAAATATTTTCATTTAAAAAAATATTATTCATTTTAGTTTGGAAATTTGGCTTCTAATCCGTTCGCCAGTCATGTATCTAAATTAATCTCGTGGAGGTACTACTAATGCTGGCAGTCTAACTTTGCCACTCATGTAGCACATGTCTGGAGTCTCACCTTTGAATTTCTTTGCGCCACAGTATCCGCACGTTTGGTCAAATTTTCCGATAACGATGCTTAGATGTTGGCTATATTGTTTCGTATGATCGTAATAAATTGCTTCATGTTCTAGATTGTAATTCCTGTATCTTCTTTCTTCGATAGCAGCCAGGTGCGTGTATTGCTCTTCCGCTTCAACTCGCCGTCTTTTGCGAAGATTTTGCATTATTTCTCTGTTTCTTTAGTTTCGAATTTGTTCCCTCATTTCTTTGTTTCTGTTCTGATCTTTTCTTGCTCTATCAAGTTCTCTGATATCTTCACTATTATTATTCGTTGAAACATATCTTCACTATTATTCGTTGAAACATTTCTTGTTCTCTAGCCAAACGTCTTACTCTTTCTGCATCTGTTTCGTTTCTCCGGGTTGCCTTTTCTGTTTCTGATTTTGTTAGAGATTGTGTAAATAATTTCTTTCTTTTTGGCATTTAAAAAAAAAAAAAACAAACAAAAAAATTCGAGTTCACTTTTAAAATCATTCCCTTGCATATTCGGTTAGTCTTTTCGCAATACTGACCCCCGCGCGCGCAATTTTGCCCTATGTAACACTCTAAAGTGATAATGCATTCCAAAACCTTATAGAACTTTCTGGAACCTTTTCCCTTTCCAGAACCTTCTAGAGCATTATAATTCTTTCTCGAACCTCTAGACTCACCGACACACTCCGCCACTCAGTCTGGAACATTATAGATCTGTCTGAAAGCTTCTAGGAATTTCTCCTTCCACAACTTTACAGAGCTTTATCGAACCTTCTAGAACTTTCCGGGACCTTCTAGACTCACCGACGAACTCCGCCACTCAGTTGGAACCTTATATAACCTTCTTGAACTTTCTCGTTCCAGAACCTTCTAGAGAATTCGAGGACCTTCATGAACTTTCTGGAACCTTCCAGACTTCCAGACAGACACAGCGGGCAATTATAAATTATACATTTATAAGTAAACCATAGACAAAATTACGAGAAACAATTTACTGAAAATTCTGCCTCAATACAGGTTCGCCTAGTGAGGCAGGCTATGCACAACTTAAAATATATTTTATGTTACTTCTATATAACAGTTCTTACCTCCATATTCTTTTTTCCTATTTTGATACTGCATTAATTTTATAACATTATCGCCCCATTTGTATAAAGTCAGTATTACCTAAGCTTTTCGAATCACTGGTCCTTGATGAAATCTATCCCAAATCAATAAAATTAATTGACCAAAAAACAGCACGGTTTTATCAAAGGTAGATCTACCGCAACTAACTTAACAATATTTCAAAACTTTACAATCTTTTGCAGAAAATAAACAAGTCGACTGCATATATACAGACTTTTCGAAGGCATTTGACAAAGTATCCCATAAACTACTAATCCAAAAACTATTTTCTCTGGGAATAAGGGGTAACATGCTAAAATGGTTTACTAGCTATTTATTAAATCGTAAAATGTTCGTCAAAATAAAATCTTGGATGTCGAAAGCTTTCTGGGCTACTAGTGGCCTACCGCAAGGCGGTCACCTTGGCCCGGTTTTGTTCCTCATTTTCATCAATGATATAACCAATTGCTTCAATGATGTCGAGGTATTGCTCTTTGCTGATGACATCAAGCAAATAACTGATATAAATCATTGCCAAATACTACAGTAAATTATTAGTAAGTTTAAAGATTGGTGCATTCAAAATAATTTATTTTTAAATGTAGAAAAGTGTAAAACCTTGACTTTCTTCAGAAATAAAAATCCTGTTTTATTCGAATATTCCATCAATAACACAGCTTTAGAAAGAGTCACGGAAATGAGGGATCTTGGAATCATTTTGGATGAAAAACTAAGTTTCGCCAATCATATCCACCAAATTATGAACAAAGGTATGGAAACACTAGGCTTCGTTTTAAGAACAACTAAAAACTTTAATTCCATAGAAGCCATTAAACTATTATAATATAATAAATATACATATTATGTATCTCTAGTTAGAAGCCAAATTGAATATAACTCGGTACTTTGGTCTCCATCTTACAAAAATCACGTTAATAATATTGAGCGAATACAAAAAAAATTCTGCGTTTTATACATTTTAAATTAAATATCCCACTAGAAGACTTAAAATATAATCTATTACTAAATATTCTAAAAATACACACACTAAAAAGACAGACGTAAAATAAACGACTTGACATTTTTATTCAAAATACTTAACTCTAAATTCGACTGTTGCGAACTCCTAAAACTCATAAACTTACGAATACCGACAGTAACCACACGACAAAATACACTATTCTACTGCAGCATTCATAAGCGGAACTACATTGCCCACTCTCCGATACAATATGTATAATATATGTATTTTTGTAAACTTATCAAATCGCTGTATTTTTGCGACTTGTGTGCATTTTTATCTAATTTTATTCTTATCATTTCTCTATCTGTTTAAAAATCATCAAAAAACAACGTGACCTTCCCATAACAAAGCAATGTGCTAGAAAGCACATTGTCGTCACCCGCTCCCATCCACGCTCAGTCACCTCCACCAAAACTCTCTTAGGGGTCGTCCATTAATCACGTGTGGCTCGAAAGGGGGGGAGGGGGTCGGAAAAAAATCACGAGGGGGGGGGGGGTAAAATGAGATATCACATGTATTTATTTTTCATTGAACGCCGATTTAAAAAAAATACACGTGATTTGGGGGGGGGGTCGCTCTAAAACCTCAACACATATCACCAGGGGGGGAGGGGGTTAAAAAGTTGCTAAAAAACATCACGTGAATAATAAACAACCCCTTATTTTCGTTGTGACACCAAGGGCTATCTACCACCATAACCACCGGTGGGTGGCAGCAGCTGGTTGTGAAAAAAATTATGCGGACAGAAAAACACGGGTTTCTTTTTATATATTTATATTAAGGATTGTTTTCTACAATAAAAAAATGTTACACATTTTAAATTAAAATTATATTGTACGGATAGGAGGTACAAATACTTAATCGCTTTTATGGATTTGATTTTTTATCATTTTTATTCAATTATCAGAACACGAAAATAATATCATATATTTGGATACGAGATAAAACATTTACTATGATGATTTAAAAAATGGTATTTGTTATTGTTTTTCTAAAACTTTTCTTTAAAATTTTTGAATTACGTTTGTAGTAACATAATACGATTTTGAATATTGTTTTTCTTTCTGTATGTAAATACGCCTCCCACAACCACGAGCTATTGGAGCTCAACTTATAGAGTAGTAGAATAATTAGAAAAAAACATTATATAATTTTGCATATAGTTATAATTTGAAATGATAATTTTTTTTGTAATAAATAAATAAATAAATAACATAAAAAATAGTGCATTGTTTATATATTCGTAAATTAATATAAAAAACGCCAATAAAGTGTGATATATTTAATGTTCAACTTGAAATGGAAGAGAGCTCTTCAACAAGTTTATGGGCCTTTTATACCCTGCTTCCATATCTGTACATCAATCAGTGACATACATACGTTCACGTTTATTGTATAATCTTCGACCTGTATTCATTTCAGTTAGAAAACAGAACGTGATAACATAATAGGTCGGGTTAAGTTAGATGTAATGTAAGTGGCATGGAACTATACAATTAGAGGGGATATTACGTACTAATATGTTTAAGTCGAAACGTGTTTCACTTTTAGAATGCGATAATCGGTGTGAGTATTTGCTAGTGTCCGGTCGTTGAAGACGACTGAAGAATGAAGAGTGAACGAAGACGACTGCATCAAAAAAATAAAATATATAAATGACTTTCTCCCTAGCACGAAAGACAGCGTGTAGACCGTGTTTGCTAGTGTCCGGTAGTTGAAGACGACTGCACCAAACAAATAAAATATGTATATAAATTACTTAGTCCCTAGCACGAAAGACAGCGTGTAGACCGTGTTTGCTAGTGTCCGGTCGTTGGGCATTAGAGCGTTGGGGGCAGTTGGAAGTCAACGGTATAAAAGTGGAAACTATTTATTCGCTTCATGTCTTATCTAAACATCATCAATGATAAGTATGTGTTTTTTGCTTCACTTTTCTTCATGGAACCTACAATTTATCTTAACGCGGCACCCATTAACAATCATGTAGCTGGGTGGCGGGTGAGTGTGATAAGTTCTCCCCGATGTGACCATGTCCTCCCTCGTGTACAGGAAGGCGGTGCATTTGCATGAGCTGTGCGAGGAGCACAACCACCTCACTCTGTTGGCAGAAGCATTTTGCTGCTTGCAATACGTGTAGTCTTGCCAGAGCACCAGGCGATTGCCGTTTCTGGACGGTACGAAGACGACTGCATCAAACAAATAAAATATATAAATTAATGTCTCCACAACAAGAAAGACAGTATCGACACGGTGCAAGTTTTGTAATCAATAATATTGGTTGTAAGTGACAGTTGAAATCGACTAAAATATCGTTAGTCTATCGAGACTAGATACGCTTATCTACATATTCTTTTAACAATCTTTGAGAAACCCACAGTTGATTTTTTTTATTTACCTTTTACAAAAAATAAAACCAATTATAGATTTCCTCCTTGTGTCAAGAAATAAAAGTATTGAGAAAATAAAATTATGTAAAATATATGCCACACACAAAACAAATTAAGTTCATAACAGAATTATATAACCTACAACATATGACATGTTAGAAAAACACTATTTTATGGTATTTTTATATTTATTCAGCTCGTAATTGAAAATGTCCACTTTTTACATCAAGTTTTTGTAATTATTATTTAGTCTGTTCAAGCAAGAATTTTGTTTACAGTTTGTATGTTTAACAATAAATTGATAAACATTTATTTGTTCATTTCATTTTTATTTCACCCCACTCTGTTAGCTGCAAAGTGCCTCTGGCTGCTTGCAATACGTTTTGTAGTCATCAACAATATCAACAGATGATTTCCGGTTCTAGACAGTAAGAAGCTTTTGAACAAATTATGACCGTCAAAAAAGCACAACCGTCATGTTGTTATGCTTGTCAGCTGATTACATTTTGATAGAAAGCCGGAATTGAACTAGAATCGGCGTTTAAAGGGGACCTTTCAAATGACAAAAAAATGACAAAATGCGCTGATTGGCCACTGGATGATAATTGAATTTCTGTGATACATCCTGAACTTGTTAATACTTGAACTCTACTGGAATAACATCGTTGTGTATAAATCTGGTCAAATTCCTCTCTGGTGGTTCGTGGTTGTGGGCATTTTTGGAGGACAAAATTCGACCCTCGTAAGTGAAGAGCACCGCCCTGCATCCCTTGTAGCCGTGCGTGGAGCACCTCCACCGGGTCTTGCCCGCGGTGCCGGACACGTGTCTGCAGAAGGTGTATCCATCCTGGAGGATCAGAGACTTTCCGGCTTGTGAGGGGAAGTAGCAAACTGAAAAGCATTAAAGTCGTTCTATCAAACTCGTAATATCTTCATTTTTTTTTACTGCGGTTTTTTGTGTTCTTAAGTCTAAAAACAAGTGAATGGGACCATACTACAAACAGGAACAGTAAGAGAAATACAACCGTGTGTTTGTTACTTCAATATATTTTTTTCCCTAAATGGTATTTTAAATTGTTTTAACATTTCAGTTATAGTAATAAATTATAATACCATTGAAAAAACACTTTAGTTAGAGACTCACTACATAGAAGAATTACAATAGCGTAGCAACGGTTTCAGCAAAAAATACATTTTTAATATAACATAATATAAATGATAAAAGAATAACATAATACTTGCAAATATTGTTGATGAATCTGAGAGACAACAAAAAAAGAAGAAAAAAACAGATACAAAGATAAGATAAATATATGTATATTAAAAAAATAATACAAAAAATTTAAACAAAAATATAAAACCAAATTAAGAAAAACAACATACTGAAAATTGGAAACATAACTTAAACAATTTATACACTGCATAATTTATACACTACAGGAAAGGACGTAAGTAGGAGATTATGACTTTCACTAAACACGGCTGAAACCATTTGAAGCATCTCTCTCTCTGGTTTCAATCCTGGGATTGGTTTGCAGCAATTTCCTCTAATTTTCTCTTCCATTCTTTCCTGTCTTGTGCGGCTCTTTTGAATTCTGCATATGATGAGCAGCGCACGTCCACCAGCAGGTCGTCCAGGTACTCTCAGCGTGGGCGTCCCCTAGAGTTTGTCCCCTCGGTCATACCGTCCTTTATGGTATGCAAGAGGCCTTCTTGTCATATAACATGTCCGATCCATCTTGCACGCCTTTCGGACAAGGTCCTGAGCAGGTGCCTTCCTCCTTCGATGCTTTGGAGAACCTCCTCATTTGTAATGTGGTCTCTCCAGGAAATTCCTAATAATCTTCTATAAGACCACATCTCAAAAGCCTCTAGTCTCCGTTTATCTCTTTCGGATAGGCACCATGTTTCGCAGCCGTATATCAAGATACTCCACACATAGGTCTTGATGAGGAGTATTCGCAGTTTTAGGTCTATATTATTTGATTCAATTACTTTCGACCTTTTATTGAATGCAAGCCTAGCCTGGTGTATACGGTTGTCGACCTCGCTCTTAGACCGACCGTCCCATGTTATTTTACTCCCGAGGTAGACAAACTCCTTGGTGTTCTTTATTGGAACTCCTGCCATCTCTACTCTCATCTGGTGTTGCGTTCGGCCTACAGTCAGCAGCTTTGTTTTGTCTTTATTTATCTTCATGTTGTAGTTGTTTTGAAGAATGCTTTGCATGGTTGTTAAGGCCTCTTGCAGTTCTTCTTCGCTTTCAGCAACCAAAGCAATATCGTCAGCAAACCTTATCATATCCACCTTTTGCCCGTGTATCTTTACACCTTTTCTGTGACTCATTCTCTCTCTCAAGTCGTCAATCGCACTCTGTATATAAACGTTAAAAAGAACAGGTGATAGAGAGCATCCCTGTCTCACCCCTTGTCTTATACTGGCTTCTTTTGTATCATTGTTACATCTAATTATAGCGGCCTCATTCTTGTATAGCGCCTGGATTATTCGTCTATCTCTATATTTGATATCATATTTCACGGAAATTCAAATGAAAATCAAATGGCTAATCGAAGCAACAGGCGCAGTAGTTCCCTTAAAGGAAACTAGCTAGACAAAAAGATTTTAACGATGTTTTTATTTATGTTCAAATTTATACTCACAGCATTGAAAACAGTCCGTAGTATTATGTTCTCAATGATAAAAAAAATTAAAACAATACGCACGATACGTGGCAACGTTCTAAACACAACACTTTTGAGGTGCCAATCGGCAGCTTGGCGGCCAGTCGCTTTTTGGTGTGCACGCTGTTCGGTAGTTTGTAGCGTTATTTGAAATTGGAGAGAAATTACGTAAGGATGAAAATTGAAGTATATGGTATGTTCTTTCAAATGTAGTTAAGTATTAAATAATTGGATTATTCAACATTACTTTTATTATTAATTGAAAAATTATGAAACCAGTGCTAATATTTACAATTATTTTCCAAAGTTTGATTAAACTTTCAATTAATCGTACACAATCGTGCCTCTGAACGAAATCATTTTCATATAAAACCATTCTTTATCTATATTTTTTTATATAATTTGTTTGCGCCTACTTGCTCTTTTGTCTTTTACAGAGCCTGTTCCAACGATCTATCGTTCAGATATTTTGGAGATGTTAGAAGAGCGAAGCACTTCAAAGATGAATTGTGTTGAAACAAGGGAGTGTATTTATGAAGATATAAAAGATTTACTAAAGAAAAAAAAATTCACACGTTTCGATGATAATATATTAAAGAAGAAAATCGGTTCATTTCTGTTAAAATTTCACAAAAAATGGATTGATGTCGGAAGAAGTACGCTAAAATTCAAATCAAAAAACACAAAATGGCTTAATGCAGTTTTTGTTCTTCCTGTGTTATTGTGTGCGGAGGGCCACGTGGTAGGCCAGAAAAAGAATTTGATTTATGTTCCTCGAAAAGTAAAACCAGAAAAATTAAATGTCTTCTGAATTCCTGAAGTCCACAAGAGCTCTCTCATGCTACCCAAACCAGCTTGAGGTCACATGGAAAGCGGGATGCTGCCAAAATTATTCATCAGGCGACGGACTTTTCACCTAAACGAGCTACAAAGATGAAACACATTATGAAGAATAACAATTTCAAACCAATCCCGTATTCACCCCCAGGAAGCCCTAGCTTTCATTATTAACAATAAATTATTATTAACCACCAAGCGGCAATATTTTAACATACGACATGAGGCCAAAGAGAGGATGGTAAACATTTACCCCTCCTACAGGTAATTACATAAAATAAACACATTGGCGTGACTTTTTTGAACCATTCTACCATACACATTTTATTAATATTTTTTTTACTTTGAAAATTCTGTAACAATGGTTAAAATACATGTAAATTTTTTTAAGTATTTTTTTTATTATATTGTGACCCTTTTGCATCATATACCATTGAAAAATATTTTTGTCTAGCTAGATTGGGATTTGGGACCACTGTGAGGCGATTGCCGTACGAAGTTTTGAAAAAAATGATGTCACCTGATTACAATTTGATAGAAAGCCGAAATTGAACTAGAATCGGCGTTTAAAGGGAACTTTTCAAATGGCAAAAAAAAATTGCGCTGATTAGCCATCTGATGACAATGTCATATTTGAATTTCTGTGATACACCCTGAACTTGTTAAAACTTGAAATCTAGTGGAAGAGCGCCGTTGTGTATAAATCTGGTCAAATTCCTCTCTGGTGGTTCGTGGTTGTGGGTATTTTTGGAGGACAAAATTCGACCCTCAAAGGTGAAGATCACCGCCCTGCAACCCTTGTTGCCGTGCGTGGAGCACATCCAGCGGGTCTTGCCGGCGGTGCCGGACACGTGCCTGAAGAAGGTGTATCCATCCAGGAGGATCAGGGACTTTCCGGCTCGTGACGGTATGTAGCAAACTGAAAAGTACTAAAGTCGTTCTATCAAACTCGAAATATGTTTTAATTTAATTTTTTTAAATGTTTTTTGCTGCGGTTGTTTGTGTTCTTAAGTCTAAAAACAAGTAGGTGCGACCATTTACTACACACATGAACAGCAAGAGAAATAAAACAAAGAGTTTGTTACTTCGACATGAAGTTGTCCCTAATTGGTATTTTAATTTATACAACAGAGCCAAGTTCCCCAAATAGCGCTAAACTTTTGTTTTGTCATAGTACAAGCAAAACTACAAATAATTTAATCTAAAAATTCAATGGGGTAGTTAAAAAAGTCTAATGTTAGATGTGAATGAAATTCTTTAATCGTAAACTTTTTAATTCTATATGAAAGACATACTCCAACTTTACGTAAAACATTTCAAAATGCCTGCGCTGAAATCATAGTAGCGCCTATGACAGACATTTTTTTTAAATCCTTCCAATTAAATATACAGATACAGATAAATTAATAAAAAAATACTTTAACGTGTTACTTTAACCTTGTTAATGAATAAAAAACACTTTAACGCCGTGTTCGTCAAACTGTGGCCCGCGGAGGATATTGTTGCGCCCGCACCAATTTCTGCCGCTTTTCTTTTTTAAATATTTTTTTTTTCATGTACAATTACATTAACCTGCTTTTTCTTTTTTTTTTTAAATATTTTGTGTACGCACTTATGATTTTCAAGCGTAGATTTTAATTGATTGAAATCTGATTTTAAAACGCTGAATTGATTTGTGAACACATCCTAAGTCGATTTTGAACGCGCGCATAGTGTACGGTTCTCAAAGTGGGCGATAACGCCCCCTAGCGAGCGTTTGAGACTTTCAGGGGGGCAGTAAAATACACAGAGAAAATTAGGGGGCGTTGAGATGGCACAGTGAGCGAGTAGGCAGGTTAAAAAAATAGGGGTAAATTTTCGTTTAGAGTGTCCACGCTTATTACGAATAATTTGTAGAAAAAAAACTTAAGATTCTCCTTAATTACTATAAAAGGAAACTTTTGCATTTCGGGTTGCGGAAAATGATGCATTTTAATTTTCAATTGCGTAAAATTAAAATTCACTTCGCGAACCGACACGATGTCAAATCGCTGTCACTGTTATGTTGGTATCCCTGATACATTGCGAAGAGCTAAATACGACTGTAGCCCACTTCGTGGGATACATGAAGAGGCGCATAATTATGAACACAACAGAATTATAATGTTAACAAACCTCTTTTCGTATATATATATATATATTGTTTTTTTTTTACATTAACTCTACACAGGAGGCCCTGAGGAAAATAATTTCCCTCAGGGCCTATGTCATCTATGAGGATGCTGTGTGGAGGGTCTTTTTGAGGAAAGGAAGGAATTAACATGGGTCTTGAAGAGACTCATGTTGTAGGAGGGAGGAAACACAGAGGCCGGTAAATCGTTCCACAGCCGAGCTGTTGAACTCAAGAACGAATCGTAAAAACGACCCGTTCTCATGTGACTAATATCAACTGTGTACAAATGTTGGGCGCGTGTTTGGCGTGTTTCCCGACTATGCACCGGTGCCGAGAGCATCTTCCATTGTAATACCGGTAGAACAAGGACAGCATTCCCACCTGACGCCTATGCTCTAAAGATTGCAATCCGTCTGTTAAGATGGGAGAATCTATCAAACGGACCGCCCATTTCTGCACAGAGTCAAGGGTTTTTTTTAGGTATTTTGGAGCTCCAGACCAGAGGTGGCTACCAAATTTAACCGTGGGGCGCACTTGCGATTTGTACAGGGTTAGCAGTTGAGTACTATTAAAGTATCTGCGGGCCCTGTACAGTACGCCCAGTTTCTGAGATGCTAACTTAACTCTGGTTTCGATGGAGCCCCCATACCTGAGCTGGTCACTTAGAGTTACACCAAGCATATCAATGGAGGTTCTATTCGGAAGAATGCTTCCGTTGAAGGAGAATAGATTATCATTTCGATCCCTTTTAGACGCTATCAAACATGATTGGGTCTTTGAAACATTAAATTCGACGAGGTTATTCTTACCCCAAGAGAAAACACTCTCGAGGTAACCGTCCATTCTTTGCTTCAAAGCCCTCCGAGCTATTGGGGTTTGTGTGCTCTTTGGAGGCTTGTCAAACAAAAAGCTATCATGGACTGTACTGTCATCCGCGTAACAATGAATCGGTGCACATGACAAGAGGTCGTTGATGTGCAACAGAAACAATGTCGGAGACAGAACCGATCCCTGTGGGACGCCAGCATTTATTGAATGTGAGGAAGAGGTGAAACCGTCAGCAACCGCCTGAATCGACCTCCCCCTCAAAAAGTCGGCAATCCACGCACACAAGGATGCGGGAAGTCCGTAAGAACGCAGTTTGTTGACAAGCGCTCGATGCCAAACCCGGTCAAAGGCCTTGGAAATGTCCAGTGAAACCGTTTGGGTCTCACCAAAACATTCCAGGCACCGTCCCCAAACATGCGTCACATACGCGAGAAGATCACCGCACGAGCGGTTCCGCCGGAATCCGTATTGACGGTCGTTAATAATTTTGTTCTTCTCGAGGTATGTGAGCAATTTGTCATTGATCACACGTTCCATCACTTTTGACAGAACTGATGTGATCGCTATGGGGCGGTAGTTGGCTGGGTTGGAGCGGCCACCCTTCTTTGGAATGGGGTGAATGATCGCTTTTTTCCAACCAGAGAGCACAGAGCCAGACTTCAGGGACATTTTGAAAAGCTTCGTCAAAATTGGAGCTATTTCTACAGCGCACCTCTGCAATACCAGGGCAGGTATTCCGTCAGGCCCGCTAGCTTTATTAACATCAAGCCCTCGTAAGACTTGGAGTACATCCCGATGCCGGATCCTCAGCTTTTTCATACGAAAACTGCAATGAGGAACCGACGGCGGGGTAGCACCTTGATCATCGAGGGTCGAGTTTTCCGCGAACATTTTGCCTAATAAGTTAGCCTTTTCGGCGGCGGTATTTGCTAGAGAGACATCAGGTCTGGTAAGAGGTGGCAGACTGGATTTGCAGAAATTGCGACCTATTGAGCCCGCAAGCGACCAGAACGCTCTGCTGCCGTGCGGGCAGCCAGCCAGCTTACTGCTGATCTGCAGGTCGTGCTCGAATTTTGACCTGTTAATGATCCTCCTGCATTCCTTTGCCATTTTGTTATATACTATTCTATTTTCAGACGTTCGAGATGTGTTGTAGGCTCGGTAAGCCGCGTTTTTTCGTTGCACTGCTTCGGAGCATTGTCGACTGAACCACGGCTTTGATCCCACACCAGTTTCTTTAACAGTGGATTGGATGAAGCCATCCATCGCGGATGTGATGACTTCACCAATTTCCTGGGCACATCTTGAGGGATCCGAAGTCTGAAAACAGACAGCTGACCACGGGAAGGCATTGAAATGAGCCCGCAGACCAAACCAATCTGCTGATCTATAGTGCCACACTTTTCTCTTCAGCCGCTCGTTTGGCGGTCTGAAGGTTACGGGGATTGATGTTGTCACCAGGCAGTGGTCGGACGATCCTAGAGGCGCTGTGACTTCAATTTTGTAGCCGTGTGGCACAGTGGTTAAAAACAGATCTAACAGATTGGAGCGGTGAGTCTGGACATCAGGAACCCTTGTAGGCTCCTGAACCATTTGCTCCAGTCCATAGCAGAGGGCAAAGGATTCCGCCTCTCGTCCAGCCGAGTCCGTTGGTCCTGAGAACTTTAACCATGGTTCGTTATGAACATTGAAATCCCCCAGGACCACAAACTCTGCTGTAGGGAAGCGGGGCAAGAGGTCATCAACAGTATTGCTTAGATGTTTGAAGAGTTCGGATGTATCTGAAACGCTAATGTTCGGTGAGCGGTATAAACACGCGTAAAATCTTACCGTACTGGCAAGATTGACGCGCACCCACATTACGTCGAATTTGGAGTTCTCCAGATTCAACAGTCGCACACAGTTGACGTCAGCTCGGATGAAGAGACATACACCTCCTTTGGGTCTGAATTTGCCCATGAGGGTGAAACCCGGGCAATCCAGATAGGAGGCGTCTGTAGGCTCAGCTATCTGCGTTTCGGAAAGGAAGAGAAGGTTGGGACGTTAGGAAACAAGGTGGTGGTGGACTGAATTTAGGTTTTTGTGCAGGCCGCGAATGTTGGTGAAGTTCACCAACAGTTTTGGCCTGCACCGGGGACTCCTGCTTCTCGCCGTTGTAAAGATGTAATTTATGTTTTTTTGTGAATTCATGATTGAGTTAAGTTTTTTGTTTTGAAGAGGAGAAAGGAAGATCTGGAAAGGAAAAGGTATAAGGGGTGGGTAGGAAGCTGGGGATCAGAGTGTCCAGGAGTGACTTTTTGCACTCGTTGATGGGGCAGCCCACCCTCAGTCGTGAGCCTGAGGGTCTTGCCCCTGTACTACCGAGCTGCCCGGACAACGGTAACCGGTTGTAAAGGGTATCCCTCAACCAGCATCTCCCAATCCGGCCTGCCACGCAGAAGGTGGGCCGACAAGACCCAGACAAACATTACCCCATGAACCAGGGCACCCCTGCTAAGTCACCAAACGTAGCGAACCACTTGGGGTAACCTGTGGCAGAGGTGTTGGTCATCCAATAAATGGTTCCCAGGGCGGCGGTACCCAAACCCGCCTACCAAATTAAAATTTATAGTATATATTTATTACTACCATAAAATAACGATTAGCTAGAAGTTACGTAAAATAAAAAACATGTGAACGGGTCGTTTTTACGATTCGTTCTTGAGTTCAACAGCTCGGCTGTGGAACTATGTACCGGCCCCTGTGTTTCCTCCCTCCTACAACATGGGTCTCTTCAAGACCCATGTTCACTCCTTCCTTTCCTCAAAAAGACCCTCCACACAGCATCCTCAAAGATGTCATAGGCTCTGAGGGAAATCATTTTCTCAGGGCCTCGTGTGTGGAGTTAATGTTAAAAAAATGTATATTAAAATATTAAAAAATGTATTACTTTGACGAAATTCTGAAATAAAATGAATAAAGGCCTTTAGGCAAGTTTTTTTAGATACAAAATCGCCGCGTTTTTTTTTACTTGAAAGATTAATTTTCAATGTAAAAAAATTTTTTACAAATTAAAGCTAAAAATCATGGTAAATATGCATTTAGTCCACCTCACGGATAATACGGAACTTTGAGGTTAAACTACGAAAGCTGCATGTCATCGTAATTTAAAAAAACATCCCAGGTTTTGAATGATTTGTTTGGCAAAGCAGGGTTTGTCTAGCACGTTTGTGTAATTATGATTGATTGTCTGTGAAATAAAAACGGTAAATATAAAATGGCGTTACCGCGTAAGCGAATAAAATTTTTCAAAATTAATATGTTGCATATTTTTTTTGTCTCCCGCGACATAAATACTCACTTTTCGTGATAGTAAAGCTAAATCTAACTTTTATTTATTGTTATCAAGTTTAATTTGTAGAACTCCATTATAATTTTTATTTATTTTATATATTCAATAATTTTATTATTAAATTAATAAAAACAGTTAATTTATAAACAAGTTCTGCTGGTAATTATTATTACGCGTGACAGCTGTTTCGCCTTCTGAGGGCATTGTCAAACTGTTTGATAATGCCCTCAGAAGGCGAAACAGCTGTCACGCGTAATACGAAATGCAAAAAGTTTCCTTTTATAGTAATTAAGGCGAATCTAAAGTTTTTTTCTAAAAATTATTAGTAAAAAGCGTGGACACTCTTAATGAAAATTTACCAAAATAGGGTCTAAAAAAGACAAAAAACACGCTAATCACGTCCTAATAAAGCAAAGTAAACTTTAATATTGGTTAATTTTTGTTAATGTATGTATGGTAATCATTTTTATAACATACATACGTTCACGTTTATTGTATAATCTTCGACCTGTATTCATTTCAGTTAGAAAACAGAACGTGATAACATAATAGGTCGGGTTAAGTTAGATGTAATGTAAGTGGCATGGAACTATACAATTAGAGGGGATATTACGTACTAATATGTTTAAGTCGAAACGTGTTTCACTTTTAGAATGCGATAATCGGTGTGAGTATTTGCTAGTGTCCGGTCGTTGAAGACGACTGAAGAATGAAGAGTGAACGAAGACGACTGCATCAAAAAAATAAAATATATAAATGACTTTCTCCCTAGCACGAAAGACAGCGTGTAGACCGTGTTTGCTAGTGTCCGGTAGTTGAAGACGACTGCACCAAACAAATAAAATATGTATATAAATTACTTAGTCCCTAGCACGAAAGACAGCGTGTAGACCGTGTTTAGTGTCCGGTCGTTGGGCATTAGAGCGTTGGGGGCAGTTGGAAGTCAACGGTATAAAAGTGGAAACTATTTGTTCGCTTCATGTCTTATCTAAACATCATCAATGAAAAGTATGTGTTTTTTGCTTCACTTTTCTTCATGGAACCTACAATTTATCTTAACGCGGCACCCATTAACAATCATGTAGCTGGGTGGCGGGTGAGTGTGATAAGTTCTCCCCGATGTGACCATGTCCTCCCTCGAGTACAGGAAGGCGGTGCATTTGCATGAGCTGTGCGAGGAGCACAACCACCTCACTCTGTTGGCAGAAGCATTTTGCTGCTTGCAATACGTGTAGTCTTGCCAAAACACCAGGCGATTGCCGTTTCTGGACGGTACGAAGACGACTGCATCAAACAAATAAAATATATAAATTAATGTCTCCCCAACAAGAAAGACAGTACCGACACGGTGCAAGTTTTGTAATCAATAATATTGGTTGTAAGTGGACAATCGCGAGCACGATAATTACATATTATGACAGTTGAAATCGACTAAAATATGGTTAGTCTGTCGAGACTAGATACGCTTATCTACATATTCTTTTAACAATCTTTGAGAAACCCACAGTTGATTTTTTTTTTTTACCTTTTACAAAAAATAAAACCAATTATAGATTTCCTCCTTGTGTCAAGAAATAAAAGTATTGAGAAAATAAAATTATGTAAAATATATGCCATAGTGATGCACAGAAAACAAATTAAGTTCATAACAGAATTATATAACCTAAAACATATGACATGTTAGAAAAACACTATTTTATGGTATGTTTATATTTATTCAGCTCGTAATTGAAAATGTCCACTTTTTACATCAAGTTTTTGTAATTATTATTTAGTCTGTATAAGCAAGATTTTTGTTTACAGTTTGTATGTTTAACAATAAATTGATAAACATTTATTTGTTCATTTAATTTTTATTTCACCCCACTCTGTAAGCCGTAAAGTGCCTCTAGCTGCTTGCAATACGTTTTGTAGTCATCAACACTATCAGCAGATGATTTCCGGTTCTAGACAGTAAGAAGCTTTTGAACAAATTATGACCGTCAAAAAAGCACAACCGTCATGTTGTTATGCTTGTCAGCTGATTACATTTTGATAGAAAGCCGGAATTGAACTAGAATCGGAGTTTAAAGGGGACCTTTCAAATGACAAAAAAATGACAAAATGCGCTGATTGGCCACTGGATAATAATTGAATTTCTGTGATACATCCTGAACTTGTTAATACTTGAATTCTAGTGGAATAACATCGTTGTGTATAAATCTGGTCAAATTCCTCTCTGGTGGTTCGTGGTTGTGGGCATTTTTGGAGGACAAAATTCGACCTTCGTAAGTGAAGAGCACCGCCCTGCATCCCTTGTAGCCGTGCGTGGAGCACATCCAGCGGGTCTTGCCCGCGGTGCCGGACACGTGTCTGCAGAAGGTGTATCCATCCAGGAGGATCAGAGACTTTCCGGCTTGTGAGGGGATGTAGCAAACTGAAAAGCATTAAAGTCGTTCTATCAAACTCGTAATATCTTTAATTTTTTTTTACTGCGGTTTTTTGTGTTCTTAAGTCTAAAAACAAATTAATGCGACCATACTACAAACATGAACAGTAAGAGAAATACAACCGTGAGTTTGTTACTTAAATATATTTTTTTTCCCTAAATGGTATTTTAAATTGTTTTAACATTTCAGTTATAGTATTAATTTATAATACCATTGAAAAAACACTTTAGTTAGAGACTCACTACATAGAAGAATTACAACAGCGTGGCAACGGTTTCAGCAAAAAATACATTTTTAATAAAACATAATGTAAATGATAAAAGAATAACATAATACTTGCAAATATTGTTGATGAATATGAGAGACAACAAAAAAAAGAAGAAAAAAACAGATACAAAGATAAGATAAATATATGTATATTAAAAAAATAATACAAAAAATTTTAACAAAAATATAAAACCAAATTAAGAAAAACAACATACTGAAAATTGGAAACATAACTTAAACAATTTATACACTGCATAATTTATACACTACAGGTAAGGAGGTAAGTAGGAGATTATGACTTTCACTAAACACGGCTGAAACCATTTGAAGCATATTTCACGGAAATTCAAATGAAAATCAAATGGCTAATCGAAGCAATAGGCGATTGCCGTACGAAGTTTTGAAAAAAATGATGTCACCTGATTACAATTTGATAGAAAGCCGAAATTGAACTAGAGTCGGCGTTTAAAGGGAACTTTTCAAATGGCAAAAAAAAAATTGCGCTGATTGGCCATCTGATGACAATGTCATATTTGAATTTCTGTGATACACCCTGAACTTGTTAAAACTTGAAATCTAGTGGAAGAGCGCCGTTGTGTATAAATCTGGTCAAATTCCTCTCTGGTGGTTCGTGGTTGTGGGTATTTTTGGAGGACAAAATTCGACCCTCAAAGGTGAAGAGCACCGCCCTGCAACCCTTGTTGCCGTGCGTGGAGCACATCCAGCGGGTCTTGCCGGCGGTGCCGGACACGTGCCTGAAGAAGGTGTATCCATCCAGGAGGATCAGGGACTTTCCGGCTCGTGACGGTATGTAGCAAACTGAAAAGTACTAAAGTCGTTCTATCAAACTCGAAATATGTTTTTAATTTAATTTTTTTTAATGTTTTTTGCTGCGGTTGTTTGTGTTCTTAAGTCTAAAAACAAGTAGGTGCGACCATTTACTACACACATGAAAAGCAAGAGAAATAAAACAAAAAGTTTGTTACTTCGACATGAAGTTGTCCCTAATTGGTATTTTAATTTATACAACAGAGCCAAGTTCCCCAAATAGCGCTAAATTTTTGTTTTGTCATAGTACAAGCAAAACTACAAATAATTTAATCTAAAAATTCAATGGGGTAGAATAATGTTAGATGTGAATGAAATTCTTTAATCGTAAACTTTTTAATTCTATATGAAAGACATACTCCAACTTTACGTAAAACATTTCAAAATGCCTGCGCTGAAATCATAGTAGCGCCTATGACAGACATTTTTTTAAAATCCTTCCAATTAAATATACAGATACAGATAAATTAATAAAAAATACTTTAACGTGTTACTTTAACCTTGTCAATGAATAAAAAACACTTTAACGCCGTGTTCGTCAAACTGCGGCCCGCGGAGGATATTTGTTGTGCCCGCACCAATTTCTGCCGCTTTTCTTTTTTAAATATATTTTTTTTTCATGTACAATTATATTAACCTGCTTTTCCTTTTTTTTTTAAATATTTTGTGTGTATGCACTTATGATTTTCAAGCGTAGATTTTAATTGATTGAAATCTGATTTTAAAACGCTGAATTGATTTGTGAACACATCCTAAGTCGATTTTGAACGCGCGCATAGTGTACGGTTCTCAAAGTGGGCGATAACGCCCCCTAGTGAGCGTTTGAGACTTTCAGGGGGGCAGTAAAATACACAGAGAAAGTTAGGGGCGTTGAAATGGCACAGTGAGAGAGTGGGCAGGTTAAAAAAATAGGGGTAAATTTTCGTTTAGAGTGTCAACGCTTATTACGAATAATTTTTAGAAAACAACTTAAGATTCTCCTTAATTACTATAAAAGGAAACTTTTGCATTTCGGGTTGCGGAAAAAGATGCATTTTAATTTTCAATTGCGTAAAATTAAAATTCACTTCGCGAACCGACACGATGTCAAATCGCTGTCACTGTATGTTGGTATCCCTGATACATTGCGAAGAGCTAAATACGACTGTAGCCCACTTCGTGGGATACATGAAGAGGCGCATAATTATGAACACAACAGAATTATAATGTTAACAAACCTCTATTCGTATATACTTATTACTACCATAAAATAACGATCAGCTAGAAGTTACGTAAAATAAAAAACATGTGAACAGGTCGTTTTTACGATTCGTTCTTGAGTTCAACAGCTCGGCTGTGGAACTATGTACCGGCCCCTGTGTTTCCTCCCTCCTACAACATGGTTCTCTTCAAGACCCATGTTCACGCCTTCCTTTCCTCAAAAAGACCCTCCACACAGCATCCTCAAAGATGTCATAGGCTCTGAGGGAAATCAATTTCTCAGGGCCTCCTGTGTGGAGTTAATGTAAAAAAAATGTATATTAAAATATTAATTAAAATATTAAAAAATGTATTACTTTGACGAAATTCTGAAAATAAAATGAATAAAGGCCTTTAGGCAAGTTTTTTTAGATACAAAATCGCCGCGTTTTTTTTTTATTTAAAAGATTAATTTTCAATGTAAAAAATTTTTTACTAATTAAAATTATTTTCTTAAAGCTAAAAATCATAGTAAATATGAATTTAGTCCACCTCACGGATAATACGGAACTTTGAGGTTAAACTACGAAAGCTGCATGTCATCGTAATTTTAAAAAACATCCCAGGTTTTGAATGGTTTGTTTGGAAAAGCAGGGTTTGTCTAGCGCGTTTGTGTAATTATGATTGATTGTCTGTGAAATAAAAACGGTAAATATAAAATGGCGTTACCGCGTAAGCGAATTAAATTTTTCAAAATTAATATGTTGCATATTTTTTTTGTCTCCCGCGACATAAATACTCACTTTTCGTGAAAGTAAAGCTAAATCTAACTTTTATTTATTGTTATAAAGTTTAATTTGTAGAACTCCATTTTAATTTTTATTTATTTTATATATTCAATAATTTTATTATTAAATTAATAAAAACAGTTTATTTATAAACAAGTTCTGCTGGTAATTATTATTACGCGTGACAGCTGTTTCGCCTTCTGAGGGCATTGTCAAACTGTTTGATAATGCCCTCAGAAGGCGAAACAGCTGTCACGCGTAATACTAATTACCAGCAGAACTTGTTTATAAATAAACTGTTTTTATTAATTTAATAATAAAATTAATGAATATATAAAATAAATAAAATAAAAAATTAAAAAAAAAAACTAAATCTAACTGTTTGAAAAAAATATTCCGTTTTAACGAAGGTTCGTTTACATCATATTATTAATTCTGTTTTTCATAATTAAGCCCCTTTTCATGTATCCCACGAAGTCGGCTACAGTCGTATTTAGCTCTCCGCAATGTTACAGGGATACCAACATAACAGTGACAGCGATTAGACATTGTGTCGGTTCGCGAAGTGAATTTTAATTTTAGGCAATTGAAAATTAAAATGCATCATTTTCTGCAACCCGAAATGCAAAAAGTTTCCTTTTATAGTAATTAAGGCGAATCTAAAGTTTTTTTCTAAAAATTATTAGTAAAAAGCGTGGACACTCTTAATGAAAATTTACCAAAATAGGGTCTAAAAAAGACAAAAAAAACACGCCAATCACGTCCTAATAAAGCAAAGTAAACTTTAATATTGTGTAACACTAAATAACTGGGTATGCAGGAAGGTGTCAAATAATAGTCTGTAATCTGTATTTCACGGTTTATTGATGATTTCAACAACATTTGACATAACTAGCGGTTCAGTTCTCCTTTCATGTCCCCTCCATAAACGAAACCATCACGGAACTCTCCTTCCCATCGCAACCGGAAACCCTTCCTCTTCTTCTATTTCTGCTAGGCTGCTAATTCCGCCCCATTGCTGTTCACATATATATAAATGGGTGTTACACTCGTCCATCCTGATTAGTAGTCGTGTCCTCACGGCTCTCTGTCTCTATGCCATAATAATTCTAGAAGCATACAAACATAACACCATTTGCCACTAATGTGACATTACTCGCCACCAATGTGACACAATATTGCTCGACACCTGAGTTAAGGTGACATATAATCGCCACCAATGTGACATAATATTGCTCGACACCTGAGTTAAGGTGACATACAATCGCCACCAACGTGACATCTCTTTATCTTGTATCTATCGGTCACTTTATAAGGACAACCATACAGAAAATTGACTCTTTTAATTAAGTCTTCCAATATCATTGAATTCTCTATTATTTTTTTTGTTTTTGTTTTAGGACCTTAATTCAGAGTTGACTTTTCTAATTAAGTCTCCCAAGTTTGTTGAACTGGCTTTTCTTCCTTTTGTCTAAGTGTCAACATCGTCATTTTGACGCTAAATTCCAGGCTGGGATTTGGCTTCTCCCACAAATATCCTCCACCGGCTGTGGTCCTCGCCACTCGCCTCTGGGTCACTTCCACTGGGGCAACCCCTTGGTCATACCACCTGGCATTCTTTCCTTTCAGACCATTTCAGTCATTGAGACCTCCAAAGGTCACATGATCTATTGGGCTTCGAGTTCATGATTTATATTTATCCTGCAATATCCATTTTCTAGCATAGGTCCAAAGTTTTGTAGTAAAATTTTACTCTCAAGACTGCTATCTTGGTCTATAATTGTGCGCTAGGCACCATGCCTCACAATCCTAGGTAAGAAAATTGGCCTGTTTTATAGACGAGCCATTATTCCTTTTGTAACATATTTTCAACTCTACTAGTCCTCTTAAATTAGCATCGCATATATCAGCAAGTAAATGGATTTTTAGCTTCTCATTAGTCCTTTTCAGTGTATTTAAGTTAGTGCTCAGGTAGGTAAAATTTTCAATTTCGTATACCTGCTGGCCTACAAATTCCGGATTCTCTCTTTCTCAAATGTGCTTGTCATGTAGGTACTCAGTTTCGATGCTTTTATTTTCGGTCTCAATTGTTCAGCTTCGGGTTTTGAGGTGGACTACGCTGGATTGTGATCTGTTTAGATCTGCTGGTAATTACTATGTGATTGACATATTATCTCATATTATCTGTGATGTATTTTAGTTAACGCAGCCAATTAAATTTTATTTTATGTGTGATGGTCTTCAACATCAGATTAAGAATCACCGTAGATAGCGTATCTCATGTTGTACTCCTGACTCGGTTTTATACATTTATGACTGTATTAGATTCAGTCAGACTAGTTTTAAGGGGTTCTTCTTCTCCTCATGCCTTGTCCGTTCAACTGACATTGGCTATCATGTTGGCAATGTGGACTTTGATTACTGCGGTCCGGAAAAGCTCTACAGTAGACTGGCCAAACCACTGTCTCAAGTTTTTCGGCCGTGATGTTCTCCTTCTTCCAGGGCCCCGTCTTCCGGCAATCTTTCCCTGCATTGTGAGACGCAAGATCTCGTATTTCTCTGGGTGTCTCATCACATATCCTATATATTGAAGTTTTCGGATTTTTATTGTTTTAATAACTTCTTTTCTTTATTTATCCGAACCATAACATCTTCATTCGTAACTCAGTCCATCCAGCTTATTTTGAGTATTTCTTCTGTAGATCCACATCTCGAATGCCGCAAGTCTCCTGATTTAAGGAATTACCCTTTTTTTTGTCAGTGCAGTTTGAAGTCTATGAACTGGTTGTAGTCGTTTTATATTCATATACCTTTTCCATTATTCGCCTTGTGAAATAAGTGTGGTCAATGTTGGATCTTTTGGCGTCTGAAGCCGCATTAATATTATTCACCTATCATATCTTCACCATATATCAGTAGCCTGCTGTAGAGAAAAGGGAGAAGACTTCGTATGTGATGTTGCGAATTGTTATTCCTCTATAATTCTCGCACTTGGTCTTGTCTCCCCTTTTCTGAATGGTCACAATAATTTCTATTTTCAATTCCTCGGGCAGTATTTGATTTTGCCAGATTTCGTCATAGTCTGTGAATATGCACTTCAAGCATTGAACCACCGATTTCAATTAGTTCATGGTGCTTTATTACGAGTATTTTTCAGTCATCTCGGTGTTTACTTTACTCCAAGCACGGTTGACTTCTCCACGAACTCCTCAGCGGGAGTGGTGAACCATTTCCTCCTATTTATGGTGTTCACTATCGGAATGGTTAAAAATGTTCGGAAGTAATTCTCTAATCTTTCCAAAATATCCTCATTTCCTGTCAGCAAATTCCCATCACCATCTCTACAAGAAATCAGTTGGGGTTAACGACATTCTGTTAGTACCCGGAAGATCTAATAAAATTTTCTTGATTCATCGCGGCATCTCTGGCATTCTATCGCTTGTACCTTTGGTAATTCTCCAAAACATCTTAATTGCTCTGCTCTGCCATGTACTCATGACTTTTGACTTTGGGTTTTTTTTTTTTGAAGAAGATTCTAATTTCATTGCTTTTCCTTGTCTCATGTGTGCTTGTGCTACAGGTTTTCAATTTTCCTTCCTCGTAATGCTCATAGCTCTACTTTGAGTATTGTTTCATTATGTGCTCATGATGTTCTCCTAGAATTTCGTTGGCACTCGCAATACACACTGTTTATGATGATTTGGGCATTATGATTTTTCTTCCGATCATTTTGAATGTGATTCTTAATTTTTAATCGTTCAGATTATTTACTTTTCTCGAAATCCAAAGGCACTTTTCAGTTTGTATGGATTATTTTGAAAGGTACACTTTGCAAATGGGCAGGTACCTAACCACCGCTTTGTTTATTCTCATAATCTCATGTCTGGCAGCACTCGACTCGATAAATGTTTGGAAAGATGGCCGCCACGCCGGCAAACAGCTGACCGGCGAGCGTCTGTATTTTTGATGCTTTCCACGTTAGGTATTTGTTTAAAGTCCAGAACGTCACTGAATCACTGATTTTACTCCATATTTCTTGGAGGACACCGTTTTTGTTTGAAACTAACACTATTCAAGCCTGTTGCGCCTGTCACTGATCTGGCCGTATCGAGTATTTGTCACTTTACGAAACTTTCACCGTACGCGAAAACTGAGATAAATAATATTATGCGATAACTGAGTTGTACTAACTATGTCCATTACTATCATTGACCAGTCCAGAAGTTCACGGGAGAATACACCCACTCGACACGTGGTCGTCACATTTACAGAATTGAATCGGACCATTTTATTCATTTTTGTTTTGTCAACATAACGGCGGACCAGGACTCGATGTTAAAATCACTGTTTTCGGCGGCACATTGATTCCATCCCACTTCTGATGTGTAACACTAAATAACTGGGTATGCAGAAAGGTGTCAAATAATAGTCTGTAATCTGTATTTCACGGTTTATTGATGATTTCAACAATTTGACGTAACTAGCGGTTCAGTTCTCCTTTCATCTCCCCTCCATAAACGGAACCATCACGGAACTCTCCTTCCCATCGCAACCGGAAACCCTTCCTCTTCTTCTATTTCTGCTAGGCTGCTAATTCCACCCCATTGCTGGTCACATATATATAAATGGGTGTTACAATTGGTTAATTTTTGTTATTTTAATTTGACGTAACTAGCGGTTCAGTTCTCCTTTTTATCTCCCCTCCATAAACGGAACCATTACGGAACTCTCCTTCCCATCGCAACCGGAAACCCTTCCTCTTCTTCTATTTCTGCTAGGCTGCCAATTCCGCCCCATTGCTGGTCACATATATATAAATGGGTGTTACAATTGGTTAATTTTTGTTATTGTACTCGTATGTATGGTAATCATTTTTATCACGTGTGCGAAAATTCACATATTTCGGAAGTTCGGGAAGTGGATGAAAATTAATCCAAAAGATTCCATTACATTCAAATCTACATTAAATTAGATGAATAAAAAGAATTGCTTTTTTAACTTGCTCAACAAAAAGTTATAACAAATCATTTTTAGTCGAATTATTGAATTTTGATCGAATTAGTGACAGTTCCCCCCCCCCCCCTCCTCTTTCCCAATTCATAAGTGTGCGGCCCGCGGTGATACCTCACATTGTCGTCTGTCGCCCTTGACCGGAAAAGTGTGACGACCGCTGCACATGTCTAGATTTTTGTTGTAATTCGCACAAACTATGTTTTTTTATCCTTTTACGCCATACATAATTATATTTCAGAATATTTTACGAAGCAAGATGCATTTTATTTCACTAAAGCAGGAAGTTGTGAGCAAGAGTTGAAGGCGGACGCACTTTATTTTGTTTCGATTTGTACCGCGCAGCCACAAAAATATTATCGATGTATTTGGCAGAAGAAACTAATGGGAAGACAGGTGTAACACAATCAACCAGCCAAAGGAAATTAAATAATTTATTTTTAGATAATAAATAAATTAGAATCTTTCTTACCGTCTCTAATTTTTAAACATCATTGGCATCGTAGGTATGCCATAAAAGTGAGGCCCAAACCCACCCAATGGCGAAAACAATAATAATTTCAAAATGGATCATTTCGATAGGCACAATAATTTTCTAGTTTTTAATAAATTCCTATAACAGTCGGTACAAGGGTTTATATAAAAGTCGGTACAGGGGTTTGGAAGAGGGTAAAATTCGAATGCATGATTTGCATAATTTCGGCATCCATCTTGAATTTCTCGAGTTCTCTACCCATTTGGTTCAAAATCAGTATTAGGGAGTTTGGATGTGCATTGATCTCGGATCTAATGTCAAAAAGCATAAATTCGGCATCTATCTTGAATTTCCTAGGTTCCCTTCCTATTTGGTTCAAAATCGGGATTGAGGGGTTCGGAGGTGCACAACACAAAAGACAGATACAGAGATAAGATAAATTGAAACTGTATTTAAAAAAATAATACATACGCCGTAAAAAATGTAAACAAAAAGATAAAACCAAATTAAGAAAAACAACATACTGATAATTAGAAAAATAACATATACAGGTAAGGAGGTAAGTAGGAGATTATGACTTTCACTAAATACGGCTGAAACCATTTCAAACATATTTCGCGAAAGTTAAATAGCCAATCGCAGCAACAGGCGATTGCCGGTTCTGGACCGTAAGGAGCTTTTGAAAAAAAGCACAACTGTTGTTATGCTTGTCAGTTGATACCAATTTGGTAGAAAACTGTAACTGATCTATAATGTGTAAAGGGGAGCTTTAAAATGACAAAAAATAAATTTGCGCTGATCGGTCATTTAATGACATTGTTATATTTGAATTTCTGTGATACACCCTAAACTTATTATGACTGGAATTCTAGTGGAAGAACGCCGTCGGGTATAAATCTGGTAAAATTCCTTTCCGGTGGGTCGTGGTTGTGGGTATTTTTGGAGGACAAAATTTGACCCTCGTAGGTGATGATCACCGCCCTGCATCCCTTGTAGGCGTGCGTGGAGCACATCCAGCGGGTCTTGCCCGCAGTGCCAGAACTGTGCTTGCAGAAGGTATATCCATCCAGGAGGATCAGGGTCTTTCCGGCTCGTGACGGGATGTAGCAAACTGAAAAGCACTAAAGTCGTTCTATCAAACTCGATAAATCTTTATTTGATTTTATTATTTTTTTTACTGTAGTGGTTTGTGTTCTTAAGTCTAAAAACAAATGCGACCATTTACTATTAATTACATGAACAGTAAGAGAAATACAACAATGTCATTATTAATCTAACATAATTTTTTTCCTAATTGGTATTTTAAATTGTATTACATTAAAGTTATAGTTTTAAATTAAAATTCCAATGACAAAACATATTATAAACGTTTGACAAAATGACGAAACATGACAACTATTGACAAAACGTTTTTCACGACTCAAAATGAGAGTTACAATAGCGTGGCAACAGTTTCCGCAAAAAATACATTTCTAACAAAACATAATACAAATGATAAAGGAATAACAACATAAATATTATTGGTGAATCTGAGAGACAACAAAAATAAATAAAAATAAAACAGATACAGAAATAAGATACATTATAATATTTAAAAATATAATACATACAGCATAGAAAAATGTAAGCAAAATGATAAAACCAAATTAAGAAAAAACAACATACTGAAAATTAGAAAACTATCTTAAACATTTTATATACAGCATAATATACAGATATAGGTAAGGAGGTAAGTAGGATATTATGACTTTCACAAAACACTAAACACGGTTGAAACCATTTCAAGCATATTTCGCAGAAATTCAAATGAAAATTAAATGGCCAATCGCAGCAACAGGCGATTGCCGGTCCTGGACCGTAAGAAGTTTTTGAAAAAATCATGACCACCAAAATAGCACAACTGTTATTATGCTTGTCAGCTGATAACAATTTGATAGAAAGCTATAACTGACCTAGAATAGGCGTTTAAAGGGGACCTTTCAAATGACAAAAAATAAATTTGCGCTGATCGGTCATTTAATGACAATGTTATATTTTGATTTCTGTAATATATCCTGAACTTATTATTGGAATTCTAGTGGAAGAACGCCGTTGTGTATAAATCTAGTCGAATTTCTTTCTGGTGGGTCGTGGTTATGGGTATTTTTGGAGGACAAAATTCGACCCTCGTAGGTGTACAGCACAGCTCTGCATCCCTTGCAGCCGTGCGTGGAGCATATCCAGCGGGTCTTGCCCAAAGAGCCAGAACTGTGCTTGAAGAAGGTGTATCCATCCAGGAGGATCAGAGACTTTCCAGTTCGTGACGGGATATAGCAAACTGAAAATCAATAAAATCGTTCTATCAAGCTAGAAAAACCTTACAATTATTTTATTCTATTTTTTAACTGTGGTAGTTTGTATTCTTAAACGGGAACCAGGCGTCGCGCGTTATATCCATACAATCGTATTCCCCAATTTCCTCACTGGATTTTGACACTACTTAAAATGTTTTTTAATATTTTTTTTTTTTTGATAAGTTACTTCTTACGTTAGGACCAAAGATATTTAAATACAAAAGAGATATGCTATGATGCCCGCATGACTGTCGGCGGACTACTACCTAATCGGAGTAGTTTTCGTACGAAAAGCATTTGTTCATTTCGTAGATTTTTTTAAGGTGTTTGTATTGGTTAACAATATATTTTGAATACGGAAAGAATTCGTTAATTTATTTTTGTTATTTGTTTTTGGGGTGATATGCCGTATTGCTCTACCTCCTTCTTTGGCCAACTTTTCGAACAGCGTTATAGTGTCGATCATCAGGGATGTTCATTTAGTTTATTCGTTAATTGGTAAACAATATGGTGACATCCGGAAGCGTAGTCCCACCCATTAAAAATTGCGGATAGCACATCTCTTATATTTCAATATCTTTGGTTAGGACCCTCCAAAAATCGTTAAAATTGCTTTGTTTGAACGCCATCAACAGACAGTTTAGTATACAAACTAGACAATGTATTTTTTAAGAAAGCCAAACGTACAGAAATTAAATATTTGCTTCAATTTATGACTTAGCAGGCGTTCCCGAGTTAATTGGGTGAGGTTTGTCTAGGTCTTGGGGGCGGATGCGTTTTCCCACCTACTGCGTGGCGGGTCAGATCGGGAGTGACTGGTTGAGGGAGACCTTTTGACCTCTTCACCCTCGCCATGCACCGCAGTGGGAGGAATGGATTAATACGGCCGGATCGGGAGAGAATGGTTGAGGGAGTCCCTTTAACTTCTCCAGCGTATTCTTTCGAAAAATCGCCTTGCACCGCAGCGGAAGGGATGGATTCATATGTCCGTCACTCCTTATCCCCAGATTCCTACCCACCCCTCATACCTTTTTCCTTCCTAGAACTTCGTCTCCTTCCTTTCCCTAAAATGACCCTTCTTATAGTATCCATAAAGATGACGTAGGCTCTGAGGGAAACGGTTTTCCTCAGGGCTTCCTGTTTGGAGCTTATGTAAAAAACACGTAGAAGTTGGCGGGTTTTAGATAACTTAAAATTAGACTTCTAGGTAAATTAATGAGTTTTGGAGAACTTTGGCACTTAGAGGATAGATTACAGTTTTAAACAGCTTGATCAATCGTACACAATATTAAAACAATTTATGTCATAAGAGAAGGAATTTAATAGAGTGACGTACGACAATTTAAATATTCTAAATAATTCAAAGTTCTTGACAACAATTACCCTGATTGAGACAGAACGAAGATGGAGAAAGTGAACCAATTTCAAAGTGTCAAATAATAAGAAATCTTAAAAAAAAATCATCGCATGCCTGTCTTACATTCAAGTGACGCATGAACATTTCCCTATATGCGCTTTTTTATGCTCCGAAAGCAAGAACTTCTGCGTATTAAAATGCGCCATTAAACAGAGCAACTAAACTGCTTAACAATTCTTCATTGAGCATCGACATCTTCAATGTCACCTACAGAGTGTTCAGTAAATATCTTTTGACATGATACGTCACAACATAGTAAAACTGCTCCCCCATGCACCTGTTTTTCTCTTAAATTTTGTAATCTTCTCCATAATATATATAACTATCCATAATAGTATAACTGTTTTATGGAGAAGCTGTAAAAAATAAATAAATTTACAATTTGGAAATATCCAGTGCAACCACCGCCCCAAACATGCGTCACTTGAATGTATGACAGGCATACGATGATTTTTTTAAAGACTTCTAATTATTTGACCCTTTGAAATTGGTTCGCTTTTGACCGGGTTTGGCACCGAGGACTTGTCAACAAGCTGCCTTCTTACGGATTCCAACATCTATCCAGATTGCCGATTTTTCGAGGGAGAAGTCGATTCAGACCAGACTGTGCTGATGGTTTCACCTCTCCTGGCATTCGATAAATGCTGGCGTCCCACAGCGATTGGTTCTGTCTCCGAATTTGTTTTTGTTGTACATCAATGACCTTTTGTCGCGAGTCATTTCTACGCGGATGACAGTACAATCATTGATAGTTTTTGTTTGACAAGCCCCCAAAGTCACACAAACTCCAACGGCTCGGAGGGTCTGGAAGCAAAGAATGGACGGTTACCTCGAGAATGTTTCCTGTTGGGGTAAGAATAACCTAGTCGAATTTAATATTTCAAAAACACAACTATGTCTGATTACGTCTAAAAGGAAAAGAAATGAAAACCAATTCTCCTTCAACGGAAGCAATCTTGCGAACAGGACCTCAATTGATATGCTTGGTGTAACTAGTGACCAGCTCAGGTACGGAGGCTCCATTCAAGTCAGAATTAAGTTAGCCTCTCAGAAACTGGGCGTACTGTACAGGGCCCGGAGATACTTTATAGTACACGACTGCTAACCGTAACGCGCCCCACGTTTGAATTTGGCAGCCTCCTTTGGTCTGGAGCCCCAAAGTACCTTTAAAAAAAACCCTCGACTCTGTGCAGAAACGGGCGGTCCGTTTGATAGATTCTCCTATCTTAATAAACGGATTGCAATCCAGGATGTCAGGTGGGAATACTGTCCGTATTCTACTATTCTGCTGGAAGATGCTCCGAGGAAATAGCGTCATTGATCCCCGCGGCAACGTAGTCACGAAACACGCCAAAGCCCGCCAACCCTCGTTCTTGCATTCAATAGCTCGGCTGTTAAACGATTTGCCGGCCTCCGTATTTTCTTCCTCCTACAACATGCGTCTTATCAAGACCCATGTTCACTCCTTCCTCTCCTCCCTCAAAAAGACCCCCAACACAGCATCTTCAAAGTGACATAGGCCTTGAGGGAAATTATTTTCCATAGGGCCTCCTGTGTAGAGTTAAATTAAAAAATAAATAAAACAAATGAAGTTTTGCGATAGAGATTCGAATGAAACAACACGAGAAAAATCAACATTATTCGCTTTATCATATAAATAATTCAAATTTACAATGGTATTACGATATTTTATTGAGGATACCGGAACTTCTTGGATGCATCAAGTTGCCATTCATTCAATACGCCTTCCCTTGGGTGGCTTATAGTTTGGTGGATTATGATCATGCACATTCTTGCTGAAGACGATGTCGTCATCAATGGTAAGAACCATCGCTCGGCAGCTCTTATAGCCGGACGCAGAGCACCTCCAGCGTCTCTTGCCGGACTTAAGCAAAGACTGTTGGGAGAATGTGTATCCCTCCAGCATGATAAGGGGCTTTCCGGCTCGAGAAGACACGAAGCAAGCTGCGGGTCCTGAAAGAATCAGAATTATGTGAAATGAATCTGATACTTGGTCAACAGACTTTGATAAGCCGGTCAGACAAGATTCACCGAAGTTTCCACCAAATAAAATATTAAAATTGGTTAAATAATAGCGATACATGAAAAAAATAAAATAGGGACCAATCAAAATGATCAAAAAACATTGTTATCGTGTAGATGTAGATTATGTTTTAAATGATATCGGAGGTGCAAATAATCCAAAATAGAGCCCTACGTAATATTTTTGGTTTGCCTTGGGATACAACTGTTAAAGATATTTACCGTCACGCACTTGTATTGCCATTTAAGATTGTTCCTAGCTTTGAGATAACAAAAACCATTTTAAATATTATTCAGTGCAATACCCACACAAATATAAAACTGAACTACAACAACGACGTTCACCAATATAATATACGATAACACAACAAACTACATATATCAAAAATACTCTCAACAAAGTTCGGACTGAAATCATTAAATACATTGCCTACACTAACTACAACAAATTGCCTGAAGAATTAAGAAAGGTACATGCCTCCAACAAATCTCGAAACGATATATTGAAATCCTATTTTTTCAAATGTTATTTGGAAAACGAGTAATAAGTAGGTACAAACTATGTTCTGATAGCTGTCCTGATAATCTCCAAGTACCAAACTTTGTACATCTAGATATGATGGGCGCAGTTTATATCTTTTTTAAATCTTGTCATGTATTTGTATGTAAACATCTTGTATTAAGTCTGTATATTTTTGAGCCCGTACCTTTTATTGTATTTTCCTGATTTTGTTTTTTTTATGCATTTCTATAGTCCATCATGGAGGATACTTTATTTTAACTTTTTGACACTAAAACATAAATCGAATGAGTGGTTATAATAATTCAAAACATCTTATAAGACATTTTTATGTGAAATATTTTGTAAAAATTTTCTTCGTATATTGTATCTGCATATTGGGTTGGGTTGGGTTTAAATTTTCAAAAGTACCAATTGGCGATCCCTTAATGAGTTTTGATAACTTATGGGAGTGCAACTTCGTTGTATGTTTTATCACAAAAACAAACACACAACTCTCCGCTTGGTTGTATGTTTTACTTAATAAAAAAATACTTTTTTTTACGAAATATGATTTATTTAATGTTTTCAGATTTTTTTAAATCGTCTCGTTTCATTGGCTCTACTATTATAATACACTCTATTTAGGTAAAGCAAAATTAATTGACTTTTTAAATATACTAGACACTGCTCTAAGATTTAATACATCAAACATTTTGGACGGAGAATCCAAACATAATACAATTGACAAAACACCTAAGTAATAGGCTCACAACTTAATACAAGCTTAAACACACTTTTTAAGATGGGGCAATACTGAAATAAAAATTCAGTCTCGGGCGGAGCTACTAGGCACTACGGGCGTAGCTACGGACGACCATAAAGTGGACCGACCAACACGCGGCTTTCAAAAATTGCACATTGTGACAGTTATTGATTTAAATTGAACAAATTTAAATAAATTTCAGGACGACATACACGATATAACATTATTGTCAGCAGTTTTTGGTAATAAAATAATTTTTAATATAACATTAATGTTAGAAGGAATTGGTAATAAAATAATTTAGTGTTCGGAAATTCGCGGTACCTAGATCTGCATCATAAACATAAGAGATCACAAATCTTTTCTTTAGTTATTTATATTTGTTTACTGTAAGTATCCTATGAAGGCCAATAAAATCTGAATATAGAAATATTTTATTTATAAACTAATTTATTTTCGGTAAATATTTGGTAATATATATTTTAGTCTGGTAATATATTGTGGAATTTTACTGAAATGAGTTTTAAAATAAACAATTTTTAAGTTCGTTTTACTTTTATTTTATAGATCAAACCGGTTACAATAATCTTTAGACTGATACAGAAAAATAATTTTAAATAGATTCTTGCTTGTGTAGTGGTGTACAATGTAATATAAGTAATTAATTTATGGTATAGAGTTATAGAGACATTGTTGGTGGGGTACATCTACTGCTAGCAAAAATTACTTCATTTTTTTTACAATAGCTCCACACAGTAGGCCCTGAGGTAAACAAACAAACTCCCTTGGAGCCTAAGTCATATTTGGAGATACTGTCATATCATCATCAGCCTAAGTCATATTTCCCTTGGAGCCTAAGTCATATTTGGAGATACTGTGTGGAGGGTCTTTTTGGGGAAAGGAAGGAGGAAGGAGATGAAGTTCTGGGAAGAAAAAAGGCATGAGGGGTGGGTAGAAATCTAGGGGTCGGTGTTATCCAGAAGTGACGGGACATACGTATGAATCCATTCCTTCCGCTGGGATGCGGTGATTATAATAGCCACTAACAATTACACAATTCAGACGCGGACGACTAAGCGAGCAATAGGTATTCCTAACCTCCAGGCCCCTAACCCGTAACTTATGTTTATATATCTATTTATATAATACCGCATAATATGTATGTTTATTCTAAAATCCCATAAAGTATGTATCTCATATAAAAACAGACACTCACACCACACAATGCAGGACTTCATGAACTGACGTCACTGGAGGACGTTCAGCTTCATGTTGACTGCCGGCCGAATCTTCCCGGAAGAGGTTTTTCATGGTTTCCTCATTCCCGAAGGCAAATGCGGAAGAACTCCAAACAAAAAGGACATAACCGCCTCCTTCCCACTTCCAACATAACACAACAGACACGTATGTACCTACATGGCCCCCGGCTTCTGATGAAATGCAGAACATGCAATTTTAGAAAGGTTTTTAGATAACAATTTTTCCCTACCGACGAAACACAAGACCTCAAAGTCTATAATAGCCAGGTAACATTTTAAAATACCCACATGAGGTAAAAGTCGCGAGGTGCAAATGACGCCGTTATATTTATATAAAGAACATTAACTTTATATTCAGTAAATTTAAGTGATTCACCTTTTCATGTCACATAAGAATCTAGTTAATGAAAAAAAAAACAATTACGCATCTGCCCTGATTATGGACACTGTAACGCTATCCGAAAGGTTGGCTAAAGAAGGAGGTAGCACAACACGGCATAACACCCCAAAAACAACAAACGAAAATTCCTTATGTAGTATGTTTTTGGAAGAAAATAATTCTTGCAAAAAATAATTAAAATATACAGGAGGTAGCACAACACGGCATAACACCCCAAAAACAACAAACGAAAATTCCTTATGTAGTATGTTTTTGGAAGAAAATAATTCTTGCAAAAAATAATTAAAATATAGTATGCACATTTTTAAGATTATTTCTATTAATTTTGATAATAATTATTAAAATACACAACTGAATCAATTGCGCCAAGATCGTTTTTATATGGGTGATAGGTATTGCTTGTAAATCTTCTACGTTATGGTCAGTACCAGAAGACAGTGCAGCTTCCGCTTCGTTTTGAAAGATTAAATATTCTACGTTGACGTGAGTCATTTGGTTGGCTTCGTGTTGTTTCGTAGTGGAAGTCAATAATTTACCTATTTCTACTTATTCTAAATACGTTTTAAAACAAAACTTCATACACAATTTTTAAACTGGACGTAAAATTCAACTTCCTACGCTAGTTTATAGCTAGAAAACCCAGAGAAAATTTATGTTTATAATGTTTATGATTTTTTTATATATTTTTTATAAATCCAAAAATATGGGTGATTCTTTAACTATAGGTGAATTCATTGGTTATATAGCACTTTATTCGGTTTATGTGTCCCCGTATTAAATTTTCAAAACGATGACCAAATCTTGTGCAATTTTGGAAAAAAGTTTTAAATTTCTCTGTCGCTCCGGTTGTTTTTATTTTTTTAAATTTTTATTAGAAACAAGTAGATACATAAAATTACACATAAATTTTATACAGTTATTAATTACATGGTAGATATATTTGATGTACCCCCATAAATAAGCAGGGCTTGTGTGTATGGGGGGGTGTTATTGTTTTTTTTTTATATGATTCAGTTTAAGTTTTCAGTATAATTTTTAAGGTGAGTTTTTAATTCTTTTATATTAGTATGCATGTTTCTGATTTTTTCAGGTAGTGAATTAAAAAAATTAACTCCGAGATATTTATGACTTAACTGTCCTATTGTTTATTTACATTTTGGAGTAGGAAGTATTGATGTTTGTCTAAGATTTCTGTTATTTTTAAAGGATGCAACCATAGACATACAAAAAGCTAGACGAGAACTTACAGATGAGGGGTAAAAACCAACTATGGCGGGACGAAGAGAGGAAAGAGACTTGTGATTCGCCAATAAATCAATCTAACAGTATATAGGCACCTCGCACTATAGTATCACCATTTAGTTCTTGAAAGTAAAATCTGCTTTTGAATGAATAGACCTTTTTATATGGGAGCGCGAATTGCATGCCACGTTATGAACAGATGTGTCAAGTCCAAATTCGCAAAGTAAGGTTCTTAGTATTTTCATAGTCGAATATTTTGTTTCCGTAGACACTTTTACAAATGTTTCATGATTTAGCCCAGTAAACAGCGGCTTTGTGTTTCGCGTCGCCATATATCTCGATGTCATAGTATGTGTTCCATAGACATGCAACGTCCGTGCGTAAAATGTACGATAAGAGCTCGACACTGGTCCGGACAAGAATGATGACGTCACATTTTTTAGATTAACGCGACGCTCTCGCAAGCCCAGCCGGTTCCGATGAAATGGTTCCAATGGGAGGGGGAAATAACACGCCTTTTATCACGTAAGGGCATGTCCATATATTTTGTACGTCCGTGGGTGCAACTTTATTTTCAATATTATCTTTATAAATTTGTAATGTTGCATGATAAAAATATAATGCACCTAATTTTCTGACGTTAAATTGTTTGAATAAAAGTTCTGACGAATACGAGTAGGGTTTTTTTTAATCGTTTTTATTATTAGTTTTTGTGTTATGTAAATTGTTTGTGTTTGATTTGTATGTGTACCGCCCCATCCTATAATGCCTCATTGTATAATTGATTGACAGAAAGCGAAGTATGTGGTTCTAAGTCATTTTTCGTTTAAAATATATCTTAAACATCTAAATATATATGTTAGTTTCTTTATTCTGTTGTTCAGAATATTTATGTGTGGGGACCACAATATAAAATATATAAAAAATAACCTTAGTAATACTGACATTGTAGAGAAAGAACGAGGTTGTGTACAAAAAATATTAAAATTTTACCAGATTTAATCTGGTAAAACTCCTTTCCGGTGGGTGGTGGTTGTGTGTATTTTTGGAGGACAAAATCCGACCCTCGAAGGTGAAGAGCACCGCCCTGCATCCCTTGTAGCCGTGCGTGGAGCACATCCAGCGTGTCTTGCCCGCGGTGCCAGACCTGTGCTTGCAGAAGGTGTATCCGTCCATGAAAATCAGGGATTTTCCGGCTCGTGAGGGGATGTAGCAAACTGAAAAGCGTTAAACTCTTTCTATCAAACTCGAAAATCTTTAAATTATTATCATTTTTTATTTTATTAACAGTTTTTAATGTATTTAATGACAGTATTACTAGAAAGTTAATTTAAAAAAAAATTATAATCGAGTTCTGTCTGTAAGTATTGTTACTCATGACAGCTGTTTTGCTTTTCAAACTGTAGTGAAGCTACTTACCTACAGACGATCTAAGATTTTCGATAAGCCAGCTTAATGCTCCATGCTCCTTGCACTACCTAAAATTTGGCCTGAAAATCTAGAATTGTCGAGTAATATTCCAATTTCTTATTAGAAAGGGGTTGTTTTCATTAAAAAAAATTACAAATATATATTTTTTACAGTCAGAAAAGTTGTAAATTAATTTCATCATTTATCTTTGAAGTAAGTTCTCCTTTTTTCAAATGTTAGGATATAATTATGTGAGACTAATCCACAGAGTCCAGATATATTTTCTAAATAAACCAATTCGTGTTAAATAGTGAACAAACATATATTTTGCTTCAAATATTACAGGAAAAAAATATTATTTCTCCAAACGAGTTTGTAATGCCGATATGTTAAAAGATGACATCTTTACAAATAAAATCTGGTTACGTACGTCCACGGATGGAAGGTTTAATCTAACATTTTTGAGGAACAAATCTGTTAAGAAATTGAAAGCTTTATCTCCAACGTGAAGGACACCCCCTTCTGTGCAGAGAATTTAAAAAGAAAAACCATGTTATTTGGAGTTCAACAAAAACAAAACATTTTATTATTGAAAAGGGAAAAAAGTCAGGGCACAGCCCTGCCCGAAAATCTTATAAATAATTAAAACAGTCATTCTTCATTCAATTTTATATACGTAGTACCTACGTTAAAAAGGCACACATTCTAAATTTTTCAGCGGGATAAATAATGAAGTACTCCATACCCCAATGACGGATATATATATATATAAAACGAGCTTCGTTTATTCCACGAGAAAAATCAGGTCGGAGACTTTTTGGATAGTTCTCGATAGAGATGCCACGAATAGTGATTTTGCCGAACACCAAATACCGAATATTCGGTTAGGATCTCGGCCGAAGCGCCGAATATTCGGCGACACTACATTTCGCGGGTCACCTGTATTATTGAAATGCGTGTGGTAACTACGTATTTGTTTAATTTGCGAGTAGTTCGTGTCACAACACGCATTATTTTTTTATTGTTGCAAGACGTGTTGCACACTATAAATTACAAAAATTGTGTAACTTATAGTGTGCAATACGTCTGTTTGTTCGCGAAAAGCTTTACGAAATGGCGCCATTTAATAAAAGATCACCTATTTCGGAATATTGTGAAATGTGTAGTGGTGACAATAAACATTAAATTTATATGCTTTTTCATGATTTGATCTAATAGTAAAAAAAGTAGCCGGGTATTCGTGGCATCTCTAGTTCTCGTTCTACCGGTACTAGGCCACTTTATCTTGGCATTTTATAGTTGGGCGGTTCGTGATTGTGCAGGTTCTTGGTGGCCACGATGCGGTCGCCGATGGTGAACACCACGGCCCGGCAGCCTCGACAGCCGCGCGTTGAGCACATCCAGCGCACCTTGCCGCCCCCGCTCGCTATGTGTTGGCGGTACGTATACCCTTGCAGCAGGATCAGCGACTTGCCTGAGCGGGACGGCACGAAGCAGGCTATAAGACGGATAAATTAGTTATTTTAAGGCATAACAGAAGAATTGTGAAAAATATTATTAACTCCGGGGGTCTTTTGTGATATTGTCATTACCTTGCTAAAGATCCATAAAATTAATGATTTATTTAGATATTTCCTGGTTGAGATTCGCTGTTTTTGAAAGTGTCCCAAAACGAGACACTGTTTTTGAAAGCAGATGAAAGACTCTTTCAGTTTTTAATATTACAAACCGGCATACATAAATATTTTGATTTCAAAAAGACAGGATTTTTTTAAAGATTGTTAAAAAAAAATTCTCCACACATTTATAACGGTTTTCATAGTTTGCGAAAATACCCAATTGCAGATGGCATTGAGATAATATAAAATAACTAGCTGGTTCCCGGCATGCGTTGCAATGCCATAAATCAAAGAAATACATTTTTTCACCCTGCATTTCCTTTCCTGTGCGTCCCCGTTCCCCTTCTTGTCCCCTTCCCCTCCCACGTTCCCCTTCCACCTTCCCCGCCTTCCCTCCCCCTCTTCCGCTCCACCGTCCCGCCAACCCCCTCCCGCGTTCCATATATTCGGTCCCAGTACATCCAGTTTTAAACAGCTCGCGTGCCACCTATTACAGTTTTATTTTATTATATATAAATTTTCATTTTTCATATGTATTACAAATATTCATTTTTGTATAAGAACAATCAATCAAATTTGGTACCTATTATAGGCACCTATTTAAAATATTTATAATTTTTGTTTCGAATTTTTAAAAAAAATTTGTTAATTTAAAGGGTTTCGAAAATTGAATTTTGTTATAAAAATCATTGTTTTGCAAAATGTCATTCTCAAATTTTGACATTTTTGACAGTCTCGCAAGAGTTTTTGTAATGATTAAAAAAGTTTTCAGATGTATTGTCATGTGGTTGTAATAATCCATTAACCTTCGCGGGGGTTTAAAGAAGGTATTTTGAAAGTTTCAACCATTTCCTATGCTTATTATAGCAATACATAGACTTCTCATACGCATATACGAGTATATACCTACACCCAACCAAGCATATTTTGATTTTTATAAAGGTATATAAGATAATATATAAGTAGGCTCACAATACACAATTTACAAATTAATGATACATAACGAAGTGCATAATATAGAAAAAGAAAATATGAACAAGTTTTTGATATTATTACATTATTTATTCGATTTTTCTAATTTTTCAACAAAAAAATATTATTATATTATAAGAAAAAATAAACAAAATTCGATTTTGAAATCCAATGAGATTTATAAATTCTGCATTTATAATATCCCTATTAATTCATATACAGGGTGTTAAGGGACGCACTTGACTTTCTTTAACCAGAAAAAAAGTTCATGAACATTTTATACTCAAAATGATGTGGGGATACGTATCTAAAAGTATGCTTTTATTGAAAAAATAAAATTTTCCAGTGATTTTACATAAAAAAAGGTCTTTAATTCTTGGACTTCAAACATCGAAGTTCTTTTTTAAACAGAAAATCAATTTGAATGTCAGAAGTGTCAAAAGTTTTTAGGTAAATTGGCAATCAGTTTTTTTTCGAATCGAAAATAGTGAGTCTAGATAACATTTCCAGGCATTGACAGATTTTGTAGCCAAATTGAAAAAGTTATAATACATCACCAGATCTTGTACGCATCTAGAGATTTCAATTTTAGACGAATTCATTTTTAAAGAAATAAATAATTCATAGAAATAAAATAAGTTTCAATATTAGTGTCGCGAAATCACAATTTTAATTTCATAAAATTTAAACAAATTGATGCTTAGGTACTATGTATCTTATTTTAAGTATGTAAAAGAAAAAACTATAATAAGCAAGAACAAATTTTGCATTTTTTCCCACGGTATGTCAAAGATGTAACCGGTTAAAACAGAACAGTGACAAAACAGAACATGATTAGGTAGAAGAAGAAATAATTGGCAAGGAAAGGTTAAACAATTATAATGTTGTTATTACATTTATAAAAGAACGCATTAGTTCTAATAAATTCTGCGGTGTAATTATTACAACGCGTTATTATATATCTGCCGTGTAATTATTATAAGCTATTTCGCCTTCATAATGCATTATCAAATTGTGATAAGGCCACTGCCAGACAATCTATTTATATGACTTCTATATTAGTACCTACTTATAGTGAAAATAAAATTGATTTTATTTTTATAACCTAGTACCTACTACATTGCCCATATTGATTTCCGAGTAAATTGTCGGAAATTGTGGTTGGCCAGTAAAACTTCTTATATATATCTGTAATTCAAATTGACTTAGAAGTCTTACCAGCCAACTACAAAATTATTCATGGTTCCTACCATAGAATAAGGAAAACACAAGATGTGCCTTGTGGACGTTTTAGTGATCCAATTATAGGCTCACTTGGGCTTTTAATTCTATACAATAAACTGTGCTTTCCAAATTCAAATGGGATATAGATCTACGATTTCAGGCTAGTGAAAGTGAGACGGAATTACGGGTAGGGGGGGGGGGTCGGACTAAATGGAACATTTGTTTCCATTCAAATTAGTATGGAAGGCACATCTAGTGTTATAATTTTTTTATTCTGATCCCTGTAAAAGATTCCCCACTAAACTTATCGTATAATTTAAATTTGAATAACAGTCGCTAAAGTCAGGTGTTTCCGAAATAATAATTTGGGTGCCTAGAGGTTTTTTTTACTGCAAAATTATTAAAATAATTCTGCATAAATAGGAAGGCGAGCAAGTTACGCGTAGTAACAATTTCACATCAGAACTTGTTTATAAATAAACTTTCTAAATAAGATAATAATACATATTATTAAATAATATAAAAAAACTAAAAATTCCAAAATACCTCTATGAATTAAACAAAAAATAAATAAAATAGGTGTTTTGTTTTTCACCACTTATCCGTTTTGTTAGGGAAGCGTCAAAGATTTAATAAAATATTAACCATAAAACATGGTATGAGGAATTTTGCGAGATCGAATAAATTTGGATACCATGTGGTTATGCATCATTTTCGATATAGAATTTTCTTTAGAAGTCTCAATGAGGTCATTATAGGTGTAAATGGCCGCCTTGCATCCCTTGTATCCGTCAGTGGAGCAGATCCAACGAATCCTGTTGTCTTTACCAATCGAGTGCATGCAGAAAGTGTATCCTTTAAGCAGGATCAATCTCTTGCCAGCCCGAGATGGGATATAGCAGGCTGGAAGCGGTCAACGGTCTTATTTAATAAATGTAATCAGGAAACAAAAGTACACGTTATAAAACAAGAGTTAGAAAAATAAATTGAATAAGGTTCTAAGGGGTGATTTAGCGTACTGAACCTTCTGACCCCGTTTCCCGATGACCACACTAAATAAATCGATTAGCTTATCTGCGATCCCCGGGAAATGGGCTTAGATGGTTCAGTACGCCAAATTGGTTCCACGACTTTTCATCCGCGATATAATACTCTCCCCCGACAAAATAGCCCCTACAAACGATCCTAGGGACAAAACATCCCCCGACAAAATAGCCCATCAGCAAAACATCTCTTAAATATTAAAATTTAAAAATAACGAAGATATTTTTTTAAACATTTAATAAAAAATTACAAAAAATCTATTTTTTAAATTTAAAAAAATATGTATTTTATATAAAAAAGAAAAAAATATCCACAATAAAAAAATTAAAATTAAAATTAAAAAATTAAATAAAATGTTTTTTCTTAAATTATTTTTTTTAAATAAAAAAATAAATAAAAATATCCTCAATAAAATTTAAAAAAATAAATTTCTAAAAAAACAACTTTTTTTTAAACTGTATATTGCGATTGTCTATTTAAAATTTAAATCGAAACTTTAAGTTCCTTGCTCCGTCTCTTTGGCATCGTCTCTTATATCGAGGGATATTTTGTGGGAGGATATTTTGTCGGAGTATATTGTCTCAGGAATATTCTGTAGCGGGATGAAAACACGCGGTATCTGCCAAATTACCTGTTGCAAGGTCAAATTATAAAATAAATTTCTTCACTGGAGGACGTGCGTAAATATATTGTACATTGTAATACATAATCAATACATTGCCCTCGTCCTTGGGTCGAGGAGGAAGCCACTCTAGCAAAAAAAATATGTACATTCTTAGTGTGCCTTAATGACCACGAATACAAGTAATAAGATTTCAAATCGCTTGGCAAACGATGAATAGAAACGCTCGATTCCAAGCGAAAAAGTATTTTTTATCTATTTTGTGAATAATTTTATAAGAAAGAAAAAATTCAATCAATGGAAACTGTTAATTTTTTAGATTATTTATATACGCTTATATTTTGTATAAAGTAAGGGGGCATCAATTAATTACGTGAGCACAAACGAGGGGGGGGGGGGTCCAGCAAAATCTCACGTTACTTGAAAAAAAAAATCGGCCCAAAAATTATCTCACCGAGCGGGGGGTGTAAATTGGAAGAAAAACTGTTCACGTAATTTTATTTTAATTTTACTCGAGCGAAACAACAGGAAAAGCTATAATTTATTGAAATCATATTTTTGGTACTTATAATTTAAACCGATTAATCTAAAATAGTAAATCCATGTTAAGCTTCGCATTCGGTTTTATTGAGTAGTTGTCACTTAGTATGAATAAAATAACAATTAAAAATGCTAATTAAAAATATATACACTTCTAAGGTTTCATTTCGTCTTTGGAGAATATTTTAAACATTCAATGAATTGTACCTGTAAGTCAAAAAGATCGACAAAAAATGGATAAGATTAGGGAGAGTTATCACAAACCAAACGAAAGAGAAAAAAAATTTAATAAAACAAAAAATACCAATTTCATGTTTATTATATATTCAGGTATTGTAGGTACCTACTATTACTACAGGGTGATTCCACTGTCGCGGGTGCAACATTTAGACACATGTAAAGTTTCTTAGTAACAAAATAAAAATAAAACATTTTCAATGAAAGTATTCTTGAAATTGTTTTCATTTTTTATTCGTTTATAAGAATTTTAGTGAAATATTTAAATAATCAGGAGGGAGGTTCAACGTGCTATCGCGGATGCAACTATGTTGGCCCAACCTTTCTAGATCGCTAGACAAAAACACAAAAGTCTGTTAATTGTGAAACATTTATTATGTTTTGCCTTGACATTTCGCAAGGCGTTAAACAAATCAAATAAAAAAATAAGAAGAAAAGAAAAATAAATAATAAATTATTCACTTTTGAAGTAATAACGGATGCCACCCGTCTAATTTAAGTGAATATAAACATAAACACAAACTTATAGAGGAATGAAATAAGAGATCAAACCATGCTTTCATTAGTCAGTATACTTCTTGGTCACTTAAAATTCCATGTATGGCCAAAAATTGTATGAACATATTATTTTCATCAATCTTTTTCTGTGGCGTTTCCAACTTCGCGATAATGTCATAAAATTGCACGTCTGCTATGTCATTCACAATTTCAGTGAAACGTTTGGCATCAATAGTCATCAGAAATTTACTCTAATTTTTCCATCTTCGTCCATACCGCTAAGACACATCCCCATATAGCGAGATTGAGTTTTTTCCGAACCTGCAAAGCAGTTGTAACCAACGCAAGTATATTTTTGTAAGACAGCTGCACAGACAGTACCAGTTTCATGACATGCTTCTGTTGGTAATTTTGAGAGTTGGAGATTCGTTATTTAAGGATTCGTCGTTTCGTTTTAGGTGACACGAAGGATTTACTCTGAAGGCGCAGATTCATCAGGACACAGAATTTCTTTTTGTATTTTATAATTTGTAAGAGGTTTCAAATCGTTATCGTCCCAATCACTTGTTTCAGTGGTGGTTTTCGGTGATTTCAAAACCTATGTACATTTGAGATAAGACAGTGAGGTTCGCGCCACGGAAAAGCTACGAGTATTGCCGTCTTCAGATTGAATGCCTGGTATATATATTTTTCACAGCCTTTCCCAGTGTGTGAGGACTGCTGTATCTAGTACCTGTTTGTTGAATCTGTTCTTCTTTGCGACGCTTTCTACTTGCCTGCATTCTTTCTTTTGATCTGATTCTGACCAGTTTTTTCAAATCTTCATCTGCCTCCATTTTCCTTTTCATTTTTTCTCTCCGTTTTGAATCACGAACCCTTTCTCGGCGGAGATGGTCTGCATGAATTTCTGAATTTTCCTTCAAGTTTCGCCAATATTTCTGTGAAGCAGTCTCTTTCCGTTGTTCTTTTTTCATATTAATCGATGTTTCTATAAAAAAGCGGAATATAATATAAACACACCTATTAAATATAAATCACCAGACACACATATATTATTAATCAAGGCATAACAAAACAATAAAATATATGATAAATCACACAATAAAGGTAGTTGTCAATGAGTTGCACCCGCGATTCTAACACGACAGCGGGTGCAACCAATTTGAGTCATCGTTTATTTCAATACAACTAACATTATAGCTAATCTTAAAAACGATTGATTTAAGTTTGCCTTTGATTTCTTCTCACTTTTAAAAATATATTACAATAAAACAAACATAAAACTTATTTCCACTTTAAATTATACAGCTAAATTTACTATATCATTGTAGCCTACCGGTTTCGTACATACTGTTTTGTTATATATTTAATATGGATGTGTAATAGAAAACACTGTTATTAATTATTAAGACTTTTATTGACTAGGCGTTTACACCGTTGACATTACTTTCAGAATGACCATAGATCACAATTATTATAAGAAGTAGTTCATCACTAGTGATGTGCACCACATAACAATAGTGATATGACCTATATCTACTCATAATATATTTATTTGACTGTAACCGGTTTCAGCTTGTTAAAGCCATCTTCAGACTTTTAAAAAGTTTCAAAACGTTTGTTTCTGTGAAAAACTTTTACATATTTTAACTTTTATATATTTTGTATCGCGGGTACAACAAACTAACAGTGACTTATTGTAGTCAATGATGCTTAAAAATAACAACAAGTACTTACATGTTTCGGCACATAATAAATAAATTAATATTGTCACTAGACGTTTAGCGGTAAAATATAACCTCAAATTATCGGTAACAGCTGTTTCGCACCAGTGTTGAACGTTGTGATTTTGCAGTTTATACCAATTCTTCGAATAATAATGTTTCCAAGCGCGCCAAAAATTTCAATACGAACCAAACCTATTTTTGTTATTTATTAAATATTGACCTTCTTCTTTGCTCTGAAATCAAAAATTAAAAAAAAAAACTATGATTTAAAAATTAATGTCGAGAATCGTCTATAGCGGAATTGCCCCATAGAAAGTAATAAAAAAGATTTTACTATACATTGCCATGAAGTGTTGAAAGATTAATAAAAAATGTCTAATTGTATTCCAGTATGTACTTTGGAATAACCCAAATTAGGGGTCTGAAGCTACCGCGATATGGAGATCTAGACAGTAAACTTTTCGTAGTGTTTCTAATTTAAGTTTCCTTGGGACGTATTCACTTGGCATCGCGTTTAGGTCCCACGCAGACGTCCCGTGTTCGATCCCCGGCTGCTATCACGACACAAGCAATATTTTCCGAATACTGTGGAAGTAGTAGGAGATTTTCAAATATTGTCGGTCTATTCCTAACCCGGGAATGTTTGTCTTCCTTTAAAACTGTACATGTACATATATTGTAAACGATACAAAAAGCGTTGGAGGCCAGTGTAAACGAATTCAAAAGGACGTTGGGGGCCAGTGTAAACGATGCCAATAGCGTGGAGGCCAGCGTAAAGGATGCAAAGGAGCCCCCACGTTAGAAGCCAGTGTAAACGATAGGCAAACACCGGGGTACCTACCTTTTTACCAATCGGCTAGCTCAACGTCATGGGTTTTGGGCAGGAAAACTTCTCTACATCAGGGTCGTGGGTCACCGCTAGATATGGAGGGGGTACATATATGTATTTTGCCACTTTCGTCCATATATAAACCCAATCAAATAAAAGAGGTCTTTAGGTAAATAGCAGTTTGTATTGAAAGGAAAACCAAATACAGCTACCCGCCAAGGAGTGTCGTCATACAAATAATTACAGCTTCCTAGCTACCATTATTTCAAAAAACCCCAAGAAGTCTGGCCCAGGAGCAGCCGTTCTGCTGAGAATATCGCTGTTGTTGCCCAAGATGTCGAAGATGAGCCCGGAACATCGACCAGACGACGTGCCACGCAATTGGGCATTAGCCGGCGGTCCCTACGCAGAATTTTGGTGAAAGATTTAAAGATGTTCCCTTACAAAGTGCAGAAAATGCATCAGCTGTTTGCTGTTGACCGCCAAACGCGTATAGCCTACGCTCAAGCCATCCTGAAGCTCAACGAAGGTGTGGACGATTTTGCATCGAAAATTATCATGAGCGATGAAGCTCATTTCCATCTTAGCGGTTACGTAAATAAACAAAATAATCGTTTCTGGGGCACCGAAAATCCGTGTATCACCCACAAAGAGCCATTACACCCGCTCAAAGTTACTGCGTGGTGTGCTGTTTACGCTGGAGGAGTCATCGGGCCATTTTCTTAGAACGCCGCGGGCCAAACGACGACTGTGGACTGCGCGCGCTATAGAGCCATGATAACCGAATTTGTTCTTCCTCAATTGGATGAATTGGGTCTAGAGAATATGTGATTCCAACAGGACGGTGCAAAGGCGCACACTGCTCGAGCCATAACCGATATTCTGAAGGAAGGATTTCCGGGTCGCTTAATCTTTCGTTTTGGTGATTTGCACTGGCCGGCCAGATCACCCGATTTAACCGTTCCAGACTTTTTTATTGGGGATTTTTGAAGTCGCGGGTTTACGTCAACAAACCTCAGACTCTTGAAGCCCTTAAGGAGATATTCGCCAGGAATGCGAGAACTTGTCGCCCGAAGCTCTGGCAAGAGTGATGGAAAATGCCATAAAACGGCCCTGTATGATCATCAATCATCATCAACGGCCGCTTGGCCGATTTCATTTTCTCGACTTGATGGAATAAATTCTAATGGATTAAATAAACAAATTTCACGAGCAGAACCAAAGTTTTCATTAAAAAAAATTACAGCAAAAGAAAATCGGATGATTACATTTGCCCCACCCCTGTATATGTTGACGAAACCATACGAAATTTAACCAGCGATTCCTGAGCATATTTGGAGTAAAAAATGCAGTTGTCATTTTGGTGTCCAATGATATATTTTTTCTATTATAATAAAAAACATGTTTTTTCAATTACACCGCGCTACTGTTCCTATCGCTATGCGATATATCCCGTCGTGACGTGTTTGAGCGATACGCGCTGTTTCGTGTGGTAATATGCTGTTAGAACGAGACGTAATTCTTATCAAGTGTCCGCCAGGCTATAAACGCGCTACTCTTTTAACTAGTCAGTTGCGGCGCGTGATGGAAAAATATTTGTAATGTTAATAGAAAAAAAATGTCATCTTACACCCTGGATACATCTCCCTTTAACTTATGTGTTCCTTTATCCCCCCACCCAACCTATTACTTACTGTACCTGTCCCATTCTGACAGCGTTGGAATAGATACCTACGTTACGGACCATTGCAATAAGTTCCAAAATCTATTTATTACCGAAGCTTAAGATAAAAAATGTAAAATATATTACACTTTATGTACAAAATACAAATTGATTAACATACAAATATTGCAACTACAGTATCCTCTTGCTTTAGCTCCCGTGGGAATTGGTAAAATGAAAATATATATCACAATATACCTAACTAAGATAAGATATTGAAAAAGCCATTTTTTACATTAGCTCCACACAGTAGGCCATGAGGAAAATAATTACCCTAAGGGCCTATGTCATATTTGGGGATGCTGCGTGGAGGGTCATTTTAGGAAATGAAGGAGCGAAAGAAAAAAACGGAAAATATTAAATATCTTGGCATATACTTCGACCGTTATATAAAATGGGATAGACATATAGATTCAGTAATAGGAAAAATAAACAAGTTGATTAACTTCCAATTGAAATAAAAAAAACCAAAGATATCAATAAACTGAAACTCAAACTGAAGCTACACTTTATCAGGAATAATTAAAACTAAATAATTACCTGTTTTTCTCTTTCTTTCCATTTATTATAAATTATATTCATCTCTATTTTATTTAGATTTTTCGAATTTCGTACCGTATCCTATGTATGTACACCTACACATATTGATGATCCAGAAGGCTCAATTGTTCGTATTATATACTTACCTTTTGCATAATGTTATTCTATTTCTGTTATAATTAGTGTAACTCTCTCATCAAGCACAAGAACTAGCTTCTTCTTTGAGGAGATTGCAATTTTAAATAATTTCTGTACCGATATGTAATTTATGTGACACCTTTGTACACTTATATATCTATATTAAATAAATAAAAAAAAAAAAAAAAAAAAAAACTTCTTTAAAAACGTGAGAAATATTCTAAACATATGTGATATAAAAAATATATACCTCGCACTAGCACAATCCATAATGGAATACGGCATTATTGCCTGGGGCTGTGCCAGTAAAAAATACATTAATACACTGTTTAAAGCTCAGAAAACCCTAATAAAAGTAATACTAAAATTACCAATACTAACACCCACTTCAATCATATTCGAAAAATTCCCAGTGTTGAAAATTCAAAAATTATATTCAAAACAAATACTAACTTTCCTTTACAAGAACTTAAACACATTTAACACTTCACAAAATTCTCGCAATACTAGAACAAGACATGCACACCGACTACAAATACCAAAAACATACACATCCTTTGGACAAAAACACTACAGATACCAGGCTATTAAACTATACAATTCACTTCCAACACAATATAAAATAACTAATATTATTGAATACAAAAAAAACATATGGAACTGGCTACAATCCTTTTAACTTTTAATTTTGTCGCATAGAAGTCGATTTTATATTTTAATTTTTATTGTTTCTGTATATTTTGATTTTTATTGTTTCTTCTTTATATTAACTAAGACCACTGTTTGTTTTTGTTTTACTGCTTACATTTTATATTTAACAACTGAAAAATTTCCTTTACTACTAACATTTTATAATTTACTGAATATAATAATTTGATAGTATTAATATTAATAAAAATATGATATAATTTATAGAATAATTTACTGAAATTTACTACTTACATTTTATAATTTATAATTTTACAACTGAAAAATGTCCTCTACAATACAGGTGAACTCCTAGTGTGGAGAACAATATACTATACCTTTGTAATGTAAATATACTAAGAATAAATAAAGAATAAAGAAAGTTCTGGGAATGAAAGGGATATGATAGGTGGGTAGGAATCTGGGGTCAGTATGTCCAGGAGTGACGGACGTATGATTCCATCCCTTCCACTAAGGTGCAAGGCGATGTTACGAGAGAGTACGGCTGGAGAAGTCAAATGGAATCCCTCAACCATTCTCTCAGACGCATCCGCCGCCAGGACCCGGACAAACCTCACCCCATATACCTGGCCACCCCAGCTAAGTCACCAAACGTAGCTAACGACTTGGGGTGACCTATGGCAGAGGTGTTGGTTATCGAATAAATGGTTCTCGGGCGTCGGTACCCATACCTGCCTCCCAAATTGATATTGCTTTAATATTAACGATTGTGTATGTTATTTATACAAAATTTATTAAGATGTGTCTTGAATTGGAGCCTTGGGGCAAGCCTATGTCCACGTCGATTTGCCAGTAGTAAGTGTTAGTGGTAAACGATCTTTGAATATTGTTTCAAATATCAAATTTCTTGAGCAAAGTCAGGATATAGAATATAGCAAGGTAGCACGAATCCTAAATCTTCCAATCTCACAGTACAGATTTTTTTGTTTTATGCTTATATTTTTAAAAGAGGAAGTCACTTAAAGAAAACAATAAATATTAAAAGCATTTATTTTTGTATAGATATGTGCTTACAATGTGATACAAAACACCATTAAAACATAGAATAAATAAATTAATAAATAAATAAACCCTGGAAACTTAATCATATTTAGATACACATTTATTTATTTATTTATTGTTTTGGAACATTTACAGAGTATTAACATAAAAAAGTCATTGTAAAAAGCGTAGATGTTAATAGTCCACTTAAAAATGTTCACAGAATGCACAGTTTAATGGTTGTTTTTCGCTATGTATACAAAGAAGTTAACAGAAATTAGAAATAGCAAAATATAAACAGAGGTATAAAAAGAGATAACAAAAATAGTGATGATAAAATATAGAGATGAAAACGATCGATATACAATGTAAAATACAGAAAAAAAAGTAAGGTACAAATAGAGTAAGAAACAGCCATTCACATTCAAGATTAAGATCAAATATAATTATTTTCAACTCTCAATTACTTGTTAGGTTAGCCTATTGTTTATGTACATAAAAGATAAATATGCGTAAAATTGACGCATTAACTATTATTAACTTTATTTTGTTTACTATTATAATGCGAAACAGTCTGATGGGTAGGTATTACAATTTTACTTCTAGTTAAATAATACAAAGTATTTAATAACTCAACACTTGCTAGTTCTAGTGAGGTTAAAAATTGAAATGTAAACAATAATATTACATGAAGAAACAATAAACAATATAAATTATTTTGTATTATTGTTATTTATTATTTGAAAAATATATTGAAATCAAATTTTTTTTTTTAAATTAACCAATTAAAGAAAGCTTCTGTTTTTTATCACAAATTAAATACTTTTAGCATTTATGAGTCATTTTAACTTAAAACCTTGATCAAAATGTTTTAGGACTTTATTCATAAAATCGAAAATACAAGTTTATTAATAAAAATCGATATGGTTCCCTTCAAAGTACTCCCTGTCAACTGCAACGCACTTATGCCTGCGCTTGATCTAACCCTCGAAATACCGCTGGTACTCAATTTTCAGTATGTCCATCAGAGCCGTTTCCGATTTTTTTATGACATTCTCTCGGGTCTAAGTCGGTTGAACAGGAAAAAGTCGCAGGGAGCCATATTAGGTGAATTCGAAGGCTGCTGGATGGGATTCATGTTATGGTCAAAACATTGGTAAAAAACTCACGGACAAGAACCGCATTCTGTGATGGTGTGTTATTGTAATGCAAAATTGATACCATTTTCAGGCGTAGTACTCAGTACAGCGTAACTTTTACAAAAGTTAAGCTATGACGCTGAAATTTAAAGGGAAGTGTCATAACAGATGTGGTAACCTAAGGAAAAAAAACTTTCAATCAGGTGTCTGACAGCGTCACACTGCGGCCGATCTTAAGACTTTTTGATTAAGCTGGTATACTAGATAATAAAAAAAAACTATATTATAAATACAAATCAAACTTTTTTTTTTAAATCAGTAATCACCAACAGTTTCGGCACAAGTCAATGTTATGCTATCTAAATATAACTTTGTAGCACTTAGTGCACGATGCATTTGCATTTCTTCTTATTTTGGAGGGGCAATACGCACAGTAAATACGTTTTTTGGTTAAAGGCTCTTCTGGAATAACTTCTTGAGAGTTAGAGATGTTTTTTGAAAATAATGAAAACAAAACAAATTAAATTGAGAAAAGTTAAAAATCCTAAAGTCACTTTAAAGATAATCATGCACCATTTTGGATCACATGGTCGTTATATTTCAAAATTGATAAGACTTGCCTAAATGACACGAACGCGAAAGAGCTATATTTCGCTCGCGCATGCATCAACTGGACTATCTTTCTAGGGTTAAAGATCAGCACCCAATAATAAACACTTTGTAGTCTGCTAACGCAAGAAATACTACGGTAGATTTGTCTATAAATTCTATACGGGTTGTTAGCAAAATATTATATGAAAAGGTTTGCAGTGAAAAAAATTCTTAGACTGTAAGCTTTTAAACAATCTATCAAAATATGCTTGGGGATGTTTATGTATTACTATATTAAGCATAGGAAATGTTTGAAATTTTAAAAATACCTTCTTTAAACCTCCGCGAATATTTCTGTATTATTACAACACATGACAATACATCTGAAAAGTTTTTTAATCATTACAAAAATTCTTGCGAAACTATCAAAAATTTGAGAACGACATTTTGCAAGACAATGATTGTTAAATCAAAATTCAATTTTCAAAACTCTTTAAATTAATGTACTTACATAATAATTTGAATGGAATCAAGAATTATAGATATTTTAAATAGGTCCTATGTTAGGTACCAAATTTGATTGATTGTTTCTTCAATCTTAGCAAAGTAACTTTGTGGCATTATTTATTATTTAATTTATAATATATAACTTTGTAAAAACCACTTTTTTATTAAACAATATCGACATGTTTCAATAACAATGTTATCTTCTTCAGGATATGTTAATATAAAGAAAAATAAATGAAAAACAAGTACCTATAGACAAATTAGAATAAACTACAACATAGATTGTCCTTATATTATTTAATTGTTCTTATAATATACAAAAATGAATATTTGTAATATACGAAAAATGAAAATTTTAATTTAAAAAATTGTGATAGGTGGCACGCAAGCGGTTTGAAAACTGAATGTACTGGAACTGAATATATGGAAAGCGGGAGGGGGGTTGGCGAAACGGGGAACAGTAGAGGGGAGAGGGAAGGCGGGGAAGGTGGAAGGAGAACGCGGGAAGGAAAGGGGACGCTGGAAGGGAAAGGGGGCGCACGGTAAAGGTCATGCAGGGAGAAACAATTTATTTCTATTTTATTGCATTGCAACGCATGCCGGAACCAGCTAGTACAATATGGAATTTCAGGAAAATTGTTCGAAATTGCCTTCGTTGGTTTTCAAACTGCACCTAATTACATATATTGCGGTACGTATTTTATAGAAATTGAAAGATCAAAGTTTCAGATTTTTTGCCTTGTAGGATTAACAGATAAATCATTTTGCTTGAGTTAGCAGACCTAGTGATTTTAAAATGCATCTGTTATCCGTACTACTTCACAAGTTGAATTCTGTGTTTTTTGGTGAAGTATTTTGTCTTGTTTAACTTACGGACATCATAGGTATCTATCGATGAAATAGAGTTGGACATTATAACAACATCAGAGTCATCGGACGGTAGACAAATATAGAAAAATAGTAACACAAGACATCATATTAACTTCTACCAAGTAATTTTAATAATTGTGTAAATCATCAACAATTTATTTTACTAACCTAGTGCTGTGAAATAAAATACAAAAAATTATAAACGAATGATTTAAAACGTGATACCTACGTTCATATTGTCCATAATATAATACCGATAACATTAAAAGTACGTTAACTTTAAACATTTTAAACAATATAAGAATAACATAATTTTACTAGCCTAGGCTTATTGATAGATCAACAATAAATTATTTATAAATATATATATTTTAGGTTCAAATTTTGTGTCTGTGTTTTTCCTACATTTGACGATATAATTAACAACAAAGTCATAAACCAATCACCACTTTAATCGACAAAGAAAAAATAAAAATAATATAAAATACATAAATAAAATAAATAATAAAATACCCGTAACAAATACAATAACAACTACAAAAAAATAAGAGTACGTCGAAAGCTTCCAATCAAATACCCACATAATTATTTTTTAAAACTTTCGCTCTTTCTGAATCGTCGCGACGCGTCCCATAAAATATGTCGATTGAATGGTTACTGTTAGCACACTCGATGGCTTACATCGTGAGTGCTACTATACTTCTGTGATACGTGTTTTTTTTACATGAGCTCCATACAGCAGGCCCTGAGGATCACAGCATTCCCAAAGATGACGGGAGGCCCTGTCATCTTTGGGGATTTTTATTTTTTTAATTTTTTTATATGAATACCGCACAAAAGTCCCAACTGCTTCCGTCTGAAGCCAGTGAGACTATGGCATCCCCAATTGGGGTATGTTGTGAGGCTGAGGGTAGTGGGGAGGGGAAGGAGATAGGGAAGAGGAAGGTGGGGAAATACGTGACTATTCACATCTGGTCAACAAACACGGATAATGCCATTTCAAGCAACGTTTCAATTCTGAATGGTGGTCTTACACCAGGGCGATACTGATAGTATCTTCCACTCTGGAACATGCCGCAAATATACTATATATTATTTTTAATGGATAAATTGTGAAATAACACAAATCATTCAAATAAAATTTATTTGCCACGCCGGGATTCGACCCCGCGACCTTCGGTGTGCTAGTCAAGCGCCTTACCCCTGCACTACGCCGGCCGCCGGGGATGGTGTGTGGAGGGGTTTTTTTAGGAAAGGAAGGAGAGGAGAGTTCTGGGAAGGAAACATATTTGAGGGGCGGGTAGAATCTAGGGTTCAGTGTGTCCAAGTCATCCGCCGCCAAGACCTGGACAAACCTCACCCCATGAACCCGGGCACCCTGCAAATCACTAAACGTAGCGAAATACTTGGGGTGACCTATGGCAGAGGTTTTGGTTATCAAATAAATGGTTCCCGAGGCGTCGCGCGTCGGTACACATTCCCGCCTCCCCACGACATACATGTAAACACAACACACTCTACTTAGTTTTTGGAGTGATTGTGTCCGTTCCCATCGACTTGATGATATCAACAGCAAGAATAGTCGACACGCATTCGTGTCATGCGCTCATTTTCGCCTTAATTCCGTCAACATCCTTGTCAACACAACTACACCCTTCTCAGTTTTCCCTTGGAGTTTGGAGCGTATTCAGGTGGTGGGTGGTTGTGTTCGTTCCTCATAGACTTGACGACATCATTGACGACGAGAACAGTAGATAAACAGCGCTTGGTGTCGGAGGCGGAACATTGCCACCTGTGTCCGCCGGAACATTCGTTTCTTCGGCGATACGTGTACTTATTAAACATTAGCAATCTTTTACTGTTCGCTGTCGTGATGAATTTGGCTGAAAATCAAATATATGTTAGTTATACTTGCAGTAGGATGTTTCTTTTTTTATTTGGTGTTAATTTAATGGGAATCTGACCCCTTCAGCCGGACTCTCTCGACCAACGCTTTGCACCTTGGTGGGAGGGATTGATTCATACGAAACTCCTGAACACACTGACCTCCACATTCCTTTCCACCTTTCATCCATTTTTCCTTCCGAGAACTTTTTCTTTTTTCTTTACTCTCGCGCTCGCTTAGCTTCGTACAAGCTTAATGACGCCCATTCCCGCATGTCAGACGCCTGAGCGTATCGCTCAGTACACGTGTTGAAAATAATGGTATGAACTGCTGTTAAATTTGTTCAGATCATCGAAAAGAAGATAATCTTGCAGATTACGCAAGGAAGGAATTATTTAGTCATTATTAATGAAATTCATTATTATTGTTGTTCGAAGGGCAAGATCTTCTGCCAATTCTCTTGCCGCTACCACCAATGTACAATTGATATTTCTTTCTACGTATAGATTTATCCAATCATTGTCTTGGCGGCGTGGGATGTAGTTAATATTTGGTCAAAATAACGCACAGCTGCTTTAGTTAAGTCAAACAATCTCATCATAATATGTAAAAAAATGTATTCTATTTACTTTTATTCCTACATATTCATACACTTTTATTTCAACTACACCAAGTGGCGGAGATGAGACGTGATACTGTGAAATAAGTAACTTACAACATGTACGCACTCGCATACTGCCTGCTAACAATGTATACCCGGAAATTGGAGGTGTGGAATTATTTTAGATAAAAAGCAGCTTCCTTATAAACAAAAATAGAATCCTGAGGTGTACGGTGAAGGAGGAAACTATTTGTTTCGTTAGAACACCCTGGGAAAGTGGTTGGGCAACCTCCAATGATTAAAATAACGTAATCATCGTTAGACCACACAAATAAGGTAACATTTACGGTTTTAATAGGATCCGTGGATAAGCCTTTGTAGATGAATTTTGAAGCATCTCTACGTCTCCGTGGAGTAGGCCTTATTGAAAAAAAAACTTTCTTAATAACCACTGTACCTTTTACAACTCTCACGAAATGAACATCTTCCTTACAGCATCAATGTATTATCATCATAGTCCTCATATTGTAATATGATCCTTCTGAAATCGTGTTGCCTGCGAAGGTTAAAATTGTTGGTTGAATCGAAGTCTCCCAAGTTTTCTCTCAGTATTTAATCATCATCAAAGGCTATGAGGAGGTGAATCGTCACTTAAATGAACATAAGCATTTATTCTGCCTTTGTTGCTACGAGTGAGATTATGTAAAATGGCTATTGGATTACCTAATGATAAAAACTAAACCATTCAGCTTTTCAAGAATTTTGTAATAACTAAATTGATAAATTTGTTCCAAAACTTCGGAAAATCACAACCAACAAAAAAGTTACATTTGCATTCCTTGTCCACCTCCCTTGTCCAGCGACTTTTCAAAAATAGGGAGACTAATGTAACAAAAAAAACACGAAATAAAAATAATTTTTGACTTCCCACAGACAAATAATTTTATTTACATAATAAATATGTCGATTGTTAAACGTAAACATGTAATTTACATTTTTTGATAATAAATATAAAATATCTATCAAACCGACTTCGTGTATAAAAGCCCACTGGGGCGTACATAAAAAAAAACAATATTTTTACTATTTAGAACCAGATATCTTACAGAATTTGAATAAATTCATCAAATTTCAAAGATAAAATTTAAGATATGGTTAAAGTTTTAAAATTCAAGTTCATCGTGGGCGGGTTGTTTCACAGTACTTAGATGATAACAGGACTTGAATATGACTTTCACAGAATTTGAATATCTACTTTGAAATTTGATGAATTGTTCAAATTCTAAACAACCCAGTATTGCACAGAGAGATAAATTTGAACATAAATAATTTTTTTTTAAAGTGCTCATATTTTTTTATACTCTCCCGCTGTAGTCAATAAGTATTGTGGGGGTTCGTGAATATGTGGAGATTTTACATCAACGATTTTATGTTTGCGGTCAACGACAACCGTTGCAGTGCAACGCAGAGTGTCGTAGGAGGAGCAACGCCACTTGACCCCTTTCTTCGTCAACTTGTCCTTACGAAAGGTGTAATAGTTTACCATCAGCAGATGCCTGTTTTTAGCTATGTTTATATATTTAGCTGAAATTTCAAAAATGATGTATCTGTAAAGTATTTAACAAGCTACCACATTTCTGGTATTCAACTCTACATCAGTGGGGCGCAACTCACGGCCCGTGGGATTTTGTGGTATTAAACGTGTAAATAAATAAATATGTGTGTGTTTTTTAACCACCGTTTCGATTTGAAACTGGACGAAATGAAAAATCGACACCAAGAAGTTACAAACGTCTATAAGATTTAACCTGCGAGATAATTAAATAGAATAATCTATTTCCTCTTGGTGCGGTGCTTCGTAACCTCCTCGCTATTGTCTACTTTAGTTTTCTGAAGGTCTCATTTCTACCGCGTGTGAAATGCACACAGATTTTTTTGTTTTACATGGAGCATTGGCGACAAAATAAAACGCATTTATTGGTAGAAGTAATTTATTTACAAATTAAACAACTTGTTAAAAGAATACTGTTCAAATAAAATTAATTACAATTTGGGCATGATTGTATTGAATCAATACTATGAAATGTGGGCATTTTTGCAATGGTTGGCAAGTTTGTACCTATATTTGTGCGTTTTTGTCATGTCCTGAGATTTTAATTATTTTTTCATAGTTATGTATATTTGTACATGGAAAGTTGCACATTTTAACACGCAAAATTCATTAATTTACTCTACTTACAGTTAAATACAATTACAATGTAAAACATGTACTTATATATTTTAATAAATTACTTGGATAATATCTTTTTGCCATGTCCTACAAGTCTGATACCGTGATTAATTTTAGGTTTGTAAGATTAAATTTGTGGTGTCTTATAGCTTCAAAGCGCCCTTTAGGTGATTTTTCACGGCGCTATACAAATTATCCAATTATTATTATATTTTTTTGGAAACCATACAGTTCTTATGTAAATTTGAACCGACATTGAAAAAACAACACTTTTAATATTTCTAATATAGAATCCATTACTAAAAATGTGGTCCGATATATGTAGAAACTATATTGCTAAAAATATGGTCCAGTGATTATTCCGAAAACGAATATTATGCGCAGATTATTCCGGACACGATGATTCCGCACTAGGCAAACTCCGGACATTACCTACTCAAGTAAAACCTTTTTTTAAATATTCTAATACGTTGCATTCTTAACAGCTAAAACTTTAAAAAAATGTTAAGTACCTATTCATAACAGTTAAACTTCTTTAGTTCTAAGAACACATTCACAACATTATTTTTATTAATTCATTTTCAATCAAAAAAGGATTAAATACTAAGGATTAATAATTTCATTATTGTATTGATACACGTTTCACATTATTATTATTTTTAATCAAAAGTGTACATAACAGCAAAAAAAAAATATGGGTATTTACTAAAATATCTAAAATTATTTAGGTTTTCTGAGAGTGCATATTTTTTCGATGATTGAAAAGAATTCTCGAAAGGGATGATTTTTTGGGCATATATGCTAGGGCTTCGTTCTTTACCTCAGAAAGAATAGTTCCTATCACAGTCCGTGGTTTAGCACCAACTGCGCTCATGGCTTGACTCATCTTTCTCTTGGCGATGAGGGCCTCAGTTTTTTGGGGGCAGGAGTCGTGACAATGCTTGGTAGGCTGCTGTATGATGTTGTCGTCTTTTGTCTTAACATTTGAATGACACTTCATGGAGCGAGTTTCTCTGCATCTCCATGTCAGCACTCCGTTTGTGGTTCGGAAGTAGGTGTACTCAAAACCCAAGTAAATCAAAACACGGTTGCCTCTTTCAGTGCTTGAATATTCTAATTTGACGGCTGAAAAAATGTTTTATATAAGTGCATGTGTAAATACTAAATAATATTAATAATACATGTGACGGTTATTTAAATTTTAATTTCTCAGTAATGTCTAAATATTTATACAAACCTAAATAAAAAAGAATTACCATTAATATAGCTTTTTATAATTGATACAAAAAAACCGGCAAATTTACATACTGCGTTTTTTTTTTACTTAAAAAATAAATTTTCAACATAATTTTTTTTTAAAGTAAAAAAATAACGCGGTCCATCCTCTCTGCTTACCCTTCTATAATTACGATTGTCACCCTCAGTTAAAAAAAGGTATTCTGTGGTAAATTCTACTCGTAGCATTTATACAAATAGATAATTATGTATATTCCACACAATATTTTTTTTTTGCGGAATAATTGTTTTCCTTTACTGTGTGAGTAAAAAATAGTGTTTGGAAAAATCTGTTTTTGGAAAAATGTGTGTGCGGAAAAATCTTTGTTCGAAATAATCCGTGCGGAATATTCAATGTTTGTTGTATTCAAGACAAATCTCAGTTTGAAGTTTTCCATGTGCGGATAATCTGTTCGCATTATTCATTTATGGAATTATCCGAGTACTCAAAGTGCAAGAAACATGGTATAATATTATAGTAAATAAAACATACTACCAATAATAAAAATAACATTTTTTATTCCAGGCACTATTTAATTGGTTTTACATAGCTTTAATTAATTTTACAAAATAAATATTTATTCAAATTTTATGTGTTAGAAGAAGTGAAATAAACATTGATTTGGGTAAATACATATAATATGTATTTTGTTAAGAAATTACGCTTATTACAAAATTCATTGATAACTAATTCTAATAGTACGAGAGCCCACGACCAAAACCATGTCTCATAGCAATACGGCAAAAACCCTATAAAATCGTTAGATTGTATGATTCTGAACCCGACTAGGTGTGTAGTAACGGTCGAAAGTGTAGCAACTGCGTGGGAGGCCATTTCTGCTGTGTCAAAAAAAAAAGACAGTCGGTATTATAGCAATACGTCTGATAGTGAAAATGTACATAGATTTTATAATTGTATTACGAAAAAGTTTGTTTTCAGACATTTTGCGCGTAGCATATAGCCTGAGCGCATTTTTGAAAATGTCAACAAATTTAGCCGACCTGTATCATAGCAATACGGATAATTTTTTTTTCAACTTTTCGTATTGCTGCCATGATTACCAAAAACCTGTTTTCAGACACTTTAAGTGTAGCATATACTCCCAAAAAGGAAAATAACGTTTCGGAGTCGCCTGGCCGACGCCTCTGTTAAATGTTTTTTTTAAATTTACAGCCTTCATATACTCCCAAAGATTCAAGAATCTCCCTTGTCTATTATATGTACTTTGACAGATGACAGATGTCATTACTTATTTCTTTTGTAAAAGTTACTCAAGTGTGCTTTAAATAAAACCAAAACTATCAAATCAATCAGTATTTAATTTCAACAGCCTCAGCGCTTGTTACGCTTCTGCCCCTTTCTTAATATATATTTAGATATCTGAGTATCGAAAAGTTGTCTGATAGAGAAGGTGCTACACTTAATTTGTCTGATATAAATTTTTTGCACATGTGGACAACTTATTTTATCATGTCCAACAATTTTCAGACATATTGCTATGATACCGATCGGTAAAATTTGTTAACATTTTCAAAACGGTCTCAAAATTTAATGCGTTCACATTTCCGTCTGAAAATTGTTTTGTTCGCATCAAATAACCAAAATTTACTAATAAAAAAGATTTTCAGACGTATTGCTATGAGACATTTTTTTTGTCTCATTTTTAATTTTTTTAAGTGATTTTACGGGTTTGCGCTACACCACTAACGTCTGAAAAATATGTTTCCGGTATCTCAGAACTATCATTCAACTACAGTCTGCAAATCAGACATATTGCTATGATGCAGTTCGGTAAAATTCTTTGACAATTTTGAAAATTCGGTCAGATCAAACGCTACGCGGAAAATGTCTGATATTGGTATTTTCGAGTTCAGGATAATCGTATCTATCGATTTGATGCGGTTTTGGCCGTATTGCTATGAGACAAAAATTTTGGTCGTGGGCTCTCGTACTATAAGTAACATTCAAGATGAGCGGCCATCAGCCCGCCCGCGTTGCGGCCGGCGCGCCGGCCGCAACGCAAGCACGGCACGCAACGGATTTTTCCATATCTTTTTATGAATTAGTACAGCACTGCGTCAACTACCGGCAAATACCAGTGGTCCGGCTCGGGCAACGGATTTTTCTATCCTAAAGACAGAAACAGAAAAATCCTTTGCCGCCGGCGCGGACTGATGGACGCTTATCTATAATCGAATCCAGTAACTTAAATATATATATCCCATCCAGCTTTATTACACCTTCACAGCGTTCTTGAGGTGTAACAAAAACGGCGCTACACAAAACATCCAATTATTATCATCATTACAACATTGTCCCCCCCAAGTTAACACCTTAAAATATAGTTACACAGAAGCGTGCGGATGACTATGTTTTATTTATTTTGAAAATTATCATTGTTTTAAATTACCTTCTACTAATTTGAGAACACAGGTACCTACTCCTCACTTTCGTACGACCGAGTTTCGTCTATACCACTTGTCAAATGATTAAGGTCGTTTTTCTTTATTCTTGACGAGAAGTAAAATAGCGTCAAAAAATACGTCAAATAACGTAAAACTGTGCTGGTCGTAGTACGAGCAGTCGTCATAAACTGCTCTTTCGTAAATGGCGTTAATTTAATTATTTTAGGAAATAAACCCGTTCCGCACAGCCGTATGTACAAGCGCAAACAAACAATTCATTTTAATATTTTACAGCATAATTTGCCGTAAGCGTTTTTTCCTAAAATAACTAAATTAGCGCCATCTATAATGAATGCATATCTATTGATGAATGCTTTAATAATTAATACCCTAGAACAGATAGGTCGTTGTGAGTTGTGAGGAGCATCTGCACTGTTTTATTTCCACGTATTTTTTTTTCACTACGCGGAAAAGGGTGTAATATTCAAATTTAACGAATAAGGGAGATATTGTCTCTAGGCAATGAGCTCGCCTTTATACTATTGTTATTAAAATGTATATTAAATGGATAAATTCAAAATAAATTCACATTATGAAATAAGATAGGAGTACCCACATGTTATGAAAAGAAAAATACAACCCCTTTCAGCATAAAAACTTAAAACGGTTTCCTCTCCTGTAAATGTTTTCCCTTCCAGTATAACACCGTAAAATCTTTTTTCACCGTAAACTAAAAATAACTCCGTAAAATGTTTTTCCTTTCAGTATAGCGCCAAAATGTTTTCCCTTCCAGTAAAACCCCTTAAAATGTTATTCCAATGTATATGATGTTTTCCCTTCCAGTATAACTCCAGAACATGTTTAACTTTCCAGTAAAACACCTTAAAATGTTTTCCCTTTCAGTAAAACCCCTTAAAATGTAATTCCTTTCAATACATACTGTATATTATGTTTTCCCTTCCAGTATAACTTACGAGAGATGGGAAGGCTGATAGGGATATTGAAAGAAGGGTGAATGCTGGTAACTCCATTAATGGAGGACTGAATGCCGTTGGCGCTAATAAAAAACTGTCAAAAGAAGCGAAACTAGCAGTCCTGGTACCTACCCTGATGTATGGCAGTGAGGCATGGAACTGGCAGAGGAAGGATGAAAGTAAACTGAATGCTGTTGAAATGAGATCCCTGAGGCGTATGTGTGGTAAAACAATGTATGATCGTGTGAGAAATGTGGATATCCGCAAAGAATGTAAGGCTGATGTATGCATAATGAGTAAGATTAAGAAAGGGACCCTCAGATGGTTTGGGCATGTAGAGCGAATGAACGAAGAAAGCAGTGTAAGAAGAATATACGACGCAAATGTGAATGGTAGAAGAAGTCGTGGACGTCCGAGGAAGACATGGCACGATCAAGTGAATCAGATACTTGAGTCGGGCTATGTAAAAAGTCAGAATAATAGAAGAGAATGTATGAGACGATGTATGAATGTGAGTGAGGCAAAGAGTGTGTGCCAAGACCGAGTTGTTTGGCGGTCCGTCCTCTCTGCCTACCTCTGCGGGGAAACGGCGTGATGGTTAGTTAGTTATAACTCCAGAATATGTTTTACCTTTCAGTAAAACACCTTAAAATGTTTTCCCTTTCAGTAAAACCCCTTAAAATTTAATTGCTTTCAATGCATGTATAATATGTTTTCCCTTCCAGTATAACTCCAGAACATGTTTTACCTTCCAGTAAAACACCTTAAAATGTTTCCCCTCCAGTATTACACCTTACACCTTAAAATATTCACCTTTCAAATTGGCGATGTACTGGGGTGGATCGTGGTTATGTCCGTTCCTTATAGATTGGATATTATGGTTCACGACGAGAGCAGTGGATAGACATCGCAAGGTGTCGTAGGATGAACAGCGCCACCTGTGTCCCCCAGAAGAAGCTTTAGTTTTACGGTAAGTATAGTTGTTTATCATCAATAACGTTTTTTTCTGCGTTGTCATTATGAATTTGGCTGAAAAGTGGCAAAAAGTTAGTAGAATTAAATAAATAAATGTTAGGAGGATTATTATTGTTTATTGTTATTGTTTTAATGACCTTTCTGTCGTAATAATTATTGTTTGCGTTAACCACTTTTTACATATATGCCGTAGGCCGATTGTAAAATAAAGCGAATCATGATGTGCCTAACTTACATCAGGCGCATCGTTCGAAACTCTCCATTTGTCGATTTGGTTAACCACGTTTAGCCATATCGTTTTGTAAGAATACCATTTTTTTTAAATTATAAGAGACACATTTAATTCAACCTCAATAAAGTGTATTTTTCAAACTTAATAAAATGGCACGTAATTAAAATCTTCTTAAGATTTATTTATTCACAAAACTGGGTTCTAATGGGTTATTCCTAGTTTTATCTGTTAATGCAGGATAAACTACTGTGACAATTTGAATGGGGTATTTCCACAAAACGTGGAATTCTGTTGAAAATGTACGGAATATTTAAAGATCATTTTTCTGATTTTAATCATCCTACAAAAAATGTTTGTTTTTTATGTTTTCATTCAATATTATTGATTTTAAAAACGATCTAAAACTGACAAAATCAAAACGGCCCGTTTTTGCAAATGGTTTTGTGACGTCACCAACGTAGCTCAGCTGAACCAGCATAAATAAACACTGTCATTGAGCGTCCGCACTCATGACGTCACACGATAGCCACGCTCCAAAATATCGTGGGGAACTTAAGCTCGCTGTAGAAAATTTATTCGTCAAAAATAAAAATAAAATGCTATAATCATCGTAATTTTTTTAAGTTGAAAACGTGGAAATAGCCCATTGCAAAGCCCTTTTTTTTAAACAAGTACATCAATTGGTATTACATTGTTTTTTTGGCTGGTTTGCATAAACATTTTTGATAAACCTGCCCCTTAAACATTTATTGATAAGTAATTGCTTGGCGTACCGATATACATGGATGTTTCTGCGTCGTATTCTTTGGATCATAATTGTAATTCATCTTGGAAATCAATTTTTGATAGTTCCCGAAGCAGTGCCGATTTGATACACCCTATTTCTAATGTCAATAATTTTTGCCTGAAATATTTTTTTGTATCAAGAGGTCTACGATCAATTTTTGGCACACTTAAAAAAATACCATTACCAAACCAATTTAGCAGTATTATCAAACATAATTTCGGCAGCACGTTTGATACCCTTATAGACTAGGAGACGAGATAGGTAAACCCAACGTCATCGAGTACACGGATGAAACTACTTTTTAGTGATAATGGACACTTAGAAAACCTTAAAAAAGCTGGTCTGCCGGTGCGCCTCTTGGCAGGAGCCGCGCTGCCATGGAAATAGTCGGCGATTTTTTTCGAAAAAATTACGTCACCGAGTACACGAACGGGAATGGTTTCATATAATAAAGGTCGATTAGAAAATGAGAAAAAAGCAGGGCTGCCAACCGGCAGCATGGCAAGTTTGCAGGCAGCCGGCGTCAAAGTGGGGTAAAAAATAGTAAATGAATGAAACTAATGAATAACTATAGTCCAGATCATTCCGTTTAAGAATTTCTTGGTCTGCCGACCAGCAGTCTGGCAAATTTTTGTAAGATTTTTTTTTTTTTTAAATTTTTCGTTTATCTTTATTATTATTTTTATTTCATTATACTTTTAAAAACTTAGATTGCCATATTTTAAAAATATAAGCGATAATGATAAAAAAAAAAATAATTTGAGAGTTCCGAGTGTACCCATCCGTCAGGTGAGCCACTTATTTTATATAAAATCTGTCATTTTAAGTTTTTATAACCATATTGAAATAAAAAAAAATAATAAAGATATTGAAAATAATTTTTTAAAAATTAAAACTTTAAAAAATCGTACTAAAAAAACGGCAGATCAAAGAAATCATGAATACATAATGTAGACTAGAGTTTTTCGTTAGTTTCGAACTTGTATTCGATGTAATCGGTGCAGCAGGGCAAGCGAAACCGATATGAAACGGACGGGGTTTCGGAAATTTCCGTCGTTTTACGGACGAACGCAGCTCTTACAGCGACGGTGCGTTGGTTTTTCGAACTTCCAACTACTATGGACTATTAGGCAATCTTAAAAGGACTTTTAATATTATAAATTTGTACAATAATATTGACACGCGACAGCGGTGAGGGGCACCGCGGCAGGTTTCGTAAGTGGTTTGGCGTCGAACGGCTCACCTGACGGATGGGTACACTCGGAACTCTCAAATTATTTTTTTTTTATCATTATCGCTTATATTTTTAAAATATGGCAATCTAAGTTTTTAAAAATATAATGAAATAAAAATAATAATAAAGATAAACGAAAAATTTAAAAAAATAAAATAAAAAATCGTACACAAAAATTTGCCAGGCTGTGCTGGACCAAGAAATTCTTAAACGGAATGATCTGGACTATAGTTATTCATTTGTTGCATTCGTGTACTCAATGACGTAAAATTTACTATTTTTTACCCCACTTTGACGCCGGCTGCCTGCGGACTTGCCAGGCTGCCGGTTGGCAGCCCTGCTTTTTTCTCATTTTCTAATCGACCTTTATCATATGAAACCATTCCCGTTCGTGTACTCGATGACGTAATATTTCGAAAAAAATCGCTGAAGAGGCGCACCGGCAGACCAGCTTTTTTAAGGTTTTCTAAGTGTCCATTATCACTAAAAAGTAGTTTCATCCGTGTACTCGATGACGTTGGGTTTACCTATCTCGTCTCCTGGTCTATTATGCGCTTTCTCTCGTTCGCGTCGTATATCTTCCTCACTCTTAAATAAAAATCGTCGTATATCTTGCGCTTAATATAGAACGCGCATTACATAGCCTTCCACACCTTCCGGTAGTTCACAAATAACATGTACTGGCTTATACATGTACGTATAATGTACAGATGTGCGCTTCGGTTGTTTCATTTTTACATATACAACAGATCTGCATATCAGCTGCAAGTACCGTTTCATAACTTTCATTACTTACCCTTAGATTAGTGAGTTATTTTTTTATCATATGCATCATAAGAGTGAATTAATTTTCAAGTTTTTCTGAATTTTAATGAATCGATTTAATTAATTATCTTCTTACTTTTTTTACTACACAAGTTAATTTCGGCTCTTTTTATTACTATAACTTTTTCTTATTGCATTATAAATTATAGTTGGACAAATTCAGTGGCTCTCAACATTTTATAAAAAGAAAGTTTAAAAAAAAACATATTTTTTTAATTTATTATAGTGCAAGATTATATAAATAAATGTACAATTCTAAAAAGAAAATACTAAAAATAAAAATAATGTATAATAAGTAAGATAAATTCAGTGGCTCTCAACATTTTACAAAAAGAAAGTTTAAAAAAAATATATATTTATATAAAAAGAAATGTACAATAATAAAAAGATAATACCAATAAAAAAGGTATAAGTAAAGTCATATAATAAAAATAATAATCTTACTCCTATGATAGTTTTCTGACAGTTTTCTATGCTCTCTGCCAATCCCAATTAACATATGGCATCATATTTTGTGGAGGCTGTGCTCATAATTTTATTGATACTCTATAAAATGTTCATAACACGAAAATACGTGCTATCTACAAGCGACCGGCAAGATTTTTATTTTATTTTTTATATGAATACCTCACAAGAGTCCCAACTGCTCCCGTCTGAAGCCAGTGAGACTATGGCATCCCCAATTGGGGTATGTTGTGAGGCTGAGGGTAGCGGGGAGAGGAAGGAGTTAGGGAAGAGGAAGGTGGGGAAGTACCTGGCTATTCAGATCTAGTCACCAAACACGGCTAATGCCGTTTCAAGCAACGTTTCAATTCTGAATGGTGGTCTTACACCAGGGCGATACAGAGAGTATCTTCCACTCTGGAACGTGCCGTAAATATACTATTTATTATTTTAAATGAATAAATTGTGAAATAACACAAATTAATCCAATAATATTTATTTGCCACGCCGGGATTCGATCCCGCGACCTTCGGTGCACGAGTCAAGCGTCTTACCGCTACGCTACGCCGGCCGTCAGATACTTCTCCACTCGACTCTTCACTGAATATAATGTCTTAAACATATGGAAACTCCATCTAAAATTTTATTTAACGCATTTCTTGTTCAAATATAAGAAAAAAAACCCGTTCCATCACAATTACACCACCAGAACAGTAACCAACAGACATTATATACCACGTCCAGTATAACTCCAGAACATGTTTTACCTTCCAGTAAAATACCTTAAAATGTTTTCCCTTTCAGTAAAACCCCTTAAAATGTAATTCCTTTCAATACAAGTATATTATGTTTTCCCTTCCAGTATAACTCCAGAACATGTTTTACCTTCCAGTAAAACACCTTAAAATGTTTTCCCTTTCTGTAAAACCCCTTAAAATGTAATTCCTTTCAATACATGTATATTATGTTTTCCCTTCCAGTATAACTCCAGAACATATTTTACCTTCCAGTAAAACACCTTAAAATGTTTCCCCTCCAGTATTACACCTTACACCTTAAAATATTCACCTTTCAAATTGGCGATGTACTGGGGTGGATCGTGGTTATGTCCGTTCCTTATAGACTTGATATTGTGGTTCACAACAAGAGCAGTGGATAGACATCGCAAGGAGTCGTAGGATGAACAGCGCCACCTGTGCCCCCCAGAAGAAGCTTGAGTTTTACGGTAAGTGTAGTTGTTTATCATCAATAACGTTTTTTTCTGCGTTGTCATTATGAATTTGGCTGAAAAGTGGCAAAAAGTTAGTAGAATTAAATAAATAAATGTTACGAGGATTACTAATGTTCGTAATAAAATGGCACGTAATTAAAATCTTCTTAAGATTTATTTATTCACAAAACTGGGGTCTAATGGGTTATTCCTAGTTTCATCTGTTAATGTAGGATAAACTACTGTGACAATTTGAATGGGGTATTTCCACAAAACGTGGAATTCTGTTGAAAATGTACGGAATATTTAAAGATCATTTTTCTGATTTTAATCATCCTACAAAAAATGTTTGTTTTTTATGTTTTCATTCAATATTATTGATTTTAAAAACGATCTAAAACTGACAAAATCAAAACGGCCCGTTTTTGCAAATGGTTTTGTGACGTCACCAACGTAGCTCAGCTGAACCAGCATAAATAAACATTGTCATTGAGCGTCCGCACTCATGACGTCACACGATAGCCACGCTCCAAAATATCGTGGGGAACTTAAGCTCGCTGTAGAAAATTTATTCGTCAAAAATAAAAATAAAATGCTATAATCATCGTAATTTTTTTAAGTTGAAAACGTGGAAATAGCCCATTGCAAAGCCCTTTTTTTTAAACAAGTACATCAATTGGTATTACATTGTTTTTTTGGCTGGTTTGCATAAACATTTTTGATAAACCTGCCCCTTAAACATTTATTGATAAGTAATTGCTTGGCGTACCGATATACATGGATGTTTCTGCGTCGTATTCTTTGGATCATAATTGTAATTCGTCTTGGAAATCAATTTTTGATAGTTCCCGAATCAGTGCCGATTTGATACACCCTATTTCTAAAGTCAATAATTTTGCCTGAAATACGTTTTTGTTTTAAGAAGACTACGATCAATTTTTGGCACACTTAAAAAAAATACCATTACCAAACCAATTTAGCAGTATTATCAATCATAATTTCGGCAGCACGTTTGATTCCCTTATGCGCTTTCTCTCGTTCGCGTCGTATATCTTGCTCACTCTTGCACAAAAAACATAGAATACGCATTACATAGCCTTCCACACCTTCCGGTAGTTCACAAATAACATGTACTGGCTTAGAGTATAATGTATAGATAGATCTGCATATCAGCTGCAAGTACCGTTTCATAACTTTCATTACTTACCCTTAGATTAGTGAGTTAGTTTTTTTATCATTTACAAATTTACATCATAAGAGAGAGTTAATTTTCAAGATTTTCTGAATTTTAATTAATCGATTTAATTAATTATCTTTTTACGTTTTTTACCACACAAGTTAATTTCGGCTCTTTTTATTACTATAACCTTTTCTTATTGCATTACAAATTATAGTTGGACAAATTTAAGTTTATTCAGTTTAAAAAAAAAAAAATATTTAATTTATTAGTGCTAGATTACATAAAGAAATGTACAATCCTAAAAAGATAATACTAAAAATAAAAATAAAGTATAAGTTAAGTCTTATAATAATTTAGACAAATTCAGTGGCTCTCAACATTTTAAAAAAGAAAGTTTAAAAAAAATATATATATATTTATATATAAAGAAATGTACAATAATAAAAAGATAATACCAATAAAAAAAGGTATAAGTAAAGTCTTATAAAAAAATAATAATCTTTCTCCTATAATACTAAAAACTGTTTTCCTCAAGAACATAAGAATCTAGTGAATCAAAAAAAAGACATTACAATGTATCTACCCCACATACCACGTCAGCTCGAAGACATTTCATGTACCTAGCTCCTAAAATATTTAACCTTCTCCATGAGAACTTAAAAACCGAAACCCAACCCCAAACCTTTAAAAAACAATTATGACAATGGATTATTACATTTAGAAACTATGATACAACAAAAAAATGAATTGCAAAATTTTAATAACTATTATTATAATATACCTACTGTTTTTATTATAGTATAAAATTATTACTACATTTAGAAACCATGATATATAATATTTGCAATTTTATTTAATTTGTATAATTTATAACTTATAATTAATTTATCAACCACAATATGAATTATTCCAATCTGTAAAATTCACCCGCCATAACACAGGGACATCCCTAGCATGACGGTTTAAATAACACAAAAATCTATACAATGTACAAAGTTTTAATAATTTGGACAAATTCAATGGCTCTCAACATTTTACAAACAGAAAGTTTGCAATATTTTTTTAAAATTAATTATATAAAAAGGAATGTTCAGTAATAAAAAGATAATACTAAAAAAAAGTATAAGTAAAGTCTTATAATAAGTTAGACAAATTCAGTGGCTATACAATAATAAACAAATAATACAATAAAGTATAAATAAAATCTTATATTATAAACTTTCTTGAAACTAAACTATTTACGTAACAATATTTATATAAGAAACGTAACAATATTTTGTTAGAATACAAAAAAATGTTTGAAAAATATATTTTTATTATCTATAAATCATAATTTAATCGAAATTACAAACATGGCACAGAAAAATTTGAATAAATTCGTACGGCCGCACATACGCGGCGATACTAGTTTTTTATTTTATTTTTTTACATGAGCTCCACACAGGAGACCCTGAGGGAAATAATTTCCCTCAGGGCCTGTGTCATCTTTGGGGATGCTGGGTGGAGGGTTTCTTAAGGAAAGGAAGGAGAGGAGAGTTCTGGGAAGGAAAAGGGTGTAAGGGGTGGGTGGTAATCTGGAGTTCAATGTGTCCCGGTCATCCGCCTCCAAGACCTAGACAAACCTCACCCCATGAACCCGGGCCCCCTGCTAAATCACCAAACGTGGCGAACCACTATTATCGTTTATCCAATAAGGGTTTCCGGGGCAGCGGTACCCATTCCCGCCTCCCAACTCTAAATGGATCTTTCGAGTGCCGCCGCATGCGTGCGGCCATACTGCTCAAAGGGTTGACAAATAATATTTCACTATGTGGGTGGAGTGTCCGCCACTTCATAATTTACCACGCCCATTGATAGTATTTGGGATTTGCACAGATTCTTCAAATGTGAAAACATTATCTGTAGAGTTATCCTCTTTCTCCGTTAGAACTTTTTTTTACATTAACTCCAACAGGAGGCCGCAAGGAAAAAATTTCCCTCAGGGCCTATGTCATCTGAGATAATGTGTGAAGGATCTTTTTGAGGAGAGGAAGGAATGAACTTGGTTTTGAAGAGACACATGTTGTAGGAAGGAGAAAACACAGAGCCGGCAAATCGTTCCACAGCCGAGCTGTTGAACCCAAGAACGAGTCGAAGAAACGACCCGTTCTCATGTGACAAATGTCAACCGTGTACATATGTATGTTGGGCACGCATTTGGCGTGTTTCCCGACTATGCACCGGTGCCGAAGGGATCAATGACGCTAGTTCCTCGAAGCATCTTCCATTGTAATACCTTTAGAACAAGCACAGCATTCCCACCCAACGCCTGTGCTCTAAAGATTGCAATCCGTCTGTTAAGATGGGAGAATTTATCAAACGGACCGCCCGTTTTTGCACAGAGTCGAGGGTATTTTTCAGGTATTTTGGAGCTCCAGACCAGATGTGGCTGCCAAATTCAACAGTGGGGCGCACTTGTGATTTGTACAAGGTTAGCAGTTGTGTACTATTAAAGTATCTGCGGGCCCTGTACAGTACGCCCAGTTTTTGGGAGGCTAACTTTACTCTGGCTTCAATGGAGCCCCCATATCTGAGCTGATCACTTAGGGTTACACCAAGCATATCAATGGAGTGCCTGTTCGGCAGATTGCTTCCGTTGAAGGAGACAAAATTTTCATTTCGATCCCTTTTAGACGTAATCAGATAAGATTGGATCTTTGAAACATTAAATTCAACGAGATTATTTTACCCCAAGAGAAAACACTCTCGAGGTAACCGTCCATTCTTTGCTTCAAAGCCTTCCGACCCGTTGGAGTTTGTGAGCCCTTTGGGGGCTTGTAAAACAAAAAGCTATCATAAACTGTACTGTCATCCGCGTAACAATGAATTGGTGCACATGACAAAAGGTCGTTGATGTGCAACAAAAACAAAGTCGGAGACAGAACCGATCCCTGCGGGACGCCAGCATTTATCGAGTGTGAGGAAGAGGTGAAACCATCGACTACCGTCTGAATCGACCTCTCCCTCAAAAAGTCGGCAATCCACATACACAAGGATGCGGGAAGTCCGTAAGAACAAATATGCAAGAATAACTTTATGGGCATTAGTTTCTTGCAAAACAGTTTTAGGGTCAGATCCAAACAAGGCCCGATAAGGTGACCTCCCAATAATTCGACGAAAAGATAAGTTTTTATAATATTGAATGAAGTAGCAGCCCACGGACCAATTTGTCGATGGGTTGTCACGCATCCAGCACCTTAACACGTTCTCCATATACCGATTGCTCCTATCAAAGCTTCCTTGCGTTTGCCAATGACCATACCTTCACAAGAAAATCCATAACGTGTTCCGTGAATTCTTTCCCATTGTCGCTCTGGTGTATGGACAGCGCGCCAAACTCCAAAATATTTTTAAATGCTCAAATGCCACTTCTATTGCCCTCTTAGTTTCTAATGGTCTTAGATGTATAATAATAATCATATTTTTTTAACGAAATTTGCAACATTTATAACTAAAAAAGTACATGTTCAGTGTAGTTTAAACAGAAAATAATATACACGTGAACCGATTAAAGGCTAAAAATACTAGGCTAGCCTGTGTTGAGAGAATTAATTTTTTTAGGATCACTTCCCCTGATACAGTTTGAAAATTGAATATTCTTTTTGAAAATTGAAGTTCTGCTTCAGTAGGTAGGTATAACATTCTCACAATTTGATAGACGAGAAGCAAGATTTGAATCAATATTAGTAAAAAATTATTGATGTGATCGGTAAGAAGCCTTAGGTTTTTTTAGTCGCGTGATCTTGAAAATTCATTAACCACTTATATTCGCCATCCGGAGAAGATTGTAAATCGGTTAAAACAACTTAACCTCACACATTACAATCTTTAAAAATGAAGGGTTTAGAAACTATCCTTTTTTGGGCAAGGAACGCTTTAATTCACACACATCGCACAGACTAACATAAATTTCGATAGCTTTTTTTGGAATATAAAGCTTTTCTTTTATATTAAACATCATTTTATCACGTCCGCCATGTCCAACGGTTTCATGAATTTCTTTTAAAATGTCAAAATATTGATCAGTTGATACTATGTGTACCGTGGGATCATCCGGATGTTTCTTCTTAAATATTAAATAGTCTCTCTCCGAAGTTTCCAAAACATCATACTTTGATAGCATGTAGTAATCTGATGAAACACGTTCGCTGGACGTGGACACCTTCGTCCTATTTATTTGGTTTATAACCTATAAAATAATAACACAAATAAAATATTATGTATGTAGTAGTAATTATCCCAAATACTACACGCCATACACACCATAAAATAACATTACGCGCAATAAGAGTATAGTTATTTATATTAAAATTAATTAATCAATTGAAAAAATACTTTGCACTAACCTCTAAAATGCGTTCGCTAGTCCATGGTTTTTTTACATTATGTTTAGAACTTTCATGACTTCTATAAAACTCCCTTAATTTTTGCTCATAATTCTTCTGGAACGCACTTTTGTTACCACATTGCTCCGTGTTCTCCATTTTACCTAAAACAAACTCGCTTTTAGTGCCATGCTCACTCAAATGTAAACAAAGCTTAGGCAGCGCCTCGTCGAAAAGCGGATCGTCGGAACTTCGTCTTCGATCGATACGCCTGGTTGTAAATTTGCCTTTTCGTCATGTGCCAAACTTATATACGGCGCATTGTGAAATGGCGGCAGATAATGATTTGGCGAGGCGCATCATGATCTGCCAGATTTTACGATTGGCCTGCGATATATATATATATATATATAGGGTATGAAGGGGCGCACTTGACGTACTTTATTAACCAGTGATTCCTTACATGATTTGAAGTAAAAATACAAAGGAAATTTTGCTCTCCGGTGACATTTTTTATGTTTTTTTAACTTAAAACCTAAAATATCAATAGGTATTGGACAGTTAGGGGCGGAGTAAGTGGTTGGGCGGTAAATGGTCGACTGAGTGACCAGTGATGATATGTAAAATAATTATTTTGTTTGGTGTTAAAGAAGAAAAAAACACAAAAAAATCACCGGAACCAAAATTTAATTAACATTTCTTACTCCAAATTATGCCAGGAATCACTGGTTAAAGTTAGTCAAGTACGTCCTTTAATACCCCTTAATCATATGTGTACATTGTGTCGGTACAGGTGTACGATGCAAAAATATATTAAGCTTTTATTTAAATTTAATTTAATAATGTTCTTATTAAGTTCTGAAAGTATTTTACTTTTTCAAGTTAACAAAAATATTATTAAATTGAATTTTAATAAAATTATTAAAAATATGGAGTCCTACGAATTAATTGTTATTGTGCTAATAAGTTGTTTTTAATGTTTCACTATTTACTGATAAACACACCACACGATGTGCAATTTTAAGTAGTAGCCGGCGCCGGCGCGGTCGGAACGTATAATGTTTTTCCTCCATTCAGTACTAATACAGAATATTTTACTTAAGCCCGTATTCGTATATATGTCGTACCTAGCCACATCATGATGTGCCTAGCCACATCGTGAAGGGCCTGGCGGCAGATCGTGAAGTGCCTGCGGCGTATCACGATCTGCCTGATTTTACGATTGGCCTACGACATACATATTAATTATTGACGTATCATTTTTTCTACGATTTAAATATGAAAGAAAATACAACAGTCTTAATGTACAAAACAAATCTAGGTCTAATCCGATTGGGACTTGGATCAGTTGGTAGCGTTGTTTATTCCAGACCCTGGGTGGGAAGGTTCAATCATCAGTCAAATAAAAAAAGTTTTATAAGACATTTTAAAAGTTCATAGTAGTTTAAGAGCCAGTCCCGGGGGGTGAAAGTCCCAATCCTCAATCAAACCGAAAAAAAATGGCCCAAGAGATGACGCAACTAGGTCGAAAAATGAAAATTGATGTATTGTAGTAAAAAACTAACTAACTTTAAAATGACAAAAATTCTTAGGGCCTAACTAATAAACGTATTTTTAAATTTTTCAACTGATGTGGAGTAAATGGTATTTTATCAGAAGTGAAAATTTAAAAAAATCAGAGTTTGTAATTCACATGCGGTAAAGTGAAACTAGTAAGCCGCTAGATGTCACTTTATTTTCTTTTGCCTGTTTATTTTTAAATGGTTTGAAGATTGGATATTGATTTACAAAAATTAAAATGTTTATTTTTTTGGATTTCGTAGGATTCGAACCTCCGTTCGCTGGATTTCTCTGGCCGCTTGAGATTTGTGACGTGCTATACCGCTGCGCCACCGGACGCTCGTGCCGAGTTGTGAATTTACCGCGTTATATTAGAACCAATAAATAGACCCGTCATATAATAAATTATGGTGACGCATTTCCGTTGCATCGAAATTTCAAATCACTAAGAAGATTCACTTCAAAAACGTTTATTGGTAAGGGAGTTATGTATATCCTGTGTACTGAATGTACATCACCGGAGCTCGAGGGTTTTTCGCCACTGTAAGGGGAGGGTTAAGGATGTGTAACAAAATAAATAAAAACAAGCATCAGGTGCATACCCATAACCAAATGGTATATTTTTAAATAAATAACATAAAATAATCATTACAATAAAATCAATATTGCTCACCTTGTCAATAAGCCTATTTAATTCAGGTTTCGATATTCTCAAAATATCATGCAAACAACAATCAACATTCAACCAATATAATTACAACCAACACAATATAATTATCTGTACATATAAAGCCTTTTTCAAATAAAATTAAATATTTTCTATGTAACTTGATAACTAACTGATAGGTACTTTAAAATATAACTTTTTAAACATAATTAACACTTTAACCCACAACGCTTAAATTACTTTTGAAACTCATGAATTAGAAAATTATATATTTTAAAACACACATTTAATAAAGAGGTTAAGAGGAACCACCGCGCGACCGTTTTCATACAAAACTTAAATTTGGATTTGAGGCCAAAATACCCAACCATACTGAAAAATTATGTTTTTAATCAAAGGTTATAGCAAATATCTAGTGCGGATAGTTGCTACTTTTTGTTTTGAACGAATTCAAGAAAGAATTCAATTTTCCATGATTTTATAGGCAACTTTAACAGTTTTTATTAACTGTAGGTACACTTTCACGGTAATCTATTGTTCAGCTATAAAAAATTGAAAAATCGACCCTTTTTTTCAAATTCTTTGTTTTAACGGCGGATTTATAAAAAAAAATTATGAAAATTTTAAAAATTAATATTCCTATTAGTTATTTAAAATCAGTGTTTACAAATAATCCCATATAACTTTTTTGTACGCTACCGAATGAATTTCTCATATTTTTTCGTAATCTACACAAAAAATGGAACCTAAAAAAAAACTATTATAAAGTTTTTGAAATTTTTAGTGATTAATTACTGTCGTAGTGTTAATTAAAACAAATCCCATAAAGAGTTATTGATGAATAAGTATTTTCCTTTATTAGCATTAATTTTATTTAAAAAAAAAAATTATGTTTTTTGCGAAGAATTTGAAAAAAAATGTGGAAAGTCAAGTTTGAAAGTGGTGAGTGAAAAAAAATTATAAAGATAATTCGTATAAACGTGATTTTTTTAGCATTCAAAGCCAAAAAAAAACATCCGAAATCCGTAATTAAAATGATTTCAATACGTTTTTATCAAAAATCCGCCATAAAAACAAACATTTTTTTAAAAATCGTGAAGATCGGTTCTATTTTTTTTTTTATATCGCCAAAAAACTAGGTGACCGTGAAAGTGCAAAATTACCCATTTTTTAGTTACTTATAATTATAAAAATAGTAATTTACTTAATGAATTAATACAATGAAAAATAAATACAAAAATTGAACACGGTTAAAAGGCATTTGTTTGTGTAGAAATTTTAATTGACATAATATGACAAATTAGTGTTAACAACGTAAATCGGTGGTTTGTAATTTGAATCTAGGTACGTCAATATGCTTTTTTATCATTTTTATTTTATAATTTATCTTTATATACTTATTTAGTAAATAGGGCAAAAATATATTTATTTAATATTTACATTGACTCACAAATAATTGCCAAACTTGCCTCTAAAATCGTGAAAAATTGAATTATAAAAATGTACACACAAATAAATATAAATAAAATTGAATAATTAATATATACACAAACAAACATAAATAAAATTTAATTATTAATATATACACAAATAAATAAAGTAGCACACACACGTACTAGATATTTGCTAAACATTTTGATTAAAAAAAGTTTTTTCAGTTTGGTTAAGAATTTTGGCTTCAAATCAAAATTTAAGTATTGTTTGAAAAAGGATGCACAGTCGTTCCCGTTAAGCCAACAAGATCGGGCACAATCTTGTCTTCTTCGGGGCTAACAACTTTTTTAGCTACATTACTAAATGAGAAATTTTGATGAAATAAAACCCACTGCAATATCCACAACGATATTCTTGAATCGTAGAACCCAAATGTATCTCCAACCTTAGATATCTCTCTCTCTTGAATTTGACGTAATAACATATAAAAATATACAAGTAATACCTAATATTTAATTTTGACGTGAACTGTTGTTACAAGTTTGAGGAGCTAACTAGAGCACCACACACGATTCGCTCTACAGAGTGACTGTATATAGAATGTTACAAATACCCTGAACCCGCTAATAATTATTATATAACACATTTGAAGTGTCAATGTGAACAGTCACAAAGCTGGAAATAATATTGCTTGTTTCAATCAGTAAGGTCCGTTATAACAAAATATCCCGAATGAACTAAATAAATAATCCGAATGAATTAATAACTAAAGAAACCAAAAATTGCTGTTTTATTATATTGTTTCAATTTATTGTTGTTAGAATACTGAAAATAATTAAAATAGTTTATCTAAATGCGATAACCCTTCAGGGCTAAATTACATGTATTGATAGATATGTGCATGTGATTGTATTATCAGCATTAGCCATTGTCTATATCCTATATTCATTAGGAGTGTACAGTACATAGTCCAATGAATAAATGAGATGAAAAGTAAAATGAACAAATTGTGGCAGGAAAACTGACACAAACAAAATGTGGGTCGACTGAACAGTAGCTGTTAAAGGGTTGTATTAAAAACGCCCGAATCTTTTAAGGAATTCAACCAAAACCTTTAGATAAAGAAGAGACAAACGCTTTGATATTGGTTAAAGAATTACATATTATTATTATAATTTTTAAGTAAATTTTAGATTACAAAAACATTCTTATTCAACCCCTCAGGCTAATCTGTTCGCTTTTGGGAACAATTCATATATGTCTAAAAGAAATCGTTGTCTCCCTTACTATCACGGTGAGAATTATGATTTAAACGGTGTTAGAATGAGAAAGCACCACGATTTATATTTAAAAACAAGTTAACCTCAAAATAATTAAAATTTACACGTTTAAGAAACCAAAATTTCCGACAGCAATTTGAAAAAAAATTGTGAAACTTTGCGTGGTGCGAATTTAAAAATAATGAAAACTGAGAAAATTACACTCGCGATATCGTGCACCGATGAAACTGGAACCGTTATGAATAGGACACGCTGTAAGCATCTTAACAAAATTATTTTACGAGCATCGTATACACTTGTTGTCCCTCTTCCACTAGTGACGATAAGTGAGCGTAGACAAGACAAAGAGCTGTTCCTCACCGATGTACAAATGCTAAGCTTTTGATAGCTTCCAACTCTCGCTGCGTTACCTATACACGGTAAGAGTTTTAACCGCCTGAAATTGGCGGACAATATACTGACGCGAAAGAAATGCAGCCGCCCGATCGTGGCAGCGGGTATGCGCATGGGTTAATCCCCATCTTTTCTATATTCCGGTGGTTCGTGATTGTGCTCGTTTTTTGTGTTCACGATACGATGGTCATTTATGATAACTTTAGCCGTGCAACGAAGGGTGTAGTACGAAGAGCATCTCCACTGGTAGCCCTTCTTCATCAGCTTGTCCTTATGGAATGTGAACCCTTTTACCATCAGCAACTGCCTGTTCTTGGATAGGTTTATGTACTTCACTGGAAACGATAAAGATTGGGTCATTATGAGCAGAGAGCGGAAGAATCAAATTCTATAATAATAATATAATTGCAATTTTTATGGCCACACAAGAGCTTCATTTGTCCGGCACGATGGGCAAATGCAAAAGGGGAGGGGATGGAGAAATGAACGCGAGGTTGGAATAACCCTATATTGGGACCCGATCACCAATGATCATGTAAAGCAATGTTTAAATTATAAAGAGATGTTTAAGTTTTTTTTTATCATAACTCATTCACATTCACCAATTTTGTCAATAGAGGAAAGTAACCAAATATGGAATAGTATCCCCACTATGGAATACCGGCATTTCTCGTAAACAAATACTCCTAGACGCAATAAACCATTCAATAAACAGTGACCGTCTATCTCTTTGAATCACTATACGCACGCGCAGGTTTCAGCTTGTCAGTCGAGCGAGTGCTGTGTCCATGGTTCCTTTTTATATTTGACCAATGTTCCTAAAGTATTTCGTAGTAGTTAAGGTTGATTTTTGTTTTTGTAGTGTTCCATATTTTGGGTACCTATTCCATAATTAGATACCTTTTGTTGATTTTGTTTTTGAGAAATTATAGTACTTATAATGAATAAATGGTAACAATTATTATAAGCAATAATTATCAGCCTGAAACACTCATCTACTTTGAAAAAATCTTCCGAGAAAAGATACTTGCCGCCAACGGGACTTGAACCCGTGTCCTTCTGATTGCCGGTCAGGTGCTCTTGACCACTGAGCTATGGCGGCTTGTATGTGTTTCATTCGACAATTACTTCTTATTACATTTTGTTTAAGTCCCGTTGGCGGCAAGTATCTTTTCTCGGAAGATTTTTTCAATGTAGAAAAGTGTTTCAGGCTGATAATTATTGCTTATAATAATAAAATTGTTACCCTTTGTGCTATGCATAAAAACCTTGTCTTAAAAAACGCTAGTTTATCAATTAAAAATAATAATTAGTAAATATACGAGTTATACGTACTGTTACTATGTAAAGGGCAAATACATGACTGATTAAAAGTTTTTGATTTTTAGTAAATATATTATTTTTTAATACCTATGTGTAAAAAAACAAAACGGTATTCCATATTTGGTTACTTTCATCTACTTGGTTATTTTCATCGTTACGTTGCTTGAAATAGCTTCAGCCATGACCACATCTGAAAAGCCAGGTACTTCCCCACCTTCAGTTTCGCGATATATCTTAATTGGGGCTGCCATAGTCTCACTGGCTTCAGACGGTTGGGAGCAGTAGGGTATTCACATAAAAAAATATTCTTTAGGGATGCTGTGTTTTTTGTAGAAAGGAAGGCGTAAACCTGGCTCTTGAAGAGATCCGTTTTGTGGGAAGGAGGAATCACAGAGTAGAAGCACTCATCTTTCCAGCCTGACGCCTGCCCTCTAAAGATTGCAATCCGTTTAATAAGTCAGGTACGCCTCATACGTCATACATATGCCTGGTAATAATAAAAAATTGTGAAAACAACCTTATGGGTCCGAGTGCTTAATAAGATAGAGGAATCTGTTAAACAGAGTCAATTGCTTTCTTGACTATTACCTATGTACTATTGTGAATCTTTCAAGGGATAGTTTACTAGAAAATCTTAAATATGGACAATTAGTAGCAGTTGATAGCAGCCTATCTGTACACGTCAAACAAAAATTAGATAATAAAAAAATATTTTTAGATGAAATTTTCAAAATAAAACCATTATTTTTTTTTCTTATAATTTATAAGAAAAATGCGAAAAGCGTGGTTAGAAAAAATAAATTAAATGTATAATCTTCCAGTTTTGGAGAGATTTTGAAAATCTGATTTTCACAATATTTTATTCAACATAAGATGTGGGTAGATTATTTTTTTAAAGTTTGCGTATTGTTTAAAACCTATTTAGGCAGCTTCTTCCTTTAGCGAACTTTAATGTTCAGCGTAGGTTCTTACAGCACATTATATCAAATTATTATTATTTTTCATGTATTTATATAACATGGTTGCGGTGACTACTGAAACGGCAAAGGTTTTGCTGCGACTGAAATGATATAGATTTCGCAAAAACACGCCCGGGTCTTATAACAATATCCTTCAAACACGTATAAGAATAAATCAATTTATAATAACAATAAAATAACGCTTGTGTACCTATGTAGCGCATTTTTGCGTTATTTCACTTCAAGTGCACTTTAGTATAATAAACTTTAAAATAATGTTTTCGTAACCCTATTCAGTGGTCATACGTTCTTAAGAATTACTCCCACAGTTCTCCTTACATAGTTGATAAAATAAAATGACAAAATATAAAGAGCATGTTTACTTAATCTAAAAAGTATGATATGGTCATAATAAAAATCACAAGGTCATTTAATTTCAAAATTAATAAAATACTTAGCTTTTAACCACTTTTATTGTTTAAAAAATCGACATGTTTCATAACCAATGCTTACTTATTCAGGGTTCACTTAAATGTAATTTATTTAAAAATAATATTCAATTATAAATAACAATTTTTATGATATATAATAATATGCAGCAATACAATAGTTTGGTCAATGAAGTCTAAATATAATAAATTAGAACATTATAAAGTGAGTTTTTGTAACTTGATTGTATACTAAAACTTAAAATTAATTAATAACAGTAAAAACCCAGTTTGACCGATAAAATTTTAAAATTTTCACAGAAAGCAACTACTTTATGGTCAGACATCATAATGTAAATAAATAAACCACATAAATAAGTTAATTTAATTATGATTTTACTTAGGGGAGCTGTCCAAAGATATTGAAATACAAGAGATATGCTATGATGGCCGCTCGACTGTTGGAGGGTTACTACTTAATAGGAATAGTTTTCATACGGAAAGATTTTGTTCGGTTACCTAGGAGATATTTTGAAGGTGTGCAGTAGTATTGGTTAACAATATCGGCGACGCCAGGAAACACAGTCCCTCCCAATAAAAACTGCGGATAGCACATCTCTTATATTACAATATCTTTGGTCCACATAAAACGGTGTAAAATATGAACTTTAAAAAATGTACAGAAAAATGGGAGGTAGTTTCTATTGAAATTCTATGAAAACCGATCCCGGATATTAAAAAATAAAACACATTATTGTTTATTCCTATACTATTATTGTGTAGTGCAGGGGTCACCAATTACTTTCATTAGGGGTCCGCTTTTTAAAATAACATGACCGTCACGGCCCGAAAGGGAAAAAGCCTACTCCCCCCCCCCCCCCCCCCGACTTAACAATTGAAGTAACAAACTGTAATATTTAAATATGTGTAGATACAATACCAATGAACAAATAAAACTACTGGGTTCCGGAACATTATTTTATTAAATAATAAAAAAAAGTTATATATAAAAACAAGTACTAAGGGTTTTTTTTAGTTTTTTACAATATTAATGAGAATTTGCCTATATATATTACTTTATCCGTCCGAAGTTTGCACTAAAGTTTGTGCAGGTTGGAGATGTTCATCGGTACTTAAGTCTGCTCCGGAAATTATTTTTAATGAAGTTCAACTTGGAAAATGCTGCTCTACAAACATATGTTGACCCAAACAAAGTGAGAAGACATTTTTTTTAATTGAGTATTTATTAGCACAATTTTTTTTATCCAAAACTCTTGGCAAGAAACTTCCGGTTTTTGGTGTTTTAAAGCTGTATTTTCTTAGAAATCGATCCTTTACTTCTGGAGAGCAGTTTTATTACCCCCGAAAATATTTGCAGCTTCATTGCTCCATTCATCACCAGGATGCTGAGAATAAATGTTACTGAGGATGACGACGCCATGAAGTTCAATATTTTTAACACAGGGTCCGCACAAAATAGGTCGGCGGTCCGGAAATTTTATTTTATTTTATTGGGTTGATGTATTCACCTTAAATCATGATTATTATCTTCACGCTTTTAGACCTCACCTTCCTTCATGTTTGTTGATTTTCTCATCCCAATGTTTATTGTTTAATGAACAGTTTTAATACATATAATCTATTCAATACGATTTCATCAAGAATTCATCTCAATTGCACTCTAAATCAGTTGGAACATTTCCTCTTCTTTCATAAGCCTTCGGAATTCTGAAATATCTTCCATCAGAGCGCATTACGTATTTGGGTGATGTGGGGTGGTTGTGTTGGTGTCGCCAGGACTTGATGGTGTCACCCACAACCAAGACAGAAGCCAGGCAGCCAGTTTGGTTGTACACTTGACACCTCCATCTGAATCCTCCCCCCGAAGGTCTGTCCTTCCGGAAGGTGTAACCAGAGAACACGAGTAGTCTTTGATCTTTGACCGTAATTATAAAATGTGCTGAAATCATAAAATATATATAAGGCAAAATTTTTCGAAGAAAAGTTCTTCTGAATGGTTTTCACATTGTGCTTTTTATTTTTTTATTTATTAACATTTAAACCCGCTAAACTACTCATTTAGTTTGTCAGCAGGTGCATATTGACAACATTTTATGTAATAAATTAATAATACATTTTGAAACAGTGTGTATGTATAATGTTGATGCTAAAATAACAATCAGATAAATTGTTTAAATTACAGAATAGTTTAGTTGTAAATACATAAATAGCCGCATAAGCCGTATATAAACAATTACAAACGAATTTAATATAAGCAAATGAATATAATCAACAAGTAAATAAATAGTTTCATATGAATTATTACAAAATTATAATGATATTCCATTTAATTCGAAAGTGAAGTCCAATTGGGAATACAAGGGCTTCCATAGGGCATCAATATGAATCATCAGTACCTATCTAATAACCATTTCGTTAGATTATATTTGACTTAGCAGTAAAGACGTTATTAAAATGACATTACGTTAATATGACATTATTTATTTAATTAAAAGAGAAATAAATTTGTTTATGTCACTTTATTGTGTATCCAGGGCTGGGCAGTATTTGAATTACTTGTAATTGAAATACGTATTTGAAATACAAATACGTATGTTGTATTTGTATTTCAATTACTTCCTAAAAATGTATTTTGTAATTGGTATTTTAAATTCTCAGCTTTGCTTCTATGGAAACGCATCCTTAGATAAGGGCACTTACAACAATTTATTGCAACCAAAGGTTCTACCAAAACCAAATGTATTTTGTAATTTGTATTTGAATTTAAAAAATGGTTAAAATACTGTACTTTGTATTTCAAATACACGACTTGAAAATATTTTGTATTTCGTATTTTAAATACATGCGAAAAAGTATTTTGTAATTTGAATTTTAATTACATCAAAGAATGTATTTTGCCCAGCCCTGTGTGTATCAAAATAAATTTATTTGTTTTTTTTTTATTAAATACTAACGACTACACGGAATGCTTTGCAATGCCACTGTGTTAGTGTTTTTAACCCCGACGCAAAAAGCGATATAAGTTTGACTGTGTGTGTGTGTGTTTGTGTGTATCTGTGGCTGTAGCATCGTAGCTCCTGAACGAATGGATCGATTATGATGCAGTTTTTTTGTTTAAAAACTGACGTGATCGGGATGATTCTTAGCTACAATTCATGAAAATCTGCGTTTCAAGGTCATCAGCTGTTTTTTTGTGTCGGGGGTTACTTAAAATTTTGAAAATTTTACTTATAATTCGGTTTATTGAAGTCGTTTTGGATACACAATATTTTATTTTTTATTTTTTCCGTTTGATGTCATACGCAAATAAACCAAAAGATTTTTTGACCCGTAAGCAGGCCACATACAGCTGTCAGCGTAAGAAGCATGGATTTTCAAAATTTACCCCCTCCTTTCCCCTACCTTTACAATGTCTTCTTTTCAATCCTCTCCCTCTGCTCCTCTCTCCTCCCCCTCACCTGTGTCCTTTCCCATGCACATCCACACAGCATCCCCAAAGATGACATAGGTCCTGAGAATCATTTTTCTCAGGCCCTCCTGTGTGGTGCTAATGTAAAAAAAATTCCTCAACCAGTCTCTCCTAATCCCATCCGCCACGCAGTGGTTGGGCACACGCATTCGCAGCCAAGACTTCAACAAATCTCGCCTCATGACCCCAGGCACCACCCTAAACCACCAAACTTAGCTAATCACTTGGTATGACCAAGCAGGGATGATGGTTGTCCAATGGGGCGGCGGTACCCATGACTGCAATATATAATCTTTTGCATTACTCCGCAAAAGACAAAAGAAGATTTCTAGTCTTGCTCATAAAACCTATACTGCTACATTGGAATCCGACATACAACATAATGTTAAAAAAATATGGTGTTATGTTAAGACACAAAGAAAATCTCCCACTATACCAGAACACATGACGTATCATTCCACAACAGCACACGACAGCAAAGAAGTTACAGACCTTTTTGCTGATTACTTCTCAACGGTCTTTACAAATGAAATTCCAACTCATGATGCTGATTATAAGGAAGATCCTCTTAACAACACATTAATATCCTCAATCAGAATAAACGAAGAAATCACCTTAAAATACCTATCAAACATAGATGTTAATAAAGGACCAGGAATAGACAGGCTGCCTGGAATTTTTATACGTAACTGTAGTAAATATATTTGTCTTCCGGTTTGCGCCATTTATAAAAAATCTCTAACGGAAGGATCGTTTCCTGTCAAGTGGAAATCAGCTGTTATCACACCAATTTTTAAGACTGGTGATAAACATGACGTTAAAAACTACCGACCAATTTCCCAACTACCTATTTTAAGCAAAGTTCTTGAAAAAATCGTCTTTGATGAATTGTACTCGTCTATTTCGACAAACATTACGCCGAATCAGCACGGATTTATGAAAGGTAGGTCTACAACATCCAACCTTGCCCTTTTCATTAACTTCTTGCATAGCAAGATGGACGATAAGGAGCAAGTTGATACTATGTACACAGACTTCTCTAAAGCCTTTGACCGCGTAATTCACTCAATTCTTTTGAAGAAACTCATCCTACTTGGTATATATACATGGCGACCTATTTAGATGGATTAAGTCCTACATTAGTAATCGAAATCAAGTAATATTAATAAACGGTGTTTACTCAAAGTCTATAGAGGTAATATCTGGTGTCCCGCAAGGTTCCCACCTAGGTCCGCTATTCTTCAACATTTATATAAACGACATTGGATCATGCTTTCAAAATTCCGAATATGTGCTTTACGCTGATGACATGAAAATATTCAAAGTTGTACATTCTCTCTCTGACTGTGAAGCGTTACAAAGTGACCTAGATATAGGCTTTGCAAGTATTGTAAAGTTAACTGTTTAGATATCAATGTTTCCAAATGTCATACTATGACATTCACCAGAAATAAAAATGTAATTAAGTACTCTTATTCACTCAACAATGAACCTGTCATCTCTAAAACGGAATGTAAAGACCTTGGTGTTTACCTTGATAGCAAACATATTTTTAATAATCACATCGACTCAATCGTTCACAGGTCATATAAAATGCTTGGGTTTGTTCTTCGTATAAGTAAAGTGTTCAGTAACCCGCGCACAGTAGTTATGTTATATTTTGCATTAGTCAAAAGTATACTGGAATATGCCTCGCCAATTAACCCGCAATACAAATTATACATAGATAGCATAGAACATATTCAAAACAAATTTATAAAATATCTTAAATTCAAATTCAACAATAATTATGAATGCACATTTCAAACTTTACAACAAAGACGAGTAATTGCTGATTTGACATTTATACACAAAATTTTAAATAATAACATCGATTGTACCGAACCACTTTCCCTAATTAATTTTAACATATCATTAAGACGTACACGCCATACAGAACGATTCCACACGCTTAATTACAAGACAAATGCAGCAACTAATTCGCCAATCAATCGTGCTCTTCATGTATTCAATAATATTAATCTAAATTATAACATCGATATTTTCTCCGATTCACTGCCGAAATTTAAAAAGAGCATCATGTCAATAATATAAATTGTTTAATGCGCATACTTACATACATACATACACACATATTCACACACACACACACACACACACACACACACAGACACACACACACACCTCTCCCTCAATAATTTGCTAATTTAATATAGGTAAAATTTATAATTTGTCACTTAAAAACATATATTATATAACAGCGACATGTCATTGGTACCAATTATTGTATTAATTCTACAACTTGTAACTACTTTCTAACATGTAATTATGTACTGTTTGTTTCTGAAAAATAAATAAATAAATAAAACAACATAATATATTGAATAGTTTATTAGTAAAAAAAAACATAGTATTAGTACATACTTACATATTTGAAAAATGAAATAAAAAAATGAGATCATAAAAATGAAGGTTGGTATCACTAGGTCTGGTTTTGCTTGTGACAGAAGCAATGGAAAGTGCACAAACCCTTAACCCTTAACAAAGTTCCCGTCAATGTACAGTGAATACATATCAAATTAATCCAAAAACAACTCGTGAAAACTTCTTATGCGGAAACCTTGCAGGTTTTTACTGTTAGGATAATATATTGTGCTTCACTGCTGATTGTGATTTTCCTAAATTCTTGATGATACTAACAATAAAAACTTCTTAAGGGGAAACTTTGTAAGGTTGTTTCACTGCAAACTCATTTAACCCTTCAGGTTAATAATATTATAGTCCTTCATTGCTGATTAAGAACCTGGGAGGTGCATGGTTGTGATGATTCCTGAAGGACAAAAAGACCTCCTCCTTCAAGCGGAGGGCGTCTTGGGAGCAGTTCCCGTGAAAATTTCTTGCGAGAAACCTTATAAGGGGGTTTTACTGTAAAGTTATTTATACTTAATATATTGTCCTTCATTTGTGATTAATTGGGAGGTGTAAGGTTGTGATGATTCCTGAAGGACAAAAAGACCTCCTCCTTCATGCAGAGAGTGTCGTAGGACAATGCCCGTGAAAACTTGTTTCGAGAAAACCTTATAAGAGGGTTTTACTGTAAAGTTATTTGTACTTGATGTATTGTCCTTCTTTGCTGATTACGAACCTGGGAGGTGTGTGATTGTGATGATTCCTGAAAGACAAGATGATGTCCTCCTTTACGAGGATGGAGGCCATGCAGTGAAGAACGTCATAGGAGGAACAGTGCCACCTCGCACCACCCCCGCAGGGCCTTCCCTTTCTATAAGTGTACTCCCCTTTCATAAGAAGAATCTTCTTACCAACCCTGATGTACTTGGCTGAAATTTAAGGATGATTAAATTCACTTTTAAAAAGGATTTAAACTAAAATGGTCATAATAGAAACACATATTTATCAGATTATCAACATTTTATCAGATTATATCAGGCAGTAAGAACAGGAGCATAATAAGTAAATCATAAATAAGATTAAGAATGGAACCCTTACATAGTTTAAACACAATGAGCGGAGAAAGGAGTGTAAGGAGAATATATGACGCGAAATGGATTGGTAGAAGATGTCGGGGATGTCCGGAATATCCGAGGAATACAAGGAGCAATCAGGTTAATCAAATACGGGTCAGGTCATGTCAAGAGTAAGAATAATAGAAGATTAATCAGGTCAATCGTTGTAACAAGGAGTCATAATGTTAGAATTTTTTTTTAAATATTACAAGATTTCTATAGACTAGTCATAAATTAGCACTAATAAACTTAAATTAGGTATAGCTACGAATTTAAATGTATTTTATAGCTAGTTTAGGGCTGAATACTGAAATTGGTAAGTGGTCCCCTGGGTTAGGGGTCGTCCATTAATCACGCGATGTTTTTTAGCAACTTTTGACCCCCTCCCCCCCCCTGGTGATATGTGGTGAGGTTTTTGGCTAACTCTCCCCCCCCCCCCCCCCTCCCAAAATCACGTGTATTTTTTTTAGTACAAAGTATAGGACGTTCACCTTTAGAAATCGTGTGTTCAATGGAAAATAAATACACGTGATATCTCATTTTACCCCTCCCCCCCTCGTGATGTTTCGTGATTTTTTTCGACCCCCCCCCCCCCCTTTAGAGCCTCACGTGATTAATGGACGACCCCTTACTGATATTTTAGTAAACAAAATAACCACAAATTAGTAATTAAATCCCTGTAATATCAATAAAAATATAGCAACGTTATTTCAGTAACTTGAAATAAATGAAAAACTAAGTAATTTTGTTAAAATCATTATATATCGTGTCTCTTGAGTCACCAATGGGAAAATTGAAAGTAAACTTTGTTATAATTTTTCTCCAAACAATTAAATAAAGATAAAAAAACATTGCGCTAGTTCTCCCATTAATTTGAAAGCAATCATATAAAACAAAATAAAAATAATCCTGCCATTTTCAACAAAATAGTACTATCAATCACATCATTATTGGGGACAACTTGGTTTGCCAGGAGACAAATTTGATGACTCAAAGGACATGAATACTTATGTTAGTCAACTAAATTTTTTTGTCTTAGTTCCCTCTTTCTTAGTTTCCAAATAATTCTGGCATTAAATTTTTCTTTCTGGCGGAGATCACTTTCTTATTGGTTAGTTCAGAGGTAGTGCTATCTCGCTTCAAGTTGGTGGTAATTTTTGTCGGTGAGTCAGTAGACTTCAATATAATTGCTTCAACGAGGACACAGAATTAAGAGATAATTGTAGAAATTACAATTAACTTTAAAATATGTTACCACGAGATTTGAAAATTATACGCTTTAATCTTACTAAAGATGGCATAAAATCTAACCCGGTCATATCAATTTTTTTAACTGCACCGCGAAATTTGAAAACGTTTGCTAAGGGGACAGCTGAAATTTGTATGGGTGCTCAAACTTGTCCCTTAGGTCACCAATAAAAAGTTGGTAAATTGGTGAATTTATATCTAGGTGAATATTTTAATTTACTGCCTTGTTGTCTAATTTATTATTAAGGTCATTACAATCTCCCAATTTCCTTTATTTAAATGTAGATATATTTATTTATTTACTAGGGACATCCAAAAACAACAAAAAGTTGATCATCACCAGGGCCGGAGTTAACCATGTCGGGGCCCCTAGGCAATGAACGTCTATGGGCCCCTTTACCAAAGGGGTGGTCTTTGGTCCTGGGGCCTCCAAATGCCTCCTTGTTCCCTTGATCAAATCCTAAACAAGGCTTTAAGACACCAGAACACGATAAAAAAAAAGTGTAAAAAAACGCGTTCAAAGTTTTGTTGAAACATAACTCAAAATACAAACTGTTTAAAACGGTTTAATATAAAATGCTGTATCTCTGTCAATTTTACGAATTTCCTTAAAACATTTGGTGAGAGCTTATTAACAAATTCATTTTTTCATAAAATGAATTTTAAAAATTAAATTTTGTTTTGGTGTTCTGGTGCATTAAAGCTTGGTTTAGGATTTGATTAAGGGAACACGGAGGCCTTTAGAGCCCCCCAGAGTCAGAGGCACGTGTGATGTAAGCTTGTAAAATTAAATCAACTTCTTAAATTAGGGGGGGGGGGGCTCATTCTATTTTGCCGCCCCGGGCCTCTGACGGGCTTAGTCCGCCACTGCACTTTACTCTTTTCTAACTTTCGAAATTAATTATTTTTTCTTCCACAATGTAATTTGATTCATAATTAATCTGTTTTTTAACTTTAACTGCATCACGAAGTATGGCATCACCCCATTCAATAAAAAAATTTAACGAATAAATTACAACACAATGAATCTTTATTGCACATAAAAGGACACATACATAAAACAAAAATACGTAAAAAAAATACAATGAGCGGTCTTATCACTAAAGTGATCTCTTCCAGGCCACCTTGGTATGAAGAGAAACAAAGAATTTTAGCAAGCAGATGGGTGGTGCACACTAAAGCTTGTACAACATTTATACTTTAAACAGAAATAAAAGCAAAAAAAAACTCAAACAAAACAAATACCAAAGCAAACCACACACGGCACCTACAATCACATCCCCATTGATACTAAGTAAGAAGGAAAGTAAAGTAAAATACAACTATGTTTAAATATTTATTTTAATTATTTACTTTTTTTATCATTAGTTATTGGGTTATAACCTAATTATTATAATTTGTTGTTTTCTTTAATGCATGTAATGTTATTAACCTGTAAATGTTCCTAATAAAAAAATATATTATAAAATTTTAAAACATCTTGAAAGCCGACTTTTTCCAAAATCGGTGCCGGAGTTACTCACTAATTGACAGTCAAACCATTGACGCAAGTCATTATTTCTCGGGGCGTGAGGCCCCAAGCCGATGCGGGGGGGCAGTTGCCTACACTGCCTAAGGGATAATCCGGTACTGTTCATCACAGGTACTATATTACATTCATATTATATGTACACCAAATATACACAAGTGCAAACATATAATATAATTCATCGTAATATTTTGAAGTACAACTTGCAAAAAATGTTTTTTTCCTAAAATAATTAAATAGCGCCATCTATGAATGAGCAGTTTAAGAATGATTTTAAGTTGCGTTATGCTGCGGAGCACCAAACCAGCGTGGCGGAGTCATGAAAAATATGCTTTTAGCGTTAGGTAGAAACATAGACGGGGTACCGGTGTGTGTAGATGCGATTTGTAGTAATAACGAAAACTAAAGAAATTGGCTATACACATTGCTTTTTTTATACACTGGAACAGTTTTAACATAACTCGGTTATTATTCATTAATTTATTTATGAAAGTAATAAATCAATACAGAAAATATAAATAATACAACATAAACTAAAAAAAATAAATAAATGTAAAAATCAAACAAAAGCAATGCCGGTTTCATAATAAAAATGGTTTATGGCCCATCTCCCTTGTTTATATTATGAATCTATGGCAAAAACAATCTAATTGTGAGAGTGGGCACACAGTCCATACAAATCATATTTGTATGGCTTGTTATTCCCTAACCGATATAACTTTAAACTTTGATGTAATTCCCTTGACCATCGACATAGTACTTGGGGGGCGGGTGATTGTGGAAGTTTCTCGAGGATATTACCGCCTCATCTTTGACCACAACTGACGCAGGGCATCGGAGAGATCCGTAGGAAGAACAGTGCCACCTGAGACCATCCCCGGAACACTTCCCCTTGCGATATGTGAACTCATTACTCAAGAGTATTGTTTTCTTGTTCGATACAATGTACCGTGCTGAAAGAAGCAGACAAAATTAAACTAAATATATTTTAAGATTATTAAATAACTTTATGCAAAATTAGCTCCATAATCAATTATTTGAAGTCAAACCATTACTTCAAGCTAAAATATTGTATCTCCATAAACCATTATCAAAGCCAATATGTTGTATCTCCATAAGCCATTATCAAGATATCGAGTCTCCACAAACCACCTAAACAAGTTAAATACAGTTAAAAAACCTAAAAAACCAGATTTTAAAAGTTTTTACATTAACTCCACACAGGAGGCTTTGGGGAAAATTATTTCCACCAGAATGGTGTGAGTTACAGATGCAATATCTTTACACTAACAAATTTGGGTTCTCCTTATGCGGGAATCAGACGGTTCACTCAGGTGAATGTTTAATCGAGTGAATGTTCATTTTTGTTTCATTCCGCGTTCACACGGCACTATTGAAATGAACGTTCACCCTTTCATTCTTGCTACAATGTCATCGAATGAAGTTGTGCACTTTGGAATTTGTTAGATTTGTGATAATTTGATCGAAGAATTGACTAAAAAGAACCAAAGAAAATGCCGACAGTGATAGGTGCGGCCATCGATTTTAAGGAAAAACATGTTAGGAGCTTCAGATACATTGATGAGAGAATTATCGGAACAAGATCCTGAATAATACTTTAATCATCTTCTAATGGATAAAAATCCATCGTCCATCTCCGTCATTAGGCTGTTTTAAACACAATTTTGCTGACACAGTTACATAAAAAAACAGAGTAGTTTCGTCTTACAAACTTTTTTTTATGTCACAATTACACAGTTTTATTTAACTTTTTTATTACGAACACCTACAGATTAATAATCTTAAAGGTATTTAAAAAAAATATTACGTTATAAGTTATAACCAATCATGTTCACATCACGCGTAAATAATAAATTTAAAAAACCAATAATTATTAAATTTTGTATACATTATTATCTGTATACATAATTGTATTAGATTATGATTCCACAGGCACTGGTAGTTTCTAAAGTTCTCTAAAAAGAGCAGGGTGTTCACCTCGTTCCACTTAAATACCATTTTGACATTTTGCGTGCAATATGATGATGTTCTTTCAGTACAGGACGCGAGACGGAATGAACGAGCCCGTGAAACGTTCAATCCGTGTTCACACTAGGTTCAGACGTTACGTTTCGCTTTCATTCTGCACGCAGCAAAAGATGCTAAATGCTAATATCCACAATGATGGAACGGTTCACTAATACATTCCTTCGGCACTTTTGTTTAATTTCTTTTTCAGACTTTTCACTCTGAGTGAAAAACAGAAATTAAGAAAAGTGGACCGTCTGATTCCCGCATTAGCAGAGTCTCGTTCATAAGTAATTTTCAACACAAAATGTAGTTAGAATGTATTGACAGCTATTACACTTTACACAGGGTACTGAAGAAAAATAAATAAATCTGTCATAAATGTTTTTATTTTATTATATTGTACATAACATTCTCAGATCACATATCACAGCTCACTCCACTTGTTACAAACTCCTGGGGTTTATCATCAGAACATCTAAACAGTTTAATGGGGCCGACAGACTTAGCTATAAAAGCGCCGGCGTTATTTGATTTGGTCTATTTCAGCATATCGCTTTCCATGCACTGTATGTATATATGTATGGCGAGCGATATGCTGAAATAGGCCAAACAAAACAACGCTGGCGCTTTTACAGCTAAGTCTGTCGGACCCTTAATGACTCAAATACATGACAGCCATGTTCAACAGCATTATAAAAAGTAAGCTGGAGTATGCTAGTGCTGTATGGACTCCCACCAAACTAAATATGTATATAAATATACTGTAACAAATCCAGAAAAAAATTATTTGGAGGTTCATGCAGCTTGTGGACTTATTTTAGGCATCAAATAGATTTGGCCTAGAAACCAGACATTCTGTAAATCTTGCAATATTTAGTTTTCTTATAATTCATAACTCTATTATTTGTTTTATTATAATCTATTCTATTAGTTTTCTTATAATTTATATAGCAGAGCACTCAACGTTGACCATAATAAAACAGAAAACTTATTAAATTTATACAAATCTAACACAAACAGTAAACCTCATAGTAAGTAAATTCTGAAATTGACTTGTACAAATTATGCACAAATAAGATGTAAATTTATGCATTTTTTAATAGGGTTAAAGATAAATAAAATCATGATGGTGTTCAATTCAAAACATATTTTTATTTTGACAGATCTTTATTACTTCAATTATAGTACCTACCTACCAAAGAAAGTATGAAATAATTTCTCTGAATAATCAATTCTACAGTGAAAATATTATTAAATTTTAAAAATAATGAGAAATATGTTAGCAAATAAACATTAATATAGGAATATAAAATATACCGATTAATAATAATAATAATATTTGGATAACTTGTATAGTGTCGTTTTTGTGAAAAATCACCTCAAGGGCACTGTACAAACTTATACTTACATTTCTACAATCTTACTTCTAACTACAAACTAGACCATAGGTTCTCAACGTGGGCGATAATGCCCCCCTGTGGGCGTTTTTTGACTTTCAGGGGGGCAGTAGAAGTACCCAGATAAAATTAGGGGGCGTTGAGATGGCTCAAAGCCCCCTAATTTTCTTTCAAAAACGGTTTAAAAAAGACAAAAAAACACATGCTAATCACGTACTAATAAAGCAAAGTAAAGATTAACATCGGTTAATTTTTGTTATTGTATGTGTTGTAATCATTTTTACCACGTGTGTGAAAATTCACAATTTTCAGTAGTTAGGGAAGTGTATAAAATTGAACTGAAATATTCCATTACATTCAGATTTGCATTAAATTGGATAATATGAAATTTTTCATCTTACATGTATGTATTATTATTATTAAGAATTGACACTGCATCATGAATACAAGACGGAAGGAGGTAGTAACCCGTAACTTAAAATACAAAAGAATTGCTTTTTTAACTTCCTTAAAGATGTAACAAATAATTTCAAATCTTTTCAATGGAACTATATTGATTCCGTGACAGTGCAGCTTTTTTACTTCAACGATAACTGTGAAAGATGATGTCTGGACTAGCACTCCCGGACTTTGCCCCTTTCATCACTACCCACATATTAAAGCAACATCCTGAGTTAAATCAGGCATGGACAAATTAAAAGACTACAATTTTTTACAAAATTATAGGGTATCTGGTACAATTTTTTTACAAAATTATACTGGTTTAGCAAGCATTATAAACAAATATATAAACAGTGACCTGGGTCAAATTTGAAATTTAAAAAAGCTTTTGTAATGTTTTGTAAAGCTCCCCGAACAATTTTTTTTATTATCAGCTCTATTTGGAAAGTGGTTTATTCTTCTAGATTTTGTTAATTTTATGAGTGGTTTATATTTGTATTTCGAGGAGCTTTACGTACTTTCCCGTCTGAAAAAATGAATCCAGATTTTTTTCTCTTCTCTATAACGGTCTTTACATAGGAAATTTTTTCTCCTAAAGTTTTGAGAAAACATTTTTGGCAGATCAAAATATCTTTACCAGAAACGATTAATTTATATATACAGGAATAAAGTCTTCTTGTAAACGGATTGAGGGTTCTATGTCTTTTCTTCGGTGATATGGTAATAAGACGGGAAATATACAATGCTCTTTTACCACTATTCCCAAGACTCCAATATTCTTTAAAACATTTAAGACGATCTTCTTCATCAATCCTTTCAGAGCATTTCATTCTGCATGGGTCTAACATTTCCATTTTTCTGTCAGGAACATGTTTGCCGAATGGTGTAGTGTATGATTTTCCCGTATTTCTCAACATTCTGTTGTATTCCGCTTGCTTTTTTTTCCTATCTTTCTTTTTATCAGCGCGATTAATAACTAGACTGGTGGCGGTCAGTAAAGGATCAGTAGCATATTCAATATCTGATAATATTTGGGATCCACTTTCTGGTCTAGTCGTCTGATGTTTTGCAGTTTGTTTCGGCTCTCTGCCAAATTCTTCATCGCAGCTACCGGTGCTATGTTCACTTGGTTCATAAATAGGATCCGCGTCACTGTCATCACAAAAATCTGAAAAGAGTAAACCCTATAGATACAAAACAAAATATAGGTTATGATTTATTCAAATTAAGGATAGTAATTAATTAAGTGTTGCGTTAACACTAGAACCGCGAAACATCCTGACACCCCTAGAAGCGCGGATGGGTCAATTATGGCCATTTTAGTTTTGCAACAGTAATGTGAAGATATATATTCAAATAAAACTAGTAATTATGATAGAATGTTTTCTATTTGAACATCTGGGTGCATAGTGCTAAGGAGAAGAACATTTATTTTTGTGTTTTCCTTGATATACTGTCAAAGTGATATCGTCTTTTTTCAGTAGTACTGTACTGTACAACTCTTCTTTTGCTTGTTTGACGCAAGCAGGTTTTCCCAACGAGCTTTATTTATTGTTCCAACAATACTTGTTCCGTTTGATTTTAGAGTTTCAGCAAGGGATAGAGACGTGAAAAGGTTATCACAGGTGATATTTCTTCCTTTTTTTAGGTATGGCTGCATCAATTTTCTCCATGACTGGGTCAAAAATATGTATAATGCATTTACGTGGTTCAAGTCTCGTATAAATAATAATCATCATATTTCATGAAAAGCCATAAAAAATTACGATTATACGCACAATAAAATATTGACTAGAGCAGGAAGAACATCGAAATGGGTCAAATTTGGGACGCCCGCGCTTCTAGTGTTAAACCACAAGAATTTACACTGTTCGCAATAATAACTGAAAGCAGTTAGATATTTAGAGAAAAGTATGTAAAGGCTGAACAAAGTGAATATGCAATTTGAAAATTGTTAATATATATTTTTTTAATGCGATTACGGCACAATTCTCCCAACTGCTCCCAACAGTCTGGAGCCAGTGAGACTATAACATCCTCATTTGCTGAAGGCAGAAGGGAGGGGAAAAACATGGGGAAGAGGAAGGTAGGGAAGTAACTCATTTATTTCAAGCAACGTTTCAAGTCTGTATGGTGGTCTTACAACAGGGCGTACTTAGAGAATCTTCCATGCCGTGCTGTAAATATACCATAGATTTTTTTTAATTAATAAATTGTGAAATAAAAAAAATTAATAAAATAAAATTTACTTGCGCATATCGGGATTTGAAACTGCGATCTCTGGATTGATAGTTGAGAGCCTTACCCCTCGGCCACGGTGGTGGTCATAAAGTACCATACGTATAATGTTGTCAACATATTGCCACTATTCACAAATTAATTGTTCATTTACGAGTAAAAACCCAATAAGTGACCAAGAAGGTCAAAGTGATGTATTGGGTTTTACTTTCAAATAGACCAAATATAATATAACAGTAAATGTTTGGTATTTTTCAATTGTTCATTAATAAAAGAGTGTTCAAACTTAGGCGAAGCACGGAATAACACAGTATAAACATAACACTTTGCGGAAACAACAAAAAAAACAATGGCGTTTTAGAATGTAGGGTAACACAACATTGATAAAGAAAATACTTGACAAACATATTTCAAAAATATTTATTTTTAACATTTTTTAAATCAATACATAATCAGAATACATAACCCAGAATACATTAGCATTACCGTAACCATAGTTTAACCATTTAATTTTAGATTGGAAACAAATTATAAAAAATTCAAAAAATAAATAAAAGCTCTTTATATATTATTACAATCACTTATCTTATAATACATACTATATTTCTCAACACAATTGTAATATCAGATATCCTTTTTTCTTTCTTTATTTTTCTCCTTTCTTCTTTTATCTCCTCCTCTTTATTTTGTTACATTCCTTCTATTATTATTATATGATATATACGATATTTTTTTTGTTAATTATCTATTCTTTGCTTTATATATTAAAAAAAATGATATGTTATTGTACCTTTATTTTCTGTCGTTTTTTCTGCCTTTTTAACACAAGCTTTGCTCTTAAAAAGGATGTAAGACTGATTAAATAATGTATTTTTGAAAGAAAAAACTTTATTGAATGCATAAAAACATGTAATTTTGTACCATTAATTAAATAAATATATATTTAAAAAAAATAGTGATTTTGTGGGTGAGTTTTAAAATGAAGTTATAAGTCAAAGCAAATTGACTCTTTGGAATAACAAGGTTCCATCTGTTGCGGTAACGTCATGCTATAAAGTGATCTATAGAAAGCTACTTTAGAGTTCATTATCACATAACCTTGTTATTCCAAAGGGTCGAAATGATAACATATTATGGAATCTTTGAATCATACTGAAAAGGGTGAAAGAAACTACATAAGAGTCCAAAATGTATAGACTCTCTTAGACTATGGACTCTATGAAGCATCCGAAACTTGGGAATATTGTGAGATGGAAAGAGAGAAATAAAACCCAAAAACTAAAAGTTTAGATGTGCGATAAAGACTTAGATTGCTAATCCAAAAGATTATAAAGAAAATTTTCCAAAAATATGATACTCTTCAAACTTATTCTAAAATACGTCTACAACGTTGGAAAGCTATTACTTAAGTACAAAATATATATTTTTATCAACATTATTTTAATGTTTCAAAGTATTTGTTTTCAGTAATCCCGGAGAAACCTGAACTAAAAATCATAGATTGAATCATATAATAAGTGATACTTTTCAAATATGAGTACTATAATAATTTGCAGATTCATAGAATACCAGACTGAGATGGCTTAAATTCAATAAAATAGCAAATATAACACAAAATACTATAAATTTGTCTACAAGTTATTTGCACAGAAACCACAAGGTCGACGATTTATTGAATAGCAAGATTTGTTATAGACAGAAATGATTAATTGGTGGATTAATTAATTGTTAAGACAATACAATGCAAAGTAATATAAAATCATGTCAATACACTAGTTTCAGAGTGCAACAAGTCCGAATTCAGCAGTATCGAGTTAAGTATGAGAATTAGTTCAGAATACATATTTATCAGTTCCAAAGACATACATTTGCGGCATTATATTTATTTTTGCAAAAAATGACACAAACTGAAATTCAGTAATTAGATAACATTCTGATCACGAATGTAATACCTAATTACTTGCTGAATTTCAGCAAGTTAATCCACCAAAAAAATAGAATAGTAATGAGAGTTCAAACTTTCACCAAAATCTTGATAACTAAATGCCAATCATCTCGAAAGTGATTTCTGAATTATATGTTTGTGGTATGAAAATTTGATCGCCAAGAGATATTATAATTAAATACTGCGAGTAGAACACATCTTGTCTTTTGTTTTAACCGGGCATTTATTAGAGTCTGTAAAAGCCAAGAAAAAAATCAGGCCTGTGAAAATGCTTTAACCCACCGCGTCAAAGGTTATTTTTACTGAATCTGACCAAAGTAACTGATTTCATTTTATTGCTAACTTCCCTTGAATTTATTGATGTAGTTAAAATTCCATAAATTAAAAAAAAAATTTTAGAGAGGTTAAATTGTGGAGGTCCGGGGGGAAGGCATTCTTAGCTAGCCCTAAATTAAAGAATAAAAATATCTTCAATTTATAAACTTTTTTCGGATTTGTTGTACAATGTGACAAGTTGTGTTTCTTTAGGAAAACATTGTAATATTTGTGCCTTAACTTTGTTAAAAAAAAGCATGCAATTTGGCAATGTTTTTTTGCATAGATCAAAACAGACAGCCGGTGTTAAATGGGAATTTCAACATTATATAGTTTGAATCAGATCGCCTTAATCAGGGCTGGCCCTGAGCTAATCAGTGCCTGGAGCGAGTAAAATTTTGATGCCCCTTTTCAAAATCAGTAGACACCTAGGTAGGTGATAACTGTAATCAATAAACCCTTCTGGACGGAAGGAGAAAGACTCCTTCGGACACCTCTCACCCCAGAAGATAAGTGGAAGCTTGAGTGGCAATCGGCCAATGTCAAAAACGCCCATCTCGTTCAAGACCCCACTGAGAGACAGCCTAGGTTTTCATTGCCTCGCAAACTCTGGACCGCCATTAATAGAATAAGGAGCTCCCATAGCCGTTGTGCTCACATTATGCATAGATGGGGCCTTAAAGAGTTGGCGATGAGTGAATGCGGTGCGGTGCAGACCACGAACATGTGGTCAACGAATGTCGGCTCCATTCATTCCCCGGCGGGATTTATGAGGTCCACAGGGCAACGCCTGAGGCCCTAGACTGGCTCGCAGACCTAGATGTCCCCCTCTTACCCCCCACCATACGAAAGAAGAAGACTGTAATCAATAATATTTGGATGATTTATATTTTTTTGTAGCGTAATTTTTATGCCTTAAGTACCATTATCAGCGCCTTAGAAATTGGGCACTCAGTGCGGACTGCTCCAATTCTGCCCGCACATTGCTGGACACTCTATTGCTGGACACACTTATGCTTGGATCACACTGACCGAGTAGATGGGCGAGACAGTGCTCTTGGCTAAGTGCTCGGTACGTATAAACACATCACCGAGTACTCGGCTGAGCACTCAGCCGAGTAAAAAGGCGAGACAGTCACTCGGGCCCCGTTCTACTTACTAGGCCGTGTTCTACTTACCCGCACTGACTTGCTTGCCCACTCGGCAGGTATAAACATTCACTCGCTGCGTACTCGCCACTTTCACGTCGCTCCCACCACGCTACTGTTTCCCGCGATTGACTAACTAACTCGGTGCCAAATTGAAAATTACGTGTAAACACTCACTAGTCCATCTAACTGTCTCAGCCTAGTATCATTTTACTCTCTCGCCCATCAACTCGGTCCGTGTGATCCAGGAATTAAGGCGAATACGTCAAACAAGAAACAACCCACGATTAACACATGAAATATTAAAACTTTTCAATAAATGGACCTGGATGCGTATTTTACCAAATAGATTTTTTTAATAGTAATTAAGTTGAATCAGGGTGCTGTTAAAAAATGTATTAAGCCTGTCCAGCTACTCTAATAGATCACTGGTATATCGATTAGGAAGATACAATTTAAAAAGGTAAACTTTCAAAATCACTGGACACGCTTAATATATGAATATTTTTTTGGAAAAACCTTTTGATTCACCTTGATTACTGTAAAAGACAACTTTTTGCGTTCGGGGCTCTGGAAATAATTGACTTTTATACTCCTTAAGATGAATCGAAATGTTTTTCCTAAAAATATTCGTAGCAAGTCCAGTGATTTCAAAAAATTACCTTAAAAAATTATACTCAAGATACTGGATTCCAACTATACAACTGCTGTTTTAGGTCAATTATTTTATAAATGTCGAGATAATCGGTGGGATTTACATGTAAATGGGTGATGATATCAACAACAAAAAAATTAAGGAAGTAAATATAAAAAAATTGTAACGTTTTGACATAAAGCATCGGTAAAAATAAATGATGTCATTGAAAGGTTAACCCTAAAATAATTGTAAACAAACCTGTTATATTCAATATTCCATCCGCTTTGCAAAACTTTTACAATACAACTTTATAGATAAATAGATAATACATTAAAGCACATGTTGAAGCACAAATCATTACTAAAACACAAGATTTTGTATTATTTCGTTATATCAAAAGATTTCGCACCAACAAAAAAGTCAGAAGTTTCCGAATATTCTTTAGAAAACAAGCTTTTGGGAACACGAAATGAGTATCAGGTATTACAAATGTTTAATTGCTTGTTTGGTTGGTTTACTTTATCACTTTTAATGTGAATTAAACTGATTTAAATATTACAAACACAACAACACTCGATAGAAACCGAATTATGACATTTTGACAGCGTAAAATACCAAAGACAAGAAGACAATTCGAAAATGGTGTTTTTTATTTTCATCTATGGAATAGAGCTGTTTCATCAAAATCGGTCTATAGAAATAAAAAACGATAACCATAAAAAATTACGTCCTTTCCCCAGACTTTATTATTTTCAATGTTTTTTCGTTTTTATTTTATTTTTATTTACAAGGTAGTATTATTTTTTACATGATCAACGGAATTTAAAGTCGTGTACAATTTTGTACATTATTTCTTAATATTCGCTAGTACTTGTGTTTAGGGAAGGAGTGCTCGTTATTATAAGAAAAAAGATTTGATAATTTAAAGTTCAAGTCGCTCAACTCAATACGCCCGAATATCTAACTTAGAGGAGGGTTGGTTTAATTATGCTTAGAGGCATACAAATTATGGAAAATCAACTACTGTTATTTTCATCAATCTTGAGTGACACAAGAACTAATAATATGTTTTACTCCCCCCAAACCAATACTAAATTAATGCAAACACATAGCAGCTTTATTGGTCCTCGTACTTTTAATCTTCTACCAAAACACATTCAAATGGCAGATAAAATATCACTTTACGTAAAAGAATTAAAATTATGGTTGAATGATGCAGATGTTGGAACATTTTTTCTATAAATTATTTGAAAACCTTCATGTTTCACTTTTCAATACAATTCTAACTTTATTTACTTTCTTTACTATAACAAAAAATCAACAAAATTTATGTTTCACTATTTTATTTTATTTTACTATAATGTTTTCACAGATTACTATATTTCTAAACCTTTAGTTTAAAATTTACATTTTTTACATATACTTATTGATGTATATATAGCAATCTTGTTTATATTACCCACACACAGGCAGTGCCTTAGTGGGTTCCCATTACCTACTCTTTTCTATTATATATTTTACTTATTGCTAACTTTTACATTTATCAGTTTGTATTGAAGACTAGAATCGCCTGCGGTGCTTTTCCGTATATGCATGAATATAATAATTCATATTCCATTTCCTTCACCCACACCACGTACCTACTTTAATTATTGGAAGCCACGCTAAAAATTTCACCTGCGGCGCTTTTCCGTGCCTTCGTGAGAAATTATTATTAATTTTCCTCTCCCTTCGCTCTCTTCAGTGTTATATTAGTAGCACAGGTATCTGTATAGGTAATTAGCTACACATTTTATAAACGAATATTTTCATAAATAAATTGGAGGGACGGCTCTGAACGTGCCTAGGGCCTTAGGAGCTTCTAAGTCTGGGCCCGTCAGTAGGCACCTCTATGTTTTTATAATTATTTTAAGTGTTTTATGAATATTTAGGGATTGGGATTTGGCGATTTAATAATTGGGCCCCTTGGACGAAGGCTCCATTTATACTTTTAAACCGCATTCAGAATATTTAGGTTCGATCCTTGGTGGAGGAACTATGAGCTTTTACTGATTTTAATTTACTATACTACCTGCCGATCTTACAAAAAACAATTTGCTATCTTTCACAAAAAGGCACGGATTGCAATAAAAATTCGAATGTAAGGCTTTTTTACATACCCTTGAATATGAAGTCAATGAAGTTGTAGACACAATATTTAAAAATAAGCCTACGATCATGGTCAGCATCTGGAAAGTGCCACATGAACCTTCTCAATACACATTATACACTTTGACAACGTGTTTTATTTATTTATAATTTTTTTTATTTACCTCAATGCCATACAGATTATTAATTGTTTTTAGATTATCTGTTAGACTCTGAAAAGATTTCAATAATCTGTTTAAATTATCGCCATAAGTTGTCATAATATACCTTTCATATTTATGTAATTTTTTTTATTTTGTCGAAAAGGGGATGTGTTCCTAACATTTTACTCTCCGGCGTTCTCAATAACGAACAAATGCCTACTTCTTTCGAACTTAGCTGAGCGATAGCCATCATTACCAACATGTGGAATTGATTAAGTTGAAAGACATCCTTACCGAAATCAAAAAAAAATGTTACTCAGATAATAACCCATAAATAAAAATATCATCAATAAATTGATAAAGCACAGCCGTTATCGATATATTAATACAAACAAACATGTAATTTGCTCATTTGTGAATGGAATTACACTCATTGTGCCAAATTCATCAAAGCCCTTTAAAATTTTAAGTATTTTAGGTCTAGCGAATGCTTTCCGCAGCCCGCAGCCAACATGTTATTGAACCTATCGACGTAGAGATAAATGCGAACATTGAAGAACCATATATCATGGCCGCGTTTGAATTAAATACATGACCTTCCGATTTTATTAAATAAGTCAGAAACCCAATCGTCAAGAAAAACAAAAGCATATTGTCAAAGTGCCAGTTGCGAAATAGATATTCCCTTTTTGTATGTAGTCTTTTATACCAACTAAATAGCTGACTATTCTCGGTGGTTCAGTAAATACATTTTTGATTGAGAGATTAGTAATTTTCAAAGAATTTCTTTTATGACTACCCATTTTGAATCAATGAATAGAAAGTTGCTACTGATCTTTTTTTAAAAAGTGTACGTTTAAAGTATACACGTCTACCCACTTAGATAATTATTCTAATGAGTCAATTAATTAATGATCGTAGAGTAAAGAATGACTGCTGATAGTTAGATCCAATACCGAATTGTCTTACGGCTTTTACTTAAGTACCTATATCGACAGAACTAATTATTATTAGTATATAAATAACTAGTCAAAGTAGTCAAACAGTAATTACCTAATTACTTGTAAACAAATGTTCACGCGTGGATTATGTGACTGCTTTTTGAACAAATATGTTACGCAAGATTATTATTTTTAATTTTATTTCTAATTTCATGTAATGTTTGGTTTTCTTTACTGATAGAATATTTATTTATATTTTTTATCGATTTTAGCGTTTTCTCTAAAGTAACTGCCGTAACATGTTTTGTTAAATTATTATTTTCCACTTTGCGCAAAGACATTTCTGTATCAATAGCTAATGATTCTATTTGTTTGCATGGGAATTTTATATTTAAAGCCTTTATCTAACAAATCATTCTCTTCCGTTTCAAATGTTGTGGTCGACAAAATTCGCAGAACATCTCTTAGTGAATAATCACGCCAAAACCATTACATATAGAACAAAAGGGTCTTAGATTAAATTAATTTGCTTGGACAATTAGAAATCAATAAACGAACGAATGACGTAAGGAAAATTATTCGTTCCCCACTACTTAGTATGTTTACCAAACCTAAACAATATAAAGCACTTAAATGAGTCAAAAAAAATTGCTAAGAATGTTATCCTTCAAATGTGGACTACATGGCCATCTCAGATCATACGATGTACGTCGTGATTACTTCAAGATTGATACACTTAAAACTAGAAGGCAATTGGCTGATCTAATATGTTTACATAAAATTATTCACGGCCATCTTGATACTACATTATGTCTTAACAGTATTGAAATAAATGTCCCCAATTCCCATTGTTTAAGACGCCATAACATTTTTCATATGAATACATTTAAAAATAATATCGCCTACTTTAGCCCTCTGACCCAGATGTGTCGACTGTATAACAAGATAGAGTGTTTTGATGTGGATATTTTCGTTAATAATTTGTACGGATTTAAAAAAAAAAGTTCTGGCGCTGTTAAAAAGTACTAACTAATTATATTGTGTGAATTGTCTCTCTATGCATGCTCGCGTATTTCATATGTCTTTTACCACTCATTGTAATGTGTTACTTGAGTGACCTTGTATATAATTCTGTATTTTTATTTGTGGTGTTTTTGTTTTTATAATTGTATGTACCTATTTATATTTAATTATATATAATTGTAGACCCTTAAGCCCCGTTTATAATAGGAATAAGCCGTAAGAATAGGCCGGTGCCGTAATCTGTAAGCCGTAATATTTTAGAACGTCGTTTATAATTGGAATAGAATAGAATACGCCCATAGAAGTGACTATGCCGCTGTCACTTGTCTACGTCAACTGTCAACCGATAATATATTATACTCTGTTTTATATAAATAAATATTGAAACGATGGATTTGTCGGACATTGTTGCATGTGGAATGACTTTGTTTATTTCGGGACTAGCATATACTGCATATGGAGACGTACAACGTACAGTTGATGAAAAAAACACAAATAAATAACGTTTTCTAAGACAATTCTGTCTTTATAATCTTTTTCTTTGTTGTTATATAAAAGACGAAATTGTTCGACCCAAGAAATCAATTCCGCGTCATTTATATTCATTTTAACATTTATATTAGATCATTTTCGTCTTCAGCAAATATGTATAAAATAAAATTATTGTTCAACTAAACTGAATATTGAATCCAAAGCCATAGAGTATCGATCGAAAATACATACCCATACAAAATACCCTCCAACTCCGAACTTAGTTCGGAGTTGGAAGGTTGGCCGATCGTGTGGTGGCTGCGTCCAACCCTCCAACCCCGAATTCCGAACTCCAAAATGGCGGACATGGAACAGCTGTAGCTACGTTGTATCTTATCAGGTTGCCTATAATTATTACGTACGTATTATTATGTACTTATATGCACGACGTGTTTTCAAACAATTGTTATACCACTCTCCGTAATAATATCGTTATTTTAATAGTACGCGGCATGCGCGTCTTGATCGCCTGCCGTTCGCAGACGGATATGTGGACAGCTGCGGCAGACTGGTTCGTATGAGTTGGCCGTCGGGATCGCCTCGAAGGCGATCCCAGGCCAACTCGAACTCCAACCTTCCAACTCGAACTTCCAACGCACGAACACCCCTCCACGCAATCGTCCAAACGTTTGAAGTTGGAACGTTGGCCGCAGTGTGGGCTTACCATAAAAGATAAAGTTGAACCATCTTTTCGGTTATGGAAAAAGTTAACGGCTTATTGCCATCTATTATAAACGGATACACAGGTTTCCAATCTTCCAACTTCTACGGCTTACGGCTTACGGCTTACGGCTTACGGCCTACGGCTTACGGATAATTCCTATTATAAACGGGCCTTTATAATTGTGTAATAACTGAGTTTTATAACTGGATTGTTCTCACGTAAGTGTGATCATCTGTAAAACCCAGTATAAATAAATAAATAAAATGAGTCATAGCAATAACGTCATTCTATATCAATTAAGAAAACCCTTAAGGCCCGTTTATAATAGGAATAAGCCGTAAGCCGTAAGCCGTAGGCCTTAAGCCGAGCAGGCAAATTATGTTTTTATGGGGCGCGCGTTTGGCGTTTATAATATTATTATATAATATATATGTTCGTTCCAGAATGCGATTTTTTCTATTTCACCTCAAGAAAATATTTAGTCATATCATTCATGTTTTTTAGTCATTTTAGTTATAATAATTGCTGGATGATTTTTGCATACTTTCTCCTTTTCAAGTATGCAAACAAAATATTCTCCCACGGTTTGAACAAATAAGGTCCGACCCCTGAAGTAATTTTATGGCTGGTATTACATCAATACATTCCCTTACCGATTTGGAAGAAAATTTTTATTATTTAAAGTGTTTTATTTTTAAGTAGGTATTTGTACATTTCAAATAGCACCTATAACTATTTATGGCAGCCCCAAGAGAAAGTTTTTGCTGACCCAAAAATTTTTCCTTCTTTTCAATAAGTACCACATGACAACAAGAGCTTCATCGTCGTCCATTGCGCAGTGCGCACGACCGTCTACTGAAGAATGATAAAATGTTTTGGTCGTTGTTTTCGTAGAGTAGGATCCGTCTTGAAAACGGAAGTGTGAACAGGGGCCTAGGGCTTCCGTCTTAACGACGGAACCCGTCTCCGTTTTTACGACAGAAGTGTGAACGGGCTCTTACAGATTACGGCACCGGCCTATTAGTGCCCCCCACACGCACACTTCGGAGCGACCGAGTCCCGCGCCACTTCAGGCCGCCGCGCAGAAAAGTCTCACGGTGAACTGCGCTGTAAACCTATCGGTCTGTACTTTTCTGCGCGGCGGCCTGAAGTGGCGCGGGACTCGGTCGCGCCGAAGTGTGCGTGTGGGAGAGCCTATCTTACGGCTTATTCGGGGGCTTTACACAGTGCAAGAGAAAGATTATAAATATAAATAAGTCCGTACGTGGCTTCACCACAGTTTGAAAATGACCTTACAAGTCGAAACAGCTGTAACTAAAATACTTGCAGAACTCGATAATAACATTATCAAATTAGATTTCTAAAAATTAATTGAGTTCTACGAATTAAACACAAAAACAATGAATCCATCTACGAACCTTGCCCATCGTTAAAACCATAGATAGTAAAAATGAGGAATATCGAATGGTGGTTAGTATATTTATGATCTAATGTCTATATATCATCTATATTGTCTATGCGTCGCATTTGTTTTGTTGTATTTTGTTGACTGCTGTCACTGCTGTTGTCGAAAGCGTCAAAGGTCAAAAATTTGTATTTGTAGTGAACTAGATTCGGTTTTGGTAAACAGCTTTGAATTATAATTTACTCTCTATTGAAGGTTTTTAAAAAAGTCCACCTCACGGATAATACGAAACGCTCGTGTTGTCGAAGTTATATTCCTTTTTTAGGTTTAGGTTAAACTACGAACGCTTCATGTCATCATAATTTAAAAAAACAACCCAGGTTTTGAATGGTTTGAGGGCAAGGCAGGGTTTATCCTAGCGGGTTTATATTATAATTCTATGAAATAAAAACGGTACATACAAAATAAAATATTCCGTAAACCATTTGTGAAATGAAAGTTACATGTTGCGGATTGTTATGAAAAAATACTGCCTGATTTTATAAAATTTTATCTCTTATCTTTAAATTTTATTTTAATGACGAATGAATAATTGGGAGGAATGCAGAATACGCCAATGTCTGGGAATTTAATAAAAATGCACTTTCTAGATGAGAAAAGTGTGTAGAAACTCATTAAAAAAAGAATTAATGTGCGGAAAGCAAAATTGTGGGAGATACAGCCGATCAAAGTTTTATAAAATTTCACTTCGCGAACTGATACTATGACAGCCCGCCCGCCATCGTTGTCACTGTTATATGTTGGTATCATTTGGTATCCCAGACCTGATACAAACTACAAACAAGAGCCTAGATACGATTGTAGCCGACGTCGTGGGGTAAATTATAAGGCGCGTAATTATGAAAAACAGAATTAATAATATAATGTAAATAGGCACTGGAATGGAGAATCCCGCCAGACAAACCATTTAAAAACGTAGGCTGACCTAACCTTTCTAGCGGGCTTGTGTATGTTAACCCAGCGCCGGATCTGCCCGCCCGCCCCCCCCCCCCCCATAACCTAACCTAACCGAACCTAACCTAACCTTTCTAGCGGGCTTGTGTATGTTAACCCAGCGCCGGATCTGCCCGCCCCCCCCCCCCCCCCCCCCCATAACCTAACCTAACCTAACCGAACCTAACCTAACCTTTCTAGCGGGCTTGTGTATGTTATCTTTACATTAAAAAACAGCCTACGTTTTTAAATGGTTTGTCTGGCGGGATTCTCCATTCCAGTGCCTATTTACATTGTATTATTAATTCTGTTTTTCATAATTACGCGCCTTATAATTTACCCCACGAAGTCGGCTACAATCGTATCTAGGCTCTTGTTTGTATCAGGTCTGGGATACCAACATAACAGTGACAACGATGGCGGGCGGGCTGTCATAGTATCAGCTCGCGAAGTGAAATTTTATAAAACTTTGATCGGCTGTATCTCCCTCAATTTTGCTTTCCGCACATTAATTCTTTTTTTAATGAGTTTCTACACACTTTTCTCATCTAGAAAGTGCATTTTTATTAAATTCCCTGACATTGGCGTATTCTGCATTTCACCCGAATAATTGAATGTAAAGATGTATTTATCACGTACACTGCAGTACCTATTATATATGCGTAACAAACAATTGTAAACATATCTAAAATAATAAACTCGTCTTTCTATAATTTTTTTGACTTTTACTTACTGCTAAATTCTTAAGTATGAATTTATATATGTGTTAAGTATAATGTAACTGGTAAACTTTTGGGCGTGAAGATATTTTGGTAAATATTCGGAACAAACGTCAACGGTTAATACGCACTTTTTTTTGATAAAACCTATAGCTTCATGTCATCATAATTTTAAAAAACATCCCAGGTTTTGAATGGTTTGAGGGCAAGGCAGGGTTTATCCTAGCGGGTTTGGGTAATTATGATTGATTGTTATGAAATAAGTATTCCGTATTAACCGTTGACGTTTGTTCCGAAGAATTACCGATATTTTTGACAACACTTTGATTCAACTTAATTTCTAGAAAAGCCAACTGTTTACACACGGTGAATGAAAAATTCTACTTAAGATTGCATTTACATGAAATGAAAATTTGCTTTTGTGTGGGACAATCGCCACATTGAGGTTTTAACATATTAAGTGTGGCCAGCAATCCTAAAAGATTATTTTGTGTTTTTCTGTGCACCACTTTTCGGTTAAAATTTAATTTACTAAAGTCACATAAAAAATACGCTGCGAAGAAGATATCGGCTGTAACCTTTACACATATATTATGGTTAATTTTGGTCTACCTTATATGGCACATTAACAGATAAATTAATTTCATACAGAAATTATCAACTGATAATTTTTTGGAGGTGTAAGTGTTTTTAGTTTGAAACTTTCTTTAACATTGTTTACGCACACACACACATCTTTTATACAAAACGAGTTGTAATTTTATTTAATAATTTTCAGGTCCTATGTTTGTGACATCTAAATGCGGTACAGTTGTAATTGACATTGGTCAATATCGATATTCTAACAGAACTGCACGTCCAAGTGGTACTTTTCGTTGGAGGTGCAATAAGAAAGATGCTGGCTGCAAGTCGACTCTTTTGACCATAGGTAATACGATTCTAAAGATGGTGGGTTCTCATAACCATTGATTTTTATGTGAAAAAAATGTATGAGAAATAAAAAATTGTGCATTTTTATCTATGAATAGATATTAATATGTGTTTTGTAATAAGGCACTTTCGCCAAAGTTTGTACATTGCTTTTTTAACAATAAAATTTTTTAATTTATTTTATTTAATTCTTAAATAGCTTACGTAATATATTTTTGGAAAACATACAGTTTTTTGTTTTAAGACTTCACAGAAGTCTCGTGAAGGACCCACAACAAGAAGAGACAATTTGACATTTTCTGAGGCCCTGAAGTAACTTCATGGCCTGGAGACGGTCAATATAAATAATGCCAATAACGATTTATTCAAAATCGAACCACTCACCGTCAACGAGGAATCTCATCGATTAAGATTTTAAATGATCAATTGGTCGCATCAATGATCATCATTGACGTAAACACTGACAATTTATATTGACCATCTCTGGGGTGCTTTACAACAGTTGAATCTCACTAATATGATTTGGTATAAGAGTTTTAAACAAGTTTTGATTGTAAGAAAACAATCTTCAAAATTTTCTTGGTCATGGTTTTTGAATAAGAATTATAACATATTGGACATTACTGCTCCACTGTATATAAATGGACAGCTGTGACATTTATTTTTTCAGGCTAAAAAGCTTTTGATCGATATGTTTAAATATATTTACTTTTTTCGAGCAAACTGACTTCATTGGCCTCAAACCCCGCCGTCCTTACAATCAAAACCTCCTAGATCACAAGGCCGGGACACTCATTCAAATCAACCTCCTAACTTGTATGGGATTCCACAAAAATTCTCATTTTACATCATTTTTTTTATTCATTCTTATATATTAAATAATTAAAAAATATTTTAGTTTAGTTATTTAAAAAATAAAAAAAATTTTTTTGGAGGTTTTTATACAAGTTAGAAGACTGATTGAATTCAGTGTCCCGGCCTTGTGATCTAGGAGGTTTTGGTACAATGCAATGTCGTAAACTCCAACCATGCTACGGTGGCGGGACTGAAATATGTCGGCTTAAAACCGAAAATGGACTTACGCATGACATCTGTTTTTTTTTTTAAATTTTAAATGTCAAACGCACTATATATTTCGCAGTATTGGCAATAAAAAGTTCCTAAAGTTTTTTACCTGATATTTACGAATGAATTTTTGTTAGCGAACTGTGTCATTGAGAGTTTGTCAAAATGGCCAGTCTTGCAAATCTTGCAAATTGGCCCTTCACATCCCTGATTGCTTCGAGGACTATCGTACAAAATTATTTTTTTAGTTAGTTTAGTTAAAAAAAAAATTATGCCAATAAGATTGACCAAGGTACAATTTTTTTTAATCGAAATAATTTTTTTTAAATTTTATTTTAAAACACAAAATATATTTTTTACATACCTTGATTCAATACACAAGTAAATACAAAAAAATGAATAAACATGTAGTTTAAAAGTTATATTAGATTTAAGTAGTACACTAAAGATTTAAAAATTTTGGTACAAAATTAATTCGGATGTGAAGGATAATTTTTTAGCTTAACAATTCGGAGGCCAATGGGATAATTTATCACTTATAAAAATTTATAATTGCCATAAATATATGACCAGTCAGTAGTACGGTTCTTGAGTTACCTATTTCTACAAAATTATTTTGGAATTATTGATTACACATCAATCATATATATGTAGGTACCACTTTGTATGATTTGATCTGTTTTTAATTAAATAACTTTATTTTTTATTTATAAGAAAAACTTTCTTTTTTTATACTTTTTTGAAGGTTATTCTCATCAGTGAACTATATCATATTAGAATAAGTTAACAATAATAATCTAAATGAAAATATGAAAGAGAACAAGACACAGAAAAACAGAAAAAGACAATGGTGAAGGAAGACAAAAAAGAAAAAAAGACAATTTTGACAGAAGGTGGCAATAGCGAAATTGGTTAATGCACTCGTCCCGGTTAGACGGAGGGGTCTGGGTTCGAGTCCCAGTTGCGACCATTGTCTTTTTCTGTGTCTTGTTCTCTTTCATATTTTCGTTTAGATTATTATTGTTAACTTATTCTAATAAAATAACTTTGTTTTGACTAATGGCCTTTTAAATAATTTAAACAAACTGATAGAAACTTCTTCTGGTTGGTTATGTGCGAATGAGTTTCATTCCATGGTAATCCAATTTATAAGAAGGGTTTGAACAAACTGCCACAATATGGGTATAATTGCACCACTGGGTTAAATTGCACCAAGAAGTTTTTTTTTAAATGCTACAATATTAGGGTTAATCGTTGGGTGTAATGAATTACTCACCATTATTTTGGTAAAGTAGGAATCTGTAATTATTATGATCAAACTGTCTAATGCCATTGCTTGTCATGTTGACTTTGTTTTGTGATGACTGCCATCCTAAATGCCCAGAGTCAGTAGGACTATAATGTCATTCTTAATTTTTTAAATATATTTCTTACATTAATCCTACACATTACAAATTTCAACCGTGTACAAATTTTGGGTGCACGTTTCCCAAGTGTGCACTGGTGTCGAGGGGATCAATGACGCTAGTTCCTTGGAGCACCTTCCATCGAAAAACTGGTAGGTCACCCCAAGTGGTTCGCTACGTTTGCTGACTTAGCAGGGGGGCCCGGGTTCAAGGAGTGAGGCTTGTCCAGGTCTTGGCAGCGTATGCATCTGTCCACCTGCTGCATGGCGGGCCGGATTTAGAGACTGGATGGGGGAGGCCTTTTGGCCTTTCCAGCCGGACTCTCTCGATCCATCGCTTTGTACCGCAGTTGGAGAGATGGATTCATACTCATATATCTGTTTTATCTTGAATTATTGTTGTTCTTCAATGCAGAGACTTGAACATGTCTCAAATGTATTTTTATCACTGACTGGTATTTGCTATTGTTTTGTTATTTTATGTTGTGTTCTAAAAACCTGTTTTTCTGATATGATATAGAGATGAAGGACAATTTGAAAAGCAGAGCTCTACTTCGGAATCTTCCTAAAAGTAAAGAAAGAGTAGCATCTGTACCTGGTACTATTCCTATCAAAGTCAGACCAATTTGTTATATCTGTGGGTCCCATAAAAACATCAAAACCAGAGTTACGTGTAACAAATGCCAGAAGTATGTCTGTAAAAATGACAGTCGGCGCCAAGTTACCTGTGAAAATTGCAACAATTTCAAAATTCCCACAATTATAGATAAAAGAATAATTCACTATCATCGATTTTAGTTGCTATTTTAAGATTTTCCCTAAAAAATATTTTTGTATTTTTATAGTCGAGTGAAATATAATGTTACTTTATGCACATATTCAATAAAATTATTCATAATGTTCATATGAAGTTTTTTTAATGAATTCCACAATATATGCAATGGAAAATTAAAATTTTCCTATAAAAGTAAATAAAATTGAAGTGTCACGTAAAAACTGCTGCACAACCGCCAGCGGAAGATTAAGAGCATTACATATTTGTGATGCAAAGATTCCCCAGAGCTGCATTCTATGAATGTCTTTCAATAATACACTATCTGAATTTATTAGCCCATTGGCCACGTTGACGGTAGTCTGCCAAAAAAGGGAAGTAGGTCCGCCATAACAGGGAAGACGAGCATAATTGTTACATCATGCACCAAACACTCAACAACACCACTGTAACTTACTGTGTACTAATATTGAAATGAAAACTTAAACCAAATATCTAGGAATCACTATTGACCAATGTCTAAAATGGATATCCCATATAACCATTCTTAAAAACAGAGTACGAAAATTGACCAATATTTTTAGCTGTTTGAGACACATTCTAAATAAAGAACTACTGAGAATGACGTACTTGCTTTCTTTCATTTCTTTCAATCCATAATCCAATATGGTATAATAGGATGGGGTGGCACCTACAAAACTCACACACAATCTCTTTACATTGCGCAAAAACTAATAATTAAAATAATATTAAAAAAATCATTTTTATATCCATCTGAACTCATATTCAAAGAATTTTAAGTCAGAAAACTAAATACTCTTTTTCTGTATCACTCAAGTTTACAAAGAGGATATCCTAAACAAAACCATACCTTTCAAAAACACAGTAAATCTCAGGTAAAAATACATGGTACCATAGACATATGAATATTGATAGACCAGAACATAAAGGTGAGGGGTAGAAGCCAACTACAGCGGTACGAAGGGCAGGAAGATGGCTTTGGTGATACGTGATTCGCCAAAACTCAATCTGACAGTATATAGGCATCTCGCACTATAAAATCATCAATTAGTTCTTAAAAGTAAACTCTGCTTTTGAATGAATAGACCTTTTTACATGGGAGCGCAAATTGCTCGCCACGCAATGAACAAATTTGAAGTTCAAATACGTCAAAGTAAGGTCGCCTATAAGATCGAGTCCAATATTTTGCTCCTGTAGTTAGTTAATACACTTTTACAAATGTTTCATAATTTAGTTACCCCAGTAAACAGTGACGGGCACACGCCTTGTATCTCGGAGTGATAGTGTATGTATGGAAGGTTTGGTATATTTATGGTGTATGTTCAAAAACGATCATATTATGTGATCTGAATTAGCTTAAAATAGTGTAAAATAATGCTTGCTTATGGAATGTAATACCACAATTGGGTTTATTCTCTTTTTCTCTTCTATGTTTACACGTATTTATAGCACAAGCCATCATTTTTACCGTGTTATTTACGATGAGAGCTCGACACTGGTCCAGACACGAATGATGACGTAACATTTTTTAGATTGACGCGTGGCTCTGGCAAGCCCAGCCGGTTCCGAAAAATGGTTCCAATGGGAGGGGGAAATAATACGCCTTTTATCGCTTAGGGCAAGTCCATGTATTTTGTACGTTCGTGCATGGTACCAATTCCCATTTGTAAAAAAACTTTGGGCCAACAAAACTACAAATACTTGGGAACAAATTTCTTTAATAAATTACCAGAAAATATAAGATCCCTTAGTGACAGTTTCAAAAATTTCAAAACACAATTAAAAAAATATACTGAAAACCTTAACTAAAAAAATAAATAAATAATAAAAATATATATGTATATACCTATATGTATATAAACATACATTTATCTTATTCTTTATATAAACTAAATTTCAAAAAGTACTAAATATAAATAAAAACAGAAATAAAAAAAATCAAAATAACCAAACAAATAATACTTCCTCCCGTACACACAAGCATTTGCTTATTATGGGAGAATAATTTTTAAAAATATGTATAATTGTAATAATAACAATAATGAGGTTCATAAATATTTAGGATATCCGCAATCAAATAGATTAGATCATACTAGTATTAAAAATGATATTAGGATTAAATTTAAAACTAGGATCAGAAAAATTTTAAAATGCAATCTATCTGCTAAAAATTTAGTAAAGGCAATAAATACTTGGGCAATACCTCTATTAACTTACTCATTTGGCATAATTAAATGGTCTAATACAGATTTAGATAGCTTAGAACGATTAATTAGAACTACGTTAACAAATTTTCCTTCTATAGCCGACGTTTCGGACAGAGTTGCAGTATCTATCATCAGGGCAAATCCGGTAGATCCGACGATGTAACGCTGTCCGAAACGTCGGCTATAGAAGGAGGTAGCGCAACACGGCATAACACCCCAAAAACTAACAACGAAAATGCTTTTGGCCGTGAAAATCTAAAAACTTATCTACGTTAACAAAGTTTAATTGCCATCATCCAAATTCAGCTATAGAACGAATTAATTTACCTAGAAATTTAGGAGGTAGAGGTATAGTCAAAATAACATCTTTAAAACATAATCAGGTAGAAATGCTAAGAAATTTTTTTCCATAGCTGATAGTTCAGAAATGCATAAAATAATTTGCAAGGCAGATAGAAATATTTCGCCATTAAATTTAGAATGCCAGCATTCTTATAAATACCAACCAGGAATTATTAGATTCCTGGTCAAATAAAATTCTTCACGCAAAACGCTTCAACTATCTCAACCAAACATATGTTGACAAATTTTCGTCAAACTAATGGTTGAGTATTGGAGAGTTGAGCGCAGAAATAGAAGGCTTTATGCTTGCCATTCAAGATAGAGTCATTAATACTCAAAATTATAGGAAGCATATCATCAAAGATACAAATCAAATTGATGATTTATGTAGAAAATGTTTGGCTATTCCGGAAACTATAGAACATATTATATCGGGATGTTCTGTATTAGCGCCGTCCGAGTATACATTTAGGCACAATCAAGTTTTAAAAATAATTCACCAAAGTTTGGCAATTAAACATAACTTGATTGACTGCCGTAATGTACCATATTATGAATATGAACCAAATTCATTTTTAGAAAATGAATTTTATAAAATTTATTATGATAAAACTATTCTAACATACAGAACAATTAGTCATAATAGACCCGATATAGTTTTACATGACAAAATTTAAAAAATGACTTATATCATTGATGTCGCTATTCCAAATTCTTGTAATATTCAGAAAACTGTTTCTGAAAAAATAAGAAAATATACAGATTTAGGAAATGAGATTAAAAGAATTTGGCATTCTCAGACTATAAAAATATTACCATTTGTTATTTCGGCTACTGGCATTATACCTAGCTCTCTCATTCAAAATTTAGGCGTATTAGATTTGTCAAAGAATTTATATATAAAAATGCAAAAGGCAGTCATTTTAAATACATGTAGGATTATGAAAGATATTTTAAATATTTATATTGAGGGATCAGTAGGATTTATCGGACCAGTTAGGATTTCATCAGAGCCGAACCCTCTGATATGAAAATATCTGGAGTCGGTGAAATATTTTCCCATTATGTTTCTGGTGGATTGACGTATTGTTCTTGTATTGTTTTGTATTTATTATACTTATATAGTGCACTAACATTGCGTGAATTTACTAGATAATCATTTGTGGAAAAGATTTAACCCGGACATAAAATGTGGAGCACCGTAAAGCTTTATATACTTTCATTATATTTATGTATCTGTTGCATGTATTGTACCAAAGAAAAATTTTTCAATAAAAAAAAAATCTTTGAATATAATTTTAAAGGCCAAAAGCTGTGTAGGTAATGAAGCATTCATTTCGTATTGGCAATAATGCTTCTTCAGTTTTTTCCCTGATATTTATGTTCGAAGAAGCCAACTGCCCTTTAATTTTTTAGCTCAATAATTCTGTGGCCAATACTGCTCCAATTCCGCCTGCACAAGACCGGCCCTGACTACCACTACCTGAACTTATGTGGTGGATGATCCTAAAAATGTGCCTTTACTTTTTAGCCACACCAAAAACTCGTGAAAAGCAAGTCGGTACAAGACGCTATATGGATTACTCAGAAGAAACATTGAAGAAATGCCTCGAAAAAGTAAAGAATGGGAAAATTACTCAGAGACAAGCAGAAAAAGTGTATAATATACCAAGACGAACCATCAGCAATAAATTAAAAAATAGGTACTGTAATAAGCCGGGCAAACCAAGACCTAATATCCTTTCTCCCGATGAAAAGAAAAAAAAAATTTAATAAGTCGATTTGAACTTGATATAATACAAGTACCTACCTATCTTTGAATACCCAAAAAAAATCAAAAAAATATATTTTCAACTTACGAACAATATTTATTTATTTATTAAGCCCCGTTTCCATGCTTGCCAAACCTCGGCAAGCCTCCACAAACGCCAACGTGGAAACAGATCGTTTGTCTTGGCTTGCGTAGGCTTGCAAGAGCTTGCCGCCGATCCAGTCGGGGTCGGATCCAGCGGCAAGCTTCGACAAACGCTCAGTGCAGTAAAAGTACATAATTTGAATGCACTAATTTAATTTATTGGATTTACCTAAAAAGTCAATATAAATAAGCCAATACACGCCCTAGTGGGCTTTTCATATAATTTTTTTTACAAACTATTTGTATCAAAGTAAATACTTCAAAATTTAAACAATAAAGAAAAATAATAATGACAAAAAACGTTGTAACAAAACAAAATACATAGATAAAAATGTAAATAGAAATTAAGAATCCTCACAATTCAATTTAAAAGATTCTACAAAACAAAATATCGTCGCTGCATACATAATATGAACAATGTGAGCTTTAGTACATTCTGAGATAATCGATAAAAACTGTTTAAAAAAATAACGAAACGGAAAACGAAAGTTCTATTTATGAGCAAAGTAGGAAAAATACATTTTATTCAGTAGAAGAAAATATTATCTGCAAATATTATTTATTTCATACCAGAAAATCGCATTTTAATGCGATTTTGCTCACATGGTTCATATTCTGTGCACAGTTTTCGTCACATTGTTCATTTTCAATAGCAGCTGTCAAAATATTTCTTCAAGTCCTGTGTTTTTTTTTTTTACATGAGCCCCACACAGGAAAATAATTTCCCTTAGGGCCTTATGTCATCTTTGGGGATGCTGTGTGGAGTTTTTTTTTAAAAGAGGATAGTTCTGGGAAGGAAGAGGGTTTAAGGGGTGGGTAGGAATTTGGGGTTCAGTGTGTCCTGGTCATCTGCCTTCAAGACCTAGACAAACCTCACCCCGTGAACCCGGGCACCCCTGCTAAATCACCAAACGTAGTGAAACACTTGGGGTGACCTATGGCAGAGGTGTTGTTTATCCAATAAAGGTTTCCGGGGCGGCGGTAACCATCCCCGTCTCCCAAATTTTGAGTTGGTTTAAAGGAGAGATTTAAAATGGGAGACTCTATTATTACAAAATATATAATTCACAGTAACTACAAAGAAACTAAATTATTGATTTTGCTCCTACAATTTCTACACATACGTTAGAGAATCATAAAATGGGTGATGGATGACCTTTGTCTATTACCAGTTTTAACTGTTGCAAATGCCTGAATTTGGATTCTGATAGAGCAAGGGGTTTGGTGAATAGAAGCAATGGTGGAACATAGCCAGTCTTGCGGTGTTGGAGTAATTCCAGCCCATCCTTCGACTGGTCTAACTTATAAAGGATATTCCCCGACGATAAGTATTTAAGAGCTCTTAAATCAGTGACAACAGGATCCCCTACTTTCTTTCCCGTTCTCAAAGATATTAGTTTTGTGTTCAATATTTCGTAATTTAAAAAAAAGTCAAAGTGGACATTTATTATATTGTATGCCTATTTGGGACAAGCCATTTGCATGCGATATAAATAATCGCATGGAGAATATATTGGCGGGTGGAAGTAATGCTCCAGCACCGAATGGAAATTGTCGGCTTCCATCATAGTATGGTCCTTCTCCAGAAAAAAAAAGTTCTATTGTGAAGGATGACATTCTTATACTGTGGGGGCATGTTCTCCTCATAGTTGATTATGCATCTTGTGAACTCATTAGCGGTCACACTTCCATCTGCTTCATGTCACGCATAAAGACTATAAAGAGTGATATCTGCATTGTTCAGGACACATAAAGTGAAGTTGTGGACTTGAAGTTTCTGTTTGTGATAACAGCAGACGCCGGTAGTTTGGGACTATGGACTTGAATACAAGTCCATTGCGACAACTAACAACTGGGTTCTTCGCAAAAATTACACTTTGTTTTTACAATTATACAAGAAACAACCTTATTTACATCTACGAAACCCAGAGTTGAAGATACTGAAATGGCTTCTTTAGCCATGTTTGGTGGCTAGATCTGATTACCCGGGTACTTCCCCATCTTCCTCTTCCTCCTCACAACATACCAAAATTGGGGATGCCATAATCTCACTGGCTCCAGGCGGGAGTAGTTGGGACTCATCTGAGGTTTTCAGGTTATAAAAAAATTGGTTATTAGGTTCTAAGTTTGGGTAAGTCCGGTTAGTGGCTGAGTTGGCATCGCGTTTGGGTCCCACCCAGGCGTCGCGTCGTTCGATTCCTCGGTTGGCTCCATCACGACCCAAGCAACATTTTCCACTTTCTGTGGTGGTAGCAGGAAATTTTCAAATATTATCAGATTATTCGTAACCCGGGAATGTCTGTCTTTCTTTAAAAAAACAAAAAAAAAATAATTCATGCATATTTTGACTGAAACGGAACTCACGCAATGATACATACAAAAAACATAAAAAAAAATAAAAATGCACCAAAGGAATCGTTTTATATGGTAAATTTTGACTTTGAATAAAAAAGGAATTTGTATGCATCCTTTACCATCTATCCAAACGTTATTAGTTGTTACAGTAATTGCAGCAGTAATTTAGTTGAAATGTAGTGTAATTTCCAAAATCTGTGCTTAATAAAAGTGTGGCGGCTAGTGGAGTATCAACTAATATTTTAAATGCATTATTTGCCAAGTAAAATTCTTACAATTTGAAATTAGGACGAAACCAAATTTAAATTTAAATTGAAACGAAATAATGTAAGCGACGCCTATAAAAGATTACAACTTTAATAAAAAAAAATTAAAAATGGCCAGAGATCGAAATTTCCCTAAATTTGTGCTGATTTCTCTTTTCAATATGTTTCTCCCCTACATCTAAGGAAATTTCCCTAGACATACCAACCCTGGTGTAATCGTAGATGTAAAATATGAACCATGTGACCGTAGACGCGGAAACAAGCGCACATTTAATATGAACCATGTAAAATAAGTTCACATTGTTCTTATTGAGATGCAAAATTTTGACTGTGTGCACATGATTCATTTTCTATCTCCTTAAATATTGGTTATTATTACATGGTTCATATTGTAGAAGGTGGAGAAAAAAAAACTAGAAAAAACTGTATATTTAGTTCATTTTCGTCAAAAACGTCACATTGTTCATATTATGTATGCAGCGACGATATGTAGTTATATAATAAGTTATATGGTAGTATGTACCTACCAAATAACTTATATGCTCTGGTCTACTTGTGTCTTAAAGAATAAAAGTGATAAAATAAACAACATTTTTACTGATTAGTTTTGAGATGAAATATATCGCCCAGATTAGAATATTTATTTCCGAGACTGTGAAGTCTCGGAATCGGAGAATTTTGATAAGCTAGTGTCCTGGTGGTATTGAAGTAAAAGGGCAATAAATGTCGGCATGATTTTTTGGGAACATAGATATTGATAAATTGAAGTAATTCAGGACAGTCAATTTTGTAATGCAGTATTTTATGTAATACTATTAAATCTGTGCTTATTCTTCTTTCTGAAAGTTTTAATAGTGACATTTTATCCAGGAGGTAATTGTAATCAATGTTTTGTATAGGAATATGCAATTTATAGTTTATAAACCTAAGAAACTTGCGTTGAATTTTTTCAATGTTGTCTGAATGAATATTGTAAAAGGGAGACCATAACGTAGAGTTATACTCAAGTTGGCATCTGACAAGGGTTTTATATAACATGATAAATGTGCCCAAATTATTGAAATCTTTTGCAGCTCTCAACACAAAACCAAGAGTCTTAAGAGCCTTATTGATAATATTATTAATATGACATACAAAGGTGAGTTTACTGTCGAATATGATGCCTAGATCAATAATTTCACTAACAAAATTTAAATTTTCATCATTTAATTAATACTGAAATAATATAAGATTATTTATTTTGGAAAAACGAATGAACTGACATTTATTTATGTTCAATGCTAGTTTGTTGACAGTGCACCATTCAAAAAGATATCTCAAGTTAGTTTGTAGTGTAATGCAATCATTAATGTGGTTAATCTCTTTATACATATAGGTAGTCTCATTTCATCTGCAAACAGTAGAACGTTTATATCAGTAAATACATAAACAATATCATTTATGAATATTAAAAACAAAATGGGCCCTAAATGAGACCCTTGTGACACTCCACTTGTCGCCATAAATTCGTATGAATTTGTGCCATTTATTTTTACACTAATACTTCTTTTGAACAAATAACTAGCAAACCAATTTAGTAAATTCCAAGTTTTGCTAATTTATTCATTAATATTTTGAGACACACCTTGTCAAATGCCTTGCTGAAGTCAGTGTATACTGAGTCTACATGGCATCTGTTTGCTAAGGATTTAGATATAAAGTTTTCATATATTAGTAAATTAGTTAATGTTGATTTATTTGAACAAAATGGCAATGTGACAGTGTGGCAATATAGTGTGGCAATGAAAACTAAGAAATATTTATTGATAGGTACTCAGCTCTTTTTAAAAAGTATTTTCTTGTAAGCTAGGTAAGAATAGTCACAACCAGCTATCTGCAGAGAACCTGGCTGGTTTGTGGTTGTGTTGATTCCTAGACGACAAGATAACATCTGCCTTCACGAGGATGGAGGCGGGCAACGGAGGGCGTTGTAAAAGGAGCAGTTCCATTCCCATCCTACCCCAGGAGCCCTGCAGGGCCTGCCCTTACTGTAGGTGTTCTTGCCAATGATTCCTCTAAGGTGTGTGGCTGGATATCTGTTCTAAATTGTCCGCACATATGTTTTCATCTCAGCACGCATTTCAAAAAAGTAGCTTGTCACAAGATTTTTGTTTTGCGTGTACTCAAAAATAACCAATATTTTATGATAGTTTCTCAGGGTTCGCTTCATATGTTATGTATTTTGAACAAACACTACTTTATGATTAGAGAGTATCTATATAATACTACGGTCATTCAAATGAATTGACAAGTTGTCCGTATGAATGACATCATCTCTATTATAAAATCATTAATTATTTAATATTTAATTAAATGAAGACAATATTAACGAAACTCAATCGAAAATCTGGAGACAGAAAAAGATATTGACACCTCTGGGACTCGAACCTTGAAGTACTAATTAAGTAAGAATTATAGGCATTAGGTAACTTTGTAAGGTACCAAATTTGATTGATTATTCCTATAATATACTAGGGTAGGCTGAAAAGTAATGCACACATGCTTGTAAAACACGAACAAAAACCAATAGCAAGATCCGGCAAAAATTACAATAAAGTACGATTCTTAAGCTTCAAAACCATATATTTATTTTTCAACGTAGTCACCGTTAAGGCTAACGCATTTCTTTACGTACATAGTTTTTTCATTACGTAACTGAAAAATTCTTCCGACATTTCTTGAACCCAGGACTTGACAGTCGCCTTCACTTCATCGTCTGAGGTGTAATGATTACGCTTGAGGTGTCTCTTGAGTAGAAAAAAAAAATTCTAAGGCAAAATATCGGGGGAGTGAGAAGGGTAAGGAACCGGTTCAAACTTCAGGCTTTGTAGAGACTCTAATCGACGCTGTTTGTTCTCGTCTGTGAAACGGCGTGGTACCCATCGTCCACAAATTTTACAGTATCTTAATTATTCAACAATGAAGCCGACACGTTCCTTGGATATTCCAAAATGGTTTGTGATACGCTTTTGAGTGATTCGCTTGTCATTTTGAATCAAATCGTGGACGAGTTTGGATTTTTTATCATCTGTATCAATGATTGGATGTCCGCTGTGGGTTTCATCAACAATTATTGCTTTTCCAGGCTCACAATCATGAAATTTTATTACCCACTGATTTACAGTAGACCTATCAACAGCATCGTCACCATAAACATCCTTTAAACGACGGTGAATCTCCGTAAGAGTCACTTTTTCAACAGTTAAAAAATCAATTACAGCACGCTGTTTACCTTGCGTTGACATAATACTAAAACACGTCTCCAAACTTTAGCCTCTCAAAATTTATTGGATGAATTCAGCGACCTCAAACTTGCGCGTACATATAGAGGAGGAATGTCACTTCCATATTCCATCTGGCGCGTCTGAAGGTCATTTTGTTCAAGCTGTACAAGCATGTGTGCATTACTTTTCAGCCTACCCACGTACAAAAATGAATATTTGTAATATATGTAAAAAAATGGAATAGATGGCGTGCAAACTGTTTGAAACTGAATGTACTGGGACTGAATATATGGAAGGCAGGAGGGAGGTTGTCGGGAGGGGGAAGGCGTGGAAGGTTGAGAGCAAGGGGACATGGGAGGGAAGGGGCGGCGGGAGGGTAACGGGACGAATGGGAAAGGACATGCAGGGAGAAACAATTTCTTGCATGCCGGGAAATTGCTAGTTTAATAATAATTTTGCCTACTTTAAGTTTTGGAACATTACATGTAGGTACCATAGAGCTATACAATTAGATGCGCTATTGCATACTAATATCTAGTACACACATGAGCAACCCCCGGCCCGCCGAGCTTTTTTGTCCGGCCCTGATTCATCTCGGCAAAGTAATAGAGAAAGAAATTAATTAGATACCAAAATGATCTGAATCTTAAATTACAAAAACAGGGACAATTAATTGGTCATTCAACTGTATGGACATGGCAAAGTTTTTTGTAATAAACTCATTATATTTGCTCGTCCGATTGCTGCTGATGTAAATAATGTGACAGCAAATTTACAGATGGATCTTATTGAGATTCAGGGGGATTTAGTGCTAAAATCACAATTTAACAACATTGCTTTGACTTTTTTTTAGATTTGTTGTAAGAAAAATATGCAAATTTACGTGCATTTGCAAGAAAAATCATTTGTCTTTTGGCAGCACATATATGTGAGAACAGTTTTTTTCGAGGATGAAAAACATCAAATCAAAAATTCGAACGAGGATAACAGATGAAAATCTCGAAAATTCTATTCGATTATCCAAGCAATACCAACACCAATATTGATAGTCTCGTAATTCAAGTACAAGGCCAATCTTCACACAAAATTTTGTAATCAGTATATAATATTAATATTAGGTACGTCGTTCATTACATAAATAAAAAAATTAAATTAAAAAGAAGTAGGTAGCAACGTGTTTATTTAATTTAATATTACTTTATTATTTAATCTAACACACTATATAAAGAGGTAATATTTGTTTGTTTGTTTGTGTGTTTGTTTGCATCGAATAGGCTCCGAAACTGCTGAACCGATTTGAAAAATTCTTTCGCTGTTGGGAAGCTACACTATCCCTGGGTGAAATAGGCTATATTATATTAAAAAAAAAAATAGGCATCCTTACTAAAACTTCAATAATGTAACCCAGGGTGTAAAAAAATTACCTAAAATATTCTTTAAATCGCGTGCGCTGCGAAAACTATTGATGATAGAATAAAATAATGTACTACGACTTTATAGAACACATCATCATTTACAAAAAAGGTTGCGACAGCAACATGTCTAACTATTATGGTTATGCCACAATAAGTATTCTTTTATTTTAAAATTTTAATTAATATGTCGCCGCTTGAAAAGGCTCTTTATTTGTATCTTGGTTTTAATCCTTATCAAAATAAATTACTTCATATTCAAGACAGCTTCAATACCTTTATTTAACTTTTTGAATTTTTCAATTCGGATATTTAATTAGAAAGATATCACGAGTTTAAAAATGTTAGTATTAGAAAAAAGTTTCGGCTACGGGCCGCGCGGGAGAGGAGTCAAGAAATGCAGTGCCAGTGGGGTTTGCGGGACGGGGGAGCGGGAGAGCGGTGGCGGGGAAGGTGGAAGTGGAACGCTGGAGGGGAACGCACGGGAAAGGACATGTAAGGAGTAACATTTTATTTATTTTCAACAAAATAACAGAAACTGATGTTGGAAAAATAATCGATGATTTAAAGGGGGGCTCTGCTCCCGGTTACGACAACATAGATGTAAACATATTAAAAACAATGAAACAATATCTAACTTGCCCATTAACTCATATAATAAATACAAGCCTTATAAAAGGTGTATTTCCAAACAATTATAAAAGAACAATAATAACACCGATATATAAAGCAGACTGCCCTAAAGACCCACAAAATTACCGCCCTATATCCCTTTTATCAAATATATCAAAAATATTCGAAAAAATTGTAAAAAACCAAATCTGGGCCTTCTTAGAACAACATCAAATTATAAATTCTAAACAGTATGGTTTCAAAAAAAACACCAGCACCCAAGATGCCATTGCGAAAATAACAAATTATATATACACCGCCCTAGATTCAAATGAAAAATGCATTGGAATATTTATTGACCTTAAAAAAGCATTTGATAGTATATCTCATACTAACTTAATAAAAAAAATCAAATCAATTGGAATAAATGGAATGGTGTTATCCTGGATTGTAAGCTTTTTGGAAAATAGAACACAACAAGTAAAATTATTAAATGAACTAAGTGATTCCCAAAGTAGTAACTTCTCAATACCACAAGGCACAGTTCTAGGACCACTTTTGTTCATATTATATGTAAATGATATATTTGAAGTTGCTAAATACGGGGAAATAATATCATATGCAGATGACACAGTGCTTCTTCTAAAAGCAAACACGTGGTTAGAACTGAATAAAAAGGCTAACACGGACATAAACGAATTAAAAACATGGTTTGACAATAACCTACTAACGTTAAACTCTAAAAAAACACATTATATACCATTTTTCATAAAAAAACCAAACATGCCGCATGAAATTAACATAAGGATCCACTCTGCCCCAAACACTCAACAACACCACTGTAACTTACTGTGTACTCATATTGAAATGAAAACTTTAACCAAATATCTAGGAATTACTATTGACCAATGTCTAAAATGGATACCGCATATAACCAATCTTAAAAACAGAGTACGAAAATTGACCTATATTTTTAGCTGTTTGAGACACATTCTAAATAAAGAACTACTGAGAATGACGTACTTCGCTTTCTGTCAATCCATAATCCAATATGATATAATAGGATGGGGTGGCGCCTATAAAACTCACACACAATCTCTTTACATTGCGCAAAAACTAATAATTAAAATAATATTAAAAAAATCATTTTTATATCCATCAGAACTCATATTCAAAGAATTTAAAGTCAGAAAATTAAATACTCTTTTTCTGTATCACTCAACCTTACAAGTCTACAAAGAGGATATCCTAAACAAAACTATACCTTTCAAAAACACAGCAAATCTCAGGCAAAAATACATGTTACCAATTCCCATTTGTAAAAAAACTTTAGGCCAACAAAACTACAAATACTTGGGAACAAATTTCTTTAATAAATTACCAGAAAATATAAAATCCCATTGTGACAGTTTCAAAAATTTCAAAACACAATTAAAAAAATATACTGAAAACCTTAACTAAAAAAAAAAAAAATAATAATAATAAAAATTTATATATTTATATAAACACACATTTATCTTATTATTTACATAAACTAAATTTCAAAGTACTAAATATAAATAAAAACAACAATAAAAAAAAATAAAAAAATAACCAAACAAATAATACTTCCTCCCGTACACACAAGCATTTGCTAATTATGGGAGAATAATTTAAAAATATATATTATATAATTGTAATAATTATAATTGCATTAAGCTTTTATATACTTTCATTTTATTTATGTATCTATTGTATTGTACCGAAAGAAAAAATTTTCAATAAAAAAAAAAAAAATTAAAAAAAAAATAAATAAATAAATAAAAAAATAAAAAATAAAAAAAAATTTGAATATGGCATGTATTATAAAAGAAAGTCCAAAAAACGTGCAGCTCGCAAAAACTCAGAAACGAGTCCCGGTTCGATCAAGGGAGTTATATGATGTGGTAGATCTCTATCCCCCCTAGGGAATAAGGGTATCCGTTTTTACCTAAAGGCCGTGCTTTTAAAGATATAAGGGCTGAAAATTTCGCCCTCTTGAAATTTCTAGAACAGTCTTCCGGAAAGTTCTAGAAGGTTCCATAGAGCTGTAGAAAGTCGTGGAAGGAGTGGCGGAGTATGTCGTGGAATGATCAGGAATAGGAAATCGGGAATATCATTGTGCAACATTCCAGAACACTATCTTATTGTCCTGAGCGAAGCCGGGTAACCCAGCTAGTGTTTAATAATTTGGTCCGGCCCTTGACTCGGAGACAGAATGATAATTTGGCCCCAGACCTAGGAAAGGTTGCCCATGCCTGATCTAGTCGATACATGTTACATACTATTAGAATGTGAAAATCGATGCGGGTAGTCCAGATTTTGTAGTTTCATTTGGGGGAGTTGGAGGCCAAATTGGACTAATTGTGTGTAGAAAAGTGGAACCTATTTTTTCGCTTCAAGTCTCATCTAGATACCTACCCGGTACATATTAGTCGTGGACCTGATGACGGTGACTTTGTCTACCTGTAAACTCCGGTTTGATGATCTCTAGAAATTTTTATTTGAATTTTAATGCTATCTGTGAGTTTTCACAGGTCTGCTCTAGGTATACATAATAAATGTCAAAACATGAACCTGTTGACAGGAACAAAATACCAGGAGCACACTGATCTATTTATTATATTTAGATGAGAAATGAAGAGAAAAAATAGGTTCCTATTTTGTCCGCTCAATTAGTACGATTTGGCCTAATACTACACTAACAAAAAGTATCTATGGAGTTTTTATTTAAAGCAACCAAATATTTTGTCCTACAAAAAGTTCCAAAAATCGATATCTGCATTGTGTTTTCCGCACAAAACTTAGTGTATTACATTAAAAAAAGTGAATCTTATTCCAATTATTAAATAATCATAGTGGAAACATATCAACTATAACAGTGAATTTAAAAACAAAATCTTGAAATTACCATGACAAGTGACATTTGAATTTGAATTTAAAAATTTGAAGTCTGAAGACAAATGACATTTGAAGCCATAGACAAAAAGTTAATAGAATATTGCTATGACTGTTACTGTAACAAGAGACAATGTTTTAAATTCTTAATAAAGTGGGGGCATTTTTGAACCCAAATTGAGGACCCAAAAATGTCTACCAACCAGAATACCACCACTACTCGCGCCACCAGGGCAAATATGACGCAAGAGGCATCTGAAAAAAATATATCTGACAACATTAAAACAATGTTAAGAAAAGAATTTGAAATAATAAAAACTTTCTTTGAAAATAAAGTGGACGAACAGTCTAAAATGTATGAAGGCAAAATGGAGGAAGTATTACAGAAAAATTTGACAATCCTAAAAGAAATGGAAATTTTGTCTAAAAAATACGGCCAACTCAATACAAAATGCAAAAAAATAATTATTGAGAATAAGTGTATCTCTGAAAATATAAAAAATAAGAATGATGACCTAAAAAATTATATTAAAAAAATAACTTTAAATGAATCTTATGCTGAAAAAGTTCACGAGCCTATGGTAATGATTAAACGAAAAAATAAACAAGAAAATGTCAAAACTACAACTGAAATAAAAAATAATAAACTGCGGTGTGACGGGTGTAAGAAATGCCAAAGATGGTGGAATAATTGTTGAATGTAAAAATGCATCGAATATAGACAAGATGTGTGAAGAGGTAAAGGGAAAATTAGGAGACAAATACGATATTAAAAAAATTAAAGCGAAGAAACCAAGTATCAAAATTGTTGGAATAACTCAGAAACAAGACAGGGAGGAAATCGAAACAAAAATAAAATCACAAAATGAAGACATTTCCGAAACAAGTTCAAATATTGAGGTAACTTACATAAAAGAGTTTAAGAATAAAAGAGACCAGATAAATTACACAATATATGCGGAAGTCGACGGCAACACGTACCAACGAATAATAAAGGCTGAAAAGATATATTTAGGATGGGACAGATGCCGTGTTTACGACAATGTAAATATTTTGAGATGCTTTAACTTTAACGAGTTTAACCACAAGGCGATACATTGTAAAAATGAAATATCATGTCCAAGATGTGCAAAATCCCACGATATTAAAAACTGTAATGAAGGATGTGATGCCTGCATTAATTGCAAAAAGGCAAATGAAAGACTAAAATTAAATTTAAAAATTAATCACCCTGTATGGAGCAAAGACTGTCCAGTATACTGTCGAAAAATTGAACAGGAGAACAGAATGGTTAATTTTTTAGATTAAACCGAAACTTCATAACAATATACTCCTTAAACGTCTCTAGTTTACTAGCACATATCGAAGAAGTTGAAGACATGCTAAGAGAATACAAACCGCACATGGTAATGATGAGTGAAACTTGTGTTACTGAAGAAATTAAACTACAAGAAATAACATTTCAGGGCTATTCGACAATTAGATGCGACTCATTTAGCAGGCATACGGGGGGAGTTATAATATTAATTCAAAATAATATCTCTTACAAAGTCACAACAAATATGGTTCTAGATAAAATAATAATAAATAACAATAATACCTGGATGCTTGCTATTGAAATTCAAAAGGATTTTAAGAGGGGAACCTACGCAGCTATTTATCATTCCCCAAATCAAAATGATACAAAATTCTTAGATTTTTTTGATGAATGGTGTCGTAAACAAATAAATACAAGAGATTTAATAATTATCTGTGGAGATCTTAATATCGATATGATGAAACCCAATGCAAAAAGCACAAGACTACAAAGGATCATAAATGGCTTAGGCTGGAAGCAACTTGTCAAAAATTATACAAGAATAGGAAAAACCTCTAAAACAATAATTGATTTAGTAATTTCAAATGACTTTTATGCGAAAGTTAATGCTGTAGAAGAACTCAAAATATCTGATCACGAAACAATTGTTACAAAAATTAGATATAGTAGTCCGAAACCACAGGAAATACGAAAGACAACGTATAGGAATAAAAAGAACTATGATAAGGATAAATTGTGTACGGCATTAAAAAACAAAAAGTGGATTTGCGATAACCAAGGAAATTTGGAGGGAAAAGCCGATGAACTAGTAGGACATCTGAAAACAGTAGTAAACGAGCTAATGCCTATAACTAATATTATATCAAAAGATACAAATAATTGGTATACGAAATCTCTACATCTTCTACAAAAACAAAGGGATACAGCTTATAAAGCCTGTAAAATACAATTTACGAAAGAAAGATGGGAAATCTATAAGAAACTTAGAAACATGTATAGCACAGAAATAAAACAAACTAAAAATTCGTATATTAGACAAAAAATAATTACCTCTCAAAGTGATTCAAGAAAAATGTGGACTACACTCAAAGAAATTATAAGCGGTAAACAGAAGGGAGACACTAAGGAAGTTCGGTTCCCCGATGGAGTTGAAGATGATAAACCTAAAATAGCCCAAAAATTTAATACAAATTTTATACTCAGTGTCGAAAACATAAATAAGAGCATTCCATTAGTCACAGACACCTTTTCTCAATCAATGGAAAGAAGAGAGAATAATAATATTTTCAGGTTTAATAAAATTAACAATGAGTATTTAATGAAAATTCTTAATGCAATGAAACTAAAATCGTCCACGGATGGAATTATGATAGGCATAATCAAAGATGCACTGCCAGCTCTAGGAGACAGATTAGTTGCACTAATAAATGAATCTCTGTTAGAGGGAATTTTTCCACAGTCAAACTTCTATAATAACACCAGTGCCCAAAATAATAAATGCTAAAAATTTCAAAGACTTCAGACCAATAAATGGATTACCTAAATATGAACAATTACTAGAATCGATAGTTAAAGAACAGATAAACAATTTTATTGAAAAAAATAACATTCTTGTAAAACAACAATCTGGATTTAGAAACAAATATTCCTGTGAAACAGCAATCAATTATGTGATAAATGAATGGAAAACAAGTATGGATCAGAAGAAAATCATCATAGCAGTATTCTTAGACTTTAGACGTGCTTTTGAAACGATAGACAGAGAAAGACTAATAATGAAATTGAAAGACATGGGAATTCATGGTAAAGAATTGCAGTGGTTTACTGATTACCTAAAAAACAGAAAACAAAGAACCAAATTTGGAGATGCTATCTCTGAAGAGCAACAAGTAAACCTTGGAGTTCCTCAAGGATCGGTCTTGGGACCACTACTTTTTATTATATATATTAATGATATAGTGAAGTGCCTAAAGTACTGTTCCATCAAACTGTTTGCTGATGACACACTTTTATATATTATAGCAAATAATATTGAAGATGCATTGACAAAAAATACAAAGTGAAACTAGGAAATTGGTCTATAACACAACTGTAGCATCCCATCTGAATTCTTAATTCCCAAGTGTAATCTTTCTGAGCAATAAAACACAAATTAAAAGAATGGAAATAATTCAGAACAGAGGCATGAGGTCTATATTGTGCTGTAGCAGATATACCAGGATAAAAACCATGCAACGCCAACTCAATAAATTAAGTGTGTGGCAAAGATTAGTTTTCAATGCCCTAGTTTTTATTAATAAGTTAAAAAATAAAATGTTACCAGATTATATGTCGAATAATGTTAGAATCAATAGTACAGTCATTGTTATCCTACGAGAAACTGCAACGATTTTAGGCTTCCTAAAACAAATTTATCGGGAACACAAAATAATATTTATCATAAAGGTTTTAAAATGTTCAATGAACTCCCTGTAAATGTTAATGAGGCTAAAAGTCTTGCAGTTTTTCGTGGATTATGTCTTAATGTTGTAAAGTCCAAATTTTAGTCAGTATGTAGTAAATAATATTGTAGTAGTCATAGAAAAGAAAACATTAGATATAAGATGTCAAATTTTATATCTAAATAAAATACACAATAATAATAAACTCTGACTGACCGCAAACTACAAAGCCTGGTCTTCGTGCAGTGCGCACCGATTATCGCTAGTGGAACAAGTTTCAACGATATGTAAGCATACAATGTCGCCTCTAATTGTGTACCTTTATGGAACACAAATAAATGTCATAGTATAATTTTTGTATTAATTTATGCACTAATGAGGCGCTAATAAGTTGCTAATTCCACAATTAAACCACTACAAGAAAAAGAAGAATAAATAATAATAAAAGTCAAAATATGAACCTGTCGGCAGAACAAAATACCAGAGTGTGCTTTAGACCACACCACTGAAGTAAAACTTCACTAACTTATGCCGTCCATAAACAATATAACAATAACAGGAATAAAAATATCCCCATCCCCTCAACATCCCCATCAACTCAACTCAACTCTCAACTCTCAGCTCTCAGCTCTCAACTCTCAACTCTAAACTCAACTCATATCATTGATTAGCGTTTCACATTGATAAGCGTTTCATATTGATAAGCGTTTCACATTTTTTCGTAACGTTTCATATTTTTTCGTAACGTTTCACAACGTATTCATCATTTTACCCCCAAGTGTCGATCGTGCGTAAAGAAGTTTTACTTCAAAAATATGATTGGGTATTTCCATTTGGTTGTTATCACGCTTATGTCACCCTTGACTTGGGGAGTGATAAGGATAGTGGCCCCAAGGTCGTAGGTCACCCCAAGGTCGTAGGTCACCCCAAGATCGTAGGTCACCCCATGGTCATATTTCACCCCAATGTCATATATCACCCCTAGGTCATAGGTCAACCCATTCGCTACGTTTAGTAACTTAGCAGGGATACCTGGGTTCATGGGGCGAGGTTTGTCTTGTAGTTTTACTTGAGTCGTGGGGTCTAAATCAGTGGTCCCAAACCTTTTTGCCACCGCGGACCGGTCAAAGTTTGATAATTGTACCGCGGCCCACTGGGGGGGACACATTGAATGTAGTTATTTTTTAATAATAAAATATTTGTATAATATATTTATAATACGGTACATAAGTTGTATTGACAAATAATAGTAGATAAAACACAAGGTTTGTGGGAAAATTGAAGGAAAAATATATAATAACAATGAAGAATTATTCCAGAAGTTTCAGATAATTTTTATCTTTTGGATTCATGGGTATTTTCTATATTTTTAAGGTTCAACGGAAGGTTGAAAGTAAGTTTTAAATTTACATAAGAACAACGATAATAACAGCTTAAACTTTTTTTTCAAAAGTTTTTTGATTTTTAAGCAAGCCCTTGCGGCCCAATACCACGTTGTTCCACGGCCCGGTACCGGGTCGCGGCTCATGGGTTGGGGACCACTGGTCTAAAGCACACTCGTTTTTTATAAATTACATTTTTTTTTAATTTCCTGTGTTTTCACAGGTCTGCCCTAGATCTAAATCCAATATCTATGCATGTTTTATATGTAATCACTTTATTATATGATGAGAATATTTGAATAACTGTTGATACGTCGAAATACAGTCCAACGTTATAACTTATAACATTCATCATACGAATTGGCAGGATAAAAAGGTAGTATCCAACATGGCCACCATCTTGAACCGGAACCTAACAAACAAATTTACAGACAGATGAAATGACAATTGGTCGAGATAAAACGGGACTTCGCCACGCTCAGTAAATAAATAAAACCGAGAAGAATTTGGTAAGTATCTACATATTGTGAAGGTTTGGTTTATTTATGAATACAATATTATACGATTCTGAAAGATACAAATAACAGTACCTTGGTGCACCTTAGGCCTGGTTCACATTAGTTCGTACCGACACTTTTGTTGATCGGTTGTCGGCTTTAGCTGTTCACACTGTCGCACAGTGAATCAAGAACAAGCTAGAGAGACAAAATTATTTTTTGTTTTTTTATCCAATGAAATGGGTCTTGGCGGCGGATGCGTCTGTCCACCAGCTGCATGGCAGGCCGGATCGTGGGAGAATGGTTGCGGGAGTCCCTTTGACTTATCCAGCCGCATGCTCTCGGTTGCCTTGCACCGCATTGGGAGGTATGGATTCGTACGTCCGTCACGACCCCCCAGTTTCTTACCCACCAATTTTTTCAATTCCTAAAATTCACACCGGCTTTTTGATACTTTGCTTGCCTGGCTAGCTCTCATAAGTAAAATTTCATCTGTCCGCGCCGGCCGCAACGCACGCAACAGATTTTTCTATATCTTTATAGAAAAATCCGGCCCTCACCGACCACCGGTATTTGCCGGTAGTAGACGCAGTGCTGTACTAACTACATTCATATAGATATAGAAAAAATCCGTTGCGTGCCGTGCGTGCGTTGCGGCCGGCGCGGGCAGATGGGCGCTCACCACTCACCATTAAGCGTCGACGACACAGGGCGAGTTTATAAGCTACTATCTCGGAAATGCACTATCTGTTAGTAAACTCGCTCAGTGTCATCGTGTTACTTGCTAACTAGCAGATTGTTGACAATCCACGGAAAAAGTTGAAAGGTCCTTGTGGAAAAAAGGTTGAAAGTGGAAAACTCGCCGTGTGTCATCGAGGCTTTAAAGTAAGTTTTTGACAAGTTGCTCACAGGAGCGTTTACATATTATGCATCCATAAATATACCAAACCACCCACTATGCATCCGACTTGTGGTAATTAATTAATGTGTAAATGCTCATGCGACCGTTTACATCTCTAAATTTATTTGCAATAAGATAGCTTCCTGCCAACAGCAATCTGCTACTGTATTTACGCAATTTTGACAATAAAGACGAAAGGCCCAAATAAAGTGTTGAAATAGAATTTGGCTTTTAATGCCTTTAATTAAACAATTCTCTATGCGCTTTTGTGCCGTCAAAGGCGGAAATTAATGGACATAATGGAGTTTTTCATTTTATCCGAATGACAGCAACCGACTTCGAATTCAAATAAGTCATAAAATAAATACGTAATGTTATTAAAACAGAAACATTGAGATTTGAAAGGACTGGACCGATAATTCAGTAAAAGGATGCTCATTTTCAGAAAACTTAAATAAGTAGGTATAATTAAATACTAGTGTCATAGGAAAAAAATCTACGAAAACAATGTCTTTTAATTTTTGACTTCAGCAACGGCGCATTTTGGTACCATTTCTTGCGGCAAGTCAAGCTGATTTTATAAGCTGTGAGAAGGCTGGAAGCTGGAAGTTCGCGCGGAAGCGATTAGACCTGACTCGCGAAATAAAAACTTCTGTAATTTGCTATAAATTATAAATAAATATGGCAAATAATAATTATAATAATTATATATAAATTAATATGGCCAAATTACCAATGTAAACGACACCAAAAGTCAATTAACGTAATTTATAGCAAGTTACAGAACTTATTCTTTCGGAAGTTTTTTTGACAGGCCGCGCGAATTTCCAGCCTTCTTACAGCTTATAAAATCAGTTTGATAAGCTAAAGAGGCTTACCGCAATAGTTCCGAAATGCGCCATTGCGAAATGTCAACAATTAAAAGAATTGTTTTCATAGGATTTTTTTCCTACAAAACTAGTATTTATTTCCACTTATTTAAGTTTTCTGGAAAACGAGCTTCCTTCTGTTCAATTATCGGTCCAATGCTTTCCAATCTTGAAGTTTCTATTTTTAACATTTACGTATTTGAAATTTTTGTTCGAAGTCGGTTGCTGTCAGGCAGCTGTCATTCGGATAAAACGAAATTAACTGCCGCCTTTGACGGCACAAAAGCGCATGGAGAATTGTTTAATTAAAGCCAAAATCTATTTCAACTCTTTATTTGGGCCTTTTCGTCTTTATTGACAAATTCGCGTAAATTTGACAGTAGCACGTCGTTGTTGACAAGAAGCCATCTTACCGCAAATAAATTTACAGATGTAAACGGCCGCATGAGCTGAGCAATATGAGCATTTATACAGGTCGAACTTCCGAACAACTTCCGTGATCATTAATTACCACAAGCCACAAGTCGGATGCATATGTAAACGCTCCTGATCTGTCAAAATCTTATGTAATCCGTAAATTTTAATTACGAGTGTAACCCTTCCCTAAAGCTAGCCTAAAAATCATAAATATACCAATCCCTGCTAAAAATTTTAGAGAAATATTGTAAAATTTAAAAATAAAATGTTGGCCACCTACTAATAGCGATGCGATGCATAATCATACACAAGATTTCAATGGTAAATATTTTCAGTATCGCCCCGGTGAAAGAAAACCATTCAATTACTAAACATCTGAATAGCGAGGTACCTACTTTTCATCCTTCCATTTCCCCATCTCCTTCCTCTCTCCACTTCTTTCAACCTCACAAACATATCAATTTGGGAAGCGGGTATGGGTATCGCCGCCTCGAGAATCATTTATTGCATAACCAACACCTCTATCCGGTTCTTGGCGGCGAATGCGTCTGCCCACCAGCTGCATGGCAGGCCGGATCGGGAGATAATGGTTGAGGGAGTCCCTTTCACTTCTCCAAAAATTTTCTTTCTGGGAACATCGCCTGGCACCGCAGTGGGAGGGATGGATTCATACTTTCGGACACACTGACCCCCAGATTGCTACCACCCATAATACCCTTTTCTTTCCCAGAATTTCCTCTTATTCCTTTCCTTAAAAGACCCTCCTCACAGCATCCCCAAAGATGACATAGGCCCTGAGCGGAATTATTTTCCTCAGGGCCTCCGGTGTGGAGCTAATGTAAAAAAAGTAAACTGGAATATGCTAGTGGTGTATGGACTCATTATTATATTTAGAGGAAGGTTTTTTATGTGAATACCGCACAAGAGTTCCAACTGCTCCCAAGGAGGTGAGTAGGAGGTGGTGAAGGGGAGGGGGAGTAACCCTTGAAAATAATATACGTAAAATGAAAATAAGTAATAAAAAAATGTATTTTTCAATAGCGCTGTTTATTGAATTCGAAGGGCGCTATTAAAAATGGCTAATAAACTGTTATTGTCCTCACAGTGTATTTCGAAAATCGATTATTTTTCCCAAAAATATTTATTGATTTTACAGACTTTTAAAAATCATTATGCACATCACTAACTATTTTTGAAGAATCATAAGAAAAAGCATAGAAAAATAGTGTTTTGTGCACTTTTTAGTGTTGGGCAGAATAGATGAACTTTGATAATCGAATGATTCTTTTCGGACTTTTTTTTGTAAAAAGTGATGTTCCTAGTGAATTGTAATTTAAAATATTTTATTTAAACCCCTGAAGAATGCCTTTACTCACAAACCTTGTAAACTTGTTGCGATATGGTTACCTACTATTAATAATATATCGATACCTATGCTTCGATTCTTATAATAATCGATAACGAAATCACATCTCGATTAGCCTTATGCCCAACGCTAATCATGTTTTGTTGACTGTCAATATGCGACGTTTTAGTGGTTTTTATTTAAAGCTGTGTGATATTTTCCGTAATTAAGTAATAAATAATGGTGTATCTCAGCTGAGTTTCCGAATGACAGTTTCAGTGCATTTCCTTATTCATCAAAATTAAAAGTGTCATTTTTCAAATGAAAGGTTATGTCTTGCAAATTACAAGATTCAAGTCATTAGGATTATTAGAATTAATAAATCGATCATGTTAAGTTTTGTGAATATATAATTTAAAAGGATAGCATTTTTATCACTATTTTGGCAAACATTGATTATATGAAAAACTTTCCCTCTTAGTCAAACTTGATGTTTTAGAAAGTGTTAGTGTTGGGAAATAGCATTCTATAAATAATATTTCTTTTCGCTGTACAATAAATCATTGCCACCTTTCTTCTAAACATTTTTGTCACTTTCAGCTATTGAAATTTATTGAGATTATTGAGATATCGTAGATGATTTGGATAAGGGACTATAATCAAATCCTAATTTAACATTAGAAGCTTTTTATTCTTCCCATTATCTATTGTCTAACAATTTAAATATTATGACATCATTGATGATTCTTCAATCCATTAATTCTTCATTCACTTATCAATAGCCATACAATGGGAAAAATATTTGTATATTCGCCTTGTAACAAAACATTGAGGATATTGTGAAGTACGATGGCCGAATTTTTAAAGGTAAAACAGTTTTCTTTACATTTATGGCGAGGGTATATATATAGTAATTTTACCGAGGAAAACCACCGCATTTCAATATTCGATTGCCCATAGCGAACTGACTATGCAACAAGCTATTATGGTGAGCGCCCATCTACCCGCGCCGGCCGCAACGCACGCACGGCACGCAACGGATTTTTCTATATCTTTACATAGAAAAATCTGTTGCCCGAGCCGGACCACCGGTATTTGCCGGTAGTGGACGCAGTGCTGTACTAATTCATATAAAGATATAGAAATATCCGTTGCGTGACGTGCGTGCGTTGCGGCCGGCGTAGACAGATGGACGCTCATCTTTAGCCTCACCATGAATTTAACATAATGTATGCTCTTGTTATTACCTTTGATTGGTACAGGTAAATCATTTTAAGGTTAAACGTCACGTACGTTATAATCTACGCATTCACAGATGGCGCCAATCAAATTATTTTAGGTTTTTAATGCTTTTTGCATGTTACGCTAAAATATTATTTGCCTCATTCACATTCATACATCGTCTTATACATACTCTTCTATTATTTTGACTCTTGACATGGCCCATCCCAAGTATCTGAATCACTTGGATCGTGCCATGTCTTCCTCGGGCGTCCACGACTTCTTCTACCATTCACATTTGCATCATATATTCTCCTTACAATCCTTTCCTCTTTAATTCACTCTACATGCCCAAACCACCTGAGGGTCCTTTTTTTGATCTTACTTATACGCTTACATCAGCCTTGCATTCTTTGCGGATCTCCACATTTCTCACACGATCATACATGGTTTTACTACACATACGCCTCAGGGATCTCATTTCAACAGCATTCAGTTTGCTTTCATCCTTCCGCTGCCATACATCGGGGTTGGTACCAGAACTCCATTGTGGACTGCTAGCTTCGCTTCTTTTGACAGTTTTTTATTAGTGCCAACGGCATTCAGTCCTCAATTAATGGAGCTACCTGCATTTACCCTTCTTTCAATATCTTTATCAGCCTTTCCATCTCTCGTAAACATACTACCCAGATACACAAACTTAGGGGGCATCCATTAATTACGTGAGCACAAACGAGGGGGGGGGGGGGGGTCCAGCAGAATCTCACGTTACTTGAAAAAAATATACAAATTGGCCCAAATTTATCTCACCGAGGTGGGGGGGAGTCTAGATTGGAAGAAAAACTGCTCACGTAATTAATGGATGCCCCCTTATCCACCTGCTCCAAGCTTTACAATTACATTTCCGAAAATGATAAACCATTCTGTCACTTTAAAACATTAAATTAACATTTTCTTGTGTTCTTTGCCCTGTCTAATGATCTTTTCCAACCCTTTATTTGACTTATTTTGTACTAATTTAATTTAGAATAATTAATTATGCAAGACTAATATTTGTATCATTTTATGTAATTTTTATTTGTTTTTAATAAATGCCCTCATTATGGCTAATGGCTATTTTTTTCAATGAATAATTTTAATATTGAATTATGTTATTAGAAAATATTGTATTTATAGATGGTAATTTAATTTAAAGGCTTGAACAAACGAAATACCTACTGTAAAATGTTGGACTCTAAAAAACAATAAGAATGTAGACACAAAACAGTTCTAATGCAAAGTTACCAATTTGTGCATCCGACATTGTTTGTAAGAGAGTCGATTTATAAGCGACATGATGTAGGAGTTTGGGTTTTCGTCAGTTATTTACCGAAGAATGCATTTGTAGCTAGAACCAGTACATGCAATACCACAGAAATTTATTTTATTTTTTAATTAATAACGGATCACTTTGTATAAACCACTTTTTTATAAACAATATCGACATGTTTCAATAACAATGTTATCTTCATCAGGATATGTTAATAATATATTAATATAAAAGGTTAAATGATAATAATTGGAGAAAATTTTTATTTTTAAATAATAGCATTTCAAATTTAATAATTATATATCAACATATCCTGATGAAGATAACATTGTTATTGAAACATGTCGATATTGTTTATAAAAAAGTGGTTTATACAAAGTGATCTGTTATTAATTAAATAATAAATAATGCCACAAAGTAATTTTGCGAAGTTTGAAGAAGTAAAAAATTATTTTGTTTCCACCAAAGAAAGGTCTGTACAAGGTGTCTATTTATTCTTGAGTGTCAATGAAACTTCTGAAATCATTCATTTTTAATGTAACTACGACCAGTTAGTGGCTGAGATGACAAATGCTTTGGATTACCACCCAGGTGTTGTGTGTTCAATAGCTCTATTGTCAACGCCTCCATAATGAAACAAACAAAATTTTCGCTTAGTATGATGCTAGTAGGAATATTTAAATAGTTTAGGAGTATAGTCTCTGTAAGCTCAACCCACTATAAACCGGACATCCAGTAATCCAAACCATGTATGTAAAAGTTCTGAAAAAAAATGAGAGCATTACAGAAGAAGAAGAACAACACCTGACACAGTTGAGCATTTTCAATATTGTTTTTTTTTTACTTTTCAATATTTATATTAAGAGGTACTCGATTTCGACGACACTCTGCTACTCGACCTACAGAAGACCGACTTATAAAATAAATTGCATATTCTACGTTCTGGAACTAAGAAGGACTGCGCAGTGTGTTACAACAGAAAAATTCCGGGTGGAAGAAAAGAAACACGATTGTATTGCGAAACCTGCCAAAGTAAACCTGGACTTCACCTTGAGGATTGTTATGTAAAATATCACACAATGAAAAACTTCAAATAATCAATTGTTATGTCCATTTTATATCTTACATACCCATTTTACCAAAACAAAATAATAAAAAAATTAAAAAACCATTTTTTTATTTATATCCTCCTACGTACAAAATTATGTAGAAATAAACAACTTTTGTCAGATCCAGCTTTGTAAAAAGTTTATAATAATAACCACCCACTGTACAAATGTTTGTACAAATTCTTTGAGCTCCTCTAAGTTTTTCAAATTTTCCTGTGATTAATTTCACATATCAAAATTACGTGATTAGTCTATATTCTCTATGTCATCAATGCTGGCAACCAAAAAATTAGTGAACTGTCAAAACCAGCTGCGATGAACGATGAAACATGTCGCGACTTCGTGTTAATGGTAAGTTTAATCTGAAAATATTTACTTAATCATTACTTTTCTCTTAATACTGTTGATGTTATTATAATCTTAAAGGTGTAAATATTACATACTAATAATACTTTTCGTGATTGTATCAAAATGTAGCTGATTTACAAAGTGATCAATTATTTTGTTCAAATTTTTGTACATTGGTTCCCAGTATCAAACGTTAAGTCTCTGTTTATAATTTAGTGTTTTTGCTTTCAGATCTTAATGAAAATGACATTCTCCAGTGTCTGAATGGATCTGAATATGAGTCAGAATGTGAAGAGGAGGCTAGTTCAGAACCCGAAACTCGAGAGAAGAAAAAGAAAAGAGGACGGCTAGCAATAATTCCTATCCCTTCAAAGATTCGTAGACAGCAAGGAGCAATGCACATGCCTATCTTTGAAGGTGTACCAAACAGATGCCGTTTGCCTGGCTGCGATAAAAGATCTACCGCAAAATGCATTACCTGCCTGGTAGCTCTTTGTCTAACATCCACTCGTAACTGTTACAAAGCATTCCATTAGTGACATAACTAATTCCTATTATAATTGAAGTTCCTAAAAGGTCTCACTAATGTTAAGTTATTATTTTTCTTCTTATAAGTATAATATTTTTGTTATTAACGACCTTAAGAGTCTGAATCTTTCCAAAGATGATTAAATATTGTGATTGTGATATAATAAAAACTGTTTAAATTGCTTTATTAGAATGTAGCTAAGTTAAAAAGTTTCAGAATGAAGGATTTCGTCTTATTTAATACGTTTTTTTAATATTTCATTAAAATAATATAAAATATATTATAATTTTTTATTATTTTCCCTGCAAAGTTAAGACCCAAAGTGCAATATTTTGCACAAAAGATAAGCCGACGTAAGTTAACCAAAAATGTCCCTTAAGCCTAGATTACATTGAACGAGTTTACAAACTACTAACCGGTAAGTTTAAAAGAGGGTGAATCGGCGAGTGAGATTGTCGTGATGACTCCCAAAACTGTCTACTCGCTCAGTAGCGACAGTAGCACCTAAAATAGCGACTCCTGCGCGAACCAATTCAGACCACATTTTGTACAAAACTTGAGCTCGCACCAAGCGCCACCCGCTAGCCAGTAGCGAGAATAACGGCTCCCGCGTGAACTAATTCCGACAGTTGCAAAATCAGCTGTTGGTAGGCCGCCATCTTGAACGAGTAGCGAGTAAAGTTGACTACCTTTCAACTTTTTTCGTAGATTGTCCACAATCTGCTAGTTAAATAGTAATACGATTACACTGAGCAAGTTTACTAACAGAGAGTGAATTTCCCAGATAGTAGTTTGTAAACTCGCTCAATGTAATCGAGGCTTTGGACACCTAGTATGGTAAAAATACTCTCAAAACTCTAAAAGACCTTGCTTCAAATTTATGAAGTTTTATGTCTCGACAGCAATAAATCAATTTGTGCATAATTTTGTACTACATATGGGTCTTTATGACTACCTTGTTATTTAAAGTCTGTGTCTTGAGAAGATCTAAATTTAATTATATATCTTAAGAAGTGCTTCGAGTTGGCGGTGTGCGCATACCAAAAAACTTTTGAATGCAAAGGGTTAAATAAAACGAATTTATTAATGTGCAATAAATAAGTATAAACTCAGTTGTTTTATTTCGATTTCAGTAATCTAAAAATTCGTTGAACCAAACAGGTTTAGTTTTTAACTGTTCAGATTATAGGGACCAAAGATATTGAAATACTAAAGAGATATAGATTGTCGGCGGACTACTACCTAATCGGAGTAGTTTGCATACAAAAAGAATTTGTTCATTTCGTTGATTTTTGAAGGCGTACATTAGTATTGGTTAACAATATAGTTTGAATACGGAAAGAATTCATTCATTTAGTTTATTCATTAATTGGTAAACAATATCTGCAACACCCAGAAGCGCAGTCCCACCTAGTAAAAACTGCGCATAGCACATCTCTTATATTTCAATATCTTTGATAGGGATTATACTGTATTGTCTGGTTATTCATAATGCGGGAATGTAACATATGTTTTGTTGTGTAATAATAATCTAACCAACGAAGATAGTTCTTTTCAAGGCGATTAGAAAACAGAAAAGGATAAAGGAATCAACTTAAAAAAAATAATAATAGTGTTTCAAAAGCATAAGTGAAAAATGGAAACCATCTGCATATCGGAATTTTGTAAGCAATCAAAGTTTCGTAAATGCGATCAAATAAATGAAAATCAGCGGAAGATGATTTATAAAACCTTTTGGGACATGACCTGGCATTAAAAAAAGTATTCCTTTCGGACATGGTGGTAAAGTCTCGGTGAAATGCACACAAACTGCATCATATGAATTCAAATGCCAAGTCTCATTGAAGTATCATTTAATCGTAAACAATTTGAAGTTATAGTTGTGTAGTGTTATGTTCTCGCATACGTTGGGCATAAAGGTATGCTTTGTAAGGTATTAAGGTATGTAAGGTACAAAGTAATGGACTGCTTGAAATCATTGTCATTTATTCATTAAATTAAATTTATTTTTTATCGCGCAAATCATGGTTCAGAAAAATGCATGTTATGGAAGATGTCCTGTTAGTATAATTCGCGTTGTGCAGCTATTATTATCTGTATTATTTTAGGTTTTTTGTTGTTTTTATTTTTAGAAACATCTTTTGTATACTAAGCATTTTTTATTTGATGTTAAAATAACTATTAGTTACAATATTAAACCGATACGCTTGGTCTACTTTGAATTCAAAATATTAATCTATGTTTTAAGTTTGATAACGTTCCCTATTCCCTTATAAATTAGAAAAAAAACATTTTATTTATCTAGTATCATGTGAACTCTAAACCATTGATTCTTCTATTCTTGACCTGTAGCCCCCTTTTGAGTTACATTCCCATAGTAGTTGTTCTAGGGAAAAAAAATGCTTGAAAACTAATGATTCCAGTAATTTTTTTCCAGTTTTTTACAAGACCAACACCAAAGGCAGGAAGATACTGATCATTGAAAACTACACCTATTCTATTCATCAGAAGCACTTGGGAAAATGTAGATGGGCCTGTACTTACCGTTACGGCGGCTGCAACGCTGTGGTTCACACCTACGATGATGTTGTTATTGTCTATAAACCCAACCACAACCATCCCCCCAGGGGTAAGGAATGGACCAAATTAAATAGGTGGAAAGATTGAATGAAATAAAATATCAGAAATGACTCAACAGATTGTCACCATTAAATAAACATATTATATTGATATATATATCCAATGAAAAAGTTATATTTATTTTCTGAAGGGAAATAAACTTTAAAAATACAGTTTGACCGGTTCTGTGCCACAAGGCTCTTCGTTGCTGTGTACGGCAGGTCGACAGTGCAAATTAGCGCGTTTACCCTCCCTTCTTTATGCCTTTATTTCTTGCTTATGTCATGTATTTAGAATAGTTTAAAATATGGAACGCATATAAACATCTGTTGGGATGATCAAGAAACACTTTAATATTACTGTTTACTGATATTACCGATCTTACAGTGATCTACATAAAAGCTTTGCATGACAATCAATTTTTGCCATCACGTCTCACAGAAAGGCATTTCATGGAAAAATTACCTTCAACTGGGAAAAGAGCATCACGAATGGCCAGATGTGTGGTGTGTTTATCACAAAAAAAGAGAAAAGAATCGAGGTATCAGTGCAAGCAGTGCAAAGTGGCTCTCTGCATCGAACCTTGTTTTGAAAAATACCATACGGTGAAAGACTATAAAATTTTGTTGTAATTAAATTATGTGTATAATCATACTTTACACAATCATTCTTTTTGTGTTACATAATATACTTTTATTTAAATCAAATCTTTTGCAAGTTCTCTTATTTTCTGTGATAATTTATGAGAACCCTGACATTTTGTGAAAATTTGAGTTGTGTTTTTCTTAGTGAACGGTGGCGTAAACAACACACATTGTACTATTTGATGAGTCTTTATAATATCCTTTAGATATATACAAAAAAAATTGAATTATTAAAGTTTTTTTTGCTAAAAAATTTACGGCCTGCCGCGCCCGCCATACTAATACCTTCCGGCATTTAAAAGGTTAAATAAGAATGAAAAGTACCTGTCTAGTTTTTGCTGCATGAGCGGTTATAATTGCTCACAAAATGTTTCAAAGTTGTTTTTCTCTAATGAATAATTTTCGTCATCAATGGTCAGAGATTTCCACCACAACAAGGGCAATGTATTTTGAAAATGAGTTTCAAACATACAACAATGTGACTTGAAGGTGTCCAGGGAATTGTAGTAAAGTTGAACACGGGAATCAAATGTGGAAATTTCCCGTAAAAAAAAAACCTACTAAATTATATATATTGGCAATAAATATCGCAATATATATATATATATTTTTTTTTAAGTTTTCTTTATTCATTAAATTTTTTATTACATAAATTGGGGATTTTTCAACCACCATGCTAGGCACATGCCCGTGTTGTGGTGGTCGAATATCCGTGATATCCATCGAACCCTATGTAGGCAAGGAGTGATCTGACAATATCGATTCTTCGATATTCAATAATATTGGCATTTTATATTATGTAGTAGTTTTTAACGTCCCTCTAATTGGGCAGCCTTTTCAAGTTTTTATAAAGTATAATGTGATAATATTTAGCTGTTAAGTAATTTTTAAGATTTTAACTATCAGCATTATTACATCCAGACCCGCAAAATCAACACATAAAATGTGCAGATTTTTTTTCTCAATAAATATTCTTACTGTGTGTCGTCTTTGTGTGTGTATTTTTTTTAACGTTATCTCCATGCAGAGGGTTCTGAGGAAAATAATTTCCCATGTCATCTTTGGGGATTTTGTGTGGAGGGTGTTTAAGGAAAGAAGGAGATAAAGTTCTGGGAAGAAAACAGGTATGAGAGGTGGAAAGGAATCTGAGGATCAGTATGTACAGGAGGGACAGACGTGTCAATCCATCCCCCCCCACTACGGTGCAGTTAATGGGCAGGTGCATCCGCTGCCAAGACCTAGATAAACCTCACCCCGTGAACCCACAGGTTGCGAACCACTTGGGGCGACCTGTGGCAGAGGTGTTAGTTATCCAATTAATAGTTCCCGGGGCGGCACTACCCATACCAACCTTCCAAATTGTTAATTTAATCCAACTCCCAAATTGTGGTTGTTGAAAATGGACAATATTTTTTACTTTGTAGATACTAATAATTAAACTTTTTTATATTTCATTATTATTTTTTGTATTATGAATTTAACATTGTTATTTTTGTAAAACTGTTGGGTAGAATAAAATAATACATATATTTTTACATCTTTTTGGTTTTAATTAACATACCTACCTAATTACATACTATCTGGAGTTTTTTTTTTGAGTTTAATATAAAAGTTATTTGGGAAGTTTGAAAAATGGATTGTTCTATATAAATCAAACATTTTACATTAAATTGTTACAATATGTTTAGTGTAATATTAATATTTCAAAATTTATATACTTGATAATTTATATTTCTTGAGCAGGAAAACATTATATACATATCTATATGTTTGTGGAATGAATTTGGCCATTTTCAAGTTCTGTCTTCAAGGGACCGAAAAAACCTTTTAAGCATGAAAACTTCTAAAGCGGGAACTTCTTAAACGAGTTTCGATGTACATTTTTTTAATTTTTATTGTTTAAATTATAACATTGTTACAGTAATAGACATAATATTATGGCAAAAACAAAATAGTGAAATATGGGCATTTCTCCACTAATTTAGAAATCGCTGTCCCATTTTATTTTTATATAGTAGATCTTAATATTACCGAGTTCTTTGTATTAATAACGTCAATATATTAGCTATTCTTGGCTTGCTATAGCTCATACAGTAATATAATATTTCAATATTAATTTAAATGCACTTCAAACACCTCAATTCACAGTTCCCTGTCGTGTCCCATTTCCGAAATTACAAGTTTTATGACAAAATTCATTTTCAGTATCATCATTACGTTAGTAAAAAATATATAAATAGTACTAGAATATAGGAAGTATCTTTGTAATACGCAATCATATTTAAAAAATAACAATTTATTTAAAAAAACACTAATCAAATGTTTTCCTCAATTTTTTTGACCAGTCCCCTGTTAAGTTCCCTGAAATCGGTGTGAAGTGTGTGCGCTTCCAAAACTGTTGACATAGCTGTTAACAGTAGCCGTGAAGAATTTAAGAGGCTTTTTTCATTGTTAGTTTTTGGGGTGTTATGCCGTGTTGCGCTATCTCCTTCTTTAGCCGACGTTTCGGACTGCGTTGCAGTGTCCATCATCAGGGCAGATCCGACGATGGACACTGCAACGCGTCTGAAACGTCGGCTAAAGAAGGAGATAGCGTAATACGGCATAACACCCCAAAAACTAACAATGAAAATGCTTTTGGCCGTGAAAATCTTAAAAAAAAAAAAATTTAAGAGGCATTTAAGTGCTACTATTTAAAGTATCTTTTATATACCCATAAAGGTGTAGTTTGTGTCACATGTGTATTGTAAATGGACACATAGTCTGTAATACACAATTAAAAAAAAAAAGTTCGTTCGGTTGTAGAGTTAAGCGAGCTGACACCATCTTGTGCAGTGTCACAGCCACGCTTGTAAGTGAACTACGTGTCTGGTACGCTAGTTGTAACAGTACACTGGTAAGCATTTTTTAAAAATAGTTTTAAGTACTAAAATTATTCTTTTTTTTTTAAATAATTATTTTTCAAGCATGCTATCACGTTTGCCTATTGATTTTAAATAGATTTAAAATGGTTTTATGCTAAGAAAGTTTCTATGTAAAAATAACAGTCCCCTGGGCACAGTTCCCTGTCACTTTATGTCACAAGGGACTGTTCTTTACCACAGGGGAACTGTTTCTTTTAGGTATCGTCAAGTCTTACCTGCCATATTGCACAATATTAACATATCATTTAATATTATCTTTCTAGTAGGTAATAAATACTTCATAATACCCAAAAAGAAGTCAACCAAAACAAGGGAAGAAATATTAGAACAAAAACGCATAGCTGAACGTTTGAGATACCAACGACTTAAAAATGACACTCAGAAAAGAGAAGAAATTAACGAAAAAGAACGTCGGAAATATCAGATGAAGAAAGAAAAAGGCACAAGAAAATTAGTTAAGGACATGAGTCGTCATGAGCAGAAGGCTGCTAGAAAAACTTGGAGAGAGCATTCTTTTACCTATCGCGCAAAGAAAAAAGTTTTGAAAGAAGGTACAAATACTTTTGTTAAGGAAAATACGTCTGATTCAGAGTGTTCCGCATCAGCTTCTGATTGATTGCCAGATAATGCATTAACTATAGCTAAAAGTAAACTGTTATAGTTTACATCAAAGGCTCTACAAAGTCCTTTTGTACGTTTCCCAAAATACCACACACTCACCAGCTGCTGTATGGGCACACTTGAAACCAATTTTTAAATCTTTACCACCTCACATAACCTGCATTAATTTCGTAAGCGATGGACCAGTTACCCAATACAATTAATACCCAATTGGCATCAAGCCTTCATGTGGAGATCCCAAGCATAGAAATCAGTGAATGGTCACAGCAAGAGTGCTGCTGATGGGGTTGGCGCTACATGCAAAAAAACTGCAGATGCTGTAATTGCTGCAGAAGGTGACATTGATAGTTTAGAATCATTTATAGACACCATACAACAAAGATGTCCTAGAATCACAATGTTTACCATTGACGAGGAGACCATTCAGAAAATGACTGATGATATTCAAAAAGAAGTTGCTAATTTGAAAAGTTTCAGTGGTACTCTCAAAATACACCAAGTTAAGGATAAAATATTAAGATGTCTATCAGGATCACCGCTCGGCGCTGCCAAGCTTATAACGAAAAGTTTGAGCTGCTTTTGTGACAACGAATGCCAGCATTTCAATCTAGGAGTTATAAAGTACGATGAAAAGACCAAACTTAGAGTCGAAGATGTTTACACAGACTCAGAATGTGAAGACAAAAGCAGACCAGGCCCCGACCTACCGGATAGCAATTCTATTACAGCAACCGATCTTTCACAACCGTGTGATAAGTCCAATACGGATTTCGACAACATTTATAGGCCTAGTACAAGCAGCCAATACAACATCGGTGATTAAGTTTTAGTTAAGTTCCCTGTTAGAGACTTGGAATATCGTTATGCTGCTGTAATTAAGCAAATAGATAATGGGGAAGGTGAACTAACAGTAACTTATATGAACATTTGTGACGATAAGGGTCACACTTTTAGAGTTAACGAAAATTATGTTTCTGATGTTTCTTTTGGACAAGTATTGGAAAGTTACCAAATCCAGATCTAACCCTAAAAGGGAAAAGATATTATTATTACATACTTACTTTCCATCAGCTGTACCGGTCTTTGAGAAATAAGTTCATTTTAATATTTTCTGGAACTGCAATATTAAGACTGTTTTTTTTTCTGCTGCATGCCATTAAATAATTATAATTGGTTACTATTAAAGGTTAAATATTTCAAAGTATTAATGTCAAGTCCATAATGTTGATTGTGTTATTAGTGTTGTTGTATTAATTTTATAACTCGATAAACAGTGAAGAAAAGATTGTTTACTTAAGAAGTTTTAATAAATTTAATACAAGTGTTGAATTAAGAAAATATGTTTTATTTGTTAAGAAATTGTTGTTTTATTAGTTCATAATACAGATGGTAAAAGTTATAATAAATAGAAACAAAGACTGATTGCTTATATTCAATGATAATATGTTTTTTTTTTATTTCATATAAACATTCCTCTAGATTATAGTATAACAGTCCTCTGTCAAGATTTTTCATAAAATTTACCATAACTCATAAATTAAGAGGATAATGTGTGAGATTTATGTAAATATATATTTAATTTCCTTGTATGTACATATTTTCTTAATTATTAACAAAAATATGCTTGGGACAGTGTTGTATGGGCCAATTTTCAATTAGTAGAGAAATACCCATATACATTTTTAAGGATTTCTACGCCAATCAAGAAGTAAGAATTAAGAATTACATAATTAGAACCATTTTAACCGCCTTTCCTTTGGGTTATTATTCAAAAAGTAGGTAAAAAACATTGGGTTTTTTAAACAGTCATATAAACCGCGCCACTTGCGAAGATAGTACCACTGACTAGCGGCGTAACTTGTATGGGAGAGATGAAAATACCCGAACATATCTCTTAGCTTCGCGATAATGCAGGAACAAACTTAATGTATATGAACTTATCACAAACGTTTTGTGGGTTTTGGGTATAGTTAATTTATGGTTTACCTGAATGTACGGATACGGCTTGTTGCGTTCAGGCGATAATATAGCGGAAGCATCACATACGTTCGTATGGGTAGGGCAGTTAAAAAATATATATTTGTGCATTATTTAAAATCATATATAAAGGATATGTATCTAATATCAATCGTTTAACATTATTTGTTGGTACTTTCTTCTGATTTTATGTACAAAAACCAAACAACCAAGTATAATTTATATGTATATGATTGATTTTGAAAAGCCAACTGAAATTACAATTAATTATATTTCCTTTCCAGCCTTTTACGTGAGTTCCAGAATCGGAAAGCAACTTCTGTTTTACAGGGGCTATACTTATTCCAGTCCGTCGCACACCCTGACTGGAAAGACAAGGTGGTACTGCTCCTCCAGATCTAGTAAGGGCTGCAAGGCCCTGGCTCATGTGGAGAATGGACTGATTGTGTACTCCATTCCTACTCACAATCATCTCAATCCCAAGGCTCACCAAAACGTCATGGGATACACTGTCTGGCAATGACAATGAATTTCTGTCATTTCTCAGAATTTGACAAAGAAAAATAGGAATTAATAGTGTGTGATGATTGTATTAGATCATATAGTATATGAGATATGTGGATTATAATATGTGGAATATTATTATAATAATAGAGTTATGTGGATTATAATATTATAATTCACATATCAAGGTGCAAGTGCAAGGGGGTAAAGTGCAGTAAATTCGGGAGGTGATTCTACATGATAGTACGAGCATAAAAGATAAATATCTCCTTGTTAGAAATTCCAACATTTTAACACTTTCCAGGCCATGCCCAAACCCTGCACGGTGCGCATTTCTAATTTTACGCGCTTTATATCCTCAGCCGAGCACTGATTCCGTTTGTGATGATATTTTCGGCTAATTGGCTGAGCGCATATTGTGTTTTGGTTCGGTTTGCATATTTTTCCTGTCAAAACCACATTTCCTGTTTGTGACATGTTATGTTTAGAGTCAAGTGGTATTCATAAAGCGAATACATACAAAACATCATCGCTGTGTATCCATACTTTTTCATACGGCGTGCATTCAGGTGCATCAGTTGCCGCCCATGCTTGCCGTGTGTGACTTTTTTGTGAATTCAACACAAATTGATAGTCAATGTTAATGCTTCCAATATTGACTTTGATGTCTGCGTAGATGAAATTATTGAATTGGAAGGTAATTTTATTTATTGTTACAAATTTTTCTTTCTGTTTGTATCTGGTATTACAATGTTTGATATGTTGCATTTCAAGGCATTTTTTTTTTGTAGATCGGGATTATCGTGAATTAAACTCAAAGAGGAAGGGCTTCGAGGAGTGTATGATTGCTGTAGGTGAAAGTTTGGCTTTGGTTGGTGGCATGGACCTGGCAAGGTCACCAAGGCTACCTGGAAAAGTTAACCGTCTTTTCGGGCGTCACATTGCCGAGCGCATTCCGGCTTCTAAATCAAAAGCAAGAAGAGTTTGCTCAAGATTATGCAAGGTGTGTTCAGACCGCAACAAGAAAGAAACTGGCAAGAGGGGACGAAAAGAAACAGTTTTTTACTGTCCTGACTGCGATGTTGCCCTTTGCCTACCAGAGTGCTTCAAAAAATACCATACGCAAGAAGATTATACTATATAAAATAACACTAGTAGACTTTTTTTTAGAGTTTTTTTTAATAAAAACTATCTGATTACAATGTGTGTTGTTTTATTTATGAAATATATCATTAAAGAATCATTATAACATATATAGATGGTGTCCGGAAACTCGTAGTACAAGCGGGAAGTTGGTGAATGTACATCACATTTGTAGTCAATTTTTTGGTATTACGTACTTTTTTCGATTTGAGCTTTCGTTTTCGAAATGTTCTGGTCGAAATATTTAAATATTTTTGGGCTCTCAAATTGATGTAGTTTTACCAGTTTGCCGCTTGCACCAAGAGTTTCCGAATACTGTGCATATAAAGAATAAACTAAGTACAATTAATGGTTTACATATGTCCCAAAAAGCACGGCCGGATGGGGTATGTTCACTTAGAGGAAGGCAGCCAGTTGGGCGATCATTGAGTTACAAACTGCAAAACTCAGGGACCGCCACTGGTCTAAACTCTCATTGTTTGTTATTGATCGGCGACGTTGCCACTCTTCATTCCCGGTATATTTGTCATGCAAGTTCGACCTTACACCACATTTTTTAAGTAGGGTTAAATTTTTGTATGATTTAAAAACAAAGGAATTTTTATAAAGTTGTTTAAATCTTTTACTTGTGCTATCTTGTAGAATCACCTCTCGAAGTTACTGCACTTTACCCCCGACGTTTAGTTTAGGATTACTCAGTGAATGAGTATATTATTATAGCGGTTGAGAATTATATAACGTGTTTCAGGCTCATACGGCGAACTTAAAGGGGTGAAGCAATCCAAAAAAAAGTTATTCAAACAGCTTTTCTATTATTTTGAAGATGTATGAGCTTAGCTTTACTTTTTATAATATTATCTGAAAAGTGGGGCTAGGTATCTACCCAGTTAAGCACTAAGTAATAATCATTCTAAGATTTTTTTAAATTTCTTATGCAATGGTGAGTATACTCCTTGTCAACCGCAAGCAATTAAAAAGTTGGTACACGTTTTTTTTTTGTAAAATATCACAATGGATTTGCGGTGTGATTGTGAAACATGATGGATGTATATGTATGGTGTATAAAGATTGTATATCCTACAGGGTGTTCGGAGGTAAAGTGCAGTAATTTCGTATACTTACGTATCTTTTTTAGCAATTCCAGCATTTTACGGTAGTTTTCACGTAAAAATATTAAATTGTTTGAATAGTAAAATTCTTCTACGCAATTTTTTTTTGTGTGGAGAGAAAACATTGAAATTTAAAAAAAATTATTTATCCACGGGAACAACAGCGTAATTTAAAACTTTTTTTTTCCGATTGCTCGAGATTTTTTGGTAGATTTTTTCAGCCCACATTAAAAAAATCATATCTCCGAATTTTAATATGGAGATATACAAACTGATTATAGTTCTATATAGCCAATGAATTCACCTATCTTTTGTCGATTATCACATATTCGTAGGATTTATAAAAAAAATATTATAAAATCGTAAACTTCTACTTAATTACTTACAAATAAGGGAAAATTTGCCAAAAATGGCAGCAAAGCAATCTGAGGTATTTTAAATAGTGCCATATTGTGGCAAAAAGCGCTCCTGTGGTTATCCTTTTTACTTGTACAATCATGTAGAATCACCTCCTCAAGTTACTGCACATTAATAAATGTCCCAGCAAAGTGTTGTACTGTACCCAATTGTTTTGAAAAAAAAAAACTGCGCTAGGCCAATGTTATGTTATCATTATTACTAGCGCAAATCCATGAAAAATCAAGGGATGTTTAAATTGTAGGATTTGTGAAGCTGAAAGTATTTATAAAATATTTGCCTCAGGATTTATTTATAAATAAAATTATATTTTTTTGTTGACAAATAATTAGACAAGACAACCAGAATTGCCTTTAGAATGAAAACCGTTAGTAAATTTTATATGTATATCATCAGTGATTCAGATTTAATCACATTTAAAATAAATACACATTTAAAATAAAGAATTATTAATTAATGAAATAATTTTGTTACATATTTTATCGCTTGCCTGATACGGTGTATACTTATCAGATCCAATTTTGAAAATTAAAAGTTCATTGAACTTGAATAATTTTATGCATTATGTAGAAATACAATTTCATGTACCGACAACTTTGGTTAATTTAATTATTACTGTAATAACAAACATAATTTATCTTTTTTTTTTTTACTAATAATTTAGAATAATGGTCCATATTATTTATTTTTTACTCCTCAATTATTATTTATTCATATAATTATTTATTAAAATAATATAATTTCGGTTGTGTGTACGCGTCATTCTAAAATGTGTACGTAATTCAAAAATATGTAGAAATTATAATATTCTTACAGTAGTTGGTGGTGAAATAGTCAGCAGAGTTGATTGGGGTTTAATTCTCAGCAAATTTTAATTTTTTTTTAAATTTATTTATTTGGTTTTACTACCAACTTGTTTTTAAACATATAAGTTGGTTTGTAGATGGTCAAAAAACCTTTAAAAATATACGAGGGTCAGTCAAAAAGTAATGCCTACTATTTTTTTTTGTATTTAAATAAAGTTAGAAGTGAAATTATTTAATTTGTTCTTATACAATCTGCCGCAGTAGTGACGTTTTTCGTCAACAGGTGGCAGTACTGCAGTCGTTTGCAAAATGGCTAACATCGATGTTCGTATTAGACACAATGTGATTGATTCTTGACTGTAGAAGGTGAAACGCCCATTCGCATTCATGAAAGACTGAAAAATGTGTACCATGATGCAACAGTGGACGTCAGCACTGCTAGACAATGGGTTCGTCACTGTAACGAAGCTGGCCAGAATAAAGAAACAAGAAAAACAATAATTATTATAAGCAATAATTATCAGCCTGAAACACTCATCTACATTGAAAAAATCTTCCGAGAAAAGATACATGCCGCCAACGGGACTTGAACCCGTGTCCTTCTGATTGCCGGTCAGGTGCTTTTAATAATTGTTACCATTTGTGCTATGCATAAAAATCTTGTCTTAAAAAACGTTTGTTTATCGATTAAAAATAATAAGAAAAACAATAGCATCACAACACTTGCAGCACTTGGTTTCTGGAAAAATTGTGACCGGAGACGAAATAAAGAGGCACTCAATGGAATGGCATCACCCAAACTCACCTAGCACAATAAAATTCATGATTGGTGAGGAAAGTTATGGCGATGGTGTTCTGGATGTGACCATGTTTTTTAACAGTACTGTGATGCATGCCCTTATTAAAGATAGACCAAAGCTGTGGAAATGGACGGAGATTATATTGAAAAGAAACAAATTAATCGTCAATAGTGTAGTTTACAACCCATACAATTGCATTTTTTATATTTTGACAATTAAAGGAGAAAAAAAATAGGAGGCATTACTTTTTGACTGACCCTAGTATAATAATTCGTCTTTTATCAATTATGACATCAGGTAGTCAACAACCCATTGAATATGACTTTTGACTGACTGAATGTAATGTAACAAAGTGTACAAATTGAGTTTGAATCTCAATTTGTAGCTCAACAAGCCATCACGGTTCCATGCTGTATGCCTTTTATTTTTCTATTACCTTTGGCAGGGACTGTCGTACTTTCTTTCTAGCACATGAAGTGTGAAAAAGAATACACTAATAAATCTTTTTTATTTTTTGATAATTTATTTTTATTTTTAACAATATGTTTTACACGATACATCATGATAATTTTACATTTTCAATTATTTACTACTCTTCCATTGCTACTTGCTTGTGTATGGAATATTGTAAGATCTTTGAATTGATACCTACACTTTTTTTTTAATTTTAATTATATTTATTTAATATATGCATAATCCTATAAAATATAATGCAATATTTTAAACAATGTTAATGTAATCATCTTAATACTTACTTTGAAATATGTTGTAATATAATGCACCTACTGAAGGGTGTTGAACAAATTTGTCCAATAATATAAAATACTAGAATAGTTTAAGTATAAAATAACCCTAAGTATGTATAAATATAGATATGTTGTTATATGTGTACTTACCTCATAATTTTATACAAAAATAATATAATCAATAACAAATAATATAAGTACCTACTAAAACTTCTGAATGAATAAATCACAAAACTATTAGCATTTTAGGGATTTAATTATATATTACAATCAATAAAGTTCGAGGATAATCTCAAAATTAAGTTTGTTTTATAAATGCAATGAAATAATTGATTATATTTTTTAATGCTTAAACATTTATCTTTTTTCTACGTAATCACCATTTTGGTGGATGCATTTTTGTTAGCACTATGGCAATTTTTGTCAAATTGTCGCCTTGGTTCTGTTCAAACGAACATTTTAGGTTTTGTTCATTCCCCACATAATTAAAAATAAAGTATAAAAAATTATAGTTAATCACTTAACTTAGAATTATTTAAACTAATGAGACCTTTACGGATATAGCTTTATCTTACAACTATCATAAACTTTCATTGAAATAATGAAAGAAAACCTATAAAATTTTCTAATAGTCGTATCGACAATTAAGAACCAAGGCGAAGCTTTTTGTCAAAAGTAATGTAATGTTAAAGATATCAGAAGACGTGCGTAAGATGGATCCCTCGAGTTATCACAGAAGATCATAAACGCGCTTCAGCAACGACAAGGTGAAAGGTGAGGTTCAACACTTCTTCATTGACATGGCGGCGAGCTCGTATGACATGGGTATGCAAAAATTGCCACAGCACTTACAAAAATACATCTACCAAAATGATGATTATTTAGAAAAACAGGTAAATGTTCAACCTTTAAAAGATGTAAACATTTAAAAAAAATAATAGTTTCTTTGTATTTCTAAAAAAATAGGAGATCTTACTTTTGGGATTACCGCCTTAATAAAGGGGAAAATGGGTTGTAAAAGATTGTTATGGCAATATTTTTTGACAAAGCAAGACTTCATTTTGGTCAGCTAACTATATTTAGTCATAAGCACATACATAGGTAGACAGGTTGCAACGAAAGGAGTGTCAAAAGAATATATGAAGTGAAATAATATGGAAAAAATAGTGGTTGTTGCAGAAATACATTATACTTCATTGAAGTGAATCAAATATTTGAGTTCACTTTATGGGTAAGTTGGTCACTTTATGGGTAAGAATAATTGTCAAGAATGTATGAATGTTGATGATGCTATGTAGGTGTGCTGTAGACAAGTTCATTCTCTCTGCCTACCCCTGCGTGGAAACAGTGTGATTTTTTATTTGTTTGTAAAATATATCACATTAGTAAATAATTGAATGCATCTTTGCTAATGTTATTTTTTTTTTAAATTATGTACATCTGTACTTATTAATACATTATATAAAAAGATCATTATAAAATAAGTAGATAATGTATAATGTTACATACTACAGAATAAAAATGAAATTAGCCAATAATTGTCTTTCTGTATGCACCTAATTAATGGTCCTTTGAAACATGGGAATGCTATTTTTGACTAAGCATAGCTAAAAAGACCGTTTTACATTTCTTCTGTCTGTAAATTTAATTGTAGGTTCAGTTTCCGGTTCAAGATGGAGGCCGTTTTAATGGTTCAGTAAAAAACCTTTTCAAATGTGAAATGGTTGTGTTCATTTGAACTTTCTTAAACTCATTTTTTCAATATTATGGTGGGTACCTAAGTCGTCCCTACGTGGGCGCCATTGGAACAGTCCAATTCCCAGTCTTTAATAATATCTAATCACAAGATATAAGCAGTCATTCCCAGTGCCGAATTGCCAAAGCGCTAATAATATCTAACACAGTGGTTCTTAACCTGGGTTCGATCGAACCCCAGGGGTTCGGTGAGTCAGTATCGCGGGTTCGGCGGAGGTCAGGACACACCCCCGACTCATATGATTCGGTTCGATTTCCAATTAAGAAGGGTTCGGTGAATGCGCATATGAAACCGGTGGGGGGTCAGTACACAAGCATACAAATCATTCATATATTAGTGATCACCTACCTAGGAGTCAGGTGCCGTTTGGCTTAGAGCAGGCTGTGTAAGCAATGTGAGTAATTGCGAGTCTCTTATAATATAATGTAGTAATTATTATTGGAAATGAGGACCTCAAATTAGAACAAAAAGGTGAAATCATTTTTTTTCGAAATTCAATTCAATTCAATTTTATTATTTCAAAAACACTACAAAATTTTACATTTCAACGCGTTTTTAAAATACATTTGTACTACATTGAACACAAACTATGCAAGCATTAATAGGGCTTGCCTTTTAAAGGCAGCTTCACTAATGCTAAATATGTCGATATCCGAATTAATCCTGTTTAACAGCAAGATTGCTCTCCCGACCGGCATGACCATTGGCAAATTAGTCCTGCAGGCCAGAAGATAGAACAGTCTATGCTGTCGGTGGCGAAGATACCCATCGGGTACATAGAAATGAATGCTCTCCATGATAGCTGAGTTTTCAAACCATCCGCGAATCAATCTGAAGAAATGCGTAGCAATGTGTACATCTCTTCTGACCCGTAGATGGTTCACTCCGAGCATACCCAAAAGAAAGTCGGTAGGATAGAGCCACGGGTAATAGCCGTACTCCCTCATGTACAGAACTCTCTGCAACATGAGGGAATATTTTACTTGGTGTGGACTCCAAATTACCGACCCACTTTCAAGTCTACTCCTTACTAAGGAATTGAACAAGATTATGAGAACCCGGGTGTCTCTAAAGTTCCTTGCAGTACGCAGAACAAAGTCCAGCTTTCTCAATGAAGTGCTACAAGCCATCTGAATACGAGTATGAAATGTCAGCCTACTATCAAACATGATTCCAAGATCCTTCATGGTGGAGACACGTTTTAGATTTTGGGCGTCCATCGTATTCCGGTAATACCAGGTATGACACGCCCTAGTGAAAGACAAGACTAAACATTTGGAAATATTGAATTCAATCCTATTTCTTTTACTTCAGTCAATAATTCTATCAATATCTGACTGGAGTCGATTGCAGTCTTCTAGGGTTAGTATTTCTAAGAATAGTTTTAGGTCATCAGCAAAAAGAAGAAACCTAGTGCAGAATTATTTCTGTAATATCATTAATAAATATTGAAAAGAGGAGTGGACCTAAATTAGAACCTTGGGGTACTTCTGATCATACAAAAATATAATAGACTGGAATAGAAATGCCTCTCACATGTGCAGACAAATGAGAAGAGGATGTAAACATATAAAATACTATACAGCATAATGATACTATCAAATTTTCAAATACGATGAAGTAAATTTTTTATGAAAACTTATTGTAATAAGAGTGACTGAAAAGGTTTAACTGTAAATGAAAAATAAATTGATTTAACGTGAGCAGGTGTGGAGTGGGTTAATAAATGGTTTTGTAGGGGTTTGTATAGAAACAATCATAAAATTATTACTGAGTTAAACGCTTGGAAACAAATAAATTACATGATTAAAAAAAAACACGTTTTTTTTCTAGCCAAATTCATCCGCTGCAAATTCAAAACCTTGCTGATGATTGATAACTTTACGTACTGCAGAGTCACATCAAAACCGAGTGGTAAATCCTGGTGGAGATGTTCATCCTACTGGGCCATCAGCTGTCAAGCCACAACGGTCATGAAGAATAATGCCATCATCAAACAGAAGGGCCAACATAACCACGAACCTCCCACTTACATGCTGAACATGGAGGGGGAGTATGTGAAAATATAAAATACTCTACAAATTTTAGGTATTCAGTGATAAGTGACAGTGACAGTGGCGGTTCTTCACAGGGGGACAATGGGGACAGTCCCCACCAGTTACACTCAAAACCTACTAATGGAAATAACAGTCGATTCTTTGTCTTCACCGAAATGAATGAATTCCTTAAACAAAAAAGTAATTAACATTTACAGAAATAAAATACAAACAATTATTCCGGTTGATTTTAAAAAGACCCTACGCGCGTACATCGAACAATGTACGGCCCAAAAACAGGAGGTCTATTTCTCAGTGCGCAGAATCTAATGCGCACTTCGGGGACAATCTGAACTATCCCTATACTTTCCTTGTGTTGTTTCGCGATCGTATGCAACTGCGCATGCGCAGTAGTATGTGAATTCAAGTACCTGTGGGGACAATCCTTTGGATCCCCATATAACCATTTGTTTGCGAAGTTACGGGCGGGAATCGCTCGCGTTCAAATTAGTTTCATAATAATATTGCTAGATAAAGCTTTATTTTTATTATACTATATTGTAAATTGGCATGTATCAATAGACATTTTATATTATTTTATGTTAAATGTATCCGACTAGCATGATTAGACCATCAAATTTTTTTTTGAGAAATTTTATATTAAATTCTACGGGTGGTGAGATTACGGTACAGTATATAAAAAATGTCGATCCCCACCACTAAAGAAGTGCTCGAGCCGCCACTGGACAGTGACATTTTATAAGATTAGGCAGGTACCTATGCTTTGTTTTATTTATAAATATAAATTCCTATACTTTTTATAAATAAAATGTGAAAAACCTTGACAAAGTAATTGTGTTTCAAAATGAAAATAAATAACAATTCCCTTGAATGGATTATGTACAGTCTACCTTCCTTTGTCTCCGGTTCCTTGCAGCACCGTACAGATGAGACAGAGTGCTTATCACGTGATTCGTTGTGACACGTGGCAGCGTGATCAGTGGTGACAAATAATATATTTTTTTTAATGAAAAAAATGTCAACTGACAGCAAAATGATGTCTACATTTTTTACCCAAATATGCACAGCAATCGCTGGTTCAAATATCCTTATCCTGCATATGTATATTTTTTTTCTTAATTTTCTTATTATTTCATTTCAACTCCTGCCAAGCCCATATTATGGGCTATAGGTTGCCGATCCGTGCCTGAATTGCCGAGCCCATGTTTACTAAAGTAAGAGTTTGTTCCAAGATATTTGAGCACCTAGATTTTTTGATAAAAAAATACAATTTTTTTTTTTTTTAATATTAATTTTTTTAAATCTTATCAGACACCAACATCCCAATTAGATACATTTTAAGAAGTTTATAAGTTTTTTTTTTCAGTAGCTCCTTGGCCCTGAGGAAAAAAAATTCCCTCAGGGTCTATGTCACCTATCTTTTTAGGAAAGGAAGAAAAAGAAGTTTTGAGAATGAAAAAGGTGGTAGGGATGGGTAGGAATCTGGGGGGTCAGTATGTCCAGGAGTGATGGACATGTGAATCTATCCCTCCCACTGCATTAAGGCGGTGTACCGAGAGAGTCCTGCTGGAGAGATCAAAAGGTCTCCCGCAATCAGTCTCTCCCAACCCGGCCTACCACGCAGTTAGTGGGCAGACGCATCCGCTGCCAAGATCCGAATAAACCTCACTCCACGAATCCAGGCACCCCTGCTAAGTCACCAAACCTGGCGGACCACTTGAAGTGACCTATGGCAGAGGTGTTGGTTATCCAATAAACCTCCCAAGTTTTCAGGTACATCCCTTAACACCTTGGTGATAAATTAATTACATATATTGACGGTGAAATCGGTGAAATTTACCAATTTCAAAACAGATTTTTGACTAAGTTCGGTTCTTTTCTTTTAGCCGAATTCATACGAATTGGGAAGAAAACACTTTTGATGGTCAACAGTTTCACATTTTGTAAGACTTCAGGCAACTCAACGGGAAAGTCCTGGTGGACGTGTTCTTCATATTGGGCTGGCCACTGCGCAGCCACTACGGTAGTCAAGGATAATTTCATTATCCAGCATAAAGGAGAACACAATCATTCGCCACCCAATTATATCCTGGGAAAGGACGGCGAATATATTAAAATATAGATTGTAGTTTTACCTACGAATTTTGTCAAGATGCTTTTTTTCTGCAATGCTGTTCCGTATGGTGGTTGAAGCTACAAGTTTACCGCCCAACAAAGGAAGTAAATAAAACACAGCAAATATTTTGTGTCCAGGAGTGAAGGACGTTTGAATTCATCCCTCATCCCGTGCAAGGCGATGGGTCAAGAGAGTCTGGCTGGAGAGGTCTAGGATAGGTCTCCCTCAACAATCTTTTCTGATCTCTCCCGCCATGCAGCAGCTGAGCAAATGCATTCACCGCCAAGGTCTGAAAAAACCTCACCCCATGAACCCGGGCATCCCTGCTGAGTCACCAAACTGCCTATGGCAGAGGTGTCGATAATCAAATAAATGGTTCCCAATTGAGCATGTAAAGATTCTTTTAAATATCGTATGAATTCTTTTTAAAACAATTTTTTTTTGTGAATACCGCACAAGAGTCTCAATTTCTCCCGACCAACTGGAGACAGTGAGACTATGGTATCCCCAATTGAGATATATTGTGAGTAGAGGCAGCCCGTGACTGAAATTGCCAGCAGTGCATTTCATTTCTTAAATTACCTAGTATGTAGGTAATATATGAGGATCAAATTTATTAATGGGGGTACTGTCATTATTTTTTTATTTATTTTAACTCAATGAGTAAAACTTATATTGTAATATTTAATTACTGAAGACAAAGTTAGCGACCCTCAAATGAGAATTTGAAACAGAAAAATCAGAAAAAGATACGGTCACATCTAGGAATTGAATCCAGGACTTGCTGGGTGGGGCAATGCTCTACCACTGAGCTAATAGGACCCTACTATCCCCTTCTGTCATACTGTATCATACTTCGACTAAGAGCTACCAACATTTTCTTAAGTAAGATACTGTTAAATATGACGAAAGAGGATAGGGTTCTGTTAGTTCAGTGGTAGAGCATTGCCCCGGCAAGGCTAAGATCCTGGGTTCAATTCCCAGACTTTAAGTGTATCTTTTTCGGTTTTAAATTTTCGTTTGAGAATTGCTAATATTGTCTTCAGTAATTAAGCGCTGTAATTCATTCATCATATCGCAATATCTCGTACAATTTAGATTTATAAAATTGTAGGCATATTTATAAAATTTGTTAACTAATTTATGCACCCCTTTTAAACAAATTTTAAAAATTTGTTTTTTTAAACAAGTTTGGAAGAAGTATAGACAGTATCATTTTCCCACGATAATGTTCAATAAATGAATAGCGAAAAGCTAACAATAGACATGTATGTAATTATTTCCTGTTTTTTTAAGTTATATACTTATTCTTAAAAAGGATATTTCTTACATTACTTACTCATTTATTGTACAATATTTCTAATACTGGAAATTTTTAAGCAATTATAGTGTACTTTTATTATTTTTGGACTAGCTTCCCGGCGAGGCCCGAGAGAATATTTCTATACTAACTGGTTAATTAAATTAGTTGATAAAGAATGTTTTGTAACTTATTATTAATTTGTGTCTTTGCTTTTAATTTCAATAAAAAAATTGAAAATTACTTCAAAAGTATATTAATCTCAAAGCCAGAATCAAGTTAAACTCTCAGAAGCTGGGCATACTGTACAGGGCCTGCAGATTCTTTAATAATACACAACTACTGACTCTGTATAAATCACAAGTGTGCCCTACTCTTGAACTCCGGCCTGGAGTTCCAAAATACCTGAAAAAAACTTTTTACTCTGTTCAGAAATAGTCCGTTTGATAGATTCCCCTATCTTAACCAGCGGTTTGCAATCTTTAGAGCACAAGCGCCAGGTAGGTATGCTGTCCTTGCTCTACTGGTATTACAATGGAAGATGCTCCGAAGAACTCCCTTCGATCCCTTCGGCACCATCGATCCCTTCGGACCAGTCGGGAAACATGCCAAACGCGCGCCCAACATATTTACACGGTTCTCATGCCAAATGAGTACGGGTCGCTTCTAGGACTCGTTTTTGAGTTCAACAGCTCAGATGTGGAATGATTTGCTGGCCTCTGTGTTTCCAACCTTCTACAACATGAGTCTCTTCAAGACCCATGTTCACTCCTTTCTCTTTAAATAAATTTAATTCTCGAAATTATTTTCCTCAAGGCCTGTAAAAAAATGTATTTCTTGTAATACCTGTACTTATAAGTGTAGAATATTTTTTATAAATGTCATGTGAAAACCAGCAGTGGATATAGTGTCAAGTAGCACAGGAACTATGCATTTATCAAATATTACATTTTAGTTTGATTTGCATTATATTAATTTGTATTTTACATTTGTTGCATTGTTCACGTGTTGAAACACTTTCTCCATTCTATTTTCACAGTGATCAATTATTAAAATAAAACTAGGTAAGTCGGTTTTTTTTCTTTCAAAATGTTTGCATCGATCAAATATAGAATTGGTAGATACGGACCCGAGATTGATTTGGTGTGCTACACACTTTAGTGAGAACCTACCACTACTGATTAAAATTAATAATAATGTTTTTTAAATTTTTTTACAGCCAAATTTATAAAATGTAGAACAAAGACACTGCTGATGATCGACGGCTTCACTTTCTGTCATCACCGCACCTCTAAATGCAATAATGAAAATGCCTGGTGGAGATGTTCTTCTTATTGGGGCAAGAAGTGCAGGGCCAGCACCAATGTCAAGAATAATGTCATTATCGCAGAACGAGGCAAACATAACCATGAGCCTCCGGTATATCTTCAAAACCCAGACGGGACCTTCGTAAAGCTGTAGATCAGTACATAATATCTTGATTGGCTCGTGAAATTAAGCATTGTAGTTTAGTACTTTTTTAAGATATGAAGAAGAATTATTTGAAATTTGGGATACTTTTGGAAAGCTGTTAAACACTACATTAGAAATCTGGGGTCATTTTTTCAAGTAATAAAGTATTCAGATACATTCGAAATGAGGGGTAATTTTGCCAAACTATATGCAATACATATATTTGGGAACTAGGATGTAAAGAAGTATTGATATTTTACATTTCATTAACCCCTTAGGGCCTATTTTGTCGGAAAGTCAAAATTTTTCCGCTTTGCAATAAAATGCACTTAAATAAATATTTCTGAACGCATCCGAAAACTAAAAACTGTTTTAGAAAGGTGATAAAAAACCCTTTCAAGTTTTATAATTCCAAATTATAAAAAAATTTAATGCAAACATGAATAAGTTTTAAAAATGGCCGCCTTTACGTTTTTTCTAACTAAAATTACTGGTAATGAAAAAAATAAAAACATACACGTATTTTTATTAGGCAAAATTAATTATAAACATTATTGTCAACTCACTTTTTTGCCATTTCATGTAAAAATAATGAATAAAAAATTCCTAAAGTTTCATAAATATTTTTCAAATTACGATTGGAAACTTTGATTTCATAAAGGGGTACATTTTAATTGTTTTGTGGTTAACTTTTAGATTTTAATATAAAGTGATGTTTTGTCTTTCGAACACCGTTTAGATCACATTTCTAACCATTATAAAATAAGGGAGACACAACAAATTCTGTAAGACCTATATGAGTTTTTCCGAAAAGTTAACAAATTAGCCTGAGGGGTTAATCATAATTATTGTCATCATTGAATGAATTCACTATTTTGAGCCAATCTCTGAGTCATTAATTTATTATCATTTTTATCTACATAATATATTGCCTTCATTGAATGAAATTACCTGATTTTAGTCAATAATTGTATTAAACCCAACTTATAAGAGTCAGTTGTTTATAATATTTAGTCGTTAATTTATAATATTGTTTTCATTTATTGTAATTGTAGAAAAATGCAATATGTAAAACCAAAATAAATTAGTTAACAATTTGCATATTTTTTTAAGAGGCAAAGATAAATTACAAATGTTTATAAAATATAAACAATAAATAGATATATTTTAAGAAATATTTAATTGATCTTATTATAATCTAAATTATGTAATACAAGACAACATGAAGATGCAAAAACCGCTTTGGAAATTTCTGCTGGTTTTGAAACATTCACAGAAAGTACGAAGTAAATTGAAAATAAATAATTTATTAATATTTTTCGCTAAATATCAAAAGAATAATGTCTACATAATTATTTTGATGTTTAGCATAAAATATATATTCTTATTACGTATATTCAAAATGTTCCAAACAGTTTTTCTTGAAACTCCAGATTTCCGAAAAATTCTAGAGTGGATTTTGCAACTCCATAATTCATATGTAATAAATACATGCCATTCCAAATATCTTAGATACTTAAATAGTTATTTTAAATTGATCTCAATAAGTAATAATTTATTTATTTGGTATTTTAATTTATACTGTCGCATTTATCCCTTTCTTATCGTTTGTCAAAAAAAAAATGGATTTAGTACTTGTTGGTTAGTGTACAGTTTTTTCCATAATAAAAATAAAAATAATTCATTTTTGCAGTATTTTTATTTCATACACATTTTTAGATTTTAACAGCTGTGAATGTATTTTTCCTTCTAAAAATCGAATCGATAAGATAAGATTCTAAAAAATTAGCTTATTTACTTTATACAAATGAAAAACATTCTCAGCCTTACTAAAAAAAACTACAGCACAACCGATAACCTGTGTTTTTGCAGTAACATCAATAAAACAAATTTACACTAAAACACGAAATACTAATAACGAATTTCACTCTAAAACAGGTTTTAAAATCTGGTAACAGTGCATTTTTTAGTAATGTTCATACTAAATTGTTGTTTTCATTCATTCTGTTCACAATGAAAACATATTAACATTTTTTCTCTACTGCGATGTGTTTTGGAATATTACAAATGTGATCGTAATTTCTATTAATATAATTAATTCACTCGTATATTCATATAATTGATATATTTACTGTGTTTTTTGTGTGGTTTTTCATAAGTTTTAGTGAAGTTATAATTACAATAATTGTACTTTCAAAGTAGAAATGTCAAAAAGTTTTTTATATGATACATAAAAATTCATATTTACATTTAATGATATTTATTTTATGAGAATTTCATAAAAGTGGTGTTTTTTGTAAATATTAATATCAAATTCATGTGGTGGTAAACTTATCAAAGAAATTAACATCTTTAGTGGTGCAAGAAATGTGTTGAATGCTGTTGAAAAAATTTTTTTGGCAATAAAAAAACCTTGAAATTTTTTATAATTTTTTTTATTGTATGCACGAGGAAAAAGTGAGATGACGTTTTCTTTCCAAATTCATTATATAAAAGGTCTCTATTTTTTATATTTTAATTTTTTTATATATTTCTGTACACTTTCATCAAAAATGTTTTGGTAAGAAATTATTTTACAAATTTTTTCCGTGTTTAAATCTTAAAATATGGCAGTTTTTTTAAACTAAAGTGTATTTCAAATACAAAAATCTAAAAGGTAATTTTATCTAATTTTTATAAATGGTATTTGTTTTTACGACACCCATAAAAAATATAGAACATTCAAAATACTTTGGAAAATTCCAAATTTCGTTCAAACATCATCACTAAAACAGAGATAAACTACCCTTCCAGGCTGTGCAACGGTGTGTATTTTTTTCCAAGAACAATTTTTTAATTAGTAATGTTTTCACATCCGCGGCCGTTTGTCAATTGAATAAAATTTTCACGCGGTTTTTTAGTAAGGCCGTCTTTATTTAAAACCACTTTATTATTTACTTTATTAATTCTACTTTAGTAATTTTTGATGATTTCACAATATGATTTTTTATGAAAGAATGATAAACATTCCCATGTTTTAAATAACCTAACAATATTTGAATTCCTTCTTCTACCGTCATTATGTATAAGTGATGCATGTTGCTTCTGCAATGATGGAGGACTTAGCTAGCAGAGGATTGAACCCAGCACTTGGTATTATATGAACCTGCGACGCCCGGGTGGGAACCCAAAGCTTGGCGTTATATGAACCCGCGATGCATATGTGGGTACTCAACGCTTGGTGTTATATGATGAACCACCGACGCCCGGGTGGGAATCGAACGCTTGTTTATTTATTGTTGCGCTTGTTTATTTTCTCAACGCTTGTTGTTTATGAATCGCGGTGCCCGTGTGGGTACCCACTTGGTGTTCTATAATGAACCCGCGGAGCCCGGGTGGGAACCCAACGTTTCGAGTTATATGAACCCGCGAGGCCCAGGTGGGAACCCAACGCTTGGTTTTATATCAGTTGCTGTTTGCCAGAATTTTGTAGTCGCTAATCTTTCTGTCGACTGTAAATTGCAGCAAGATAATAGTGTAGCTAGTGAGAGAAGCAACCAAAGCGTAAACCAAAGCAAAGTCTATGTTGAAAAAGTTTCCTGCTGTTATTTTAATGTCCTTCATGAGTAAATACTTGATAAATACGTGGACAATTTTATTCTCCTTTGGATCTAAAAGAGAATATAATATTCCTTAATTTCTTAGCAGTGTATATACTTCACTAACCATCAAGCCATATGGGTTGACAGAGAGGAAAGACCGCCATACAAATCTGTCTTGGCACACACTCTTTACTTCTTTCATACATGCTCTAATGTTATGTCAACTTTTAACCTGACCTGACTCGAGTATTTGATTAACTTGACTGATATGTTAATAAAGATTGGTATCAGAATTCCATTATCGACTGCAAGTCTTCCTTTGACATATTTTTATTAACAACTAGATACTGCATTAAGTCCTCAATTTACCCTTCTTTCAATGTTGTATCAATCTTCCTAAGTTCCAGTATTTATACATACTTATGTAATAACAACTTACGCAAGTTTCCTTTGAGGGAGATTTTCATGAGTATCCTTTTTGTTCTTTCCATTTCAGATTTTAGCGCTTCGACGGTGCACGCCAGTAGTATAATTGTCCACAGCTCGTAAAGCACCAATAAAATTGATACCAGGGTAAGTGGGCTTAGTTAAGTAAACCACATAAAGTAAAACTATATTTGATATCAATAGGATTTGATACATAATGTTATGTAACAAGAAAATGAAAGCAATCGTGGCACATCCTCTAACAGCTACATAAAGATAAGAAAAATTGGCTGCATTTTTCAGAAACAAGTCCACCAGACAAAAATCACAAATCGAGGTTGCTATTACAACTAGGCAATAAATACACATTCTACATATCGCCACTTAAATTCGTCAGGTAAATGCCAAAGTCATTGTAAACACATCATCCGGAGGTGTTTGAGTTATGAAGTTTAGAATCGATAATAAATCTATTTATATTATTATTAAACCAGCATCTTACGCATTAATCTGTAATCCATCAAATCTGTATTTTGTACATAATAATGTGTAATTAAAAATAAATGGCAGGGTATTCTCTGTTTAAAATGATAAATTTTGATATATCTAAGTCAAAACTGCCAAAAATGCAGATCCGTGACTTTGGCTTTGGACCAATGATGTGTCATTTAGTTTTTTAGCGCCCTGTTTTAATTTACCATGAAATTTTTAGTGAAAAAATACATGTTATTACATTGATCGTCCAGTTGATTAGTCAGACATCTCCAAAAAATTAATCCATGTCAAAGAAATATAAGTTTTATTTTTTTATTTATTTGAGACACAAACAGGATATTTACAAAACATTTTTGCATGTAATATAAAATAAATTCTAATAAAATATAAATATCCCTAGACTAATGTGTCTGCAGTAATAACATTTGCATATTCACAGAAGCAACATGAAAAACAATCTAAGTATTATTTATAGATAACTTAAAAACTAAAATACAAAATTTGAAAACTAAAATACAAAATATTGAAAACTAAAATACAAAACTTGAAATACATAATAAAAATATGAAATATTTATGAAGAGATTATTGAGAAGTAATGAAACAAAATCTTTTTTTTTTTTTTTTTTAGGTGCACTATTAACAAGATTATTCACTGAAGCAATCACAAGAAAAACAATGTGAAATATTTATGAAATAATTATTGAAAAGTAATGGAACAAAAGCATTTATTTTTTATTTTTATTAGTTGCACAAATCATGGAGATATTTTTTGAAGCTAGTTATATTATTTACAAAAATATCTATGATGGTGTATGATCGTTGTATGATCGAGACATTCTAGATATAGGATTAAAATATCCAGTATTATTGGAAGAAATTTCGGTCCAAAATATGTTAAGGTTTCTGGTAGAGGTAAGTTAAGTACAGTATGTATATATTTAGTTGTATGTAAAAGTGTACCCCCTATCTGGTACAATACTCAGATTACTGATAAACTCCACCAAATCAATTATAATGCAGAAAAACTTGTATTGAATTAAACAAAATTTTGATATTTTCTGAGTCACTAGTAGAATGCCTTCCTGTATTATTTTGTAGCTTATTTAATATGTAAAACACATAATATTTGATTTATGGTGAGTACATATTCGAATATTGCTTTCCTCATTATCTGAAGTACTATTTGGAGATGTCTGACTTATTAACTGAACAATTGACATAGTATCTACTCACCATATTAGATAAATCTGTTCCTTTCATTCCAAAGGTGATTGAAATAATCAAATCGAAAAATATGGTACACATGATAACAATAAGCTGGAAATTCAAAATATGGTACATGTTTATTACAATAACCCGGAAATTCAAAATACGGTACACATAATTACAATACGCTGGAAATTAAAAAAAGTACACATGATTACAATAAGCTGGAAATTCAAAATATGGTTACATGATTACAATAAGCTGGAAATTCAAAATATGGTACATATTATTACAATAACCCGGAAATTCAAAATACGGTACACATAATTACAATACGCTGGAAATAAAAAAAAGTACACATGATTACAATAAGCTGGAAATTCAAAATATGGTTACATGATTACAATACGCTGGAAATTGTGAGTATAAGTTAAAAATTAACATTTACTTGGACATTTTGAAAGTTCACAAATAAATAAATTTTGAAAAAGAAAAACACTTTGTCACAATAAAGGCGTGACTCCAGCGACCTCCGCAATGAACATGAACATGAACGTTCGCTTGGACATCAATTATTTGTTTTTCGTCTCCTCCGTTTGTTGAAACATAGTTGAAAGATTGGGGCGAAGTTCGCGCGGTCACACAATTTGGCTAGTGGTCTGTGGTAAGGACACTTGACGTTTGACATTTGGCGTTTACTTAAATGTTAAAATGCGTTCTGATGAAGAAGATATGCTACATCAGGGAGAAAACACAGATATTTATTTATCAGGAAAAATTTCCGACTAATATCGTTTATTGCACGACCTAAAGTTACTATTTAAGAATTTCGAGTACGTAGACATCAAACGTCAAAGTTCTGATGTGAAAGATATTCTTACGGCTTTAGCGATAACATTGATGAAGATCAAGGAGAATGCGCAGAGTTCAAGTTAAACCATTCTGCCTATTTAATGTTATTAAGTTTATTTTGTAAAACTCCATTTTAATTTAATTTTTTTATTTATTTCTTATATAAATTCAATAATATTATTATTTAATGTATAAAAACAGTTTATATTAGACAAACTGGCCGGTCCTTTAACACTAGATTCAAAGAACATATGCGATCGTTTAAAAGTAATAATAAAACTAGCAGTTAAAAACCCGCTCCGCAGGTTTTTGCTGCTAGGCCCTGCGGGCGGTTTTTACTTCGGCTTCGCCTGGTTTCAGTTTTTGTGACCATTTTATAAATCCGAGAGGAACTGGTTCCTAAAGTAGCCAGTTCGTCGGATCCATTGTGATCCAGTGACAGCTAGAAGCTAGACACCGTCGGTGACTCACCGAGACAAAGTAACAGTGACAAAGTAATCGAGACGCGCAATGACGTTATGTGTAATTTATAACAACTTCGTCGAAAATCTTTCCAAATCCGGAAAGATACTTGAAGTATAAAAATCCGTAGAATCCGTGAAATAATCACACGCGAGCTGTTGACGGAAGTAGTGACGTCTTGTGTCGAATTCTTGAATTTGAAACAGAAACTATAACAGTAGCTTTGTGTGAAATTATGTAATAAATGTCAGATTATTAGTTTTTACAAAGGTAAAAATCCTCTTAAGTTTTCTTATGATATGAATGGTGTTAATCTTCTTCGTGTATCACAGATTCGTGATCTTGGTATCATATTCCATGAGAGTCTACAGTTCAATGTTCACATCGATGAAATAACAAGTGATGCAATGAGAATTCTTGGTTTTATTTTGAGAATGGGTGCAAATTTTAAAAATGTATCAACATTAAAAAATCTGTGTTGTTCGTTAGTACGAAGCAAATTAGAGTACAATTCCACCATTTGGTCACCATATTACAAAATCCATTCTCAATTATTGGAAAAGGTACAAAACAAATTCCTTCGGTATATTAATTTTAAAATGAAAATTCCAATTGAACTTATAAATTATAATAACTTACGCGCAGAAACCAGACTCCTTAAATTATCAGATAGAAGAGATTATCAGATATAATTGATTTGTTATTTTTATTCAAAATTATCAAATCTTTAGTTGACTGCCCTAATTTATTAGAATTAATCTGTATTAATGTACCTGCTAGACTAACTCGCAATAAAGATATTTTCAATTTTAACAATACCCTCAATACTAACTATTCTATCCCTAGAATGCATAGCCTTGCAAATAAACATTGTGAATCTATAGATATATTTGGTGTTGACAGTTTTGCAATTTTCAAGAGACAACTCATCTCTATTTTATCTGTTAATAATTAACTTTTCTTATTTTTGTTCTTTTCATAAAACCTCCTCTCATTTAAAATCTTACCAGTAATTTATAACCTTATTTTATTTTATTTTGCTGTTCTATTTAGTTCTGTTTTATCATCGTACATTATTATACACATATAATTGTTTGTTTATACCTACTAACTAGCTTTTACACATTGCACTTTATTGTATTTCTGGTCTTATTACTGATTTTTTCTTATTACTCATAGTATTTCATTTCTTTTATGATGTTTAATTTTTTAATGTTTTTAATTTCTGTTGTAAAAGCCCACTAGGGCGTTAATAAATAAATAAATAAATAAATAAATTCCACATACACAGATGTTATTTGAGGCGCGGCCGTTAAGCGTGGCGTCGACATGCACTCGTGGCTGGGTTCTGAAATTCAACCACATGCAGATGCTAGGCTATTAATACTGTTTGATACAATCGCAATTTACCAAACATCTCCTAGAAAACAATCACTCACTTAGTGATTATAATAAACCATTTCCGTTACACTTACAAAATAAAGGACGCAAACTCAATCTGTTAGAGCAGTTAGAAATTAATACTAACTCTAATACCTAATCAGAAAGCTATTTTATTAAATGTACAAAAAAATATAATTCGCTCACCACTGCTAGATATATTCAAACCAAGTTCAAATACCTAATTGTGCTATGAAATAAATGCATTAGTCATCGTGGGTTTATTCTAGAGCATAATTACGACCATTTCAAATATTAATTGTGTTATGAAGTAAACTCATGAATCATCATGGGTTTATTTTATGGTATAATTATCGACCAGATAACGACCTTCAGCTAAATTTAAACAATGCAGTAATTGGGAAACTTAACCATTAATATTTTCAGTCATTTTACTTGGGGCGCAGGCAGGGCCGGATTAACCATGTCGGGGCCCCTAGGCAATGCACGTCTTGGGGCCCATTTACCAATGGCGGACTAACGGGGGGGGGGGGGGGTGGAAGGGGTGGCAAAAAGTTTTTTTTTTTATTTCATTTTCTTAAAGATGCATTTGTTAAAAATGCTCTTACCAAATGTTTTAAAAAAAATCTAAATATTGACGGCGATAGAGAATTTTATGTGAAACCGTTTGAAATAGTTTTTTATGTAGAATTATCCTTCGGCAAAACTATGAATGCGTTTTTCTTGAAACTTTTTTAACTCATTTTTCAACCTGATTGACGACATATTAAAAAAAACTATACTTCCCATTTACTTGCACCAAGTCTTAAACTGTTTGAAAATCTAGTGTCTATGGCACCACGTAGAGAATTTTTGATATCTAAAAAAAATAAAAATTGCGGACCTCGAATTTTTTTTTCGATTTTTTATGGACAATTTTCATTTCATAAAAGAAAAATAGAGGGTGACACTTTATAAAAAAATCCCTAAGTGGTTCCATAGGACTGGATTTTCTAACAGTTTAAGACTTAGTGCGTGCAAATCTAATATATTGTTAACCAGGTTGAAAAACGTAATTTCGAGAAAAATGCGTTCAAAGTTTTGCTGAAGGATAATTCAACATACAAACTGTTTCATATAAAATGCTGTATCTTGGTCAATTTTACGAATTTCCTTAAAACATTTTATGAGAGCTTATTAACAAATGCATCTATCATAAAATGAATTTAAAAATTACTTTCTTTTACTGTGTCCTGGTGCCTTAAAAAGCCTTGTTTAGGATTTGATCAAGGGAACATGGAGGCCTTTGCAGGCCCCCAAGACTCAGAGGCCTGTGTGAACTGAATAAAAAGCTTGTAAAATTACATCAACTTCTTAAACTGGGGGGGGGCTTATTCTGCTTTGCCGCCCCGGGCCTCTGACGGTCTTAGTCCGCCACTGTACTTTACCATTTTCTAACTTCCAAAATCTTTTTTTTCTACTACAACGTAATTTTATTCATAATTAATCTGTTTTTAAACTACATCACGAAGGTATGCCATCACCCCATTCAATAAAAAAATTAACCGAATAAAATACAATACAGTAACTCTTTATTGCACATAAAAGGACACATTCATAAAAACAAAAATATGTAAAAAAAAAAACACACAGTACAATGAGCGTTCTTATCACTACTGTGATCTCTTCCAGACAACCTTGGTACGAAGAGAAACAAAGAATTTTAGCAAGCAGATAGGTAGTGCACACTAAAGCCTTTACAACATTTATATTTTAAATATATAATTAGAAATATAAGCAATAAAAAACTCAAACAAAACAAATAATGCCAAAACAAACCACACACGGCACCTACAATCACATCCCATTGATACTAAGTAATGCTGCTTAATGAATAGAATCAAAGTAAAATACAACTAGGTACGTTTAAATATTTATTTTAATTATTGACTTTTTTATTATTTTTGCATGATGTGAACATTAGTTATTGGGTTATAACCTAATTATTATAATTTGTTGTTTTCTTTAATGCATGTAAAGTTATTAACCTGTAAATGTTCCTAATAAAATAAAAATTAAAACATCTTGAAAGCTGACTTTTTCCAAAATCGGGGACAGTAAGTACTTGCTCACCATTGACGCAAGTTATTTTTTCTCGGGGCGCGGGGCCCCCAGCCGATGCGGGGCCCCTAGGCAGTTGCCTACTCTGCCTAAAGGATAATCCGGTACTGGGCGCAGGCAATAAAAATAAAAGCAATTAATTTTTTCATCACAAGCACCTGTCTAGAAATTATATCAATAATGTGGTACAATCACAGTTTGATAATGCCTTCAGTGGGCGAAACAGCTGTAACAAATAATAATATTTAATTACGTTCACCCAGTGACGTGCACAGAGTTTTTAGTGAGCTAGAGTGCTAAGATTGAAAAATTCGACGTAAATGATGTTGTTGTAGCTGAAAATGATTTAAATTTTTTTTCGAAATTTCAATATTTTGTATGAAGATTTTTTATTCAGGGTAGGCATACCTATAGGTATGCCTACGCTAGATAAAAATTTTCATACAAAAAAATGAAATTTAAAAAAAAAAAAATCAGTTTCAGCTACAAAAACATCAATAATGTTGTATTTTCCAGTCTTAGCCCTCTAGCTCACTAAAATTTCTGTGCACGCCCCTGCGTTCACCTATCTCGAAATTTATTTATCAGGAATTAAGAATAGAATGTCGATTTGAATTGGTCAATTTCTTCCGTGTCTCTGAAACCGATTTTAAAGAACTGGGTTTTATTGTTGATACTTCATGTGCAAGAAAAATTTCACCAGAAGTACAAACTACAATTACATTAATATTTCTGGCTATTAGCATTCGTATATAAGCTAAATGTACCATTTAAGAATTTAAAAACAAAAATCATTTTCTTAAATTGTTACGTTGGTTTATGAGCCCTCTACATATAAATCCCTAGTTAGACCCGAGAATATTTCTTTACTAATTGGGTAACCAAAAAAGTGATGTCTGATATGAAATGTAATATATTATTATTTATTGTGAATATTAACTTTTTTCTAAATAAATAAAAAAATTTAAAAAATTAATACTTTATTTACAAGTGAGTTCATGAAAGAAATAATCATACATTACGACAGTATTTATTTACAATTTAAAGTCATAATTATTAGGCTCGCGCTGTTGACATAACCCCAAACTCATTAGATTTGTTCTGCATCACCGACCGCCTTGCGCAGCTGCTGTAAAAAGAAAAAACTAATCCCCCCCGCCGGCCCCGCTTGCCTTCCCGCTTCACCCGGGATGTGAATGTTTTCCATTGCTCATGGTAAGCCTGAATACAGCAATTTCGAACAAGAATTGTTCAAGGCCACGCAAGTTTTTAGTGATGTTCAAGCGAACGTTCATGTTCATGTTAGTGATTCCGGTCGGAGGAGACACGTTTTAATAATTTGTAGAACATGAAATATTTATTTTTGTGTTAATTAATATTATAAATATATGTGTATATTTTGTCTGCTTACCTCTATATGATTCATTTTATTCACAATCTCCATATTAGCCAGAAGCAGATCACAAATCTCCAGCAAAGAATTAAATGCGTTTTTGTGATGGTAAAATTCATCTTTGCTCACTATCGACTGCTTAATAATCATACATTTTTTAAACGGTAAAAAGGGGTTGTGATGACAGAATTCATCGCTGGGCTCATTGAACATTACACAAAGAACTCTGTTTAGATTAATGAATTGTGAAAAGATGACAAAAAATAATGCGCTGATTTGGTGCGAAACTAGCATGATTCTAGATGTCAATATCATAAACCAATAATTGAAATACGTAATAATTCCAAACACTAGATGCGCCGTTGCAACAGTCATCAGATATACAAATACACCTATCCATATGTATGGGTACACCCTGTTTAAGGTTGTACAGTAATGTGTGATGTTACCTTTCAAGATGGTTTCAATCTTGTCGAATTTATGTAACACTTTAAATAAAGACGGATATTTTTCTACACTCGTTTTAATTATATCGTAAATAAAAGCTATTGTGAGGTTGATGACCTGAAATAAGTAACCCACAAACAGCATGTCTACGTTTATGTCTACGAGGCTCTTTGTCAGAATGAACATGAAAGAGTAAACTGTGAAAATGCATAAAATGACATAGTAACATTTAGTTTTGTTTCCGATACTTTTTAGTACCGTCCACTTTTTACGAATTTCTGCATTCCGAATATGAGACCTAAAAATTTGACTCCCTGAATGTTCAAACTCAGAACTGAGTCGTTGACTATTTTCATGGAATTTTTTAGTTTCTCTCCCATTTTTAGCGAAGGATCGTGCAATGCGAAAGTCGGAAGAATTGTAATATAATTTGTTGCTTGGTAGTTTAGCTTGTACTCTAGACAGCTAATTATAATATGGATTTACTCAGAGATTAGGTAAGTATGATGGATTGAAATAATTATATTCCACTTATTTTAAACAATTATTTGGTGTATTAGAGAGTGGAAAGGGGATACGGCTATTAAATAACACTTAACGTTCTTCTTTGGTTGTTGGTTTCTATTATACAATGATATTGTATTTGTGAAAAAATAAGTAGGTATGCATTTTTTTAAATCTTACATTATTTATTAAATGTGACTGGTACTCGATGCCAAGTATTTTAAGATGTAATAGAGACGACATGTACAAGTAATAGGATTAATGATATTTGAATGCATGTTTTAATTCTCATCAGTTATTAGGATATAAGAATCTCTATACGTCTGTGAATGGTGTATATGTTATCACTAGGCATCATGACAATAAGACAACTCTACGCCAAATCTGTACTACTATACTTCTTCCAACATAAACTTCACATTCCAATGCAACCTCAATTAGCAATTAAAACCAGGGCCTTAACAAAAAAATTCTAAACATATCGATAACTTATACCTCACATGGGTAAAGAAACTTTGAGTACTACGCAACCAAACTAACATGCCCACTAGAGATGGGTAAGTTCTGCATTTTGCCGGAGGCCTCCGAGACATGCGTCCTTTTAAAAGTACTTGAGTTCTTGGAGCAGGTCCCGGGTGCCACTCCCGACTCCGAATAGCTCGGACCGAGACGCACAAGCTCAAACGGAACCATACATCGGTGCCAGAGTGCGCAAAAGAACTCGAACGCGCGATTACTGCTTTCGACTCGCGAGTGGCTCGGACCGACATGCACGAGTTCAAACGGAGCCGTACCTCGGTGTCAGAGCGCGCAAAATAACTCGAACGCACAACCCGCTCCCGCCTCGCGAGTGGCTCGGACTGAGATGCGGGATGCAGGGTTCTACCAGAGCCGTAGCCCGCGAAAGAACTCGAATGCGCAACCTGCTTCCGACCGTGGCTGGGACCACGACGCATGGGTTTGAGCGTAGTCGGCGAACCTGGGACTCGAGTGCGAGTGGCAAGGACAGCCGGCGCCGCAGTTCTCGCACCGCGGCGTTGACTTGCTCCGAAGGCAGGCATGACGAAATGTGAACAACACAGAACTCTTAGCCTAATATCCCATGCCTCAAAAATATTGACTAAAATCATTCTAAAAAGAATCGAACCAAAAGTAGAGAACATCCTTTCCAGAGACCAGTATGGCTTTAGAAGAGGTGTAGGAACCAGAGAAGCAATATTATCGCTATGAATACTACTAGAAAAAAGAATAAAAAGAAACCAAAAAACATTCATCGCATTCATAGACCTGGAGAAGGCTTTCGACAAAGTAGAATGGAAAAGACTCTTTGAGATTCTGAAGAGAATTGATATAAAATATAGAGATAGACGAATAATCCAGGCGCTATACAAGAATGAGGCCGCTATAATTAGATGTGACAATGATACAAAAGAAGCCAGTATAAGACAAGGGGTGAGACAGGGATGCTCTCTGTCACCTGTTCTTTTTAACGCTTATATACAGAGTGCGATTGATGACTTGAGAGAGAGAATGAGTCACAGAAAAGGTGTAAAGATACACGGGCAAAAGGTGGATATGATAAGGTTTGCTGACGATATTGCTATGGTTGCTGAAAGCGAAGAAGAACTGCAAGAGGCCTTTACAACCATGCAAAGCATTATTTAAAACAACTACAACATGAAGATAAATAAAGACAAAACACAAAACAAAGCTGCTGACTGTAGGCCGAACGCAACATCAGATGAGAGTAGAGATGGCAGGAGTTCCATTAAAGAACACCAAGGAGTTTGTCTACCTCGGGAGCAAAATAACATGGGACGGTCGGTCTAAGAGCGAGGTCGACAGCCGTATACACCAGTCTAGGCTTGCATTCAATAAAAGGTCGAAAATAATTGAATCGAATAATGTAGACCTAAAACTGAGAATACTCCTCATCAAGACCTATGTATGGAGTATCTTGATGTACGGCTGCAAAACATGTTGCCTATCCGAAAGAGATAAACGGAGACTAGAGGCTTTTGAGATGTGGTCCTATAGAAGACTATCAGGAATTTCCTGGAGAGACCACATTACAAATGAGGAGGTTCTCCAAAGAATCAAAGGAGGAAGGCACCTGCTTAGGACCTTGTCCGAAAGGCGTGCAAGATGGATCGGCCATGTAATACGACAAGAAGGCCTCTTGCATGCCATAATGGAGGGTATGACCGAGGGGACAAACTCTAGGGGACGCCAACGCCGAGAGTACCTGGAGGACCTGCTGGTGGACGTGCGCTGCTCATCATATGCAGACTTCAAAAGAGCCGCACAAGACAGGGAAGAATGGAAGAGAAGATTAGAGAAAATTGCTGCAAACCAATCCCAGGATTGAAACCAGAGAGAGAGAGAGATCCTAACTGCAACTAATCTTTAATTTATGTATTCGATACTGCCGCCATGGGTCGACCCACAGTGTCCTTCTTGTCAAGGAGGATACGGTGTTTCTACTTATGTTGACAGAATAGCATTTATTCCCAAACATGGGAACACCTCAGCACACATTCGCCTAGTTGAGGTGTTCACAAAATTTAATATATATGTAAATGAAAACCAATGTAATAATCTGTAATGTGTACATATGTTCAAGAATAGAAATAAAAAATAAAAAAATTCCTAGGTCTGTGAACGGTAATCTATGATCTGTGGGTATAATTCCCTGCATTTTTAAAAACGAGAAAATATTGCTTATTTGCCGGTTTGTGACTTAAAAGACCTTTAACCCCTTAGGCCTCGGGAACATTTTGTCAGAAGGTCAAAATATTTCTGTTTTGCAATAAAATCCAAATGAAAGGTGATAAAATACGCTTTCAAATTTTATAATTCGAAATAAACATATGATTTTTGAAATAATTTTTTTTTAATTGCAAACATAAAAAGTTTTAAAAATGGCTCACCTTACGTATTTTCTAACTAAAATTGCTGATAAAGAAAACCAAATAAAAACAACATATTTTATTAGACAAATGTAGTATAATTATTATAAGCAATAATTATTAGCCTGAAACACTCATCAACATTGAAAAAATCTTCCGAGAAAAGATAAATGCCACCGACGGGACTTGAACCCGCGTCCTTTTGATATCCGGTCAACTACTCTACCAACTGAGCTACGTCGGCTTATCTCCCACCCGCCAAATAATTCAATATATACTAGTGTTTCATTCAACAATTACTGCTTATTACATTTTTTCACCTGAAAAGGCTAATAATTATTGCTTATAATAATTGTTACCCTTTGTGCTATGCATAAAAATCTTGTCTTAAACATTGGTTTACCAATTATTATTTTTAATTGATAAACTAACGTTTAAATATTATAATCAATAATTATCAGCCTGAAACACTCATCTACATTAGGAATAATTATTCCCGTTGGCGGCCAGTATCTTTTCTCGGAAGATTTTTCCAATGTAGATGAGTGTTTCAGGCTGATAATTATTGATTATAATATTTGTTATTAGTTTACCAATTAAAAATAATAAATGTAGTATAAACGTTATTGTCGTCTCACTTTCTTGTCGTTCTGTGTAAAAATAATTGCATATTAAAACATTTCCTAATTTTCATAATTTGTTTTCAAATTGCAACCCAAAACTTTGGTTTCATAAAAGTGTACATTTTAATATTTTTATTGTAAATTTTTCGATTTTAGTTCAAAGCGTGGTGTTTTGTCTTTCTTTTTTTTAGATCATATTTCATTTCGTCACCATTTAGATCATATTTATCACTCAATTGTATGATATTTATAAGGCCCCTAGCATCTCAGCACATATGAGACTCCTCAGACTGAGATGGGCTGGGCATGTACAGAGAATGCCAGATACACGCGTCCCAAAAAGAATTTTGACTGGACACCCAGGTGGAAAGAGAAAAGTGGGAAGACCCAGACTGAGGTGGGAAGATGAGGTAAGAGGGGATGCAGCACAGCTTCTCCAGGTACGAAATTGGAAGTCAGCCGCTGAGGACAGGAGGAGCTGGAGGCGACTGTTGCAGGAGGCCAAAGCTCGATATGGGCTGTAGCGCCATCGAAGAAGAGACACAGCGATTTATATGAGACCTATTTGAGTTGTTCAATTGAATTAAATTGTAGTTGTATTGTTATTCAACCTAATTATCATTTTAGGTGAGGATATAATTTATCCTGTCATCAAATATGTATAGCAATACGTATTTGGTTTGAAAAAATTGATGGGTTGTGTAATTTGCAAAAAGCTTTTTATTAAAAAAAGTATATTAAAAACAAACCTACCAATTATAATTAGTTAGTGAATTCCATCAAAAAAATTGTATACGAGGTTATGGAAGCTGCCATAGCATGCAAGAACATCAAGTCTATTGTAAAAAAATTTCCTGCTGTTATTTTAATGTCCCTTCGAACCAAATACTTGATTAACATTTGGTATTCCTTTTTTTCTGTAAGAAAAAAATCCATTATATACTGAACAATATTCCCAACTGTCCAAAGTCAGTTGGACTATGGCATTACCAATTGTGGTATGTGGCTGAAGGGGGTGAGAAGAGAAGATGATGAGATAGAGGAAGGTTGGGAAGTACCTAGCTCTACAGATCTGAATGCTGGTCTTTCACCAGAGCGACGTGAGTATCTACCACTTTAGATGTACGTATATAATAATATTCTTAACACATTCCACCACCAATAATATGACTTAATTTGTAATTTAAAAACACTATTTAATTATTACAACTTTTATTTCAAAGAAACCTACACTAAACTTCCCATAAAATTGAAACGGTACAACATAAAACTATTTTTTTATTTGGAAATTTGTTTAATCTTCATCTTCAATTTGGGATCCGGGAATGGGTACCGCCGCCCCGGGAACCAATGATTGGATAACCAACACCTCTGCCAAGTGGTTCGCTACGTTTGGTGATTAGCAGGGGTGCCCGGATGAGGTTTGTCTAGGTCTTGGAGGTGGATGACCAGGACACACTGAACCCCAGATTCCTGCCCACCTCTTAAACCCTTTTCCTTCCCAGAACTCTCCTCTCTTACCTTACACTAAAAAAAACTCTCCACACAGCATCCCTAAAGATGACACAGGCCCTCGGGAAAAATATTTTCCTCAGCCTCCTGTATGGAGCTCATGTAAAAAAAAATTTTTTTTTTTAAAGTTTCAAATTTTGGATTTTTTATGCATAAAATGATTAAGCAAAGACAGACCGGCGTTTCGCCGGCTTAGTGCTTTAATACCATAGTATAGTTGACCGGCGATTCGCCAGCTTTGTGTGTCAATGGGTTAAATTGTAAAATTATAATATTATTTAAAAACTTCTTACTTCTTCTGGCTCTAATCTTATTGTAAAAATGTATGTTATTAAGTCACTAGTTTTAGGTCAGCATTTATAAGTCATAAGTCACTAGCTATAAGTCTTAGATGTAAGTCACTAGTTATAATTGTAAATCTTAGTTGTAAGCCAGTAATATAAGTCACTAGCTATAAGTCTTAGATGTAAGTCACTAGTTATAATTGTAAATCTTAGTTGTAAGCCAGTAATATAAGTCACTAGCTATAAGTCTTAGATGTAAGTCACTAGTTATAATTGTAAATCTTAGTTGTAAGCCAGTAATATTAATTCTTTTATATATTTATTTGTACAGCGCCCTTGAGGTGATTTTTCACAAAAACAGCGCTATATAAATTAGCCAATTATTATTATTATGCAACTTACCTATGTTTTCTTTCAGAAGTATTTTGGTGAGGATTATTTTACTTCTTTGTGCCTCTGATTTTAACTCTTCAATTGTAAAGGCAAGCTGAAGAATCGCCGCAAATTCATAAATGACCCATAAAGTTGTTAAAAAAGATAGTGCACCAGTCTGGTTTTTATAAAAAATAATGAATAAGACACATTTTTGATTACAAATAATATGCATTTACGTATTATAAGTAACTTGGCTTTGATAACTTTGTATATATAATTTTTTTTTTATTTCATGCAAAAAATAATTACACCTTTACATTTTTTAGTATTCTTTCACCTCCCATATTAGGGGTTTCCCTTTGTTATGGCCGGTGAAGTTTACAGATTGAATTCATTCGTAACATGCCTGATAATAATAATTATAAACTTTATTAATTTTACAATAAATTATTGTAAAGTTCAGTTTGATTTATAAATATTTTTTTTAATTAAGTAATTAAATTAAATGGGGAATGTCAGAAGTATATGAAGAAAGCGGTTAGAGTGTAGAATGAATTTTTTTTTGTTATAAATCTTGCAAATTTTGTTGAATAAAGATATATATATTATTATTATTAGAATGTATGGGTATTGTGGTTGGGATCCATAACATTATTTGTGTTAAAAAGTATTGGGTTGGGTTTCAGTTTTTAAGTTATCAGGGGGAAGGTTAAAGATTTTAGGAGCTAGGTAGATGAATTGTCTTTGTAGTATATAGTTTTAAGTATTTGTTGTATCGGTTGATTCTTGTTTTGGTTGTGTGATTGTGTTGTGGTGGATGAAGAGTGTTTTTTTTAATTGTACATATTTGTTTAAGAAATGTGTCAGCATAAATTTTAGATTGTATTTTTTTATTAGATACAATGACTTATACATATTTTAAAATATTATTTGATAACATGGGCTTCACTGGGTGCTTTACCCATGCTGAGGCCCCCTAGATGGGGAGTTATGGGGACAAAACTATTTTTCAAAGAATTATTTTCTACAATAAGCATTACGTAAAGCACCCTAGAATAGAATTGAATGAGTCTCTAAACCGCGCTACATAAAGTTGACCATTTATCATTAAATATTTAGAAAATAAATTTTAAATTTAGTTATAATGTTTTTAAAAAAAAAAAATAATAATAAATATAACTGTTTCAAAAATTATTTCTTTTGTCACATTCACTACACACCCATTAAGTAGTTGAAAAATGTAATTAAAAAAATTATTATTAGAAGTTTTTATCTAAAGTGAAGTTTTATGTACCTACATGTACTATCCATCACCATTATAAAAATACTATCCATAAAAATTATAAAGTACCTATTTTAGATTGCAGTAAGTGATTTTTTTTGCTTACATGAATATTGTATCCATTCACCCCGTATGTAACAGATATGATTACATCGACAAATGTGAAGCATTGGTGGGCTGTTAGCTGTAAAATAAAAATGAAGTTCTTTATCTGGATTCATTAACATAATGTTAGTATCTATATGATTTACAAGTCAACCATTTTAAACTCCCTATCCATTTTACTTTACATATAGTCAAATCGCTGTTATTTTAATTGTCCATATTACTAAAATATAGACAATTAAAATACACACTGTTAAATATAATATTATCTTGTAATATTAAAATTAATTCATGTAAAAATGTGAAGGCGAGAAATCAACAAACATGAAGATGAGGGAATCATGATGTAACACCAACACAACTACCTACAGTCCGCCTCGGAACAGGAATCCCTTGTGAGGAGGACGGTGAATAATCTACTAAAGGTACTTTGTATTTAAATAGAATTAATCATTTTTGTTTTTGTTGCATACTGCGCTGCTCTCAACATAGTACACCACTCATGTAGCAATGTTTAAATAAAAATGAACAAAGAAGTAAAAAAAATAAAAATAAATGTTTATTAACTTTCATGTGGGGATATAAGGTATTTCACAATTTCATAGTACAAGAATAGAAACAACAGGAGAGCATGTTTGAACAAATGTCTGACTCTCTCCTTTTCCACCTCTCTTCTATGTCTTCAGGAATACTTGGAAGAGGGAGAGGTGGATAGACTGTGTGGAAGAGGATTAAAGCAGGATGGTAAGGACCGGGGACCGAAGGAGAGTGGTGATAGACAATTACTGTCTATTTTATGTGAATATGGCACAAGTAACGTGACCATTTATTTTTTCCCCCAAATCGGGACCCCAAAAAAAAATAGGTACCTACTTAATAATCGTAATAAATTTGGCCAACTTATATAGCGCTGTTTTCGTAAAAAAATCGTCTCAAGAGCGCTGTACAAAAGAGGCTAGATTACAATTCATCTTTCAGCCAATCGCATTGACGATTGAAATTCTAGACCCTTATTCAAAATTTAAAGAGATTTTTTTTCCAATAACCGAAATAAAGCAATATGTTAATACTAAAATTAGCATGGATTTTACGAGTGAAATTACTTGTCTATGTAGGAGGCTACATCACAACTCGTCTTACAGCTACCAAGCGCATGGATTATTGGAATTCTAGCCCCTTAATAAATTAAATAAAATATCTTAAAAACTTATTCGTTTTAGGGGCCTTACACTTTCATACAATACAATAGGCCACTTGCATCACATTTTTAAAAAAAAAATTCCGGTTTAGGCAAATATTCTAAGACATTCTGTATTTTTTTTTAATCGTATTTTTGAAACCCTGGCGATTTTTAGAAAATTTCAATCCAAAAAATCAGACCATTTTTTATAAACCGGAAAGACGGGACATAATTTTATGGGTGCGAAAAAACGATAATTACGTTGCCGAAAATCATTTAAAAAAAAATAACGTTTTCCACACTTCCACGGGTTCTCTTCGTAACATCTTTAAAAACAGCGCCATCTTTATCAAAAAATCAAACCAATGGATAAGTTCGCATAGAACAAACAATAAATCTAGTGAACGTTAAACGCAAATTCAAAAATTCGCCGGAAATCAAAGTGTTGCCATATAAAAAAAAATTTATCAGTGTTGAATTTTACAAAATTAAGGGAACATAATTGGAGACGGGACATTTTCATGTAGTGACGTCACGAGCTCAAATACAGGATTTATTTATTTAAAAATAAAAAAAACTACATTTCTAAAAATTTTTACTAACATTTTTGTAATCTTAGTAAAAAAAATCTATCCACACAATTTTTTCCAAGTCGTTATGAAATCCATGCAAGTGGCCTATTGACAAGATAGTAATGTTTTTTTCATGTCATATTAGGGTTAGCTATTTTATATAATTTATTTATTTCAAGATTACCGGTAAGATTGTGTAGGTGCATAACGCTTGCTTTTCGAAAACGGGACATTTTGGCATCCTAAAGCTGTGTTCGGAGACACCGGGACACGCTGCCTGAAAACGGGACTGTCCCGGTGAAAACGGGTTGTCTGGTCACAATAGGCATAAGACACAATGTAATCTAAAGATACAATACATACATTGTATGCTTATATGTACAGCGCCCTTGAGGTGATTTTTCACAAAAACGGCGCTTTATAAATCAGCCAAGTATTATTCCGGAATACAGAACCATCCATTTTTAAAATATACATAAATTTAAGAAATACCTTCCTTTAATAAAAAATTAAGTCATTTGCAATTATGTATATTTTGTTTACCTCAATATTGTAAATTCTGTTGACGGCCTCTATATTTGAAATACTATACTCGCAAACCTTCAGCAAAGAAAGCAGGCCGTCTTTGTCATGAAACGTTATCAATTTTCTTATTCCTGAATATTTAGATACGAGCCTTCTCATCAGTGCGATGAATGGATTGACAATAGAAATTTCATCCAAATTGTCACCTTGCGCATTACACAATACTTTATTAATGTATTCGAATTGGACAACCGACATCATTATCAATGCATTGGTTTTGTGTATAGCCAATATTGATCTTATTGATAAGATGAAAAACCAAAAGTAAGAATTCATCTCATATAATAAAATCTCAACTATAAATACCACAATTAAGAATGTTACTGATGCAATCCAATTAATAGAATAAGCCCAGTTTATTATGGTGTATGTTACACTTCCTTTAAATATGCTTTCCATCTTATCCATTTTTTTAAATATTCTAAATATCGGAACATGTTTTTCTGTATTTGTTTGGTACCATCGGTATAATGAGTTAGCCATTAGAATAATCATGTTGATCAGATAAATCGAGTTTACTGAGTTTCCTTTTACTACAGGCACATCTTGTACAAGGTCAATAAAAATCCATGCATATAAAATGCACAACATGGTATTGTAGCATTTAGTGATCACGCCTATACATTTAAGTACTCTGCCACTTTTTCTGTACATTTGCATCCCTAATATGACGCATGGTAATTTGGGTCCCTGAATGTTTACACTCAGAAGTTGGTCATGATTGATTTCTAAAGAACCCATTTTATCCTTCTACTTTAGGTTATTTCGGTGAGAACGTTAAAGCCTTAATGAAAAAATATTAATTAACTTTGTCGGGTTTTTATCATCAATATAATATGAATTATTATTATCATTACTGATTGATTGAAAATTAGAAAAACATTACATATATTTCTATTTCCTGTTGTATTTGGGGGGTGCATTATCTAGTTTTAATCAAATTATATTAATTTGTTCCTTTTGAAAACATTATAGTAGGGGAGGAAATAACGCTAAATGGGTAGTTACTCGAGCATTGTGGGGACCTATTGGATTGCAAAGATTAGATGCTAAAAAGAAAAAAAGTTTATGTGATGTATGCCCTTTCAGTGGTGGGGGGAGCGAGTATAAATGTTCAAAAATGTAAAAAAAAATCGCCACAATGACTTACTCGAGCGCGTCAGATATTAATAGCGTATACGCCCTACGTGTTTCTGGTAACGGAGAGATATTAATCTGACGAGTTGAGTGGTGGGGGTGGCCGTATGAAGAGGTAGAAAATTGAAAAAAAATGGATTTATTCGAGCGTGTCAGATTAAGGTAATGTGAGTTAATTACATGAAGAAAAGTTTACATTTCAATAATCTGACGATTTGGACGTAACCTAAACTCGTGGCAGATTTTTGAAAATGTAAAAAAAAAATCGTGACCTTGACATACTCGAGCCCGTCAGATTTTTATACAGACGGTTCAGTTTGTTGGCCTTGTTATGCTGACCTATAATCTGACAATTATGTGGAGGGGTTTTCTTAATCTGACAGTTTTAAGTTTTTTTATTTTATGTTTTATTACTGAATAGAATTACAATGAACAAAAAATAATATATACCTATTATAATGATAAAAAGAAAATCGCTTAATTAAACTTCTTAAAAATTTCACTTATTAAATTTCTTTACACGATGAATAAACCAAAGCGTTGTACACGAACGCGTGGCCTAAGGGCCTCCGGCTCTGCGACAAAAAGCAAGCGCTTGTCAACGTACGACTCGACCATAGAAATATGAATATTACTAGACCTGCCCTAAGTGATAAAAGCGGTCTGCCTATATATAAAGAGGAAAGATTTGATTGTTTGTTTGTTTGCATTGAATATGCTCCGAAACTACTGAACCGATTTGAAAAATTCTTTCACTGTTAGGAAGCTACACTATCCCCGTGTGACAAGGGCTATATTATGTTTTCAAAAAATTAGTTCTCCATACTAAAACTCCAATAATGTTACCCAAGGTGTAAAAAAATTACCTAAAATATTATTTACATCGCGTGCGCTGCGAAAACTATTGATGATATAATTAAATATTGTACTACGACTTTGCAGAACACATCATTATTTACAAAAAGTGTCGCGACAGCATATGTCTAACTATTATAGTTATGCCACAATAAGTGTTATTTTATTTTAAAAATTTTATTAAAATATCGCCGCTTGAGACGTAGTAATTTTTCAAATCGGTTCAGTAGTTTCGGAGCCTATTCAATGCAAACAAACAAACAATGAAATCTTTCCTCTTTAAATATAGGCAGACCACTTTTATCACTTAGGGCAGGTCTAGTAATATTCCTATGTCTATGGACTCGACAGTTGTAGGCAGTTCTCAGCGCCGTCAGCCGCTGTACGCTCCACACTCAGTGATGATTTTAGCTTCTTCGGCATGTTGAAATCGTCAGATTATATTATTTCTGTGATCCTTACATTATTTCCTTCAAAAAAAAAAAAAAATTAACCGCGCTCGAGTAAATCCACATGACGTTTTTTTTTTGCAACTTTGTGACTCGCTAATTTTCTTAGGTCACGTTCGAATCGTCAGATTATTGAAATGTAAACTTTTCTGCATGTAATTAACTCACAATACCTTAATCTGACACGCTCGAGTAACTACGGGGACCGATTTTTTTTTACTAATCTGATCGGTTGCCCTAGCCACACCCACCAATATTATTGGTTCATAAATGGTGGTAGTCCATAACAGGGTCGGGAGGTATCTCCCCTTAGTTAATCTGACGCGCTTGAGTAAATCCAAAAATCCCTGCTTCGCCTCCCCTACTATTACAAATAAAAGCTGTTTTAATAAAAAAATGTTCATGAAAGGAATGAAATAGCCATTATTCTATCTAATTTGTATACATAAAAATGAATGTTTCTTTTTTTGTCTCTTATTATTTCCTATATCATTCATCCGATTGCGATGAAACTTTGGTGAGTTGTTGTGCGCACGCTCGTAAAAGTTTTTGTGTGTTATGGTGAGCTCTGGCATTTTGAAATTTGTAAAAAAAATTTGCAATTACTAATTTAGCGGCAGGGAGGAAAGGAGGATCACGAAGGAGGGGGGAGTTTGCGGGAGAGGGACGCGGGAGGAGAACGCGAGATAGAGGGGGTTCGCAGACGGGTACATGCGAGGGGGTAAGGCGAGGAAGGTGGAAGAGGAACACTGTAGGGGAACGGGGACAGGAATAGGGATGCATGGAAAAGGACATGCGGGGGAGGAATGGGGGATGAGGGAGGGGCAGAGGGAGGGATTGCAAAGAAGACATAGTAGCAGTGTTACAGTTTTTACTTGTTACAATTTGATGTTGACTCGAGCCTTACCGCATATTCTATGTTGACTTGTTTGAATGCCCTAGTACGTGAAATGCGTCTGACTTCTGGCAACTTGTTACTCAATGCGGAAGCAGCGACGGTGGCAACACCTAGAGAAGAGTTTGAGAAGTGTTCACTCAATGGGTATTTTGTTAAGAGACGGATTGGTTTTTCCTGGTGGACTTCAAAATCTCCGGCTGACTACGTGTGGCAGTAGTTCTCTTTTACCACTTACTAGTTTTAGTCTAGTATAATTTTATATACATAATTGGTCATGTTCATCAGACTGGCCTGGCGCCCGACATTATCATACTATTACAGGTTAGTGCCCATGTCCCTATAATCTTGTCACACATTTTAGGTTTATGTAGGTAGTCACGTTGCCAATTTCACCTTTCAAGTGTTTCTTAAAGGACCTTGGACCACCCCCTGAGATTTGAAATTATATTGATTTAATTTATTAGAGTCTAACTAAAGATGAATCCGTTTTCCTCCATGTTGGTAATAAATTTCTTAAGTTGAAATTACATACTTGTTTCATTTCACTTACATATTACTATGCTAAATATTTTCAGTATGTTAAAATGTTAGTTTCAGCAGTAGAGGATAGCAGGGGTAAATTTGGAAAATTCATACTTCTCACACGGACAGCTGTATGTGGCCTGTTCAAGCGTCTGATTTATTTGTGTATGCAGATAGAAAAACAAAAAATATTCTATATCCTAAAGCACTTTATTAACTGAATTAAAACAAAAACACTTTCTTTGAGTGGCATTACAACGCAGGCTACAGCTTTCTTTTTTTTTACATTAGCTCCACACAGGAGGTCCTGAGGAAATAATTTCCCTCAGGGCCTATGTCATCTTGGGGGATAGGTGTGGAGGGTCTTTTTAAGGAAGGGATAGGAAGTTCTGGGAAGGAAAAAAAGGTATGAGGAGTGGGTAGGAATCTGGGGGTTAGTGTGTACAGGAGTGACGGACGTATGAATCCATCCCTCCAACTGCGGTGCAAGGTAATGGGTCGAGAGAGTCTGTCTGGAAAGGTCAAAAGGCCTCCTTCACCTATTCTCTCTCGATCCGGAACGCCACGCAGCAGGTGGGCAGACACATCCGCTGCCAAGACCAACCTCACCCCATGAACCCGGGCACCCCTGCAAAGTCACCAAATGTAGCGAACCACCTGGGGAGACCTATGGCAGATCTCTAGTTTAATATATAATAATTTTTTTTGCATTTATTATTTTAAACTCTCAATTGAAAATACATAGCAATAAACAGTTTTATAAAAAATATTACAAAGATATAAACAATATCATTTTAGCCAAATCTTTTATTGTGAAATATTTTTTATATTGGTAGATTTTATCTTTACCCCGTTTTTAATTAATATAGGTATGTAGTCTCTTTTTGTTTTAGTGTTCAAGTGATACATTTCAACCAATTAATTACAAATTGCTATTGCTCCATACATTATTGATGGAGTACTATAATTATTATCAATATCCATTAGAACACTGCACGCTAATCTGGACTCCTTTTTACCAAGCCCATATTGAAAGAATCGAAAGAATTAAAAAAAAAACCGTCAACACGACAAACCAATTTATTTAATTTGCCCACATGTAGAGCCAAAATTGCAAAAAATTCCCATTTTCCACGCATATGTGCACAATTTATCACAAAATTTCACAGCAGTCAATAGGGGTTAACAAACCAGGGATTAACAATTACTTTTGGTGGCGGGCCTTATGAATTAATCATTTTTTTGGGGGCCACAAGACCGTCGACATCACTTGTGCACATCAGTGCACTTGTGACTGCCCGTCTGATCGCCCGTCGTTATCGAACTTCGTGTTGTGTTTAGCAGTTAACAGCATCGTGTAGTGCAAAGGTTCCCAACCTTATCTGAAGTACATTTTTCTAATATTTCGCTTTTGTGAACCTTCCCAATTTGGAAGGCGGCTATGGGTACCGCCGCCCAGGGAACCATTTGTTAGATAACCAACACCTTTGCCATGAGTCATTCCAAGTGGTTCGCTACGTTTGGTGACTTAGCAGGAGTGCCCGGGTTCATGGGGTGAGGTTCGTCCTGGTCTTGGAAGCGGATGCATCTGGCCAACTACTGAGTAAAATTATTTTTTTAAATGTTTTTCATTTACTCACAAATAATTGCCCAAATTGCCTCTAAAATCATGAAACATTAAAATCATAATTAGCCTATATCTTATATTTTAAATAAATAAAGTAGGTTAGATCCGTACTAGATATTTGTTATACCTTTTGATTACAAAAATAATTTTGCAATTTGGTTGGATATTTTAATCTCAAATTCAGAATTAAGATTTGCACGAAACGGGCCGAAAGGGCCGTGCTAACGTTCCTCTTAAGACAGGAAAAAATTGCTTTGACCTTTCAATGCAAATGAAATATTATGAAATGCATTATTTTTTTACTAGATTTGTGAATTTAAAAAAAAATAAATATTACAATACATTTAAATAAAATTCAGAACATTGAAAAATCTGTATGATATACAAGACATTAAAAAAATTGTGCCATAATTTTTAATACACCTACCATTTTTGATAATTTAGTTTTTTTGGGTAAATTCCATTAAAAAAATGATGAACGAAGTTAAGGAAGCAACTAAAGCATGTACGGACATCAAGTCAACAGTGAAAAAGTTTCCTGCTGTTATTTTTACATCCTTTTGTAGTAAATGCTTAGTGAAAATTTTGAAGATTTTATAGTCCTTTTTATCTGAAAGAAGTTTTTTTTAGTTTCTATGGTATTATTGATACAAGTATGTTGGTATGTATGATCTTGGAATGTTTTCGGACGAATTGTTTCATGGTATTTGAACTATTCTCAAATTTCAAACTTGATTTTCAAGTTCTGTTATTATTTCCTTTCTGTGAAGCAACTGGCCCATAATGATATAATATAAGAAGTTGAATACAACTTTCATTGAAATTGTTACATACATATATCCATTTTCAAGGGGGAATATTTTTATTTTATTTGTGAAATTGTATGAGTTCACCAAATAAGATTTTTAGTGCCTAGAGATTATGGTAAAAGTGGAGTGGAGAAAGAAGAAAACAAGTATCATATGATGAGGAAAGGTGCGAGGGAGACATAATAAATTCAATTTTCTCATAAATAAGTTGGTGGAAAATAGTCCTACACTATGTTACATTAAATCACATTACGTGCGCCTTAACATAATTTAACACACATGCTTTAATGCTTAATTACTTGTCGTCAAATATTCTTGTCTTTTCTGAGCTACTGGGTGTTTACTTTGGTTAGTGCATATTTTGGCAATGACAGTGCATATTTCTAATTTATTAATATTTTCACCATGGCACCACTGAAATGATCTTTCTGATCAGTTTCAAAAGTTTTATTCAACCCTTTAGTTGACGAAAAAAAAGGTAAATAGGTATGACCGGTCAGTGGCTAAGTTGCAGTGGCGGTCCGTGACTTTTCAGTGAGCTAGAGTGGTAAGATTGAAAAATACAACATTACTGAAGTTGTTGTGGCTCAAAATATATTTCAGCTTTGGGAAGGCTGTGCCAAAAAATATTCACACAAAAATTTTAAATTTTGAAAGTAAAAAGTATTTTCAGCCACAAAAATGTCAATAATGTTGTATTTTTCAATTTTTCATTCCACGTTGATTTTTCAATCTTACCACTCTAGCTCACTAAAAAGTCATGGACCGCCATGTTGGTATCGCGTCTGAGTCTCACCCAGGCGTAGTGAGCTCAATTCCTCGGTTGGCTAAGTGCCCCATCATGACACAAGCTACATTTTCCGCTTACTGTGATGTTAGTAGGAGGAGAAATATTGTCATGTTATTCATGCCCCGGGAATGTTTCTTTCTTTGAAAAAAGGCGGGTCTCCTATGCACACAATGTTTGATTTTTTCGAAACATTTACACAAAACATTGGTGCATGGCCACAATGTTTTTGCTTTCCGTGGCCGATAGAAAACATTTGTTTTGTGTAAATGTTTAAAAAAAATAAAACATTTTGTTTGCAGGGGAGCCACTTTAACGCATATGTTATTAATGTATGAGCAACTTACTTATGTTTTCTTTCAGAAGTATTTTGGAGAGAATTCTTTTAGTTCTTTGTGCCTCTGATTTTAATCTTTCAATAGTAAAGGCTAGGAAAATCAGTGATGAACTTTCATATAAGACCCATGCCAATACGATCAGAAACTCTGTAGGAGACTTGTTTTCATGAAAAATTAACATTTACAGGATATAATAATTATATTTTATTTATTTAGTTAAATAAAAATGTAGGTATATTTTAAGAAGTATTTTAAAGTCGAAATTACTAAAATTAAATACATTTATGTATGGATCCTTTAACTTTGCAGTCGCTAGTGTAGAATTTTTGGATAAAAATAATTTTTTCAATCATTAAAGTCCACTTTAGCCACCTGAAAAGTTAAGCATGCCAAGCTGTAATAGTTTGCTTGTTAGTACCGTATTTTAAAGATTTATTCAAAATAATGAAATTATGTAGACCTTTTGAAAAAAATTGTATGTAGAGACATTTCATTATAAAGTTAGACAGTGGTAGTAGAAAAGTAAGAAGCTAGACAATAAACAGTGTTAATTTCAAGCGACCTCCCAGGTAAGTATGGGCCTGTATTAATTCATTTTTAGGCAGCATCGCGTTCATTGGTCAAAATATTGTACATATATTTTCGTATCGGTGATCAATGAACCGGTGTATGCAATTTTTAGCCATAAGTTGTTTTTAATTGTTTGTCTAGCATGTAGTCTTTCTAGATTTTAGGCATGTATGGTAAGTTTGTACAGCACCCTTGAGGTGATTTTTCACAAAAACGGCGCTATATAAATCGTCCAAATATTATTATTATTATTAAGCTACTAGTAATCAAAAGATATATCAAATATCTAGTACGGATGTGAGCTACTTTATTTATTTTATCTTTAAATATAAGATGTAGGCCATTGAAGATTTAAATGTTTCTAGATTTTAGAGGCGATTTGGGCAATTATTTGTGAGTAAATGAAAAACAATAAAAAAATTAATTTACTATATTTATCATATAAAAATGATGAAATATACAATAAAGAATAAAAAATTATTAAAAAAAATCATTTTTATGGGTGTAAAATTAAAAATACCAATTTCTTATTTACGGTGGAATAAAAAATAGTCGTTTATATATTAAAATTATTACCCAAAAAATGCATTTTAATTTTTTTTTTTTCTTTGTATTTTTAAAATAAAAATAGTAAAATTATTTTTTTAATGTTTTTCATTTACTCACAAAATAATTGCCTAAGTTGCCTCCAAAATCATGAATCACTAAAATCTTTAATGGCCTACATCTTATAGTTTAAAGCAAAAATAAATAAAGTAGCTCACATCCGTACTAGATATTTGATATACCTTTTGATTACTAAAATAATTTTTTAGTTTGGTTTTTGTATTTTGATCTCAAATCCAAATCTAAGATTTGTATGAAACGCACCGAAATGGGCCGTGCATACATTCCCCTTAAAGCTTGATGTAGTTAACTTTGCAGGTGGCCAGAGGAGGAACTATCAAATTAATTAAGCTTTTTTTAAATCTACACAATCGACACCACCTACTGTAAAATTAGCCACGTTAGATAAATATCCAGAGCCTCATCCAATATGTACAAATTATAAGAAAAAAAACTATGACTTTTTTCTTTTTTAATTAAACCCCAAGTAGTTCGGTGAGTAAGCAGGGATGCCTAGGTGCATGTGGTTAGGTTTGTCTAGGTCTTGCCGACGGATTTGTCTGCCCACCTACTGCGTGGCAGGCCGGATCGGGAGAGAGTAGTTGAGGGAGACTTTATGACTGCTTCAGCAGGACTCTCTCGATCCATCGCCAGGAAGAATGGTGACCGGACAACTTAACAAAAACTAAGTTAAATAGGTAAGGTTAAGTTATGGGCTATTTTTTTTTCATCACTTTTAATTTGGAGGCGGGAATGGGTACCGCCGCCCCGGGAACCTTTATTTGATAACCAACACCTCTGCCATAGGTCACCCCAAGTGGTTCGCTACGTTTGGTGATTTAGCAGGGGTGCCCGAGATGAGGTTTGTCTAGGTCTTGGAGGTGGATGACCTGGACACACTGAACCCCAGATTCCTACCCACCCCTTGAACCCTTTTCCTTCCCAGAACTCTCCTTCCTTTCCCTAAAAAAAACCCTACTCACAGCATCCCCAAAGATGACATAGGCCCTCAGGGCCTCCTGTGTAGAGCTCATGTAAAAAAAAAGAAAAGATTTTTCAAAGGAGTGTTGAAATGCCACTTTATTCAGTTGTTATGGAACCGAAAGGATTGGATTCATATGATAATCACTCCTGGACACATAGGTTTTATTAAAATAGTAAAATAACCGCAAAGTGAACACCATGAATTTGTCAAATTTTAATTAAAATGAATTATGTACCTATTTTGCTTCTGCAAACACTGAAATAGTTGTTTCTCATTGTAATTAAACTACTTAAATAGAAAGTGTTATTTAAATAATTTGTGCATATTATGGATATTTACCTCGAGATAATAGATACTAGTTTTATTTTTTAAATTTATAATTTTTCTTACTTCAGTAAAGAGTCCATTCGCCACAGATGTAATAGTTGCCAAAATATCGCTGAATATCATACATTGGAATACAATTAGCTGAAAATTAAAAAAAGAAAATACTTAATCTTTTTTAATTAATTTTTTTTTTCATTTATATTATGTCTTCATCATTCTAAAAACAGCCCTGGCCAACCCGGGGCCCGCCGCGCTCTTACTGCGGCCCGCGGTCATGTCTGACAAATTTTTGAAGTAAAACTTCTTTACGCACGCTCAACACTTGGGGGTAAAATGATGAATACGTTATGAAACGTTACGAAAAAATATGAAACGTTACGAAAAAATGTGACACGTTACGAAAAAATGTGAAACGCTATTCAATATGATACGCTTATCAATGTGAAACCCTAATCAATGATATGAGTTGAGTCGAGTTGAGATGAATTGAGTTGAGTTGAGTTGAGTTGAGAGCTGAGAGCTAAGAGCTAAGAGCTTAGAGCTGAGAGCTGAGGGCTGAGAGCTGAGAGCTGAGAGCTGAGAGTTGAGAGTTGAGTTGAGTTGATGGGGATGTTGAGGGGATGGGGATATTTTTATTCCTGTTATTGTTATATTGTTAATGGACGGCATAAGTTAGTGAAGTTTTACTTCAGTTGTGTGGTCTAAAGCACACTCGTTTTTTTTTTTAAATATCGGGTACTTCAGAACGCCTTTAAAATCACATTTAAGTTATTAAAACCAATAAAGTGTCTATAATTACACCAAATGCTTATGTTCTACAGATTTATATTTCCCGCGCATAACTTCTCGAGAACACGCAGTCTTCTTGCAGCGTTACAAATGAAATTAATCGACCTACAATGCAATATTGAACTAAAAAATATATACCCACGATTCCAAAAATTGAATTTTATAATAAGTACATAACAACAACAGAATTTCCCAATATAAGATGTTTTGCTCAAAAAATTATTAGTTCCTTTGGATCTACATATGTTTGTGAAGCTTTTTTTTCTAAAATGAAATATAATAAAAATAAAAATAGGGCGTTAATAACAGATGTAACTCTGAAAAGCCAGTTAAAGTGTGCAACTTCAACTATTGAAATAGATTTAGAAAAATTAAGTAAGCGAAAAGAAACTCAAATCTCTCACTGAAAGAAGTGGTCATAATTGGTTTTATTTCATATAAAAAAAATTATATTGTTAGATTTATGTGTCTGAATTATTAATTTTGATTGTTAAGAATGGTAATTACTATAAAAATACAGTTTTTGTTGGTTCAATGTGTGTTTTTTTTTCACATCCGGCTATAGTATTGTTTTTTTTTTTCATAATTAACTTGATTGTACTTTCAGATTACCTCTGCGTTCAAATTATTTATAATACTTACAAAAAAGTAGTAAGTATTTATTTACTTATAAAGTACGTGTTACATAATTAAGACATTTACATAGAGTAGATACAGTATGAAATTCTTTGGAATAAAAAAAATGCCTGTATGTGCAGCCCTTGGGAAAATTTTAGGTCGTCAATGAGGCACGGGGTGAAATTTGGGTTGGCCAGGGCTGTTCTAAAATATATAATTACATATTCGTCATTGAAAAATATGAAACAAACCATATGGCATCATGTCATATTTTTGGATAGGAAATGTATATGTTTTATGTTGTATGCTGACAAAGTGACCTAGTAATTCCAGACAGAAACTTTATGGACAGGTTGTTTCACAGAATTTGAAAAATTTGAAGTAATTTTATATGAAATTAGAACGAGAAGAAGAATTCATCATATTTTAAAGCTAAAATTCAAGTTTTATTAAAGTACTATTAATGTTATGTTTTTATCCAAGTACTGTGAAATAACTAGCCAATGATGAAATAAAAACAAAACTTGAATAGAACTTTCACAGAATTTTAATTTTGAAATTTGATGAATTGTTCAAATCCTGTGAAACAACCCATACTTAGATTTCCAAAAATTTTTTTGAGGCCCCGATAAAATTATTTCCTTCAGGGCGTAAGTCATCTTTGGGATGCGGTGTGGAGGGTCTTTGCGAGGAAAGGAAGGAGTGGAATTTCTGGAAAGGAAAAAGGTATGAGGGTTGGGTAGGAATCAGGGGGTCAATGTGTCCAGGAGAGACAGATGTATGAATCCATCCCTTCCACTGCGGTGCAAGGTGATGGGTCGAGAGAGTCCGGCTGGATAGGTGAAAAGGTCTCCCTCAACCAGTCTATCCCGATTCGGCAAATAGATGGGCAAACACATCTGCCACTAAGACCTAAACAAACCTCACCCTATGGATCCAGGCACCCCTGCTAAGTCATCAAATGTAGGGAACTACTTGGGGTGACCTATGGCAGAGGTGTTGGTTATCCAATAACTGATTTCCGGGGCAGCAATACCAGCCTCCCAAGCCGCTAGAGAAATGTTTGAAAATTTTTGCTGCTTTGGAAACAAACAAAGGTTCTGCTTTAGTTAAAATAGAACCCAGATTTAGAAATTCTTATTTTACTTTAAAAAATTATTCTAAGCACATTTTTCATACTTTGTTTACCTTAAAATTGGAAATTTGATTGACCGTTTCCAGATTTGATTCAATATAATCACAAACTTTCAGCAACGAGAAAAGGATCTCTCTGGCATGGTAAGTTTTCACATTCCTTACTTCTGATTGATTGCAAATCATTTTTCTCATTAGCAAAATGAATGGATTTATAATAGAAATTTCATCCAAATTTTCATTTTGCGTGCTGCACAATTCTTTATTAATGTATTCAATTTGAACAATTGACATTAATATTAAATAACAGGTCGTATGAATAGCCAATACTACTCTCATTGAAATTATGAAGAAAAACATAAAACTAGTTATAATGTCAGCCACAATTTCAAGTATAATTACCGTTACTAAAAATATAACAGATGAGATCCAAATAATCGAGTAACCATTGTTTATTACACTATAAGTTACATTTCCATTAAATATGGCTTCCATCTTATCAGTTTTCTTTAGTATTTTAAATATTGGGGGATATTTTTCTGTATTTATTTGGACCCACGTATATAATGAGTATATCGTTAGAACAATCGTGCTGCCCATATAGACAAATAGTATTGTATCTCCTTTGGTGATAATCTGTACAATAGAAGTTTTAATGGTTTTAACGAAAAGTATTGCTAGCAAAATGCACAATACAGCATTGTAGCATTTAGTAATAACGCCTATACATTTATACACTGTTCCACTTTTTCTGTACATTTGCATGCCTAAAAGGGTACATAATAATTTTGGTCCTTGAATGTTAACCCTCAATACTGAATCGTTTTTGATTATTATAGAAACTTTTGGTTTATTCATCATTTATTTTACATTTTTAAGTTAACACAGTAAGAATGCCAACGCTTCAATAAAATAATAAATTGTTCGGCAGGATTATTGATTTTCTCAATTTTACTATCAATATTATCAATCATAATAAATTGATTGATTTGAAAATAATAAATTGACATCTTTCAATTTGTATTGTAATTTTTAGAAGCATTTAGCATTATTCTATGGAATTCTATTTACATGTATTAATTTAATAGATGATAGTACTTACAATACTTTTTTATTGTGGAATTATGATAACAAAAATAATTATCTAGAGTAATGTTTTATGGAAGGCTTTTTCAATGATAATTTTGTAAAGTAGTTTGGATTCCAAACATCGGATGCAGTCCTTGGGTAGGTAAAGGAAACAAATAAGTAATACCTACTAATACAAATATTTCCCGCATATGAAATTGACTGGTAACGCAGACAGTTTTGGATGAGTGGGAACTAGTAAGAATCAGCAAAATTGGAGTACCTAATCTGAGGAAGGTAGATGTACAAAGCTGAACTTCAGGAATCCGATTGTAGTATTTTATTTTACGTAATATGGAAAATTATGGTTTTTTAATGGTTGCTACCTACCTATTTTTTTTTTTAATTTTACATCATGGACCTATGTATGAACAACACATATGTTACCAAATTAATAGGTTTTCTCATCTGAAATGAAATGCTTGTAACTGTATATATATATGTATAAATAATTATTAACCTTCGTCTTGCGACCACCCATCTTTTTATATCACTTATTCAAAAACTTAATGACACAAAAATAGGTTGCCATGTACAAGGAGCTTGTGTAAATAATATTAGTTATGCAAATGATATGGTTCTTTTAGCACCGCCACTTAGCGCGCTAAATAAATTACTCCTTATATGTGAAGAAAAAATTATAACCTTATGTATAATATGTCCAATCGTTATGGTTTTCAAATGTAAAATGCAAATACCCTCAGTATGGCTAGACGGGAGGAAAATGGAAGTTAGTCGTAGCGTAAAGTACCTAGGGCATATCATCACAGACAATCTGAAAGACATCGAGGAGATGGAAAGACAAAGAAGAGAGATATCCGTTAGAGCACTTATGCTATCAAGGCGTTTTCACTTCTGTAGTCCAAACGTAAAAAGAATACTATTCAACGCATCCTGCACATTACTTTACACGTCAGAAATATGGGTAGATTATAGTGCAACCCAATGGCATAAGATAAAAATCGCCTACAATAATGCTTATCGCCAACTATTCCGCCTACCGAGATACTGCAGCGCTACGGAAATGTTCGTGGAAGTACGAGTGCAAACTTTCAGACCACTTCTCCGTCACCACACTGGAAAGCTTATGGTGCAGACCACGCCAATCACAGAACACAATCATCTCCGCTATGATTGCCTGGATGGAGTCCCCCTGATGGTCCTCTGGAGACAGGAGACGGTCAAATATTCATCATAAACGGCTGCTTGCATTAATATTTGTGTTTATTAATTTTTTCTCAGTTTCATTTGTGTTTAATAAATTTTTTCTCAGTTTTCATATTTTTCATGCTTATTTGTTATTTTTTTTTTTTTTTTTTACATATGTTTTGTTATTTACTTTTTACCTTTACTTATTATGTGTCTAATTTATTTTTGTTATTTAAATAAGAAATGTATTGCATTGCACTATCCCTGCGTACATTCTGGAATTAACAATTAATATTATTATTATATTATTTCATTTTCATGGGTTCTTCTTCATTTAACGTGCATGTTTCTAAATAATTAGGACAAATAAACTCTGACACAACATTGCAAACACATTTTTGGTCAAAAAATCTTTATTAAAATAACACAAATTGTTAAAATACAAACAATCAAAAAAATCTGTCCTCCATCTCTATTTCCTCATTATCCAAATTGGCTAGTACTCGACCGATTCCATTTTTCAAATACTTTGTATTTTTCCTTAGTCAATTTTATTAAAGCCGGGCTATACCAGTAGGGATATGAGTTGTTGTCCTGAACTTTTTTAAGTGAAATGTTAATTTGAATAATTTCATGGAAAATATTAAAAAAATGGTTGATAAGTTTAAAAATTATTAAATTATCAATATTTAAACTTGTCAAACTAAAAGACTATTTCCCGTTTTTAACGTTTCATTTAAAAAAATTCAAGTCGACAACTCATATCCTTAATGGTATAGCCCGGCTTTAATAAAATTTGCTAAGGAAAAATACAAAGTGAGTATTGTACAGTACATTCCTGTACAAGAATGTACAACAGCTTGTGTCGCTCTCCATAGAGAAAAAAAAAATGGCCTTATTTTTAAACACCCGCGGTCTCAAAAGTTGCGTATGATCTGTAGCTATTCGAAAACGTAAAAATAAATAAAATTGTTGTTCACTATTAGCCCGCTAAAATAGCTGGAAGTTTTGAAAAAAAATAGATTTCGTGATTTGAAAAAAAAATAAAACAAAGGGTCCGTATTTTATATTTAGTACCAAACTTAATTTTTATTCCATAACTGCAGTACAAAGATCGTATCGTAACATATGTCATGTGTTTGTTAAAAATATAAAAGGGGAAAATAACACTTTTTCTGGATAAAATCAGTATTCTTGTTGACTTACTTGTATTCATAAACTTGAAATTTAAAAAAAAATTTGTTGGCTATACGCATTTTTTAATAACAAACAAACGTTTAAAGGTAAAATTATTAAAAAAATTTTTTTTTATAATTTTAAAACATTAGGTTTTTTTCAGATTTTAAATGCATTTTAGCGGGCTAGTAATCATTTTTTTTAAATAAATTTAAATGCAGTTCTCATTCTCTTCGCAAGACGCAACTTTTGAGACCCCGGGCGTTTCTGAATTCAAAAGTTGAAATAATTGACACACTCCAATGTACAACCCATTTGTAGCTTTCACAACAAAATAGTGTGATTAAAAAAAACTTATTATAACAAGGAAGGAAAGAAAAAAACTGGTAAGAAATGCAGAGAAAAAGACCCATATTACAATCTAGAGTACTTTGAAATAGACATGATGGCGAAATTCTAGCAAGGAATAAGGAAATATCTACTTTTATATTGAGTGATCAAAAAAAATACAAGTGTCCATTCACTAGGGTGAATACAAATTGATCGACTAGTGACTCTCGAGCTAGTGGATTTACTGAGCTGGCTGCAGAGGTTGGTAAGACCTAACGGATCACGATCTAGCAGAGAAGAGTGTAACCAGAGAACACGCCCCCCACCGTTCCCTAGGCACGCTGAAAGTCAAATTTGCCGCTTTAACGAGCGGATGAAGGTTAAGTAGGTAAGAACTTAAATTAGTACCAGTTGCCATGAAAGCAGAAGGTCCTGGGTTCGAGTTCCAGAGGTGCCAATATCTTTTTTTGATTTTTCTGTCTCCAGATTTTCGATTGAGTTTCGCTAATATTGTCTTCATTTAATTAAATATTGCAATTTGAGGTTTTACTCATAAAGTTAAAAATAAAAATAAATATTCATCCTAGACTTGCAGAAAAGTCATTAGATGTCGCATATTAAAAATTTATCCAGACACTATCTAGATAGCATTTAGTTCAGGTTTGAATTTTGCAATCATATATAAAGATAGCAGCCAATAATACGTGCTCTAAGAAAATTAAGATAATGTTGATAGTTCTTAGTCGAAGTATGATACAGTTAAAAGTAACCGAATTGGATATAGACACCTTAGCTCAGTTGGTAGAGTTTTTGTCATGAAAGCAGAAGGTCCTGGGTTCGAATTCCAGAGGTGCGAATATTTTTTTCAGATTTTTCTGCCCTTTAGATTTTTGATTGAGTTTCGCTAATATTGTCTTGATTTAATTAAAAAACAGAAACAATAATTAAAATGAAAAACCTATTACAGATAAAGTATTTCCATTTAATAATAATTTTTCAAACCTAATAGAGGCATACACAGCAGACTATTCGAAGATTTAATAAACGTAATTTGTAATATTGGTGGATCGTTCATTTTTTTTTATCTATTTAGCTTAGCACAAATACCGAATTTGTTCTATTCTGTTTATAAATTGTTATGCTTTACTTTTTATCTATTTTAATTCTATCAATTGTTTCATACAGGGTGCGCCAGAGAAACTTACTTATTTGAAAGTTCAATAAAAACAAAAGCACTGTAGTTATTGTTGTAATTCTTTTTTTATTTAAAAATACAATATACCAAGTTTTTTTTCATACTTTCTTTAAAATTACATCTTTTAAATGGCAACCCTCATCGCGCATACACTGGTTAAGTCGTTTTTTGAAGTTCTCGTCCACTCTTCTCAGCATATCAATCGGAATATTGGCAATAGCGTCGTGAATCTATCAGGTGATCTATGGTCCGTGGTCGATCGACATAAACAAGGGATTTCAAATAACCCCATAAAAAAAATTACATGGAGTCAAATCCGGAGAGCGCGCCGGCCATGGGAGATCGCCTCGGAGAGAGATGAGGCGGTCGGGGAAATGTGTCGCAGCAAATTCATTGAGTCTCGTGCTGTGTGTACTGTGGCTCCATTGGAAATTGAAGTACTTTATGGAGAATTCGTCTAACAGTGGTGTCCGGAATTCCCAGAGCAACTGCATGTTTGCGAGCCGAACGCCGGGAAGAACGCAGAATTGACTGCCTCACTCTTTCCACAGCTTCCGGTGTTCTGCTGGTTCGTTGATGTCCATTTCTGGGTTTAGCGACACTTCCACACTCCCGAAATGAGTTGACCCACGCAGAATCGAATTACGGCCAGGAACGAGTCTGTGAGGAGGAATTTCGAAGCGAGCGCGAAAGGCACGTTGCGTAGCAACAACTGAGCGACCGTTACAAAAGAAGCTCTCGACGGCGAAGGCCCGCTGCTCTCTAGACCACAGCATAATGGCAACTGACGAGAATGGGAAACAATCTTGGGGACGTCCCCCTCCAGATGCGCCCCCTCCCGCCCCTCTACCTGCCCAACTCAACGGTCGGGAATTTTTTCAAATAAGTAAGTTTCTCTGGCGCACCCTGTACAATCATTATTATTGATATCCTTGTATCTATGTAATAAAGAGACCATTAACATATTATTATATTAAACTACTTTCCTGTGTATCTCATAACACATGACATAAAAAGTAATTTTATTCTGGATGGGGTAAGAAAAATAAGAAAAGTTTTTGAAGTAAAACTTCTTTACGCACGCTCGACACTTGGGGGTAAAATGATGAATACGTTATGAAACGTTACGAAAAAATGTGACACGCTTTTTTTATTTTATTTTTTATATGAATACCGCACCATAGTCCCAACTGCTCCCGTCTGAAGCCAGTGAGACTATGGCATCCCCAATTGGGGTATGTTCTGAGGCTGAAGGTAGTGGGGATGGGAAGGAGATAGGGAAGAGGAAGGTGGGGAAGTACCTGGCTATTCAGATCTGGTCACCAAACATAGCTAATGCCATTTCAAGCGACGTTTCAATTCTGAATGGTGGTCTTACACCAGGGCGATACTGATAGTAACTTCCACTCTGGAACGGGCCGCTAATAAATATGAAACGTTATCAATGTGAAACGCTAATCAATGATATGAGTTGAGTTAAGTTGAGTTGAGTTGAGAGCTGAGAGTTGAGTTGAGGTGATGGGGATGTTGAGGGTACGGGGATATTTTTATTCCTGTTATTGTTATATTGTTAATGGACAGCATAAGTTAGTGAAGTTTTCTTCAGTTGTGTGGTCTAAAGCACACTCGTTTTTTTTTTAGTTGTTAAAAGTTTACTGGATTATATTTTACAATCAATAGAAAATTGCTGTCAATTGGGTTCACTTTTTTACTACTACTATTTTGAAATCAAAAGTACCTACTTACTAAGTAACCTATTTAACGATTTAGAGTAATGGACACCGTTGATAAAGGAAGCATAATATAAACAACAAATGTTTTCTCTATTCTTTTTGTTGTACTTTTTTTTTTAACGGATATCTAATGGATGACTAATCGATACATCTTTTATTAATATCTCTCGTTGTTCGCTTATAACGTTGTATCTTTGTTTGTTTGTAATGTTGTTTCATTATTACGCATTATCTTGGCACTGCAATGAAATAAGGAGTCAAATGAAAGAAATGTTGTTTTTTAAGAGTAACAACATTTATGAGGTCACTGAAGGCAGCAAAAGATTATATCAAAAAGAATAAGGAAAAATTTGAACAATTCATCAAATAAGTATTTGAAGATAATTTTCACGTTCTGTGTAGGTTCTATTCAAGTTCTGTTATTAAATCATTATAGGCCAGTTGCTTCATATGACTGAAATAATCATCGAACTTGAAAATAACTTTCACAGAATGTGAAAATTAACTTCAAATATTTGATTTTGAAACAACCCATCGTTAGTATACTGCGAACAAATTTGCTTTAGTCAGAACAAACATTTTGCTTTAGTCAGAACAAATTAAAATGCCAACATTGGCCTGATGTTCTTTTGTTTTGAGATGTTTCATGATGTTCAAAACAATCTGTTCATAGTAGATTTTTTTTAAAATCAATTTTTAAATACTTGGAACTAGTGAAGGCGTTTATTTATGTGGGAAGAATGTTTAGATGATAAGGATTTTGAATTATGACATGGAAACAAATGGTAAAAAAGTTGAGGACGCCTGAGGAAGACATGGCTCGATCAAGTACAACTGTACAAGGTTGACGAGATCGAAATGGATAAGATTAACCAAGAGACACAAAGGTGGTTTGGGTATAAAGAGCGAATGAACGAAGAAAGGAATGTAATGAGATTACATGACGTGGAAGTGAAATGTAGAAGAAGTAGGGGACGTCCGAGGAAGACACGGCATGATCAAGTGAATCACATACTTAAAAAAATACCTTTTCAATTCTTAACAATAATAATATTATTTCAAACGAAACTACACTCAGTTTACTATATTTCATAACCTCAAAACTTTACTCCAAACTATTTATAACCCCGAGCAACTCCGGGTACATGTCAGCTCGTTTATTATAAACTTAGAGTTTGATACTGAGGAGACCAGATGTAATGCTTGTAAAAGGGACATAATATTGCATAAATATTTGTTGCGTGGCCATACAAACCCTTACAAATGCGTACAACCGTCGCAGATATATTATATTACCGTCTGTGATGACTGTTTGGGATGGTATGGCGAGCAATATTGTGAGATAGAAAATGCCCACATATTATATTCTTCTTGTGCAACAAGATTAACGAGTGTGTGGGGTTTATATTAAATAAGTTTTTTATACATGTTTAGCATCACAACAGCTAATACTTTCAGTAAACGTTTCATAAGAATTGCACTAAATGCAAGTGAATTTCATAATATTTAAAATAAATCAATTCAATACTAAATATTATCCATGTAGTACTATTTAAGGAGATATTTATTAATTGTATATTACTGAACAAAAACTAATAGAAATGGGATCTAAAGCGATTTTAAATAAAACTATTATCACTAATTTACATAAAACCTTTCGATTCCTACTCCCGACAGAGAGGCCAATGAATGTGATTGTCTTTTCAAGAAATAATTTCAATTTTTGATTAATTTCACTTGAGCTTACTTTGGGCACATGGACAGGTGCACTTGTCTCAAGGTTCGTAGAAAATACGTTTAACAATGTTAGCTCATACTTTCGAAATTTCGAATGCTTGACGTGGCTTGAAGAAAGACTGCCAATTTTATTGCAGTTAATTCAAATCTCCGGCATCTCCCAGTGGAATACGAACGTCACGAATTTTTAGCCAATCACCACTCTACCCTCTTGCTACGAACCTTGGACATGTAGATAAAATACATTTGTTTTAAATACGCGATTCACCCTAAAAAGAGTGCTTTAGGCATAAAATATTTTTATCGGATTATCTCCTCAGTACCTACCTCAAAAATAAAGTACGTAGGTAGAGGTACCTACCCTGATGAAAAAAGTTCCTAAAATGTGAAAAAAAAACCTTTTATGAAGATTTTTATAGATATATGTAAAAAAAATACTGACTTTTAACATCATTCAGTCCATTACAATATCATGAATATCATTATAGAACTAAAAGTAATGCCATAAGTTGCTATTATCGGCATTATTGGTACGGTTAGATATTGGCTACAAAGCTATCTAACTCAAAGAAGTCAAAAAGTAAAATTAAATAACTCACTAAGTGTGGATGAAACTTTAGAATTTGGAATTCCCCAAGGGACTGTTATTGGACCAATTTTATTTATAATATACGTTAACCAAGTGTTTAAATTATCACTTAATGGTAAACTTATATCCTTTGCTGACGACACTGCAATAATTATTGAAAAAAAAACGTGGAACGATATTACCATTGCAGCCAATCAAGACATGAAGCTTATAAAAAAATGGTTCGATAATAATTTATTATCACTCAACACAGAAAAAACTTATTGTATTCCATTCTCTCTACAAGAAGATGTACCAAACAATTTAATTAACATAATAATTCATTCCAAAAATTGTACAAATTACGATACATGTAATACGGACTGCGCTAAACTAAATCATAAATCAAATGTAAAATATCTTGGAATCCTAATAGATAAAAATGTCAAATGGAAAGATCATATCAATCTCACTGTGGAAAGAATAAGAAAACTTATCTACATATTCTATAACATACGAAATATTTTAAATAAAAAAACCATAAAAATGGTCTATTATGCATTAATCCAGTCCTTATTACAGTACGGCATTATTGGGTGGGGAGGGGCCTTTAAATCTTCCTTACAGCCCATTATTATAATTCAAAGAATAATTATAAAAATCATCTTTAGGAAACCATACGACTTCCCTACTCTAGAATTATTTCGGGAATTTAATGTACCATCAATCATAGAATTGTATAAGAGAAACGCCTTATATCAAATATATAAAGAATATTTTATTCAAAAAATCCACCCCTCAGATAGCATAAGCAATAGATTTAAAACTAATGGCTTAATAGCCATCCCTGTGCTTAGAACAACTACGGCTCAGCATCACTATTTGTATTTAGGTGTAAGATGGTACAATTTATTATTGTCCAAAAACAAAATTAATATAACGGGAACATTGAAATATGAACAATTTAAAAATCAAATTAAGTCCCTGAAATTGGATAATGATATATTGTACCCTTAATTTAATTTACCCTTACTTAAACTGAAATATTTAATATTAAAAAAATATGTTATATATATATATATATACTGTTATTGTCCTTCTAAAACTATTTTTTCTAAATTATGTACCTTTGTCAAGTAATATTTGTATTTATTTTCATAATGTTCTTTGATCATTGCTTAAACATCTCATTAAAACACTATTAATTTTTCTTTTTGCATGTTAATACTCCTCCCATAAACACGAGCTCTTGAGCTCAAATTATGGAGTAGTAGTAATATAAAATGAATTATTGTATAACCTTGCACATGTAATCATTTGTATTGTAAAAACAAAATTTTTGAAAAAATAAAATAATACTCCCCCTCATATGCTATTTAAAACAATTTTATAGCCAGCTTTATATTTTGATCATAAACAATCTGAGCAATCTGACATATCCCGTAAACCATAGAAGTAAAATATTGTTGTGATTTCGACTGTATTTAGTTTATAGTTTATGGTAGTATTTTGACAGTGTTTAGTAGTTAATTTACTTTTAAAATATTGAAATATAATCACAAATACGGCATTTTTACGATCTAATTAATGTGTGCGATGATTATAACTAGTTATACATAATTCAAATCACGTATTTCGCTGTAAGATACGACACTTGTGAATATTTTCTTTGGTTATGTGCGTGAACGTATTTTGTTTCATTATTTACTTTCATCTTCGAATACTCTTATTTGCGATTGAAAATAATGTTCAATTCAGTGTGTAAGTTTTAATGATTTACTTTCAATCAGTGTGATGTGTTTTGTTCGTGAATTGAGTGCAATGGTAGGGCATTTTCAAGTGTAAATAAACAACCCGAAGGATTTCTGTAAGTCGCATGATTTTGATATACATATTATAATTGAACGAAAAGAGCCGACTTACGCCTTGTATTGCAATTAAACTGTAAACATACTTATCTTCTGTAATTCCGTGTGATATGAGGCTGTATTTATACTCAGTGCATATTATTGTATCTGTCAAATTTCGTACATTTATTTTGAGTTTGGTTTTGAGAGGTTTTTATTTAATTAGATTTATTCTGCATATTTTAATGGAACTGATATTAAGTGCTTCTATTTATTTTTCACAATATTATTAACCCCATAAGGAAACATGTTACGTGAAGACCCGATGATTACATTAGTGAAACTATGGTCCAATGTTGGGTAAAGGAGAAGGGAAATATATAGAGATAGGTTTTGAAGAAGTTGGCTTATCATATCTGAGAAAAAAAAAACATAGTTATAGCCATTTAAAATAATGTTTCATTTCTGTGTAAACATCTTCCGCCTGGGCAATAGATATTTGTTAAGTGTTTGGTAATTTTAACATTTCATCGCTGTACTCGAAATACTAACAAAGATTACTCCAAATTCCTGTAACTCAGGTTAAGTACTTTTGGTCAACGAAAGAATGTTCAACCTATATTTAACTATATTCAAAGTTTCCTTTCTCCTACAATAAAAAATAAAAAATAATTTTCTGATGTAAGTATAATGAATAACTAATAATGACGCTTCAATGGTTTGGAGTGAAGAAATGAGTGTAAGTATAAAAGATATATGATGGTAAGTGAATGGTAGAACAAGTAGGGGACACTTCTGTAAATGCGGTTCGGTCAAGTGAGTCAAATAATTTAATTGATTTTGAATTTATAATTCGTGATTCAGAGAATTTATAATTTGCATACCATCCATAGGTTTGGTTTGTCTCTTATTTTTAAACATTGATAAGAGAAGTTAAAAGTATAATTTTTGAAAATGTATTATTTTTTATAATCTGTATTATGATTCCATTATAGTTTTAATTTTTGTGAAGTAAATTGTGCCTAAATAGCATTTTTTTCAAATTAATAAACTATTTTTGTTTACATTGCATTTTATTTTCACCTTAAACTCACAGATACATTAACTTGATACAAGCAACTTAATTTACGCTTAAAAATTGCTTACCAAACTTTACATTAATCAAAGGATGCAAAGAGCATTCAAGTTTTTTTTTGTGTATATCGCACAAGAGTTCCAGCTGCCTGTAGCTAGTGGGACTATGATATCCTTATTTTGAGGCTGAAGGAAGTGGGAAGGTGAAGGAAATGGAGAAGACGATGGGTGGGAAGGTGACTATTCAGATCTGATTGAGAGTATCTACCATTCTGGTACATGCTGCAAATATTCAGTCTAATATTAATTATATGTTAAATATCACAAATTATATTTGATTTATGTTCGCAAACCAGTTTTTGAATCAGGAACCTGTGTGACGGGTGTGGAACCAGCAACCTGTGTAATGGGTGTGGAACCAGCAAACTGTGTAACGGATGTGGAACTGGCAATCTGTGTAACTGCTGTGGAACCAGCAATCTGTGTAACTGGTGTGGAACTAGCAATCTGTGTAACTAGTGTGGTACCAGCAACCTATGTAAGGGGTGTGGAACCAGCAATCTGTGTAACTGGTGTGGAACCAGCAATATGTAAAACTGGTGTGGAACCAGCAACCTGTGTGACGGATGTGGAATTAAGAAAGTCACTGCTCTACGGTAGAGATTGTGATTGTTAATATATCCAACAAATGTTGATATACAGGACAAGCTATAAGTTTTTGCACTTTTGAAAACTCAATAAAAAGAGAATTACAAGTTCTATTCGGGTCCCAATGGCTGAGTGGTTAAAAGCATTTTCCAGGTAATACAGAGATCTATGGTTTGATTCCCAGTTGCGACCGTTACCTTCTTATTTTCTTTAGATTTATTTGTGTTATCTTTTCTTCAATAATTTCAATAAAATTTATGTTACTTAAGTACTTAGGTAGTTGATTTTTTTTAACGTTGTTGTATTTTTCAGTAGTCTAAATGCTTTCTCTCATCCGCAGAGCCTGTTACGTACGTCACATCTAACCGCGGAAAGAGGTTGATCCTGTGCGGCAACTATAGGTTCTGCCGAAACTCAACGACCAATGCAGGCAAGGTCCGGTGGCTTTGCTCTACCAATAAGCACAAGGGATGTCATGCTGTTCTACACACCCATGGAGACCGCATACTTTCCATGAAAAATATTCATAATCATTGAATTTAATTATGATTAACTTTTGTTATTTTAATTCTATTGTAAAGTTATACTTTTTGTTTCCTATATTGATCGTACACAACTATTTACTTTTTAAGTGGATTTTTTAAAACTTCATTTATTTGATTTTTAATTTTCTGTTGTATTGTCAATGTGGATTACGTTTAAATTACACAACCCCTGTGCACTACAGAATAAATGAATAATTTGTGTAACAATTAATGCATCCATCTTTTTGAACCAGGAAATAATAATAATAATAATAGCCTCAGAGTGGTAGGTGACGTCATTGCTCGGATATCATCCTGTCTTTTTCGTTTTCATATAAGATGAGTGAAAAGGCAGATTTTTCATCAATGACGTACTTAGTAATAATAATAATAATAATATTTGGATGACTTGTATAGCGCCGTTTTTGTGAAAAATCACCTCAAGGGCGCTGTACAAATTTATAATTCGTTTAAGTACTTCTCTATATGTATAATGTTTATAATTTATAAGTAATAACTTTGTAATTTTTAGTAAGTATATATTTTTATTTTTTTAATCTTCGTCTTCAATGATAATAACTTTGTGTATGCATTTTTTAATTCCATTTATTTTCAATTCCATTTATTTTCAATTTAACCCTTTAAACGCCAATGACATGCAGGCAAGACAATGCTGTCCAATTGTAGACACCAAGACATGCAGGCATGCAAATTATATTACGAGAACATTTATTAACATAATATTATATAAATTTTTGTTTGTTAATTAAAGCAGAGGCATATTATAAAGTAGATTTTTTTTTTCAAAAGAAGCAATACAGCCCGAAACGTAAACATCAGAGTAAAAGAACATCTAGGTACAATGTTTAAATAATTATGTATTTTCAGAATTTGCGAACCATTTAATAGAAACTAATCACTCATCTGATAAAATCTCTGGAATGAAAATTTTACATAAAAATGGAATTGAAATTACTTTAAACCATAGACTCTCAACCTTTTTTGCCCACCGCCCACTCTGAGAATATTTTTAGTTCTAGCGCCCCCTAACTCGTGAATCCGACTCAGCAATTAACCACGACGAAGGGGGCGTAAGGGGATACCACGGCAAGGTCACGTTTGCCACAACGGAGGGGGCGTAACGGGATATAACGACGAAAGGGGCGTAATGGGATACCAAGATGGGGTTACATTTGCCACGACGATAAGTCCCATATTTAATTTATTCCGTTAACCTCCGCTGAAACTCTTTCCTCCCCCCTTACTTACCCGTCATATAATAATTTGTCTCCCTCTTTTCTATTTGTATCTTTCTATCACCAATAAGATTTCTTCTTTCCTATTTTGTATCTCTTTCGCTCATTGTTTTGTTTTCTTATATTATTCTTATATGTCTGAATTTAATAATCTTTAGTTAATGTAATAAGCCCTGACAAAGCTTGAGATAAGCGAAACCTGTTTGATGGTTGGATGTCATTTATTAATTCAAATAAAAAGTGTGTTTTTTTCCGTTCTTCTTTTATTAACAATCGAGAAAACAGATATTGTCGGAGTCAGAGTGGGAAAAGAATACCTGAATTTCTGTGAGTACGAGTAGATAACATACTATATATGGTGACCGGACAACTCAGAATTAATTCAACTCAACACCCCCTTTGAAAAGTGATGAAAAAATATGCAAAAAATTATTTAATACTTAAAAACTAATACGTATTAAACTTATTTCCTTTGTAAATTGTTCCATATTGTCCCTACCCATTTTAATTTTTTCCATTGTTGCCATTGTCTATATTTATTATTTGTCTATGTTTCTTATTTTTTCTTTGACACTACGTTCTATGTCTATATTTAAAAATTAGTATTATTAAAACCCTAATGAAGTAAGCTTGGCTTACGAAACATGTCGGTTTTTTATAATCAATTATAGTTGTAAAAACAAAGTAATTTATTAATTTATTACGTATTTATTTCCAAAGTGGTTTATTAATACATAATAGTATTTATAGTAGAGATACGTAGGATAGGGTGGGGCTAGTTGAGCAAGTTTTCACGTAAGTAAGTCATATCTTGTAGACGGTGCATCACACCGACTTAGTACTTTTACTATTGAACAGGCAATTTATCATGCTCTAAATGTCTCCCGACAGAAATACAATTATATTTATAACTTATATAGAAATGTCGTGTTTGTAAGAAAGTTCAGATTTCACCCCTCATACATGCCTCATGGGTGGGGTAAGTTGAGCAAGGGTATGGGAATTGTTAGGAAAGCTCATACATCTACAATAATTAATTAAACAAAAATTTGAAATCAAGTTTATTTTTTCGTTTCATTTATTTATTTCACTATTTGGGAGGCGGGTGTTGGTACCGTCGCCCCGGGAATCATTTATTGTGTAACCAACAACTCTGCCTTAGGTTACCCCAAGTGGTTCCCTACGTTTGATGACTTAGCAGAGGAGCCAGGGTTTATGGGGTAAGGTTTGTCTAGGATTTGGCAGCGGGTGCGTCTGACCACCTTCTGCGTGGCGGGCTCGATCGGGAGAGACTGGTTGAGGGAGGCCTTTTGACCTTTCTAGCCGGACTCTTGAACCATCGCCTTACATTTAGAGGGATGGATTCTGAGACACTGACCCCTAGATTTCCATACACCCCTCATACCTTTTACTTTCCAGAAAATCCTCTCCTCCCTATCCTTAAAAAGACCCTCCACACAGAAACCCTTAGGCCCTGAGGAAAATTATTTTCCTCCTGGGTCTCCTATGTGGAGCTATTATTTAAAAGGTCTTCAGCGAAGTCTTTCTCTTATATGTATGCACTCTACAAAGAAATAAAACTACGTTTCGTAAAAAGAAAATAGTTGGACAAGTTGAATAATGACTGCCCAACTAACCCTGACCTCACATTTCTAAATTGTAGTTAGTTTATGAAAAAATAATGAGATCTGGGACTGAACAGCTTTATAAAATCTCAAGTACGATACTTATGTAAAAGATAAACACTTATCATATTATTGACAGCTTGTTCAAAAAAATTCCAGGAGATGAATTGCAATGTACATAATTTTTACTCTTCTCTCGAAAAAAAACAGAGTGCTAGTGTGACTCAGTCAATCGCCAAACGGTAACTGAGAACTGAGTACTGACGATCGTGGGCATTCGTGGGCTGTGTTTCCCTCTCACTGTCCACTTTTTCGTGTCGTGCGAGTGATAGTTTTAGAGACATTTCAATTGCTCAACTTGTCCCCATGCTCCAATAGCCCCGCTCTACCCCAAGGTGAATAGTATATTCAACATCATTTTTGCAATCTTTCGCTGCGCATCAAAATTTTTACTGTGGTTTGCTTTTCACGCTGATCATCTGCTCCTCGCTCCACCAGCCGAAAAATGAAAACATGGAAATAACAAAGATAGAAGTGGCATGATCGTATCCTTTGTAAAGTTTAAAACACCAATTTACTCTATTGCGTGTTTTGACATTATTATTACGCTAACGTCTGTACGGTATATATTTAAGAATCTGCCTGAGAATGCAACTCTGATGCTGCGCTGTACGCCAAACCATCTTTGTACTCCGCCGCTACCCGTATTTCTACCGATTTCTTACATATTTCCCTTAAACACGTTAAGTTTTAAAGTTCCTAAAGTATATATATTATGTTATTCTTGAAGGTACTAGACATTCCCTGCGCCGAAACGCAAATTATATAAAATTCCGTCTATAGAAAAAAATCGCAAAGTATGTTCCAAAAATTATTTTAAACACGTTTGTTTCAGTTATTTTACAAATTATATGTATGAAAAAATTAACAGCGTTTCTTTAAATGCTGTTTAAGACAACCCTCGCGAGATTTTTGCTCTATTTTAAACGAGTCCATTTTTACAATACTCGCTTTACGCTAAATGAAGGACTAATTGTACCTAAGCACTTACCTAACAAATATGGACAAAGAACGCTGGACTACATGATACCAAATTGCTTAAATATGTTACCTACCGAAATTAAATAATGCACAAATGGTAAAACAAATATTATATTGAAGAATTGGCTAGCCGAAAGAAATAATTTGTATTAAAAGTCTCTTACTCAATTGCAAAATAAAGTAAAATAAGTTTATTTATATCTTCAAAGTAAAAGAAAAGCAATAATAGTCCCAATAAACTACTAAAAAGTAGTTTATTGGAACTTTTCTTTTTTTGTAAAAAATATTGTCATTGGATCACAGTGGATACCAGGAACCGACTTTTTTTCGGAACCAGTTCCTATCTGATTTATAAAATGGTCACCAACACGCAAACTGGGCGAAGCCGAACCAAAAGTCGCCTGCAGGGCCTAGCAGAAAAAACCTGCGGAGCGGGTTTTTAACTGCTATACAAATCTTTAGAAAATTTGCAAACTTAACTTTTTATATATGTATTATGTTATGCATTCTAGCAAGGTTGTCAGAACTTCACTATTTGGACGAATTTCCACCATCGACAACCCGGAAAAACCAAAAGAAGAGGTGTTACGTGTGTGCGAATACCACAGTACAAGAAAGAAAACGAAAAGAGACCAAATATTTTTGCAAAAAGTGTCACGTTCCGTTTTGTGCTGTACCGTGTTTTGAAATCTATCACACCAAAAGTAGGTTTTAACTTTTGTAAATGTACAAACTTGTTTATTTTTCTCAGGCATGGATGACCAAAACTTACATGATTAAAAAAAAATGTTTTAGGTGTCTATTAATAATAATTTTGTAAGGTCTGCTTTGAAAAGCAATAAAAAGTGACGAAAAAAAATGTTAAGTAATAGGTTGCGTTAGGTTAGGTTATGGGAAAATTTTCACTTTTTGTTTTCATAACTTTTAATTAATATAAAGGGGTGTTGAAATTGCATTATTCTGAGTTGTCATGGAACCGATTTTTTACAAGTTAATTTTTGATGAAGTTTCCCACCTTAATCAGCATGGTGCTTGCTATATGCAAGGATACTAATTTAAATAGTATTTGTTTGCCGGAGTCGTGCACTATTCACGAAATTAACTGTCCTGACGTTAAAACTTTTAAATTCCATTGTCAGACTACTTTAGATTGATTATACTCGTAAATACTCACATAAATTATTACTTAGTAAACTGTATGCCTTAAGACTGAGAGGCAAGTTGTTGGATTGGTTCTCAAGTTATTTGTCTAACAGAATCTTATTTGTTAAATTAAACATTCTATATCGAAGTTATTATATGCAACTAGTGGTCTACCGCAAGGGAGTCATCTCGGCCCCATCCTTTTCTTAATATTCAGAAATGATATCATAAGCTGTTTCAACGATGTAGAAGTTCTGCTTTTTACCGATGACATCAAATTATACAAAGAAATATCCAATATAGGTGACTGCCTATGCCTAATCCTACAGTCAAACATCGACAAATTACAAAATTGGTGTGTCACAAATGACTTCTTCCTCAATATCGATAAATGTAAGACACTAACGTTTTGTCGAACAAAGACCCCACTATCTTTCAAATACACAATAGATAACAAAATCTTAGAAAAAGTCAATGAAATTAGAGATCTTGGAGTAGTGTTTGACACGCAATTAAATTTTATAAATCACGTAAGTACAACTAATAACTAACAAAGGCATGAAACACATTTTTTTTGCATTAACTCCACACAGGAGGCCCTGAGGAAAATGATTTCCCTCAGGGCCTATATCATCTTTGAGGATGCTGTGTGGAGGGTCTTTTTGAGGAAAGGAAGGAGTGAACATGGGTCTTGAAGAGACCCATGTTGTAGGAGGGAGGAAAGAGGGAGGGAGGTTGTAAGAGGCCGGTAAATCGTTCCACAGCCGAGCTGTTGAACTCAAGAACGAGTCGTGAAAACGACCCGTTTTCATGTGACTAATGTCAACCGTGTACAAATGTTGGGCGCGTGTTTGGCGTGTTTCCCGACTATGCACCGGTGCCGAGGGTATCAATTATGCTAGTTCGTCGGAGCATCTTCCATTGTAATACCGGTAGAACAAGGACAGCATTCCCACCTGACGCCTGTGCTCTAAAGATAGCAATCCGTCTGTTAAGATGGGAGAATCTATCAAACGGACCGCCCGTTTCTGCACAGAGTCGAGGTTTTTTTTCAAGGTATTTTGGAGCTCCAGACCAGAGGTGGCTGCCAAATTCAACCGTGGGGCGCACTTGCGATTTGTACAGGGTTAGCAGTTGTGTACTATTAAAGTATCTGCGGGCCTTGTACAGTACGTCCAGTTTCTGAGAGGCTAACTTAACTTTGGTTTCGATGGAGCCCCCATACCTGAGCTGGTCACTTAGGGTTACACCAAGCATATCAATGGAGGTCCTGTTCGGAAGAATGCTTCCGTTGAAGGAGACAAGATTATCATTTCGATCCCTTTTAGACGTTATCAAACATGATTTTGTCTTTGAAACATTAAATTCGACGAGGTTTTTCTTATCCCAAGAGAAAACACTCTCGAGGTAACCGTCCATTCTTTGCTTCAAAGCCCTCCTAGCTATTGTGTGCTCTTTGGAGGCTTGTCAAACAAAAGGAGGAAAAACTAGGATTTATAATCAGAGCAATCAAAGAATTCAACTCGTTGCAAGTTATAAAAATCGTATATTTGTCACTCGTACGCAGCTTTTTGGAATACAATTCCATTGTTTGGTCCCCTTATTATCAAATTCATATAAAAAATATCGAAAGAGTGCAGCACAAATTTTTAAGAATTATTAACTTCAAGTTACACATACCTATTCAACACATTAACTACACATCCTTACTAAATACACTTAAATTGCATTCCCTAGAAAACAGAAGAAAAATAAATGACCTAACTTTTTTGTTTAAAATTATTCATCCTGAATTAGATTGTTGCGAACTCCTGCATCTCATCGATTTCAGGGTACCCAATCGAGCAACAAGGCAAAACATATTATTCTGCAACAATAATTCTGGAACGAACTACCACATACATGCACCTATTTCTCGACTTCACACATTAGGAAACAAATTCACCTCTAATATCGATGTATTTAACACAAGTTTACCATTATTTAAGAAATACCTGAACGATACTTTTTTGTAGAATATTTTGATATTTAAGGAGCATCACATAGGGGCTAATGCATATATTTGTGTATTTCTATATTAATCCACAATGTAAAAACTTGTTACCTTTTATTTTCATGTATCTTACATTTTGTCATGTATTTACAATTTACACATCACAATTAATCAGTCACCTGTAAATTTTGTGATTACTAATATACGAGTACCTACTAGTTTATTTTCTATGCTATTTACAACTTAGAAACTTTCTCTTTTATTGTAATGTATTATCATTCCTTAATTTATCTGTATACTCATATGACGTGTACTAGTTATTTTTTTTTATTTGTTATAGTTTATCTTTTGTTTTTAAAAACCTGTATCTGTATTATAAACTTGTGTAAAAGCCCATCAGGGCGTTGAAAATTAATAAATACTTAAATAATAAAAAATAATAAAAAAATTAAACCTCGGCAACCCGAATTTCTACCGATTTCTTACATATCTCCCTTAAACATTTGAAGTTTTTAAGCTCTTAAAAAATATATATGTTATTTTTTAAGATAATGTCTAGACGCTGTCCACGTGCCCACGCCGAAAAGCAAATTATATAAAAATCCCTCGACAGAAAAAAATCGCAAAGTATGCTCCAAAAATTATTAAAAACAAGTCTGTTTCTATTATCTTAAAAATTATATTTCTGAAAAAATTCACAATGTTTCCTTAAATGATACTTAAGATGCTACCCATGAGATTTTTGCTCTATTTTAAACGAGTCGTGTTTTGTTAAACATTTTCGCAATTTTCGCATCAATTTTGTCGCTGTCGATGTTAGCGCGCTCCTCTAACATTCGTAATTTCGTATCTCTCCATCTGCTTCTTTTCAAGCCCGGTTGCGGAGCCTTGATAACATCGACATTCTTGTCTCTCGATAAATATATTGGTCCATACTTATAAAATTAGGCAATTTACGTAAATTTATGCGGAAAGTATTCAATATTATTTACGTAGATGTCAGAATTGGCATCAGACTGCTAGAGCCTTGACTTCTAAAATAGGAACTCTTCTGCGACTAATCAAAGCTTGAGCGGCAGATTTAGCCGACATATTTAAATTTGAACGAGGAATGTCGGGAGGCGTCTACTAATATCTACAGGAATTCCAAAAACTGAACAAATCGGACTAATATCTATGAGAATCCTTTATTTTTTAATTTAATTAAATTTAATTAAATACTTTATTTTTTCGCAAATCTGTTGGCGTTATTTTTTTACTGTATGTTCTAACTATAACTTTCTTAATTTTTCTTTTATGTTATTTATTTTCTAACCTTACTACCATCGTGTTTACTACAGTAAAAGAAGTTGACATAATGTATTGTAAGACCTTTAGTGTTGGTATGTATATTGGTACACTTTACTATGAATGTGTTATATAACAATTATGCTCCTTAATTCTTAATAAATAAGACAAAGTTTTGTATTAAGGTAAAATCTGAAGACAATTGGCTGTGTAGAAGCTTTGAAGGGTCATCTCTCTTGTTTTTTGTAAATTCTGTACTCTCTATGTCATAATAAAAAAATTAAAGAGTTTAAATATTTATATTTAGTTCGTTTCTCTCCCCGAAAATGACTCACATAGTAATTAAAGATAACCAATAAGGTTATCAGAAAACTCAACAAAACGCGACTTCATTACTCCGCGTTGAATTGTTATGGTTAGTGTGGGTGATGGTTTATTATTCTCTTTGAAATGGAGACGACAAATAGATAAAAAAATTTCATAGAGTTGGATCAATTTTGTTTATCCGATTTCATATCAGATTTAATTTACAATTACATCATAATCATCACCATCTTCTTCCCCTTGTCCTATTCGGGTCGGGGACCCATTGCATCGACAAGGCTCCTCCATACGTCCCTGTCTTGTGCTGATTGTTCGGCCTCAAATTAATTTACAATTAGGTACAAAAAAAAATTATCTTGTTTCAAAAGTTCACCTGACCTAACGAAAGTTCACTTATCTTTAATATTATTGAGCAATTTTTGAAGTAAAACTTCTTTACGCACGCTCGACACTTGGGGGTAAAATGATGAAAACGTTATGAAACGTTACGAAAAAACATGAAACGTTACGAAAAAATATGAAACGTTACGAAAAAATTAGACACGCTAATCAATATGAAACGTTATCAATGTGAAACGCTAATCAATGATATGAGTTGAGTTGAGTTGAGAGCTGAGAGCTGAGAGTTGAGTTGATGGGGATGTTGAGGGGATGGGGATATTTTTATTCCTGTTATTGTTATATTGTTAATGGACGGCATAAGTTAGTGAAGTTTTACTTCAGTCGTGTGGTCTAAAGCACACTCGTTTTTTTTTCTTCATCTGTTTGTGCTCCTCATCATTTTTATTTTACATTTTAGTGACGCAGCCATCAATTTCTAACCGAATGATATACGATTTTTGGTTACGAAACCCAAAGGAAAAGGGAGTAAGCAGCATAATAAGTCATGTTTTTCGACGTTTTGGCTTTGTAGATTTTGATAATGATATATTCAAATCTCTTAAACATTCAATTACTGCAGTGATCTGTGAAATTAAGACGCGTTGGGAAAAAAGTGACAGACGTGCTGATAAATTTCTATACATTAATTCGGTCTGGCTCGACAAAAACATCAATTTTAGTGAAATTGTTTGTGGTGCGATACCTTCCAGTAGTGATTGTACGACGACCAACGTTACAAGTCCTCCTATACGTCCGGGTCGTCCGATAAAATCTTTTAAGTCATATGTTACTAAAAAACAAAAACAAAAAGTTTTAAAAAATCTTTCAGTCTGACAGAAATAGCCATGGCGGCTCAAACGTATTTACGGGCTTCCGCTAAAAATATAGGGTGCTTATATTATGGGCAAACTGTCTTCATAATCACTGCGATATGCCAAAAAAATAAATAATTAATCTTGTTCTACACGCGCTACAATCAAAAATCAAATGTCTTTCACCGTAAATGCTATGTTAACTAATAATCTGTATAAACTTGTAAGAAAGCAGTAAAGATAGCAAATAGTCCACGTTATCATGCACATTATTTAGTGATTTTTTTACTATCCTGACGTTAATGATATTCTTGTAACCGAAACCTAGGCTAAGGTAAAATTGCAATCTTTACTAAATCATACGATCAACCGAATTGCTTGCTATCAAGAAGAAGTCATCAATACTGTGTTATCAAGACAATCGATATTTGACTCACTAACTCCTAATTTTTAAGTGTACAAGCCGAAGCTTTTAGAAGAGGATGAATATAGTGACGAGTGTTTATTTAATGTTTCTTTTGTACCACTACAACTCGTTTATTATTTGGCAAAACCCAAAGCCATTGTCTATTGTCGGTCAATAAAGTTTGTATTTGCACAACAAACTAATAAGTTAATTAACGACGAAACTAGAAACACAAATGTACAAATAAAAATCTCTTGTTAAATGAAAACTAATCACTTTGTAAAAAAATGATGTACATGTTTCAAAATCAAAGGTTTCTTCAACACAATAATATTAAGGTTCCGTTACCGGTCCTAAAAAGAAGAAGATGGAGAGATACGAAATTACGAATGTTAGAGGAAAGCGCTAACAATTACAGCGCCAAAATCGATGCAAAAATTGCGAAAATCTTTAATAAAACACGACTCGTTTAAAATTGAGCAAAAATCTCTTTGGGCTGTCTAAATTGGGGCTGGCTATTTAATGAAACACTGTGAATTTTTTCATACATATAACTTGTAAAATAACGGAAAAAAATTGGAGCATACTTTGCGATTTTTTTCTATCGAGGGAATTTCATATAATTTGCGTTTCGGCGTGGGTATTGTATAGATATTATCTTAAAAAATAACATATATTTTTTTAAGAGCTAAAAAACTTCAAATGTTTAAGGGAGGTTTTGCAAGAAATCGCTAGAAATTCGGATAGCGGCCTCTTAACAATGTTAATGAATTTTAGTCTTATCCTGACGGAGAAACCGTTGGTTTTGAAACATGTAGACAATTTTGATTCAAATTGTGGTGTTTTACAATTGTTTTCATTTAATTAAAATGACACCTACAAATGATTTTGAAAAATTGAAGAAAAAAAAACTCTTGTGTCTAGAGACGCAACAGTTAATGGCAAGGAAATTTAAGTTAAACATAAATTATTGTTTACTATGTTTGACGGTAAAATATGTAATGCTCTAACAGCGCACAAATCTTCGCAGAGGTGCTAAGAATGTGGGGTAACTCCCAAAACATAACAGAATGGTTAACCCGTCAAATCGGTCGTATACGACCTATTTTGATAGTTTTTTTAAATGGAGTATTCCGTATCGCGCTAACGAGCTAAATACTGTGCATGTGTTAAGACACCAATTATTAAAAGTAGTTACCCTAATGCTAGAGATGATGGCGCGTTTTGCCGCTTATTCCTCGTTAAGAGATGGCAGTCGCGGGAAAATTTGTGAATTGAATGTCATCGCGTATAAACATCAAAATAATACGACAAATTGACACCTAAGAAGCTTATATGTAGGTTTTTTTGATTAAATGAAGACAATATTTGCGAAACTCAATCGAAAATCAAGAAACAGAAAAATCAGAAAAGATAGTTGCACCTCTAAAACTCTAAAAGGTAATTTAATCTAGTTTCTATAAAGGTATTGGTTTTTACGACATCTCCAAATAAGAAATATACAAGACGTTTAAATACGTTGGAAAAATTCCAAAATTCGTTCAGAAATTATTAATAAATCAAGCGTAAACTATTAATAAATCAATAGATAAACAACCCCATCTGGCTGTGTAAGCAATGTATGTATATATCTTTCCATATACAATTTTTTGACAATTTTTATTTAGTAAAGTTTTCACATCCGCGGTCGTTGAATTGAATAAATTTTCACGAGGTTTTTTAGTAAGGCTGTTTTGGTGTTTAGTTGAGGTATTTAAACAGGTATTAATTCTAGGCACATACAGAATTTAAATTTATGTCTGTCTATGTAAAAATAATTGCAAATAAACCATTTATCAAAGCGCTTCCTTTTTTAATTACTTTCAAGTACTCCTTTGATTTGAATATTCATATGATTTGAGTATTCATTCGCAAAGTTTTATTTTACACTTAGGACGGGTTGTTTCACAGAATTTGAACAATTTATCAAATTTCAAAGTTAATATTCAAGTTCTGTGAAAGATCCGTTCATGTTTTGTTATTAAATCATGGATCGGTGGTTTAAAAGTACTTTAATCATAACAAAACTTGGCTAGAACTTTTATAGAACTTAAATTTTAACTTCAAATTCTGTAAAACAACCCACCCTTAGTATTCATTCGTAAAGTTTTGAAATTAATGCCTATCTATGTATTATTTTTATTAAATACTTCTCTATTTAATAATCTTCAAAATGATATAAGATAAAAAGTCGTAAGTATGACATCGTGTTAAGAAATGTTAATGGAGTAGAGCAGGCCTGGCCAACCTAAATTGCACCGCGGGCCGCATCGACCTCCTAATTTTCCTAGGGCCGCAAAGGTCACTGATTTTTTAGTTCACGTGCACTTATAGTCACTAGGGGATGAATTTTGATATTCTGTTACTCACAAATCCCAAATCACGGACAACAGAATTGTTTTTGAGAATGGTTTTCTACCAAGTGAGTTAGTATGTGACCATTTAAATTAGACTTCTGTGAATGGTTTTTCTCAACTGTGAGTCAGCATTCGCCTCTTAAACTGGACTTTAAAAAAATATGAATAGCTACAGTCAGAACACGATAATGGTTTTCTCCACTGTAAGTCAATAGTATGTGAATATTTGAATTAGACTTTGGTGAGTATAAATAGTTACAGTTGGAACACGAGAGTGGTTTTTCTCCACTTTTCTGAATATGAATAGCTGCAGTCGGGACAAGAGAATGGTTTTCTCACCTGTTGAGTCAGTGTACGACTATATAAATTAGACTTTTTAAAAATTATATGATTCGGTAAATTCTTCCTTATTTAATTTCTTTCACAATGACGTAGTTTACAAATTTGTAAGTATAATATAATCTTATTTACAAATGATAATAGAGTTGGGAAATGAATAATGTAAGTATCCCTAGGTTGATAAATTACGCATAGTACCTAAGCCGCTTTGATTCCTTGCTGTTTTTTGGTAGCTCAGCGATGGTTGTCGATGCCATATCTCCCTTTGTTTCTATAATCTATGGTCAATAATAACGAAACAGTTGAAATAATTCTTAACGTTTTTTCAGGTCGTGCTCATTTTACCACGAAAGGAAGAGGTAGACTGCTGACGATGGGCGGCTATACGTTCAGCAGGAACGTCCAGCTGGCCCACGGCCGGATGCGTTACCAGTGCTCCTCTCACCGGAAGCATTGCCAGGCCATGGCCATCCTGCTGGGAGATATCATCCTCGTGTCCAACAGGAGGCATAATCATCCGCCTCCAGACCTGTCAGAACATTATGTCATAGAATAACGGCAGGGGCGGGCAAGATGGCTGGACATGTTGCGCTATGAGCAGTGTCAGACCATCCTCGTATTACCGGAGCCTTCAGCCGCCCGTCCTAACACTATGTCATAGAACAAGGGTTACCAACGGGTTGATGGCAAAATTTGGTCGATCTAAATAATTTCAATTGTGAATTTGGAAAATAATAATTATTTCCGATTTTAAAATTTAGAAACACGGATGAAAAGATTATGTGCTGGCCGAATTCGTGGTTATCTGTTAATGAAGCGGTTTAATTGTGAAAGTTTTGAAGAGCAAAAACACAACGCAAATATTCTTATAGAATTCTTGTTACGATCACTATGAAAATAAATATATTAAAGTAGTTCCCAATCTCAAAAAGCTTTGTTACGGCTGAACAGTTTTATGCATGTCCCAATAAAAACTGTACCTAACTCAGAATAAAACTGTGGATTTGTGTCCAAATCAATTCGCCCGCCCGCGCGCTCTAGGTCACAGACACCATTCTTTATGTATATAGACTGACATTTCTTACAAAACTTAGATGTAATCCTTTGCAAATGTGTACCTAATATTTAACAATATTTTTCTTATATTTTTGGTTACTAAAAGTTTTGAATTTATTTTTAGTTATAATGTAGGAATATTTCGTTAATTTTGATTTTAGACAAATCTCCGATACAGTTGCGACAGTATTTTGCCATACAAAAAGTTCAAAAATAACCAAAAAACTTTTTTTCTGGGAATTCGCATATATGTGTGTATTTTATATCGTGTAATTTGTGGGTGCTCGATGTGATTTTGTTCCTTAACGTTGTTTTAAATTAATTCAAATATTACAAAAATTAAGATTGAATTATAAATTTAAATTTTTTTAAAATTAAATAAGACAATATAAGCGAAACTCAATCGAAAATCTGGAAACAGAAAAATCAAAAAAAGATATTGGCACCTCTGGGACTCGAACCCAGGACCTCTCTTATATTGTCTTCATTTAATTAAATATTACGATTTGAGGTTTTACTCATAAATTTAAAATATAAAATTTATAAATAATATTTCTAATGAAATTGACAATATGCTATGAAAAAAAAGTCGTTTTAAAAATTGTTTGTTTTGTCGTTATTGTTTTAAATGTTATTATTATTGATATAAATAAATGTAAGTTTAATAAATGTTTTATTCATTGAATATGAAGAGTTTTTATTGGAAGTTTCAGTATAAAGTTGTAACAATCTGAAATAATCCTAACAATGTAAAACATTATTTACATTATACGCAAATACAGTGTTTGGTATTGCTTGTCATCGCTCAAATAAATAAGGACAGAAGACACAATATGTTCTCATTTTAGGTTTATTCTGACTTTACAATATTTATTACAGTCGTGCCATGATTCCAGATGATACCCTAATTTCTAAACCTTGTTTCTCTTGTACAATTCACACCGCAGTGTGATTTTCATTTGATTTCCCAAACTTGTGCGTATAATAATTATTATATTGGCATTCTTTCTCTTTAAACATGTACCTAGATGTTTCTCCACAATGGAGATGGGTAGAGCAATACTAATTTAATTTGTTGTTGCAGGTAACAAGGAAGCTGGCGCCCAAAATGGAGGAAATAAAGACCCATTACTCAAAGAAATCTTCCACGTTACTATGGACAACGTTGAAGAATCAAAAAAAGATATCAAAACTGAATTCCCTAAGCCAGGTCCCAAGAGATTCAAACCTCTCTCAATCATCAATAAACATCTTAATGTTGCGGTCAAAAGCCATATTATTAAAAAAAAGAAAATATTTAAAAACAAGGTGGCGGGCACCAAAAAAACTAACGTTTGGAAAAATTACAGTTTTCAGTGTGGAGATGAGGAGATGTTTTTAGGGCCCCCGTGTTCGTTAGTTGGGAAATATAGTCCGTGCACAAAGTCTGATAGTTTCAACTGTTCCAAGTTTACTCTGGTCAATAGAAAGTCTATCTTTGACACTTTCTGGAATTCGATGACTTGGCATCAGCGTAAATTGTTTGTCATTCATATGATTGATGTAGAAACTCCCGAAGACGCGAGTTCCGCGGGCCCCGCGAGGAAAAAATATAATCGTCTAATATACAACTTGCCATTGAATGCCGAGAAGGTTAGAGTTTGCCAAACCACATTCGCTAATACGGTCGGACTTAAAGACAGTAGATTGAGGCACTGGATAAGATATAGGGATAACGACTCGAAAATATAGACAAGCCACATTTCATAATAGATTTTGTGGGGACAGCTTAGTAGGTACATCAATTTAAGGTATGGTAAATAGTTTAATGACGACTGGTTAAAAGAAAGGTGAATTGATCCCATCTATGCGGTGCTAATAAATGCAGTAATTGTAGGATGAATTCGGTTGACGACAAAAACCTTACATCCAAACCACATTTTCTGAAGCGGTGCTAATTAAATGCAGTAATTTGAGAATGAATTCGGTTGACGACAAAATCTTACATCCGAACCACGTATTCTGAAGCGGTGCTAATTAAATGCAGTAGCATCTTATTCGTCGTTATTTTCAATGGAATTAGTAAATTCGCTACCCAAAGGGGAACAAATATGGAAGATGTTTCTTCATTATTTTCAAATGAGTTTAACGGTCGATTACTCGACAAATATTACAGTCTAGCAGTGGAATTTGAATCTCATCGCGGCCACTGTTTTTCAAAAAAGGTTCTGCGTAATCATAAAAAAATAAAACTGGGGTTTTAAACAACATTTCACTCCTTGTACTTATTTTGTTTTCATAGGGTATCAAAATTAATAGCCCCTGCACAAAGATTCTGTTATGTGTAATTCGTTGGCCTTTATATTTTTGTCTTAGATTAGGTTAAAAAAATAATCGCTATGTTTTGAACTCAGCGCTTACCATATTATTGTTACTATTTTAAATACCATATTTTTATTATTAATTAGTTTCCTTAATTTTTCACATTATTTTTAGAATAAGTTTATTGTCAGTTTGAAATATAAAATTTGGTTGAGCGGGTCGAAATTCTTACAAAGAAAACTCAATGAAAATTATTTCTGACTGTATTTAGTAAAAAAACTGTTTTCAATAACAATATTTTATCGAATTTAGCATTTACTTTAAAATAACTCTATTTTTGCGGTTAAATTAGTGATGCAACGAATACTACTTTTACGATTACGAATACGAATATCAAACCTACTATCCGGCGAAAACGAATAAGAATAACTTGGCAGAGTAATAAAACAATCATTTATTTTACCTTTTTCTGTTTGTTTTATTATACTAAAAATTTAAATTTTCAACTGTTAAATTTTTATTGAGAAAACACAAAATCTGTAGATTCCCTGGTGACGGGCGATTTCTTTTTTCAGTTTGGAGGTTGAGCCGTTGAAAAAAGCCTCTCCGAGGCGATTGTACATATGTGTACATTGTACATGGCTTGTATGAAAAATATTTTTGCGCAAGTTTTTTCAGTCGTGGGAAATAAATATCGTATCGCCAGAAGAGCAATAGACATATTGACATTTCTATGACATATTTGTTCACCATTAGCGACACCACCACCGGCACAGATAAGTTTGTGGCATTGCAATAGGGAATTTCCCTGAATTCCCCATCGCGTCTTGTCGTTGCGGCTATAGCGTTCGGATACAGAGGTGCGTGACACAAGGTATTATCAAACAGAGATGGGTACAAAAGTTTTTTTTTATAGTATTCGTATTCGTAAATATATATTCGCCGAATACGAATATTCGGTAAATGTCTACTATTCGGCGAATACAAATATTCGTATTCGTATTCGTTGCATCACTAGTTTACATTTTCGAATGGTCTTGGTGTGGTTTAATTTTATTTTTTTTAATGGTTCTAGTATCCTGATTTTTTTTGGTAAGGATAATATTTCTAGGCAATATTTGTCTTTCACGAGTAATTCTCAATGTTTTATTTTGGGGTCTTATTTCTTTTTATTAAGTATTAATGACTAATAGCTGAAGATCCCGGCTTTGCCTGGGCTTTTCGCAGAGTTATTGTGTACCTCTTCAAAAGTAAGAGGTAGACAATAATTTTTCTCTTATTTTGAATTTACTAGTCAAAATTCCACTGTAAAGGGTAGGAAAAAAGGGAATGGGTGTTTTTAGAAATCTTATTTAGACCCTGACCTCTTGTTTTATAAAACTGTAGATTTATATACAAAATTAAGCCTCGCCGCCACAGACACTCTTCGTTATATTATGTAGAAGATTATTGTTTTTTTTGGATTTTTAGAAATTATTAGTTTTTTTATTGCGTTAATAAAGCATTTACTTTTTGACCTAAGCTTTTTTTTCTTTTATACCTTATCTTATTTTTATTTAGAATGCTTCATTTTCCGAAATACGGTTTTAACAAATTATCTTTACTATTACCTGAGCTTTTATCAACAATTAAAATATCTTGAGATGAAGTAGGGAAATTATTAGCGATAAGGGACGAACCAAACGTTAAGTCGCCCAATAAACGCTCATCATACCATAAGAGTAGTTGGCCGCTCAGGACAACAGATTGCAATTATCAATCTCATTTCACCATTTTCTTCCCTTCCCAACACCATGCAACCTTACAACATACCCCAATTGGGTATGCCGTATTCCTATTGACTTTGGACATTTGGGACTGTTGTACGGTATTTAAATTACAAACAATAACAAAAATATTAAGTCTTAACTCAATATTAGTAAAAACGGACTTTGGTACATTGAGAAATGAAAATTCGTATTTTGGAAGAACTTTTGTAGTCTTATGTCAATACTGAGATTTAACTTTAGACCAACAAACTTAATTCATTCTTAATTTTTATTCTAGTTTAACGATTTGACGTACATTTTTTATGGTTTACTAATATAATTGACGGTTTAAGGATTTTCATTCCCCGCAGTTGGTGTGAAAAGGCTTCCAGGTAGGAAGGAAAAGGTGTGCGTGGTCTGCAGCCGCAGGGACGGGGGCCCCGTGAGGAGGTCCCGGACCATCTGCGTCGGCTGCGAGAAGGGTCTGCACGGACCTTGCCTCTCCGATCATCAGAAATTATGTCCAAACCGTTTGGAATCCTTGAAATAACTATTGTCCGGACACCAAAATTCATGAGCAAGTGGTTGCCCCAGTGGAAGCGACCCAAAGGAAGAACGACGAAGAGGTGGGTGAACTGAATAGAAAGGGTTGAAGCAGGATATGAAGGTCAGAGGACTGCGAATGAAGGCAAATAGCGAGGGACCGCAGAAAGTCCCAGACCATCTGCGTCGGCTGCTCTCCATTAATCGGAAACTACGCGCAAAAGGCTTGGATTCCAAGATAAAACAATTAAAAACAAAATACAATAGTGATGAAACAACACTACAGTGATAAAATAATATAACAGTGATAAAAGAGAATATAGAAGTGAGCAAAGAAAATATACATACCTACTAACTACAAACAAAAAGCAAAGAAAATATACGTAGGTACTAACTAAGCACGGGTAATTCACCAGTGAGGCCAACATTATTAAATTATACTATAAAATGTTCTTAAATTATATAATAAAAATTTAAACTAACCAATTTAGGTTAGGTATATAGTTGGCTCAGTTGTTATGTTTATTTATTACTAGCTGATCCGACGAACTTCGTACCGCCTCAGAATCAATAACTGTTGAATTAAATTCAGTTTTTTTATTAAGTTAAAAATTACACAATGAAGCAATCATCAATGCGCAACTGTCCGTGTTTTGTTTTTGTCAGTATCAGAGATGACATTGTGTATGGATTTATATTTTTTGTGATTTTCTTATTTTTCCACTTACGGGAATTTAGGAGGCGGGTATGGGTGCCGCCGCCCCGGGAACCATTTATTGGATAACCAACACCTCTGTCATACGTCACCCATAGGTCACGCCCACACTCAAGTGGTTCGCTACATTCGGTGATTAAGCAGGGGTGCTTGGGTACATAAGTTGACGTTTGTCCGGGTCTTGGCGGCGGATGCATCTGCCCACCCGCTACGTAGCGTGCCAGATCGAGAGACTGGTTGAGGTAGGCTTATTGACCATTCCAGCCGGACTATCTCGATCCATCGCTTTGCACCGAAGTTGGAGGGGTGGATTCATACGTCTGTCACTCCCGGATACACTGACCCCAGATTCCTACCCACCCCTCATACCTCTTTCCTTCCCAGAACTTCCTATATTTCCTTTCCTTAAAAAGACCCTCCACACAGCATCCCCTAAGATGACATAGGTCCTGAGGAAAATAATTTTCTTCGGGGCCTCATGTGTGAGCTGATGTAAAAAAAAATGCTTTTCATTTTCTTTATACGTGTGAAGGATTTTTATTATTATTACTGTATCTTTCCTTTAGGTTTGTGGAGACATACGTTTACCGTTTGTCTCATTTTCGAATATTGACACTTGACGTTTTTGAATTTTTGGAATTCACTCACTAGGTACTCAATATTATAGGTACTTATCACAAAATGCCCGCAGCTCTTTTAAAATATGAGAATTCGTTCCGTACAAAATGTATGCGGGAAAGAATTTTCTTAATAACTATATTTTTCGTTAATTTTTGCAATGTTTTAATAGTTATTATCCTGTCCGGGGCGGAGACAAATCCGACAAATCATAGATTATCAATATCGGCCCGGCCGTTCTCGAGTTATAAATAGTGTAACTAACTCGACTTTTTTTTTATATATTAACTAATCTAAACTAAATTAACCTTATTTTCACTAACATAACTAAAGAGGATTGTAGCAGTGCAGGAGGCAAACTGAAAACAAACAAAACAAAATCTTTATTGGTGTGGTGGGGGGGGGGGGGGGGGTCGGTATCTGTGTCAGTACTTTGATTCACAGCTTCATCCAAATCAGAGACCACAGTTTTTAATCACTTTGGTTTTCTTTCAATACTATTTTTTTTATATTGTCACTAGCTGGGTTACCCGGCTTCGCTCAGGACAACATTCGAGAGTGTTCTGGAATGTTCCACAATGATGTTACCGATTCCCTATTCCCGAATATTTTCACGACATACTCCGCCACTCCTTCCAAAAACTTTCTGGAGCTCTATCGAACCTTCTAGAACTTTCCGGAAGACTTTTAGAAATTTCAAGAAGGTGAAATTTCCTGCCCTCATATCTACAAAAGCACGTCCTATAGGTAAAAACGGGAACCGTCATCCTGGAGGGGAGATAGAGATCTACCACACCATATAACTCCCTTGCTCTTACCGGGACTCGTTTCTGAGTTTTTCCGGGACGAAAGTTTTTTTGGACTTTCTTTAATAATATATATTGATTATTAACTTACTAACTAACCTCACGCCGTTTCTCGGCAGGGGTAGGCGTAGAGGATAGGCCGCCACACATCTCTATCCTTGATTCATTCAGTTTATGATATCGTCTCATACATGCTCTTCTGTTATTTGATTTATTTATTCATCTTTGGGAAATCCTTCTGCTGTTTTGGCGATTTATCGAGGCGACAGCTGTTGGTTGCTAACCCGTTTAATTTGATACATTAGCATAACAATCTAGGACATCCTCACACCTAATTTATTAAATATTTATTTAAATAGTTTAATTTGGGAGGCGGGTATGGGTACCGCCGCCCCGGGAACCATTTATTGGATAACCAACACCTCTGCCAAAGGTCACCCCAAGTAAGAGAATTGTTGAGGGAGTCCCTTTGACTTATCCAGCCATACTCTCTCGGAACATTGCCTCGCACCGCAGTGGGAGGGACGGATTTATATGTACGTCGCTCCTAGACACAGTGAGCCTCAGATTCCTACCAACTCGTTATACCTTTTTCCTTCCCAGAACTTCAACTCCTTCCTTTCCCTAAAAAGACCCTCCATAAAGCATCCCCAAAGATGACATAGGCCCTGAGGGAATTCTTTTTCTTCAGGGCCTTCTGTATGGGGCTACTGTAAAAATAAATAAAAACATGGGAGTAGCCGTATTCCCACCCCGGCCATTTTATTCCGCATAACTCTGACAATTTTTATAAAATTTCTTGTGTTGCAGGTAAATGCAAAATCAAAAAAGGAAAGATACGGCGCAGAAGAGGAACATGGGATGCTGATTTAATGAGAAAAGCGGTAGATAAATTGTTGACAAAGAAGGTATCAATACGCGCTGTAGCAAAAATGTATGGATTACCGACAAGTAGTTTACACGACAAATTACGGAGTATTCGACAGAAAAAGGAAACATCATTCTCTCCCAAACTAGGCCGGTTTACTCAAACATTTGATGCAGCAACCGAAGAAATTTTACTTACCTACGTCAAAGACATGTCTAACAAATGTTTGCCGTTAGACAAAACTGAATTTTTGAGACTTGCGTATCAATTAGCAGAGGAAAATAATATTCCCCATCGATTTAATAATGAGACAAAAGAAGCGGGTAAAAATTTTTTCTACAGTTTTATGAAAAGGCACGGTGAATTATTGGCTTTAAAGACACCCCAATCATTAAGTTACGTCAAAACCGATATTGAAGAAGACAAATTAGAATAAGCAATGCTAAAGCCTCGATGACACTGAGCGAGTTTACAAGCTACTACCTGGGAAATTCACTATCTGTTAGTAAACTCGCTCAGTGTCATTGTGTTACTTGCAGATTGTTGATTATCTATGGAAAAAGTTGAAAGGTCGTCAACTTTACTTGCTACCCGCTTACTCGTGATTGGTTTATTTATGTTTTCAATATGGCTACCAATAAACAGCTGATTTCGACTGTCAAACATCTACAGAATTAGTTCACGCAGGCGTCGTGATTCTCGCTACTGGCGCTAGCAGCGACCTCAGTTTTCTACCTTGCTGAGCGAGTGGACAGTTTTGTGTGTCATCATGACAATCACACTCGCCGATTCACCCGCTTTCAAACTTAGTAGTTAGTAGCTTGTAAACTCGCTCAATGAAATTGAGGCTTAAAGTACGGGGTTCTATTGCATAATAAGCTCAGCGCCCTTGTGGTGATTTTTCACGAAAAGGGGCCATCCATAAATTACGTCTCACGAATTTCATGAAACCACCCCCCTCCGTCCTTGTCACACATCGTCACATTTGTGAGACCCCCTCCCCCCTAACCTGACGTCACATATTTTTAAATTTTACATGAGACGGGAGGGGTGTAATGGGATACCACAACGGAGAGGGTGTAATGGGATAGGGAAAATATTTTTGTAGCAGTCGCATGTGTCGCAGTCGTTTTGTGCATGTGACGTCACAAAGCTGATAACCTCCCCACACTCCTTGTCACACGATATGACACTTATCTACTCCCCTCCCTCCCTTTAAGGTGTGACGTAATTTATGGATGGCCCCAAACGGCGCTTTGTAAATCTGCCAATTATTATTAAGGTCTCTGCCCACTACACCGTTCCATACCATGACCGTAACCGTAGCGGCGCATGCAAAAAAATATTCTTTGTATCGATCAGTATGAAACGCTGCCCACTAGTCCGTCCCGTCACCGACCAACACCGTCGCATACCATGACCGGCATGACCGGACCATAAATATACCAATCCCTAGATCGATATCTTCGGGCCTTTTCTATGGGACAAATTTTGACATCAACTTCACCACGGAAAAACAATCCCGATATACGTAGATGGGAGTTCAAGGCCATTTGTCATAGACAATAGCACAAGGCCTATCATAGACAATATACTCGACCTACTTCAATAGCCCAATAAATTATTTAAAAAAAAAATTTAAAGCAGAAAAATGTAAAAACTTTTCCCCAGGACAACAAGGTTCCATGTGCCAAAGCTGGTTCTGAGAAAATGAGATTTACATAGTTTTTTGCAGTTCATTTTCTCAGGAGGGAGCTTTGTCAGACGGAAACCTGTTATCCTGAGATGAAAAATGAAAAACTCACAGGTGCATGTTTTAAATATTTTTTTATTTTCAAAAAGACAAAGGATAAACAACACATAAAAACGCAGAGTCGGTTCGACTGATAGATGGAGGAGCATGAGTCAGAAACTAATGTTGACTGGGCCATAATGTATTCACGCCTGTATTACAGCTTATCCTCGAGGTACATTGTACTTGTTATATAATTAACAGTAATAATATGACAAGAACAATGTACCTCGAGGGCTTGTCATATTAATATAATTAACAGTATTAATATTTACTGTTAATATAATTAACAGTATTAATATTATTACTGTTAATATAGTTAACAGTATTAATATGACAAGTATTATATAATTGTTCATATATCCAATGGAATATCCATGAATACATTATTTGGCTTAATACGATAACTCTGTAATCTTTTATATAAAATGTACAATAAATACAAATACACAAAAAATAATAGCACAAAAACAGTAGACAAAAAAAAATTTAAAAACATGTAAACACAAAAAGCTTTATACAAAAATATGTAAACATTGGAGGGTGCCCACCACTTTCCCACAGCGTTCTAAGGAAACAGATAGTTTCCTCCTTCACCTCAGGACTCTAGTTAGCAGGCAGTATGCGAGTGCGTACATGTTGTTAATTATTTATTTCACTGTATCACGTCTCATATCCGCCACTCGATGCAGCTGAAATAAAAGATTATTAATATAAAGGAAGAAGATTTAAGGCAGTCCCGCCGAGGATGAGCGGAGCCATCAGTCCAGTTGCAACAATCGCTAAGATTTTGGTCCTACCTTGTAAACAGCAAGTGCCAGTGACTTGTCTTCTTTGCTGTATCTCCGTCCTTTTTTGTGACGTGGGCTAAGTTTAGCTTGTGCTAAAATGAATCTAGAGAGAATGGGGATTGAACTTGAAAGAGAATCTTCCAAGCTGTTTCTTACTCTATATCGAGTTGCTATCATCAAACGTTTCTTCAACGAGCAATTCTTACACTGGACATATTGCAGCCGACGCCTGGTCTTCAAAATTTCCATATTCACCTTCTTCTTCCTGGGAGTCAGGGCTGCGTTCTGATATAAGTTAAAATACTCTTCCTATTACCTAGAAAGACAATATTTGAGAAAAATTATTACATTTTTCATAAAAAAAATATACCAAACCATGTAAACCCAAACCATGTAAAACCAAATAAAAAGCTATAAAAATCCTTACGTTTAAAATGTTCATTTTGGTGTGTTGCGAATGTATGACTACTGCCGGTGCCGGGTCTCACAGGAATGCTTATATCTGAAAATAAGAATATGTATCTTAGTTCTTGAAGGAATGGAAGAAGAAATCTACATGTTAGATGAACAAAATGTAGAATTAGTATTCCATTTCAACCAAAATAGTAAGGAGTAATGTTAATGTTCAGTTTATTATATACTAAACTCTTATTATTATACTCCTGAACAACTTATGTATATTCTCCTAAAAATAACGTATACATGTAAAAGCCTTCAAGGCGCATTTACTCATACCGTTCATTAATAATGCCTTTCTCAACGCACATTCGGGATTCGGGTGCCGGAATATCTTTTTTTCGTGTGCCTTAAGTTTACTAAATGTACATACCTTCGTTAACTCTTGGGACCCCTTTGGCAGGAACAATCGGTAAATTTTTGAGATCGCTGGCAATGGTTAATACGTACTTTTTTTTGAAAAAATCTTTTGATTCACCTTAATTACATTAAAAGAAAACTATTTGCATTGGGGGCAGTGGAAAATATTTCATTCTACATGGTTTGTGATACAAAAGAAAGTGCCCCTTTATAACGCCTACTCGCGTCAAGGCAAGAAAAACATCCCAGTTTTCAAGTAGTTTAGCGGCTACGCTAGGTTTGTGTAACATGGTTTGTGATTTAAAAGAAAGTGCCCCTTTATAACGCCTACTCGCGTCAAGGCAAGAAAAAATTTAGAATGAAATATTTTCCACTTCCCCCAATGCAAATAGTTGCCTTTTAATGTAATTAAGGTGAATCAAAAGATTCTTTTAAAAAAAAGTGCATATTAACCGTTGCCAGCGATATCCAAAAATTACCGAACAATCTCACTGCTGGTGCCTGCATATCTGAAATAAATATATTTAATATATAACTAAAATTTGGGAACAAAAACTACTCAATTTTTTCCCTTTCAAGAAATATATTGGCAGGAACAACCACACCGATGGCAATCGGGAAGTCATTATGCACTGAAATTAATATAATTAACCAAAGTTTGTGAACAAACCCGTGTTATACCAAAGCTAAATTGAGGATTATATGTTGCTCAAGGTGCTTCTGACAGAAATAAAAAGGTGCTTCAGAAATAAAAACTATTCAATTTCTCATGCTACGCTTTGCAATAATGTAAGCTTTGTCGTCAGCAAACGACATTGAGTATGCCGATTAAATCTGAATAAATATAAAAATGAATAATGATGCAATTTAAGATAACATACCTTTTTAATGTTGATGTAATCTTAATCCCTTACGGCATCACAATAATACTGTACGATTTCGTCGAGTCGGGGTCTACAATGAGAAATAAATTCAGTTTTAGGCAAATAACAACAAAATGAAACATCAAAAAAACATTGTAATACCTAACGGATGAGAGATTATTACCTGTATTTTCGTCACATAACTTTCATTTGGCTTAGTCCTTTTCCTTTTTTCAGTTGGCTTGGGTAAATCTGTGAATTTTCTAAGTTCTAATTTCCTCGAAGTGCTTTAAGCAAGAAACATTTTAAATTCAAAATATTTACGTATTGGCATAACACGACTGACTATTCACTGACAGTTGAAAGCATAATGGCCAAACCGGATATACTGGTTCAATGGCGTATTTGTCATTTCCGTTTACTATCTACAATTCAGTTTTTCTATGGTACCCGATCTTTTTTGGAGGTTCAAGGTTAAGTAAAGAGATATACGCCCCTGGACCGGACTGACGGCGAATTCTCGATAATCTCGATCACAATATTTTGCAGGTGCCGGTCCGCTCCGTGCATGGCACGTGACGGTGTTAGAACGGGGACCATACGCGGATGATCCCCGTTCTAATCGCGTTGCCACTCCCAGGGTTGCCAACTTAGGGGTTTTCCCCCCAGATTTAGGGGGAAAATAAGTGGGATGGGATTTTTTTTGGGATTTAATATGTTCAAGGGTATTTTTGAAGGTTTTTTGGGATCAACTTCCAGCTGATTTTTATTACGAAGTTTACAATGATTGTGACGCAGCTGGATGTAAACGTTTTGAAAACATCTCAAAATTTGGATTAGCGTTTGTCACGGTTCCAATTTCAAACGCAAGTATCAAACGTGCATTCTCCATTTACAATATCGTTAAAAATTAGCTGGGGAATGGACTCTTCATTAAAATGCTTCAAAGCATAGTGATGGTTCGGTTCACATTAAATCGAAATGGTGGATCTTGCACTACATTTAATCCATCTCCTGAAATGTTAAGCTCATTCTATGTTCAATGTTAATTTTCTTGAGAAGGGTCAAAATCGCATTCAAAAATATTTTTTTTCAAAATTTTTCCGCGCGCATGCGCGCACACCGCCCGTATTTCCGCCTCTTTGGCAAATAACAGGTAAAAAAATCTGATTTTTCTCAAGAAAATTATGCAATATTTGATGTATTAAATAATTTATAAATAAAGATTATTAAAAAACATTACAGCATATCATTTATTAATTATTATTCATTATTTTTTTAGGGGTATTTTCAAGTAATTTGCCGGTTTCTAGAGGTTTTTGAGTTTATTTTAGGGATAAATATTTTTGAGAGTTGGCAAAACTGGCCACTCCATCAGTTCGTGATTTGTGTTCAGTTATATGAGACGTGCGTCAGCGGGTAGACAGACAGTTTTGAAAGAATTTTGAAAAAATGGAGGACGAAAAACTTATCGAGTGTGTTCGTAAATACGAATTGATATACAATTTAAAACATCCAAAATACATGGATTCATTGAAGAAAGAGATGGTGTGGAAGGAAATTGGGGATCAATTGAAACAATCTGGTAAGTTATTTTTAATTTTATTCCATTATTATTTTTACACCGTATTAATTTTTTTCGTTTACATAATATAGCATAAAATATTTCTTACACTCTCTCAATTGCTTGTAGTTAGGGGAACTACAGAGTGAAATAAAATGTTAAGGCGATGCTACCTCGTGTAACGTTTTGAATCAGACCGCTAACAATAACAGTCCTTATGTATATGGCGATAAGGTTAAAATTCCCGCTTAACACCAGCTGCCTGTTTTGATTCATGTAAGAAAAAAACATCGCCCAAAAGTGTGTTTTAATTTTATTCTGGGAAGTTCAGGCACAAATATTTTAAAGTTTTACGTTTTATAAAAAAACTTATCAAAAATGCTCGATTATTTCAAAGGTCAAGATGTATTCTGCTCGCAGTATTTAAATAAGGCGCCTTAAATATTTCAAAGCAATCAAATTTTCAAACCAAAAACACATGATTTTTCATTGCTGCGCAGTTCTTCGCCTTACATGTAGGTTCCTGAAAATAAATGTAATATTTCAATGCTAATTTTGAAACTAAATTAATTATTAAATTTTGAGTTATTTATTTACGTATGTTTTTAATTACAAAGCCAGTCTAATTGACCTTCTAACGTCTGGAAGAAATCAGCGAATTGTTCAGCGATTGAGCCTACATCAAAAGCGGTAGAAATAGCATTGCCCCCTTGACGTCGCAGGTTGTTAAAGGGTATAGGATTACTTGCCTCCGAGAAGGCAGATTCTCCGCGTCTTATAAAATTATGCAAAATACAACTTGTTAAAACAATCTTTTCCGCATACTCTAGCTTTAGATGCATACGCCTATTATAAATCCGAAATTTTTGACTTAAAATACCAAAAGCATTTTCGACTACGCGTCGGGCACGACATAGCCGATAATTAAATTGGCGTTTCTTATTATCAGTAATCGACTGCTGTGATGGATAAGGTCGTACCAGATTATTTTTCAAAGGAAAAGCTTCATCTCCTAAAATTACACATGGCATCTTTACCGTCGACCCAGGAAGATTTTTATCATCTGGAATATTGAACTTATTTTGGAATATAGCTTTTCCCATTTTAGATTTTGCCAAAATACCACCATCACTCTCTCTCTCTGGTTTCAATCCTGGGATTGGTTTGCAGCAATTTCCTTTAATTTTCTTTTCCATTCTTCCCTGTCTTGTGCGGCTCTTTTGAATTCTGCATATGATGAGCAGCGCACGTCCACCAGCAGGTTGTCCAGGTACTCTCGGCGTGGGCGTCCCCTAGAGTTTGTCCCCTCGGTCATACCCTCCATTATGGTATGCAAGAGACCTTCTTGTCGTATAACATGTCCGATCCATCTTGCACGCCTTTCGGACAAGGTCCTGAGCAGGTGCCTTCCTCCTTCGATACTTTGGAGAACCTCCTCATTTGTAATGTGGTCTCTCCATGAAATTCCTAATAATCTTCTATAGGACCACATCTCAAAAGCCTCTAGTCTCCGTTTATCTCTTTCGGATAGGCACCATGTTTCGCAGCCGTACATCAAGATACTCCACACATAGGTCTTGATGAGGAGTATTCGCAGTTTTAGGTCTATATTATTTGATTCAATTACTTTCGACCTTTTATTGAATGCAAGCCTAGCCTGGTGTATACGGCTGTCGACCTCGCTCTTAGACCGACCGTCCCATGTTATTTTGCTCCCGAGGTAGACAAACTCTTTGGTGTTCTTTAGTGGAACTCCTGCCATCTCTACTCTCATCTGGTGTTGCGTTCGGCCTACAGTCAGCAGCTTTGTTTTGTCTTTATTTATCTTCATGTTGTAGTTGTTTTGAAGAATGCTTTGCATGGTTGTTAAGGCCTCTTGCAGTTCTTCTTCGCTTTCAGCAACCAAAGCAATATCGTCAGCAAACCTTATCATATCCACCTTTTGCCCGTGTATCTTTACACCTTTTCTGTGACTCATTCTCTCTCTCAAGTCGTCAATCGCACTCTGTATATAAACGTTAAAAAGAACAGGTGACAGAGAGCATCCCTGTCTCACCCCTTGTCTTATACTGGCTTCTTTTGTATCATTGTCACATCTAATTATAGCGGCCTCATTCTTGTATAGCGCCTGGATTATTCGTCTATCTCTATATTTGATATCAATTCTCTTCAGAATCTCGAAGAGTCTTTTCCATTCTACTTTGTCGAAAGCCTTCTCCAGGTCTATGAATGCGATGAATGTGTTTTGGTTTCTTTTTATTCTTTTTTCTAGTAGTATTCGTAGCGACAATATTGCTTCTCTGGTTCCTACACCTCTTCTAAAGCCATACTGGTCTCCGGAAAGGATGTTCTCTACTTTTGGTTCGATTCTTTTTAGAATGATATTAGTCAATATTTTTGAGGCATGGGATATTAGGCTAAGAGTTCTGTGTTGTTCACATTTCGTCGTGCCTGCCTTCTTTGGTAATGCGACAATTAGGCATTTCTCGAAATCCTCCGGTATCTCTCCAGTCTTATACATTGTCTGTATCATTTTAAACAGGGCATCTGTAGTTCCTTTTCCTGCTGGCTTAATGAGTTCAGCCGGAACGTCATCGATTCCGGGTGCTTTCCCGTTTTTGAGGTTTTTCAGTGCTAGGTCAAACTCTTCTCTAGTGATAGGATCTCCCAAATCATCTGCGTCTACCTCATTTTCTCTTTCTATCAATGTTTCGTTGTCAGTATTTGCCTTTCCATTGTCAGTATTTGCCTTTCCATCACTATCTTTTCCGAAAGCGCCGACGTTAACGGCAACAAAGTTATAATTCGCGTCAACCAAAACCAGAAGTACCATGGAAAATGTTTTTTTTATAATTGAAATACGGAGAGCCACTATTTGGAGGAGCCAGAATCACAACATGTTTACCATCAAGGGCACCTAAACAATTTGGCAAATTCCAAAATTCTTCTATATTTTTTCCCATTGCTCTGTACTGGGCATAGCAATCATTTCCCGTAACATCTTGTTTATTATAGCTTCACAAATTTCAAAAACTGCACGTCTCACGGAACTTAGTCCCATGTGATAACTAAAAGCAATTGACGTAAATGAATCACCAGTTGATAAGTACCTGTAACAAAGAAAATACTAATTAGTTTTAATTTTATTTTGCAGCTGCGGTTTGTAAACAAAAGTGGCAATGTTTTCGCAATGCATACAGGAGAGCCTTGAAAAAAAAGGAAAAAGTGGACAAGCAGCAAAAAACTTTAAACCATGGAAGTATGAAAATGAGATGACGTTTGTGGATCCGTTCTTCATGGAAAGAAAAACGCAAGATTCCATAGCAATCAACGATGAGCACCATGCAATTGACCCAATTGCTTTGGAAAAGCCCAACACCAACATTGGAGTCGATGAAACTGCTGCCATTGACGTTGGTGATTTTAGCACTGGAATTGGATATGACGTTGTCCAAAATGATAAGCCACAACACGAGGCTAACAAGAAAACAAGGGCAGTAAAGAGAAGGGCTGTTAGTTCAGAGCAAACAGCATCTGCTGTATTAATGGCAAAATTACTCGACGACCAAAGCAAATTTGATCCACCCAGGGGACAAGACGAGTTGGATCGATTTTTTTTTAATATTTCTGATACGGTGAAGAAGTTTTCACCGTATCAACAAGCATTAGCAAAAAATAAAATATTTATGCTGGTTTCCGAAATGGAATTACGACAGCTCGCGCCACCTAGCTCAACTGTATATACCTATAACCCGTCCCCGCATTCGGGCACAACGCAAACGACAACTCCAGACAACTGGGATGACCAAGCACAACATTTTTTGCAATAATTTCCAAAAATTATATTATTTTTATCAATTATAAATAAAAGTAATTTCAATAAGTACAAACATTTTTTACTTATCGTAGACACACTGCTAGCTTTTCTCTTGGTGTAAGACTTTCTCTAAAGTTAGTGTTTCTTTTAGTGATAATATTTTCTATATTTCTTAATAATTCATTAAATTGGAATGACGTCATACGAAAGTACATATAAAATTTTTCATCATCATCAACTAGTTGCTTAAATAACGTCCAGTATTCTCCCTCGATTTTTCTTTTTTTTAGAACGTCGTGAACCCAGTAACGTCTGGACTTTCTTTTTCGGTTTTCAATTTCCACTTTCTCCTCCTAGTCCAAAATAGTGGCAATCAACACTAATTTTCTACAGATAATTTTCTAATAGCCATCGTATAGGTATTTTAATGATATCACAATAACACTATGCTTCTCCTGATGCGTCAGTCCGACACGAAAACACAGGCGAAATGACTACAACCGATAGAACGGCACCGTATGCCTATTGAACGGTGATGGTACGGACACCAACCGCGGTGTATACGGGTATCATACGGTCACTAAACCCGTTACGTACGGGAAACATACGGTGTTAGCACGTTCTAGTGGGCATAGTAGAGCGTAGCGTGTTTATTTCGTGTCTGATACGTTCATAGTACGGTCATGGTATGGAACGGTGTAGTGGGCAGACGCCTTTAATGTGCCAGTTTTTTCCATTTTCGAAATGTTTGTACTTTCTGTAGATTTATTTTCAAAAAATCACCTGTAGGTTTAGAAAGTTTAGGGTTAGATATGTAATTTTTTTTATAACAATTGTCTTTTTATAACTTTTGAAGGTTTTTCCCATCAGTGTAATATATTATTGAAGAAGAAGATAACACTAATAATTTAATCGAAAGTACGAAAGATAACAAGACACCGAAAAATAGAAAAAGATGACGGTCGCAACTCGGTCTCGAACCCAGAACCTCTCGTCTAACCGGGTTGGGTGCCGTTACAGTTAATTGTTTATGGAATTAATAAAATTATCTTCGACTAATTTTTCCATATAATTTTTTGTTAATTCTAAAATTTGAAATATTAGATTTACAGTTATGACGGTTTGATGGAAGGTGGCAATGGCCGAATTGTGTTTTTAATTATTTACGTTCAAATGTGTATTTTTGGTTATAATGACTCCTTTTAACTGACAAATAAAAATTACATGTTTGTTTTTATTCCCTTTGAAATGTTGTAAAAAGGGATCTATTTGAAATCATTTCTGAACTATTTTCGTCAAAGAGTACAAAATATTGCCTACATTTCTCCCCCGCCCCATATAAATTATATCAAATTTTGAAAAAAAAAAAAAAATCAACGACTGCATAACTATTAGTAATAATTGTTACTTCAATAAAATTTAATTTTTTGCCACCCACCAAATAAAACTGTTTTTAGTCTTAAAATAATGTGATCTTTAGGGTAAGGGCATTATCATATGAATTGTTAAAATCTTACCTAACCGTTCATCGCTATCGCTATACATAGGTTAGTTATGTCCTTTTTTATACTATGTTATCCACATAAAAATATTATATCACTTAATCTATTACACAACATACTTCTTGTAACTGTTAAAAAAATGTACATATTTAAATGTACAAAACTTGTTAGATATACTATTTTTATTGTCTCATTATGTAAAACGAATTAAATACTATATACGTATATAAAAATCAATATTTGTTTGTTCATCCGATTGATTTACTCATGAAACTTTGGTGATTTATTATGCGCACCCCCGCGAAGGTAACTGTATAATGGTGAGCTCTAGTGTTATGAAATTTGTATACTTAAATGAAATGTGTGTATTTCATATATTTTAGCAGCAGAGAGGGAAGGCACGATGGGGAGGGTTACGAAAGAGGTGGGGTTCGCGGGAGGTGTGACGAAGGAGGGAAAAGGCAAGGAAGGTGGAAGGGGAACGGGGAAGCATGGGAAAGGACATGCAGGGACAGTTTATTTCTTTGAATGGCATTGCAACGAATGACGGGGATCAGCTAGTAAAGCAATAAAGAGATGTCTGCCAAAAATGGGAATTTATTGGGGATAATGCGAGTAATTCTTAAATTGTAATTTTATATTAAGTCCCCGGTCCCGGTAAGAAAAAGTATCTGGGTTCAAGTCCAGTTGCGACTGGAACCTTTTCATTTCTTTGTGTTTATCTGTTTCTTTGTGCAATGCGTGAACAAAATTTATTTTATTTTATTTATCTATTATAGATAGATATAAAAAAGTACAAATTACATATTAGTAAGCTTTGCCTGTCCAACTAGGAAAGTTTGACAGGCAAAGACAAATTGACAGGTTTAGTTCATATTATTCTTTAAGAAATGTACATAATTACATAACAAAAACAAAATAAAGTAATATTTCCGACAAATCTACAATTATTCACCTTTAGTTGCAGGTTACTTGGTGTCCAGAAGAGGAACCAGACTTTTGACGTACCAGGGTTTCAGATTCTGCTTCGTGCGCTACCAGACTAACGGCAGATGCAGGTGGGTCTGCTCGCAGAAGTCTAGTTCCAACGGATGCAAAGCCACGGCACTGACTGAGGCCGACAGAATTGTTTGCATCAATAACACCCATTCCCACCCACGGAAAATAGAAAGAAAAAAACCTACGGTCAATATTCCAATTGTCGATTTCGAATCCACATCTTTCCCTATTCCAGATTTTTTGGGGTTCTCCGGTAAATAATTATTTTTATGGCTTTGTGAAAGCGGTATTTTTATTTTGTTGTTTCAGATTTTATATTTATTTACAAAAGTTTTTCATGCACCATCCCTATTGCAATCTTTTGGGTTTTTCCGATAAATTGCTTTTTTTTGTTTACGTGTGATGGGCTTCTTAAGAGCAGTAAGTTTGTTTTATTATTTAACAGATTTTTATACTTACATACCTAATTCATAACGCCACATAATGCTTTCTGTAAAATAACTAATTCCAATTGTTGATTTCGAATCCGCATCTTTCCCATTTTCAGATTTTTTTGGATTTTCTGTAAAATATATTTTGTTAAGATTGCTTTATGAAAGCAGTATTATTGTTATTTATTTTTAACAGATGTTTATATTTACACGCTTTTTTCATGCACAACGGACGGTGGCTGAGTTGGCATCGCGTTTGGGTTCCACCCAGGAGTTGTGATTTCAATTCCTTTGCTGGCTAAGTTTTTTTTTGGATTTTCTGAAAAATATTTTTTGTTATGATTTCTTTATGAAAGCAGTTTTTTTTTTTTTAACAGATTTTTATATTTACACACTTTTATCATGCACAACGGGCGGTGGATGAGTTGGCATCGCGTTTGGGTCCCAACCAGGCGTTGTGATTTCAATTCCTCTGCTGGCTAAGTCCTCCATCACGATATAAGCAACATTTTGCGCTTAGTGCGGTGGTAGTAGGAGATTTTCAGATATTGTCTAGTTATTAATAACCTGGGAACGTTTGTTTATCTTTAAAAAGAACACATATCTTTTATGATGGCTTTATAAAAGCAGTATTTGTTTATGTTATTTAACAGATTTTTATATTTACACACATTTATATGCACCATAATGCCTTCGTAAAATAACAATCATTTTATAAGAATAACCATAATAATAGTCAATTTTACCTAGTAAATTAATTTGTAAGAAGAAAAAAATATACCAAATAAAAAACAAGTCATACGAGAAACAAATTAAACGAGGACCATTAAAATTTAAGATAAAAATATTTGTTTAAAAAATTGCATATTTTATTATATGCACTAAATTATTGGCCTTAAAAATTATGTTACCTAAAAATAGTCAAATTTTATTTCGTAGTTTGAACCAAAAAGCATATATATTTTAATAATTAAGATTCTAATACTATTATAAGGGTTATAGGTTATAGCTAGGTATGATATATAATATAAATTTTACGCACTGTTAATAACTTGATTAATTAAATTAGTGTTAAACATTAAAACTTAACCATATTCATGTGATTTATTGTTGGTATATAAGGAAGAAACTATTGTTTATTTTGTAATTACAAAAATATAATACTAGTTATTTTATATTTTGCGGTTTTCGCGACATTTTGAGAGAGTCACCTATTTTTTTTTCTCAACATTTTGACACAGTCAATTGTTATGTGATAGAATATAAAAAAAAATGCCTAAACATGTACTGACGATATAAGAATGACCGTTTTATGTGCTTCTGACTTGTATTACCATTGCTATTTTTTATTTGCCTATGTAGAATATATTAACAGGTTGTCACTGAAGAAAAATATGTTAATCCAATAATTTGTCTATTTATTTTTAAAGAAAATAAGAAAGCTTTATACTAAAAAAATAATATAAAAGGTTATATTCTACGGAAAATAATATAATACGGTTGCAATCTTAAGAGCACAGGCATCGGGTAGAAATGCTGTCCTCGTTCTACCGATATTACAATCGAAGGAGCTCTGAGTAACTAGCGCCATTGATTCCATGGCACCGGTGCATAGTCGGGAAACATGACAAGCGCGCGCGCAACATTTGTACACTGTTGACATTTGTCACATGAGAACGGGTCGCTTCTTGAGTTCAACAACTCGGCTGTGGAACGATTTTCTGGCCTCCGTGTTTCCTCCCTCCTACAACATGGGTATCTTCAAGACCCATTTTCACTCCTTCCTCCTCAAAAGCTCCTCCACACAGCATCTCCAAAGATGACATCGGTTCTTAGGGAAATTGTTTTCCTCAGGGCTTTCTGTGTGGAGTTAATAAGAAAATATATATTTCTATTATATCGACGACTTCTCAAGGACTATACACAACGGCCTCCGTACATGATGCTACTTACAAGCTACTCCCCCTTAAGTACCCCCCATACGATTTTGCTGGTGCCCGTACACGGCGCTACGCGGTGGCTGTCCGTTTCCAGTCAGTATCACGATACCGACAGTGCTACCTCAAGTTCAGCATATTCCGGGTAGCACCGTGTATGGACACCAGCATTAAAGAGTGGTATATCAGCAGGGTACTTGTGGTTTCGTCACAATAGGCCACTTGCATGGATTTCACAACGACTTGGAAAGAATCGTGTGGATAGATTTTTTTAATTAGATTACGAAAATGTTAGTAAAATTTTTTAGAAATGTATATATTTTTTTTATTTCTAAGTAAATAAATCCATTATTTGAGCTCATGACGTCACTACATGAAAATGTCCCGTCTCCGATTATGTTCCCTTAATTTTGTAAAATTCCATACTGATGAATTTTTTTTGTATATGGCAATACTTTGATTTCCGGCGAATTTTTGAATTTGCGCTTAACGTTCACTAGATTTATTGTTTGTTCTATGCGAACTTATCCTTTGGTTTGATTTTTTGATAAAGATGGCGGTGTTTTTACAGATGTTACGAAGAGAACCCCGTACAATTTATTGCTATTCGTGTGCAAAACGTTATTTTTTTTAAATGATTTTCGGCTATGTAATTATCGGTTTTTCGCACCCATAAAATTATGTCCCGTCTTTCCGGTTTATAAAAAATTATCTTATTTTTTGAATTGAAATTTTAAATAAATCGCCTGGGTTTTAAAAATAATATTAAAAAAAAATCAGAATGTCTTAGAATATTTGCCTAAACCGGAATTTTTTTTTAAAAATGTGATGCAAGTGGCCTATTACGTAGATTGTAAGTATCTCCATGAATGGAGGGCCTAAGTTACCCACATTGTTTAATTTTAACGACATTTTTGACGGTGCTGAAGGGATCAATGTGGCTAGTTTCTCAGAGCACAGCATTGTTATACCGTAGAACAAGGACAGCATACCTACCTGACGCTTGAGCTCTAAACATTGCAATCCGCTTGTTAAGTAGAGGAATATATCAAACGGTTGTTGTGCTAAAAATGTATGATATGCTAATAAGGAAGGTAAGGTTCCCACACAATCGAATATTAAAATAAAATAAAATAAATACCTAAAAGACAAACAGTCCAGTCAATTTTTTGTTGAACGTTAGTTTTTAATGTTATTTTGATAGTTTACTTTTGTTAATGAAAAGTTTTCGTTATACTTGGTTGTGTTGGTTCGGATTGAAGGAAATGTAAAAAAAAATGTGGGATATCATCATTGTAACCCTCCAGGCTAATTTGTTTGCTTTTCGGAACCATCCATGTAGGTCTCATAAAAAATATTATTTTTTTAATTAATAAACTAATGTTTAAGACAAGATTTTTATGCATAGCACAAAGAGTAACAATTATTATAGGCAAAAATTATTAGCCTGAAACACTCAAATAATTATTGCTTATAATAATTGTTACCCTTTGTGCTATGCATAAAAATCTTGTCTTAAACATTAGTTTATCAATAAAGAAATAATAATTAATATTTAACGAGTTAAAGTATTTCACCAAAAAATGTAGACATAATTGGTCTCGACGCCACTTAGTGAGAAATTTTGCACTTACAATGCCTTTCTCATACAAATAAAGTTGGTTGTTTACAGGTGGAAAAATGTAATAAGCAGTTATTGTTGAATTAAACACTAGTATATATTGAATAATTTGGCGGGTAGGAGATAAGCCGACGTAGCTCAGTGGTCATAGAATTTGACCGGAAATCAGAAGAACGCGGGTTCAAGTACCGTCGGCGGCATGTATCTTTTCTTGAGAGATTTTTTCAATGTAGATGAGTGTTTCAGGCAAATAATTATTGTTTATAACAATTGTTACTCATAGAAATTGTTAGGTCTTCCTTACTGTATAGTGAGAAATATGACATAAACGGCGTTGGAAAGAGAAAACACCGTGCTTTATATTCAAATCTGTAGGTTAACCACAAAATAATTAAAACGTAGACCTTTACGAAACCGAAGTTTCGTATTGTAATTTGAAGTAATTTAAAAAATTACTTTAGGATTTTTTTTAATCAATTATTTTTACATGGAACGACAAAAAAGTGTGGTGACAATAACGTTTAATAATACATTTGCCTAATAAAATATGCAAGTTTTTTTTTCATTGCGTTAATTTTAGGTAGAAAAAACGTAAGGTGAGACATTTTTAAAAGTTTTTTTTTGTTTTATCGTACGTTTATTTAAAATTATTATTAGAGAGTATTTAATTTTTATACTTCAAAAATTATGTGTGTATTTTTTCGCCTTTATATTCTATCATAAATATTCCATTTATTTGGATTTTATTGCTCAGTGGAAATATTTTGATCCTCTGAAAAAATATGGTCGAGGCCTGAGTGGTTAATGGCGGGCGAAAGCGAATAACGGTGTAATTTATAAAAAAGAAAACAAAATGTTAATATTTTTTTGCTATCCCCTTATAGATTATACTCAAAATTATAACCATCTTTCTTAACTTTATCGGCACAAAGCACTCTATTTAGGGTGAATCGCCTTTTCCAAAAAAAAAACATTTCATGCATGAACGAATGATTATTCTACATGAAACCACTGAAAAGTAACATAAAAAAGTGGCTTGAAGAGTTTTACTAAAACAAAATCTATATACATATACATAATCTATATACATATATATTTTCTGTTTTTCACTACCAACTGTGAGGAAACAGTGTACTTAATGTAACATTTATTCTGTTTATTTTTTTTCAATAAATCTTTTATTATTATTATTGTAGAGCGCGTTTCATTTTGTTATAATAATAATTTCTATTTGTACTCTATTATTATTACATTGGTTATAATAAATTATTAGTTTCTCTATTATATTATGGACAAATAATCTGAATTAATATTTCCGTATTCTTTGTTATAATGGAATCGTAATCTGCCATAAAAGTCGATCTATTAGTTTTTAAATCATCTTCGGCAACAAATGTGGATGACTCAGGGGTTTGTTTTTCCCTGCGAAACAGCTGTCATGCGTAATAATAATTTTACAGCAGATCTTGTTTATAAGTAAACTGTTTTTATAAATTGAATATACATAAAAAATGGATTTTTACGAATTAAACTTGATAACAATAAATAAGTATTTTAAAAATAAAATATTACCATGGACATACAAATAGATGGACCTGCCCTAAGTGATAAAAGGCGTATTATTTCCCCCTCCCATTGGAACCATTTTATCGGAACGGGCTGGGCTTGCGAGAGCCTTGCGTGAATCTAAAAAATGTGACGTTATCATTCTTGTCCGGACCAGTGTCGAGCTCTCATCGGTACATTTTACGAAATAACACGGCGAAAATGGTGACTTGTGTTATTAAAACATGTAAAAATAGAAGTGAATAAGATAATAAACCCAATTTTCGTATTACATTCCATAGAAAAGCATTATTTTAGGCTTATTCAGATCATATAATATGATAACACATCAAGATACATGGCGACGCGAAACACAAAGCCGCTGTTTCATCAAGATACATGGCGACGCGAAACATAAAGCCGCTGTTTACTGAGGTAAGCAATTATGAAGCATTTGTTAAAGTGTCTCAACTAAATACGGAAACAAAATATTTCTCTCCGAAAATAAGTGAAACTTTACTTTGCCAAATTTGGACTTCAGATATTTGTTCATATCGTGGCTAGCAATTCGCGCTCCCATGTAAAAAGGTCGATTCATTCAAAAGCAGATTTTACTTTTAAGAACTAAATAGTCATATTATAATGCGAGATGCCTATATACTGTTAGATTGATTTATTGGCGAATCACAGTCATCGTCCCTCTCTTCGCCCCGCCATAGTTAGTTTTTACCCCTCATCTGTATGTTCTGGTCTATCTATTTGTATGTCTATGAATATTACGCTTATTATAAAGATATTGAGTTTTTTGTTTATTTTATTTTTTAGGTGCTTACTTTACCATCTCAAGATTGGGAAATCCAGTGCTGAACGTGGGTGTGTTCTCATTCGCCAAGAGCAAAGAAAGAAGCGATGGCCTCATCAGTTGGCGATGTGTCCACCAAAAACATCGCAGATGTAAAGCGACAGCCCTCACCAAAGACGAACAATTACTTTTCGTCAAAAATGTACATAGCTGTAGAACATAGGTTCTCAACGCGGGCGATAACGCCCCCTTGTGGGCGCTTGAGACTGTCAGGGGGGCGGTAGAAGATCCAGAGAAAATTGCGAGGCGTTAAGACTGTCAGGGGGACGGTAGAAGACCCAGATAAAATTAGGGGGCGCAGTGGCACAGTGAGAGCGTGGGCACAGTGAGAGCGTGTACAGGTAAAAATGGTCTAAAAAATACAAAAAACACGCTTATCACGTATTAATAAAGCAAAGTGAACTTTAGTATTGTATTGTATATTTTTTTAAAAACTTTATTTATTCCCATCTCTTTGTACATATAATGTATAATAGCAAATATTATATAATAACATAACCATTAGTATGAACAAGAAATGAAAACCCACTAAGGCACTGCCTGAGTGTGGGCAATATTAAAACAAAATACTATATTTCCAAGTACCCAAAGTATAAAATAGACTTAAAAAAAACATATAAAATATAAAGTTAGTATAAAAAGTTATATTACATAGGTAGAATAAGTGAAACAGGTTTTTTTCAGCTATTATAAAAATATGGAAAAAAACATACTTTTTTAAAAAAAAAATTTTATTGAATGCATTGTAATGATTTTTATCACGTGTGCAAAAATGGACATATTTCGGTAGTTCGGGAAGTGGATGAAAATTGAACTGAAAGATTCCATTGCATTCAGATCTACATTAAATTGGATGATATGAATTTTTTTTTATTTATTATTATTAAGAATTGGCACTAGATGATGAGGGATATTAAGGGAAAAATTAGATTTCCTTTGAGAGTGAACTCAAAAAGTTATTGTTAAAGCTTATAATACTGTTGTTCAACTGCTAAAAATACGTGTCATACTTGCAAATTGATTGTATCCAAAATAAAAAAAGTATTTGTGTTTACCTTCAAAATTGTGCATCTTACTTAATTATCCCGTTACAGTGGTTATTCTTCCTCCTTCCTCCTTTGGTTCTCCAAAGAATCGAAGGAGGAAAGCACCTGCTTAGGACCTTGTCCGAAAGGCGTGCAAGATGGATCGTAATACGACAAGAAGGCCTCTTGCATGCCATAATGGAGGGTATGACCGAGGGGACAAACTCTAGTTGACGCCCACGCCGAGAGTACCTGGAGGACCTGCTGGTGGACGTGCGCTGCTTATCATATGCAGACTTCAAAAGAGCCGCACAAGACAGGGAAGAATGGAAGAGAAGAATAGAGGAAATTGCTGCAAACCAATCCCAGGATTTAAACCAGAGAGAGTGAGAGTGGTTATTTTATAGGCACACATAAATACCGTCTTCCACGCCCATATGCGAATCTTTGAGTAAAAATGAAGACTTTTTTTTTCATTAGTGCCCAAATAAAATGAAAAATATGATCAGTTTTAATTTTTGTGAAGTTTATAAAACGTTGGCACAAAAACACTTTTATTTATTTTATTGTACGCCCAGAGGGTTATTACACAAATAAAGGTAATATAACTTTTATATGAGAAATAATTTTGACCATCATTTAATATCATGAATATAAGAAGGAAGGAGGTAGCGACCCGGTACCTAAAATACAAAAGAATTGTTTTTTTTTACTGCTAAACTAAAAGTTATAACAAATAATTTATTTATCGAATTATTAATTCCGTGACAGTTGGGTTGATTTTTTGAGAGCTTTAGATTTAGAGCCCCAAAAGACACATAAACTCCAACGGAGTGCTTTGAAACAGAAAATGGACGGTTTCCACTCGGGGTAAGAATAACCTTGTCGAAAGTCTTAAAAGTCTCGAATAATATGTCGAAAAGTAATCGAAATGACAATTTAGTATCATTAAATCTTACCAACATTGATATGCTTGGTATAACTCTAAGCAGGTGACCATCCATTAAAGCCAGAATTAATTAAGCCTCTCAGAAGCTAGGCGTTCTTTAAAGGGTTCGCATATACTTTAATAGTACATAACTGCTCAACAAATCGCAAGTGCGCCCAATTCGGTAGCCACTTCTGATTTGGGGCCCTTAAACGCCAGCCCTTTGGTAGTGGGTACCCACTTGGTCACAAGAGGGCATACATTGATTACGTGAGCTCATAATAGGAAGGTCCAGTAAAATCTCACCAAGCCTCATTTAAACCGGGGGGGGTGTCAATAAAAATCTCACGTTAACTTTATCCCAAATTTTGTTCGCTGAAAAAGTCTAATGACGTGGGCGGGGGCCCACAAAAACCCCATCCCATTACGCCCCATCCTATCCCATTATGCCCCCTCCGTTAAGGTAAATATGATCATGAACAGTTTTTCAGCGTATTGTCGCAATCATACAAGTATTTACCTCATCGGGGGGGGGGGGGGGGGGGGGCGTATTATGATAGGATGGGGCGGGATGGGATAGGGTGGGACCCAAGTTACACTAATGAACTCACGTGTGGGGAGGGGGAGTGGAGTCCAACCAAATCTCACTTAATCTCGTCAAGGAGGGGGGAGGGGTCGTCTAAATTAAAAACAAAACTGCTCACGTAATTAATGTATGTCCCCTAAGTCATACTTTCGGCATCTGGCATTCTTGTACTTATGTAGAAACATTTCCAGACATTGCAGTCTTTTGTACCTACGGAATTTTTCAATATCTCATGCGCATGTTTTGCCCCTGTTCCATATTAGTTTCAGGGATTCTGAACTATTCTTATTTAATAATGCTTCCAATGTTTCCAGTGATGTACATCCCCATAAAGGGTGGGCGGCGTCTCCTCATGGTCAACGGATACACCTTCTGCCGCAGGGGTTTGAAAACCGACGGCTCTACGAGGTGGCAGTGCTCCTCGCACCAGAGGACCCATTGCAAAGGATTCGCCTTTACCAAGGACGAAGTGGTTGTAAATCACTGCATGTACCATAACCACAATCCCCCGAATTATTTCCGGACATCGGATGGGACATTTATCAAAACCAGCGTGTAATCTATCGACTTTTGAATGTGTGAGAGTCATCTGAGTTTTTGAGAGAGGCAATGCGTCTAAATTTTGATAGCAGAAAGCTTATCAAGAACGAAAAGACGAAGTAGTTATTACCCAGTTTTTCCCGAATTCAACACCCTTTTTGGATTCTTCTTTCTTATTGAAACAATGGATAAATATCATGCCAAGAATATTGTCTTATTTTTCGACTGTTAGATGAATACTTCAACATCGTTGCAAGCTGACAAATATTTGCGTTTACCAGAAAAAAATACATCATCAAGTGTTTACGGACGTTCTATGTACAATGTACATATCAAAATTATTATCTTTGCAGTCGGTGACATCGCTAGTGTACAACTTAAAATATTTAGGGCTCGGCCAGAATGCAGCGCGTTTTGCGGCACGGTATATTCAAATATATGATAAGTAAGTGAAGTGTCTATGGTGCGCGGCATGGTCCCACAGTCTGCGGCCGCGCCACTCTCGCACCCGCCACGGCGCTCACCTCTGGCCGAGCACTTAGATTTAAAATTTGGTTTGTTCTTTCGTTAATTCCATGGACATACAAATAGATGGATCTGCCATAAGTGATAAAAGGCGTATTATTTCCCCCTCCCATTGGAACCATTCCATCGGAATCTAAAAAAATGTGACGTCATCATTCTTGTCCGGACCAGTGTCGAGCTCTCATCGGTACATTTTACGAAATAACACGGCGAAAATGGTGACTTGTGTTATGAAAACATGTAAAAATAGAAGTGAAAAAGATAATAAACCCAAATTTCGTATTAAATTCCATAGGTAAGCATTATTTTAGGCTTATTCAGATCATATAATATGATAACACATACTATCACATCAAGATACATGGAGACGCGAAACACAAAGCCGCTGTTTACTGAGGTAAGTAAATTATGAAGCATCTGTAAAAGTGTCTTAACTAAACACGGCAACAAAATATTTCACTCCGAAAATAAGTGACTTAAATAACTTTACTTTGCCGAATTTGGACTTGAACATTTGTTCATATCGTGGCGAGCAATTCGCGCTCCCATGTAAAAAGGTCTATTCATTCAAAAGCAGATTTTACTTTTAAGAACTAAATGGTCATATTATAATGCGAGATGCCTATATACTGTTAGATTGATTTATTGGCCATCGCCATCACAGTCATCGTCCCTCTCTGTATGTTCTGGTCTATCTATTTGTATATCTATGGTTAATTCCTCTTTTGGCCGCCTGCAATGTCAACTATGTATAGAGCGATTATACATGATTTTCGAACAATTTGTATTGTTTTCTTCTCTCTTGAATTCCTTCGTCCGCCATGACATTCCTTGTAAGTACTGCGGGCTTATTTATACTTAAATATACTGCTTTTAAGCGTAGCAGAGCAGGTATCTCACGGATGGTTGCATATTATTGGTATCAATCGAGTTTTAGTAGTATTATTTACAAATTGTATCTAATAATATCAAGTTATTGTGAATCATTTTGTACAAGTCTATTATGGATACAATTTGAACTAATAACAAAATCATTCGTAAAATGATCAATTTATTGTAGATACCTTGATCTAGGAAATGGTTCCATGACAACTCAGAATCACGCAATTTCAACACCCTTTTGAAAAGTTATAAAAAAAAGAAAAATAGCCAAAACCTAACTCAGTGATTATTTTTAAATATTTAGCGTTTAGGGCGCTGCAGAAGTTCGAGTGGGTATTGTGTCAATATAGAAAATAAGCACATTCACGAGCTATGCACACTGATACATTGATAAAAATTTAAACTGAGGTATAATACTCAAAATGTCAAAGTAATAATAATGCGTTTTAGTTTTGTAAATTTTTAATTACGTTTCGGCGTTGGGGGGGGGGGGGGGGGGGACGCTGGATAATTTTTAATTTTACTGCGGTAAAGGGGGCGATCCTTTCGATACGGTTAAGAAACACTGACCTAACGTAACCTATTTAACCAACTTTTTAAAATATTTTTAATTAATTTTCAAAGGAGGTGTTAAAGTTGTATTATTCTGTGTTGTCCGGTCACCCTAGAAAATATTATATTTTACCGATTTTTTTAATGACTTGTCTTAATTTTTTTTTCTATTTTTGGTATCTAGTGCTTTTCACATTGAGTGTCAATAGATCCCAAAATCCCGCTTCCGAGAAATAGCTTCCGGTTTTATATTTCATTATTAATTAACCTTTGGCGGTCTAGCGCACAGTTGTCCGGCATGAAGCGGTCGGCGGAAATAAACCTACAACTTTTGGAATTTAAGAAATTTTAAGAAACAACTATTTTGGAAAGATTATAATTATTAAAAAATATATATATATATATTAAAAAAATCAGAGTGTGCAGTTCACACGCGGTAGAAGTGAAATCTTCAGAAAAATAATGAGACAAGACTGGGGAAGCTACGGAGCACCGCACATAGATGAGTCCGATAGGCTACGAAGCACCGGACAAGAAGAGATCAATTAGTCTATCTTATTCTCTCGTAGGCTAAATCATATCTTGTTTTTATTCCTTGTGCATGTTATAAATGCTTTTGTATAAAAATAATTCAATAACCGGAAAGTATGAACTGTTTTCTTTTGCTTGTATTTTGTTCATGGTAACACTAGTATTCAAAGATCAGCAACTTATCGAAAGGAATAACTTTGTCGTCTTCCACTGGGTGAACAAAATATTACTTTCAAACTGTAGAAAGTTATTTTTCATTGTTAGAAAACACACCCTATTGACATGTTTTGAAATAATCTGAAACCCATGCGCTGTAAAAGAACATACCTTTGTTATGGATTCGTATTTGTTGTGTTTATCGACCTAAAATCATTCGTTTATTATTATTTTTAGTTGATCGTTTACAAGCAATACCACCGTCCACTCGTCGTAGTTACCACTTCCCTGAATTTTGTCAGAAAGGCAGTAATGGGCAAACTAAAAGAAGAAAATGCAAATATTGTACCATGTCAAAAAAAAGAAAGGATTCCATGTATCAGTGTCCACAATGTGAGGATGTTCCTGCATTGTGTTTGATCCCATGTTTTAAATTATACCACAAAATGTAATATTAAGTTTTTTTTTTAAATTTTATGTGCAATAAATTGATTCGTTTTGTTGTATTTACGAGGTCTCATTATTGAGTATGTTTTTTCTTTAAATTTATGTGCAATAAATTAATTCATTTGGTGGTTTGTTTTATTTACGAGATCTCAGCCTCCCATCTGTAGCTAAAAAAACTATTGCTTTTTTAAAGAAAATGAATGAAGGACAAGGTCAGAATCGCTTGCACCAATATCAATCCAGGACCTAGGTACTATTTGATTATTGTAGCTACTCTGAATTATTTTTAAATAATTTTCTATGAAATTTGCGGGCGGCTTTTCGAAATACCATCCAACATTCAACGGGAAAGAATAATAGATTTTCCCGCGGAAAAAAAAAATTAACACGAGAGTTGTCTGGTTTTAAAATGAGAATGTGCAAGATTTCGAACGAATTGTCATTTTTTCCAATTCCCGTATCTCTCTATAACCATTGCCTTGTTGGAAAACTAGGCTACTTGAATT